>OX637517.1:6814125-8064125 GCA_951799955.1 Apamea anceps
TGTGCATCCTTGCTGAGGGTCCCAGTCGATAGATGTTGGCATCGACGCAACCAATCCACTTCCTCGCAAGTACCAACTAGTGTGCCTTTTTCTATAATCTGTTTCTGATCACAAAGGTTCAGCACACGTACCCCTGAGATGTCGGTGGCTCTGACCAAAGTTCGTGCCACTTTCCATGGAAGGTCATCGTCTACCCTTTCCACGAGTACACAACGTTGAGTTTTCCCAGGATTCCGAGGAAGACTAACCGGCACAATCGTTTCCGATCTCGGCGGAAGAACAATCTTCTTAAGGCTGTACACGTTCCCTGGTAACGCCCCTTCCACGAAAAGTTCCTCTTGTCCACACTTCAAAACACCTTGCTTGACGTCAATTTCGCAACAATTCTTCCTCATAAAGTCAAGGCCCAGGATGCAATCGTCCATTATATCAGCCACGATGACATTATGCAGGTAGATTCTGTTGCCTAGCTTCAACCCTATCTTCTTCTCTCCATGGACGGGTATGCGCTGACCGGTGGCTGTTACCAAATTAATGTGTTCTCGGTTGTATGCGGAGTCCCCAAGGGACCGTCTTATGAGTTGGGAACTGACAACTGTGCGAGTGGCTCCAGTGTCTATGGTCAGCTTACACGGCGTTCCGTTGACCTCGCCCTTGATGATTAGGCTGTTCCCGTCTTGGGTTTGTGTGATCGAAACCCTTGGGGCTCTTTGAACATCAGCCAGCACCCGCCCCGCAGTCCTGGCTATTACTCGTTTCCCTGCTTCTGCTGCTGGGCGGTGCTGTTAGCTGCACTGCCCTCTGGAGATCGGCCGTCTTCTCTTTCAGCAGTTCGCTTGGGGCAACTGGATCGAAGGTGGCCCCTTTCCCCACAGCCGTAGCACCTAGGGCTGTGTCCTTTATTGCGGTCGCGAACTGTAGCCGCTGCAACCTCCCTGACGCGATGGGAACGATGATCCTGTCGCACGGCTTCCACCTCCAGTGCATGGGCCAAGGCGTCCTTAAGCGTCCCGTGGTGCCCGAGTCTCACAGCAGCTCTAACTTCAAGGTCACGGATGCCGTCGATGAATGCCTGCACCAGGTTCCCATCAATAAGCGCAGGTACGGACTGGTATGCTTTACGCACCAGCTTCTCCACTTCAAGGGCCCACTGCTGCAGGTTTTCATTGCTGCGTTGCACGCGATCCTTGAGCTGCGCACGAAACACGTGTTCCAGGTGGGCGTCGCCATACCGAGCCTCCAATGCCTCAAGGAGCTGCTCGTAAGTCACTTCCTTACCGAGAGCTTCCAGGACAGTTAAGGCCTGGTCGCGCAGGCCTAGGGTGAGGGCAGTCATGGCCTGACTGTTATTCCAACCGTTCGCCTTCATGACAGCCTCAAACTGAATTTTGTAGGCCGACCAGGAAGAAGTTCCGTCGAACGGTGGCACTTTGAATCCACGTAGTGAAGGTGTTGTAGCTACGGGAGCTGCGATTCCATCCCCAAGATTAAGATAATCCAGCGTTTTCTTTACGTCAGCCATCACGGTTTTCTTCACGTCAGCCACCACGTTGTCAACCCGATTACTCACTTGGTCGATCCGGATTTCAGCTTCCGACAGGCGGTCGTCATGTTGAGCAACCTTATCCTTCACCTCCTTCATGTCCTTCCCTAAGGTAGCGTGAAGGTCCTTCATAAGGAGCATCTGCTCTTCCTGGCGGCGCGCTTGCTCCTCCTTATCACGTTGGAGCTGTTCTTCCAACCGGCGAGCCTGTTCCTCCTGTCGGCGAGCCTGTTCCTCCTGTCGGCGAGCCTGTTCCTCCCTGTCACGCAGCAGCTGTTCTTCAAACCGACGGGCCTGTTCCTCCTTGTCCCGCTGGAGCTGTTCTTCCAACCGACGAGCCTGTTCCTCCTGTCGGCGAGCCTGTTCCTCTTGTCGGCGAGCCTGTTCCTCTTGTCGGCGAGCCTGTTCCTCTTGTCGGCGAGCCTGTTCCTCCTTGTCCCACTGGAGCTGTTCTTCCAACCGACGAGCCTGTTCCTCCTGTCGGCGGGCCTGTTCCTGCAGCATCATCATCAGGGCAGCAAGGTCTGGTGCTGCTGATGCTGGAGCTGCTGCGGGCGGGTCGGCCTCCGTGGTTGGTAGCTGGCCTTCCGACCTCTGCGGCATAGCTCCACCAAAACGTCTCTGGTCCGTCTCCTGTTGGCGTTGACTCCGGGTACGGATACCCTCCGTGTCGTCTTTAGGTAAAATCGGCATGATTAATCCTTGCTTCTGACACCAATTGTTACGAGCTTCGGGTTCGTGACAATTAAAAATGCCGATAAAAATCACCCAAAAGTTACACTTTAATTAATCAACACTAACAACAATTCAAAACACACTAATTATAAAACACAATCGCTCTTAAGTCGCACTTGAAGATCGCTTTCGATGTATTCACTCGTGTCGCAAAACCAAGTCTGATTGCTCGCGGCTATTCCCGGCCTTATATAGTGCCGCAGATAGTTCCAGAACCTTCTATTGTAGAACCGTCTAGAATGTTCGAGTACATACCGGCCCCGACTGACTACATGTCGATAGTTCTAGTAAGTTCTAGCTACGTCATATCTACTCGTCAATAGATGGCGCTAGTTAGTTCTGCCAATCCACAATAGATGTCGCCAGTGGTAACTAATGTCACCGTGTATCAGGCATTAATTGTGGCGCGTAACAGTACCTTTAAGGTCGATTGATTAAGGAAAATAAAAATATAAAAGCTTCAATGCGCACTTAACGACCAATAACTGCAAATAATCGAGCGTCGACCTTAATAAATCACTAATTAACTAACAACTGACGATCAAACGTAAAGAATCGGAGTGAGACGTGATCCTACTAAGGATGTTGTTGAATGACTCACGAAGACACAGCTGGCTGGCTAATAGCTCATTGTTTTAGATCAATAGTATTCTAATGCATTAGGATGTGGGTTATATGCTTACGGATGCAAAATGCAAATCTTCCTTTAGATTTTTAAGGAAGGTTGCAAATTATTATTGTGGAGACTGGAGGTTATAAATTGTCTAGAAGCCATTTGGTAGCTATAACCCATAGCCAACATGTTATTAATATAATATCTAATGTTCGACTTGGTAGAGACAGACAGGTGGATACTGAACAGTGGACTCGAGCTAAATATAGCCCATTCCTGTTTTAGTATGTAGTAGGTATGTAAAAGCCAAAAGGGTTATAAATGGGTTATCAGGGTAAATGCAAAATTCGATAATCAGAAGTCATTTATTTAAATTACGCTGATAATCAGCACTTTTCGGACGTCCAAATTACATAAGACAGTTCCCCAAAACGTCTCTTAATCCCTTTCTTTCCCATTTCCCACTTCTTAATCACCTGATAACACTTTATAAATTCAACTCGCTCTTTGTTATTTTAACAGTTCATCATCACTTACATTCATGTTATTTAGATGCAGCGTATTGTGAAGACAAAAAAAAAGAAGTAGAAAAAGCGGAATGCTACAAAGCAATTCATAGGCCCAAAAATATGAATAAGGAAAAAACTTGCTAACTGCTAACAACACACATTACTCGTTTTCTAAATTAAATACTTATCTACAGAAATATTATATACGTAGTTAAATTGGTATAACGAATACAATAAATTCTTCAAAGGGCAAACTGAATGTATGCCTCACCTGTCTGTGTCTATAACACGATCAGGTGAGGACTTTGAAAAATAGCTACAAAATAACGGCTATTGATTATCAAATCTCTCAAACCTCAAATCGTTTATTGCAATCCATAATGTACAATTACAGGTGGTTAGTAAAAGAAAAATAATAGAAACAATTATGGGACCCTGTCGGGCACAGCACATTTTAAATACTTAAGTAGAGAGAGGAAGAGCACTTTATTAATTTTCTTTGTAATTAAGTTAGATTTATTTTATATCCTATTAATCATTTTATACCAATATATTTATATTTCCATTCATTCACTTATTCTTATAATATTTTATATACTGAAGGCCAATTCTTGTAATTCAAAATTCAAAACGTTCAAAATCTAGTCGCAGTGTCATCTCGGCGACAAAGTATGAAATTATGACCATTATCCATTTTAGGGACCTATAACTACCTAACTTGCAGGCCCTCATACTCGCAGATTGGCCGAAACTACTAAAATTATGCTACTTACTACCTAAAAAATTACTACCTTACCTACCTTAAAATATTGATTCTTCAATTTTCATGATTGCACCTACCTATTGCCTGATTACTTAAGGCATTAAGTCCGCCTCTGTACATGGTATGTGCTTGAAGTATAAGTGGTATACTTCAAGCACATATGTACATGTACAGAGTAAATAAATGAATACCTATGCCTGTTCATCTACTAAGTACGTGTATGTCCGCCGTTGGTCCTGCGCTCGATGTCTCCGGTCTTGTCGAATTGCCGTCGGACTATGAGACTGAGGGAAGATAGAGTGCACCTGTGTCTGCGCACACACTTGTGTACTATAATCCCCTTTATTCAAAAACTTTGCTTAAAGTTAAGTAGTGATCAGCTATTGTTTAACCATACATTTTTGAATGTCACTTTAATCATCGTTTATAAATAAACCCCTAAATCTCCCGCGAAGGCTGGTCTCCGCTGAGATTGGTCGCGATGGCCGACATGCGGTTTGGAGGCACCTATTACGTCAATGTAGTGAAGAGAAAGTAATGATACCCAATTATTTCGGCCGTAGACGCTCTAAAAACATAAACTAAAAGAAAGTAATCACTTTTACAGCACAATAACAAACAAAATGTCGCGATTCAAGACGATCCTAGTAACTGGTGGCGCAGGCTACATCGGCAGCCATTGTGTGGTGGACCTCCTGCAAGCTGGCCACGACGTCGTGGCTGTAGACAACTTCGCCAACGCAGTGGGCGATGATGATGGCTCGCCAGCACTACAGAGGGCGGAACAGATCACTGGCAAGAAGATACATTTCTACAGAGCAGATTTGCTGGATAAGCCACAAATTAACGATATATTTGATAAGGTGAGTTAGATTGCGTATCTCTTTTACCAGTTGTCAGACTTTCGTATTTCCCCTTTTCCCCTGACCTCTGCCATGACTTTCGGTGACGACATTACGGGTCCTGTGAGGCATGAAGGAGAGGTCGTGAATGCTTGACATGGTTCCTCTAAATTCAATAGAACGTACCAAAATAAACTTTTTGATCGATCGATCGGCCAGGAGTTTTTGGTCATTTAGAGTTCGACTTTTGTCCTCCACGATTCCTATAAATACCATGTCTCCAGCTATCTCCTATGTTGCTCAGCGTTTACTGTAAATGCTATAATATTAGTTTGTTTCCAGCACCAAATAGACTGCGTTATCCACTTCGCTGCGCTGAAGGCCGTCGGGGAGTCCATGCAGCAGCCGCTACTCTACTACCAGAACAACCTGCTTGGCATGCTCAACTTATTGGAGGTAAGGAATATCCACGTACCTACCTATAGTTCACACGTCAGCAATATAGAGGCTGCGTATGTGAAGAATCCAACTGTATTGCCAAACGAAAATCGTTTAGGGGTTCTCTAGGTAGGTAGGTACCTAACACGGATAATCACACCACCCCTCTTTCTATCGGGTGGTTTCGTCTGAGTTAATGCATCATTACTCACACGATAGACAAAGATATTTTCATCCCACCATCTTGGAAAGAGTATTTTTAATCTTCAATATCTGAGTGGAAAAGCCGTTTTTATTCTCTAGAGGATAAAGTAAATTGAATTTAGAACATCGTGTGCACTAAGTTTGTGAATTAAAAAAAACATTAAACCTATTTACTGCTACCTCTATAGTGCCGAATATATCATACAACTTTTTTTTAATTTGTTAAAAACTCAGACTCGGAACCTTCTTGGTGTTCTTTTTTCAATTTGCTTTGTACGAGGTTCTTTATGCGACATTTTTTTACGTCATTGTTAAACCTTATATTAAAAACAAGAAACTTGAAAACAAGTGAAAAAACTAAAATGAGTGATTCTAGCGACGAGGAAGTTTGCTTGACGTCAACAGAATTGACTGAAACTGTTAATAATGCGCAAATGAGCTTTCTCCCTCAACAATCACGCGAGAAGTATTTAAAACAGTACGATATGTTCAACACGTGGCGACTAGCAAAAGGAGCCAAAACTTTCTCAGAAAACGTTTTGCTGGCATATTTTATAGAATTATCCGAGAACAAGAAAGCAAGCACTCTATGGAGTACGTATTCGATGCTAAAAGCAACAATAAAGATGAAAAAAGACAAACATATTGATACCTATCCTAAATTAGTGGCATTTTTAAAAAGAGCCTCATCTGGTCATCAACCAAAAAAATCTAAGGTTTTCACAGTATCTGATATTGAAAAGTTTCTTAAAGAAGCACCCGATTCCGTATATTTGGCGGCAAAAGTAAGTCAGTTGCATATTCAGTATCTACTTAAGTATATTAATCTCAATTAAATAGTATACTTAGTAGATGTTGATAGGCATAATTATGCGTTCATATCAATTTTATTCATTTATCTACTACAATACTCTTTACGTTACAGGTTGTTCTTATTATTGGAATAAACGGAGCATGTCGAACTAATGAACTAACACAACTTAATGTCAAAAACATTGAGAAACATTCAGATGACTTACTATTAATTAATTTACCTAATACAAAGACAAAAAGAGACCGCAACTTCGTCATTCGCAAGGATTACGTAACGATTGTTGAGAAATATCAAGCCTTACGCCCGCCTAACACTCCAATCAATCGATTTTTTCTACAGTATCGCAATGGAAAGTGTGTTAGACAGCCTATGGGTACTAATAAAATTGGCAGTATCCCACGAGAAATAGCAACATTTCTTGAACTTCCAGAACCCCTGTTGTACACGGGTCATTGTTTCCGACGAACTTCAGCCACACTTTTGGCTGATTCCGGAGCTGATCTCCTGTCCCTTAAGCGCCACGGAGGCTGGAAGTCCAATGCAGTTGTAGAGGGATACATAGAAGATTCCATCCAAAATAAGTCTAAAATATGTGAAGGCATCGTAGGAGCCATTACACTGAAAGAGCCTCAATCGGATCCTTGGACTGGCCCTTCTACATCAAAAATAAGTCGTTATGAAACACCTAACCATCTCCCTCTCTCTCCAACATTCACGCCAAGGGAATCCGATGAATCGGTACAACTATTAAGTATGACAGATAGTTTAACGAAAAACAGTACACAAGTGACTAACACCAATATTACAGTACCAAACAAAAATATTACACTCAATTTAAATAACTGTAGCAACGTTACTTTAAAATTTTCTTAATTATACCTTAGTATTATTTTGTTATAATTTAAAGATTATTCTGTAATACTTACCTGTCATAATGTAGTAATTAATACCTAAACTGAAATAAAAGTGTACCTATCTTGTGATTGTAAACGTTTTTTTTTTTTGCATTTAGTCATTTCCTCGCTGAGGTGGAATGAAAAGTTACGTGTTGCACTCGAGTGCAAAGATTTTTCACCTCGTGCTCTTTTAATTCCCTCGCTAACGCTCAGGATTCTAATTTTGAATCACTCGCTGCGCTCGTGATTCAATTTTAGAATCCTTCGCTTGCTCGGTCATCAAAATTGAACACGCGGTTAAAAAGCAACTTTGCACTCTTGTATAACAAATAACTATTATTCGTCGGATATGGTAGGTACAAGGCTTAGTAGAGTTATGTTCAGCCGTTCAGGACACATTCACCGCTAAAAGCTGCATGGGAATACGAAGGCGGAGTGATAAGTCTGGTAAAAATTAAACAAGGAGTCAATTTTATTTAATTATTATTATTTATTTTCGTTCAACGTAGTTTCCTTGTAACTCAATGCACTTCATCCAGCGTTTCTCTAGATTTTCGATCCCTTCCATAAAGTACGACTTAGGTAACCCTTCGACTTCGGCTTTGGTTTCGTGCATGATCTCTTCGTTGGAGCCAAATCTTTTTCCACCAAGCCATTTTTTAACCGACTTCAAAAAAAGGAGGAGGTTCGCAATTCGGTTGTATTTTTTTTTTTTTTTTTTTTTATTTTTTTTTTTTATGTTTGTTACCTCAGAACTCCGTTGTTTATGGATCGATTTGCAAAATTTTTTTTTAACTTTGAAGGATATGCTTCCAGATTGGTCCCATTTTTTTCAAAATCCATTTCTGATGATGGGATCCATGAGGAATCGAGGGAACTCCTCAAATATTATAGGCAACTATATAATAATTTTAATATTTTCATCGAGAAATCAAGCGTTTACAGTCAAAAAGTAACATTTGATGAAGTGGAACTGGTGAAGAAGATCAGATTTGGCTAACGGAACTTGTCACTCGCATAGACATCACAATCAAGATAGTTAAGCAACTATGACAATACAAATAAACATACAATCCTGAATAGTTATATTGAAAATGTTATCATTGAACTGATCTGATGATCATGATGGAGCCGGAAGACAGGTACCGGAACTCCGTAATTAATCAACGTATTCTAGCCGTGTTTGGGCTTATTAGAATTGTCATGAAATGCACTTTGGCTATAAGTTACTATCGAACTGATCTGATGATGGAGCTGGAAGGTGGAAGGTTGGCATGAGAACTTCAAAATAAAACAATGTATCCTAGCAGTATTTGGGCTTAGAACTGTCATGAGATGCACTCTGAATACAAGGTGCCATTGAAAATCTAGTTTTGATGTTATCATCAATGTGTCCACAAAACAACTTCTGAAATATTAAAGGCATTTTGCTTACAATGTTTAAAAAAAAATCGCTTCTATTATTTACTAAAATAAAATTGTATTTTTGATAGTATGCACACGTTTCCACGCCACATAGGAGGTAGTGTGCTGGGCGCGTTTTTTTTTAATGTGGTTTCCCCGGTAGGCCTATTCCATGGCACGTTATGTGTTGTCTTGATTATCAGATGAAAGATTCCGCAACCTTGTTATCTCTGTCATCGCTCGATCATCGTGTGGTCGATTCAATAATTTATTGGCGTCTAAATCTGATAACACTATGCCTTCCAAACTTCTGACACGACTTAGCGCGACATATATTTGTCCTTTTGCAAAGTTTTTTTTACCAAGGTCGATCACAGCTCTCTCGAGGGTGGTCCCTTGTAGTTTATGGACTGTTACCGCCCAGCTCAATATTAGAGGCAGCATACGACGCATAAGAATCGACAGTATTTCATGCGTCATATTATCATCTCTCTACGGGATCAAATTAAAGATCAGAAAGTAGACAGTAATATGTACCTACTTGTATGATATTGGTACTTCTTCAAAATAATATTCTATGTAGAAAAGATATTAACTACATTGCCATTATATTATAATAAAAAATACACTAAACGGCTAGAAATAAAAAAACTTTTTACAAAAAAAAAACCGCCTTCAAAAAAAGACAAGCAAAAACGTTCCTGCACTAAAAAGTAAAAAATAAAAAATTGAATTCCTGTAAAGAAACTTAATTTAAAGGTAAACTTATTTGACATTAATATTTTGCAAATATTCAAAATTGTTTACTTCTTTTTGGAGTCGGTGCCAGCCAAGGCAAGGAAATACGTATGGGCAACAATACCTCGAAAAACGACCTCTAACATTTACTATAAAACTACCAAGATACCTATTGCATACCTAGAATAATTAAAACACAAATACAGACTAGACTGTACTCTAAAACAAATTGACACAATTTTCACAATAATTTCTTTTAAATAATAATAATTATACATACGTATAAAAATCCTCTGCCACTTTTTAAATACTTTGAAATTTTTGAAGCATTAAGTTTGTAAGCATCTGTTTTAAAATTTTATAATCGTGAATTGAAAAAATAAATGGCACAGGATACAACTGCTGGCACCGACTCCATAAAGAAGTAAACAATTTTGAATATTTGCAAAATATTAATGTCAAATAAGTTTACCTTTAAATTAAGTTTCTTTACAGGAATTCAATTTTTTATTTTTTACTTTTTAGTGCAGGAACGTTTTTGCTTGTCTTTTTTTGAAGGCAGTTTTTTTTTTTAAATTCGGAAACAGTAAATAGTCGCAAGGGCGAATACGGTGGGTGAGAAAGCTACCCATAGCGCAACTCGTGCGTTATCTTGGTGGAAGAGAATTTTCTTCTTGGCCAAATACGGTCATTTTTCACGTAAAATTTTGTCAAATTGGTCCAATAAATTGGCATAATATGCGCCATTAAAATCGTTTTACCCTTCTCTAGGTAGTCAATATGAATTACCCTACGTGCATCCCAAAAAACTGTAGCCATCACTTTATTAGCCAATAAAACTGCTTTGGCCTTCTTAGCTTCTTAGGAGCTGGTTCGTCGGTAGCAATCCAATTTCGATTGTTGATTTGTTTCTGGGGTATGGTGGTGGATCCATGTTTCGTCTACTGTTATAAAACGACGCAAAAGTTTGGTTTTATCCCGTTGAAACAACGCCAAGCCTGCCTCCGAAGTGGTCACACGCATGCGTTTTTTATCAACAGTCAGTAAACGCGGCACCCATCGCGCGGATCGCTTCTTCATATCTAAATGTTGGTGTAAGATATTGCGAACACGTTCGTCTGAGATGCCTACTATCTTGACTATTTTCCTCACTTTTACTCTTCGGTCGTTCAACACTATATCGTGGATTTTAGCGATCATCTCTGGAGTAGTGGGAGTGTGGGCCTCAACTGGGCGTCCTGGACGCACAGCATCACTTGTGCTTGTACGACCACACCGAAAATCGTTGAACCACTTATGAATCATTTTAATCGACGGAAGAGTCCCCTTAATATTTATCAAGTTTTTGTTTCGTTTCCGTTATAGTTTATTTGCGCAAAAAATAATGTTTAATCACGAACAGGAAATTCACTTTTCTCTATCTTTGCAAAAACGTGTTCAGTTGTTTTTCTTTAATGGCTGTCAAAAAAAACTAACCGGCAGTACTGGCTGAAAAATTTAATTTAGTCCTTCAAAAGAGTTGTGAACAAGGAGGTTCCATGCAATTTGCGATCATTTTATTCTAAAATAGATTTTTACCAGACTTATCACTCCGCCTTTACAATATTACACGTGGGTATAAAAGCCAATTTATATACTACTTACTTGTACTCAAAATCAAAGACATGAAATTATTTAAAATATCTTTAAATCTCTTTGATAGATGAAAAAATCCGCCAAATCTTTATCGCGGTCATGCAGTGTACGAAGCTGCACCCTAATTGCGTAACACACGATCAATCACAATCTGAATCATTTTAAATCAAATTGCTAATCCATTGCTTCATAATTTCGAAAAATTTGTCTGCTCAACACGTAAATAACGCAATGAATGTTGTTGAACTGTCAAAATGAAACCGATTCCGATTGATCGTGTGTTACGCAATTAGGGTGCAGTATGAATAATAAATGTTTTGATTATGATAAAAAGTAATACAGTTGAAAGATTCTATTTCTAATCTGTTGAGATTTTAAATTGATAAAGATGATATTCGAAATTTATATTTGTTGTACTTTCTTATCGTAGAGAATATAAGTACTTAAAATGATATCATTCACGGCGTTAATCGCAAGAAATGCCGATAATTAGGTAGATAGGTAGCCTGCTTATAATAGGGTTTAGACTTTTAGAGTATGAATTTGCCGTTTTATTGTAATAGGTACAGACGCCAGCAGGTCAAGCTACCCGAAACTGTCAAATTTTCCCAATCAACTTTGAACCTTAATGTTTCAGCAAGAAAGTTTTAAATCTAATAAAGAAATTTGACAGATTGTAGTAGCTTGATGTGCTGGCGTCTGTACTTCGAATTGACATAGAACCTTCATGGTTTCAGATTTTTGAGTGAAACTTTTTTCACATAGTACCTATGAAGTTCTTCTTTTAAAAATGTGCAACATTTGACTATCGACTTTTCAGTTGTTTTTTTATTCAGCTTAGACAAGAACGATGGATACTTCGAAAATTCGAATTATTTTTGAATACGAGTTCCAACGCGGAACTAACGCGGCAGAAACAGCGCGATTTTAGTTTAAACGCTTTCGTGATGGAAACTTTGATTTGAAGAACGAACCACGTGGAAGAACGTCCGCCCACACAGGTGAATAACAATGAATTCAAAGAGATGGTGGAAGCCGATCCGAGCCAAACCCAAATACCCAGGAATTAGCGGCATGCACCAACAATATCGAATCATTTGCGTCAAACCAATAAAATAAAAAAAATATATGAGAAATGGGTGCCTCATGATTTGACTGATCTGCAGAAAGAAACGCGTGTTGAAACTTGTGTTGCCTTGTTGAATCGATACAGAAATTAAGGAATATTGGATCGAATTGTAACATGTGAAAAAAAGTGGATTTTTTACGATAACCGTAAGCGAAAAATGCAATGGCTGACCCCAGGCCAAACGCCGCAACAGTGTCCTAAAGCGAAGCTTACCAATAATAATAATAGAAAACACACCCTCACCTTAAATACACACCACACGCTGCATTTACTTGGCTTTGGCCCGTAAATGTAGCAAAAACCAGCTTAAGAGCTGAGAAAAAAAAAACAAAAATAATATCCCTGGACATTTCACACAGCGCCATCTAGTCCCAAGCTAAGCAATAAAAAGGTAATGGTAACTGTTTGGTGGTCTCAGCATGTTGTTATTCACTATAGCTTTCTCCGATCAGCAGTGCGATTCTGTAACCATCTCACCGTGAAAACTTAGGTCAAGTGAGCGTGGAGTGAGCTGTCATTTCAAATAATGCTAGGGATTGACACTACTGACAACTCACATCAAGCTCACTTCACTTGAGTTTTCATGGTGAGATTTTTACAGAATCAACCGGCTGGTCAAGCAATAACGGCAGATGTCTACTGTGCCAAACTCCGAACAACGATAGCAAAACTAGCAGTGAAACAGCCCCGACTCATGAATCGATCTTCACCATTATTGCTCCATGATAACGCGAGACCTCATACAGCACGAGAAACCGTTTTAACTCTACAGGAACTGCAGTTAGAAACCATTCGTCACCCTCCGTATTCGCCAGACCTTGCTCCAACGGACTACCATTTTTTTCGTGATTTGGATAATTTTCTAAGTGGTAAAAAGTTTTCTTCTCAGGAGGCAGCACAAAATGCTTTCACACAGTTTGTCGAATCTAGATCACGAGAGTTCTATCGCAAGGGCATAAATGACCTTATTATTAGATGCCAGCAATGTATAGATAATAATGATAATTATTTTGATTAAATAAATAATTTCAATTAAAAAAAAAAACTGATTTCAATGTTTAAGTACAAATCGGCAATTTCATACTTTAACCCCTAATATTATATTATATTCATCGGAGTTTTTATAAAATTTACCTTAACGCATTAACTGCTGAATTATTAGCGAACTTTTCGCAAATGCTAAATATATAGCTCACTAACCCCTGTGCGACAAACGTTCATACGCGTTCAAATAATTTTCGTGTGGTGCTATGAACGCGCATGCGCGGTTGAAGAAAGTTTTACCCAGTGCGGCTGGCCGCATTAGTTGACGCTTCTGTGCGTTTGAAAATTTTCGAGTTTGCACAATGGACGCACCCGTGCGTCCATTGTGCATTGCGCCGCACTCGAAGAAAGATAAGTAAATTGTATGGACGCGCATGCGCGCCGCTAGCACATGGTCAAAGCTTGAAAAACGCGCAGGCGCGTTGGCCGCAGTTAACGTGTTAATCACTTTCTTATCAATTGTGTGGCATTGCTTATTTTAATGTCTGATTCACTATCGACTCCAATGACCACTTTTAAAAGAGGAAAGAATACCTTAAAAATCACTAGTAACCTCACTAGTAGGTATATGTATAACTATTCCGCGACGTGTTTTTATGCTTTTATGGAGTCATTCAAATGACCAACCTGATTGTCTCTCCGAGGTATTTTATGTTCAAAATTAAAGCCACTAACCGGCTTTGCCACTACCTGCCGCTCCAAGTAAATTTTTTGGATTCGGCAACCCCAACTATATTCAGTCAGAGATTTCCCCTCTTGTAAAGGCTATGACTTAGGCCGGATTTACATTACTGTGTTGTGTCGCCTTCTGACGCAGTTTCAGCCAATCAAAACTCATTGTGATTTGACGTCGTCCTGAACAGATACGTTTGATTGGTGCATTCCGCGTCACGACACAACACAACACAGTAATGTGTCGGTGGCTTTATTGTAGAACCTACACACAGAATCAATGCATTCAAGACTCAATTAGCTGGATATTTAATCACAAATAAGACCCTTCCTAAAAGCTGAATGCATTGGATGGGTGTGCTACCGTGACGTCTGTGACGAACTTTAAATAATTTACCTTAAGCATTGTTCTCATGTAAGTGACTTTGTCTTTTTTGATAATAAATATCTTTAAATCTAGAATCTAATTTAGCTACGTATAACGGTTCAGTCTTACTGCTTGCTTGCTAGGTTTATCTAAACGGCCGTTCGCACTCCGAGAAAACCGTTACCAATACAATGCTCTATAACATCAGCGTTACCCGGTGTGAGTATTCTGCGAAATCTCTGTAGGTATGTAACAATTAGGGAGATAGGAGTTTGTCCTACACAGGCTGCATAAATTGCACATGCAATGTCTTACTTCCTTGTAGATTTGAACCATGCTATCGAACGCCAAGAAATATATATGTAGTTTTTACCAAAACCTTCCTGAAAAATGTCCCTGCTCTTCCCATTCCAGATAATGCGATCACACAACTGCTACCAAATGGTCTTTTCTTCATCCTGCACGGTATACGGCGAGCCGGAGTACCTGCCCATCACTGAGACCCATCCGACTGGCAGCATCACCAATGTGTACGGAAGGACCAAATATTTCATCGAAGAGATGCTCAAAGACCTTAGTGTTGCTGATGTGGTAAATTTTCTGTGCAATCTTTAATATTACTTAACTGTTACAAAGGTTACGACGTGGTGTTGGTTAATATTGGGCAGTTTCATCATGCATAATATTTGCGTACGGGTGATGCGGTTACTTTTCTACAAGGATTTATTGCACATTTTCATAGGAGTTTCTATGTGATAACCGCAACCGTAATAACCGTAACCGAAACCGTCGTGTATACTGCCATGCTAAAGTTTGATTTTTAATTTGCTAGACTAAAATGACAGCCGCGATCAACCTCTTTTTTGCCAATATGACATTATTTAGTACCTATATACCTCAACCTATTTGGTTTCACAAATTAAAAATCAGAGTTTAGACGCGTAGCCTCAGTTTTTTTTTTTGTTCAAAATTACTACTTTACTAAGTTATCAAAGAAACAATTTTTGAAACGAGGTTAGTCAAAAAAATGTGCAATCATCAGCTAAATTAGGATACTCTCTAGAATACCTTAGGATATGTGATTTGTTTGCTAGCACAAGATTTCTTATAAACGAGCAGTTCCCAATTACAGAAGGACCAGTTTTTGCGATAGATATTCAAACCGAAAACGAGCCTTCACTTTAGAAGACGGAAAATGTGTTCTAGTAAACGGCCAACTGAAGGCCAATTCTCGTAATTTAAAACTTTCAAAATCTAGTCGCAGTCTCATCTCGGCGACAAACAAATGTCAAAAACTTGTCAAAATGTAGGGAAATTAGAGGTATTTTTTGACAGATTGAGACTGAGATCAGACTGGTGAGCGTTCTTAAAATTACGAGAATTGCCCTCCTGGTCAATGAATGAGTACACTTTCTAAATGACATGCCTAGCCGGTGTGGTTCAATACCGGTCTGGTTGGCCCACTACCACGAATGTCAAGGTCGACAGACGCCTACATAACCGTATCATCCGCGTAAATTATGTCATTTAAATGATTCCAATCACATATCTTTATAATGTAGAGCATTATTAATATGCATTAATTTATCAATCTGTCGAGAAGATAATCATTTATTAATATGTGTTCTATTAATGGGTGTTATTTACCTGAAATAAATGAATTTATTATATACTTACTTAACTAGATATATTTTTCAAGCTACATTAACTGGTTTATATCCTGCTCTTAAAATTATGCACGATAGCTTACGCAATTTTATGGAAAATAGTTCTTTCTAAAAAAGTTAACAGAAGATGTGAGAATAACTTCGTTAATATTTAAACTTTGATTTAATATCTTTTTGACTTCTAGTGGTCAATTATGATGCTGATGACATAAGTAGGTAATAATGATTGGAACTGCTCTGAAGCATATGCACAGCCACAAAACGCTACATTGAACTTATTCCTCAGAAATGGAATATAATATGCCTCCGGTACTTCAACCCGGTGGGCGCGCATCCTTCGGGCCTGATCGGAGAAGACCCGACCAAGGAGTTCAGCAACCTGATGCCATTCATGGCACAAGTGGCCCTCGGCAAGAAACCTGTGCTCACAGTCTTCGGAAACGATTATAATACGCCGGATGGAACTGGTAAGATATTTTATATGAGGGAAAGAAGAGAGGGAAAGAAAGTGTACTGTCTCAATCTTAACTCTTCTGCGTTTGCGCATGAGATAGAAATATTTTTAAGTCATCCCTGTTTTGTCAAGATTCTAAATCTCTTTTTGCTTTGGTAACGAGCGCAAAAGTGTTTTAAGTCAACAACAGACCTGTCCCAGTTATCAGAGAATAAAATCTTTTAGCTTTGTTTTGTTTTCGGCCAATCTGATCATTCAGAATCGATAAACGAATTTGTTTATGCTCATACTATGTGCTTTGTCTTTGATTACAGGTATTCGAGACTACATCCACGTCATGGACCTGGCGAGCGGACACGTTGCAGCATTGAACTTGCTCGGCAACAATCACGTTAAACTAAAGGTATCTATCGATTCAATCCCTCAATTATATTCGAGTGGTCCTCGGCTTCAAGGGCCGCTATCCCCTAATTGATCTTCTGAGATTAGGCAGCAAAAACCGATTAAACACAGACGCAAAGAACACAAAATTGAGCATCAAACATAAGAGAATTTTGATCTGTAACCTGTAGACCCAGACGTATATTTCTTAGGGGTTATTATTGAACACTTGCTATAATAGCGGATGTAAACACAGTGGATTTCTTAGTGGGTAGCAACAGAACCACCATTTTCCCAACACCAAAAAGATACTCACTTAGATAGATACACATACAAACATAAAACATAACACTCCATTTTTTGACCAGTCGTATAAAAACCAAACGCGTCTTGTCTTCGAATTCATTGTCACAATAGCTTTCATTTTTAGGTGTACAACTTGGGCACCGGCAGAGGGGTATCAGTCAAAGAACTAGTGGACGTGTTTGAAAAGGTGACGGGTACTAAGATACCTCTGAAGTACGTGGCCAGAAGACTGGGCGACATCACGGCCATGTGGGCGGATGCGACGCTTGCGAAGGAGGAGCTAGGCTGGTCGACCAAGTTGACCGTCGAGGAGATGTGTGAGTATAGAAACATAGGACTTTTTAATCAAATTGCGAACATGTTTCTGGCACAATCATAATCTGTTGGCTACGAAATAATAATAAAAATACCGAATACAAACGCTATTTGTCAATAATCGTGCAAGAAAAATTTAAGAAAGTTTCTCTGGCAGTCTTGACGGGTTAGAATACTCAACGGGCTGACTGAGCAAACATTGCTCTTGCTCAGTCAGCCCGTAGAGAAAGTTGTGATAGCAGTGAAATAAGAGTCACTTTTCGAAAAGCAGTTGGTTTTCAGAATCAATTTCGACTTAACGATCTAGACAAAACGTGCAATTTTGCAAGCTTTTTCATAATTTCTAGGCACTGACTTCTGGCGATGGCAGACGATGAACCCGGACGGCTATCCCAAGAAGAGCAAGAAGACGAGTGTCATCGTCAACGTGAACGGCAACAGTTAACGTGCATTTCATATCCATTCTAATTATTTATAGTTCATTATTAAATAAGTATACCGACTATTTATAACACGGTGTTTTATTGTTGCCCTGGTATGTCTAGTTATAAACTTTGTTATTCAGTGGTGTGCAGAAGTATACTTTGGTTATACTTCAGTAGACTTATTATGAACTACTTCTGCCCGCGACTTCGTCTGCGTGAAATTCCTTGTTCCCTAACCCACCCCGTCGCATCGCATAGTCCGTCTGAGCGGTTACTTCGTTTCCACTAAGTATTCATTTTTACTTTTTTTCTTTTTGCTCGGCTCCTAAGCGACATAGTGTTGTGTTAAATAAATGATAGCCTTCCTCAAGAATTAGGCTTACAAACGCATAAAGATTTTTTCAATTCCAGAGATTAACGTGTTCAAACAAACTCTTTAGCTTTATTATTAGTATAGTATAGAAGATGAACTGACGATACCTACTAAAGAATTGGTACGTACGCGAGGTATTCCGTCAAGGATGCCCTTAGCTCAAGAGGTTGAGGTCGAAGCTAAATATTGAAATCATTAAAACAATGAAGGAGAAGGAGGTAAGGGTTGTATCAGACCTGTAGCAACTGAAACTTTAACGAAGTTCCCGTAAAGCCTGCTCTACACTACTCGCGAAGTTGCCTCGACGAAGTACACGTCGAAGTTGATCGAAGTCCGAAGTATGTGACTACACACTCGTGCAACCTCGCGAGGGACACTTCGAGTCCTTTGACTCGGGCGCAAAAACCGACAACGACTGGAAATCGCCCGATGCGAGCCGAGGTTGCACGGAGCGAAGCGAAGTGCCCTTCTACACTATCGTATTCGCTCAACTTCGACCAACTTCGCGAGTAGTGTAGAGCAGGCTTAACGCTTGTCCAGTCATTTCTGGGCTTCCAAGCTTACGTTCAGCAGTGTGTAGGTAACGGATTCAACAATAAAAAGATAGTGTTGTATACCTGTTTCTTTATTTCTATTCACGTTATTTCTTCATACAAAGAATCATGCTGCCATTTCAGTGGTTCATAGCCGACACTAGTTGTATTCGGTAGTAGATATCTTGCAAACAGTTCTAGGGTCTGTGGATTTTCTGTGTTGACAAAAGGAGATAAAATATCTGGAATACAAACATAGAAAAGGATTAATTTGTAAATCTTGCAACCATTACGAGAATTTATAAAACAAAAGATAAACTGAAGTTTTCATTGCTATCTTACTTAGGTTACAAATGTTTGGATATTTATGACTTTCTGACTTTTTATCTCCGTGAACATGAAGTTGTTCTCTTCGGATGAAGGTGAAACCTGCCGAGAGGTTTAACAATAAATGGTCCCTGAAAAATTTCCTTCACAAAGTGAGCTTAAAGCTGTCTTACCTAATAACGGTGGTTTATGTGAATGCAAAGCACTGGGCACACTGACAACCAACTGACAATTCGGCACATCATTCACATCCCCAACTCGTCCCAATATTATCCTCTCATAAGGCTGCTTCTTACTACCAGTTCCAAAGCCACATAAAGGCTGCAAATCTACCGTCAGTTTCAGCCAGTACCAAGTAGCCATATATTCTACTCCCCATTTTGGAAATATTATGTTTTTTACAGCAGCAATATTGCTCGGTGCGTTTGTACACCATACTGCAATTACGCAGTTTTCAGAAAGGAGGTTTTGTACTGGAATTGCTGCTATGTCTTCGTTGTACATCATTGAGTAACTAGACAAGAAATTTCAAATATAAATTATCTTATAAGCGTGTATTGGTCCACTGGTGGGCTATCTAATGGGTATTGGTTCATTGAGCAGCTTAGCAGTCTGCAAGTTATAGACTAAGCCTTTAAGGGGGAGCGCCAGGGTAGCCCGTGAAAGAATTGAATACATATAGGGTTGCCGGTCGCCAAACCTAATAGCCGGACAGACCAGCCAGTTTGGCCAGACATTTGGGTAGAAAGGCCGGACACTCTACATTATTGAGGATTTTGTGTCTCAGTATTTATAGGGACGACAAAAAAGTTGTATGTAAAATCAAGCTTTTTGGCTTATTGTCATAATCAGTCATCGGCGCTCGCTCGTTTGCGAAATGTAAAAAGCCTAAAAAAAGCCGGACAAGCCAGACACTGTTTATTTTGGCCGGACACGCAATCAAAAAGCCTACCTATGTCCGGCTTTATCCGGACTGCTGGCAACGCTAAATAGATACATGGCATAAGTACAGCAGTTGATATTTTGTTCAACATACAACTTGACACTGACCTGCAAATTGCAAAAAAACATAAGAATTTCGTGGGCTACCCTGGCACTGGGGCTTAAAATAATTGTATAAGTTTGTCCCATTGGAGAAGCGGGTCCAAATAGTTGTACTAAAGGACAATTTTGCCCAATGGGGCAGGAACTGGTCAAGAACTAATTCCCTCTAGGAACTAGTTCTAGACCAGAAAAGGTTCAATTAACTATGCTGATAGAAAGAGTTTAAATGTTTGTACCTAATGACCAGTTTAGCTCTTCTAAGATTAACTTAAGGTCAATATAATATGTGCAAGGTATATTATTTTACCTTAACTTATCATTAGCTCTCTTCAGCCTCCTAATGTACTTGTTCCACCAGGGCGGATCTGCCACAAGTATGTCAAACTTACTACCATCTAATTTCAGGCACTGTTCCTTCACACATCCACAGTAAAACCTGAAAAAGTGTAGGTGAATATTATATTGCTGCACTCTTTAAAAAGCAGAAATAACAAAAGAAAAACTTGTATTTTTGGCGGGAAACAATTACTGTTAAAGTATCTCATTCTTAAGAAGATTCTAAATGTTTTAGGAAGATTTCTGTTGAATTAAAACAATATACAGGGTGTCAGGAGCAACAAAGCGCAACCTGTTACCATGGATTCATTCAGTATTGAAATTTTTCACAGGTTATAAAAAGAAAAAAGAATATGCCTACACGCATTTTAACCGTGTAAGTATTGCAGTTTTCTATGAAACAGCTGATTTTTGTTTTGATAACCGACGAACATTGTCTACACTAGGGGGTCTAAAATCATGTGCTGAATTCTTTGTTACAGTTTGCGCATCAATGTCTATGCCACCCTGTGTAATAATAATATCCCTGGACATTTCACACAGCGCCATCTAGTCCCAAGCTAAGCAACATATTGCTTGTGTTATGGTAACAAGATGGCTGGATAAACTACTTATATACATTTTTTTTTTGTAAATACATACATATTATAGATAGAAAAACACCCAGACTCGGAACAAATACATGTAGGACTTACAAATATTTGTTCTGTGCGGGAATCGAACCCGCGACACGCAGCGCAGCAGTCCGATCGTTCAGCCACTGCGCTAACCGTGTTGTCAAATAAAAAGTAAAGTAAAATTATTCTTACTTTTAATCAAACAATACCTTGAATTGGGTGGTATTAAGAAATTATTCTCATTCACCCTACATTTTAAAGAAGAATCAGCATTATTACCACCCTTCACACCCATTAGGTCAAAAATGGTGGCTTCAAACAATTGTTTAGATAGATCTCTGACATCTGATGTATCCAGTAATTTGTATTTCCTGATCAAGCTCGCTTTTATCTTTGGAGGCACTTCTTGAATGAATCTTTCGTAAATTCCCTTTACTGTTGCTGTCTGAAAACATGAAAGAATATGTGAATTAAACTTCAGGAAATGATAACAAACTACAGGTATGTTAAATATTTTGTACAACAATAAAATTAAATGTTTGAGGGGCTTATGGTTGATCTTCAAGGTTAAGCAATGTTTGCCGAGGACCCTGGAAATCTGACAATCAGTGTTACCCAGGGGTATTGTATTACTCAGTAACAAGGCAGTCACTCCAAGTAAAATACTGGTATTCAGCTGCATCCGGTTAGACTGGAAGCCAACCTCAACGTAGTTGGGAAAAGGCTAGGCAGATAATAAATAAAAATGAAATGTTCCAAATAATTCAACCCAAAAGCTGTTTAGCTTACCTCTTCTTGCAAACTGTCAGAGTTGTGTGTCCTTTTCCTGTTGCTTTGGTTTTTATCAACATTTATAATAGAGAACAGTTTTGCTAACATACTTAATGATTTTGTTTCATTTTCGTTACTTAAAATATTTTTATAAACGTTGGTGATAAATTCTCTGTGATCAATCAAGTAATAATCACGATTCTTATAAATTAAAGCCATTTTCTAGCTAAACAAGTGCAAACTTCTGTAGAATATTTATTCAAGGGTCAATTAAGGCTATTGCCAACACAAGACTGTAATGCTTTCAGTCATCATTATTTGATTTATTACGATTTACGATACGATCAGC
The DNA here is from genome assembly GCA_951799955.1 of Apamea anceps. Taxonomy (NCBI): domain Eukaryota; kingdom Metazoa; phylum Arthropoda; class Insecta; order Lepidoptera; family Noctuidae; genus Apamea; species Apamea anceps. The sequence goes on from OX637517.1 coordinate 6,836,370, forward strand.
TGGATGCACTGGAAAATAAAAATTATTGGGAATTGTCAATTTTTGATTGACATTTCTTTTATTTTGGTTGCTGTCTTGCTCACACTACACTAAACGTTCTGATTCTCTCTCTGTTCTTGTCTAACTAATTTTTTTTAATGACAATGACACAACTCTTTCACAGATGACAGCAAACTTTAAGATTGCCAACAATAGATCAAAGATTAGTGGTAAAATAAACTATTATTTTAAAATGTTCTCTTCAATTGCGTATTTATCTAACAGACGTCCTATCTTATCTAGGTAGATTTATGAGTGATTTCATTTAAAAGTTCACACGTAGACAAAGTATAAAAACTAAATTTCGTGAAGTTTAGTGAAAAACATCCGAAATTAGGTAAGCGAGGAGTAAACTATGCTTAGGCTAAACATTGTTCACTCGAGCAGTATCTGCTGTATGCATATTAATAAAACATTAGGTCAATAATACGATAAAAATCAGTGACAATCAAAGGTGACAATATTGTATTTATATTTTTGTTGTTACATTTTATTTTTTACTGCTCAAGACCCGTTAGGTTGCTGTCAAGTTAACTGTCAAAACGAGAAATCAAGGAAGACTCGAACTCAAAGCTAAAAGCGAATCAAGTTGGAAGATTCACGATTGCTTCCTACGCTAATTCAACAGTTTGTTGTATATTCAGTTAGCACGAATTATAAGACTTTGCAAATTGCAATCACGCACATATTATGTGATCAGATTCGCTAAATAGCTGTTTATCTCGGAAGTTTGTTTTGAAATAGAAATAATAATTTTTTGAAGAAGTTGATGACGATGTTTTGTATTGGAGGATCTTTTATTTAGATCATGGCTGTTAATAAAGGTAAGTCTCTTTTATACATTTGCTATAACTTAATTTCTTACTACGTATTTTAGTAGTACAATGTTCAACCTATAAGACGGCCTTGCTACTCAAGAACGCCGACTCGGTTTTTGTAAATAACTATATTTTACTAAAAAATATAGCCTTCCGGTTTTTCCGGTTTACCAGTGACTTATCTAAGCTGTGTTATATTACATTCTAAACAATATTAGATACTCTTTTGAGTGTTGATAGTTATAACTTGAGTAAGCATCATATTATGAATAAACCGTGGAATAAACATAATTAAATATTAATTTATTTCATGTAGTTTCTAGAAAAAAATACCAATACTCACTGCTTAAAAACTGATATCTAAGAGTTCACTTACACTCACTTAGTTCACTTACAAAACAAGAACTTAAATTAAATTGTTTTCTTTAATAAAAGTTTACCCAATTAAAATAAATAGTCCAGAATTTATGGCTAATTTATTAGCTAGTTTGTTTATTAGATTATTTATAAACCTAAATTATTATAAGTTGATTAGGAAGTAGGAAACAATTTGTTACTCGGGACAGGTACAATTTTTAAAAAAAATATCTTTAAATAATGGAGAAAGGTTGCTGGTTGTTACATAATTAAAAGTGATAGAGTAAAATTATAATTTATAAGAATTGTTAGGAATATTCATATTAGCCAATCCCAACTCTGTCCTCTAACCATAGATAGAAAAATGATTCAATAATCAGAGCTAGTAAAATTTTCGGTATAGTAAGTAAGGACTTTTATGTGTCATGTCCTATGTGGTGGTGGTCTGGTCCTGGTCCTTGCTTTTTTTTATTAAAAAATAAAATAGTTTTACTTTAAACAAATGGTTTTATAAAATATTTAAAAAAAAATATGCTAAGAATACTTTAAAAGAACTTGAATATATTTACTCAAATATTAAATTAATAAAAAATAAAAAGCCACTATAGGTTAGTATTAGGTAGGTATTTATAATGAATATAAGAAAAATAACTTATAACTAAACAATATATTTAGTGAAAATTAGCAATGAGGTAATAGAGCATGAAATGATAAATATAAATTATAAAATTTTTAAAAATAATAGTAAGTAAAATAACAGTTTCAAAAAATTAGATAGAAAAATAATACAATGTATTTTATACCTTTTTATTATACATGTTTTATTTTTGTTAGGCATAAAGGCATTATAATTCCTCAATGCAGAACCATAATTTTATCATGGTTTTTCTGTGAAATATTGATAAAAATTCGTGGTGTCATACCGACACTAAATGTTCAAAACCCCATTTCCTTTCAACTCTTACATTATCTTATCAGTACATAAATGAGCTGACATCAGCCTGAGGATTACTTCTGAAGCTGATAAACAATAAATTTAAAACAGTGCTCTGCTATTTAAATAACGAAATATTTATGTGCAATGAAACTCAACATTACATAATAGTCGAGACAGTTGAACCCTTCCAGCATTACAATTGCGGCATCTAAAGTACTCTCAACAAAAAAGTAAAAAAGTCGCATTCATATTTACAAGTCCCGACACAGGATATTGAGCACTGTTTCATTGAAGGGAACCATAAAAGTTGTACGAAGTGGCGATCGGGAGCGAATATTGATTAGGGGTGGTTGCGCGCGCGAGCGGCGCGGCGGGGGGAGCCGGCTGCGCGCGCCGCCGCCCGAGTGCGCCCATGTGGTGCCACCGCTGCGACCCTCCATTGCCATCCCAATTATACACTAATGTTAAAATCCAGCAAATATCAAAATTCCTGCCTTATTCGCCCACGACCGTGCCACTCCATCATGTGAGCCGGACCGCGGCCGCAGCCTAACGCATCCTCACATATTGCGAGCGACAACGTAAAAATCAATAAATCTCCTAGTGAAACTTGGATATTGCATTTTCATATGAACAGTGGCTGTAATGTAGTCGCGCAACGGTGTGGAGTGTGTTCCAATAGTGTCTTTGTATTTCAGTGAAGATATAAAAGTTACCGATGTTCAATCACAAGTTACCGACTGACTTTCCAATGCAAACCCTTCGTAAGAAAACCAGCCCTTGCAAATGTGAGTCCGTAACGCTAATGTTAGATGGAGCAGCTTCACGATCACCATGTTTTTCTATACTTTTGATATTACGGTAATGCGGTGTTATTAGATAGCGCTAATTGTTCCCGACCACGTTATTCGCATATCTTAGCTTTATTATATTTTGCGGTTTATGTTGTAACCTGCATGGATCGGCTCAATATTATCACCCTACTAACTAAAAGGTGGACTCAGCACCGTGTAGCCGAGTGGCGTGCTAGTCCATGTCATAATTAGTGATCCCCGTGGTGTTTTGGACAGAGGGTGTGTTGTGGGCCCGTGGCGGATGTGGAGCGGCGGTGCGTCGGGGGGACTAACTCCATAACTTGCTATTTGTCGGTTTGTACGGGAATTATGCAGGTGTGTCATTTCCAGCACCTCCTGCGGCAGTTCGGTGAGTACATCAGTCCTTAGATACGACAATCATGCTTGTGTGCTGTGTATCTACGTATGTACCTTTATATCAATGTCATCGCATGTACTCACTCCTTCATTATTCCTGTTGTCTGCTTCGTTTATTATTTTTAATTAATGCCGCTACAGTATTCGTTAAAAACGTTGCCCGCTAAATTATCTTACGTATTAATTAAGAATGAACAGGCAATGTGTGTACGTCTGTTGTATTTTACGCCAACGATTTAGAGCACATTCGTGTTATAACTGTGCTGATGACCCTCTGTTAATTTCTTATGTGTATCGCTCTATGTAACAATATTGAAAGAGGGTTCGGTGGGGCAATTAAGAATTAAAGGCTAGGCTTAATATCTACGCTCTATATCCGCTGAAGCTGCAATAACAATCAAATCTGCAATGTTATCGCATTTTAACTTCCGGTTGTAGCTGAGTAAATTTATAGGTTTAGAAACAAGATGCCGCTCTTACTGTTTAGTAACATTCGGTAAATAGAACTTCAACAATATAACATCGAATTCCGCGACTAGACTAACATCTTATCCTCAATAACAAAGCATGCTCTTTCGTAAATAACATACATACCTCTATCTACATATGTATATGTATGCAATGATTGCGCAGTTTGCATACAACATTCTTAAAGTATTTTTGTTTCCTCACACTTGTGAAAGAGAAGATTTAAATAAAACATCACTTTGAATCTTCAGTTCAAAGAGGTCACATCCAACAGGTACCAGCCAGTTCGACACTCGTGGTTCTAAATTTAAAAACAGGATATTCAATTAACTGGGAATGATGGACCGTAAACAGGGGCCAAAATAGGACACCCGCGCTCACTTTTATTTCGCGCTGAACTTCATCCGCGGTGTTGTGCTCTCGAAAAAAATTAAGTGTAAAAATAAAACCATGACATTGAAAAAAATTGAATCAAAAAGTTTAATTAGCAAAGGTGATATTCAAACTACTGTTATGTGTGTGCACTTGTGCTCGACTAATGTGCTTTGTTATATATATGTAGATCGCTGGTTGACTTGCTTAGTTTATAACTCTGGTACTGTTTACGATTGTCTTTACGCTGCTTTTATTTCCGCGACCTATGGGTAATCGGGCTGATTATGCCGACTGTCAAAGTAATTTATGTGAAGTCCTGATTTATTCTGAAAACAATGCTGTTGAACGACATTGGCATTAAAGTTCAAGTCATCGGCCCTAGTAAGATATGAGTGTCTGTTTTTGTGTGAGTGAGTGTGTGTGTCTTTAAAGCCGTTTTTTGTGTACGTCGTGTGTAAACCAGCAATGGGTTCTTCTTGTAGGGTCAGCACGTAGACCGAACCGTGTGTCAGAGAACTTAAAAATATATAAAGTGACCGCGGGAAATTTTTGACAGTTCTCTAGACTACGTCATTACAGCCCCCCCCCCCCCTATTCCCTGGCAAAGGTTTTCTTCTTTGTAATAATATTTTAAAATTACTTTAAACAGACAAGAACGAGCCGGGCCGGTTCTTAGGCGAAGGCGTGTCGTTTCGCGCGAAGCTGATCGGTGTACTAGAAGTACCCGAGGCCCGGGGCGACAGGATGTGCCAGGAAGCCCTGGCTGACCTGAAGATGGCCATCAGAGCCGCTGGAGAGCATAAGCAGAGGATACAGGTCCACGTCGCCATAGACGGGCTGAGGCTGCGCGATGATAAAACTGGGGTAAGTTATAAAATAAATAAAGATTTACTGTTCAAGTAGAACTAGATTACATGGCAAAGTGATATATAATATAAAGCACAAGCATAAAGTTTCTTAATTTAGTTACAGGGTGCCGTACTGCTCTCCTAGATAAATGTTACAAAATGACCTGTGTTTAAGAGAAACAATTCCGATCCCCGTCATAAATGGTTGACTAATAACAGCACGTGATAAATATGTATATTATAAATTTATGTCTGCAACTAGAAATAACAATCTTAAATTCACTGACAGACAACACACAGATTGAACCACTGGCTCTAGAAGCTTGGAATCTTGCATAAGTGCCCCCGCGTATTACGCGGCCAGGCCGCGCGGCCAGGTCGTCGCGGCCAACTAATTCTTCCGTGACATGCAAGTGCGCGCACTAGGCAGCCAGCGGCCAGCGACCACGTATTGGCCGCGCGGCCAGCAGAATCATCGTGACCCGCACGCGGCCAGTTGGCGGTTGGCCGCCGCGACCAACGAGGTCCACCATTTCGAATGAAAAAGATCAGTGTGCGACTACGCGCACTACATTTTTGGAAAACAAAACAACATACTGCTGAAAGCGGTGACGATATCATGTTTTTTTCAAGACTAAAACCTTAAGACAGTATTTTCAAAACTCCACCTGTGACCTGGTTAAACGGGGTGCAATGCAAACGAGGTTGTGGTCGGTTACCTATACATAATGAAGAAGTACCGGTTTCCTATTACATTTTTAATTGCCAACACAACATTCTCGACAAACCGAATGGCTTAGTAGGCTAAGCACTTGACTTTCTGCGTTACGCTTCAGTTCGGTCCTCCCCACGAGTACCTACTGAAATACATGGGTACATTTTATTACGGAAAGGGAAATTGAAATCCGCAATACCTAATCATCAGTTTTCTGGCTGCTCTAAGCGTTATTCTGTGATGAAAATACGCCGTCAGTATACTGAGACGCGTTCCACTGAGATACCGGCCGGCCTGAACCCCGAAAGACTAAGACCAGCACCCTAATTGCGTAACAGATTATCAATCACAATTTGAATCATTTTGAAGGATATTGCTAATCCATTGCGTCATATACTCCAAAAATTTGTCTGTTGAACAACGGAAATACCGCAATGAATGTTGTTGGACTGTCAAAATGAAAGACATTGCTACTGTTAGTGTGTTACGAAATTACCCCGCCGTATTATAGAACGTCACTCAAGACTTAAGCATTATGTAGGTACTTAACACTAAGTTCTATATCTATATTGTAGTGCTTGAGTCATACACCTCATTAAAATAGTGGCAGTCTGTGGCCTGTATTACAAAACTTTTGTAGACTCCCACTATTTCATACATTTTGGTCATTGGTCTATAATATTTTCACCTTCGGATGCCTTTGCTATCAATGTATCTACTAAAGGCATTATGAATTTATGGTGTAGCGATCTATGACCATGTTCTTTTTCTATGTCCTATTTACATGTAACATAGATGGCTGAAACATGTGTGGCGCCGAGGCTATTAAGGGATTGGGTCACGAGGATATAAAGTAGGACTCATGTGTGTTCTAATAACATAAATGCGAGTTATCCGTTCGCCATTAATGAACTAAATATAAATCCAATAGCTGTAAATTGATTGATGGTTAAAGGATGATGATCAAAATATTTTTGATGCGTGAGAATGAGAATCCATGTGGATACTTTGGCGCAAGCATGTGATATAATCTTTGAGGTTAGAGTACAAGTATCTGCTTATGTAATTACTACTCGTCAATCTGAGCCAACATTGGCGCACAACTCACACAGATTTATCCAATATGATATTTCGTTAATCCATACACCGGCAATGTTTGGTCCAATAAATCCTAGTCTTTAATTGTATATTATCTACTAGGACTCCCTGTAACTGCCCCGTTGGTCCAGTGGTTGTATACGCGACTGCTGAACGTGGGGTCCTGGCTTTGATTTCCGGCCCCGGCAAAGCGTTATTAGGTTTTACATTAAGAACTTCTCAGTAGCAGCCCGGAGTTTGATATTTGTATAGCACGTAAAGCCGTTGCTCCTGCGTCTGATCTCCCCGGTCGTGTCGGATTGTCATGTCATCGGACTATATGAGAGTAAAGGAACAGAGAGTGCACCTGTGTTCGCGCATAACCTTGTGCACTTTAATATCTCCTGCGCACTTGGCTAATCTCGGTTGAGATTGTCCACCGCGACCGAAATTCGATCGGGAGAATTTATTTATTTTTTATCTACTAGGACTCCTTGTATCACCACCCGGTCCACAAGATATCGTTCATCGCTCAAGACATGACAGACTCCAGGGCTTTCGGCTACATATTCGGCTCTCCCGACACTGGCCACCGATTCTTCGGCATCAAGACTGATAAAGCTGCTAGTCAAGTAAGTTAGCCATTAAGCATTATCTTTTGATCCTTAGTCAAATAAATAAATAGTCAGTCAGTGGTATCAGCTCCGACTTACGACGCCAATAATGCCTATAATGTTCCCACTGCTGGCACACAAACCTCCTCTTTATGAGAGAGAGGGCTATAATCCACCATGAGGGCCCAGTACGGTTTGGTAGATGTCACATGTCTTCGAAGTGTTGGTTCTAAGACATGTCGGTTTCCTCACGATGTTTTCCTTCACCGTTTTGAGAGTAGTGGTGATGAAATTAAATAAACAAAGTATAGTGCCTGTCTGGGTTCGAACTTATGAACTATAAGAGCGGTTTCGCACTACGTCCGATTCGAATCCGAGTTCAATCCGAATTGGGAATGTTCTAAATTCGGACGGACTGAGTTCGGATGTTGTGCGTAACCTCTCATACAAATAGTGCTATGGATACTTCGGACCGTCATTTCTCGGATTCGGATCGGACGTAGCGCGAAACAGCTCTTACTCGTAGGTCGGGGCCGATTGCACTGGGCCTCCACTCTGCTCTGAAACATGCTGAATGAAAGGCAAAAATGAACAAAATGTAAAGCGTCTGGTATCGGCTGATTGGACCGTGAGACATCTCATCACATCCTTAAAACATTTCTGTTATAGGTAGTAATAGCGATGAGAGACTTATTCCAAGTAGTATTCGAGCTCAAGAAGAAAGAAGTGGAGATGGCAAAGCAGCAGTTAGAAGGGAAGACGGTAACCAGCAGCTTAGTTCGACACGCGACCAATGCCTCCACTGAAAGTAAAACTAAGGTAATTTTTGGCATTTGGAACATTCTTAGAATTATTAAATAACTTTCATAATTGACGTTTAGGTTTTTAAACACTTTTCACTAAGAGAGTTGAGAGTTTCTTGACTCGAAAAGGCGAATATCGAAAGAAGATTAAAAAGTTGACTCGCATGTACATTTTGTACTATACAGAGTGAAATTAAATTAGCTAGCGAAACTCCGCAGAAGTTATGGGTATCGATAACTAAATATAATTTAAAAAAAAATGTTTGGGGGTCAACGACTGCTGGTAGTGTAGTTACTTGAAGTATGACTTGAGAAAATTTGTTTATTTTCGTTTTGTCGTGTCTCCCTGCACGTCGTTGTAGTATACACAAAAAACCTGATGTTTAAACTGATATTTCAGCTAAATACCTGTCGTTGATCCCAAAAATTAAATCCATCAAATTCATTTCTTTCATGTTTAGATATACCGATACCCGTCTGCGAAGTTTCGCTAGCTAATTTAATTTGACCCTGTATTTGCATATCGAAAGGCGAGGGTTGCCTTCACCTTTGACAATAGACAGCGATCGTGAAAAAAAACTGGTTGCACTCCGGGAGTGCCGGCAGAAGTGAAAACTTGAATATTAACGTTGTGCATTTTTGATATTTTGGAATGCGGTCTACTCTCCGTCCGTCTTACGAATTTTCGATCAGGTCACGTGTCCTAACGCGAGCTCCGTCTTAGGAATTTTCGATCAGGTCACGTGTCCTGACGCGAGTTTAACATTTTTTACCCATCACAAAAGAGTGCTAAAGAAGTTTTCACTTCAAAAATATTAAGGCATTTGAAATTGTCAAATCATAGTTCGAGAAAATTTCATGGAGAGTCTCGTTTGAGATAAGTAGTCGTATTCTAGTTTTTGTTTCTGGGCTACGTGTAAACAAATAACGCGATAAATCGTCTGTCGGGTCTCACCTACTAGTCCCGCATGATCATTTTCGCCTCTCGACAGTCGAGGAACTCGGCACGTGTAAACGCGATTTCAGTGTGTGCTGTTTGAGGTCGCGAACCCAACTTTTTGATCGGTACTTTGCCTCGTGTAGCTCATAAGCGTTTTGTACGGCGGAGATTAAGGGCGGGTGGTTTCACGTCCACTTGACGCACACGTATACGTTAAACTTGGTGCTAACTATCGTCAAACCAAAAGAAGCGTTGTTTCAAATTACAATTACAAAATTATTGCCTTGCCGTACGTTAACACAGCACGTACGTAAGTTACGTTAACCAACCGTTTGAAACAACCGGCCCTAACCGTCTGAAACTCATTTATATCTATATATCTAAACTAATATTAAACAGCTGAAGAGTTTGTTTGTTTGGTTGAGCGCGCTAATCTCAGGAATACTAATAATAAAGCTGAAAAGTTTGTTTGTTTGAACGCGCGAATCTCTGGAACTCCCAGTCGTATTTAAAAAAATCATTTCATAGTCCAACTCTTGAAGAAGATAGGCTATTTAACATCACGATAGAACCATTAGGAGCCGAGCAAAAAGAAGTAAGAAAAAACAAGTAAAAAAAGTAAGAAAAAACGCTATGCGAAAAAGAAGTAAAAGCGCGGGTGGGCGATGCAATGCTGAAATATCACGCGCACGAAGTCGCAGGCAGGAGCTATAGTTCTCTATAATATGTATTCCATATGTGCGACCTTGTTTCCAATTGATTTTATTTCCACTTAAAGAAATATCAACTTTAAAGTAGTGTAAATAAATTTGACTTCAGAATGACAAGGACTATTGAAAAAGTTATTAAAATGTTTAAAGTTGTAGCGCAAACTGTACTTTATGTGTGCATTACAGTTATTTTTTCAAAAACACATATTTGTTTACACTTTTGGAAACAAAATTGCGAACGCAGTCTACAAGACGCTCGGTTTGTTGGCGTGAGACCGCAGCATAACGTAAGCGTTCTAAACTTTACGGCATCCCCGAAACATTCACACATACTAGCCGAGTATTTTAAACTCATAAACATATTTGACGTTCCACAGATTTCTAAGCGGCTGTTTTGAAAACAATGTTGGTTTCAAAGGAATAGTAAGATGGAGTTGCGGATTTTAGAAGGGAAATAACTAGACTTTTCATGTGCTTGGAAACCGCTAATGCTAAATATAGCATACTTTACATTTCGCGGTGTGTTTAGCTAACAACGTCATCTAGAAATATGCTTAAAATTTTTTGAAAGGGGCGGATCCAGGCTTCGAATATTTTATCAAAATTAAAATATTTTTTTCCTAAGGGAAATTAAACACCTTATACGTTTTTACGATTAGTTATTAAGTTAGAGTTAATTCTAAACTTTATCTAGGATTAACTCCAAAATGTGAGACAAAATTAAGATGGCGCTTAATCCCGAACAACATGTATTTAATCGAATCTCAAATAATTCCCATTTTGCTTTCCTAAAAATATTATTGAATACTTTAATATAATGAATGCGCCTCTTTTTGTAAACCACAAATAATTCTTATTTTGGGTTCCTAAAAATTCTAAAGAACCAAGCAACTCGCCGGCCGCTGCCGCTACACCGCTGGCTTAGCTCGCTCGGCTCTCGCGCGTTTGGTCACAGTTCTGACCTAACCTTACACATTTGGCCGGGGTGCCCTAGCTCTTAGTTACTACAACCAATTGGGCAAGCGCGTGGTTGGTCAAAGTTCTTACCAAAGCTAACCCGTATGGTCTAGGTACCCTAGCTTAGTTACCGTGACCAACTGTGGGAAAAGGACAGAAAGTTGTAAAGAGGTTCATTTATTTAAAAAAAAAATGTGCATCATTAGAAGCGCAAAACGTTTTTAGACGTTCATTAATTTTCTAAAGCGTTCATCATTAGAAGGCCAATAAGTTTTTAGAGGAACAGTCAAATATTTAACCCAAGTTAAGTAACGGTTAACTTGGGTGTTTCTTGTAATAATAGTAAAAGATGTTATGTTATTTCCCGTAAGAATAATTTTATTTCTATACGGCCCTTTTTTTTGAGGTGCTTTTGGCTAAGTAATAACAGCCGCACGGGTCGATTGATCAGGTTAAGCTACGCTTGCCGCAGTTGGTCCGTGGATGGGTGACTATCTTCACATTCCGACCCTAACATAGTTGGGAAAAGCCTAGGCAGATGACGGCCCTTATTTTTTTTCAGTTCGTCGTATTCTAAAGTACTTACTCAAACAAATTAACAATACTATGACGTAAACAATCGTCATCAAATAATCATTGTGTAGTGACGCGCAATCGATTGTTGAACCGATTCGTCAAAACATCGAATAACTTGGTCATTCAACAATCAGCATTGCGCGGTTCACATAATGTGCATTACTGGCACAGAATGAAAGTGAAATGTGAATTTGGAGAAGTGGCTCCTCATACCGGCTTGTTCTGTGGAATATAATAAAAAGGTGCATTCTAGACTTTGTGATTGGTTTAATATTATGGCTATGCGTGCGTGCTACTGAGATTTTAGGAGGATAGATACACAAACAGCATCTGTGTTTTCAATATTGGTGTTTTTTGTAATTTGTTTGTGTGGGAAGGCCATGTTCTGTTGTGAGCATTTATTCTTACTCCCTATACTACGGCGTTTAAAATACATTGAACTATTTCTGTTACGCAAATTGCGTTCTATTTATTAACACTTTTTTATTTGACAGTAAGAAAAAGTTACACGGTCAATGCGGTGTTATAAACGGTTCTTAACATATTGCATTCGTTATAATATTGAGACTTTGCAGTCAACCAAATCCATTGGTATCGAAGTAAAATCTAAACAATATAAGGAAACTTACGGATAAAAATTTATAAAATGTTTAATTATATCCGTTTCTAAAACTAACACAGACAGATTACGGTCGATCAATGTCACAATGCGAAAAAAGGATAACACTACAAGTTGGAGCGAGAATAAAAACAAGATTCAGAGCTAATAAAGCTCAGTCTTTCAGGACTCAAATGACGTAACTACCTACATTTATTTATATAACAGTATTGATCTTATTTGAAGACGCTTCTCTCTGAGCCTGAAAAGAATAGGTCGGTCTTATTAACTTATTGTAATCAATGTAATGTAATGTATAGCCGACGTAGTCGTAGTTGTCTGACATTTATGCTGAACTGCCGATCGATTCTGTAAAATCTCACCGTGTTAAGTTATGTGTAGTGAGCTTAGAGTGAGCTGTCAATAGTATCAATCCCTAGCATTATTTGGAATGACTGCTCACTCCACGCTCACTTTACGTAAGTTTTCACGGTGAGATGGTTACAGAATCGCACTGCTGTGGGCCTATTTGGCGTAGCCGTGAGGGACACAATACTGTTTTAGGTTTTTTTTTCTGTTGTTTTTTTTTTTGTTTTTGTGTACTTAGATATTGTGCGCCCCAGGCGCACAATATCTTATGTTCTTTCTTTTTCTTTCGTGGTCTTAAACCGTTTTTGGTTTATTTACAACTATAGTGTTAATACTGTATCTACTAAGAGCAGTGGTCGCGATGATTTGTCGGTCATTATTCTATTACCTCTATTTTAAATAGGCATATTGTCTTAGAACAAAAAAATCTATAAATTCGAGGACATGTTCTGACATCCACCAACCCGACATGAGCCCGCGTGGTAGACTTCCTTCCCATTCCCTCTCGCAGAGTCAGTCTCGAGTCCAGCACCCTAATTGCGTAACTCAATCATAAGTCATTTTGAAGGATAATGCTAATCCATTGCTTTATATGTTCGAAAAATTTGTCTGCTCAACAACGTGAATAACGCAATGAATGTTGTTGAACTGTCCGAACGAAAGCCATTGCTACTGATAATGTATTGCGCAATTACCCCGCTGGTTATATAGACAAATACTGTTCAAAAATGAATGTCACGCAAATAGCTGTTAAGCCATCGCCTACGCTAATCGTCAATCTCCTCTAATTTATATCTTGGATCTTAATAGATGATTGACCTTAGCTCAGTCATTCTTTTCTAGTTCTATTTCAAATGGAAATTCGATACTTCTATTTTTCTATCGCGTAGGGTAAAGTTCAATAATAGTTCGACTCGTTAAGATTCAGTTTTCTCGAAGACTTGCTAATATATTCTGAGCTGTCTGTGGTGGTATGTTCTAAAGGTCGAGCTACGTTATTTATTTGTGTGACCTACAGACTGTTTGTTTTGAGTCTGAGTTGGTACCTATATGAGATTTATGTACCTATGTGATAATTTTGACGAGGCCGAAATGTTGCAAAAAACACATCCAGGAAAACGACACCATGTTGAATGATTTTTAATCCTGCAGCAGAAATTATAATTCGGATAGCGTAGACTGGAAATGAACGTGCTTAGTTTATAGAAAGTAATTTAACTAAACTGCAGTTTTGTTCCCAAATGACTATTGTGACATTGTCATGACAAATTCTCAAATAGCTAGCTTTTAAGCAGTGCATTAGTATTCACGGACGATCATTTTTATATTTCACGCGATTTGTTTTAAACCTTCGGCATCATGCAAACTGAGTTTCGGAATTTAACTGGTAGATAGTCGATAATTTATAACTAAGTAATAACAGCTACACGGGTCGATCAGGTTAGTCTACGCTTGCCGCGGTTCTTCCGTGGATTCGTGACCATCTTTACCAAGACCCCTCCGTGCCTCGGTATGTTAAGCCATTGGTCCCGGCTGTCATTCGTGGATCTTTGATAGCTGTCGTTACGGGTCGTCATAAGCCCGAAAAATCCGACAACCAATCTTACCAAGGGGTATCGTATTACCCAGTAACTAGGTTGTGGAGGTCAGATAGACAGTCGCTCTATGTAAAATACTGGTTGCCTACCCCAATGTAGTTGGAAAACGCTAGGCCATGTCAGTGTCTACGTTGAAGTAATCTTCTTTTGGCGTTGCAGTCCCCCGTAGAAACCTGCAATGCTGCGCATGGCTTGATTTTCGATATCACAGAAACTATGGTTATTTACAAATACTTATAACTACAGGGTGAAATTGAATTCATGGGCATCCATTTCAACGTTAAAATCCAATTTAAAGTTTCGTCCCGATTCATCCCTGCATCCCGATTCACCCCGTTTTACGGTATTCATAATTTGCGGTATTGCAATCCTTCCAACAAAATAAAAAACTACTCACCATAACCAGAACCCAGGGCAAGAAATTGATAATTAATTAAAAGTCACCTTACAAAAGGTACTAATGAGTTATCATTAATTACCTTCAATTATCACCCCCCACAAAGTCCTTCCGAGATACGCAGTATAAAACAAAAGGCGATCAACCTGTTATCATTGTCTGTAGTCATTTCTTTGTATCCAATACATTCACGTTGTGTCCTTAGGTCGTGGTCAAGGTTTTATCATATCCGGTGCAGGATATTGTTGTGTAAGATACCAACGACCGCCCCCGTCCTTGTGTGATGATAACCCTTTTGTAATATATTTATTTTAATACTAGCTGTGCCCGCGAATTTGTTAGCGTACATTGCGGGTTTAAATTTTTTTGCTCGGAACTCTAATTCTTTTTCTAAAATCAAAATTAAGTTTAATAACTCAACAAAGTGAGAATGACGAAAAAAATTTTTTGTTTCATTTGTTTTCGATATCGATATCCAATAAGTGGGTTTTGCTAGCTAATTTATTTTGACCCTGTAGATGGCCTTACGATATTCGTACCGACGTTTTGTTGAAAAAATAGTCTGGTGAGTTTTTTTTAGAGTTTGGGTGACTTGGACGACCGCAAAGATAAAGTCGGCTTTCATCCAAATTAATTCCAATTTGAAATTGAATAAAGTATAGAACTTAGTCTCAAACAATAGTAATAACCCGCGTCCATAGAAAAAGAAATAAAACTTCGTATGGAAGCGCATTTCCCGCTCCGAAATCACAATATTAACCTATTTATTTTAACAGTTTTAGTTTGCAGAATACTTTCAGCCAGTCAAAATTGTACCAGGTACCACACAATATCCTACGAAAATGTTGATCACTTTTGGACTTTCGCACATTAAACTTGATACTTTACAATTCATGTACCGATTGAACACTTGTGTATTACGTTTTTGACGCTTACGTTTTTATTTGTTGTCATATGTCAAGATTCTAAATATATGGTCGAGGTTTTCATATGCACAATCTTGACTGGTTAGACTTCGCTTCTATACGAACTATTATTTCTTTTCCCATACCAAGTCCCACTACAGGAACTGAACTACTTTCCAAAGAAGTAAATAATTTCAAAGATAGTATCGCAATCTTCCTCAGAGTATCGCTTCGGCTGGTGAGACCAACTCATCCACATCCAAGGTCGTGGATGTTGGGGCGGAAGGGGGCGTGGCCGAGCTGGTGGATTTGGAACAGGAGCTCAGTTCCCTTAGGAGAGGACTGACCCAGGTCGAGGGTCTGACCCCATCTAACGACCCATTTGGAGACTCCTTCACGGCTTTGCCTTCGCAGGTAAACTTGGGAACTACGGCAACTGTCCCACCACCGACGAGGAAGTGACTAGTTATCGACTATTTTCTCGCTCAAGAAACGTACAATAGAAGAGTTCTCGCCGGCAGAGTCACTGATCACGATCACTATTGATATAAAGGGTGGCAGGGACATCAACGCGCAAACTGCTACCATGTGACAAACAGCTGATTTGTTTTGTAGTAACCGTCCAAAAATTTAAAGTCCAGAATCATGTACTAAATCCATGATAACAGTTTGCCGTTAGTCGACGTCTCTGCCACCCTTTAAGTATCTCTTAAACTGGCACGGGGCCTACATCACGTATACGTTTATTGAGCGAGAAAATAGTCGATAACTAGTCGCTTCCTCGTCGACGGTGGGACAGGTGCCTACAGTGTAGTAATTAGGGCCTGTTTCACGTTGACCGAATAGTCACTAGTCAACGAATAAATTAAAAAATGGAACAGAATTTGAATGAATTACCTGCCAGTAATTTAGGTGGTGAAACAGGCCCTTAGAATGTTAGAAAAATATTAAACAAATGAGTAAGTAGAGAGTGAGCAGTGTTGGCCTAGTGGTAACGGCCTCGACTAACAAGTTGTAGGTCGTGGGTTCGAACCCAGGCAGGCGCTTTACCTTACGTAAATATTTTCATCACCACTGCTCTCAAAACGGTGAAGGAAAACATCGTGAGGAAACCGGCATGTCCCAGAACAAAAAAAATCTAAGACATATGGCCTCTATCAACCCGCACCGGGCCCGCGTGGTAGATTATAGCCCACTCCCTCTCGAAGAGAGGAGGCCTGTGTCCCAGCAGTAGGAACATTATAGGCTTCTTATGCTATTAAAAATATTTGGGAGTAAAATGACCGCAGCTGAACTTGGCTTTCCCTTTTATCATTAGGACTTAAAGATTTTGGCATAGCGCCACTATTGTGAGGCACCGAAATTGGCGTTAAATATGAAAATTACCATATTCTTATTGTTACGTACCGAAGTCACATAGTAACATTTTATTTCTTCAGTTACATATACTTTTACACGACTATTATGGGTGATATAAAATATAGAAGTCTTATTCTTCCAAATTTTCAATCATAAATGCATATTCAATATTCATACATCAATTTCATGTTTCAGTAATTCCGAAACCATTGAGCATAGCCGTGATCCGTGATTTATAACCATTCTTGAAATCACCAACTGAGCTTATAATAATACAGGGTGGCAGGGACGTCGACGAGTAATCTGTTACCATGGATTCAGTTCATGATTTCTTTTTTATAAACGTTCTAAGCTAGGGGTTTATGAATGGTGTGCTGTTTTCATGGTTACAGTTTTCGCGTCGATGTCCCTACCCGCTTGTGTAGGCAAATAAAAGTCTCAACTTCTTAAACTTTTTTTTTCATACATAGTCCATTACATTAAATTAAAACATAAAATGGATATATAAAATAAATGAATGTTCCCTTCTTTCCTTTGCAGAAGGGTCTCCTCCCGCCCCCGCCCTCGGGCGCGTCCTCCCGCGGCCGCAGCACTCCCGCGGCCCCTCCCTCCTCGCGCGGCGTGTTCAGCCCGGGCAAAGCTGCACCCCCGCTACCCTTCGACCTCGCTACGGTTGCCGCTGAGTTTGAACCTACGCCAGCTCTAGTCGACAATCTAAATGATACACCGGTTAGTACTGAAAGCTTTAGATGTAATACAAAGATGTACTTTAATATGGGAAAAGAAATACTTAGTGTGGAAGTGAAACTGGCTGTTTCTTAAGCCCTGAATCTGCAGGCTGCTTAGATCGATGAGATCGCACTTAGTAACACGCTATTTAACTTCAAACTTATTGTGTTTTATATGGTGTAAAGTCGACCTCGTAATTGCTTTACAACTTTTTCCAGTAGGTATTTTGAAACTCTACTAAGGTTTAAAATGGCGCCGATTCCTTTGTTCACAAAATAAACAAAATTTTAATTCAGTGCGTCTTTTTCTTTCTATGTCATTAAGAAAAGGACAGAAGATAATTATTAGTTTAGTCCTGTCAAATTAAGATACTCCATAGACAGTTTAGACGTGATTAAAAACATGGCGACTAAAAACACGTCAATTTACGTTGGCGCTGACTGATTTGATATGACTAAACTAATATTTATCTTCTGTCCTTTTCTTAACGAAACAGAAAGGAAAAATGCACTCAACTTAAATTGAGTTAAGTTTGTGAACAAGGAAATCGGCGCCAATATCTAAGTGTCACATAAGCAAATAGACCTTGTCGTTTTGCAACGTGCAACTAATATTCCACCGATTATTTTTTTGTACCTAGAGTATAAGTGAACGATATGGTCTCCTATGATTGGAATCGCATACTAATGTTTGTTTCGAATGTTGTATACTTGCATGTAATTGTGTAGCCTCCGTTGTAGATTCAATAAATAAATAACCTTAGGGCGATAAAGCAATTACGAGTTTGAGTATACAATAAAGAGTTACCAATCTATTTGCAGTCTTATAGCGCATCTTGGAATGCGTTCTACGCGAGAGTTTTGCTTCCATATGTTACAGTATTTCATTTTCTATGACCCCTTTATATATTAGAACCGTGTGTGTATATTATAAACGTTTTATAACTCTCTGTCCAATTTGCATGTCAATGAATTGAGATGGCAAGAGAATATTACCCCATTTTATTTATAAGACGTTTGTAATGCCGGGTACAGATTGGTGGACAATAACATGAATTCTAACACAACAAGGCGAAAATGTTTCAACATATGTTACATTTCATGTTACGTCTCACCAATCTGTACCGCATAAAGCTATGAAAAGTGTATAACTCTATACAGTCGGTTTCAGCTAAGTAATCTCTACAATGAGAAATGATCAGCGGTGTAATTAATAATAATAATGCTTTATTGAAAACAAAGTAAGTACACACTAACAGTAGCGTTGGGTTTCGTTTTGACAGATCAACAACATTCATTGCGTTATTTATGTTGTTGAGCAGACAAAGTTTTCGAACATAGGAAGCAATGGATTAGCAACATCCTTCAAAATGATTCAGATTGTGATTGATCGTGTGTCACGCAATTAGGGTGCAGAGCTAATGTTCTAAAGAACATCAAATACTGTTCTGACTTAGCAACCATTTTTAAAGATTAATGCCACTCGATAAAACTCACCCCCCAGATCCAGGAATATGCCTAGTTTCCGGGTCACCGTCCAATCTATGCTGGTACAAATTATGATTATTGATGAATAAATTTGACATTTAAAATGTAAAAGTATCGGCAAATAATAAGCAATGAACCGCTGTATGGAGTTAAAAGTTATAGCGAAACATGACATCACTTGCGTATTAATCTTTTGGAAACATTATTATTACGGATTTTGTAAAATTATCAAAATACATTTCGTACGGTAGTGGTGCCATTCGTTTCACATTTGTATACCCAATTGGCAATTGGAAAGATTGTCGTAAAAATATTTATTCTCAATGACTCTAAAGATCTCCCAGAAAAATTATGCGCTTCGGCAACCATCGTATCTTCGCAAATAAGAAGTCGTTGTAGTGAGATCTAACTTAAAGCTGTTATAACCATGGAATGTTTTACCTATTTTGTATTGCCATAGTTGCAGAGATTAACAACTCTATGCAATTCCAAAAAACTTTTGAAAACTTTTGAGTGACAGATGACGAGGTGCGGCCGGAGTAGATAACCCAACAGAGAGGAAGCTTCATACAAACTCGCAATGATAGGGACACTACTACAAAGCGCGGCAGTACAAAACTTGGAAGCTTTGCCTCTGTGGGGGTTACTCTGTGGCGCGACGATTACACCAATTTGGAAACACGAAAATTTCCGAAGCGCATACCTTTTCTATTTTAACTGTAGTACTCTTTACCTATAATATGTATTGGTGTGCGTTCGTGACCTCAAGTGATTTGTATCAGAAGGTGCACAAACGCAATGTTGGCAACTTGAGGTTGCGAATAAAACTTAAACCCTGTTTCACCATTCGCTGATAAAATCCTAGATGACTGCGGAGATTAATCTGCCTATGAGATCATTTCCAACTTATGGAAAAACAAACTGAATGTTATACTTAACAAAGTTCAAATTCCTTTGCATCCAAAAACTTATTAGTATCTTTTTGTTACAAATGGTCACTGTAAAATCAACTTAGAATACATTTCACTAAAGTAGATAACTGATTAAGTGGCGATGGAATGTAAATTATCTGAGATTATGAACACTGCTATAGTAAAGAAGTAATTTTATCGCGTAGTGGTGAAACGCATGAACAATAATATGAATAATCGTATACAGTCTATATTTATATGAACTGATATTAATTATGCCTAAATATATCTGAATTTATGTTGTAAACCGGCCGTTTGGACAGATGTAATAATTATTTATGAATTAAAGTTTTTCTTGTAGTTGTGTACTTATTTTGGCAACGCTGTGTACTTTATGTTAATGTATTTGTAAGTGATATACTGTTCTAGTACCCTATAGTGCATGCTCTCTCTGGTATTGCTTGAAAAACACTGGTGTGGGATGTTATTGCGAAAAAAGTTGAAGAATATGGTGCAGTTCTACTCTTTTTTGTCCTTATTATAAAGACAGATGGGTTTTTTTTAGAAAAGTTGTTTTGAGCCTGTATTGACCGATATCACGCTACCTAATACTATCAGCGGAAAATGGTAGACACAGTAGAATTCTGCCATTCATAATTATAATACGTGATGACTTAAAATACCTCGTTGACTTTATCTTTAGTTAAAACATTGTTCGCAAAAACATTTCACAGTCAGTAGTAGCTCCCTGTGCTGTGACGTCTGGTCTGTATGCTATAAGACTGAATTATGTGGACGTGACGCTTAACTATACTTTACCGAGAACCGTTTACCTGAAGCATGACGCTACCTCGCGAGTCGCAGTGTCAGTATGGCTGCCGAAGCTACCGTCGAGTATCCCAAGCTAAACGAACTACCCCGCACGACTCAACCTCGCCCGGTTTACGTTACGCACTACGAAACGCACAATCTACGGTTATGTGTTTAGACGCACGCTTTCATCATTGTAGAACGAACCTTTTTGTTTATTAAAAATTTCAAATGTTTTATTAAAATCCCTGGATTACTTGCATCGCCAACGATCGAGTAATTCTTGAACTGTTGAACTATGAATGCGCTCCACGTCTGCATATACTTAGTGTTATGGTGACGGCTGTGTTACAGGTTTGCGTGCCCGGCGCGTCCACGACGCAGTCGCTCAGTTACGACGTATTCACGGAACTAGACCCCCTCGGCACCGGCCGGAGTAAACCTTACGTTGACAAAAAACTCTTCTTTCAGGAGCTCAAAAATCCGCCAAAGAAAGTGCTCAAAGACCTCGTGTCCACACAGAGTCTAATATCAGACATATTGCCGGTCACCACAGACACTAAGATAGAGCATTACGGGCCGGCGACGACGATGACGTCACTGTCGCGGCACTCGGGCGGGTCCGTAGCGATCGTCAAGCCGACGCAGAGCGCTCTGTTCTCGGGGAACTTTTTCTCGTCGGATCCGTTCGCGGAGACGGATCCTTTCGATAACACTGATCCGTTCTCGGATTCGTTTAAGGACGATCCGTTTACGAGTATGCAGGAGTTCCCGAAGTCGAGTGCATCGCGAGTGGATGAGCTTAAGAGCAAACTGAGCAGGGAGACAACTGTTGACAAGCCGGAGGTGGTGGAGAATGGGAAGAGCGTATTCAACGGACCGCTGCAGGTTACCCTGCCGCCGGAACCCGCACCCAAGTCGCCACGGCTGCAGAGACAGGTAGGCTGATCATCCGAGATATAAAATTTTGTGAAAATATCTGTTTGTAACAGATCAGAATTCACAAATCTACGGATATCTTCGCAAATTTATCCTAATCTTGGGTCCTGTTGTACCATTTCTCACTAAACAGTAAATACATTTAGCGCTATACATGGTGATCAATGGTGCAAATGGACTTTACACGTACCTTCATATTATACCTGGCAAATTATCCTGCTCCTGTCGCGCTCAACTCCAGCTTTTCCTCATTTTCTTACAGCAAATTTTCAAACTTTGAGAATGACGTCATTGCAAATGATGAGCGCGCTTCAACCTTCAATAAAATAAAGTGTTATAACGCGCTTGTGATTTGCATCAATTGTAAATTTACATTCGCAGAGCACAGAGGGCAGCACAGTCAGAAAGCGGCCCCAAGCCCACAAGCTGACTTCAGACAGCGCTTCCCCGCCGCCGCCCTTGCCTCCCAAGAAGATAGCCGACCTGCCCAGCACCAGGCCTCCACCCAGGCCTCCGCATGATCACGATGATGATGATGTGGGCCCGCCGCTACCCAAGCCGGCTATGAGGAGGGAACCGCTGGTGAGAAATCTTGGATTACTTATTTTGCTGATTTACGCAACCTATACCATCCATAACCAAGATGTTATGGATGTGTTGTGTTCCTATGGTGTTCTTCTTTTTCTTGTCGACGGTACTTTGGTTGAAACGCACAATATGTAACCACGAATTCAGCGCATGATCCTAGACCCCTTAGCGTATAAATATAGTCGGTTATGAAAAAAAAATCGGCTGTTTAATAGAAAAGATACCTACATGCGGGGGGGGGGGGGGTCAGAATCATGTACTGAATTCATAGTAACAGGTTGTGCGTCGATTTCACTGCCAGCCTGTATACTATTGAGCCCAGTAGGATTTTCCTATAATGAAAATAATAATTGCATTGAAACTTCTGCCAATGTCTTTTGTAATTAATGCGTAACCAATAATCTTTCTTTCACTATTGGTCTCGCATCTGCCCGGTCCATACTCCACACCGACCAAGCGGCCTCGCGAGTCGAGAGGCTGCTTCGATATGGCAAACGCTAAGTCGACGTGCATAGAGTTTCTTCATTCATTTGTTTTGTGAAGTGCCCGGCCGGTCTAGACCCCGCGTAGCCAGTGTACCTAAAATAATAGTGTCGTGCAGGCGGACCGCAGCATGAAGCCGCGCCTGTCGTCGGCCGCCACCAACAGCAGCGAGGACGAGTACCTCACGCCCGCGCCGCCGCCGCTGCCCACCGCGCGGCGCTTCGACATCACGCTCAGCCAGCTGCTCACCTGCACCATGGACGAGCTGGCGCACAGGTACCAATTCATACCATATGGTACCAGCAAGTCGCTGCCGACACCCAAAACCAATGAGAGACCAAAAAATTAAAATTAAATTAAATTAAATAATCATTTATTTCAGGAAGTTATTCCCATATTAAGCACAAATTACATACATAAAATATTACACATTCAAAAATTGCATTACAAATAAATAAGTTAGTTAAAAGATGTTAAGTGATGTGATGGATGGATGAGTGAGTGAGTGGTGAGTGTGTGTGGTGGTGTGGTGTGTGTGTGATGAGTGTTGAGTGGTGTGATGTGTGGTGCTGTGTGTGTGTGTTAGTGTGATGTTGGTGTTAAGTTAGTTAAAAGATGTTATAAAATAGTAAATATTCCACAAACCTCCCGCGCAGGTAGCATGACAAATGATTGATGTTTTGCATCATCAAGACATCGATCGAGTTGATTCCAATATGAATGGATGCTGGAATTGAGTATCGTTAAGGCTAACTTATTACTTTAAAATGTTATAAATTACCTAGCCCATTTACGGAGTGGGTCTTGGACGATATCTAGATAATGTTCAGTACGCAATCATATAAAGTTTGGATGGATTAGTTATTAATCTCTTCAAACTTATGTCAGCTTGGATTTTAAACTAGCATAAGTTAAGACCCATGTTTCGTCTTCTAGATTACGAGTTCCTGCCGCAACACTGTCTTCAATGACGCTACCTCAACTCACCGATTACCTCAGATCGTATTTAGCTGCCGACAATGATAGAGCGGTATGTCATTTATTAAATAACACTATTTAAGTCGGCTTGTTTCAAAATCTATACAGGGTGGCAGGGACATCGACGCGCAAACTCATTCAGCACATGAGTTTAGAGACCCCATAGCGTAGAAATTTTTCGTCTTTTATCAAATAAAAAATCTTCTGTTTCATAGAAAAGTGTAATACCTACGCGGTCAAAACGTATGGAACAGCAATATTTTTTTTTAATAACCGACGAAAAATTTCGACGCTATGGGGTCTAAACTCATGTGCTAAATCCATGGTTACAGTTTGCGCGTCGATGTCCCTGCCACCCTGTATCTATCTATACCAATAATAAATCTGAAGAGTTTGTTTGTTTTTTGTTTGTTTGAACGCGCTAATCTGTAAAACTACCATTGATAGCCTAATTCTTGAGGAAGGTTATTGGCTATTTAATAAAACGCTAGGACCCTTAGGAGCTGAGCAAACGGGAAAAAAATGCAGAAAGAACGCTAAGTGAAAACGAAGTTATAGCAGGCGATGCGATGCGACGGGCTGGGTCAGGAGAACAAGAAATTTCACGCGGGCGAAGTCGTGGGCATAAGATAGTATGTCATAATTTTGAAACAAAAACCACTACTCACGATAGAACTCCCAAGTCACGATCAAACATGAAATAATTGCCATAATCACTTAGTGAACGCATTTTATTATTACATTATTAGCAGACACTCCCATCCACTTAAGTGATCCCTTAGTTTTATGACATCCACTATAACCTTTAGTGGGTAGTACTTACCCTTAATTGTCTTTACAGCATATACACGTAGAACCAGCAACAAAGACGGAGAAAGAGAAACCCTTACCAACGGTGACAGCAATACCAGGGTTACCAACACCAAGTGCTATCCTCAACAAGCCAGAGAAAATAAAAATACAAAACGACTTCAAACCGGAATTCGAAGACAACTTCACACCGCCTGCAGATATTAGTGACACTTTCGTAGCTAACTTCGACGATTTCGACAAGAAAGCGAATCCTTCGTACGATAGATACGCAGCTTTTAGAGAAATACAGGAAGAAGAGTTAAAAGCGAAATCTATTTTAGACCCTATTGACGCTTTGGAATCCGAACCGAAGCAAGACTCCGACGAGAAAGAATTAGCAGCCATAGATAATTTAATAAGAGCCAATCAGGAGCGAGAAATTGAGAACAAGGAGACTGCGCGTAGTCCTTTGAAAACTTTGGATGAGCTGACGTTAGATTCTTTCAATATGTTCAGGAACTCTGTGAGTCCTAAGCCGTCGCAGATCGACGCGAAGATCGAAGATATAAAGTCTGTTATGAAGACATTGCAAATTGAGAAGTCTAGGAGGAGTGTATCGCCAAGAGATAATGGACATGTTGACGTTAAACATGAGGATACTAATGATAGGTACGTAGATAATATAATTTTTATAGTGCTAGTGTTTCCAGTTTTTTTTCGATATTTGGTTTTATTTACGTTTTACCTCTCTTTTATTTATTTTGTTTTTATAAACTGTCCAAATATTTTCCAATACAACAAAAAAAGAAACTAAAACTATTTTACCACAAAAGTCACTGCACTATTTTTATCCTTTATTTTATTTTTGTTTCATTACACTAATATAATTCAATTGAATTCACTTCAATTGCAGCATCCTTACCAATACTTCCAGGTACGCAGCCTTACGAGAGATCACAATAACAGAGCCACCACAAGATGAATTCGAGTCTCTACCACCAGAGCTTCCGAAGGAACGAAAGAGATCCGATGAGAAATCGGACGGATTCGATAATTCAGACTTTTTCGATTGCATTGACAATAGCTCCCTCTCTTTCACACACGTGGAGGACGCGTTTAGAAAGAGTCCGATTGTGAAGGAGAGAGAGAGGGAGGAAGAGAAGAAAGTTGATGAAATAAAAAAGGAGCCTATTATTGAGATTGTGCCGTTACCTGTGAGGGATTTAGCGCCACCTACTAGGTTGTCTACGGGCTCTATTAGTGACGTTGTTAGCGGGTCTTCGCCTGATACTAAAGGTATGTTAGTAATACTTTCTTTTTGGTTAGTGGCCACTTGATGATTTAATTTTTTTTTAAATCAATGATCTTATTTTAGCGACGAGCGATGTCAAAAATATAGGGAAATTATAGGTATTTTTGACACATTGAGATTCGGGGTCAGACTGTGAATGTTTTCAAAATTACGAGAATTGCGTCCACAGACTTATATTGGCTAGATAACGCAAGTCTCATCGTCTGTATAGAAACCAAGCGTGCCATTATTTTTCTACCTACTGTGACGTCACATGAGCGATTTAGTGATGGGAACTCCCTGTCCGCGAGTAAACGATTCAAAACGATCCGCGTTTCGACTCGCTCGTCCACCAATACTGTTTGGATCGAGAAGTCGCGTGCGCGCACCCCTCCGCTTGCATGTTATTGTTTAAGTTCGCCGCTCTTCAAGTTACACGATGTATCCTCATTTGACGTAGACGGCTGGTGAATGTCCTGTAACACGAAATTAACTATTAAATAATCCTAATATCAGCGTCAAGACGTCCACATTTTCCGACCCGTTACATTTAGAATGAAACGAGTACCTACTAATCGATTTTTGCAAGATAACAGTGATAATTTAACTTTGGGATCACTTGGAAATCTGTAAATATAATTAATAATATTCTAAACAAAATCACTAAATTGAAACATTGCAGTAAAAAAAAATTATATGTCACAAAATACCCAACGCAAACATTATCATTCCTCTGTTTCCAAAATCGATTAGAATCGAGAACAAACTGTGTGTACAACACTATTTGCTTTATTTGACAGAAAAATGAGAATAGCTACTGTACCACGAAGCTGAGCGATAAGTGAAAATATCGATCATTTTAATTTTCATTGCGTGTTTTAACAGACAAGTCATATATAAGTATATGTAAGCCTTGTAACTAAAAACGGCAATGTATCATGAATTATTCGATACACACTCAGTTGCATAATGTTCATTGTACGACCACAATGAACACAAAATAATTGAATTTGCAATAAAAAACACATAATTTAATAACAAAATGACTTACCGCTGAAAGGAAACGTTTCCACTGTCTCGTCCCACTTTTTTTGTGTAGTTTTTACAGCTCAATACCGCACAATTTGGCATTTTTTAGTTTTTGTTTGACGCCTTGCATCAAGAACGTTCGAGCGTGGACTGATTAGAAATGACGCTGAAGGAAGTAAATTTTACTCTCTTTTTACACGCGAAGTACATACACTTGCGTCGTATAGCCAATATAAGTCTGTGATTGCGTCTCTGTTTTTAGAAGGTAGATATTGTATGCATCAGCCATCAGTTAGTGTGATGATCGGAGTCGCGTTTGATCAGTGGTTTATTATGCGTTATGTTTGTGTGTGTATTATTTTATTTACTTTCGTGACTAAGAACAAATACTTTTTCGGTTAGATCAAACTGTAATTACATAATTATCTTTTTTTCCCGAAACGCTTCTAATGTTTTTTTTTTTTACTTATATTATCTGCTTTAATATAAAAGGTTTGGTCTATAAAATGTCACTGAAATAAGCTCAATTTTATGAAGTTTAACAATGGCCACAGATAATAATAATTAAATGAATATAATGAAAGTATTTTGCAAGTGATATTTAAACTATGTGCTCCTTGTAACTTTCAGAGAAAATAGTCGGCGTGGCGGCGGGCGGCGCGGCGCGGGCGGGCGCGGGGGGCGCGGGGGGCGCGGGGGGCGCGCGCTGGGCCGCGCTGGCGCCGCGCGCGTCCGCCGGCTCGTCCGACTCGCGCGACTCCGAGCCGCGCGTGCGCCTGCGCCGCGTGCGCCACCACGACGCGCCGCCGCGCGCGCCCGTCGGTACGGCACGCAGCGTCTTTATAATCACAGATAATATACATTCCATCGCCATTCAAATAAAGCCTTTTCCCAACTATAATGAAATAAACTTCCAGCCCGATCGGATGCAACTGAATACCATTATTTTACATGTGGCAACTGCCTATCTGCTCCCACAACCCAGTTTCTGGGTAATGCGATACTAACAGACTTTCGGGCTTCTGACTCAAATGTTATAATAATTTGTAAATATAATACATTTGAACCTTGTTCTAAATCACCTCCACCCCTCTCAAAATTAAACGATGACTAATAAAAACCGTCTTAAAGCATATTGAAGAAAAAACTATGTCAGTAAAGCTTCCACTCATAACTTATTAATTTACGTAGTTTCAAACCCTATTTCAGTACAAACATCATCATCGTCCCGAGACGTATCTCCGTGGGATGAAGAACTGCCGCCCGTGACCAGACTGCAGAGACCTCCGTCACATAGAGAAAGAGATTCAAGGTAAGCTACATACTTACTCGTAGAATACTATACTCTTTATTATTTACACACAACTGAACAAATTTTACATAGGATGACACAACAACAACCGACATAGTTACATATATAAACTCAAGTCTGTATTTCCCGAGGGAGTATGCAGAAACAGATTCATGTGTAAGTCTAATGAATGAAGGGGCGATTCTATTGCCAGCAACCAGCCCCAGCAGTCTCGACATTCATAGTGATCCGAATTGACAGGTGAAATGTATGGAGTGACAGGACTTTGCGACCGAATTCGGTCGTAAAGCGATCGCTATGAATGTCGAAACTGCTGGGGCTAGCACAAATCCACTGAGAAGTTCGTAATGAGAAAATTAAATAATACTTTATCCCAACTATCTCGAGTCTCCGCGCTCAGCATTCGCGTGCGACTGCTGGATTAACGACGCAGTAACTTTATACATACTACTCATAAGCAGCTCGCGTGAACTAGCACTTTAAAAAAAAATAGCAAATGTAAATCTTTTCTTCCAATGCAATCTCTTTCAATAAACACTTCTTCTCTATCACATTACAGACACAACTCATCCGGCTCGAGAGAATGCCTCGACTCAGGCAGCGGCCGAGAAAAAGACAAACTCCGAGACAAACGCGACATGAGGGACAGAGAGAGAGACATAAGTCGCGACGGCCGTGACTCTGCACGGGACCGCCGGGACTCAGCCCGGGACTCCGGCAGCGGCCGGGACCGCCGTGACGTCAGCAAAGAACGGGACCATAGAGATCATAGAGACAGGAGGGATAGAAGGTCCAGGGATCGGGAAAACGATTCGTGGGACAGGGACAGAACGTATAGTAGGGAGAGAGAGTATAGGGACTCGAGGAGTAGAGAGAGACTGCCCAAAGACTACAGAGAGAAGGACAGGGATAGACATAGGAAGCCCAGGCATTCGTATGATGAGGATGAAGAGTAAGTTGATATTATAATTTTTGTATTCATCACATTGTTATTGAATTGGCAGGGACATCGACGCGCAAACTGTAACCTTTTTTTTAGAATACTAACGATGTAATGTTTTAACAGTTACACCGATGGCTGTGGCTCGGGACGATCATCACCCAGAGACCGGTGGCCGGACCAACGGTGGAGGAGAGATGGTTAGTGTTAATGGTATCTTTAAATTAAAAACAGCGCATTTAAATAGGCTGCTTTGCATTCTTGCATTAGTAAGGGCTGGCTGGCGCATGCTTGACAAAGCGCATGCACACTTATCATTGCCAAAGTTATATCAACCATTTTGTTATAAACTACTTTTTTAAATATTCCTTTTTATTTACTTTCAGAGAGAAATTACGGATCACTCGGTTGGCGTGAGACGAGGCGTCGTGCTGAATTGAGACAAAGTGAAGACTCTAGTGAGAGAAGGTTTGTGAACTTATGGTTAACAGGTTCGCACGGGCGTGATTTTCCCGCCGCGATTTTTTTCGCGCACACTATTTTCAACGCTCTCCTTAACGCCGACAGTTGAAAATTCACAGTGTGTTTATTTGACGCGCGGGTATGCGCTCTGGTGGATTCTCCATGCTAGGCACAACACCGAGAGTTGAAAACCGAGTGCGTGATAAAATCCAGCTGCGATATTTTTACGTACGTGGGAACGTGGTCTTACATTAATTAACGTAGATTTTAATCGGTTAGTTATTCACTGACATAATACTACTTTAATTTACCTACGGACCTACCTCACTGTCTGTAATATAATAGGAAACTACTTATTAATCACTACTTATATTACAAAAGCAATAAATAAACCCCTCATGTTGTAGGTACGGCTCCACCCTCGGCTGGTCGTCCCGCCGCGCGGGCGCTCGGCGCTCGCCGCCCCGCGAGCGCGACGCGGCGCGCGACAGCCGGCGCCGCGCACGCCGCGACGACGCGCGGCGCCCGCGCGACTACCGCTTCTCCAACGACTTCTCGCCGCGGGACAGAGAGCATGCGTCGCCCTTTGACAACGACTTCCATGACACTCCGACGCCGACGGAGAAGAAGAAGAGGGCGCCTGCGCCGTATGCCAGTTT
This sequence comes from Apamea anceps, assembly GCA_951799955.1. Taxonomy (NCBI): domain Eukaryota; kingdom Metazoa; phylum Arthropoda; class Insecta; order Lepidoptera; family Noctuidae; genus Apamea; species Apamea anceps. Next base: position 6,866,451 of record OX637517.1, read on the forward strand.
GGAGGGGACGAGGTATGTGTTTTTATGTAAAAACTAACTGTGCCCGCGACTTCGTTCGCGTGAATGTCGGAAAACAAATTGGATTTCATGGGTTTCCAATTTTTTTGCGCGGAACCCTATTTTTCTAATTCTTATTGCTGCGTCAGAGGCGTTGTTCAGATCGTCAAGGATACTGTCTATTGTTAGTCAAATACACTACCTGTTTAGTCAAGTTTCTGAATAGTTACCTAGAATAGTTAGTTATTCAGAAACTGATGAAAATAGCAACAAAATGAATATAAGTTGAGACAAGAATTGACTTTGACGGATCAAAATTAATAATTTTTCTTCTATTTTAAGACTTTATACCTAGAAACAATTGAACTAACTTAATCATCGCTTAAAATCAACACCAAATCTGACTATTCCAGATTCGCATTCGAACCAGAAGACGTAACAGCGTCCCCAATTTCCGTAAGCAGCGCACGCGCAAGGGACAGCGAGCAGAGCGCGAGCCGCTTCCGGTTCGACTCCGACTCCGTGTCGCCGCGCTCCATGTTCGAGGACGACTTCGCGGCCGCGCCGCGCGCGCGCACGGCGTCCATCGCCGAGGAGGACGAGGCCGAGCTGCCGCCGCTGCGCGCGCGCGCGCCCGCCAGCGCGAGGGACATCCGGAAGTCGGACTCCATAAACATCTTTACGCGGGAGTCGGATCCCTTCGAAGGGGATGCGTTCTTTGCTTGTACTGGGTCGGATCGCGCCGCGAGACGGGAGAACTGGCCAGGTGACTTTCAAGGGTTCGATAACGCGTGAGTTCGGATCCGATTCGTCCAATGAGAATTGACAGGTTTTTTATGAGAAGGGCAATGGGAGCAGGGATGAAAAAGGGTAGGGTTTTTTATAGTAGTAATAAAAGATTTTTTTATTAGTGAATTTAAATTTGATACTGTCGGAATGGCAGCTTATAGGATCTGCAAATGCAGTATGACATTCCATTTCTCCCCGTTCCCAATTTTTGACTTCTATTTGCACACTACCGTACTAGTTTTTGACACGCTTTTAAAAGTTCCTAAAATCATGTCTCGCCGCGAGACTGAATTTTTCATGAAAATGTTTTCCTTCGTATTTTAATAGGTTTTGATAGAAAAGCGGGATGAATGATCGCGTTGCCAATTTCATTGTTACAATCAAAATATGCTTATATACTAAGATAGCTCGTAAATTGAAGTATTGCGATACGGTAGAATGCAAATAGAAGTGTTGGATAGTTTCCATGAAGGTGGTAAAAAGAAGGATGAAATAATGATGAAATGAGTCTTGCCATAGAAATTAAGTATTTTTCAATGGATCTCGTATACCCTGTGCGATAGACTCCCAGATATATGTCTAAAATAATCTCACGGTCGTTCTCAAATTGAAGGCTTCTTCACATCATTACGCGCCAATTTTTTTTAGTAATTCGTTTTTATAAAATTCTCGAACTTTTATGTATGACCTTAGTCAATGGCGCCGGTTCCCTTGTTCACAAACTAAACTAAATTTAAGTTTAGTGCATCTGTTTCTTTCTATTTCATTAAGAAAATAAATATTAGTTTAGTCCTGTACGTCTAAAATATGTTAATTTACGTCAGGCGCTGACTAATTTGTCAGCGCCTGGCGTAAATTGACGTATTTTTAGTAGCCATGTTTTTAATCCCGTCTAAACTGTCTATGGAGTATCTTAATTTGACAGGACTAAACTAATATTTATCTTTTAATGAAATAGAAAGAAAAAGATGCACTGAACTAAAATTTAGTTTAGTTTGTGAACAAGGGAATCGGCGCCAACAGTCCACTTATTACAAGGAGGTGCGTTATGAAATGAAGAGGCTTTATGTTAGATATCTTAGCTTTAAGATTACATGCCGCTATTGATTACCTAGTGTAATATACTCTAACCACTGACCATTGTCGCCCTAGTATTATGTATATATATGTTGAGACATGTACAGACACGAGATGCCTCATGCCTGTATGTGTCTTTAGACGCAACCTGTGATATATATAAGCAACGCCCTTTACGATTTTTTTTATTATTTCTACGCTTTTCCATTGTGTATTTTCTTGTTATTTTTTACCTCACATAAGTGTCACAACTCTTTAAAAGTAGTGTTGTATGAATTTCTAAATAGTCGTTTAAGTTAATAAGTTTTTACAATATTTGTGTCGACGTCTAGTCTATACCTACACTTTGTTCAAGCGTACGATGATTGTTCTGTACACTTGTGAAGAAATAAACCGCCCGTGATGAGCAGTGATCGGATAATCGGATGCATATTTACCTAAAGTGTAGGTGTTGGTTATTATGGAATGCACTTGTGCAATAAAGTATGATTGTATTATTTTTCAAAAGTCCTGTCAAATTAGTCAGCGCCTGACGTTAATTGACGTATTTTTAGTAGCCATGTTTTTAATCACGTCTAATCTGTCTATGGAGTATTAATTTGACAGATATTTGATGTTCTGTCTTTTTCTTAATGAAATAGAAAGAAAAAGATGCACAGAACTTAAATTTAGTTTCGTTTGTGAACAAGGGAATCAGCGCCAATATCTACTCTAAGTAATAATTATAATATCCCTGGACATTTCACACAGCGCCATCTAGTCCCAAGCTAAGCAACCTAATGCTTGTGTTATGGTAACAAGATGGCTGATAAACTACTTATATACATTTTTTTTTTTTGTAAATAAATACATATTATACATAGAAAAACACTCAGACTCGAAACAAATACATGTAGGACTTACAAATATTTGTTCTGTGCGGGAATCGAACCCGCGACACGCAGCGCAGCAGTCCGATCGCTCAGCCACTGCGCTAACCGTGTTGTCAAGTACTATGTATACCTACCTACCCTACCTTTATTGACACTTTTGGTTGTCTTACTAATATCACTGAACTCACTGGCACTGTTTCACGCGCGCACTCAGTAGATCCCGGTCGTGCGAGGTCAGCTTGCGCCTCCGCCCCCGGGGCCCGCTCGCCCTCCAGTACACGTACCTCCAACACCTCACGCTGCTGCGGCGCAGGCTTGGCACTTACTTCTTATAATTAAGTATAAGCATATGCCGCCTAAGACAAGAACCAAGGCCAAGGTAACGTACACGGCGGAATAATGGTGGATGTCGTGGACGTTTAGTTGTGTGGAAGATTGTTCCTTTATATTGGTTATTTGGTCTTTAACCTGGTTCCAAATATGGATGTGGTTTTCTGGTACGTCGAAATCGTTGGGCAAGGTTGTGTTTATTACAGAGTTCAATATGGAAACCTCTGCGACAAGGGTTTAGACTGCAAATCTTGCTTTTCGAGCTCACGTGTTGTTTACACCTAATATGTGTGTGTATGTATGTATGTTGTATTCTTGCTGAAATTCCTGTGATTGCACTTCTTTAATAATTCAATGGTAAGCGTTGTTTATTTCTGATGACTCCAGAAAACTATGTGTTGCCATCTGTTTGTCGCGAATTCGCTTGATGAAATGTGACACCCAGCCAGTAATTCGCACAATTCGTGTCAACGAACTGTTTTTTTGCAGTAAGTCAGTATAACAAATGTAACATTATTTTCCACTAAGGCTGTGTTCACACAAACTGTTTTTGTTTCTATTGTTGGGGACGGGTATACGATCTTAACTGCATCTTTCCTCTCGCAACCTTTTAGCCATTTAGGCCCTTCCCACCACAAAGATTAGTTTAACAATTGATGAGCACGTTATGCCTCGTGTAGCACAATCAGCTGCATTTTCATCCGAACTGACATGACTCCAGAATTCTGCCGGTACTATGTTGGTTATCTGCTTAACTCTGTTAGCTACAAAAGACATCCATCTGGATATATCTCCCTGTAGCCAGCTCAAAACTCATGGAATCTGTCCATGCATGAAGCGTCATACCTATATTTGGTGAGGGCTTAATGGCCTTCTTTGCTAGTTGGGATAGAAGTAGCGCGCCGCACAGTTCCAGTCTAGGGAGCGATGTTTTCTTTGCGACCGGTGCCAGCTTTGTTTTTGCAGCAACAATTGTCGATGTGTACTCGCCCTTATTGTTCTCGATGACGAGGTAAATAACGCAAGCGTAAGCTTTGTCTGATGCATCGCAACATGCATGTATGCGAAATTTGTCGATGCAAAAAAATAAATAAATAAATAATTTTATTCAAGTAAAAGTAAAGTAAAGTAAAAATAAGATTTACGTTAATTACAATCGAGGAAAGTTAATTTCTAACTGTAATGCAGTTGATATCTTCCTTTAGTTTCAGCCAATATTTTTGCATGTCCTTTGGTAGTTCTTGATCCCAGTTGGTTTCAATGGACCACATTTGTTGAAACAGTAGCTTCGCTCTGATTGTAAGCGGTGATAACCAACCAAGAGGATAGCTTTGATACGTCTGACAATAATTGCTGTTTTGTAATTAGTGCATTACTCTTAGGGATTACATGACTTTGGAACATGAATGTATCAGATGATGGGTTCCATTTTAATCCAAGAGTCTTTCTCGATTCGAGACACCTAAATTCGTAGGAAATGTTCAATTGGTTGCTCCCACAGATCCCCTTGCCCCTGTAATCCAAGCTCACCCAGGTTGTTGAGTTGAATCTATGCAACTCTTGGGATATTCTGGACAAGCGACAATGTTCTAGGGAGATGTCTGGGAACAAGGTGATTGTGTGAGTATTGATTTGGCTGTGACTTTCTGTTAAGGTGATATATACCGAGAGTGATATCCCTTCGGGCTAGAGTCCAGCATAACCGGAAACACTTCCCTTTGGAATTTTCCTGCAAGATTTCTTTTCAAAGGCATCCAAATCAACCAGGATCTCTCTAACTTCGGATTGACATTCAACCTGACTCCCGTTAACGAATAGAATCGATGAAGATAACTGTGCCATTGCAAGGGATACTGGGTGGAGCTTGGTGAGATACTGAGCATCACCATGGGATCTTTGTCTCCATGATCATGATATTGTGTCTAGGCCTAGGATTATCTCTAGGGATAAAATTCTCAGGCTAAGGGCCTGAGAATTTTATCCAAAAGGGATTCACACTGCTTCGGAGAGAGGGATTCCGATTCTCGCCTTCTATTTTCTTCTATAGTCCACCTTTTGATAAACGGTCTTTTTGTCCGAGGTGGAGTCTCCCAGAAGGTCGCTCTGGGGGGCGGATGGTGGTGGCTTGACTCTCCCAGGTGGAGGGAGGGCACTCCAAATATGACCTTGACTCGCAGTCGGAGTTCCATAGTTGTGTCTCCGGTCTTTTCTTGGATGGGGGGAGGTGTTGGGGATTGTTCTTCTTGTTCATTGCAATGCATTTTAATATATTTTTTCTTTACAATGGAATCAGACTCTTTTTATGCTTTTGAATGCTTATTCTCTTTAAATTGTGTGAAGTGCCGATCTGTAGAAATTATATGGAGGATGCAATCAAAATGATTTTTAATACTTTTCGAGTCGTGAATTAAATACAATTCGCCTGTATATAAAAATATGTGGTATTTATAAACCCTTTATTTAGAAGACTGCACATATTCGTAGACGTAGTGGATCAAATATCAGATGTATCTTATATTAATAACGAAACAATCATTCCGATTTTATATTATAATATCTCCGCTCCGCGCTGACCGAAATTAGCACGGATCCATCAATAATATTGAAAAATACAGTTTATAATAATAATAATATCCCTGGACATAAAGTGCCCTTGCGTGCATTCTCTACGACGTCAGTCAGAGGAACCGTTTGATGTTTATTCAATTATGCACTTTATGGCACTAATCATAAAGTTTATTATTCATTGTCATCAGAAAATCCTCTGCAATACGTTTATTTCGGTCTGCAGTGAGCCTATAACAATTATTTATTTATTTTAGTATATTTTGGACTGTAACGGCTAGTAAGTCAACACTATGGAATAACAAAATTCTAGGTATGGAAAGAAATCGATGAAAGTTTGGGCACAAATCTGTACATTTTCTAATTGGTATGTAAATATTTTGCTACAATGCAATCATGTGCCGCTGTGTAAAATGTAAATAATTAATATTTTGTAAATCAATTGAAATATATGCGTCGACGACTGTACTTGTTGTGCTAACTATTATTGAGCACATAATCAAAAAATTATTAGAACAATTTTGAATAACTGTAAATTGAATAACTTTCGAAAGTGTTAATGTGTTATAATTTTGCCGACCGTACCTTCTTTATTAGTTGTAGCTTATTTCGTATTATTAAAGACATCAACAATGCATTTTCATTCTACATTACAGTATTTTAAAGTAGTCGAAAATTTTGCAAATTTTTTTTTTACTTAAAAAAAAACTAGCATTTTATGAATATGTTGTACGTTTTCAAAGTCTGATGCATTTTGGAATGAATTGTCTATCTCATTAATTTAATTGAAATAAAAATGTTTATTGTAGTTTAATTAAAAGTTTTTTTTGTGATAGAATTGTAATCTGTAAAAGCGATATTCTATAATATTAAGCGTCAATTGTGCTTCTAAGATATTATGGAATTTATGTTTAGTGAATCATTACTGTGATAATTTAAATTTATTGTGATTTTTTTCCCGGAAATCTTTTTTACTTAATTTTTCTGCACTTGTTTCTGTGTAAAAATCAGCATAAAGCAATTCAATAATATTCTAAATGAAAACGTCTATTTCTAACATGATAACTAATACTTACCTATTAAAATGATGACTTAAATATTGAATACCTATAGCATTAATCAGTCAGAAATATAACAGAGTAACTGACCTAAGATAACCTGAAATGTTACTGAAAGATTCAGTTAAACTGTTATAGTTCTGAAAAAGAAGAATGTAATGTTATCTGATAATTTTAATGAATGTACCTTTAATATAAACCTAACGATCCATAATCATTTTATAGCGACTATAACGAATGTATTCATGTAAACTAATGTTACCTATGAACTAGTGATGACGTCGATTTTGTATTAATGTATTTTTTGTACATAATGTAGCTAGAGGAAATTAATTATGTGCAATTACTACCACCTCTATGGCGCAATACCAAAGGTATTTATGTTCTGTAACTGTTGTGTAAAATACTCGGAGTTATTAAAATTATAACGAAATGATCGAAAACTATTGCTTTGTTTTTAATTAATTTACCCTAGCAACCTCATAAACCTTAAAAGTGAGCTTATACAGGGTGGCAGTGACATCGACGCGCAACCTCTTACCATGGATTCAGTACATGGTCTGATCCACCCTGCGCCGAAATTTTCGTCGGTTATTAAAAAAAACTGCTGTCCCATACATTTTTACCGCATAGGTATTGCACTTTTTCATGAAACAGCAGTTTTTTTTTTGATAACCTAATAATTTTTACGCTAGGGGTGTTGAATCCATGGTTCAGTTTGCGCGTCGATGTCCCTGCCACCCTGTCGGTTGTCAGCTTATTCTCCTAATGCATTGCCTAAGCCACGAAGTGAAAATACTTAATGGTCTAATCAGAAGATCACTTTGTAATGTTGGTTTCGGCATTCCTCGGGCCGCTCGGGTCTAAAGTTAATTTTCTTTGGGGGTTTATGTTCGTACTAGGTCCATCTAGGTATTTACAAAGGAAACATCCGTTCGTTCATACTTTTTCTTTTCTATCTTTTCACAAGTATTTCATAATAAAATGCTATCTTCACTAACAACCTCAGCCCGAGTCACGCTCACGACTCACTGCTACGCACGAGCCTCTTAATAGTCTGTTCAGCAATCGTACCCGATGCCATAACAGTTATCACGAGGAAAAAATGGCGCCGGGCAGTGACTAATAATATGATGATCGCTGTAGCTGCTTGATGTGGCGTTGTGGCAGCCACAACAAACGTTTCGTAAAGACATTTTTTAAAACATTAATTATTAAATTCACACACGTACACGTACTATGCCCTTATGCACGACCCATTTTCAGGTATACAGGAATTTCATGCCAACTTTTAAGGTGTTGAGGATGTGGCAAGACTCAACAAACCCTTACGCGAGACAGACGCGAAAGCTTTATTGAAAAGGATCTTAACTGAGTTTGCGGAGCTCTAGGATAGGCGCCACAGGGCGTTGTAGCTATTGCAAAGTAAACGAAAAATAAAAGAAAAATTATTTTTCGTTTTGCTTTTATAATTTTAATTCTGGCAACTTTAAGCCATGCGTCATTAATTGAAATGGTAAAAGCTGTCGTCATTGTCATTGTCAAAATTGTCAAGACTAAGTGAATCAACAGCTGTTTTACATTTTTATATCTTAAAATTAATTCAAACTGAGTATATACAGGTAGTTTTGTATTCCTTATTCAGGTCATGGTAGATTTTATTAGAATTAGTATTGTATATGAACATGAAACAAAGGTAAGTGTAGCAAAAGATGAGCCAATTTAGTCGTGATAAAATGTTGTTTACGTGTTACTGACAAAGATGTTTGTTTGTGAAGGGCTCGCCCAATGCAAGGCGGAGATGACATGGTGGCTTACGCCATGGGGAAAAAGGCAGACGACCTCGCTGACCACACTGAAATACAGCTGCATAGAATAAAACCCCCGGATCATTTTATAGAAGCGCAAGTTCAAGAGGGTGACTCTTTACAAGCAATTGCGTTGCGATTTTACTGTTCTGTAAGTTAAAATCATTTACTTTTACTAATAATACTTACTTCACTAATTATTTGTCATACACAAAATAAAATTGTACTTTGTTGTGTTACTATGTTACAAATTGAATATATCAGTAACTTCCTGTTATCATTGTTATCTATCTTGTTAATAAATCGTGCTTTACACACATTTCAGATATCAGAGCTGAAAAGGATCAACCATATACATAAAGATAATGAAATATTTGCCAGACGGACTATAAAAGTGCCAGTTACACCATACTCAGTACTGACGGAGCTAATACCAACGCGGAACCCAGAGCCTGTGCCTTCAACCTCAAACAGTTCATCTCATTCAGTCCTACAGGAACTGTTAAATACTAATAATTACAAGGGACTTATAAACCAAAATAATGTATCAATAAATGCACCTCTCAAAGAAGATCTGGAGTGCTCCATAGATTGTAACTCCGTTGTGATGAACAGCACACTGGCGCCATCTGTTGCGCCGTACACAGACTCTGAGCAGAACGAACAACTACTAGCTACAGAAGATACTCTACTCTTGCCAAGTAATAAAGAGAAGATATCTGTTGAGTCAGTGGTGGTGAAGGAATTGACCTCGCACGGCGCTGACTTTGGACTGAAATGGTTCCATTTAGTGTGCTGTATGCTCATCCTTGGTGTTGTGATACCTCTTGTCTATGTAATGTTTTATTTAGACAAACATGAACATTCAGAAATTTCGGATCTTCCACCATTACACTCAAATCGATGACTGACTGATATAACTCGATCTGATGGAAATGCTTTAAGTTGTAATGGTAGACATTATAAATCAATTTTATATGCAACTGTAAGGAGATGCAATGTGATTCTCTTAATAAAATTTATCATTATAAGTACTATTACAATGCTGCTTTTATTTATACATGGTACTGTAAACATTTTGATGATTTTTTAAGTTGATTGGATAGTAGGTAGATGTCCAAGGATTTATGTTATAAATAAACTTATCATTTTTCACTTATTTTTTTAATAATTATAAACTCAGCTTGTTTCTGTCTTAAAATAGAATTGTGCAAACAACCCTTGTAGATTTTGCTGCTATCAGCAAAACTTGCGTACAGTATAATCTCAGTACAATACAGAATAGAAACCTTACCACCGGTTTCGTAAATTGGGAGCTCAACTCCTAAAGAAGCCAGTCAAAAAGATAGTTTTTTTTATCGAAGTTTCGGCTTGCTTTGAGCCCCATTCACCCTGTAAACTTAGGTACTTATCTAGTGGCTCTAATACCCATTTTCACTGACACTAAGCGACACCTAAAGGTTGCGGCATGCCGGCAGCTTCCGGCCGGCGGTATGCCACAAGGCGTGCTCGGTGATGCCTCGAGCTTGCTTAGCGACTACACAACGCAGTCAAAATATCTGCCAGCGAAGATTTGTAAAATTGTAATCTATATCTTGTTAACATTAAATACGTACGAATTCACGTTGGTAAATTTAAAATACTGGCCACGATCAGCTCAAGCGTGCTGTTGGATTTTGAAAGCGGCGCTGAGTCGAGCGTTGAAAATCCAACAGCGCTCATTTAGGCTTCGCCGATTGCTATCGAAAACGTTTATATTTTGGCATCTTTGGATGAACCGGTCGAACAGGCGGTGTTTAGGGGAAACCTATGTCCAGCAGTGGACGACTCTCGGCAGAAATGATGATGATATTTGGATGTATAGCAAGCCCTACTGTCCTCTACGTTCTTCCTGCCTGTTTCTATGATGGTTTGTAATTTTGACGTTCGAAAAGTGCTGATTCTCAACCTAGTTTAAATAAATGAATTTTGATTTTGGCAATAAGTTTTGCATAGGTCAGGTAAATCTAAACCGCCTATTCCAGTTGGCTGAATTTTGTGAGGTGCAAGGGCGTCGACGCATGTTTGCATGCCACACCAAAGGCCAAACTAACTTCCAAGACATTATGGTTATCCCGTCTGGCCTCTATCAATCGTCGCGTGTGAAGCCAAGGTTCTAGAACAACTGGCATCCCGGTGGTGATAGGAGTACGACGGATGCAAAGACATTAAATTATTTACTTGACAATAGACAGGACATCACGAACAAAATCGTAATCCAATACTTTTGTCCTAGTGGTCAAAAGTCACTCAGTCTAGTGTGGTACGCCTGCGTGTCAAGTCGTATTTGTGTCCACCAAAAACAAATATTTTCTAAGGAAATATGCCAAGTTGCGCATTGAGATATTGTAAATCTCGTTACAATAAAACGGCTGGACCTAACTTCAGTTTATTTTCGTATGAATTATTTATATTTACTCAGTAATTAAAATTACATAATTTTCATAAATAGATCTAGAAAATTTTCTAATTTTGTAATAAACGCCCTCTATTGCTGAGTAGCTTTACTACTGCGTTGTAGAGATGCAATTTTGTTTATCGATTTGGTTATTAACGATAATATTTATTAAGTTAAAAAATAAATAACACAAAATATAATACTGTTTGAAGATAATCATGTCATTTTATTTAAATATCAATAAATGAACAAGTACTATTCATTCATGTAGGTTTCTGTTATTTTAGGTTTCCGAATGTAAATAATGTAGAACGTGAAAAGTGGATACGGTTTATTCAGATAGACCGTAGAGAAGAAAATTGGCTTCCATCTGGTCTCACACTTAGATTACTAGATCATAAATAACGATAATTATTAGTCATTTGTATGTAAAAATAATTTTATAAAGAAATAACTTTTAAACTGCTAATCATTTTATTGTTTTCATAATCTTTTGGCACTTGGTTCAATCTATTCAAACGCGAAAAAAAAAATAGTCTTAGTCACTTTTTTCAATATTATCGATACATTTATATCGAAATGGTAAAATCCCTACCACAGGTTTTATACTGTCTACTTAGTGTCACCCCATTTATTGCCAGCCCTACGGATTTTTTTATAGATCTACGGATTTTGGACCTCGCCTCGGATATACGTATACAAGATTTACAAATATTTGCAAACAAAGTGAAAAAAAAATATTTTGCTAAAACCAAAACGCAACCGACAATTGCAAAGAAAATATGCGCTTTGTGACATAATAGGTCTACTTTACACAAAAAGTGTAATAAACTGAGTGCTATAATAATCCAACGGCAAAGCAGGCACATTTAAAATGATTTTATTTTAAAATGTACATAAACACAGTACACTGAAACTGATACCTAGTCATACACGGTGACACGGACAATGGATAGTAGCGAATAAAATTCTAAAATAGTTTTTACTGTTTAAAACAAGTTTTGCTTAATTTGTTTAGTTTTTTATATCTATTTACCATTTCAACTAAGTATATTAGGTTTTTCAGGCTTAACCCACGGATTGAAAATCGGATCTGGCAACACTGACCACACTGGCCACCTACCGAGCAATAGCTGAATATATTTTACTAAATTTAATTCATGTTTGCAATTTTTGTGTTAAGATGTTTCCAATTGCCGCTCTAATTTTGCTATATTATACTAGATGGCGCCACTGAGACATGGGATCACAGTTTTTCTATGACATTTCTTTGCATAGCCTCTCTATTGTACCTATCTTAAATCTCTTTGGACGGATGATGTCAATGATGCTGGGTCGCCGTGCTACTTAGGACCTAGTGTTAGCACTTACATCTATCAGAGAATCAACACAAACTATTTATTACTACGTCACAGTGGCATGTAGGCGTATCCAATTCCAATGTAATAATAAATAAATAATAATAGGCTACGCCTATTATTATTATTATTTGGTTAGACACACTAGCAACTAATTAGATGATGCGTTGTATCACATAGCTTGAAGATGCTCAGTTGATTCTGAAGCAGTTTAGTGTGGGAGCCATCACAACATTTACCGAACGCCTATTCCATGCTGTTACAACTCGGTTAGACAAGAACTGCTCCAAGGGCTTTTTTTATGAATTTTCCCACACCTTTAGGGAAGTGTTACCTAGCATATTTTAAAATCAGCATGATGATACCGTAAAACATCACATCAGACCAGTTTTCAATTTAGACGTATTACCAACTGTTTTGTAAAAAGCAAAATAAGGTTAGTCTTAACTGTATAATAATAGACGCTAACTACATAATTCTGGTCGGTACCGTGCCGTCACCAGTGTCTCGAATTGAACACGGTATAGGAAATACGCCAAGTCGTTGTCGTTACATAACATATCCTTTATTTAACTATACGTCATTTATTGCCAGATCAGATACTAATCTAATTAGATCAGATGGCGGGATGAGCTGGACTCCTTTAATAGAGATTGGTCCTTGTCAGCTCTGGACAGAGAGAGCTGGAAGGAGAGTAGTGAGGCCTTTGCCCAGCAGTGGGACAATACTGGCTAATAAAAAAAAACATTGAGTATATTTATCTGAAGATCTGCGGTCGTAATTATCGATGTTGTTAATTACTTTTTTGTGTAATCTTCATGTTATCAATTAGTATCAATATCTAAACACGATAAAACATTCTCTCAACTCGTACTTCAAGTAACAATAACACCAGCAAAAAAAAAAGTGTTTTTAGATATCGATACTCATCACGTCTGCAGTATCGCTAGCTAATTTAATTTGACCCCGTATATTATAGATTGTGTGAGTATAGAAGCATCGATACGTGTGTGATTCCATGCGACGAGAACGTCTTTCTGCTTTTTATCACACTTACAAAGTCAGGAAGGCATTTTTAATAAAAAACATATTTCACAAAATAAACTATTTATTTTCCATTTCTATTTGCTATCACTTAAAAATACATCGATGTAACAAAAAAATCGGTAAATCCATTGACACAATCTTAGTTAAAACTCCTTTAACAATTATTAATAATGATAAATGCATTCTTAAATAGCTAAAACCCGACCAGAGAAATAATATTTTTATATTACACTCTTGCACTGCAATCGTAAAGGATATTGCAAACAATTTAAGACAAAATATAGCCTACTATTAAAATTAAAAAATCAAGTTCAAATTACATTAAAATACCGTAAGTGCGAATAATTCGTAAAGTATTTATTTTCCTGGTAAGGCTTAGTTACTATGTACAGATATATAATAATAAGGTGAGCCTCGCAGATTGATACTGTATAAAATTAATGACGTGATCTGAGGTGACTAAAGTAAAGCTTTTAATCATTTTAACGCACTTCGCGATTGCGGCAGCAATCAGAAATTTCCACGACCGCCGAGATTCGGGTTACTCTCGTGCACACTGTGGAAAATGAAAGGGAGCGTTAGTTATCATTCTCTATGCCCAGGGCAATGTGCAATGCCAAAGATGAATAAGGACCGCCAACAAAACTTAACACAGTCATCCCGCCCGATGACCTCGTGGGGTGAATGTGAAGCTCAAAATATGCAGAAATAGCGCGAAATAAACGCATCTTTATGACAGAATATGGGCCCTGCTACTCCGAAATGGGTAGACAGTTTTAGTTGTAGCATTTTAACTTAACTTGGTTGAGTGACGTTTATGATTCTGATATAAGATTCTAATCAACATAATGAAATGACAAAATGCTACAACTATGAATATGAATAAGTTAGGTACACAAACACAGTAAAATTCAAAAGCACACAAGAAAATAGACATGGTTAGTATTACAGAGAACAGCAACACAGAAGATTATCTTGATCCGAAGAGCGGGCCAGCGCTTTGTAGGGAGATTAGTGATTTATTGTTACCCAAATCAAAACAACAAAATCACTAGTCTTCCATACAACGCGCGGCCGGTGGCTGAGGCCCATTAGTTGATGAACACCTAGAAATGTTAATCATCAAAGGAGTTAGTCACAATAAAGGTTAAAATGTGTTAGGGCATACAGTTGTGATGGGTGATCGTTTCTAAGGTACACTAGAAGTAGGTTTTACGGCGAGAATAATACAAGAATGGTAGGTACATGTGTGAACACTCGAAATGTCTACGCTCCCTCTACTAACAAGTGTGTGCACATTACCTTAGCATCACAACATCGACGTCACACAGTCAAATCCGTTCAACAAACTCTACTTAATCTTAGTTTGGTTTGGTGCCAACTCAGGGAACTCTTCAAACATTCTATCGTCAAAATAATATTGTGTTAGTGATTATATTGAATTATTGTGATAGCAAATGTCTCAGGAAACTCCTCAACCAAATACAATGTTAACAGCACAAATTAATCAGTTCGAATCGCAATATTAGCAATGATACAGTATGATAGTTATTGAAATTAATGTTGACATGCTTTTCTTCTATTTGGGTATGAAACAATACACATGATGCTGAGGAAACATGATGAAATTGGAACCTTAATCGGGCATCAAAATTAATTTCATTTCATCTTGTGATCTCAATTTTGGTTGTGTTTACTAATGTAGACAGACATCAAAGGGGTCATTGTAATCATTGGATAAACGTACCTCTGTTGCAGGAGATACTGCGCCATCTGTATACGCTGCTGGGTGCCGGTGATGGTGATGATGCGGTCGGTGGAGCCGGGCAGCGGCTCGGCGATCTCGATGCCCGCGCCGCTCTCCGCGCGGATCTTACGTATGCGGGACCCGGCCTTGCCTATTATCGCGCCGGCTAACTGGAACGGAAATAATAGTGTCACATTTATGTGCCGCCCTAGTTAAGTTAGACCAGATAAGTTATATTGGATCGTGAAATTTTGCTTTGCAGTGAAGTTGTAATGATGATGGAGAGCAATACTAACATCTTTGGGAATGGTAACTTGCGTGCTGGTGTCCTGCTGGTTGCCGCCATTGTTACTGAAGCCACCCCCCCCTCCCCCCACGCGGCCGCCGCCCCCGAAGCTCCCCCCCCCGAAGCTGCCGCCGCCTCCGCCGCCGCCGCCTCCCCCGAAGGCGCCGCGCGGTGGGCCGCTGAAGCTGGCTCTAGGTCCGGGGCCACCGAAGTCGTTGAACGCAGCTCTAGGGCCGCCGGGTGGGCCGCTGCGACCTAGGGGCGGACCTCGCGGCGCGGGCCCCCGGCCGGCGGGCCCCATGGGAGGCATACCGCGCGGGGGGCCGCGGGGAGGCCCGCGGGGCCCACCTCGAGGCCCGGCACCTCCGCCGCCGCCCGCGCCGCCTCCCTGCCCGCTACCGAATCCTCCGTACTCATCGGCGTAGAAGTCATCGTAATTGTGCGGGTCGTAATTTTGTACTGCGCCTTTTACGGGAACCTGAAATTTTACAAGCAGTTCTAGAATGCTGAATATGTCAATATCAATTGCAGTAAAACCCTTGTAAAGAAAAATAAATTGACTTTCTTTTTATTTATTTATTGTGTAGAAAACCTCGTCATTTAGAACAAACTTGCACCTGCACAGGTCTAACAAGCTTCTAATGCCTTATATTGATTTAGCTTTTTTTTAAGCTACTTTTCAGTCAGTTTTTATATGCCCCTGTAAAATTATTTATTATAATGAAGAGTTTTTCACTTCACGGCAAAGATAATGTCCAAGGAACCAATGGACAAGAAAAATTCTATTAAAATTGGACGAACATATCAAAAAAATAAACTGAGTTGAGGTCTGGTATGAATATATTCTTTACCTGTCTAATAAGGTCGAGCACCTCCTTGACGCCGGCGGCGACCGCGTCCGCCTTGCCCACCAGCTGCACGACGCGCTCCGTGCTCTGCGGAGCGGGGTTCGAAAATATCTTCAGACGAGCGCCCGTTTTCTGTAAGAGACCAACACTTTTGTCAGATATTGTTAAGATATAAGTTATTTTTATCGGTACTGACATAAGCTTCCGAAAGTATTTTTTTATTTGTTTTTAGATACACTTAAATAATTTACCGATTTCTAAATGCAGCATAATTAATAATTATGACCAAAGAATATTCGGAAAAAGAAATATTTTTTGCTAGCAGCCAGCCAGAAAACTTCTAGTAGTAAACATCTTCTATTATAATAGCATTAGCTTTCAAACTAATTTAAACAATAACCATTTATTAACAATTAATGGTAACCTAATTCCGACCAAGTCCAAATCCAACGCCCTAATTCCAAAACAAATTACATAACACAAATACTTAGTTCAGTTGTTTACGGCAATCTGTCGCGACGTCGTCGGGGTGTTATGGAGTGGCATGAGAAATCGATGTGTGATCAATTACCGATATTAGATAACGTCAGAGTACGTGTGTGGTGTGTGATGTCGATGACGTTTGACAGGAGCCAGGGCGCATGCGCGGCTACATCGACCGGCGCACGTGGCTGCCGCCCGGTCACGCACAAACAACCGCTGAAAACCGCCCTTCGCACATGCGAGCGACGCACCGCAACGCACCGCCTACAACGAGCCATTGCTCAATACTGACGCGCGTCAACTGAACTCACTTCACAGTTCTTCAGTTACCAAGCACTACACTGTTCCCTAGACCCAAAAACTATTTATCCAGCTCAAGTTATTATTAAAAAAAAAAATTGAATATTCCAATTAAAACTATTCTGAGCCCGTCGAACGAAGTATAAAGTCGACGGTACAATGTTACGCGGACAAGGGAGCGGGCGGAGCGACTGTCCCTCGAGGGTGGTCGGACGCGAATGAGCGGGCGACCGGCGGCGCGTGCAACACCTGCCCGACTCCCCTCCTTGCACTTGTGGGGCTCCGCGGAAAGCTCGCACGCGCCACGCCTACCACATGCCGCTAAGTAATGGACAGACAGAATTCCCGTTCTGAACAACACATAAGCGAAATTGGGACGGTCTGTCTAACGGAGTCGTAAATAGAATTCTGCCAATTCGAACTGCTTTTGTTTGGTGGGCGTCTATGAGCTCAGCATTATATACTTTTGAGAAAGGAGTAAGTACTTTCTGTATATTTCCCTCGTATTCAGCATCCATCACAAAAGTAAACCACTTCAGATCCTCGTCACGAACGCGAGTCCGAGACGTCACTCAGTCTGAAAAGGATCCGCTGGCGAAACGTCGGCGACATAATTTATCAGCATAGTCTGAGCTTATATCCACACGTAAACTAGGAAGCTGAAGTATAGAGACCAAAACTGCTTCGTGACTCGACTCTCAAACTTTTACTGGAGCAGTAACAAAATAAAGTTGACTATAAATCATGAACATGCCAGACTAATATAACAACATACTGAACTCTGCACCTACAATCAATCATAAAGTTCGCTCGTCTAAACATAAAAGCTGCTGCAAATATTTGAACACAATTTGTCTTGATCAAAAGTGAAGCCGTCTGCGCTGGAGCAAAACCGCTAACCGATAGGTTTACTTCGATCAAACCTTTGTCTATGTATATTGGTGCAATTTGGAACAGTTCAGTGGCAGAATGCATTTGGCTGAATTGATAATGGTATTGATTAAGATGTCGCTGTAAGGCGAAGAAGATTACCTAACCAGAGCCAAACTAGGTTACCAAAAAGCTAATCAATAGTAGGGTATATCATTTCGTAAATGATTAATACTATTCACAGGCATGTTTCAGTACACACAGCAAGCCCAAAATATGTTGCTGGTAAGATATTTCCCCTGAGAGCATGCCGCTAATCAGCTACTGAGCAAGTCGTAATATTTCCAAACACGCCGCGTTAACATTATTCAGATCAACGCTAGTATTCCCCGAACCACTAAACAATGTAGAATTATAGGGCGAATTTCCGAAAATGTTGACACAGTTAACTTTGAAATTAGTATACGGATCAACAACCCTCCATCGATCTCTTGTAGTATTGATCCGAGCTCTCGAATTTTACCTGTTGCTTGTATTTAGGGGTTGAGCTTTTCTAGGGGCTGAACAACTTTCAAAATCGCTGAAAAAGGGACTATTTAACACAAATATTTAAAAAAAAATTGGTGTACGGGTCGATACGATTCAAAGTAAAGAAGCCGTATGTGAACCGGTGCGGTTCGATCGAAAACGGAAGCGGCTAGCTCGCGTGCTGCCGTAGCCCGTAATTGTCGGGGACACCGCCACAGCCCGGTGTCACCCGCGCCTAATTACACCGACGACATATGCGCGCCGGCTGCTATCTGTCTAAATGTAAATAGCATTTCCATTTTATACCTAAAAGCTGGTTTAATTGGTTCACAACTTGGTTCAACCGTCAATAACATTGTATTAATAATTGTGGTACTGTCATGAGAACGGTTTAACATATCCGCTGTAACATTTTTTGTGGTGTACATAGAGGATGTGGAGGAGGTTTACAAAAAGTTTCCTGCGTCACGTGCGCGTAGCTCCGGTAACCCGATGCCGGCGCCGCGCGCTTCCGACGGATGAAACCCTACATGTGATATTACCCTACGGCCATTTCACAACTCAACCAAGCACCGCGATTTCATCACAAGGCCTTAACAAAACGTATTGTTTCAACTTCCAAGTTTAAAAGTGAAGCCAAACGTTTTAATGTTTACGCAACCTTAAGAAATCAGACGGGAGAAGTTGCGCGAATAAGGCTGCTCACAGTTTATTCATACTAGAAGACCTCAATGGCCGATGTTTGAAATAAATCCGTCTTCATTGCCGTAAATGCAACGCATTGTACAAAGGTTACCTGCACGACTCAAAAATAGGAGCGGCGGATGCCGTACCATATGTTCGAAATTTCTATTTATGTAAGAAAGGAGGTCTCCGAGGGGCGAGGAGCATTGTGCAAGTAGGTAGGCTGGGTGAAGCCCAGGTGCGCGCGAGCTTTTTGTGAGGCCTTCCGGCGGCTGCGCGCGCACCTGCCGCCCGAGTGACGGCAGCTGCCGCCCGCGCACGCGCCGACCCAGGGCCCGCGACAACACACTTCAAGAAACTGCTGTCCTAGGTACAGTTGCTAAACGAAGGTCGGTAACCTCTCATTAATTTCACCTCCAGCACATGTCGATTCACTTGCGTTCTGAATAGCGCCAATAATAATAGCCTTTGCGCGAAAACACAATGTTACCTTTGTCATAAAGACATCTCCATTCATCGTATTTTTTATTAAGACACAGTATTTCTTTGGGGATATTGTTAATTCTATGCTCTATAAAGATATAAAGATTCTTTGTCTTGTTAAATTGAGGCCGTAACGTAAATTGAACAAAGGATTTGCGAGAACAGCTGATCGAAAGCAAAAAATAACGTTAAGAAAAAGGGAGCGAAATGGACTCAGGTAGATCACGATCGAGTTTATAAATTGTTTCCGGAGAAGATCAACATTGATGCATTCAAATGCATTGTTCGCGAGGAATAGGCAAACTTGTTCACAGAGACACCCCGAGTCATCGCGCCGCTACTAGGCACGTCTGTAGCAACAGCCCTCGTTACTTAAATCTCCGGACAAACATCAGCTAACTAGCTTGAGTTATGAAATGCAACACCGCTAATAGCTAGATTGCGAAGTTGTCGGCGTCCCGTCCAGACAACTCCGGCACATACACGTTTTATAACTTCCAGCGAAGTTGCTCGAGTGGTAATTGATCCTCCGCGATGCACTCTGCAGTTATGCAGGACGGTTTGCCTTGTTTGTTCGACTTAACAACAAATTATGACGTCTACTGTAGCTTTTGTGAAGGACGATGCATTTTAAGTTACTTAACTATTTCCGACGTCGATCGCGATTTAATGTAAGATATTCCACGAACAAAGGAGTCTACTTTTTGTTACAGTAACATTATTAAGTGTATCTAAAAATTACATTGTCGATATAGAGATAAAAGGCTCGGGATTCGGGGCGGCAGCTGCTTCTACATCTGCCTTGAAGCCCGTGCAGGCACCACGTGGCTGAATGCCATCGGTGTCTACACGATAAAAAATCCTTAAATATAACTGCACCTTCGGCCGGCAGATGACTGCTAACAAGTCGTAAAAGCTCGAAGCATCTGCTCACCTCAATTATTGGCTGTAGATACGGGAATGAGAACGGGATGCATTTAATCGCAAAAGATATGAAGACGACAGTAATAGACATGAGCGAAAATTCTGCAGTTGAAAACGAATATCTATACTGAAAAGCTGAAGATAATGTTTTTTTTTTTTTTGTTGAACGCGCTCTTCCAGTCTGATTAAAAAAAATCTTTTTGCATTTGATAGCCCAATTCTTGAGCAAAAAAAAAGTGAGGAAGAACGCTAAGCGATAACGAATACGCGTGCTGACGATGCGATGCGACGGGATGGGTCGGGGGAATAAGAAATTTCACGCGGACGAAGTCGCGGGCTGAAGTTAGTAATACATACAATACACCCTTTTACACGTGCTAACCAAGTTTATCAACATTGGTCTTATTGGAATGATATCATGCAATGTTGAATAGATATTGTGGTTCGCTAGAATATAAACAAGCCTGCGTTCCGAATATTTTCGGACGAGATCAATTCCAGTGATTGTTTCAGGGCGAGTTATTGACTTTCGACCGTACTGTTGTTGTGGCAGATTGATGAAAGACTTATAGCGTTCGAAATTCACCGTATTTTTGCGCGAAAACCATAGGAGATGGCTTCAGAAATCCTAGGGATCAAATATTTCAACCGTTCACTTTTATTCCTAGGTTAGTTTATTATTATGCTTACCTCTCGCAGCTCTTTAATCTTCGCCCCTGCCTTGCCGATGACGCAGCCGGCGCGGCTCTGGTGGATCAGTAGGCGGACATCCAAATCTTCGTTACTGCTCTTTGGACCTCCCTAATGAATAATTGTAGTTGGTCATTTGAATACAAACTAATGATACACGTGTTTTTAGATTTTATAAAGACTTTCTTGTTAATGAGATTTTCTTGTTATTGTTGTGAAAACTGCTGACTTGATTGAAACTACAAAGGCGAGTAAGTATAATTTCTCATCGTAAAACATGAAAATATGGTTGTGAAAATGACTAGAAATTACTTCTAGGGAAAAAGTTTTCTAAACTTTATATCTAAATGAAAATCAGGCATTACATAATACTTACATCAGCCAGACATGGCAGGATTTCTTTAACGATTTCCAGAATCGTGTCGACATCCGGCGCCGTTATCGATAGTACCCTGAAAAACAAGCATCATTAACGCAAACTATTTTCGCAGTTCGTGGAAATAAAATCACAGCACAATATTGAACAACGGTACAGACGTATCAACGGTCAGGGAGGTCTGGACTCATAAGTAAACTGAAGCATGATGGCGATGTAACTTGATGTCCGTACGTGTCGTACTCAGTAAGTAGATGCTTTCCAGCGCGGACAGAAGTAAGTCGAGTGAGAGGATTCAGTCCTAAGGGAACAGACTTAGCGGCTAATGAGCGAGATGCGAGGACACCGAGGTCGTGAAAGTAAGATCAGAAGCCGTCCAGTGCGACACAGTGCATCCTGCGGAGGTGATGAGGACGGGAGCTCGAGATACGGAGTTAAGCGCCTAACGCCGGGAGCTAATGATGTTTTACAAGATTCCAACTCCTGACTGTTGACGAGTAGAGTGCAAGAGCTCCACTCGGGCTGTATTAAGATTTGAGAGTAGATGTTGGCGATATAGTTTACCGTTCGGGGCCGGGGCAATCTGGGACTGTTATAGAGGCTTTGTACTGCGTGGCGGGGCGGCGGGTGCGGGGCAGCGGCGTCCAACGGGGCGGGACCGGCAACCAAGACACGCTGTAGCGGCGCACCGGGCGCCTACACTCATTCACCATAGGCGCGCTTTGACCATCTTCAACCCTCACTACCACTTAACTCTGCCAGTAAGGAGAGTTGAAAGTGGCCAACGGCGTCCGTATGAGTGTAGGCGCGCGGCGCGTCGCGCTACTAGCCACAGGGGCGTCTCGGGGGCGCTAATGACCTGCAAACTGGCTGCCGGGGGGTTATTCTGTCTATAAGTCTACGGACTCGCCGCTGTCGCAAGACTCGATGCCGAGATTAACCATCGAACCTTACAGTCTTCTTCGTTCATTTTAGTTCTCTTTGCTATCTACAAGACAGACTAGAATAGCGTAATTGATTAAGCATAGAAGTAACGGATCTGACAGGTTTTTGTATTACCCAATAGAGGCACAGAGCAGTACAGTTTTAGAGTTTATAAGATTGGTGGACGTACCTGTGGCGAAAAAATGGTTAAAAGTTAAATATATAAACTAAAAAAACATTCAGATAGGCATACAATGAAAAAAAATAAAACAAAAAATGCGAATATAAACTTACTAATGTAACAAAATAAAACTTTTTTATTGAGTTTGGTCTAAGCAACTTTAATCAGTACCTTGTAAATACCTGCTATTGCTTGAAAGCTTACAAAAATACATTAATACTGAACGAAGAACTAGATTAGAGTACCTATAAAGTAATAATTTATGGTTCAAGCTGATTTTTTGAACGAGTCTACTCGCAACAATTCGCTACTTACTTCACGTGTAGCTGCGGGCATTATTGTAACTACTGACCTGATTTCTTAGCTTGGAAATATTTGCGCCTCCCTTCCCAATAATCGAGCCGGCCACCTGATAACAATGAATTAATTATGGAAATTGGCCCTTCACACCATATCCGTTCATATGAACACTAATGAACAGATACTACAAACGTTTTTGAAACATGAGTATTTCCTTTCTAAATTTTACCATTATCAGGAAAAAAAATTCCGATTCTCGTAGTATTATTTGAGGATAAATTTGTCGTAGTATCTAAATTTCCAAAACTCACAGAAATACGGAATAACATAACGATATACCGATATAGCACCACGTTCTAAAAGCACTTCTACTCTTCGAGGTCCATCTTACACGTCCAAATGCGAAGCAACTTCCATTCACAAATGAAATCCTGAAATAGCTACAACTGGAAATAGCCGTCTATTACAGCCGGAGCTAATATGCTAATACATGTTCAGCAAACTGTACATAAACACGAACCGCGCGAACTGCAACCTCACAGGCTTGAATTGATTTTATGCAATTTTAATGACATCGCCGGCGAGGGTTGGCTTTAGCCTTTAGGCACACAACTGTAAACTTGACATGAAATCCTGTTTGTGCCTTCGGTATAAAATTGGCTGTTTTACAAGACCTTGATTGAATTGTATTTAAACTTGTAAAACATGTGTACAATACAATAAAATATCGCATTGTATTTTTTGCAACTTTGAGAGAAGTGGAGGGGGAGAGCCTTTTGTCCGGCACCCTAATTGCGTAACACATTCTGAATGAGAATCCCTACAACTAAATCCAATGCTTCATTATTTAAGAAAAAATCGTTTGGCCGACAATAAACATAACCATACTTTACGATAACGTTGATTTGTCAAAATTAAATGAAAGTAATTAAAATTCCGAGTATGTGGCGCAGTTACCTATGTTCAGGACTAGGTCAATTTAGGCTTTTTATTTGTACCCCGTTTGTGTTCCCCCATTGAATGAAGCTACAATAAAAATCCTCGTTGTCTAGTGGTCGCCACTGCTGAGCATGTCTCGATTTCCAGTTCGGGCAAAGTGTTATTGGATTTTGCATCAGGAATTTTTCACTTTCACTTTTACATAACCGGCGAAATATGGATGTACTACAGGTAGATACGCATCTGCCTAACCCTTCGGGGAAACAAGGTCTGCCCCAGCAGTCTCGACATTCATAGCTATCACTTTACGACCGAATTCGGTCGCAGTCTCGAATTGACAGGTGAAATGTATGGAGTGACAGGACTTTGCGACCGAATTCGGTCATAAAGCGATCGCTATGAATGTCGAGACTGCAGCCCCTGATGTTGTATTACTCACGTTTCAAAACGGGAGTAACTGAAATTCAGAGTACCTATGTTGCGCAATCACCAAGGGTTCAGGTCTGGTTCACTCTTAAATCAGCTCCCTCCCTAGGTTTAATAAAAATTACCATACCTTGCTCGGTATCAGAAAGGTAACTTCGTCGTCAGTTTGCCGCGGACGTTTCTGCACGGCCCCCCCCTCATCTCCATATGCGTCTCGCTTCATGTTACCTGTACAACAAAACAATTTCAAGTTAATAATACAATTGTTATGCTTCGTCATTATCATTCGTCAGACACTCAGACGAAAGATGTCCACTTCTGGTTATAAGCTTTCCCCAAGCATCGTCACATCGACCGGTCCTATGCTTATCCCGTTCAACAGATTCCCGCGACCCTTACCAGGTCATCGGTGTACCAGTAGCATTAGTTTAACGCAGCTTCGACTATTTTTTGGAATAAAGCTAGCTACAAGTTATTTTTAAAGCTAATTGATGCCCTTCATCGCTGTCAATATCAAAATTCGTAAACGAAACCAAAATCGTCAATAGAAACGTCAAAAATATTTTTTATTTTCCGGAAAATGTTAGGTCAATTACGCACCGGACAACTAATTGAGTAATGTACCGTAGCGGGTGTATCCACGTTCGGATATCGACTCGGCGAACGTATCCATCTGTGCGTGTTGCTGTAAAACGCCTAATGAATTGCTGTTTTGCCTCCAGCCCTGTTTAAACATTCTTTGAATTGAACAAACGGTACTTATGCTTCGTTCACATCGCGAGAATTTTCCACGTGTTCATTACTTCGCGACTGCTGAATAACTGCATACAAATCGAATCAAACTTTATGGAGGGTTCGTATCGATTTTAAGTGCAAATTGATTAATTTCTTACAGGTCTACGAGTTTTAATGGTTATTTTATTATTATAATAAAAAACGATTTCGATAACTGTACAACATACAACAAATACGCCTAAGTGACCTTTTGCTTTTATTTGTCTAATCATTTTATTTAGTACCTTTGTAAATAGTTATTGTATACAGGTCAGCATTACTGGCTATAGTGACTATGTATTATTAATCAATGTTGGACCAAAGTAAGTGAAATAATAAAGGTATTGTTGCAAAAATACTGTTTTTACTGTAAATTTTCTGATACCCGTTGTAGTATTTTAAAAAAATGCTAAGTAATATGTTCATTAGGTGTAATAAGGTTCCAATGTAACTAGATTATCTGGATAATAAAGGACTGGTTCGACCTTAGTCCTGGGTACAGGATGTGGACGTGACTTGGCGAGGCGGACGGATGACCTACATCCTCTCTGGACCCCTATTAACCTTCCTTGCGAATAGATTACAAATGAACTTACTACACATACGTTTTTTATTCATAAGTTATTTTAAAATCTTGGTCTTGAAGCTATTTTGACAATTCAAAAGTGCCTGTAAATGGTTTAATGGAAATAAATGATTTGAGTTTTGAGTTTTTTTGCTAAATTCAACTTAATTGTAACAGACTAGAAAACTATTTTATCACTCATCTATTTATTTTGAAATTCGGAAGAGCGAATTGATACATAAATAGAATGAAGTAATTAAAGATTTTCGAGAAAGGATCTATATTAGGTCAGAAAACCTATAAAATCATTAATGACCATAACATACTCCAACATAAGCGTACAGCAAGCGAAACATTATATAATCTGCTTCATTGATACGCCTACGGAAAAGCTTAAAATAAAATACTTACAGTATTTTTACAATATCTCAGAAAATTGATCAAAGCTAAATAAGTAAAACCTAGCTAGCTAGTTTAGCTTCAAAGTTAAATGAGTAATATCATTATTATCAATACATTGATTGAAATAATGCTTATTTTTGGTATGATCTCGTTTTGTAATAATATTTATCTTTGGATTAATAGTTACGTTTCCGCTTTTCCGTTTTGACGCGCGTGCGGAAACCGTCGCGTCGGTCGTCGTCGGCGACCGGTGATTTAATTAGGATAGGGATCTAGTCACCTGCCGTCTGTTTTTTATAAAAATATCCGGTTCAAATAAAATTATGAGATGTATTAATAAGTTAACAATAAATAGTGATTTCGTACAAAATTACAAGTTATTTTGAGTCGGCGCCAAACAATCAATAAACAAAGATCACTAAATTGCCTTAAATTTAAACGGCGCGGACTCAAAATTATTTAGGTATACTTACATTAGTTTATGAACTTGCCTTATTAAGGTTAAATAAAAAAGGTTTATTATTTTTTGCTTTTCAGTTTTTTCGGCGGTTCAATTTTTTGTTAAAAAGTTTTTATTTTATAGTTTTTTGTGGCTATACCTAATCTACTAATTGTTTGCCAAAGGGCAGGAGGCATAATGTGGCACTGAATAGAGTAATAATACACCACTCAGCATTAAAATCTGTGAGTGAACAATAAATCACCCATATTTTCCCACCCTTAGGGTTGGATTTTCTTTTTCAAATTTATATGGGACCAACTTTGGGGTATACCCTTTCCAATAAAAAAAGAATTATCAAAATCGGACTACTCTGTAAAAAGTTATGCTTGGTCATACATAAAAAAAAAATATACGTGTCGAATTGAGAAGCTTCTCAGTTTTTTTTTCGTCGGTTGATAAAACCCAAGCTATCCAACCTTTTAGTTATTATTAATAACAGGGATGTTGAGAGGACCGTTGTAAAATGTAATAAAATTTTTAGAAGTTTTGAAATATTTTCTGTTCGGTTTCTATAATTATGTTAAGTCGATCAAGAGTAGCTAGTAAACATGGGTTAATTATATAAAGAATAAGATTTAATTTATTTGTTCATTATTACAAAGACTACGTAACTATTACGTAATTATTACTATCTTCACGATCGGTTCTTTATTTGGACGGTGGTTCCAAAACTAGGTAGTTGACCTGTATCTTAGAGACCTAAAAACATCCATAGAAGTCGTTATCGAACTCTTAATTAATTTGAACGCCTAAACAAACACATCATCTTAATGGTTTTCAAAATAACGAGCAACTTGGGGTTTCGAGGAAATATGAATGCAATAATAAGAGAGTTTCATTACTGAGTAATAATACTCATTTATAAGCAGAAAGTTTCTCAAAGGACCGAAGGGACGTACTTTGTATTTTCTTCTTTTATTGTGACTTGTGACATCCACGTGGAATTTAATTTCGTTCAGTTCACAAAGCACTTGCATGTCGCAAGCACTCGACTATTTTTCAAGCTAACTGCAGTTCGTGTTAAAAGTTTGCGGGGAAACTATTAGAAACAGGAGTTGGCGTGTCGAGGGCTGTAGACCCCTAATAGCAAATGAAACTGCAGTCACAAAACTGCACTCTATTCCATACTACAATAATGCACACCAAAAGATAAATAAACAGGATTTATGTTGTGTTAAAACGAATTTAATAAGTAAGTTTAATTTATTACGTTCGCAACTCAGCTCCCTTGTTAATGGACATAAACGTTTCGTTTGTAATTTTGGAAAATCTGGGATGAAAAAGTTCTGCGTTAAAATTTTTTCGTGGTTGATTAAATGTTTTTTTTTTTACTATTTGATAACGGGACGCCGAGACGTATTAGAAATTAAAGCAACAAAATTAAAAAAAAAACCGTCAAATTATACAGGGTAACAGAAAAACAAAAAAATTATAAAAATTCTACGCCAGAGCCTTAAATCCCTACGCATTTAGTGAGCGCAGATAAATGGATAGAATCAATAAAAACGGAGGTCTGAGAATTAGTCCAAGGGTGCAGATGGCACGTTTAGCCCAGCGTATGCTAATGTGACCGTCTGCCGGGCAGCAGGTGAACGAGGTCACTGACACCCGCAGGTGCACGCCTACATTCGCAAGTCGCGTTCGCGCCTCAAAGGGTACTTAGTGTGCCAAACTGCCAACTATCAACCATCGGCAAAGCTTCAACTTTCATTACCTGCGACTTCGCTTTTAGAGTAGGTACGAAATATAGCCGAAATGTTAGTTCCACATAAGTAGTTTTATAATATTTGATGTTGCGGAGTTGTTAGAATTAGTTTTGTATTTTAAAATTAATTTATATTAAAAAAATAGCAAGTCAATAATTTTTTTGCGAGCCAAACCCGAATTTCCCCGAATCTTGTAAGAAAACGTAAAGCTCTAGAAGCTGTTCGTGAAAATATCATAACACAATAGTATAAAAATAAATGTAAGTATAAAGAAATCGCAAAACTCGGCAAAATAGAGCTATAATGTTTATTATAAGTACAAAGAACAGCAACGTAGAGTTTCTGGAATTAGAACCAGGTTAAGGACGATCAAAAGTATAATCGAATGCGTGAATAGAACAGGCGGGAGTGAAGCGGGGCCCGGAGCCCGGCAGGTGTTCGACGCACAAAGACCGACATACCGGTACCTAAAAACTTAAAGACCAACTCGCGCAAAAAATATTATAAAATAAAACTCTGCAGCCAACCATCGCTCAAAATGTCACTACCAGCTGTCCCACCTCACCTGTGAACCATTCCTTTAGCTAGCCAACCCTCCGCCTTTTACTTAATAACCTAATAAACATAATGGATTCTTAAAGACATCTTTCCCTTTTAATATATTTATTTTTCTTTTAGGCTAAACGAGAAACTCGGCGACGCGACGCAGAATGAAAGAGTTAAATTAATTGTGGGTCCAACCAAAACTGACAAGCGACCTTAGAAATGAAAAGAAGCTTTGGAAAACAGGCGATAACGAAAAAAAATGGAAACCCAAAATGGAGAAACTTCACGAAGAAAAATTGGAAATCCGGAAAGACTAGAACAACAAAAAACGCGGAAACAATATACTCACCGATTTTCAGGAGAGATTAGGCCACGGCGTTTTATACGTTAAACCAAACATGAGCCTTTTAGATTTAAGGACGAACTGTTTGAATTTAAATTCTTGACATGCGAAAAAAATTTAGAACGGTATGTAGTGACTTAGTAAAATAAAGAGCGCGTGTGGCTTCATGTTGTTGGGGTTGGTTCGCGTCTAGTTGTGAAGACGTCCGCGGGTAGACTGACATCGTTTGTGTTCCGACGGGCTTTTAGTAAAGCACCCCCAGACGCCGGGGCGCCGGAGGTGCACATGCGCGCCACCCGCCGCCCCGTCAATAACACCCTGCCTCTCATTGTGGCCCGGAAACGACGACTTAACGAGTCACGCCGCAAGACGACACCCTGTTCTATGTCTAAGCCTACCCAGATAGGTTTAACAATGTAACTAAGATTAGTGTTGATATCAGTAGGAAAAGTATTCTGGACTTCTAAGCCTTGCGACTGCTCTACTGCTTTGTGCGAGCTTTTGTGTCAGTCAGTTAGACCTTGCACAAAGGTTCTGCGTTTTGGCTAATTAGATAGTTTCAAAAACAAAGACTATAAGGTCAGATTTATATTATAATAAGACACAATATATAAAATTGAATAGACAGAGAATATATCGAGCACAAAATAAACTAGTGAAAATTTTCCTAAAAACACCAATAAATAACAACAAAGAGGGAAGACCTAATTAGAACCACGCACTATAATTTAACTAAAGAGCGTAAAATATCATTATTTTGATGGGTAACAAGCTCTTATCGGATGAGAGTCATAGAAATCTACATAATAAACATCCTAGGTGGCAACTCTTGCATGCGACACTGTCGTTACGAGCCACTAATGTCCACCTACGACTTCACTTAACAAATTGACCACAATAAATGTCCACCTCAATAATAGTAACATTAATAACGTTTCAGTTAAACGCAGTTGTGCCTAAATCAGTCGCTTTGGGAATGATGAAGTGATTAACATCTGGGGGCCAGAGCCTTATTAATTTGCAATCATGACAAAAGACAGGTATATTTTCAAAATTTTGGTCCTCCACTATTCACAATTTACAGAACAAAGAATGTTGAACCAAAGACAAAAGCTTATGATCAGAATATAGGGATTAGCATTTTACATAATTTATCTGGATATGACAAAATTCAATGTTCCAAATGACAGTGGATAGTAAATTACTTCCACTGCGGACAGAAGATCAATCAGACCATCCAAATATTCGTGCGATCGAAGTCCGATATGTGTGTTTGGACTACATTTCATAAATGTATGTATGCATACTAACATTTAATGTTTGTAGTTATATGTCAATAGCTAATAGCCTACCGATGAGCCACGTCGAAGACAATCGTTGCCTAGGCGACACAATGACAACACAAATGCGCACTATATTATTATTCTGCCTTAGTACAGTGGAATATTATGGTGACCAAGTTGCAAGAGATATTTCGCAATGGTGAAAAACTGAAAACGAAACAATTTATAAATAGCATAATAATTAACCTGAGTGGCTTTATTTGGGCTTTCCTATTTTCTGAAACCTTGATAAACCACGACTTAATTTTTTTCTGATTAGAAATCAGAGCAATAAATTTAATGCTTTACACGTGACGAGGTGCGCCCTTCGACAAAGATGTCTGAAACTGCCAGATAGACGGGATCGATAAATATCTTAACTTTTATTGAGTTTTTCCTATCGGAAAAGTCTTGTAAGTGAAATACGAAATTGTCACTGCCTTTGATTAAATATTAACGTGGGATAAAACATGTGCTCCGAAGGTAAACTATAGTTCACTCGTGAGAACCGACGGCTGTTGGGACAATCATGCGGCGCTGACCTAATTGTAGCTCGCATTTCTTCCAGCGACATTATTTCAAACTTGTAATTGTAGCACAGGTCTGAGGGCTGAAGTGAAGTCTGTAATTTACCTGACACTGGATGCTAAAATATTCAGCGACAATGGGAACCTGCCAGGCGCCACCGACCACCACCCTGAGACTGGACACGTGATGTTTCTAGGCTACACCACAACCACCCCATATCATTAATTCCCTCCTTCAAGAGAATATGCAGGTGTCTTTGAGGCCACTTCTTTATAATTCAAATGGTCGTAATTACACGTCTCGATGTTTCTTGCGCATTTTAAAGTGAAAATGCACGATGTAAACTGATTGAAACTGTTTCAAAGGAAATTTCTCGGTGCATGCATTTTTAATACTATAATAACGTGGCGCATGTTTAAAGTAATTCGTCGAATACTGCGTCGCAGATTATTATAGGCAACATTTTATACTATTTCTACTTATGCCATATGGATGTATGGGATAATTCATGGAATAAAATATGCGGTTTTTCTTTGAAATGGCACGCATGCGGCAGGTGAGTAAGGAAGGAGTACATACACGCCTGTCTCATATATTTTGCTAAAGCGATTCTGGCGCTATAAATTTGGGGACGTTTAGAGAAAGAGGTCCACGCAAAGGTTTGAAAGGACCTAATCTATTATTGATAGAGGCTTTGCCAGAAGCCTTTTGGCCAAGGGAAAATTGGATTATGGATGATGTTGTGAGACACCTTGCTACTTTGAGTCATTTAATATAGACTAAGGAAAAAATATATTATTCATCAATCATCAAGGATAAATGTATTTTTAAAACCATTTTGCCTTAAAGAGCAGTACAGTTAAATGGAGAATAGACGCATGTTAGTTGTTGTACAATAGCGGTGCGCGACAAGTCCAGCGCCCTTTGCAATTTAACGAAAAAGCTGTTCCCCCCTTGAAAAAAATTGTCATATGACCCAGTTAATCTTATACGTAGTTTATTCCTTTGCTCGAAATAACGAGTTTTCAATCAAGCTTTAGACAGAAACAAATTGAACGCTATCCGCGCACCACAGTTAAATAAGATGAAGTAACAACATCAGCATAAACGCACCGTTATTTTTTCCATGATTACATTACCACTAATATTTTTCGTAAATCGTGAAAGGGTTCACTTAACCCTCTGAGATTGACGACTAAGATTTTATCCGACAGCGTTCATTTATTCATAAAATCAGTAAGCGCTCAGATACGTCGTATAATAAAATAAAAAAAATATTTTGGCAAAATCATAGCAGTGTTGTACTCAGTATGTCGTGATTGCCACTTCATACAAAGC
Organism: Apamea anceps; assembly: GCA_951799955.1. Classification (NCBI taxonomy): domain Eukaryota; kingdom Metazoa; phylum Arthropoda; class Insecta; order Lepidoptera; family Noctuidae; genus Apamea; species Apamea anceps. The sequence goes on from OX637517.1 coordinate 6,898,804, forward strand.
AATAGCACTTATTTCACGCTCGAGGTCCCACGTTGGGCGCCCGTGTCTGTCGTATCCGCTTTAGTATAATGTGTAACGAACCATGAAAGCATTACAACCTTACTTACGACTTTACCAGGCTAATATTCGCTACGATTACAGCTCTCTGCGAGATAAACGATCTTGTAAGTGTAACCTTACCTGAACAAGAACTTAATTTGGATATATATGTCATGTAACATAAAAAGTAGGGAAGGACAATGTTTGGACCTTTTGTAGCTAATCTCGAACATAATAGAAAGAGTTCCGGAATTTCAGCACTTAATCTAAGCATTTCTCTCGGTCTCGGAGTAACATGGCTGACACGGCTGTACTATTTTAATTATTTTTGCAAAGCCGAGCAAACAACACAGTTCTACTCTTTATCTTCAATACTGCTGTACCTCAAACCCATAAGACGCTTATCGTTTTATGTGAGGATTGAGCATAATTAAATTAGCAGTGAACCAGAGTTTTCAAATGCTACATTGTCAAAAACCAGATTAATATTTTTTGCTTCCTCTAACGGGAACAACCTGGGAGTGATTAAGTGGGGCTAAAGTCACGGCAAACACCATTTTATTTGCGGTGCCAGTCTCTTTGCGGTCAACAGTCGAAAATCCAATTTATCGCCTATTCAGGTTTAAAATCTGATTCCAAACAACTTGGATGCGTGCAAGGGTTTGTAATTTAACATGAGTTCTGAGAATGAATCTGCTCGAAAGCAGCGTTTACAGTTGTCGAGCCCATTACCAATTCTTAATCATTGCCTTAAAATGTTACGACCGCAGTTAAAGAAAAGTTTATATTTGAAGAAAACGTTAAGGTTATTAGGAGAAAGGGGCAGTGTGGAGGACCAGGGCCTCAGTCGCCCCCTGTGGCCTTTCAGACAACGGTTATCCATTTCGTTTCCTCGCGGGCCCGTGCGCGTGAATATTTGATGTTTCTATCGATCATAACTTCTTTGCGGGGTTACGAGGTACCGAAGAAATGTCATTTAAGAATTATACACTCGAGAGAAATGAATCCGGGTCACTTGAAGAATCCTAAAAATCTCGGAAACTAAAAATGCTAGGTTAATGCAATAAATTGTATTTAATAGACAATGTAATACTCCTTAAATGAAGGTATTAAAACTTCTTAGTTATTGTAAAGTTATATCATAAAAAAATCAAATTTGAAAAAGGGCCACTTTCGAAGATGGAACTACGAAATTACAGCATTTGGTTTTGCTTTTGTTTGTAATCTGTCATTTATGTGGGTACATAAACCATGTTGATAATGATAGTGCTCTATATTCATTATTCAAGCTGAAATTATGTCGCTTACGCCTGAAGAATGCACCAGAATACTTACAATGCTGGAAACCGGCCGGAGTCAGCGCGATACAGCCAGGACTGTCGGTGTGTCGCTGTCAACAGTACAAAGAGTTCTCCGACGTTACGAAGAAACTGGTTCTAACCTACGCAGACCAGGAACGGGCAGAACCAGGTGTACCACAGCACGAGAAGACCGATACTTGGTGAACACCATGCTTCGAAATCGCTTTCTCACAGGAACTGAACTCACAAATCAGTTTCGACGCCTCGGAGGAAGTAACCCAAGTGCATGGACAGTAAGACGTCGGCTTGCTGAATCTAACTTAAAACCCCTTAGACCTGCAAACGGCCCTAAACTGGAGCGTGGGCATCGTATTTCAAGACTAAGATATGCCCAGAGCCACGTAAATTGGAGCATTGAAGATTGGTCAAAAGTTATGTTCTCTGACGAATCAAAATTTATGCTCTACAAGCACGATGGAAGACACAGAGTGTATCGAAGACCAGGGGAAAGATTCAAGCAAGCATGCATCGAAGAAAAAGTAGCCTACGGTGGTGGGTCTGTACTTGTGTGGGCCGGAATTTCTTCTGAAAGTCGCACAGAGCTGGTGATCATAGAAAACGGCTCTTTAACTAGCGTAAGATATGTGGAAGAAATCCTCAATGATCACGTTGGTCCATTTATGGTCAATTTAGGTGAGGATGCTATATTTATGCATGACAATGCCCGACCTCATACAGGTAGGATTGTGAATGACTACCTTCAAGAAATAAACATTACTCGTATGGAGTGGCCAGCGCGCAGCCCGGATATCAACCCGATCGAGCATGCTTGGGACGAGCTAGGCAGATGCGTAAAACAACGAAACCCTCCCCCAATCACGCTTCGTGAGCTCAAAATTGCTCTCACAGAGGAATGGGAGAATATTCCCCAAAATCGTATAAGGAACTTGGCGTACAGCATCAACTGTGTTCGCATACGTCAAAGACTGTATTAATGGGAAAAAGTGTTTTCTGTATGGCTCCTAAAATTTATAATAAAATACCACAGTCATATAAATCACTGCCGGTAAATTTGTTTAAAAAAAAGATTAGAGATTTATTAACAGACAAGTGTTATTATAACATAAATGATTTCTTGAATGACACTATTTGACATTTTTTTATTGTTTTTTTTTTTTTTGTAAATTATTAGTACTTAAATTTTGTGACATTTTATGATTAATTTATTTTACTGACTTATCAATGTTTATTATTATTATGTACTTGGATTGAAGTGCCTTTAGTAATTTAGTTTTTATTTTGTAATTGACTTTTTATTTTTTTTTGTAAACACTAAATTTGTACGCCTTACGGTGAAACATGTACGTACGAAATATTAATTGTGACATCCTGCATGCTTAATTTGCATGTATACGCATGTTTTGACAAATAAAACTATCTTTATCTTTATCTTTTATCTTTAGCATGCCAAACCGCGTAAACGCAGTAATGGAAGCACGAGGAGGCAATACGAAGTATTAAAATTCAAGAAAATCGTAATAAAGTTCAAAAATTTCATGTTTCCTATTTTTGTTTTAAGGAGAGATCAGCAGTTTTTTTCTTTATGTAATTTTGTGTTAATAAAATGTATGGTGACTCATATTTTTTTTACTTTCATTTAAGGAGTATTACATTGTCTATTAAATACAATTTATTGCATTAACCTATCATTTTTAGTTTCCGAGATTTTTTAACCCCCGACGCAAAAACGACGGGGTGTTATAAGTTTGACGTGTCTGTGGGGGTGTGTGTGTGTGTGTGTGTGTGTGTATGTCTGTCTGTGGCATCGTAGCTCCCGAACGGATGAACCGATTTTAATTTTGTTTTTTTTATTTGAAAGGTGAATTTGTCGGGAGTGTTCTTAGCTATGTTTGATGAAAATCGGTCCAAGATGGCCGCCGCTACAAAATGGCGGATTACATATTTTTTCAACAACTCCCTCAATGAGTATCAAATGAAAGGGCTTGACTAGTAAAATACTATACACTATGATAAATTTCAAATCCAAGATGGCCGCCACCACAAAATGGCGAATTACATCTTTTTTTCACAACTCCCTCAATATGGGTATCAAATGAAAGGGCTTGACTAGTAGAATACTATACACTATGATAAATTTCAAATCCAAGATGGCCGCCACCACAAAATGGCGAATTAAATCTTTTTTTCACAACTCCCTCAATATGGGTATCAAATGAAAGGGCTTGACTAGTAGAATACTATACACTATGACAAATTTCAAATCCAAGATGGCCACCACCACAAAATGGCGAATTACAAAAAACCTGATTAAATACCAAATTACCTGAATCTTAAAACGCAAGAAAATAAATAATAAGGAGTCCCTACAAAAAGCATGAAATAAAAAATTAAATTAAAAATTTAAAAAACCCCCGACTACTTTTAATTTAATTTTAACATTCTTTAAGTGACCCGGATTCATTGCTCTCGAGTGTATTTGGCTACATTCGTTGAGACAAGAAAAAAGACAATGGTATTCACATCAATTTAGGACTGTTGTTATTCTCATACAATATAATTCCCAGGATTTTTTTCCTTCTAATTCATATTATGTGTTTTCATTTCTAGCCACAGTATCAGTTCTAATTAATGTTATTGCTATGGACCCTCACCAGTAATGTAAGGGTAAGCAGCGTGGCTGTCGCAACCGAATTTAATGATATAAACGTTCTACTATCGTGCTTATCTAGCAAAGACGTCGCGCTACAATTTGTCTCCCAAATTGATCACAGTGTTAATCAATTTAGCCGACATTCTTATTGAACTCCCAACATTATTATTGGATATAGTAATAAAATGGATTAGTCAAGTCCTATTAGTCAAAACCAAAACTTTTTATTAATTGCTGGTCAGTCTAAAAGAGGCTTTAATGAATTCAGTTAAAATTGTAGAATAATAAGTCTATAATGTTCCCATAGCTGGGACACAGGCCTCCTCTCTTCGAAAGTGGCCTGTGATCTACCACGCGGGCCCAGTGCGGGTTGGTAGATGTCACATGTCTTCGATTTTTTGGTTACCGGACATACCGTACCCATACTTCCTTACGATATTTTCACCGTTTTGAGAGCAGGGTGGAGAAGTTATTTACACAAGTAAATCGCTTGCCTGGGTTCAAAACCACGACCTGTAACTCGTAAGTCGGAGCCTTTACCTCTGGGCCACCACTGCTCTAATTATTAAGCGATCAGTTGAAATGTTATTTTTCCATTTCAGGAACGTTTCTAATTACATCATTACATATTCTCCACTTGCCGACGTAACGGCCTACGATTAAGTGGCGACGGAGCTCCAATTTTCTTTTCGAAGCAGACGGACAAGAAAGACACTTGCATTTAATATGTAAACCATAATATCCCTTTACACAATTCCGTATTGGACATTTGCGTGCAAGTCTATAAAGTAAAAGGAATATCAAATGATGCATTTAAGGGCGTAATGGGGTTGTCTTCATGACTTATGGAGGCGACGTGGTGGTTACGAAGTAAAAATAGTCTAGAATAGTAAGAAAGGTATTGGACGGACGTTTCGTGAGTATAATTGGAGAGGCTCGTGGGCGTGCCGCACGCTACGGCAGCGCAGCCGGGCGGGACACATCTTGTATGTATTTGCCTCTCTAGTAATTTCCCCGTCCGTCCTTGTATATTTAAGCGGCGGCGTCGTCGTCGTCCGAGCCGCTCTCATGCATATGTCATGAGCAGTTGCCGCGCGACGGTTTGTTGACGGTTGAGCCGCGGGAACCGCGACCACCGGCCCCCAGCCCAGGCCCACCAGACCCACCACCGATAATTATTGCGTTCTACTTTCGATTCCGGTTACTATCGGCGCCACCCTCACCGCTCTGTGGTGGAGCCACCACGACCAAAGGGATGAGGCGACAATTAGATCCCCGTTTTCTCCAATACCGTATTGCATGTACGGTCAAATTAAATGGCAGGCACCGTATAAAGAGTCATAAGTCCGGTCCGGTGTGCACACGCAAGGCAATAAATAACGTGGCTCTATTTAATGTCCCCGTGGGTAAACAACGTGGATATGTTATTGAATAAAATCATTAAACATTTTTATATCCTACTTAAATACTCTCACCGGAGTCAATTAGTTACTTGGGGAGATTTTTATTTACTGAATTATATTTAGAAAATGGTACAATAGAGATCTATAACAACCGAGCCCCGACGGATCCATCGCTTTCCTCGAGATAGATTACTTAGGAGATTTCATAGATGTTTGACTTTGTGATGGATTGCCTCGGAACCCCGCTACGTTTTAAGGGCGAGAGGGAGTCAGTCATTAATTAACCACTACTGTTAGAAAGAGTTACCTTGTATTATGTGAAAATGAGGACAATGATTTTTTATATTTCTCTTTAAGGCTATTTTCACAGCCAGCTTTTATTACGTTTACAAACATGGCTGTATTAGACTCGACACAATTTGCGTCCTCCAAAGATAACGTTATCTAATCAAAATTGGTACAATATTAGTTTTGACTTTAATTTCGTTTGGAAGCGGCAGTTTTTTATTGTTTTGAAATTAAAACATGCATGATTGATGTGTTATTGTGCACTACGATAGCATAAACCTTCGCAGGAAGAACAAATACATTAGGTATAATATTTATCAAGAAATATGCTGCAGTAATGTATTTGACATTAAACAAATTGATTTGATGTGAGTGACTGCTTGTAGGTGAAGTTATTAATCATAATGGCATTTAATTTGATTGGTTATTTATTAGGTATTCAATAAAAATAAACGACTGTATTTCTCGAAGGGTAGGCAGAGACGCGAATGGATAAAATCTGAAACGAGTATATTAGAGAAAGTCTGATAGTGGCACCGGTGACTGAAAATTTGTGTGGAAATAAATTTCATGGTATGAGCATGGTATGCAGAGGAATGGGGAAAATGTTGTGAGGAAAGTTTTAGAGTGTGAATGTGGTTATAATAGTAGGGGAAAACTAAAAAACGATGGGTGTACTATTAAGGATGATATATCCAGAAATGAGGCGACTACTAATAATGATGACTAATAGAGAAGTATGGAAGAAGATATGTTGCGCTGACCCTAAATAAATTGGGATATGGGCATGATAGTAAGTAACCTATTTATGTATTTGTGTACCTAGTTTTAAGAGTTTTTTTTTTTAATTGTTATTGTCCCTCTCAACCAAAGCACCTGCCATCTAATCTCTTCACCACCCTTGGTTGACTGGTAGAGAATGCCTAAGGTCCGCCTTTGTACCTTTTTGTGCGAAAAGTTTAAATAAATAGTAATTATGATTTCTAACAATATTGCCTATTAGAGAATCCAATTGCCTAATTGAGAATTCAAATTAAGATTGCTATGGATAAATCTAGTGTTAACATACAAAACTTGTAGGTACTTATGCAATGGATATGGATGCTAGAGCTCACTTAAAACAGCATTACGCTGATGAAATTCATAAACAGAGAATAGGAAACCAACAAATAAGGACTTTAATGTAATTACATGACAGGCAAGTTATTTCCATATTGTGTATTTAACTTAAGCATGGCTAGTCAAAAAAAACCTAAAGAGCTCAGACAATTGTGTTAGTCTGACTGTCTTAATACCAGCACTGTGGTATTTATTTTTTTAAATATTGCAGCATAGGAGGAGTCTTTTTCTTGGTTCTTTTTAATGTAACTTTGTTAGTTTTAAATGCTCCTTTTTTTCTATTTGTATATCCTGTTTTAAATGCTCCTTTTTTTTCTATGTGTTTAACTCAAATAAAATATGTTTCTTTCTTTCTTTCTGAATGCAGAATACAAAAGCAGTTTTAAAATACACGTTAGATTTCTAATAATATCCAAGAGTGGACAAGATTAACCGGACTAACCTTTTTACATATTGCTGAAATATTAAGTATGACAGAGTCATTTGTTTGACTATTCGGAACGCTAGCGCCATCTCGTGGCGCTAGACAGAGTCTAGCCTGAGATTGTGGAGGGGTACGAGAGCTACAGCTACAAGAACGGTGTGAGCAGAGCTCTCAGGATCATCGAAAAATTAGACATCGTACGAACATGTGTTTAGAAACTGTCTCGCGTTCCGAATCGTTGAGTTGTGTACCTAGAGTGTGTGATTCGCTAGTGTGACTAACTTGTTCGTAAATTATAATCTGATTTGAAGTGCAAACCGTTTTTCTAGTGCACTATAACCAACACTACCCATAGTACGCACACAGTAATTAAAATGTGCCTGATGTTAACGAGAGACAGACATACCTTCTCCAACAAGTACAATGAAGAATGTTTATCAATAAAAATTATGTATCTCTTAGTTGTTTCTTTTTATTGTGTATCAGAATTCCAACAATGTAATAAATATCTACATAATAATGAATGAAGTTCTGTTTAAATATGAATGACTCATTTGTATTATTCATACTTTTCATTCAAGTCATTCATTAAAATTAGATTATTGACCTTTGGCAGTAAAGATCTTGTGTAATTTTTAAATACAGTATTGATTTCAACCCTATACATACAGTAACAAGGAATAATCATGGTATTGTTAATTTATCATACATTTTGTATGACAAATTGAGAAATACCAGGCTGTGACTTACGAGTTGTAGGTTATAGGTTCGAACACAGACAGACGGTTTACTTTATGTAAATTAATTAATCACCACTGCTCTCAAAACAATGAAGGAAAAAATCGTGAGGAAATCGGCACCTCCTAGAACCAAAAATTCGAAGACATGTGACATCTACCAACCCTCACTGGACTATTACAACATTTTACACATTTTAAATGTCTCTGTGTATGTTTTAATCATTTATCTACATGAAAAATGAGATAAATTCAATCATAGGCCCGTACGGGTCTGAGTTTGTCAACTTTAGTTAGTTTAGGACTCAATATGAATACCAATGTGCCAGAAGGTTGTATTAGGGGCGGAGTCATTGATCATTTATCATATTCATTTCTTGTTCCTCATGTTATTCTGACCAATTTGAAGGAAAAAAATATGAACATTCTTTACGGAAATTAACATTATTATAGGTCAGATTCTACTCATGGAGCTGATGGACCCTACCCAAAGATGAGATGGCAGTGATAGGCGAGAGACTAACTCTAGGTAAAAACTATTTTTTTATTTTATCAGAATCTTCAAACTTTATACATTTGTACTGAATAAACAGAATGCTGTAAGTGTAAGCCAATGCTTTTTTACATTGTAGTGAGCACCAATGTCATTGTTCCAGGTGTAATATACAAATGATATTAATGATAAACAAGAACAAGATTCGAGGACCAAAACCTAATCCTGAACATGACTAAACTAACCCACTTACGTTACGAACTATCGAGTAAACAATCGCTTGAAACATATAGATTTTCAGTTTTACCGCAACTTTAGCTCGCAAATTTCAACGATAAATACAAGCCCAGTAATCTTTCATGCGTAAATATGAATAATTGCAATTAAATCAACGCCGGTTGCAAATTAATCGATAACATGACATGACGGTCGTGACTTGTAAAATTAACAAGCGATTCTAATAGTTAAAAATTGACGTACCTTTAGTAGACAAAATGCAACAATTAATATCTTCTGCACAAATACTTATCTACGTAACGACAGTTTTTAAATTAACTTGAATTATTAACCAAATAGATTGCGAAACAGGAAAACCACAAAAAAATGGCGGCAATGGTAAAAAAAAGATGTTTGGTAGGTTTCTTGTTGTATTACCACACTTTTTAATTATCTACCATTTTGTTAATCGATTGAAAACCCAAGAAATTAAATATTTTAAACGAATATTCATTTAACTGGGTGGGTTAGTGGCCGGTGGCAGTCTTTCCTTATCCTTACCTCAGTAAATTGCGTACTTACGATTAATAATTAACAATCCAGAATTATTTAGTTGTGTATGTTAGACGAGCGAGAATATCAGCATATTCTTGTAAAAGTTACTGTTGCCTCTACCATTTTGTTTGTAATAAAAAAAAAGAATGTCAAACAAAACTGTCAAAAATGTGTGATTGAGATAAATACGATTAAAATTATTTCGCGAGAAAATTTAGATTAGTTACAAACTGTGTGTCTGTTTAAAATTCACTCTATTTTTGTTCATTTAAAGTTTGTGTTTAGGAAGACGTTTACCATGAGGAATAGCTAGTGAAAGTACTACAAAACATAATTAAATTACCATTTCTGAATTCCAAGAAATGAAAAATGAATAATAGCTCGGATTATATTTACTGGTCCGAGCTACATTGCTCAAAAGATGCTCTTACGGATAACTATGGGTGGTTCATGCAGTTCCTGTTGGCGGTTTTGGCGTTTACTTGTCTCGTAGGTAAGAAGTTGTGAAATACAGGCCGGAGTTCAAGGTAGTTTGATGGCGATACCCATATTGCGTACCTACGTTTCTTCACTACGTTGTTGCTCAATGAGACTCAGTACATTTTCTATGGTTACGATTTTTTTAACTAACTAAGATCCTAACACCCTTAAAGTAATAAAATATGTGATTAAACAATATTGATAGTTTTAAGATAAATTATCTCAAGTGGACTTAGACAGTAAATGATTATCATTATCTTATAGTGCACTGTGTTGTCCTATATATATTATTATTAAACAACTACTGTTTGTATAGTAATGACGAGATAAAATATTTTCATTGAAGGTAAAAGATTTTGTGAGCCGCGGTATGCACGGAGGCCATGGCTTATTTGGTTCTACGACACTTCAAAGCAAGGATTGGGAGCACTGATCATACATGCAGCCAATGTGTGGTTGTCACCGCACCTCACTGGGAACCCATGCACATGGTACGCAAAGATAATAAAACAAGTAATAATAATTATACTTACCAGCCTGTTACTGTTCCACTGCATTGCAAAGGCTGATTCTCAGACAAAGAAGGTATAATTGCATTGAAAGATTTTTTTAAATGTTATCATATCAGCAAAGGGGCATGTACATATTCTTATATACTCACTATTTCCTCATTGCTTTTTGTCAGTGTGATTACTAAAGCCATCTTATAAGATGGCAATAATAGGTATAATTTACTTGGAAAGCATCCAATTAAGTTGACCGGAGAGATATTGTCATGCTTCCTAGAACTCGATTGCAGTGACACCTACCAGGTCCAATTGTCCAAATCTAAACCATTCTGGGACCCACTGAAACACACACCAAAAATTTCATCGAAATAGTTCCACATACAGAAGAATTATATATGACATAATATAAATATAACAGACTTGAATCTATAGAAAGGATTGGCAGCTATACTTGACAATCTTGACATGAATTAAGGACTGAGAAAAATAAATTTAAAACAGTATGGACATTGACCATGACTCGCAAATTATAAATTACCATCAACACATTATGTGCAATATCTTTGTAAAACAATCAATTGTGAACCTTAAATTATTGTAATAAGATCTAATATTTCATATATCTCCCAAGCAGCACACAAGCGTTTTCAACATCAATATACCAACCTATTTAGAACTTAGAGTTCTTTTAGAGACGTACAAGAGTGTCATAAAATGCTTTTGTCTTTATAAGAGTGATTTATGAGTTATTATACAGCTCAAACTGTATAAAATCTTTATTGAGGGATCTGCGTAAGCTTGGGGTGCTTAAACAGAATATTAAAATTCTACTATACAGCTTTAAGTATTTTGTGACACTTCAATCTGGTTTCATCGTTAAAGCTGTATACAGGCTGTATTTTACATGTGATCACTTACTTATTACAACTCTAAGTGTTATTACAGTATCACTTGATACTTGTTTCTGTACAATGGTGTATGCAAACTCCGTTCTCAAACTTATTTTTATGGCGTAATTGTACACTATTGTAAATACAGTGGTTTTATGACTTCTGTCTATGAGGGTGTTTTAAAACTAAAAAAATAAATGACAGCTATAGTACAGCTTTAGTCTGTATTACTGACACAGTCACTTGATTGCATGACGAATAAAATTAATGTTTTCAATGTGAAGAAATGCAACATGTGGAAAAAAAGAAAAAGATCTGGTGCAGTCAAGAGGAGGATTGAAAGGGAATATTTGAATATTACAAATTATCAACCAAGTAACAATTATGATAGTGAACCATCATTTATTGAGGAAGCAAGAGAATCATTAATAAATCGGACAACCTACAGTCAAGCGTCAATTCCATCGACGTCCAACGAAGAAGCTTCCGTAGCAAAAACATTAAACAGTGATAATAATGATCATAACAGTTATATCAAATGTGTAGATTTAGTACAACCTTCGGAACCTGATAATGAGGTTTTTTCATTATGTGCGAAAATTAGTGTGATTTAAATAAAAAGGCAACAGGCACATGTAACGTGTATGAGTTTTTAATAACAAGTAAAAGTGATACATGAATGATGTGCGTACGAGCACATAACAAAAACGTAATACATAGTTTAGGTAGGACGGAACACTTAGAGCTATGATCAATGTCGTAGGCGCTCCAACATTCCCCCGAGCGTTGAAAGTCGAGCTTTCAACCAGACTTCGATTCTGGTAATGGGCATATCCTGTTGAAGGCCCTCCGGATGTCTCCAGTAGAGGTCTTTATATCTGCTACCCGGACAATTCCATCAGTACCTGGATGTATGGCGATGACTCTTCCTAGTCTCTACTTCAGAGGTGGAAGATTCTCCTCTTTCATGACTAGGAAGGCTACAAAAACAACAATAGAATTTTTTGTCTCCGGGACAACCACAGCCACGAGATTACGTGTTTCTCTTAAATACTAACAAGCTCGTATAAACAAAATTTAATAACAAATGACATTTACATAAACGTTGTGACTTAAGGACAATGGACAATCAAATTAACATGATTATTAAGTGTTTCTCTATGAAAGGTTTAAAAAGTAAATTAACCACTTGAAAAGATCACCCTATAAAAGTTCATTATTGTAAAACTAACAAAGAGATTTCTCCTCCTCTTCTTCAATAATTTCTTTTTCGCCTGTAGCGTTTTTGTCGATTTTACCTTTTTCATCTGTATCCATTTTATTTTGATTCCTCTCGATTTCCCTGATCTGATTCATTTTCAGCTATATTTTTTTTAAGCGCATCTTTTTTGGTTCTCATCCTTTTAGTTGCTCTTTCATTCTTACTGAGTTTCCTCTTCACAGAATTTTTCAAGACGTTTCTATGATTTTAAACGGCATATTTTCCTGAAAATAAAGTAAAACAGATATAATATACACAACACACTAATAATACTTTGCAATAAGTTTACTTAGGTATAATAATGTTCATACAAAACAATGTATTTTATATGAACGAGTTATAAACTCTACTTTTCACTTCGATTGCGAGTAAATCAAACAGTGATATAGCAAGTTAACATATATTTTAGTTTAAATTAACAATTTTTGGAACAATTTTTCAACTTTTTTACCTGAGTAAATAAACATTAGGCTTGTGTGTAGGAGAACTATACTGCCAAATCACAAGTGCGTTTTAATAAAATATTATTGATAAAGTGAGGAACGGATCAAAGTAATTTTGAGCTCAGGGTTTTTCATTTCTTTAAGTAACTCTAAAGAGCATTATAAGTTATGCATAGAGAACTAATATACAGCCTAAGTAATAAACATATTCTATTATAAAGCTGATTAAAAGCCAATAGCTGTACAATGTAATCCATAACTTACTTAGTACAGCTATTCAGACTATAATACTCTCCAAATATCGTGTAGGCTGCTTAGCTAATTGTCGCCATTTTCGAATGTTTAATAACAAAATTTAAAGTATAATTAAAGGATTTTTTTACAAAACCTTAAGCCGCATCATGATAATCAGCTTAGCTTGAATAATGATCACTGTGCCCCTATATCTATTACTTTAAAATTATTTTTTTATTCTAACCTTAAAAACAAACATTTACTTACCGTATTTAGTATTTTTCTTTATGTCAGCTCGATTATTTTGCTGGCGCGTGAATATTTTGAAGGATAACATACACAGGTTCACAATAAATTTAATTTGCACTTTCAATTCACCAAATAACAACATCAGATATACAAGTCTACGGTTATCTTTTACTTCTAGTAATAAATATTAAATAATAGTGTCGCCATTTCTACTACACGCATAATGTCATCGAAAATAGTTTTGTTTTATTTTTATTCTTTTGTAATCCTCTTCAAAAACCTATTTAGAACACTTTTCGTTACAAAACAATTATAAGATAATATCTGTAGTATAATGGTTTCTTTGTACACCGAATAACAGCTTTAATACAGCTATTGTACAGCTTCTCTTTTGCTTGTACAGCTACTATACAGCTCTACTAACGACAAAAGCTGTATAATATGGGCCCTTTTTTTACTTACAGGGGCTGTTTAAGCGCTTAAACAGCCTATATACAGCCTGAATATGCAGCTTCTAGTATAAAAACCAACTTAAATACAGCTTGTATACAGCTTGCAATGCTACTTGGGCTTTACTGAAGCCTGTAAAGTTCTGTAACCAACATATTTATTTTATTCTCTACCATGTTTTAAGTATACACAGTGGCAGGGACATTGATGTGCAATCTTTTACCATGGATTCAGTACATAACCTGTGTTGACGTATTTCATTGGTTATTTAAAAAAAAAATTGTTGTTCCATATATTTTGACAGCATAGGTATTGGACATTTTTCGATGAAACAGCAGATTTTGTTTTTGGTAACCGCCTTATAATTTCAACGCTAGGGGGTCTAAAATCTTGAGCTCAATTCGTGGTTTCAGTTTGCACGTCGATGTCCCTGCCACCCTGTATACAGCCTTTGTTAAAGTCTGTAATTGTCTTAACAGGTACATCGTAAACTTTATGCTGGATTCCACACTAGGCCTGCTAATAATATGGGCAGGCATCCGACTAGCTCAGTATTGTGCAAGAGCTTATGACATACCTCTCATTAATTTTGGTGAATATGGTAAGCAACAGTCTTTTTAATTAGAATTAAAATTTAAGTGATTGCACTTCACAAGCGTACGTCATTGCAATCTACACTTTATGTCAATGACTTAAAGTCCGCAATTTGCCATAATTACTACTTTATCGTCTTTATAACCATAATTATACTGCAAGCTTAGCCAAGCCTTCAAAACAGTAAAATTTAAATTTAATAGGCATGATATGACAAGAAAGGACAGTAAAATGAACTCAGATGTGAGATTAGCGTCAATAAAATGCTGACTAGACCACATATACACTAATCAGGACGCAAAAAATAGCTCACCATTCGCACGAAATAAATCTACACTACTCTACAGGCCGCATGAAATAGCTCACCGGGCCGCACGAAATAGCTTAACAGTCCGCAAAAAATCTCGACAGGCGGCATAAAATGTAGCAAATAGACATCCTGTTATTCCAAAATTTACATTAACATCTCTTATTTTTTATCAATCAGGTAAACCCCCCATGTGCGCAGCATGGATATGCCAATGCATACTATACGCAGCTCTGGCAACGTTCGCGAAGTCAGTGCTAGCCCTGGTGCTGCGGCTACCACCAGTGGTCGCTGTGCTGTCCACGTTGAGACTGTCGCCCGTCTCCGACCCTCGGCTGGAACTGGCGGTCGTCATGCTCATTATACCCTTCTTTGTTAATGTAAGTATTTTTTTTACAGATTTGCGCGAGATAAAGAAATCTGACTTTATTTTCCGTTATAATCGCTGTCATGATGATTCCCTATGTAACTTTACGAACAAAATAATTACTTATGTAATACTTTACTAAAAACTAATCCGAGAACGTACATGAAATTGAAAGCAAGAGCCACGTCAATTCGATGGTCCTCATGTTAAATGGCGCATTAGCTAATAGACAGGTTTATAATTTGTATATATGTTCTTCACCTATGTTTCACAAATAAATAATTCTGATGTTGATTCTGATTCTAAGGATACGTTTATCTGCAAATGATAAAGTCTCCACAAACAATCATAATGGCGGGCACGTGGGTGGGTATATTTCCATTGCGAGTGGTTTTCGTTAGAAAATATTAGTTAGTTGTACTAAATCGGAAAATAAATCCTTCGAGACTTCGAGGTGTTTTATTTAGGAAAATTTATGAGTACATAAGAGAAGTCTGAAAGTGGCACCAGTAACTGAAAAGTTGTGTGGAAATCGGTTGTCATGGTATGGGCATGTGTTACGGATAAATGAGGAAAATGTCGTGAGGAGAGTTTTGAGTATGAATGTCGATGGCTATAAGAGTAGGGGAAGACCAAAGAAACGATGGATGGAATGTGTGAATGATGATATGGTTAGAAAGGGGGTGACTACCGAGATGACGACTAATAGAGAAGTATGGAAGAAAAAGACATGTTGCGCCGACCCCAAATAAATTGTGATAAGGGGAGGAGAATGATGACGTAGCAAAAAAGAAATCGAAGACATGTGACATCTACCAAGCCGCACTGGGCCCGCGTGATTGATTACTGCCCACTTCCTCTCACCGAGAGGAGGCCTGTGTCCCAGCAGTGGGAACATTATAGGCTGATTATGCCTATGCTAATCGTAGGTAAGCAAGATCTTAATACGTATAAATCCTTGAAATAATCTTGACGCAGTTCGTTTACACATAATATACCTACGTGTAATCGGGCGATATTTACTCGTCTCGCGCGATAACGACTACATTATAAATACGTAAATGTTATACATTTTCCATCACGAAAAAAAAACAAATTGGCCACAAGCTATAAGGTGTACAAGTGGAATAAATGCAGAAACTTAGGTAGTAGGTTGACACTTGAGTAAACAATTACTTTTCCTTCGTCACATGTAACGTGGGTAAACCAAGTAAATCAATAATAACAAAGTCAACAAGACGTCTCATCAGGCCATACGTAATATTTGCCTCGCTCGCTAAGTAATTATTAATATCTTCAACATTAACTCTACAGTTTACATACATACCCACACGCCTTTTTCCGATGGAGTTTGGCAGGAACCACAGACCGCCATGTACGATACTTAGATAGTTTATGCTCGGTTCTAAACAAAAACGAATCGTTTTGCTTATCAATGGTAGAATTTATTGTTGCCAAACTGGGCATATGAGCTAATTTTACCTGTGATAGCTACTTCCATATGGGAGGGTCTACTATGCAAAGCTATGAGATTTTTGTTTCATTATTGGTAAAGATACAAGAGTCTTAATTTTAACTAATAACGGTTAGTAAGTTATAGGAATCGGCCATTACTCACCCCATTCGTCCACGATGCCCCCTGTTTGTGTGCCGCCAGTACCTTCCTTACCAGTCTCACTAACTAATTCACATACATAGGTCATTGTAGAAAATGCACCTCCAATCCAACTTATCGAATTCCCAAGTAATTTGGTTTTTCCGTTTTCAAAAAGAACCCTCGTCTGTTACCCTATTTTTAGCGCAAAGAGACATGCATTCGTTCACAGCGCTATAATCACGCATTTATTAATAAAAAGAGGTAGGCACGTTTGAAAGTGATGTATGTATGGCGTTACCACATAACACGCCAGGTTTAAAAAAAAAATGTATGGCATCACGCAGTTCAACCTATGAGGTTGTCGTCTGCTTAACCGGGCTTGCCTGTGGATGCCTCAATTAAGGCCTCCTGTAAATATCTATGGCCCCAACGCTAGGTTCTTCAAGGCTGAAACATATACGTCTACATAACACAAGACATAATTAAGTATGTTTAAATACTTACGTAAATGACGAAAAATTTAAAGATTATTTTACAACCTACGTTCGACTTGGACTCGTTATCTTCATAAGGCCAATAACCTTGTCATTAAGCATACAATATGCTAAGAATTTTTACAAGCTGATTGCGGTTCTACCAAAAACTTATGTTTTGAAGAGCGTAATAGACGTTAATCATTAACCTATTGATTAGTTAGTCAGGCTAGTGTAAGGCCATTACATAAGCATCATCACGCAAACATATCAGCCTTTATGTTCTCACTGTTGGGACACAGGCCTCCTCTCTTCGAGGAGGGAGTAGGCTATAATCTACCACGCGGGCCCAGTGCGGGTTGGTAGATGTAACATCATGTCATGACATGTCTTAAAATTTTTGGTTCTAAGACATGCCGGTTTCCTCACGGTGTTCCACCACAGATGAACTCGG
Organism: Apamea anceps; assembly: GCA_951799955.1. Taxonomy (NCBI): domain Eukaryota; kingdom Metazoa; phylum Arthropoda; class Insecta; order Lepidoptera; family Noctuidae; genus Apamea; species Apamea anceps. The sequence goes on from OX637517.1 coordinate 6,916,358, forward strand.
AAACTTTTGAACGCTCTAGCAACTACTAAGTACTTAGCTACGTCCTCTTCTTTTTTGCGTGTAAATGGTTTGATAACAAACAATGGATAAAAAACAAGCTTTTATTACTTATTAATAAAAAGGACTAAAAAGTTAAAAATAATTTAAACCCGACAAGAAATAAATAAAAGTGTGTTCCATTTTGATGGAACATTAAAGAACATTTAGAACATGTTGAAACAATGGATTAGCAATATCCTTCAAAATAATTCAGATTAATAGTGTGTTATGCAATTAGGGTGCTGATCTTTATGGTCCAGATAGATAAGATAGTTCAAATCTCTCTTGATTATTATCAATCATAGTATTATAATATGTAAAACCTGCGTAAATATTTTATTTACTCCTAAATTATTTCATACTATCTGCCCGCATTTTCACCTGTGTGAAATATCGGTCCCCGATCCGCCGCATCGCATCGCCCGCCCGATTAATTACTTCGTTTTCGCTTGGCGTGTTTTCCGACTTTTTTTCTTTTTGCTCGTCTCCTAAGGGTTGTAGCGTGATGTTAAATAGCTATAACTGTCGTTATGATGTAGGTACAGACGCCAGCACATCAAGCTACTACAATCTGTCAAATTTATTTAATAGATTTTCAACTTTAACGCAAAAGCATTGACGTTCAATGTTGATTGGGAAAATTTGGCAGTTTCGGGTAGCTTGACCTGCTGGCGTCTGTGCGTTAATTGGTTCCGGCATCCGTCTCCTTTTTAACACTAGTAATTAAAATATTGATAAAATATATCAGTGAATGAAGAATACTTAAACAGACAGATGTACCGACCTACAAACAAACTCTTTATTATTATTAGTATAGATAAACCAATTACAGGCACTTTTGAATTTTCAAGGGGTCGGTTAGTCAAAAAGATGAAGCTAGTTACTCATTCCAAAACCCAGTAGGTACTTAGGGAGAACGAGCAAGAAACTTATCGGACATTCTTTTAAATCAAAATATTGTTATAATATATTGTTACAAAATATTGGTTACATCATTAATGTTGAAATTATACATGTGAGAACGATGTAGAAAGAGTGTAGGTACGCTAAAAGCGTCCGTAATAAAAAAGATAAAAATAAAACAAAACACAATTCAGAAATTAAAATAAGCCGTAGCAGCTAACAAATGACCAGTCCCTACTGACGGCGCCCGTTTATGAATATGACACATGGATCAGCACCGTTCAGCTCAACCATTTTGAAGGGAACTTAATGATCCATACTTACAGATAGATAAGTAACCTTCATAAGAAGCTATTGCATAACAAGTTATTGTTTCAGATATTAATCTTCTGGGTGACAGACAACTTCCTCATGTACCATCCGCGAGGAGTCAGCTCAAAACTAAAGACCAAGGTAATATAAATCATAATTCTTAAGCCATAACGTAGGTAATGTATAAAGCAACCATCATGCTGCATTGCATAGAGCCTTCGAAAATGCTCAAACCATATTTGGGTAAGCCATTTTGGCATAACACCGTACTAAGTAATAACAGCCGCACGGGTCGATCGATCAGGTTAAGCTACGCTTGCCGCGGTTGGTCCGTGGATGGGTGACCATTTTTAAATACCAAGACCCCTCCGTGCCTCGGAAAGTACGTTAAGCCGTTGGTCCCGACTGTCATTCGGGGATCTTGACAGTCGTTACTGATCGTCAGAAGCCTGAAAGTCTGACAACCAGTCTTAACAAGGGATTTCGCGTAACTGGGTTGTGAAGGTCGGATAGGCAGTCGCTCCATGTAAAATACTGGTACTTAGCTGCATCCGGTTAGACTGGAAGCCGACCCCAACATAGTTGGGAAAAGGCTAGGCAGATGATGACTTGTCTTATGGTGACCAAAATGTCTGTGCAACCTATTTGCCTTACATGCTTTACCTATGCAAAAGTGACCATTTTATAACACGTTGCCATGACAAAAATTTATTTAGCACTTTCAAAGCGCACCTAGAAATCCTTCCAAGGCATATACATATTGCATGAGATAATGGGAACAGTTTATACATCGTATTCTCCGTTAATTTCGCAGGTGAGATATCAGTCCATCAAGAAAGAGAAGTCAGGATCTGAAGAAGAGAGGGACTCAGCGGACGAACGTCTTTTGGGAGCCAGCGTATGACCCTACAGGAAGCCCAGTGTATTTCGGGCTTAAATCGTAATCTCTTAGAGTAGCTGTACTAGTCATCCTAGTATATTAAACAACTGTCTGTGACGTCACCCCCAAATATTTGACGGATTTTAACGGTACTAAGATAAGACTTCTGGAGGTAAGTGGGGGGAGGGGGGAGGCATTACACCCAATTGTTTAATTTTCTCGGTCGTCTAGTTATAGACACTACTAGTCCACTACTGACTTGCCATGCCTCCATTATAGTCACGAACTCACGACTCTCCGACCAGCCTTCTTCTAGTCGGTCAGTAGTCCACTGAGGATAATGAAATATTGAAAATCAATTAACGGTACGTACTTGACTTTTGATCTATTTGATCAAAAGTCAAGTACGTACCGTTAATTGATTATGAATTTCTCACTTCCATTTTACTCGAATGGTAATCGATACATGTAAAATTGTGTGTTTTGTATATATTATGTGTAAATTAAAGGTATATTAATGGTCATGGCAAGTTATGCAGTACTTTGCGGTCAAAATAGGGGTGAGCTTTCGCCATGTTGTAACGAATTAGGGGGTCTACACTCTAAGCCCGAGATCCGTAGTTTCAGCCGAAGTTACGGGTGGTTCCTACTTCGTATCACCTACCGGCACAAGATTAATCCGGAGCCCGAATTAAGAATGAATGACAACGCATTTAACAGTTGCCTTTACTCCCGATGTGTTTTTGCCCGCCTGAAAAAGGTCAATAATAGGGTAGGGTTCATTCCGAAGTTTCGAACTACTTTCGGACGGTCCGATATCTTCGTTGATGGACGTAGAGAGTAGCCTCAGCTGTCAAACGTTGATTTTAAAGTTAGCGTATAAAAAAAAACAAAAATTCGCATACATATCCGTGTGAAATCCGAGCGAAGTGAGTCCTTATTTCATTTTGACCGCAGGGTGGGTAGTTGAACATGGTGTATAATATATTTATAATGTAACATGGCACCTATTATAAAAATACATATTTAGACATTTCAAAATTACCGATAATATAAACTTCCTTATACTATAACATAAGTAATATCAAATCACAATTATTTTAGTTTTTATAAATGCTTATTGTATAGATAAACATAAAATTATTGTAAAAAGACTTTATATTGATATTTTTGCTTGTTTTGAGGGCAAGACTTGGTAGTTTGGAGGATTATGCTAGCATAGTATATTTGCTATGTATAGTGTGGCTATAATTTTAAAAGATTGTTTTTTGTTGTATTAAAATGAGGTATTTGTACTCTGTGAGATGTTTGGGAAAATTATCTCTGACTAATAAAGTTAGACGATTCAAAAGAGTTCCAGAACGAAACATATTCGGAATTGAGAGGTCGCTTTACTAATTGATCGCTAAAATACAAGTATATCATGTACAAATATACCATTTTGCTTCAAACAAATTTTATATTAAATAAAAAATATATTTTTATACGTTTTACTTTTGAAAATATGATAATTTTAATGTTCCTACACGGTATAGTACTTAGATCCTCATAGTAGTGCCATGTATTTTGATTTTTTTATATATTATGTACACCAACATCGAATAAAGACTGAGAAAGTCGTGGGAATCATATCTTCCTAATAAATTCCATTTGAATTCCACTTGTTTAGGGTAGCTTTACACTTGTTTAGTATTACATCTACATTACGTTACACTTCATGGCATTTGTGAGGCGACCTGCGCGTGCGCTTGTTGAATAAAAATGAATAGTGTGTTTATTGCCATTTCTAAGCTGATTGGCAAATATCTGGCAATTAAGAGCTCATATCTTCGGTCAAATATATTTGATCGAAGGCTACGTGCAGGGTAGCAATTTTTTTTATATATTTCTGAATTGTTAAAATAATTGAATATTTAAAACATATTTATTTCTCATTGAATAGAAAATTCATTAGTTAAATTATTAAAATTGATTAAATACCTATCTAACTACGATCTGATTTCATTCAACAAAAATAAAATGATATTACTTGTCTAAATAATGTGTACCACTATTTTATGAAAGCAAAAATCATCTATGATTGTGATGTAATGTACATATTGATAATAAGGACAAGTTTTATAAAAACTATGATGTATATATTGACCCATTATGATATTATAACATACATTACAACATATTTGTGCATCTGTTCATTGTTTGTGCGAATATAATTCACCTACGTGTTCATTGTGGTTTTATTTTAAATGGTTATTTTAGTTTTATAGGAAGTTTAGAGTTTTCATGGTATCAGGTTGCGCGTCTATGTCCCTGCCACTCTGTATAGGAATGGTTTTAGGGTGTGTTTATGTTGGAGCAGAGACGAGCGGAGCGGAGAAAATAAAAAGCATTTAATGTTTTTTTGGGGAGGTCGACTACCGCTGGTAGTTTTGTTAGTTGAAGTTTGAGTTAAGAAAATCAGTTTTCTTTTTAACCCCCTACAGAAACAGGGGTGTTATACGTTTTAACTTTTACGTGTGTATCTGTGTGTCTGTCTGCGCCATCGTAGCTCCCAAACGGCTGAACGTGTTTTGATATTTTTGTTTTGTTTAAGAGGTGACTTGATCTAGTGGTCTGAGCTATGATTCAAGAAAATCTGCTTAGTCGTTTGAAGATTATCAGCTTTCTTCTAGTTGATGAATGGATGTGAGCATCTTCCACAAATCTGATCGAGTCTTTCGTTAGTTCAATTACATTAGAAGATCCTAGTAATCTTGAATTGCCTGCAGCATCACCTCCCTCCCAGAATTCGGAGGATATCCAACTCCCTAACTTACAGCAGAGTTATCGTCTTTGTGCTCCTTGGAATGGTCTCAATGGATACGTTATAGATAGATGGTGATCAGAGTCTGATGAGTCTGCGTCAGGATGACTGCGGACCAAGAGAGATTTTTGAAGTTTGAGCAATACCAAGTTTAAGTACCTATTTGGTACCAGACATCAAATAATTGGTACCTCGCTAAAGAGGGAAAACTATAACGAGAAATGTGGCCAGCCATTCTGACTTCAGAATGGCTGGACCTTTAAGCCGCCGTTCGAACATAAGAACAATTTTATAATATTGAGGCGCCACGTACCACGCCCCCAAGGCATATCCCGTGATATCCGTGGGTGGTACCTACTCTATTCCTTTTAATGTTATATTTTTGGGTAAATCATTCATGCAAATTTCGATGTGAGAATTGGGCTCAAAAGCAGCAATATCTTTTAAATTATAATCTAAGCACCTTATGCCTTGACAACCAGATAGTTTATAACTCGACCTATTTCTGTCACTGTTTAGCATTGAATTTGCAGCAAGTGGCAAAAAGGCACATTTCCTACTAACTTGGTTTAAAGGAGTCCACATTTGTACAAGATTCTTTTATCTCTGCACTGTATATTTTTTCTAACAATATTTTTTCAAATATATATGCAACATTGCATTCACAGTTCACGTAAACTTTATCACTAGGTATCCATATAGGTACTAGGTATTTCAAAATATTTTTTTAATATGTATATCTCAACGAAGTTTGTAAAGGTTTTCCGTATCATTGTCTATAATTATCTTTATAAATTTATAATATTCATCATCATTGCTTCTTATGATCCTATTTAACGTGTATTCATCAACAATTCCAATTGCAATCGTTTGTGCAACTGAATCAAAAGCGCAGGTATTTGAGATGATAGTATTTTTATCTGCAAACGGTGTACTCAACAAAGTTAGGTACTTATATTAGTTAATCATTTGTTTTCTTACCTTTATTTTTTGCTGTTTTTCCTTTGTAGCTCTTTGTTTCTTACATTTTCGTCTAGTAGGTATTGAACTTTTATATGCAAAAGCTGATTTTTATTTTGTTATATTTATAGATTCCTATTTATTTATTTTAAACATGTTTAGTTGCGTTATAAAGTACCTACTGGCTTAAAAAAACAGGGCAAGTGCGAGTTGGACTCGCACACGATGGGTTCCGTACCGCCGTACAATTTAGATGAACACTATACAGGGTAAAATTTTAATCGTTTTAATCCTCTTAAGGGGTCATTGTATTCATCATTATGAACAAATTCTACTATAGGACCCAATCTGAAATCGAACTAGTCAAAATGTAGAGAACAGCTGATTTCTTTTTTCGCGATTTCAGGTTAACAAAAAACCGCTGCCGCAAAAAGCCGCCTGTATACAGTTAAAAAAAAACCGCTGTTCCCTGCAATTTGACGAGTTTGATGTAGATAAATGTACTGATCAGCAGATTTTTTTCGCGATTTCAGGTTTAGTCCTATAGTAAAAGTTGTTCATAATGATAAGTACAATGACCCCTTAAGAGGATTAAAATGATCAACATTTTACCATTTGTTTAAAAAACACAATCTTTGTATGGGGACCTATTTTCGTTCTATACTTTATTTTATTTTCATTATTTTTTGATACAGCGGCAACAGAAATACACAATCTGTGAAAATTTCAGCTGTTTACTTATTACGGTTCATGAGATACTGCCCGCTGACAGACAGATGGACGACCAGCGGAGGTTTAGTAATAGAGTTTCGTTTAGCACCCTTCTACCAAACTTCAAAAATCTCTCTTGGTCCAGTCATCCTGACGCAGACGTCTGATGATGGAGTATGACAGAGAAACAAGGATAAAGGAGGATCTGACAAAATGGTCCCCACGACCAATAACAACCAAACATATTATTTTACTATGGCCGTTCATTTAAATTCATTTGAACTAGTATCATTAACCAGGGAGAAAACAGAGGCATACGTTAGTATGGAATGAACGCCAGGGACCACGTGACTGCGTTTCGTCTTAATTATGGAAGAAAATCACAACAATTGTATCACGGGTCGACGAGGACTTCACAACAGAAAATTCCAGGGTCACGTTTGCAGTTAAACGCAAAATTAGGGGTTTGCTTAAGTCCCAGTCATTTTATCATTTAGCATAACATCATGTATTTCCCGAAGGGGTAGGTACCTAAAAAGGTAGGGGTGTAGTAATCAGAGAACACTTATATTTCGCTAGTAATGTTTAAGTTCCATGTATTAAGGGGCGAAACTGCTTCGATCAATAATATGATCGAAGCGAAACTGAAATAGTGGGTACAAGGCCCTACAGAATTATCCTTTGTCCTTTATAATTAAATATTTACATAACTTTGTCCAGTCCAAAATCGTAGTCGTAGTCCAAGAAAGATCTGCCGCTAACCATTACTATGGAAGAAGGAAAAAAAACCGGTCAAGTGCGTGTCGGGCCACGCGCTGTGTAGGGTTCTGTAGTTTTTTATAACGGCAAAGTGCGGGTCGTATTCGCTGACTGATAGTTTCGTACCATGCTCTAACTAAAAGCAAAACATGACTACCTACCTAATTTGACTTCCTATAAAAATCCTCACCTGATCCGATAATTTTGCACTGAAAGCTTATTTTTTTTTTTTTTTGAGATTTGGAAGGCTTGTCATAGCCGGTGTAGCAACTGTTTTTTTTTTATAAAACTTATTTAGGAATGAAACAATAACGCGATACAACTAACGCTTAGCGCCATCTATCGACATTTCTATGGAGTTGTTCGAAATTTTCGAGTTTATTACAATATGGTCGACTATTACTCGTAAACTTGTAAAGCCCACAAGTGTGATAGCTTTTCTTTAAACTTCGTTATATACAGGGTTATTTGTAAAACACCAGCAACCTCTTACTCATCATTATGAACAACTTTTACTATGGGACCAAAACTGAAATCGCAAAAAAATCAGCTGTTCCCTACATTTGTGTTCGTATAACTCGTCAAGTACTTTACTCGTTGGTACTTTAAAGCTTGATAAGTCACGAACGGTTTACTTAATCAAAAAACTGTCTTCCCAAACCCCCTAATATTTTTGAAAGACCTATCCAACAATATACCACACTATGGGAAGGACGAAAAAAAAATTATCATCCCCACTTTAGATGTAGGGGAGGTACCCTATTTTACTACTACTACTTGAGGAGGTACTTTATTTTACCACTTTTTCGGCGTCATTAACGTGTATACTCATGCCAAATTACAACTTTCTAGTACCAATAGTTTTTGAGCTAAACCGCGGACAGACAGACAGACGACATGGCGAAACTATAAGGGTTCCTTGTTGACTACGGAACCCTAAAAATGGATGTAGGTATTATATATTGTTAATTATCTAAGACAAAAGGGTATCATCACTGGGTCGATTCACTGCTCATCATTAGTGGTGGGTGACCTTTCCGCCGCCGTAGCCGAGGCCGCCGAGACTGCCGTAGCCGTAGCCTCCCGCGTAGCCGATGCCGCCGCCGAGTCCTCCGAGACCCAGTCCGTAGCCGCCGAGCCCGCCAACAGCAACGGCCGGGCCGGTGATCACTGCACCACCTCCTACGAGTCCACCACCGCCTCCCAGCAGGAGGGCACCGTCCTGAGCTTGCCTGGCGACGGCGTTAGCGACGGCCTGCGCCTGGGCCGCGCTGGCGGCGACAGCGGCCGCCTGTGCACGAGCAGCATTAGCGATACGAGCGGCCTCAACAGCGCGAGTGTTCGCAATAGCGATAGCCTGGACGCGGGCAGCGTTGGCTAAACGTGCGGCTTCGCCGGCGCGTGCCACTTCAAGTGCGCTGGCGGCGCCGGCGCGTCTGGCGGCTTCCGCGGCGCGCGCGTTCTCCCAGGCAGCGGCCTGTGCACGCTGCACGTTGGCGACGCGGGCGGCGTCGAGCGCGGCGGCGTTGTTGATGGCGTGCGCCTGGCCGGCGCGCGCGGCCGCCTCGGTGACGCGGGCGCCCTGGATGGCAGCGGCGGCCGAGTTGGCGATCTGTGCGGCCTGAACAGCCTGGGCGTTCTGGATGGCGCTAAGCTGAGCTGCTCCTACAGAGCCGGCGTTGTTGAGCGCTGCACCCGAGCCGAGCGTGGGACCGGTGGCGATGACTGCGGGGCCGGCGATGATGCCAGCGCCGCCGCCGATAGCTGCGCCCGCCAGTCCAGCGCCACCGACCCCGCCGAGCCCGCCCCACCCACCGTCGATTACTGGCCCGATGCCGGACTGCTCCGCATGCGAGTCTGCTACTTTACCTGTCAAATATAACAAGTGCTACTTTACCTGTCAAATAACAAGTGCTATTTATAGTTGTCAACATTAGACATTAATTAGTTTACAGACGAGATCAGAATACCAATTCTCGTCCTTAAAAACGTTCAAAATGTAGTCGCAATCTCGTCTCAGCGACAATCAATGTAACATTGTAGCCCAGAAGGGTCAAAACATGTTAAAAATGTAGGATAGTACCACTATCCTATATTTTTTGAGATTGTAGCGGTATCTACAACAAAATTTCCCAACATCAATCGTTGGGCAATTGCCCGCCCCGCCAGACACAACACCCGTCTGGTCGGAGGATCCTCCCTTTTCTATGGAGGTTGAGTGAACTTTACACCCTGTTCCTCATACCTCTATAAGATATTGAGACTGAGATCGGCCTGTGAACTTTCTTAAAATTACGAGAATTGCCCCTCTGCTGATAGAATTTCACTTACCGTCTGCAACGACTTCATACGCCATAGCGATAACAAAAAGAATCTGAAAGAAATTAAGTTAAGTTTAACATTATTTTCTATTATCTTCTATATCTATACTTATAATAAATCTGTAGAAGTGAAAATTCTGTACATTGAAAATATTAAAAAAAAAATGGCAGGGTGTGTTACTAGACCGACACCGAACCCAAAAATGTGATTAAAAAAATTTTTGTCTGTCTGTCTGTTTGTTCAGGCATCACGCAAAAACTACCGGTTCGATTACGATGAAACTTGGTATAATTATTCTTTAATATCCTGGGCACCACACTGGGAATTTTTTATCCCGGAAAAATATATACAATAAAAAACAAACTTAATTTTGCGGTTCGGTCCCTAGACCCGATTACTGTACCAACCGCAAATAATAAGTTTGTCGTAGGTTACGTCACAGTATCTTAGCCGTGTGAGTGCCCCTAAGTTATGCTGTAAATGTAGTGCTGAAGGTTGAATTTGGCGTGCACCGTTCGCAGCACACGCGTGGCGCGCGGCCGCCACGGATCGCTACCGTATAAAAGGACATTTTTTGAACTTTGATTTGAACGGACGTGTTGAGTGGCGAGCGTTCGTTCTTATTTTAATTGCTACTTGCAATTCTAAACCGTGTTTTTCAGTGCAACCTTTTTATTCCTATTAGTTTTTAGAGTTATTTAGGTTTATTTTTATAAGTCGTAGGTATAGATTTTAATTTTAAAGTATAGGTAGTTATATTTGATAGTGTACGTAGTGACCGTAGGTTATTTTATAATACTGTTAAGTAGGATTAGTCATTCGTATAGATATATTAGTTTTTAGGGATTTTGCTTATTTATTGAGTTTAGTTATCATCAGAATTAGGTTTATTTAGGTAGGTAGGTATTTTATTTTCTGTTATTGAGTTTTTTTTTTTTATTAGATAGGTACTTAGGTAAGGATATCATATAGGTACCCTCTTAATCACCACTAATGAGACACAATTGGTTTTCTATTGTAATTAGCTTCAAAGGGCCCGCGAGATAGATGGCATCCTGGGGAAGCACATACATTTTATCCTGTTAGCACGTTCCCGTGGGATAATTTCCGACATCCACGCGGGCGAAGCCGCGGGCAGAAGCTAGTACTTATAATAAATCTGTAGAAGTGAAAATTCTGTACATTGAAAATATCAAAAAAATAAATGGCAGGGGGTGTTACTAGACCGACACCGAACCCAAAAATGTGATTAAAAAAATTTTTGTCTGTCTGTCTGTTTGTTCAGGCATCACGCAAAAACTACCGTTTCGATTACGTTGAAACTTGGTATAATTATTCTTTAATATTCTGGGCACCACACTGGGTACTTTTTATCCCGGAAAAGTATATACAATAAAAAACAAACTTAATTTTGCGGTTCGATCCCTATACCCGATTACTGCATCAACCGCAAATAATAAGTTTGTCGTAGGTTAAGTCACCCGCAATGGAGTTCATTTTTATTCCTTTTAGTTTTTAGAGTTATTTAGGTTTATTTTTATATAAGTCGTAGGTATAGATTTTAATTTTAAAGTAAAGGTAGTATATTTGATAGTGTACGTAGTGACCGTAGGTTATTTTATAATACTGTTAGGTAGGATTAGTCATTCGTATAGATATTAGTTTTTAGGGATATTGCTTATTTATTGAGTTTAGATTAGTTATCATCAGAAATAGGTTTATTTAGGTAGGTAGGTATTTAATTTTCTGTTATTGAGTTTTTTTTTTAGATATCATATAGGTACCCTCTTAATCACCACTAATGAGACACAATTGGTTTTCTATTGTAATTAGCCACAAAGGGCCCGTGAGATAGATGGCAGTCTGGGGAAGCACATAGGTACATTTTTTATCCTGTTATCACGTTCCCGTGGGATAATTTCCGACATCCACGCGGGCGAAGCCGCGGGCAGAAGCTAGTTTTATAAATAAAATACTTAAATATATTTATAGCTTTACACTTAACAAAACCTTTTGTTTCCTAATTTTAATTTGTTATAAAACATGAGATCATGAAACATCTTACCGTAAGTCGAGACATTTTTCGTAATTATTATTTGTTTATTGCTGCTCGCTACGACGCTACCAAATTGGACTGTAAACTGTAATTGTTGTAGTTACTGCAAATTGCGTGCACTTTTATACTGCACCGAAAATTATTAACATCGAATTAACAATGCTAAATAGTTGTTCGATGCCGCCCCATTTGAATATCATTAGGTACCCACTTGAGTAAAAACAAATCGGCGAGCATGCATAGTTGGTACTTACATGTACGTCGTTTACACAATCGCAGCAAGCGCAGGAGATATCAGAGCATGTCGGATGCGCGCGCCATACATCCCTTGAACACACCAAGCTATGTACACTTTTATTACGTGGATACTAAGATAAGCAATTAATTTAATTACCTACCTTAATTAAGACTGAATTTTGTTTTATCGTCTTTAGACCATTACGACTATTCACGACCCAACACGTCTGCAAAATTTTCATAAAAAAATAATACAGATTTTTAAAGTAACAAGTGACTACACTTACTGCGGTCCCTGATGACCCCACAAAAATACCTATAAAATGAGTGCAGTTTCGCTTTCTAATTTAATTAGACCCTGTACGGAATATGTCCCGTGAGGCGCCCGGGATGGAAAAACATTTTCTTGTAAACATTTTGACGGACCGGATCCCGGTTACCCCTTTAGCCCTGACCCAGAACAGTGTCGATAGAGCCCTAATAATAAATCCATGCCCGTACTATCCCGACTATCCCCTAGTATTTCATTTCGTTATGTTTGTTTATTATCCGCATATATCCGCATATAAACAAAATGGTTGCCATGGCATTATTGAGTTCTATATACAAACGTGACATCAATACACTGCAAAAAGTCAATTTCTACGTCAGAATGGCTTTTGTTGCAATGATTTATATTTGTTAAAAGCGATATTTTGTTACAAATAATTGTTTTGTTCATTAAGAAAGTGTCAAAATGGACGAGAGAGATTTAAGAAAGCTGCTGACGACGAAGAATGGGTGTCGTGTGCCATTGATGCGGCCTATACCCGATGTCCACCAGATGGACAAACTGCCGTTCGTACCGCTACCGCCTTATAACAGAATCAAGGTAAAGCTATTGATTTATTGCAGAACTTCATGACCCCAAGTGTCTTGAACCTATTAAACGTTTAGACGTTCGACGACCTAGTTCATAGTTCATCCACGAATAGGTTTATCATAATGCTATGTGTATGATTTAGTCCTAAACCTAAGCAAGACAATATGATAAGCCCTGGGTTCGATTTCCAGGTAGGTATGTAGGTACTGTAAAGTTTACCGTGTGCGTTACCGCAGATATTTACTTACTGATCTGAAATCTGTTTAGCAGTTTTATTGTGACATGCATCGATGGGCATAGGAAGCATAGTAGGTACACTCAGCATAGTACTGCAGGTAGTTTGCGGGAGGCCACACGCTGGTATGGCCAACAGTGGACGTCTCTCGGCTGCATTGTGATGATGCTACATCGATTAAAAGGGCTTGTTATTCCTGCGTGGGTAACCCTGTAACATTGAGCACCCTACCTTAATGTGCCTCAGGCCTATAATTGACACTAAACCATATACATCCTTACTAGCACTAGAGTTTTCAAAAGCATTATTTATTTTAGGACAAACAACAATACTTCCGCAAGATCCTTGAGGAAAAGGCTACCGAGAGGAAAGTAGAAATAGCTCGGCCGCCGCCTCAGCGGATAGAACGAGACAGGTTAGAAATATCACAGTCACGACACATCGCAGTTTTGCGAGAATGCGCACAAAAAATACAACCGCCACCCATGTCAAAGGATTGGGAGCGAAAAATTTGCAACTTGGTCCCCGCCAAACTAAGAAACATGTTTCCAATTATAATGGAGGAATTAATCAATGAGAGCAAACTCGCATGGAACAAAAATCTCCACGGCCTCGCGGTTAAGACCATCATCAGAGATGAACCCGGAGTTTCTAGGGTAAGGTATCAAGAACCTTACTTTAAATATAATGGCGTTACAGAAAATTATGAGAAAATGCTTATGTTTCGTAAAAAACTAGTTGATGGTGCCCTTATATTACATCCTTTTATAAGGCTAGTAATGGAGTCTTCCGAAAGAATGTTTCCCGAATGTATCATTGACTTAGCGAAGTATAGGGCACGGGGTGCTTTAAAATTGAATGAATTTCTGACAAAAGTTTTGGAAGAAATCAAACGCGCTGACTATCTTGTGTCTAGCACATGGTATGGAATCCTTGTAAACTGGCTCAAAAATCCTAGATGTCTCCGAGGAATGCGTCCGAAGAAAATACCAGATTTTGTAAGATGTGCGACCAAAATGATAGCAATGCAGATTCAAGAGCTTATGCGTAGATCTATTGATGCTATTATAGACGGGCTTAAAGATCCAGAAACAGTTCTTATTCTGCATTTAGATCTAGATTTTGACGGAGACTTTATTTACGATCCAACACTGGAACATGTTTACGAAGTTTTTCATAATATAGCAGACACAATATGCAACATTTCGCAAAGACTTATGCCTATAGAGCAATATCTTAGAATACCATATAACTTTGACGCATTACCAGTGCGTTACAATGATTGGCTACACAAAGACGGCCATAAAAGACTACAACAACAATTAGATGTTGTATTTGAACCATTACTTGTTTATTTAGACAAGTTACGAGTAGTTTACAGTATGCTATACGGTTCGCCAGCGAAGGAAGCCTTGCTCAAATTTATTCAAGCAGAAGAAAAATTCGAAGTGTGTCGGGATAAGATTAAATATTTCCAAGAAATAGATTCAGAAATAACAGGTATTTTAGAAAATGAATATTTTAATTGTGCAACCGTTCGTCAACTCAGAATGGTGGAAGGTTTGAAACGGAAAGCTTTGGAATTTATTAATGACTTAATAGGGGGTATTATCTGCGCCCATTTAAAAGAAAATGATAGCATATGTGCTGCATTTGAAGATATAAAAGCTAAAGCTCTTAAAGATCCAGAAAATGCGGCAGAATTAATAGAACAAGGAATTTACATTTTACACGCAAAAACAGTTTTAGTTGAAGCATTAAAGGAAAGAATTTTGGTACAAATTAATATTATATCCAATCTCCTCGAGATGACTTCGCTAACTGAAGATCACGTAGCATCTAACACCCGAACCGTAAACTGGCTCAAAGACATTAAACCCATATTTGAAAGAAACGCTGCAGCATACGAATCCCACAAAGCAGAAATGGAAGAACGTCTGCTTGGTAAAATTGCATACCTAAACAATGAAGTTCTTGAAATGATACCGTATTTAGAGCTGTTAGACAACATGGACGACGTTAACCACACACTTGAATACCTTGAATACTTGAGAAAACTTGTGCATCGATTAGACGATTGTGATAAACTCGTGACTTGGATCAATGCTGAAGAAACAACATTTAAGTTTCCAAATACGAGCTATCCAGACTTAGAAGAATTAAAAGATTACGTTAAACCTTTTCACAGTCTTGTATTCTTAGCTCATCAATGGAAACGGAGTTATTATACTTGGATGGATGGGCCTTTCGAATATATGGATCACAATCAAATAGAATTTGATCACGATTTTTATTATAAGGAGTTCCTAAAGCTATCAAAGGGTTACAGAAATAGGATAAAGCAACAGATTGCTGAAGGCACGGAAAAACGTTTCCAGGGACTGGTAGATGATCCTGATGTCAACAACCTTCCGGCTCCAATGAAGTTATGCGCTCAAGCTGTTGCCGAATTAAAAGAATGGAGGCCTAATGTACAGATGGCCCATATAATGTGTAATCCAGCCTTAGTGCAGAGGCATTGGGATGAAATGTCTACCATTGCTGGTTTTGATTTGACTCCTACGGCGGGTACTACGTTGCGAAAGATCATTAACTACAATCTCTCGGAGGACATTGACCAGTACGAAATTATAAGTGTAGCAGCAACAAAAGAACTCGCTTTGATAACAAATCTTAACAAAATGATGGCGGAATGGACAGACATATGTTTTAAAACGAATCCATATAAAGACACCGGTATAAATATACTCACGGCACTTGATGATATTCAATGTGTTTTAGACGATCATATCGTCAAAACTGTTGGTATGAGAGGTTCTGCATTCGTTAAACCTTTTGAAAGTCAAGTTAAATCATGGTACGAAAAAATTTTGAGGACTAACCAAACTATCGATGAATGGGGAAAAGTACAAAGTCAGTGGTTGTATTTATTGCCCATATTCTCTTCTAAAGACATAGTTGCTCAGATGCCCGAAGAAGGAGTAATGTTTGTTGAAGTAAATAATACATACCGCAGATACATGGGTTCCGTGGAAAAAGACCCTCATGCACTTGAGCTCGCAGGTGCCTTCGGTGTGTTAGAAAGTTTTAAAATTGCAACTGCACTACTGGAGAAAATTAACGATGGCGTTAATAATTACCTAGAAAAGAAACGATTATATTTCCCAAGATTCTTCTTCTTATCGAATGACGAAATGTTGGAAATTCTGTCCGAAACAAAAAATCCACTTAAAGTTCAGCCTCATTTAAAGAAATGTTTCGAAGGAATAAATAAACTAGTATTCGATGAAGAATTTAATATATCTGCTATGATATCTCAGGAAACTGAACAAATTGAATTCCTTGAAATTATTAGTGTTCAAGCTGCAAGGGGGTCTGTGGAAAAGTGGTTGGTTCAAGTCGAGGATCAAATGTTAAAAGCCGTTAAATCAGAGACCGAATTATCTTATTACGACTATCCAAACATAAGCCGTAATGAATGGATACTTTCGTGGGAAGGTATGGTAGTGCTAGCTATATCTCAAATTTATTGGGCCGTTGATGTGCACGAAGCTCTGCAAACACATAAACTAAGCGAATTAGATGCGTTTCATCGTTTGTTGACTAAACAACTGAACGAAACTGTTGCTGTAATCCGACGTACTGATTTAACTAAACTAAACAGTGTTACAATAAAAGCCCTCATTGTAATCGATGTGCACGCCAAAGATGTAATATTTGATTTAGTAGGTAAAGGTGTTATTGAAGTTACAGATTTTCAGTGGCTAGCACAACTTCGTTACTACTGGGAAGAGGAGAAGGTTTCTGTGAAAATTATAAATGCTGTAGTGAACTATGCATACGAATACTTAGGCAATACCGATCGGTTAGTGATAACACCTTTGACTGATCGATGTTACCGAACTCTTATAGGAGCTTATTATCTCCATTTGAATGGTGCTCCCGAGGGCCCCGCGGGAACGGGTAAAACTGAAACAACAAAGGACTTAGCCAAAGCATTAGCTGTTCAGTGCGTTGTATTTAACTGTTCTGATGGATTAGATTACAAAGCAATGGGTAAATTTTTTAAAGGGTTGGCTTCATGTGGCGCCTGGGCGTGTTTTGATGAATTTAATAGAATAGACGTTGAGGTACTTTCTGTCATTGCTCAACAAATATTATGTATAGTTCAGGCCATTAGACAACATTTAGAAACCTTTGATTTTGAAGGCACAACATTAAATCTAAACCCTGCTTGTTATGTGTGCATTACTATGAATCCGGGTTATGCAGGACGGTCTGAACTACCTGACAATCTAAAGGTATTATTTAGAACAGTTGCAATGATGGTACCAGATTATGCAATGATAGGTGAAATTTCCTTGTATTCTTTTGGCTTTGTTGATGCTAGAAGTTTATCAGTAAAAATCGTCACTACATATCGATTGTGTTCCGAACAGTTATCTTCGCAAAATCACTACGATTATGGAATGCGAGCTGTTAAAACTGTTTTGTCGGCTGCAGGTAACTTGAAAAGAGCTTTCCCTAATGAAAGTGAGAGCATTCTACTCCTTCGGTCTATCACAGATGTCAACTTACCCAAGTTCTTGTCTTGTGACGTACCTTTATTTGAAGGCATAATATCTGATTTATTCCCCGGGATTAAACTACCAAAACCGGATTATGTCAACTTCTTGGATGCATGTCACGTTACATGTGAAAGAAATAATCTTCAACCAATGGATTGTTTCCTTCTTAAAATAATACAGACATTTGAAATGATGGTCGTGCGGCATGGATTTATGATAGTAGGTGATCCATTTTCTGGCAAATCAATGACATTAAAGATATTATCAGAATCGCTAACATTGATGGAAGAGAGGAATCAACCTAATGGATGTGCATGCACGTATAAAGTGTTAAACCCTAAAGCAGTCACCATGGGTCAGCTTTACGGTGCGTTTGATCCAATTTCGTATGAGTGGACTGATGGTATTGTAGCAACAATATTCAGAGATTTTGCTTCAGAAGATACTCCTGTCAAGAAATGGCTCGTCTTTGACGGCCCTGTAGATGCAGTTTGGATCGAAAATATGAATACTGTTTTAGATGACAATAAAAAGCTTTGTTTAACGTCGGGTGAAGTGATGGCTATGTCTAGTGTCATGTCCATGATATTTGAGGTTTCGGACCTAGCTCAAGCCTCGCCCGCTACAGTCTCTAGATGTGGAATGATATACATGGAATCAGTCTCACTTGGATTCAGACCGTTCTATACATCCTGGGTGAAAACCCTAAATCCTATATGGTATGAAGAAAATGAGGAATACATTTACATAATGTGCGACTGGCTATTTGATCCATTAGTTTACTTCGTAAAAAAATACTGCAAACAATTAGTAACAGGTGGAGACGTCAATTTAGTAGTAAGCACGCTCAGACTTGTGGTCATGTATATGGATAACGCGATCGAAGGCGAAGAAGACACAAGGTATACTAGAACTTGGTTTACCGCTGCGTTGATGAGTAGTTTAATTTGGGGTGTTGGCGGCATACTTAATACCGATTCTCGTGAAAAATACGATGTTTTAGTTAGAGAGTACTTTAGGGGTGAAAAGGGTTTGCCACCCTCGGTAGATCGCATCGATGTATCTGTTCCCGCAGAAGGTATGCTTGTTGATCATTATTACATGTTTAAAGGCAAAGGTTGTTGGAAACCGTGGATAGAATCAGTAAAATCAGTTGCTGTGAAGGAACAGATTAATTTACTTCAAACTGTTATTCCAACGTTGGAAACAGAAAAATACTATGCTCTGTTAGAATTACATACTCAGTTCATGCAGCCTCTGCTTTTTATTGGACCTACGGGTACCGGGAAAAGCTTCATAGTCCAAAATTTTTTGATGAACCGCATTTCTATGGACCTTTATACTCCAGGATTCATAACTTTTACAACTACAACCTCTGCCAATCAAACACAAGAGTTAGTTATTTCAAAACTATGCAAGAGAAGAAAAAATAATTACGGTCCAACAAAAGGAAAAATAGCTATCATATTTATTGATGATATGAACATGCCTGCCAAAGAAACATATGGTGCTCAACCAGCAATAGAGTTACTGAGATTATATTTCGATCAGAAACATTGGTATGATCTAAAAACAACGGATAAATTGTACATACATGACACCTTCTTCTATGGGGCTATTGGACCAGTTGGTGGTAGTCGACAACTTATTTACCCAAGAATGCTAAGACATTATAATATTTACTCAATTAATGAGTTTTCAAAAGAGAGTATGACTAAGATATTTACTACTTTGTTACAATTGGGTTGGAGAAGAAATGGATTCAGTCAAGACACACAACCCGTTATTATAAACATTATTGCTGCTACAATGGACGTATATGATAATGCTATGGAACAATTAAGACCCACTCCTGCTAAATCGCATTATACCTTTAACTTAAGAGACATTTCAAGAGTTATCCAAGGGTGTGCATTGCTAAGAAAAGAATCTGTTGATAATAAAAAAACATTCGTAAAGGTTTGGGTTCACGAAGTTTTACGCGTATTTTATGACCGACTTGTCGATGATGAAGATCGTTCTCAATTTTTTGAAGGTCTTAAAAGAACCACAAAAGAATTCATGAAAGACACGTTTGAAAATGCCTTAGATGTTTATCAAAATGAGAGAGGGGAGGTTACTCGCGATACGATCAAAGCCATGATGTTCGGTTCTTACCTAGACACAGACAGTCTAGAAGGTGAACGAAGATATGAGGAAATGCCATCAAAGGAAGCTGTACTGAACGTAGCACTCTCAATGCTAGCTGAATACAACTCAATGCACAAAGCAAAAATGACTATTGTACTATTTGATTATGCTTTGGAACATTTATCAAAGATTTGTAGGCTTTTATGCATGCCTTCAGGAAATGCTTTACTTGTTGGTGTTGGTGGTTCCGGACGACAATCTCTTACGCGTTTAGCCAGTACTATATTGGGTCTACAAGTGTTTCAGCCAGAGATAACAAAAGCTTACAGCGTAAAAGATTGGCACGACGACGTAAAATTGGTCCTTCGTGAATCAGGTGGCTTGAATAAAGACACTACTTTCTTGTTTACTGAAGGTCAAATAAAGGAAGAAGTATTTATACAGAATCTAGATAGTTTACTTAACTCTGGTGAAGTACCTAATTTGTATGGCTTAGACGAACAGCAAGAAATTCTTGAACTTACGCGTTTAGCAGCACAAGGAGGTAACAGGAATCTTGACATAGGTCCTTTACAGATACTGTCTTTCTTCGTTGGGCGCTGCAAAGCAAAATTACACATTGTATTGTGTTTCAGCCCAATAGGAAGTGCTTTTAGAACAAGGCTACGACTTTATCCGTCTTTGGTTAATTGTTGTACTATTGATTGGTACGACAGCTGGCCCGAAGACGCTTTAGAAATGGTTGCTCATTATTATATGGTTAAAGTTAATGTACCCGATAAAGTGAAAGCAGCTGCCGTAATAGCTTGCAAACAATTTCATGTAGACGCTCGAATTGTTTCGGTTGAATTCTTCAATACACTTGGGAGGAAAACCTATATTACGTCAGCGTCTTATTTGGATTTAATAAAATCCTTTACCTCGTTAACTAATAGAAGGCAAAGAGAATTAAGAGCAGCCAAACTTAGATATACCAATGGTTTAGATAAACTAATGCAAGCAGCAGATGCAGTAGCAATAATGCAGCGTGATTTAAACGCTTTGAAGCCTCAACTTATGGTTATGGCTGCCAAATCAGCTAAGATGATGCAAGAAATAGAAGTAGAGACTGCAGTCGCCGATAAAGCTGCCGCTCAAGTAAGAGAGGATCAAAAAGTTGCAAATGTTCAAGCGGCGGCTGCACAAGAACTTAAAAAAGATTGTGAAGCTGACTTAGCTCTCGCGTTACCAATTTTAGAAGACGCTATTGCAGCTTTAAATACTTTAAAACCAAGTGACATAACGATTGTAAAATCTATGAAGAATCCCCCATTTACTGTGAAGTTAGTCATGGCAGCAGTGTGTGTGATAAAAGGTATCCAACCTGATAAAATCCCAGATCCAAACAACCCTGGAAAAAAAATGTTAGATTATTGGGGCCCTAGTAAAAGAATACTGGGAGACATGAGCTTCTTGGAGTCTTTAAAAAATTTCGACAAGGATAATATCCCTATTGCTGTTATGCACAAGATTCGAAAAGAATATCTTTGTCATAAAGACTTTAAGCCTCATATTATTGCAAAAGCTTCGACAGCTGCTGAAGGTTTATGCAAATGGATTATTGCCATGGATATGTACGATGCTGTAGCTAAGGTCGTAGCCCCTAAGAAAGCAAAATTAGAGGCTGCTGAAAGAGAATTCGCAGAAACAATGGCTATTTTGGAAGAAAAGAAAGCATTAGTAGCTAGATTAGAAGCCAGGTTGGCAGAATTGAACGCAGCGTTAGAAGAAGCTAATATTAAAAAGAAAGCATTGGAAGACGAAGTACAGTTGTGTATTGATAAATTGGCTAGGGCTGAAAAGTTAATCGGTGGCTTAGGTGGCGAAAGAGTACGGTGGACACAGGCTGCTGAAAATTTACAGACGTTATTTGATCATTTAGCTGGGGATATTCTTGTGTCATGTGCCATCATGGCTTATTTATCACCTTATACGTTGCCTATCAGAACGAGGATGATTGACCAATGGCGTGACCTAGTTATAAAATTAGAAATGCCACATTCTGAACAGTTCGTATTCAAAGATATATTAGGCACCGATATCAAGATTCAAAATTGGTGTATAGCCGGACTACCCAGAGATTCATTTTCCGTCGATAATGGTGTCATACAAGATAATTCAATGAGATGGTCTTTAATGATTGATCCGCAAGGCCAAGCAAATAAATGGATAAAAACGATGGAAAAAACTAACGATTTGCAACTACTTAAATTTACTGATGGAAATTACATGAAAGTTATGGAAACTTGTTTAGAATACGGGAAACCTGCCCTCATAGAGTGTGTTATGGAAGAGGTAGATGCGCCATTAGACCCAGTTCTTTTAAAAAATACATATATTCAAGCAGGTAAAGAATATATTGCCCTTGGAGATAATGTAATAGAATATCATCCAAACTTCAGGCTTTACATGACGACTAAATTAAGGAATCCACATTATTTACCCGAAGTTTTTAACAAAGTAACGTTAATAAACTTCGCGCTTACTAAAGATGGATTAGAAGATCAGTTGTTAGGCATAGTAGTAGCAAAAGAAAGACCAGATTTGCAAGAGAAAAGAGAAAAACTAATTGTTCAAGGTGCTGGTAATCGAGCTGCATTAAAACAAGTAGAAGATGACATCTTACGTACTTTACAAGAAACAAAAGGGGATATATTGGAAGATGAAAGTGCTGTTGAAGTTCTGGATTCTTCAAAAACTTTAGCTGTTGATATTATGAAAAAGCAGGAAGCTAGCGTGGAGACCGAGATTATAATAGAAAAATTTCGTCTTGGTTATAGACCGATCGCTTCACATTCTGCTGTATTATATTATTGTGTCACGGAATTGCCTAACGTTGATCCTATGTATCAATATTCCTTAGTCTGGTTTATAAATCTTTACATCATTTCAATCGAGAATGCGAATAAATCTAAAGATTTGGACAAAAGATTAAAGTTCTTGAAAGATACTTTTACTTATAATTTATACAGCAACGTATGTAGATCACTTTTTGATAAAGATAAGTTGATGTTTTCTTACGTGATGTGCGCTAAAATGTTACTCTCTACAGGTGAAATGAACATAGATGAACATATTTTTCTTATAACTGGAGGAATAGCCGTTGAAAATCACTTAAAAAAACCCGTTGAATGGTTACCTGATAAAAGCTGGGACGAAATATGCAGAATAAGTGACTTAGCCATTTATACTGGGTTTCACGAAGACTTTCAAAAGAATATAATATACTGGCAAGAAGTTTATGATGATATGGAACCACACAATAGACCACTGCCCGGAGTGTGGGAAACGAAATTGAGTCAATTTCAAAAACTATTAGTTGTAAGAGTTTTGAGACCTGATAAATTGACAGCAGCAATATCAGATTTCGTGGAAAAACAAATGGGCAAGAAATACATAACGCCACCGCCATTTGATATAGGTAAATCTTTTGGAGATTCAAACTGCCTGGCACCTTTAGTATTTATATTATCTCCCGGCTCGGATCCAATGGGAGCATTGATAAAATATTGTGAACGAATGGGGTATGCACATAGATTCAACTCCATATCGTTAGGACAGGGACAAGGCCCAATTGCGCGAGCAATGATTGAAAGAGCCCAACTTGAAGGTGGCTGGGTATGTTTGCAAAATTGCCACTTAGCGGTTTCGTGGCTCCCGGTTCTTGAGAAAATTATAGAAGGTTTTGATTTAACGAACACAGATTTAAGTTTTCGATTATGGCTGACTAGTTATCCATCTAACCAATTTCCTCAATCTGTTTTACAAGTAGCGGTTAAAATGACAAACGAGCCACCGACGGGACTTCAACATAATCTAAATCGATCTTATATTTCAGAGCCTGTAAAAGAAACTGAATTTTTCGAAGGATGCCCTGGCAAAGATAAACCTTTTAGTAAACTTTTATACGGTATCAGTTTTTTCCATGCCGTAGTGCAAGAAAGAAAAAAGTTTGGCCCGTTAGGATGGAATATTCAATACGGCTTCAATGACTCTGACTTTCAAATATCAGTTATGCAGTTGCAAAACTTTTTAAATCAATATGAAGAAATTCAGTATGTAGCCATTAAGTATTTGACTGGTGAATGCAATTACGGTGGCAGAGTAACTGATGATTGGGATCGTCGTTTAATAGTTACAATATTGGATAACTTTGTTAATGCTGGCGTCGTAAATGACCCAAATTACACGTTTTGTGACGTTGGCCCACAGTATAGCTTGCCGCGGAGATGTGAATATCAAGATTATCTAAAGCATATTGAAACTGTTCCCGTAAATCCCCCTCCTGAAGTTTTCGGACTGCATATGAATGCAGGAATAACTCGTGATTACACTATTTCCATGGAATTAACGGCAGCTTTGGTTCTCGTTGAAGGTGGCGGCAGCGGCGGAGAGGGTGGAAATACAGAAGGTATTATTATTCAAATCGCCGAAGAAATTGTTTCTAAGCTACCACGTAAGTTTGACTTGGAAACTGCGCAAAAATTATATCCTGTTGATTATAATGAATCTATGAATACAGTTTTAATTCAAGAGATGGAACGTTTCAACAAATTGTTAAATGAGATAAAAACTTCTTTACTAGATATGCAAAAAGCAGTCAAAGGTCTTATTGTGATGTCCGCATCATTAGAATTACAGTCCGTTGCGATGCTGCTTGGAAAAATTCCAGACAACTGGCGTAAAGTTTCTTACCCAAGTTTGAAGCCACTTCCTAGTTATGTAACAGATTTCATAGAACGTTTGGCTATGCTGGACGACTGGTATAAGAATGGGAAACCACCGACATTTTGGCTGTCAGGGTTCTTTTTCACTCAGGCGTTCCTCACTGGATCTGTCCAAAACTACGCTAGAGCTATGAAAATTCCTATAGATTTGCTAATATTTGACTTCGAAGTACATGACGTTGACTATGAATCCATTCCCCCACCTTCAGGAGTGTATGTGCTGGGTCTATTTATGGATGGAGGGCGTTGGGATCGGAAGGCCCATGCAATAGGCGAACAATTCCCAAAAATATTAAATGATAATATGCCAGTTGTATGGTTGTATCCCAAAATGAAACAAGAATTTCAAGAGGGTACAAGATACAAATGTCCCCTGTACAAGACTTTAGAGAGGAAAGGAGTATTAGCTACAACAGGTCACTCATCTAATTTCGTATTAGCGTTTTATCTGCCGTCTGATAAACCCGCAGCTCATTGGGTTAAACGAAGCGTGGCTTTACTGCTTCAGCTCGACAATTAACGGCTATGGTTTTCAACGTTTTCTTATTTCGTGTCGACGCTAATTTTATCGGGCTTTCCCTTGCTGAGTTGCTATCGCTTCTGTTTGCAAGACGCACTTTGTGTTATTCGAAGCTTTTGTCTGCTCCCAAACCAGCGCGTCGGCCTTCAGGACTGATTCATCGTGAAGGAGGTCATATTACGTACCCAAAAGAAAAGATGTCGCTATAAGGATTACCATTCGATTTTTTTTTTCTGCTATGTAAAGAACTAAAATACAAAACAAGATTTATGTTAGAGGTTCAAACCTTTGAGCTAGAAATTAAAACATATTCTCCATGGTAAAATCCTTTTTCGATAGGTCTGTACAAGCTTAGGGCCGATTTTTCAAACGTCACTCGTCAGATAACTTTTATCTGAAGAATAAATATGGCGGTTGGACATTATTTTCTACAAAAGCTGTCAAACCGAAATTTTTACTCCTAAAAGTTTTATGAAGCTTGAAAACTTTGCAAACTGCATTTTTTTGCGACCACAATTTAACTGCCTCACGCAGAATGTCACTTATAAATAACTGGCCATATCATTACAAGTTGCGACGTTGTACGGTTGTACCTAAGTTTTAGTTTAATAGATATGGCGGGTAGAATGACCCCATTGGCGGATGTGCGACTAAATCGTTAGCCTAGCAATAGCAAATACTAAAGGACTCAAAATACTGCCTTGTGGGACACCAAATTATTTATTAATTTATTTATCTGATTCATGAGTATATGATTTGATTGCCTCTACCGATGGTTGGGCAGTCCCTAGATTTAACAAATTACATTCTCACTTACACCATAATATAGTTTTTGTCTAGTAAGCAGGTATGTACTTAGCAAGTACGTTACCTTACAACTGAATAGCTCCGGTTAGGGACCATCTTCCCCCCTCCCAAAATCACGTGTAATTTTTATTATATTTTTTAGAATCTGTTTTTTGACTAAAAATTTTACACGTCTCACATTAAATTTTATTTTTTCATCGCACGAAAAAGCACCTACACGAGATTGTCACATTACCCTGATTTTTTTTCAATGTCACGTGATTAAAGTAAGTAATTATCTTGTAATGTTGGTACTTACGTAATTTAATTTAATATATTTATTTATGTATGTTTATATCGACTGCGCGCGGTGGCTGCGATGCAGTCTCGTCTGATGGCAGCCTAAGCGGTGCGTTTTGCACGCCACGTACCCTCAGTGTGGGGACACTGATGAGGGTACGTGGCGTGCAAAACGCACGTGGCGTGCAACCGCTACTGAGGGCAGTAGCGGTTTGTTGCAACGGCCGCGGTGGACGGAATTAGGTAGCAAAAACGTGCTCAAAATCATGGCGTTATCAAAATTATCCTTACGAAGGTACCTGCTCTAAGTATACAGGCTAGCAGGGACGCGCAAACTGAAAACATGAAATCAGCTGTTTCATAAAAAAGTACAATCAATACCTACGTGGTCAAAATGTATGGAACAGCTATTTTTTTTTTTTTAAATAACCGACACGAAATGTCAACGCTGGAGGCTTCAGAATGATGTACTTACTGAATCCATGGTTACAGATTGCGCGACGATGTCCGCTACCCTGTATTAGAAAATACTTCTGTAATCTAGCACTTGGTTGCAACTTTAGATGAAATTACTTGTTAGCCTAGGTGCACTCTAAACTTTTAATCATGGTATTTAAATAAAGTAATTATATAATTTGCAATTGTTTTATTTAATGAATAAAAGGATACGTATAATTTAATTAGGCACATTTTCATTGTTGCTGTTCATCTGCGGAGCGTTTCGCTTCATGACTTCACGTCTTGTGTTTTCAGCCTCGAGCAATCTTTTTCTCAACTTCAACATTATCGCGTTGTTTCTTTTCTGAAAACGTGCGCTTTTATAATTTCTTAGGTATCTAACTATATTATTGTGGACGTCCACGTCCACATCCATAATGGAATGGTATCTAACTATATTATTGTGGACGTCCACGTCCACATCCATGTATGGAACTACGTGTAGCTTGACTATTGAGTCAAGCTAGTCTAGCCAAGCTGGCCCTTATCAAATGGTCACATTTGATACACCAGGGCCCCAAGTCTGCTATTTTTATAAATTCGTCATTCCAACACGATCCCATTCCCATCCCATTGTCATTTTGCTTAAAGTTTGTAATCTGCTAGATTCTTAATGGCGATCATTGGTCAATTAATGGTTTCGTAATAGAATTGTGTCATAATGACATTGTCGTATTGCCATTATTATAAAATCCGTTAGTAGAAATGATTTTCGAAAAACTACCACTATTTTATTTATGCCAGATTTCATTTAAGTATACATATTTTTACATATTATTTATTAGTCTTTTATACAAGTCAAGTGTTTTATGTAAGTCAATCATTCATTTATCATTATGTACGAGGTTACCATTTTATGCCATTTCTTTCAATGGAGTGTCAGTGGTTGACCACTGGAAAGTCATAATGACGCCATTATGTTAGTAGATTACCAAATTTGTCAAAATCAACAATTATGAAATCAATGATAGACCATTCCAATTATGTTCCATTATTTGAATAATATTTTATTTTCTTTAATAGTATTCATTCAATAACATATAGAATTCTAGACCACGGGACATCTAATTAAGTGCTTGTTTTGTTCTTTTCAGTTTTTTTTTTTTGTTAACTAGGTAAGTCGTTTGGTTCACTTTTTACATAGTCGGGTTTTTTTGATTTCTAAATTTATTTTTTTTTGACTAAATTTACAATCAGATTTTGTCACGAAATAAAAAAGATCACTCAATTCAAATGCACATGGCTTTAATGGAAATTCCGCCTTCACTTCTAACAGCACCGTCAGGAAAAGTAACGTGTCTCGTGGGTTCCTATGTACACACTTCGACACACCGAGCTATAGATACATATCCAGTTTTGACAGAACCTAGCTTGATGTATAGCCATGCGTACAACTAAGCAACTTTTGACGCGTGGTTAAAATCTGAACTAACACCGCTATCTTGTTTTTTCAATACATTGCACTACGTTCAGGTATGGGCCAGTACAAAAAAAAAATACAATGACTGGGAGCACAAGTGACTCGGCTTCGTTAAGTGTCTTTTTTTTTCCCCGCCGGGCCTCCCCCAGGTAACTGGGGGTCTCACCTGGCGGGGACAGACCGCCGAGGTGTTGTGAAGAAAGCGGCGCCGTGAGTCGGCGTCGCGGCGCGCCTACAGAAAAACACATAGCAACCACTCACACGGGCGCGCGCAACTCACGCGCGCCCGACAGGCTAAAAAGCCATTGACGCGGACATAATGAGGGGCCCGTAGTTACGGGCCACCGTATCGCAGTCCGCGGCCGGGGGGCTACGCCCCGGTACCGCTCGCCTCGCCCCCTTGCGGGGGCGACGTGATCTCCTGAAAGTAAGTGTCTTTTTACACCCGTTATGCATTTTCAGGTTTTTAGAACCCCATATCCCCTTCATGAACACTCGACTGTTTGGTTGGTGACATAGGTCAGGATGCCGCCGGCACCTTAATTGCGTAACACACTATCAATCATAATCTGAACCGTTTTGAAGGATATTGCTAATCCATTGCTTCATATGTTCGAAAAATTTGTCTGCTGAACAGCATAAATAACGCAATTAATGTTGTTGAACTGTCAAAATGAAAGCCACTGCTACTGATAGTGTATTCCGCAATTGCCCTGCAACTTGAGGCCAGTATTTTAGGTTAGAGCACAATCTTGCCTTTAGACACTTACTTTTAGCACAGCGCACTCCCGTTCAATAACTTCGCATTCTTCGTCAATGGCAGCTGCTTCTCTCATCTGCCGTTGGTTTTCTTCAACTATCTGCTTCTCTTTCTGACGCAAATCTTCTTGTATTTTAGCTTCTTTGTCTCGCTGTTCCTTTAAACGCTGCTCTATTTCTCTTTTATCTGTGATTAGATTACACACGACGATTTCCAGTATTAATTGACCTCACGTTGTATAAGGTTTCCCCTACAATGAGAGGTCAGTTTTTCTGGAAATATCGATCAATTTGCCTAGTCTTTAACCAACTATATTGAGGTCGGCTTCCAGTCTAACCAGCACCCTAATTGGGTATCACACGATCAATCGGAATCTGAATCATTTTGAAGCAAATTGCTAATCCATTGCTTCATAAGTAGGTACGAAAAATTTGTCTGCTCAACACGTAAATAACGCAATGAATGTTGTTGAACTGTCAAAAAGAAACCGATTCCGATTGATCGTGTGTTACGCAATTAGGATGCTGATGCAGCTGAAGTGAATACCAGTATTTAACATGGAGCGACTGCCTATCTAGCTACCACAATCCAGTTAGGTACTGGGGTAACACGATACCCCTTTTGTGTAACTGGTTATTAGACTTTTTGTGCTTCAACTACCCGTAACGATGACAGCCGGGACCAACGGCTTAACATGCTTTCCGAGGCACGGAGGGGTGTCGATCGATATGTAATTGATGGATATGGCGACAAGTACTGGAAATATCTTTAGCAGCTAATTTAATAAAATTACTGTCTTGTTTAGCTTTTTTTTTTGCCTGTCCGCGGAACTACTGTGAAATATCACAATCAATATCTACTACCTCTGTCGAACAGTTGTTGAAATCCTCCCAGGTGGCCATTTAGGACATCAATGTGCGCTTCTATCTTCAAATCTTCAGAAACCATGCACATATCGATCATTGAAATCTGGTGCTTACTCTGGGTTATTTGATTCTTCAGGAGCTGGATATTATGCAACGAAATATTTATTAATCTAGCCAGCCGTATACAGGGTCAAATTATATTGTTAGCGAAACTCCACAGACGTGATAATAAGTAGTTATAGATAATATATATCAAAAAATTAAATTTAAAATTTAAAAAACCCCGTTGAATCAAAAAATTTCATACGTACTTACGTAGGGTCATAATTTCAAGGTTATTATTTCTTTTTATAGGGTTTCACGTAGTCGGGGGTTTTTTAAATTTTTAATTTAATTTTTTATTTCATGCTTTTTGTAGGGAATCCTTATTATTTCATTTCTTTTATTTTCTTGCGTTTTAAGATTCAGGTGCTTACTTAATTTGGTATTTAATCAGGTTTTTTGTAATTCGCCATTTTGTGGTGGTGGCCATCTTGGATTTGAAATTTGTCATAGCTTATACTCGTAGTATTCTACTAGTCAAGCCCTTTCGTTTGATACCCATATTGAGGGAGTTGTGAAAAAAAAAATGTAATTTACCATTTTGTGGTGGCGGCCATCTTGGATTTGAAATTTATCATAGTCTATAGTATTCTACTAGTCAAGGCCTTTCATTTGATACCCATATTGAGGGAGTTGTGAAAAAATATGTAATCCGCCATTTTGTAGCGGCGGCCATCTTGGACCGATTTTCATCAAGCATAGCTAAGAACACTCCCGACAAATTCACCTTTCAAGCAAAAAAAACAAAATTAAAATCGGTTCATCCGTTCGGGAGCTACGATGCCACAGACAGACAGACATACACACACACACACACCCCCACACACACCCCCACACACACCCCCACAGACACGTCAAACTTATAACACCCCGTCGTTTTTGCGTCTGTAGTTAAAAAACGACAAAACAAAAAAAAAAATTAACTCATACTCGTACTTCAAGTAATTAAACTATCAGTGGTCGTTGACCCTGTATAGCAGTACCTAATACACTCATGATTGCATCAGCCCTCGAATCATATGCACGGGCGATTATTTAACGTCTTTGGCTTAATGGCTTTTTTTTTTAAACACGTAGTTTGCCGATAAAAAAGCGCTCTCGCGCAGTGCAAACAGAATGATGTACGCACGGCGACATAATCAAGCATCATTTCCAGTATAAACTGATTTCTCATTGTACGAAAAGCCATATACAACGCGCGGTCCGCTAAAACTGGAAAGGCTAGCTTGATGTGTCGTCGTATGTACCCACCGCTTTCATCTAGTTTATTCGAGCGCTTTTATAACGCGCATTAACTTACCAGCATAGGGCTCCACGACACCCGGGATATCTGTTTCGATGCCCAAGATAAGTCCTAGCCCTCAATTAAAAACAGAGTTTACCCTTACCTCCAATTGTTCTGTTAAATGATCTTCTTCGGCTTTGGTCGTATTGAGTTCGTCGGCAAGCGATCGTTCTTTGTCGCGTAGTTTTAATACTTCTCTTTCTTTTGATAACTTCTGTTTAGTCACTATAATAAAATATCGCAAAACAAAATCAGAACGGACGATAAGCAATAACGCGGGCAGACGATGCGATGCAACGGGGTGGGTCGGCGAACAAGAAATATCACGCGTAGCTAGTTTGTAATATAGTATCGTGTAATGTAGGTAATGCGAATAGTGTGGACGGCTCACAAAATCAACGCAAATCCTGTATGTTTTCGACTGCGAGAACTTTTATGTTCACGCTAAAAACCAGCCGATGGATGAGCGCCAGCGTTACGTCAGTTTCAGTTACGTGTAATACTCTTGCTCGTAGTCCCGTCTCCACACGCAGAATTCGCGTTACATTACAAGATAAATTACATTACACGAGTCTGGACACGCCTTTACGCATGATCGCATAACGTGGTCGCATGAAAACCGTCGCGAGCCTCCGCAAACATACGTACCGGCAGAGATGTAACAGAGGCATTCTGAATGCAGGCATTCAGGATAATAATAATAAATTATGTAAATTTGAACTTACCAGATTTCAGTCTTAATTTTAATGACTCAAGCGTATTATTGTCACTGAACATTTTTGAGGCATGATATTCTTCCAAGCAGATTGTATAATTGTTAACCAAAATCGTATTTGCCGCTGGCGCCAAGTTCTGTTGGTTTGAATTATACACAGAGTCAATATAGTTCAGTTTTTTTTTTTGGTGAAGACTCGATTACACGTACAGACATCAAGCTTCATAGTCCGGTTAATTTAGATCCAAGGTTACGAAAATTCACACTCGGCTGAAAATTGGTAGGATTGTTGAAAACACTATTATAAATGAAATGTGAAAGTCCTCATCGATCCGACACCTGGAAAAAAATTTACTCGGGGTCAAAGGTCACAAAAACGGGTTTTACGCGTTTTTCAGCAAAACGGTCGTAACAAATATGTATTTACAGAATTATAATCATTAGAATCAGTAATACAACATAGGTTAGCATAATCCTAAAATGTCAAGATTTTATGAAATAATCATTCAATAAGATTACCTTGATCGTAGAGAGTTGTGTTGATGACTTTAATGATTATAATTCTGTAAATACATATTTGTTACGGCCGCGAATCATATTTTAATCAACGTACAACTTAGTACTGACCAGCAAATTGCAAAAAAACGTAAGAAAATTTGAATTTCGCGGGCTACCTTGGAGCATCCACCTTAACGGTACCGGCGACCGTATTGTGTGATGTTGCCAGAATATGTCACAGAATAAGGATTTCCGTGGATTTCCGTGACACGGTCGCAATAACCAATGATGCCGGTCAGATATGAGATACATCTATTAATGTGATAATCATGATGTAAAATGTTATAATTATTGTTTTAAATGATAGAGAACTCCTTTAGGTAGATTTTCTTATTTGCATTTAAGTTGGTATCACAGAGACATCTATCGATAATTATTAAACTAATAGCTTCTCCGTTAAGAAAAGTAGATGGTGACTCTTTCTTTGCTAAACTTCTGCATGTTCTAACTGTTTCGTGTTCAACGCCCATCACCAAAGAGTATAATAATAATACGGGAGAAGAGAGCTCTCTTGTGCCATTTCGAAGCATCCAGATTCGAAACGCCATCTGCATTTCTTAACTGGAACTTAGGCTCTATAGGTGGCTATAGATAGGCATGAATGTATGTGTACCTACGTACGTATAGATCAGTAAGTTTGGTTTTTATGTGATCATTCAAATTTTTTTAGCTGTTGTAGTCATATGTTGATCAATATGCGACTGGCGAATAATAATAATGATACATTTACTAAATTACAATAATTAAAATTTGAATGATGATGATTCAGAAGTAAAAGTGTCCTAATATAAATTGACCGCATATTGATCAACATATAACGCAACAACAGCTAAGAAAATTTGAATGATCACATACATCAAACGCTAAATTTCGCCAGAATTGGCAGTAACACAATAATGAACCATTTTGCTTTAATTTATTGTAATTTGTAACCGTGTAACGGCTAAGAGTATATTAATAAACGGTACCGGCGACCATAGACTATACACTTATAAACTGAGACCGGCGACCATATTGTGTGATGTTGCCAGAATATGTCACACAATAAGGATTTCCGTGACACGGTTGCAATAATTGATGATGCCGGTCAGAAATGAAATACATATAATAATGTAATAATATTGATGTAAAATGTTATAATTATTGTTTTAAATTATAGAGAACTCTTGTATTTGATTTTCTTATTTGCATTTAAGTTGGTATCACAGAGACATCTATCGATGATTATTAAACTAATAGCTTCTTCGTTAACAAAAGTAGATGGCGACTCTATCTTTACTAAAATTGTGCATGTTCTAACTGTCTCCCCCCTGCTCATCACTACTGAGAGACAGACTGACGTTTCTGTTTCTGTTTTATCTGTGGAAAGAAAGCGTGCGGTGGTTTGCGAAAAATATTTCACGAAAGTTCTTTCATGTAAATTACACAAGATGTAGAATCAAAATGGTTTCTAGATACAGTTAAAACTCATAATTAAGTTGAAAGTGTTCGTCATTTGTAATTTTAATGTGCAAATCGTCGAAAATGGTTTCGGGCAGCACGAGGGTGATTCAAGTCACCAACATCGCACCCCAGGCCACCAAAGATCAGATGCAAACACTCTTCGGGTATTTGGGAAAGATTGACGACATCAGATTGTATCCAACTATCAGAGACGTGTCCTGCCCAGTGCAGTCTCGAATATGTTATGTAAAATATTACGATTCAGCGACTGTAAACGTCGCCCAGCATATGACCAACACTGTGTTCATTGATCGGGCACTTATAGTGATTCCTATGCAGTCAGGAGAGATTCCAGATGAGCACAAAGCTTTAGAAATGTCTAGCAACGGGACATTAGTGCCGGGATTGAGCACAGTGGAGCCGCGTCTACCGGCGCATGTTATCAACGCCCTAGATGGCGTACCTCCCAACCAGGTAATCCAAAGTCACGACCCTAAGATGATTGCATTAGGGTTGCCGCCATATCCGCCGCTACCGGCTACCTACGACTCCAGAAAGATAGAGGAAATAAGAAGGACAGTCCTAGTTGGTGATGTGGACAATTTAACTTCCCAGCAGTTAATAGATCACTTCTGTCAAGCTGGAGAAGTGAAATACATGAGGTTTTGTGACCGGGACATAGATAAGCAGAGGTATGCACTGATTGAGATGACAGAGCAGGAAACTATCATAAAAGCACTGCAGTTGAATGGCAGTCTGGTTGAAGGACAGGCTATCAAGGTGAGATATATGAATTTTTAAGTACTTAGATATCTATCTAGTCTAGAATTACTGACCAGCATAGCGATTCACAGCAATCCGACAGGCTATCGTATCGAAAATACATACACGTATACGTATACGTACATTTCGATAACCTGGATTTGCAATATTTTCAGTTTTCAGACTTGTGAACAGCATTTAGAGGATTCCAACGATAACATTGATTGATGTTCGGTATGGTGCGGAAATATATTGAGTGGTTGTCAATAGCTATGTTGATGTATTTTTATAACTATTTCACTTTAACAACATCCAATAATGGTTTATTTTTTAATTTCATTTATATTTTGTACCTTTTTCAATGGTTTTCTGTTGAAAATTGATTTAGTGAGAGTGAAGCCATATGGACATACATAAAACATGCGGCAGGCATTAGGTATACCAGATAGGCGTCCTAATTAAAGTACTAAGTATTACTATAAAATAACATAAAGCATAATCAGCCTAAAATGTTCCCACTGCCGGGACACAGGTCTCCTCTGTGAGAGGGAGTGAAGCATAATTCTCCATGTAGACCCAGTGCGAGTTGGTGAATGGCATATGTCTTCATATTTTTTGTTCTAGGACAATCCGGTTTCCTGCCGATGTTTTCCTTCACAGTTTTGAGAGCAGTGATAATAAAATAAATTACCCAAAGAAAAGGGCCTGCTTGGGTTGGAACTCACAACCTACATTTTGTCCGTCAATACACAACCCCACTGCTCTGTCAAATCTCGTACCATTTTCAATGGCTTTATATTGAATAATTGATTTTTCAAGAGTGAAGCCATAGACACATGGCAGGCATTAGGTCCACCAGATAAACATCCTATTTAAATTACTAATTATAAATAAACCTACTATATGATTTGTAATTATAATATATTTGTGATTTTGAAAAATTCCACAATATTACAGGTGCACCATGCAACGCAAGCTATTTGCAAGCCACAGACGAAGAGCAATGAGGCGGCTCAACGAGAGATTGAAGAAGCCATGTGCCGAGTGAAGGAAGCACAGAACTTGATCTCAGCTGCTATCGACCCTGTCATAGGGCTTCTGTCTAAGGATAAACGGAGGTTAGATTCGCCTAACTTATTGCATATAACTGTAATCTTATTTTATCTATTTAGATGACTTATGTTAACATAACATGGTGAGCAAGCATGTTTTAATGAAATCATAATGTTAGATATATTTGTTCATAAAATTTTCAGTTATGCTAATAAAAACCACAGATTTTTTTGTTTTAGTTTGGTTAGGAACTATTACAAAACAAATTTTAAGCCTTTGCAAGTTGCAGCTACATTGCATACCATTATGGTTGGATATATTTAAGTAGAAACTAAAATGCCTGTGTTAAACAGTTACAAAAAAATATATATAAGAAAGATTGTAAAATATGACTTGTCAGTGCATGTTAGAGTATTACTGACTTAGCTCAAAGAAATAAGGGTTTGATTCCTTCATCTAAATAAACTACCATTGTTTTTAGGACACGGTCTCGCTCCCGGTCGCGGAGGCGGTCTCGGTCACGCTCACGCCGCTCCCGGTCGCGCCACCGCTCCAAGCGCTCCCGCTCTCGCTCCCGACACCGCTCCCGTCGCTCAAGGTCAGAAGCACCGCTTAACCAGATCAGTTTTAATCGATTCAATGGTCCTTCACTTTCTGAGTCTGTTGAAACGGCTGAAACTGCCTGGTTGGTGGGAATCAGGAATATATTCTTTTAATGATATGTTAAGATTTAGATATTAATTCTCAAAGATTACATAAGTGGAATGAGGACACACAAGACCTTTGCCCTGCAGTGAGACAATCTAGTTTAAAAAAATATGATTGACGTACAAACCTACTTACAGAAATAAAATCTTTTTTTTTTTCTCTTCTTTGGCAACTGAGCCGATGTCGACTATTCTGCCAGCGTCACGTGGTGACGGCAGTACAGCGAGGTGAGCCGTCGCACTCCGTGGTAGTTTCCTAGGTGTAAATGTTTGTAGGTATAAGTGTTTGTACAAACCTACTTCCAGAAATAAAATCATTTATCATTAATTTAATATCATTTAGCGAATAATAATAAGCATAGCGCCATAAGTGGATTGGATCTATCTGTATCAAATTCCTCCGTAGGCATGGCCGGGCCAGTTACCGATTTTAGTTACATTTACTATCTTGCAAATCTCATTTTATAGGTATTGCACTGCACTGAGTTTTTGGAATGCTGATGATGGGACGGCGGCGCAAAATCGAATTGTACCAAATTTTGTATACTTTAAAAATGTATGGGGCCACCCCATTTTACGTAGGATGCACCTTTTAGTCAAAAACTGAAGGAATTCTGAAATTTCGAGGTTTTGCTCACGAGCACCGCGCTCTTTTGATAAACGTATTTTCTTTCTTTTGAAGTTACAAACTTGGTTGTACATCATTGGTATCTATTCAGTCCAATTTTTGGGCGACTTATTGCGATTTTCTTGTTACGGTGACCCGCCTTTTAGCTGTGATGTTATTATTATTAAGATATATAATATTTCTTAAAATACTATTTTGTCGAAATCTACTAGTTTTTTCCAAAAATAACTTTGTCGTGTTTTTAGCTTTTATCTATACTATCGTTGTAAAGATATTATTATTATCAGCATCCCTATAGAATGAAGAAAAATCGGTTGTGTGCAGTCCACTGCTGGCCATAGATCTCTCCAATCGCATGCCAGTTAACGCGATCTTTGGCCACTTTAATCCAGCTGCTACCAGCCATTCGGAACAGATCGTTGCTCCAACCAACCTAGTTTTTAAAAGTGTGTCAAACACTTATCTTTTTCATTGTTAATAATTAAATATTTTCTTATTACAGATCTCGTTCTCGGCACCGCAGCTCCCGGAGGTCTCGCTCGCGGTCCCGCCACCGCAGCTCTCGCTCCAAGCGCGACCGCTCGCGTGACAAAGACAAGGATAAAGACAAAGACAAGGACAAGGAACGCAAAGAAAAGAAGGAATCCACTGAAAAAGAGAAAAAGGAAAAATCTAAGTCTCCTCCTAAAGAAGTAGAAAAAGAGGAGAAAGAAGAAATTAAACTAGAACCGGTCGTCGTCGAAACCAATGGCAACTCTTCTGACGTAAAGTCCAAGGCGTCCACGCCGGCAGACGACAAACCAGAAAAGGACGTTGAGAAAGAAAAAGACAGGTCACCGTCAAAGAAGCGAGAGCGGACTAGGTCTCGTGATAGAAAGCGCGACCGCTCCCGGTCTCGGCGCAGATCTCGCTCACGGTCTCGCAGGAAACGCTCGCGGTCCCGCCGGAGGTCGCGCTCTAGAGGAAAGAGATCTCGATCTAGGGAACGGAAGAGGTCTAGGTCGCGAGACCGCAAACGTTCTCGTTCAAGAGACCGGAAAAGAACTAGATCTCGCGATAGAAAACGATCTAGATCGAGGGACAAAAAGCGGTCTCGATCCAGAGATCGCAAGCGTTCCCGGTCGGACAGTCGTCATTCTAAGAGTCGCTCGCATAGGGACTCTAAAACGCCTCACGACCGAAAGTCGCGAGATCACACTCCTAATCTTTCTGTTATAGACGAAAAGGACATTTCTGTTCTAGAAAATAAGATATCTGATGTATGTGACGAAAAGAATTCTCCTGATAACATGGACATTTCCAACTCTCCGTAGTTTATGTGCACCTCAAACATTCTATTGTTAATACAATAACTAATAAACCGTTATTTGTTTGTAATACTGGATTATTAATTTATAATTTTCCAAATACCGCAATGTAATTCGAAAGTACATATTTCAATCAACTTTGTATTTTATTATTACTCCGCAGACATGTTTCTTGTTTGACACAAAATGTAAATTTTGCTGTAAGTATAAAATCTGTTTAAATGTTACCGTATGTTTTCTTTGATCAATTAATTGCCTCGGGCCTTAACTTGTCATCAACAATAAAATGTGTTAGTAATAGTTTATTTTTAAGGAACAATAAAGAATGATCCACATTAAATTAAATTTTTTTTTTTATAATAGTACCTATTCAGATATTTCGAGTCTATTATTAGCTACATTCATCTTTTTGTGACCATATTTAGGTCGACAGTTAGTTTTTGGGCCTCCCCAATGCTCTGAATAATTAGTTACGTTACGGTTAAAACGACATACCAATTTTCACTCTGGTTTCTATGGTAGAACAGTTTCTCTTGATTACGGAACCCTAAAAACTACTTGAACAGAACTACAGTACGAAGATAGCAAGCAACACAGACGAATGGATCACCATCATATCTGTGGAGTTTCACTAGCTAATTTAATTTGAACCTATATAAGTATGACTACCTAATTCTCCCTAAATAATCTTATACATAGGACTATTGCACAATATTGTGACTAAAATTAATAAGTACTTAAGTACCTATCTAGAATTATTGTGGAATTTTCTAATGCTGTAGTGTATATTGCGCAATACTGACGCAATTTGTGCAATCGATCAAACTTTGTGCCGCCCCAAGTTGTATGGGACAAGGCGGAGATTTTCCCCCGTCGCCAGTTTCTGGAGTGATACTTCTGAAAATCCCTGAAATACTCCGGTAGGTATTTCCAAATTAGATAAAGAGCCCGAATAAGTTGTTTTATTATAATTATAAATGATGTGCTATCTAACACAACATACCACTGTTTTCCAGTGTCAAATTAAATACTACATCCATCATTACTACTCGCATTTCCAAAACTTTTAGGTAGTTATAATAAAATTCCGCCTTTGATATATTTGTTATGATTATTATATTATGGAATTAATTAAATAAAAAGATTTGGCAGCGGTGGGATTCGAACCCACGCCTCCGAAGAGACTGGTGCCTTAAACCAGCGCCTTAGACCGCTCGGCCACGCTACCACTTGCTGAAGTACATAAAATAGACCAGCAAATTGTGTTTATAGACACTAGGTACTGAAAATAGGTGATGCTTCAGAGGCCTTACCACGAGCTCTTAACGCGATCCAGTTTAGGCTGTTGGAAAGAGACAGAGCTATACAAGTCGTCTAGCGCCATCTCGATCCCTGAGCGTAAATTGAATCGCGTTAAGAGCTCGTAGTAAGGCCTCAGAGGCCTTACCACGAGCTCTTAACGCGATCCAGTTTAGGCTGTTGGAAAGAGACAGAGCTATACAAGTCGTCTAGCGCCATCTCGATCCCTGAGCGTAAATTGAATCGCGTTAATGCTGGGGCCACACTAGCGTTTAACGTCAATGCCCATTATCGCGATAATTATTGCAATAATTTTTACCGCATTAAAGTGGGTGGCTACACTTCAACGGTCAACATGAATGCTCATTATTGGCGATAAAAACGGCGTTGAATTTACTTCAATTCAAGCAAGATGGACGTCGACAGAGCTCTATATTTCATGAGTGTAAATTTATATTATTTGACGTGAAAAACGTGTGATATTGAGGCAAATCAGTCGTACAAAAAACAAACACGTCCGCTCCCGTTGCGCTCCGCACACTGACAATACGTAGTGTGGCCACTTCATCGCATCAATTCTCGCGTTAATCTCTTTGATGTACCGCTACTTGAGCTATCGCCTAACGCCGAACGGCATTGTTAATGCCATTGTCAAATTATCCCGTTAAGTTGTGGCTACACCTATGGTTAACGTCCATTATCGCGATAATTAATGGCATTTCCCGTTAGTGTGGCCCCAGCATAAGAGCTCGTGGTAAGGCCTCAGATATTATGTATAGTGATGCTGGTTGCAACAGCCGGGAATACAATGCCTATTTAAACACCGATTACACATTATTATGCCACAAAAATAAACCTTTTGTTCGGAAATAATCGTGAGTTAAGAAGTTAATCAGCACAGAACACGCCATGTACTTGTAGAGTGGAGATACCCATCATACAATAGGTACAGGGTTATTATAACACATTGGAGTACACCCACTTTTCATGGAGCTCATATGCCATACCGCCATACATATTGTTAAATCCAGAACGGTCACGCTGGCTGGCATAACGTTTGCGCTAAAAATGAACACTCAAGGAGATTTCTTAGCTTAGGTTTGAAACAGTGTCTTAAAACACTAAAACGTTGTAAAATTGTATTTAGAAGGTCTTGTCGTCATATTTATTGTCTCTGGGGATTATACAAAGGTGTCGTTTTGCATCTTCGTCAAATTCAAGGAGGTAACTATGCTACTGATTCTCGACACGAATCAATAATAAAATAAGTAGGTTTTTTTTTTTAATTTTCGGAAACCGGCTGTGTGGGTCACGCTTTTTAAAACGCGGCCTGTGTGAGACCGCACTGTAACTGCCCTTTTGCACACACATAAAAACGCGGCCGCTTATAATACGATACCACAACGCGATTCTGTTCTTTGAAAGTGGTGTATTCTGAAATACTGTCAAACTTAAATAACTAAAAAAAACGAGTAGGTACCTAGGTATGTATTCATTATTTACCAGGGAACGTAATTTGATTTGATTATTTATGTCTTTAATAGCAGCCTCCTGAAATTTGACGAGTATGCAAAACTACAGCTTGTATCTATACTGGGGATACTTTCATGTACCTACCTATATATATATAGGTACTAGTTGGGTGGGGATTTGAATTGAATTTGAATAATAGTGTGACTGTTGACAGAGGATAATGGAAGAAGAAAACGTGTTGCGCCGACCACAAGTAATATGGAGTAAGTGCAGGAAGATGATGATGGGTGGGGATATGAAATTTAAAAAAAAACCGGCCAAGAGCGTGTCGGGCCACGCTCAGTGTAGGGTTCCGTAGTTTCCCGTCCGTCACAATAAGTGTTCCCACTTATGAGTTTAAAGGTGGGTATCCATTATGTTCGCGCTCCAGCAGCGCTCCGCGCTCCTGCAACTGCTCCCGGTAGTGGGTACGTGCGTGAACACGGAGCGTGCAACATTGCACGCTCCGCGGCAGGCGCTCTGACTTGTGACGGTTTTTAGCGCGAACACAAAGGGGAGCGCAGTGTGTCAAAGAGGAGCGCATGTAGAAGTGCGCGCGACGTATCCATTGGAGCAGTTGCAGGAGCGCGGAGCGCTGCTGGAGCGCGGAGCGCTGCTGGAGCGCGAACATATAACCCAACTTAAAAAAGGCTATTTGTTACGGAACTCTAATAATTACGGAACACTAAAAACGGGCCCATAAAGGACGGTGATAACTAAAAAAAGAGTTATAGATTCCAACCACACATGGAAAGTTCGAGAAAATGTTGTCTATTTTACAGCGCCGTCTCTCGGGGAATTGGGTTACTAGGTAATTAATACATAGACGTGCCAGAAGTTTTCGGTGGTAATTTTGGATTGCGAGGACCGATTTTAATAATTCTTTTTTTGTTTGAAAAAATATACGTTCAGGATAATAAAATATGTAATCGAAGTTAAAAAAAAATGTTTGCATATACGGTTATACTACAAACTTGGTCCAGAAATTATTTTGTACAACTTTTTGTCTTTTTTGTACAAAAACTGTTGTTTCCATCAAGTTCAAAATAATTTTCCTAGAAAGTCCTTATAAAGTTCTACTTTTCAGATTTTTTTCATATTTTCTAAACTTATGGTTCAAAAGTTAGAGGGGGGGGGGGGGGGGACACATTGTTTTTTACTTTTGGAGCGATTATTATTGACATTATCAAAAAATGATTTTAGTAAACCCCTATTCATTTTTAAATACCTTTCCAACAATATATCACACGTTAGGGTTGAAATTAAAAAAAAATCACTTCCCACTTTACCTACATATAGGGGGGCTACCCTAACAAAACATTTTTTTCCAATTTTTATTTTACCACTTTGTCGGCGTGATTGATATACATATTGGCACCAAATTTCAGCTTTCTAGTGCTAACGGTCACAGAGATTAAGCGAGGACGGACAGACAGACATGGCGAAACTATAAGGGTTCCTAGTTGATTACGGAACCCTAAAAAAATGGAGACAAGACAGACAGGGCTTTTCAACCTTTTGTGAAACTTTCATGCAAAGTATCTAATAATTAAATTTTTTGATTTAGGTATTAAAATAACTAACACGATCTTACAAAATTGCTTACAAAAAACCGTTGAATTGTATCGACCCGAACAAGTATAATATTTGTTCGGGTCGGTACAATTTAACGGTTTTTCCCCTATAAATGTAATAGATTCAGTGCAAGATTCTGAACCTAACGCAGCTTAGGGGGCGTTAAAATTCTTCGTCGCATTACTGTACCCCTGTCACCCTGTGTATTATTCGATTTTGCCGCCCGAATGTGCCTGATCATGTGATCGACCCGAACCCGTGTGTAGGTGTAAGGTGTAACACAGTTTATACACCAATTGTACGAGTAATTAGTAATCGGATTCAGGAGGTAAGAATTAACCACCACAGAACACGTACAGTACGTACCTACTACATGTAGCGGTGATTAGGTATACATACAGGTTTATTTTTAAATTAGTCTTACCCGTCTTCTAAAGTCA
This sequence comes from Apamea anceps, assembly GCA_951799955.1. Taxonomy (NCBI): domain Eukaryota; kingdom Metazoa; phylum Arthropoda; class Insecta; order Lepidoptera; family Noctuidae; genus Apamea; species Apamea anceps. The sequence continues at coordinate 6,959,437 of OX637517.1, forward strand.
GTCTGGAACCTAGTCTAGAGGAGAAGCCTCCACTCGTTGAACCAATCTTCCACATTGATTTGAATATCATTTGAATAAAATTTAGGAAAAAAATAGGTAGGTATTTACTTTCAAATAACTATATACCTACCTACCTACTTATTTGAACATCATGCATCAGTGGGAAATTCCAGTGTTTTTATTGCGCAATACTGATGCAATAACTGCAATGATTATGTAATAATTGCACAAAAGTCGCGATCGATCACGAGGTAGGAGTAGGGGACGCTCCAGGAGAAGGTCACGCGGCTGCTCCAGGGGACGATCTCGTGGCCACTTCAGAGGCCGATCTCGTGACCTCTCCAGGGGAAGGTCAGAAGCACCAAGAGGTAAATCTGTAGAACGGACAGGAGAAAGGGCTCGAGGAAAATGTGTGGATCGCTGCGGGGAAAGAGGAGGAAGACGAGAAATCTCTAGAGGCCATTCTAGATGAAGATCCAGGGGGCAATCCAGAGGAAGATCCAAGGGACACTCTAGAGGTAAATCTAGGGGACACTCCAGAGGAAGATCCAGGGGTCACTCCAGAGGTAAATCTAGGGACCGATCCAGAGAAAAATCTAGAGACAAATCCACATAAGAATTCAAAATAACGCAACGTTATTGAAGTCTTAAAAAAAATTCGCTTACAAAAAATAAAAAAAACAAAATCACAAAAATCCTCTAAAGCTAAGCATAGTGTTAATTTTTAAAGTTACCTACCTACTTTAGACAATAATGAAATAATGCTAAATAGGTAATTATGGAGGGAAGAATTGATGTTTTGTGATCTACTCGTATGAACCGAAACAACAGGAAATGTGAAACACAGTGACGAAGAGTCGAAGTCCCACAAAAAAGTGCGTGAATAAAAAAAACAAGGTAGTGAGGAAAAGCAAGTATTGTAGAAGTTCAAGTTCTACAGTATCTACATGAAATAAAAAAATATATTAATAAAGTCAAAATAAAACAAACATTTTGTATTTATTATCCCTACAAAACACCGTAATTTACAGGAGAGAAATACCTACCTCGGACCTCCTACTCTACCTACCCATTGACTTGTCATTACTCTTTGAAATGAAATGATTGAATGCATAGTATATACAGGGTGGCAGGGACATCGACAAAAGTGCAATACCTACGCGGTCAAAATGTATGGAACAGCAATATTTTTTTTTAATAACCGACGAAAAATTTAGATACTATGGGTTTAAACTAAACTCATGTGCTCAATCCAAGGTTACAGTTTGCGCGTCGATGTCCCTGCCACCCTGTTTAACATTACTCGTATCTAACCAATAGATAACCTACTCCTGTATCAATTGAGTCATATTCCTAGATAGGTACTCATTACGCGTATTACCCGAAGGGATCGGCAGTGTTCGCTCACGGGCGGCAGACTTGGGGAGTCCGCCGCCATCTCGGCATGATGGCGGCGCGCTGTGTTTCACTCTCATTGCGACCCTTAGGTGATAGATGGTGACTGCCCCAATGCGCGAGCGCGAGCACTCTCTTCCCCACGCCAGAGGTAGTTGGAATAACACCGTGTGGTTTTAGTCAGTAAGAGTCTGACAGACCCCTCCGCGCGCCCCGGGGCGGAGGACATCCATGAGGATTTCCACACGTAAAACAAAAAAAAAACTAGAACGTGGTTTTTGAACTAACATCGACATTACGTAAGACATAATGTATAAGCCCCATAAAATTGGGGGCTAGCGAATAACTACTCACTCTCCGGGCACTAATCTATAGGTAGGTACTACGGTCTGCTCCTGAGAATTTCCCAATGGTTTACATTTTAACATCCATCAAAAGTTTTCCCCTGCGCTGTGCCTAATGCGCACACTATTTCAGTCTTCTCACAAACCAAATACATTAAAAAAAATCCTATCTTAAAGCTAAAAATCCTGGCTGCAGTCAAACTTATTTACTTATATATATAATATACACACATAAACAGACCAGAAAAAAAAACCTTGTGTTGAGTCAGCTAGTAAATAATAGAAAAAACATGTTGGAGTTTACATTTTCAACCATAAAAAATGTTCACCAGCTCCACTAAGCTCATTTCAGAATTAAGAGAACTGGCAAACTGACAACTCAAGTCAAGCCACAAGTTATATCGGTACACCGGCTCCATATACAACAGTCAAAAACACACAGACGCGTAGGTACTAGTACCGATCCCCCAGTCTAAATGACGAGAAGTACTTTTTAATCAAATATCAGTTAGTAACAGTCAGTTGAAGGCCCCTTACTATGCAAACATATTATATGATTTATATGTTGGGGTCGGCTTCCAGTCTAACCGGGAGCAGCTGAAGAGCTAAATATAAACGTAGGGTGCAAAAAAGTTCTAATTCGCATTCTGCATTTTCTTATTTCTCTAGACAAGTGCGTCGACCAACTTCCTTTCCTGTATCCCATTCCTAACCTCTCATCTGAGACGGGGTGCAAAAATTGTCAAACGCGCTTCGCTCGTCATTGCATCCTCAATCAACTCAGCCTATCGCAGTCCATTGCTGGCCGGCCTCTCCCAGGCTGCGCTACAACACCCTGTCCTCGTCTGTCCCAGCCACCTTCTTTAGGTCGTCGGTCCATCTAGCTGGGGGACATTCCATACTGCGCTTGCCGATATGCGGTCTCCATTCCAGGACTCGTCTGCTCCACGAGCCATCGATCCTTTCACAAACATGGCCAGTCCACTGCCACTTCAGTTTGCTTACTCTGCAAGCTATGTCGGTAATTCCGGTTCCTTTCCAGATAATTTCATTCTTGATTTTATCCTTCAGAGACTCCGAGCATAGCTCGCTTCATAGCACGCTGAGCGACCTTGAATTTGTGGACCAGCCCGACCGTCAGTGTCTACGTTTCGGCACCGTATGTCATGACGGGCAGGACGCACTGGTTTCGGTGTCGAAAAGGCGATGAAGTACCTAGGACTGTCCTCGATAGCCGGTGGGACTTCGGGCCGCACATTCAGCGGCTGGTCCCCAGGTTGATGAGCGTTGCAGCCACAGTATTACAAGGATATTGTAATACTGTGTTGCAGCTGCTCATGCGCGACTGCTACCCAATTTGGGGGGGCCCAACGCCTCCTGCCGGACACTGTATGTGGGGATTGTGCGGTCCATAGCCCTGTATGGGGCTCCCGTGTGGGCGGACACCCTGTCGGCCCGCAACGTCGCAATATTGCGAAGGCCGCAGAGAGCGATGGCTGTTAGGGTGATAAGACCCTAACAGCCATCGCGCACCCGGTACGATCTCCTACGAGACAGCAACTCTCCTGGCCAAATCAACGCGAAAATGCTTGCGTCCCTGTATCGCTGGCGGAAGGTGGAGCTTACGCGTGGTCAGCCTCCGGTTCCTCGGGAATTTCGAGGCACGAAAGATCGAGCTCCATCAGATCCTAGTGGCTGAATGGAGGGAGCGACTTGCGCAACCCAGGTGGGGGCTCGCCAAAATAGTGGCGGTAAGGCCTGTTATGGAGGAGTACCTGAAAAGGCAGCATAGCGCCCTGAGTTTCCGGCAGACGCAGGTGCTTACTGGACACGGATGTTTCGGAAAATACCTGCGTCGCATAGGTCGGAAGCGAACGCCAGCTTGTCATCACTGTGTGAACTACCACGAGGACGCGGTGCAACATACGCTGGAGGAGTGCTCAGCTTGGGCCCAACAGCGCTGTGTCCTCGTCGTGACACTTAGTGCGGGTGATCTCTCACTGCCGGCCGTGATTCAGTCCATGGTCGAAAGCGAAAACGCGTGGGATGCTGTGGCCTCTTTTTGCGAGTAGTTGATGCATGCTAAGGAGGCGGCGGAGAAGAGAGCATACCTTTCATTCCACCCGCACCAGAAGAACAGCCGGGCGTCGAAGGGCGCTTAACGATCTCTGGCTACCATAAAAAGGGGCATGCGGGCGGCGAAATTGGGGCCGTGTCGTCGCTCGAGCAATCAGGCTCAAAAAGGTGGCACGCAGTATGCGTGCCTTAATGGAAGGACGTGCGGTCGTGGGATCGGACGTACTTGGTGATGGGGCCCGCTAGGTATGACGGGCTGATACCAGTCGGGGGTGCGGTGAATGAACAAATATCTCCCAGGCCCCCGACTCATGGTACTAGAAGGAACAGTGGGGTTTCAGTCGGTAGAAGTCCGACATATCCCTCCGTTCTTCCCAGACGGAGGGTATCAATGAGGAATTCTCTACGTTAAAAAAAAAGGGCGCACTGGTTGAAGACCTTAGTCTTCAAACACTACGGGATAGGCGACAAGACTTGAAGAAGTTTTCCAAATGCTGCCCAACCCAACTGAATCCTTCTGCCGCCTATTTTCTCAAAGTTGTGTCTACCGAGCTGGATGACTTGCCCCAGGTAGACATAATCCTTCGCAACTTCGAGAAGCGATCTTTCGATGTGGAGTGGACTTGGCAAGACATGCGAACTGTATATGACTTTTCTCTTTCCAAATTTAGGCCTAGGCCAACCCGCCGAGAGGCTCCATTTATTCTGTGCAGCATTTAGTCTAGCTGTTCCAGTGTCTCAGTCATTATGACGATGTCATCGGCAAATCGAAGATATGAGATGTACTCGTTCACGTTGACAACCTGTCCAGCTCAGTCCAGCGTCTTGAAGACGTCCTCCAACACATTGGTGAACAATGTAGGGAATATTACATCCCCTGTCTCACCCCTCTAAACAGTTGGATATAAAACTTCATTAAAGATATGGACTCGTACTTTCATATTATGTTTAACTATTGAAAAGTCGAGCAGCCGGTCGATTGGCAAGCTACAATTGATAATTAAAATAACTTGACACAAATAAGCAGAAGTGAGTAAATACAGCAGAATTTTCCAAAACCCTTAACATCTGGAGTGTTTTTATTGCGATAACTGATGCAATGTGCGCAATAATTACATAATAATTGCACAATTTATGGAATGATTGTGCAATAGAATTACACCATATTAGATAACAGAGAGGCATATAAGCGGGATGCTTGCGGGCCTGTCATCATTCATTCAGGAGAGTCGTCACAAGTAAGATATCTAAGTGCTACTACAACAGCCAGTCATTAACAAAGCAAACAGTTCTGCTTAGTCTGTTACAGAAATCGGAGACGCCATAAAAATGGAAGCAGTCGTCGTTGGAGTTCGGACCTACGGGAAAGGAAGTTCTATGACTCAAGAAGTAAGTACCGAAGTACAAGCTGATACGAGGTGTTCTCGCTGCAGAGACCGTTCTAGAGATCGATCGAGAAGTCGCGATCGATCACGCGGTAAGTCTAGGGGACGTTCCAGGGGAAGGTCTCGCGGCCGCTCCAGGGGACGATCCCGTGGCCACTCTAGAGGCCGATCTCGTGCCCACTCTCGTGGAAAGTCTCGAGGAGCATCAAGAGGTAAATCTGTAGCCCAGACAGGAGAAAAGTGTAGAGGGAAATGTGGAGATCACTGCGGGGAAAGCGGACGAAGACGAGAAAGATCCAGGGGACGGTCTAGAGGAAGATCCAGGGGGCACTCCAGGGGACACTCTAGAGGAAGATCCAGGGGACACTCTAGAGGAAAATCCAGGGGACATTCTAGAGGTAAATCTAGGGTTCACTCCAGAGGAAGATCGAGGGGTCACTCCAGAGGTAAATCTAGGGACCGTTCCAGAGAAAGATCCAAGATCCATTCTGGATAAAAAAAAAACAAGATAGCGCAAAATCTTTGGCCAACTTACGTACCGGCGGTAACTATAAAAGCAAGAACCGCGTCCTTTTGTTTAGTTTTTAGCTGTCCTCATGGGGGACTGGATGTTAGAAATGTAGGTATAGCTAGTAGGTACGTAGTTTTATTATATTTTTAAACAAAAAAAAAACTTAATATTGTGTAAAAAAACAATGTAGGTCTACATACCCAATATGAACATCTAATCCATGATTATATACAGTAGGGTTTAGGATATTTAAAAGTTACAGGATTTAATGATAAGTAGTTCGTAATGATTGTTACGTCTATAAATATATTTTTACTATCATTCTTATTTTTATTACGGACAATGTTGATAATTTAGCATTTATTACAACTCCTTTATTAGGATTAATGTAGGCTAAATTCTTAAAATAAAAATATTATATTAAAATTAAACAAACATCCTGTTTATTTTTCCTGCACTACAAAACACTTATTATAATTTTTCTGGAAATAAAATCCCAAAAATCTCTATTAGTAGGTACTTATTGTTTTATCAAAATACAAGAATATCAAATAATTTGATTGATATCACATAAAAACACTATTACAAATACCTAGTATGACTGAATGCATAGTAAAATAAGCGTGTCTGATAGCAGTACACCTGCGAGTGGGGCTGCTATCAATAATGTCGATCCATAAAATTCACTCTGAAGTTATTGACATTCAAGTAAGTACTTCTGCATACACGGAGGGGTCCGTGACTAAATAATGACAGCCGCACAGTTCAATCAATCAGGTTAAACTACGCTTGCCGCGGTTGGTCTGTGGATGGGTAACCATCTTTACATACCGAGACGCCTCCGTGCCTCGTTCCTCGCACGTTAAGCCGTTGGTCCAGGCTGTCATTCGTGGATCTTTGACAGTCGTTACGGGTAGTCAGGAGCCCGAAAGTCTGACAACCAGTCTTACCAAGGGGTATCGTATTACCCAGTAACTGGGTTGTGGAGGTCAGGTAGGCAGCCGCTCCATTTAAAATACTGGTATTCAGCTACATCCGGTTAGACTGGATGCCGACCCTAACTTAGTTGGGAAAAGGCTAAGCAGGTGATGACTTCTGCATACACACATCACGTTTGCATTACCTGAACGGCATAGGCAGAGGTTTGCTCCCTTGCGAGCGACGGACTTTGGCAGTCTGTCGCCTAAACAAACTCAGGCCCTAGACGAGTTCCTCTTAGGAGGAACGACCATCCTTTAAACAGCAGAGGCGTTGTTCCAGTCTGCTTATTCCTATAAAGGGTGAAATTACATTACTAGCTAGCGAACCTACACAGGTGATATGGGTATAAATATTTAAACATTATGAAACAAGAAAATAAAGATTTGATGTTCTCTTTTTTTGGGGTTACAGACCGTATGTAGTGTAGTTACTTGAAATATCAATTAAATAAAAATCACTATTTATTGAGTAAACTTACAGACGAGATGGGTATCAAATATCAATATCTAAAACCGATGAAACAAAAAATAATTATTCTCAACTCATACTTCAAGGAACTACGCTTTCATCTGTCGGTAACCCAAAAAAAACATCATATCCTTATTTTTTTTTTACGAGTTGGTATCTGTGGTTCACGTCAGCGAAATTCGCTAGCTAATTTTATTTGACCTTGTATATTAGAACACAGATTCTTCCACTAGACTGTAACATTGTATTCCAATTCCAGGGATTCTTTACAATCGCTGTTTACGTTCACTATTTCATACCGGGCAGTCTTAAAATCCAGACGAAACTTTACACAGTGCGTTTACACCACCTGCGGGAGTTGATAGATGACCCCGTATATGACCCTCTGCGTTTTACGAACACAAGAAGATGGTTGCCTAAAGGTGAAGCGCCTTACCCGGGCTATTGTAGGGCACCCGGAAGTGGGACGTGTATACCAGCCCTTTGTAACTGCCAGAAACTCAAAGAACGATGGAACTTTATAGTCTTGAAAAAGGTAGAGGAAAACAAAAAACTATTTACTAAAAAGTCTTAATTTTGGACAATATGTTTATTGCGGTTATACAATGTATCGTAATTTTCATTTGAAAATCTTACACAGCCTTTTTACAATAAAGTTTATAGAGTGCGTTTGTATTTTGTGTTTAACATTCTTCTACCCGCACCCTAATTGCGGAACACACTATCAATATCAATCTGAATCATTTTGAAGGATATTGCTAATCCATTGCGTCATATGTTCGAACAATTTGTCTGCTCAACAACGTAAATAACGCAATGAATGTTGTTGAACTGTCAAAATAGAAGCCATTGTTGCTACTGATAGTGTGTTACGCAATTACCCCACCGCTCCGGTTTCACTCGGTTTTTACGACTTGACGAAACATATTAGAGATCTCTTAATTACATTAAGTTTAATACTAATGTGTCACCTATTGTTACATATAAACATTCCAGAATAAATAGTTTAGAAGAACAACGCGGTCACACAGACAGACACGAAAAGTGACTTAAATTTATAGTACGAATATGTATAGATGTGGGATATAAAACATCGATATTGTTAGTTCATAAAAGTATAAATTGTGTTTGGTTGAAAAGTTAAAATATACTATCTACAGGTATATTACAATACCCTACTCCTTGATCCGTCTCCGAAAATACAGGGTCAAATTTAATAAGCTAGCGAAACTCCGCAGACGACATGGGTATCGATAAATAATGACGACAGAACAAAAAAAAAAAAAACAATTTCTATAAACTGTCCACTAGGTTAACCGTTTTTTGACAGATTGAACTAGTGAGCAATCATATATTTTTTGTCAAAACTGATACATGTACGGTATTATAATGTCTGTAAGAAGTCATAAATAAGATTAGGCAGTTTATATATTAATTTTATTACGCATTTTAAATTTAGCTTTTACGTAATCTGGAATAGTTCGTTCTAAGACAGCTGTCAAAAAATGGTTAACTTAATGGACAGGTATAGTAACTATAGCCGACTACGGCCGCTGGTAGTTACTTGAAATTATGAGTTTCTTTTTCATTTTATCGTGTTTAGATTTTGACACCCATTACGTCTGCGGAGTTCCCCTAGCTAATTTAATTTGAACTAGTTTAAGAACAAAATTCTCAGTAAAGGCAATAAATACAGGATAAATTTTTATTCAGTGCGTAAATTTTTACAGGCTGTTCTACCCATGAATATGAACAACTTTCACTATGGGACCATCCCTGAAATCACAAAAAAAAAATCAGCTGTTTCTTATAAAAGTTCAATACCTACTCGACCAAAATGTATGAATCTGCTGATTTTTTTTTCGTGATTTCAGAGATGGTCCCATAGTGAATGTTGTTCATATTCATGGGTAGAACACCCTGTAAAAATTTACGCACTGAATAAAAAATTATCCTGTATAGCTTGCCGTTTTACTTTATCACTGTGGCAGTCATTTCACTGACAACACCATATTTTCACTCAGTAAGACAGAATGTCATGCATCGCGTATCGCCAAGTCCAGTTCCTCGCGAGGGTCTCGAAGCGCGCCCTGTCTCGTACATACATCTCGCCAAGTTCGGGCTCCATGCATACCTGGTGAACAATGACGCTTGTGGTAATAAAAAAATGTCTTGGAGTTTACACAAAATTCAACCTTATACAATCAATTGCTAAGTTTGTGAATGGATTTCAAGGCTCAGTTTTGTTTATAGTTATGCTACATTAGCTTATTTCTTAGTTTATTATATAACATATTAGGGTTAAAGGGGACACCAAAAGAAAGACCGCTCTAAGCATTTCAATACGTCTACTATCCTTTTCTTTATGTATTGGAAGGTGAAGCATCGGATATCTATGGTGTAGCATAATCAGCCTATAAGGCCCTTACTGCTGGGACACAGGCCTCCTCTCTGTGACAGTGAGTGGGCTATAATCCACCACGCGGGCCCGGTGCGAGTTGGTGGATGTCACATGTCGTCAAATTTTTAGTTCTAGGACATGCCGGTTTCCTTTCTCATTGGCGACAATGACCATATACAATTTAGTGTGCCGCCTGTTTTAAAGATTCCGTACCTTAAAAAGAAATTAAACGGAACCCTTATACGATCACTTTGGTTGTTCGTCGGTGTCTGCCGAGGACCTTTATTGTTGTTATTGCGTGTCAGAAAAAGCTTGCATCCCACATGAAGATAAGGGGATACCAACTTCTTATCGCAAAAAAAAACCCAGAGGCTTCGCAATACATTGCCATCTCAGAGAAATAGCTGAAATGTCTCTGTGCCTGTAATAACACCGGCACCCATATCTGCCCTTCAAACCGGAACACAGCAACGCGGCAGAAATAAATACATATAGGTACAGTCCACTGATCTCTAATAAACAAGTACTCTGAACTAAATATACTATACGAAATGACAGTTGTTTTTTGTGCCGATTCAAAGCGCCCCGCTCGAGCGTCTCAGGAACTAAAATTGGTATATTGTTGCAAATGACCGTCGTGTTGTTTTGGTACGTCTCAGATGATTTAGGTCTAAATCATGAAATAAGACTTTTTTGTGTATTTTGTGTATCCTACGAGATATTTAGAACATTTTTATCATGAGAGAATGCGCATCTTGTAAAACTCGCTATCAAAAATATTTTTCCACGGACGCTCACGTTGCTGTCAGCGCCAAAATGGCGAAAATCAAATGTCTTCATTTTGTCATCGATAGTACAGCCCAATTAAAACTTTATGGCGGTTCTAAACATGAGGCGAGTCGCTGCGCAGTAACAAATTCAACTGTCGGTGGGGGTAAGGGGTGAGGTACTGCGCAGCGAGTAGCGCACTGCAGAGCCGCCCTGGACGAGCTACTTCACAAGGACACGAATAAATAAAGACATGGCTTACGTCTAGCGCATGCGTCTCTTGTAGCACACATAAACATGCCTCAAACGCACTTTGAAACACAAGAACGTATAGTACCCATGCGTAAATAACACATAGATCGTTTGAATGAGACGATCACACAACATTTATTATGCAGGGTCATATTAAAATAACTAGCAAAACGCAGCAGGCATGGATACGACAAAAAAAAATGTTTTTGGGGTCAACGCCCGCAATATCGATAGTCGATACCCATCCCGTCTGCGGAGTTTTGTTAGCTAATTTAACTTGACCCTGTGTACCAGGCATATTCTGAGTACGCTCTTTCAATCTTAGATTACAGTTTTCCACCAGGCGAAATCGAGGTCAAGAGAGAGACATTGGCGCCGATTCTCTTGTTCACAAACTAAACTAAATTTAAGTTCAGTGCATCTTTTTCTTTCTATTTCATTAAGAAAAGGACAGAAGATAAATATTAGTTTAGTCCTGTCAAATTATGATACTTCATAGACAAGTTAGACGTGATTAAAAACATGGCTACTAAAAATACGTCAATTTACGTCAGGCGCGGACTAATTTGACAGGACTAAAGTAATATTTCTCCTTGTCTTAATGAAATAGAATAAAAAAGATGCACTGAACTTAAATTTAGTTTAGTTTGTGAACAAGGGAATCGGCGCCATTTATTATTAATAGTAATTTAAAAAAAACATGAAATCTAGCTACGTCCATGCTAGAAATACAGGTTTGCTTACACTCACCGCGGTGTATGGGTCAGTCAGCAGGCTTTGAATGGAGATGAGGACCTTGCTGATGGTCAGCGCTAGCGACCAGTTGTGGTGCACGGAATCTATGCCCACGTCGCCGTGACGGGAGATGTTTGGGTGTAAGATGCGTGTGAGGAAACGCACCACTGGGGGACTCATTGGGTATCTGTGGGGATAAGTATTAATTTTATAACTTTTCAGTCCTAAAGAGGGCCGTAACAAATATGGCTTTCAGAATTATAAAATTAAATAAAACTTTAATTCAGACTAGGTCCATAAAACTTTGTTAGTATCTTAGTGTTGGTAACAATAATGCTTAGGTATGTAACTAGGCTAGTATTGTTGGTTTTCAAACAGTAATTATTATTAATTCAGAGCTAGGACTGTCGCCACCCAGTGTCCCTGAAAGGGACAGTCCGCTCTGGCGGCGATCATTTTTAGAATGCTGTTGTTACTACCATGCAGGCGCTGTAAGTAAGGAGGCCGCTTTCTTTAATTAGAATCAGAAATACAACTCCTTAAGTTAGAACTGGCCTCAGATGTTACGATTTCCTGAATTAGTCATTTAATAGGGTAATAGGAACTAAGAGATTGATGATTGTTATTATTACAATTCTATAAATAAATTTTTGTGACGGCTGCGAATCATATTTACTGACCTGCAAATAGCAAAAAAAAACGTAAGAAAATTTGAATTTCTCGAGCTACCGTGACGCATTCGCCTTAAATCGCAATTATTATGTGGTAGTATTTCTACTTACGCGTACGGCACTTGTATGTAGAGATAAAAGACGCCTCCCTCGTACGGCGAGCCTATGGGTCCTGTGACGCTCGCCTGCCAGTGGCAACACTTGGGGTCCAGCGGGGTCGCCGCTATACCCTCCGGGGGGTCGTTACGCAACATCTGTGGGTGAAAGCAGCGAGATGATATTAATTTTCGTCATAGTTTACTAAGAATAATAAAGATATTTGTTTGTCTTTAAGGTAATAAAATTATTAACTACAATGGCGGCACTGTCTGACGCCGTACCGCCGTAATTATAATTATCGAATCGATAAGCTAGAGTTCAGCGTCGTCACCGAGGCAGGCCTAAGAAACGCTGGCGTGACGATTTGGACTCCGTTCTTAACCGATTGGACGGAGAAGGCACAGCACAAAGAAAAGTGGAAAAATATGGGGGAGAGACCTATGCCCAGCTTTGGGACAATATAGGTAACTGAAAAAAAAGAACGCCTCTCACAGGCGCCATGATATAGTGCCGCTGGTTTAGTAAAGACGACTTCATTTATTGGTTAGTGTCTGTATTCAGGTACATATGTCAATGCGTGAGGGGTTTTTGACTAATGCAATGTACATAATATTGTAACAGTTATAAATGACTGTTGAATGTTATGATGATGTGTGTTGTTATGATGGCTTGAAAACGCGCGTTTCTATCTAGCAGGCATTCTATTGACAGATTCGTAAACTATGTCCTTTGTTGCAGCTTTTCGGCTCCTTTCATGCGCGGCTTTGTTATCAAATTGTCATATAAAACATGAATGTTTCTGATATGTAGTTTTCTCTATAAAAGAGTTGGAACAAGTTATTAGTTAACAGTATACCTTGAGTTCAATCCTCAGTCGGTTGCGGCGCCACGCGTTCTCTTCGCCGGCGGGCTGCGCCTGCACACACATCTGCACCAAACAGTTGCGGCAGAAACACGACTCTACCAAGCATTGGTATTTCTGAAACAACAATAAAGATTTCCAAATAATCTCTTGGACTCTACAATATACCTTGTGTGGGATCACACGTCCCACGTAATATTAGGAAAATACACAAAAAGATAATAAACGTATTATTGAAATCCTTAGAACGGCCTTTCCTTTGTTTATTTTCCGCTAATCTGTCCATCATAAAAAAATAAGTTTGGTACGAGATTTTTTATCCTTATAAGAAACGAACGATTGGCATCAGAAAAAGTTTTTGTGAAAACTGCCCATATTTTTGCTGACTGAATCATTTTTTCAAAATCTATGAATGCAGATCAAAATGTCTCAAAAAGGACTGTCTCCTAAGACCGTTTTCCTGTAGCTACAACAGTTAAGGTACTTGCTCTTACTGCCCCGTCTCAAAAATCAATCCCGTATTAAATTAATGTTTTTTTGATAAAGGTATGAAATAAATATTTTTATATTTTTTTGTATTTAGGAGTAGTACATCCTAAGTCCTTCTGGTTCTGTATTGTGGGAAGACATGTTACCTTGTGCCAGTCGATGTTGGAGAGCAGGGGTCGGTAGAGAGGAAAGCGCTTGTTGGTGAAGACGGCCCAGCGAGGTGGCGCCACGCGCGCGCGCACTAGGCGCCACCAGCGCGCACACACGCACGCGCACGCGCATAAAGACAGGTCGTCCAAGTAGCTGAATATGCACAGCAGCACTGCAAACACAGATGTGACTTTTTTAGAAAAGTTACTTGCAATTCTGTGGAAAAGTGTAATTTCAAAATGTAAAGTGTGGTTTCTTTACTATCCTCTGGGAAGTCAAGAAAAGACTGTATAAAAGACTGATGCGTTTACTTAAAATATGAATATTTGTTATTATGACCTCTTATCTGAACTCATTAATTAATGTAATAATATTGCTGTAATAATTTAGAACACTTCTTTGAAAAAAGAGTTAAATTTTTTAGAAAGATATTAATTTACTTGTCTTACATAAAACTGTTTTAAAGTACTCCAATAAAGAAATACCTTCAGACGGCAACTGCTCTACAAGTCCAGCGGCTAGATTGTCAGGTGGCCTAGGCGTTGATAGAGCCTGCAATGAGCGCGCGAGGCAGGGCGGGTGCGGTGGGGGCCCCAGACCAGCTCGATCGTCACTGGCCGATTCAGGCCCGTCTGCGGGCCCCGGGGCCGGCCTCTCGCCTCGTACCGGAGCATCAGCATGGGGTGGATCATCTATGAAAGCGGCGACGTCGACTCGCATGGAGCCATCAACACGAATTGGCCCGTCGGGACGCAGCGCTCCATCAATACGCATCGGCACATCGGCGCGCCCTGACCCATCAGCGCGGCCTGTCCCATCCGGGCGGCCTATCCCATCAGTGCGGCCTGGCCCATCACCGCGGCCTGGACCATCAGCGCGGCCTGGGCCATCGGCGCGGCTTGGTCCATCAGCGCGACCTGACCCATCGACACGGCCTGGCCCATCGGCGCGGCCCGGCCCATCGGCGCGACCCGGCCCATCGGCGCGACCTGGGCCGCCATTACCCCCAACGCCGCTGCCACATCCACTGCTGCTTGCGCCTGCACCTGAGTTACTGGCCCGGCTTGCTTCGTCTTCTGGACTTGTTTCACTGTCCATTGAACTCTATAAAGTAGCAGATATATGTCCAAGTTTTAGATCCTAGCTGAATACATACACTCATAAAGAAATATGCTGTGGTCTCCTATAAGTCAAGGAGTAGACTGACTTCATACCATATAGTGAATATGTTGAATCAATTTTAAGGTTGTTTTGTTGTAATATATACGAGGGCGACACTGAAAGTTTTTAAAACTGGCCACTTGTAAACGATATAATAAAAAAATAAATTCAAATTTTGAAAATGGAAATCTTTGCCAATATTATTATCTCCTTTATTTCATTTAAATACTTACAAAATACATTTTTAAATATTTTTATAAACAAAAGGATAAAAAAAACATTTAAAAATATAAAAAGTAGTAGCCCACCGGTATCGGGAACAGGGTCCAAGCTACCGGTGGTCAGGGCTCTAGAGAGAGGAACCTCCTGACAATGCGTGCCGTGTCAAGAAGTACCGCTTTCTGAATCAAGCCCTTGATCCAGCTGCCCAACGAGAGCCTCTTCAGGTGTTGGTCGAGGCTCTTGGCTATTAAGCCATTGGCTGTCACGACTATCGGCACAATGATCGCTGAGTCCACATCCCACATGTCGACAACCTCGCGAGCCAAGTCAAGATACTTGATTTGTTTATCTTTCTCGGCTTTCACGAGGTTCTCATCATGCGGGTCGGTTATGTCAACAATCATTGCGCGTCGCTCTGATCGATCCACCACCACTATATCAGGCTTATTGGCAACAATAGTCCTGTCAGTGATGATGGATCGATCCCAGTACAATGTGATATTACCATTTTCGAGAACTGGGTCGGGCACATACCTGTAGTACGGCACCTCCGATTCCACAAGGTTGTATTTCAGAGCAAGTTGCTGATGGATTATCCTAGCTACAAGGTTGTGTCTATGCAAGTACTCTCCGTTAGCTAGACGAGAACACCCGGAGATAATATGCCTGATTGATTCTCCCGGCCGGTGGCATGCCCGACAGATGTCAACCGTGCCGTCTTTCACAATAAATCTCTGGTAATTGTTCGTCATCATAACTTCGTCCATAATTGCACAGACAAAACCTTCGGTTTCTCCAAAGAGGTCACCGAAACGCAGCCAGGCTACGGACGCTAGTAGATCTACATCGGGCCCATGTAGGGCCCGGTAAAAGCGTCCGTGAAGCTCCTTACTCTGCCATACATCCATGCGATCATTGGTGTCAAGCACTACTGGCTTGCGCCAGTTCTCTTTAGCCAAGGAGAGCGGGGTGAGGCCCTTGTCCACCGCGACCACATCTCGATGCATCCCCACGTCGGTTTCTAAGAAATATTCCCTGAGACTGCATATCTCGCGATTGTGGAGGGTCTTAGCGTTTAAAAAGCCTCGACCTCCACACTTTCGCGGGATATACAGCCTCATTACCGATGACCGTGGACCGTGGGTGATGCATTCGATTTGCAGTTAGCAGCGTACGGACCCTCCTATCCAGGGCGTCGAGTTCGGTCTGAGTCCATTTGAGTATGCCGAATGAGTACATCAAAACCGGCATGACCCAACCGTTGAAAGCGCGCACCTTGTTTCCGCCTGATAAAAGACTATTGAATACTTTTTTCAGGCGGCCATAGAAGCGCTCCTTCAACGATTGCTTCATGTCCATGAACATTTAGCGGTCAGGAAGCTTTGTGCCCGGTGGATACCGGACATAATTTGACAGAGGCCCAAAAGCTCCGTCGTGTTGATTGGTGTCGTGAAATGGTTCAAAGATTTAAAGGAGGTGACTAAAATGCTGTGTTCGACACACTTACAGGTGACGAAAGCTGGATTTATTGTTATGATCCTGAAACTAAGAGACAGTCTGCTGTCTGGGTGTTTCCTTCCGAGGATTTGCCAACTCAAGTGAAGAGAGGTCGAAGCGTGCGAAAAAAGATGGTGGCCTCGTTTTTCGGAAGGACAGGTCATTAAAGAACAATTGTTTTAGAAGATCGAAAAACAGTTACTGCAGAGTGGTACACCAACAAATTGTTTGCCACTTGTCTTGGAAAAAGTTCAGGAGAAACGACCTCGCAGTAGGATCCTCCACACACGTAGGCACATTACCCATAATTTAAATAATAATTATTATTATATAATAAATAAATAATTTAAATAATAACTATAGTCAATCGGCCTAGCCTTTTCCCAACTATTTTGGGGTCGGCTTCCAGTCTAACGGGATACAGCTGAATACCAGTATTTTACATGGAGCAACTGCCTATCTGACCTCCACAACCCAGTTACAGGGTAATACAATACCCCCCTTGTCAGACTTTAGGGCTTCTGATAACCTGTAACGACTGTCAAAGATCTACGAATAATAAACCGGGACCAATGGCTTAATGTGCTTTCCGAGGCACAGAGAAAGACAGAAAGAAAAAGTATTTATTGCGATTCATACAGGAAGATCATAAACTAAACTAAACTTGAGGGCCTTGGTATATAAATATGGTCACCCATCCACGGACCAACCGCGGCAAGGGTAGCTTATCCTGATCGATTGACCCATGTGGCTGTTCTTACTTAGCCACAAGCCTCCCAATGGTAATAATTATAGTAATGCGTCAAATCTTGGATTGTTACATTACAGGCGAATGCACCTGGCGAGGGAGTGGCTGTAGGCTGTGTGCGACCTTACAGTTCAAGAACTGGACAAATAACAAAATCTTTTATTTCTTTACTCTTTTAGCAATGCTTCATTGCTTCTAAAGTATCTTTCAATGTCGCCACTTCTTAGCATTTAATTTTATGAATATGTATATCTGTAGAAAGCTATTTATTCTGTGCTTTGGCATGTACAGATAATCATAATAAATATCAATAAGCTAAGGCATAATGAAAGGGCTATCAATAAGCTATTTACTGTTTATATTAAAGGAAACTTACTCTGTAATACCACCAGGCAGGTACTGTAGCGCAGGCTCTGTTCACTTTACGTTCAGAACTATAGTTCAAATCTGAAGGCTCATCATTCCCCGAGTCACAATCATCTGTCTTTTCACTGTAGAAATACGAAGAAGGCAGGTACGACGGGAAATCCGGGAAGAGAAAAGCATGGCAAGTGACACAAACTGGCTCCCCGAAACTAGGACCGTAGTACCCATTGCACACATGACAAGTAGAATTCTGTAACAAATTGATCATACACTCATACAGTAACAACTGAATATTTGTCACTTATTTTTCTACTATTTCGAAGTTCATCATACGTACATCAAACTCAAACTCGAGAGGCTGCTCATTTGGTGTACTGCAAATTAGTTTGTCACCATTTTCTTCCAGTTTCTTCATAAAATGAAAAAACTCGGGACCCATTGCAAACATGTTTACTTTTCAGTCCAACAGTTTATTGATGGATTTGATAGACAATTATTTGTACAATCATCGAATAGGATATAAACATAGCTCTAATTTTGATTAGTTCATGGAACAAAAATAAGCAACACCACAGCACTTTAAGTTTCAAATAGTCATTGCAGTAAAAATTAATAAGTATTACAATTAGGTATTCTCAGTATTCTGCTAAATCCTGAAAAGTGAAATCAATTATAGAATTAAAGACAACTGTCAAAATATGAAAGTAATTTGACTTTATTTATATGACATTGACAGCAAAAACAAAAATATTTTTATTATTGCTAGCAGTAAAAACATAAAAAGTTACTAGTTCCTACTATGGAATTAGTATGTATGTGTACAACGTTCCTACTGAGGCAATTCTCGTAATTTTAAGAACGTTCACAGTCTGATCTCAGTCTCAATCTGTCAAAAATACCTCTAATTTCCCTACATTTTGAAATTTGTTTGTCGCTGAGATGAGACTGTGACTACATTTTGAACGTTTTAAATTACGAGAATTGCCCCTCAGGACATAAGCAATTTATTGGTAGCAAGGAGCATTTGTAGCACGCAATGATACAGAATCTGCAGTGTGGCTTGATAATAAGGAATAGAAAAAGCAAAGCACCACGTCAAGTTATAGTGTGTATACTTAGCGCTTCAATGTACAGACGCCAGCACATCAAGCTACTACAATCTGTCAAATTTATTTAATAGATTTTCAACTTTATCTCTGAAGTAATAAGGTTCAAGGTTGATTGGAAATTTTTTACAGTTTCGGGTAGCTTGACCTGCTGGCGTCTGTACATACAGACGCCAGCAGGTCAAGCTACCCGAAACTGTCAAATCCCAACTAACTTAGAACCATGTTTTAGTGATAAAGTTGAAAATCTATTAAAGTTTAATAGATTGTATGTAGTAACTTGATGTGCTGGTTTTTGTACTATTTAGTATAGTTTGACCGAAACTGCTGTACCGCGCCTAAGGAATGCGCGGTGAGGCGGGAGGAATGCGCGGCGAGGCGGGGGGCGGGACGCCGTGAGCGATGACGAATGGGTGGCCTGCACTGTCCCCCCGTCTCGCCGCGCACATACCGAAGGCGCGGTACAGAGGTTTTGGTCAAACTATAGCTTCTACATTCATAGTAGGTACCTAGTGTCCGTCTCAGGAAATTAGTCCCGCGACAATAAGGTGTAGAGTCCGTCTCACGAAAGAAGTCCCGCGGCAATAAGTTGAACAAATTTTTATTATACAGGATAATTTTTTATTCAGTGCGTAAATTTTCACAGGGTGTTCAACCCATGAATATGAACAACTTTCACTATGGGACCATCTCTGAAATCACAAAAAAAAATCAGCTGTTTCTTACAAAAGTTCAATACCTACTCGACCAAAATGTATGAATCTGCTGATTTTTTTTTCGTGATTTCAGAGATGGTCCCATAGTGAATGTTGTTCATATTCATGGGTAGAACACCCTGTAAAAATTTACGCACTGAATAAAAAATTATCCTGCATAGTAAGCAACATTCCTACAACAACCCTTCTACCTCACACACCTTTCTCTATTTAAGTTTGTGCATTTTATTAACCAATGGCGCCGATTCCCTTCTTTACAAACTAAACTAAATTTAAATTCAATTATCTTTTTCTTTCTATTTAATTTAGAAAAGGACAGAAGATTTTTTTTATTTTTTTATTCTTTAATGTAATTCTAATTATAATATAACTCCTATGGCTAAATACATCTTATCTCCCTAAAATCTTATCAATATTACAACAGTGGAGCGGAAACAGAGCCCAGCTATTGCTGGGTGGTGTTTACGCTCCGTAAATGGCACATGTATAATGCACACAACTTCCCGGCCCCTTCCGAAAAGGGAAAGGCCAACAAGCTGCTACATAACCCTATGTTGTACTGCGAATGCTGACACTATTGATTTCTATGGAAAGTGTTGACAATGGCGCCGATTCCCTTGTTCACAAACTAAACTAAATTTAAGTTCAATGCATCTTTTCTCTTACTATTTAATTTAGAAAAGGACAAGATAAATATTAGTTTAGTCCTGTCAAACTAGTCAAGCGCCTGACGTATTTTTAGCAGCCATGTTTTTAATAATCACGTCTGTGTCGTTAGATTTCAGAATTGAAGTCCAAAATGTTAAAACTCATAAAAAGCGGTTTTTTTCTGTTCGAGTAAGGCATTTTACTATCTTATTTTGAGGGGTGGTGTGACTATCAAGAATTGGATTCTCTATCATACTTTCTAACATTGTTTCTGTGAAATATTTATAGATTACGATTTAGGATAAACATGTCAAATGGACTTGGTTCAATTTGAAAAAAACACACCCCGTGTTTTAAACTTATTTTGCTTGAAAACTACAGGGACTTGTGTCAATTTGGTAAAATATTGTGAAAAATACTTCCCTTGCCTTTTAAATAAAAATAAAAGCAATTTTTTGTCAAAAGTGGACTTGATGCGATTTGAAATCTAACGACACGTCTAATCTGTCTATGGAGTATCTTAATTTGACAGGAATAAACTAATATTTTATCTTCTGTCCTTTTAATAGAAAGAAAAAGATGCACAGAACTTAAATTTAGTTTAGTTTGTGAACAAGGGAATCAGGGCCAGGAATATGATGATGAGATAAATAATTCATCGCATGCCCGTAGCGCCGCGTCTGCGAGACTCCTTTCGTGAAACGGACTCTTTATTTAGTAACATTCCTATCCACAGACATATAAAGAAGTCTGTTTCTATAACACATCCTTTTCTCTATTTAAGGTATTTAGGTAACCCGCATTCAATTTTCTTGCGTTTTGCAAGTCAGGTCAGGTCGTCTGTTGACCAAAATATGATTCGCGAGCGTAACAAGTATGTTTTTACAAAATTATAATAGGGAATTAAAATGAGGGTAGTATATGAATTTAGCGGGCTATCCTGGCGCTTCCTCCTTATGATGTGCATTTTATTATTAATCAATGCCTGTAATTATGATGTCGAGACAAATATAGTTTTTGTCTCCGTCGCAGCATGACTGTAGCGCCGCGTCTCGGGATTTCTTTCGTGGGACGAACTCTATCCGGGAAAGCGTCTTGTGTGCGACACGAGATGATTCACACCCGACATTCTGACCCACATCTGAGTTCAGTTCAGTTCACTTTTGTGTGCTACGCTCGTATTGTGCCAAAAGTTTTCTCCATTTCACCTACCTACTACGTATTTGCACTCAAAAATCTGAAGTTTGTAGAGATGTGTTACTCAATTATTACTCCAGCTGAACAGATTTGGCACAAGTTATGCAGATGTCCATGTTCTGGGTATACATAAAATATAACTTTTTATTCGGGTGTGAGTGAAACCTTGCGTGTTGGCAACATATAGGCTAATTTAGTTGTTGTGGGTGATCTTCAGTAAAAAGTAATTGAGCTAAGGCGATCATAACACTGCACCGCACTCCGTCGCGTAGCGCGGTGCAGTAGATTTAACATTGTATCAATTTGTATAGAAAAACAACCAGCGCGCGGGTCGCGCTCCTGGGTGGTTTGCTATGGCCACCCCGCGCTACGCGACGAAGGGCAGTTTAGTGTAATAATCGCACGATGTAAATGAAATGAATTGAAATAAAACAACAGCATCATTCTTAAAATTATTCTTAAATTACTCTTATCTTTTTTCCGTTTAGTTCTTTCTTTCGAGTTTTTCAATGTGCCATTTTTATCAATATCTTTTGAAAAAGAACACAAAAATTACATAGGTCTAAGATAATTATATCATACGCGTACATTGTACTTTATAATTAAATTGATAAAATCCGAATTTCCATTTGTATAATAACCGAGCAAAAACAAATTTCTGCATTTCTAACTTTTTAGTAATACTTTTACTACCTTTTTGATATTTCAAAAACGTAATAAGTAGTCAATATTTAAAATCGTTACCATGTGGTGTGGACGAATACGAACTAATACTACCATTAAAATACTATTATAAACAAACATATTTTGAGTTATGGAACCTTATCCATAAATAAACACAATGTAGATACAGTCAAATATTAAATTATAACAATTCTTCGACACGAGTGTAAATGTAAGTAGCTATTTTAATACATAATAATAGTTAAATTAGACAGCTGCCACCTTATATTTAGCTTTTCACAATGAAGCTGTCCCTACGTGCAGCTGCGAGGCGGCGTGGTCCGTGCACGGTGACGCGAACCCTGCTCGACCATGTTGCACGTACATTTAACAATATTTATCAACCGTACAGCCTTTAAAATACTTCATATTGCGACTTAACTGTATACTAGCATTTCTATCGGCCTATGCAGCACTCACAACGGCTACAATACGACTCTTACCTTAATCTAAACACCTAGACGCGATATGAACAATGATTGCCAAAATAGTATTCACAAAGTCACTAACGACATCTTCAAGGCGAATATAATACAAAATTAGTGTCAAAGAAAATTTTTCAATATTATCAGTAGTGTGGACACAATCGGAGGACATTCAGGCGGTCAGCAACGGAAGTCAACATCGTATATTTTTATGATATATTCGCTAGACTTAATTTATACACATCGCCCTAAACGAGTCCTAGGAAGTATATTTTTGTTCACAATCAGAAACAGCACATTTTCAAAACAGTCACTTCATCTCAATAATCTTATACAAATAAAAATAAAATCCATATTTCCTTAACGCGATCCGTCATAAATACACCGGAGTCCGTATATTTTCCTTACCTACATAATCGTTACCGACGACGTTTAGAAAGTAAAGGTAAAAGGTAGAGCTAGAGTCCAGTGGCGCAGGCGAGCAGCTCTAGTCGAGTCGACGTCGCGGCGTCCACACACTAACTTAGCTATACCGCACACTCGCACAAAGCTACCGCGCGGCGGCCGGGGGGGCCCCTCTACCGCACTCAGTACGGAGAGTAATACGTGCCGCGCCTGTAACCTCTGCAAACAAGGCACGCCGTTAGTCACTACAGCTACGTGCTACACGTTACAGACACAACTACCGCTACGCGCTACGCACTGCCATGCAAGCTACGTCCACGACGAAGGAGGGGCGCCGCATTGAAAATACTCAGTTTTCTATTACAAACTTTATTTGTAAAAAGTGTGTATAAATATTGTCTTTCTTTTGATCAATTTACAACAGTTTGTACCGAATTTTACAACAGTGTCTACTGTCTACAGAATGTTTCATTGCTTAAGATGTCACATCTAAGCATCAATATTCAATTGACTAAAATCCTTCCACTTCTAAATCTATAAAACAGAAGTAGAACAAGCGAGGAGAGAGGTGACATCTTGCACAAGTTAGTGTAGAAATTGGTGTAATTTGCAACTGTTAATGTATTACAATAATTGGTACCAAACTTCGTCTCTCATTAGTGTCACATCAAATGGTGTATGCTTCTTTCAACTATACTGATACTGGAGCCTTAGTTTATTTCAGACTTGTCAATTGCACATAATATGATGACTTAATGATTCATGATAATAATGACAATGCCTTGCAGTATGTTTATGTGGAGGTAGTAAGATGCGTTGTTTTATTTAAATAAATGATGAGATGAAAACAAAATGACAAACAAAAATACCTATTCACTTGATAGGTTAAATAACAAAAATAAATCCTAACAAAAAATAAAATATTTTCTTAGTTCAGGGATGTAGTATTTAAATGACAGGAAGTCATCCTAAGTAAAACAATTGAATTTAATTATCGTGATTTATATTTTGCTATCAATTTTAAATGACTACATATTCGCATTTTACAATTTTTGTTTGTTTGTACAAATAATAAAAACATAATTTTTTGGACAGAATTTAAGCTATTATCACCAAATAAGTCACAAGTCCCTGACATATTTTCTTCATAAAAGTCAAATTTTTACAATCTGTTTAAAAAAATAAAGAGATGATGGTCTCTCAATAAAATTATACGTAAAAGATTGTTCTGCTATCGGTTTTTACAAACTATCGTATGATACTAATATCCTGCTGGCCTTTCAGGGACAATGTCTTGAGATCGTATTATTAATTATTATAATTATAATACACTAAAGATAAGTTTATATGCAAGGCTCATACAGAGACAATTCAAAACAATTTTTGTACAAAGATCGTTAGCTACAACACTTTGTCTGGCAAAGTGCTGTTTACAGGACAATTTCATTCATTCGTAACAGTTGCAAATTATGTAACGAGAGTAAAAAAAAAACCACAGAAGTTGAAGATGTAGACAGTGTTAATAGGGATTGTACCTGCCGCGGCGCACGGGCCGGTAGCCGGAGTAGTACGGGGAGAAGCCGCCGCGGAACGAGCGGCCGCGGCCCCGCATGGCGCGCGGCGGCCGGTTCGTGGTGGACAGGCCCGGCTTGTTGGTGCGCTTGGGCATCACCTGCGCACACGCAACGTCATGCTATTCTAGTACTTGCTACGTTAAAATGAGGCGGATATCAAACTCATCATCTGCCTGGCCTTATCCCAAGTATATTAGGGACGGATTCCAGTCTAACTGGATGCAGTACCAGTCACTCAATAATAAATTATGCTGCTTTGAGGATAAACATGTCAGTTGATACCATAATAAAATAACAACAATTGATTTTAGTTGTTTTAGGGATGATTTATGCTAGACCGTCAGGGGCGCGACGCGCGTCCCTATCTGCTTAATTGGTAGGAACCATAACTCAGTCGGGATACGGAGGCTGCACGGTGTAACATGAACTGCTTCAAAAATAAAATGTTATGTATATGTTGTCTAGCATAATATCATCCCTAAAATCAACTATTGTTATTTTATTGTATTTCGTGTATTTCGGACCCATTAAGCAATGCAGTAAAGCATTCACTGCTTTTCAGCACTGCTTTTCAGCAGGCCACATCCTCAATGAGAATTCAAAAGTGCCTGTAATTGGTTTATTTTATTTAAATGCTTTGAGTTTGAGAAAAATGGGTTCCCAACCAAGTAAAAAAAAATATTATTGATACAATTTATGAAGATTAGGTTATTTCAAAAAGTTATACTACACAAATTCCTCAGATTGATGATCCACTTGGTTAGTCTCCTTCTAAAAAATAATTCAACAACGTACCTTAATTTGTCGCCCCCTAAATAATGATTCGTCCATAGCCATTGCAGTCTGTACACTGTCTTTGTCACCGAACTCTATGTAGGCGAATCCCTTTGGGTGGCCGTCGAATTTATTACATAATATTGTAACCCTGGAAATTAGCATGATTTTGGATTAGAATAAATAATTTTCAATATAAGATGTTGAGGCATCTCTGGCCTTATTTAATTGTAGACTAGCTCCTGCCATCGGTTTCGCTCGCGTGTAGGTTTGAAACTATCCCACAGGAACGTGCTACCGGAACAAAAAGAACCATATGTTCTTCCCCAGGATGCCATCTATCTCCTTGCCACTGTATCGAAATCCGTTCAGTGTTTTGGTCAGGCGTGAAAAGGTAACATACAGACAGTTACTTTTGGTTTTATAATATTAAGTATGGTCTAATGTCCGGTTTCCATGACAACGTAGGCTGTCACGTGCTTCCAAAGCGTAGGTGTAGATTCTGCTATCAACCACGCAACCGTGCGTACACGCACGCTTTGAGAAAAAGCAATCGTCTAGACTTTTCAAGGCAGGTAAGCCTATATTGCAGCGGTTTTATGTATGACGCGCGCCGCCAGTTAGAGACGAGTTTGGCAAGAGGAAATGGTAACAAAAGTGGATCTAAGATCACCAAGGTCGAGTTGAGTCGAAGTCGAGTCTTCAAGTGAAATTGTTTATTGAATAAACAATTTCACTTGAAGTCATAGTTTAACACTATATTTTTTCTTATATTATGTTTTAATATACTAGCGACCCGCCCCCTGCTTCACACAGGTTTTACAACTTGACAAAACATTGTCTAAATGATGGTGAAAACCGCACCAAATTCCGTTGCGTAGTTTAGAAGAACAACGCGGTCACACAGACAGACACGAAAAACCACTTTAATTTGTAAGATTTTTTAAATTAAAACGGTTTAAAACCAAAATTTAAAGACACAGTTTATACAAGGTCAAATGAAATTAGCTAGCGAAACTTTACAGGTGTGATGGGTATCTATATCGTTGAGATTATAAGTTAACAAAATAATATGTATAGATTCTTACCTATTAATAGATCCACATCCGTGGAAGTGCTGTTCCAGCTCCTCAGCAGTGGCACCATAGTCCACGTTGCCAACGTACACCGATCTGTTGTCAGCCTCTATCTTCTCCTCAATCGACATGTTTAGCGGACTTGCTGTGGAAACAGAAAAAAAAAACAAGTTGTAGAAAAAGTTAGTTTTCAAAAAATATTATAACATTCATTTTATTTTTGTATTACAACAAACAAGTGCAGTAGGCGATGTGTCGGGAGCACGCAGCAGTTTCATACAAAATGATTAATTTATTTATTGAAGAAATAAACAATCTTGTACTTTTATACTGCAAAACTATTCTCTATTTTTTCAAAGTTACTTTAAATTCCTGCGAATATCATAGCTCTCCCAAACTCGCGTATTGCACAGACAACATGTCATTAGAATACAACATTTGCATATGCGCCAAGCCTCCAAAATGAGGAAAAAAAAAAACAATTTATTTGACATCTTTTCTAAAACCCAAAAAAGGAAGAGAACCCTTCATCTAGGTTTCCTATTGAGAACCTGCCTATCTTCTTACTGACTCTATTAAACAGGTGTAAGAAGATGCTTAAAACGAAGCAGAGAGTCACTTCTACTCTCAGTCATTGTTATCACTTTTTGCACAGGACCATAACTGGGAATGTTCTGGTTACCGGAGATATTGTAGGTCATTTTAACTTAATTTCACAAAAACCATTTTGTGAAATTAACCACCAAATAAAAATCCTTGCCCAGCAAAAGTTTTTGCTCAATGTTTCTTAGTTTGAGGTACAGAATGCACACAAATAATGGCTATTATGATGAGTCTTTTGACACCCAGCATATTGAACAGTTTTATTTATCTAATCTATTTAAAATCTAAATAACAGAGAACTGAGGGCAAATGAGATGAGTAAAACTGAGGTTTATAATAACAGCGAGGTGCAAATGTGAATGTTGTAAAAAGTAACATCAATCATGCAAACCCATTTTTTTTTCTTTCTCAGAGCACCTTGTTTTACCAGAAGTTATTTTATAGTTTACCAGAACAGATCCTTAATATTTTGTAGCAAGACCTTTGGATAAAAAAACATTAAGAGCAAATAGTTTGGAGTATACTAAAGGCTTTTAATGACACCATTCCTAACTATTCTTGTTCTAAGGGACAGTAAACCTGTATTTTCTGTACTAAAGTCTGGAAAATTAATTGTTAAGCAAATTGAAGTTACCAACTTAAATTGTCTGTATAGTCAAATTACAACTGTTATTCTTTGACAGTTGTACTATTGATTATATATTACTAACACGGCAAATTGACGTAAGGTGTAAATTTTCTTAACAATTAATTTTCTGGCTGTACCAAAGATTTATACAAGAAAACTAAGCTAAATCTAGATGAACTAGGTACATGACAATCTAACATAATACTCAAAATATTGGTTAACTACAGAACTAGTGAATGGATTATGTTATGGCTGTAATTTTTATACAATGCTATTTATCCTCAGTTTCTTACCTAATTAGCAATTATGATTAATATTGTCCATGCTGGGCAGCACAGTGACAACCAATCTAATTAAATATGTTTAAAAGAAACAAGATTTTCCAAGATATGGCAGCTACGTCGGACTCATTAACAGATCTTGTTCATTGGATTGCAAAATTTTGTGTTATCTGCCCAGGTAGGACAAAGCCTATTTCTATTAACCTACAGTCTAAGAGGAGGGTCTTCTTTGTACAGAGATCTATGGGTTGTAATAAGGTGTAGAAACAAAAACTTACTAAGTCCAGGTGGGCTACCCATACTCATCTGCTTGTCTACTTCAGTTTGCATCTGTTTTAGTTTCTCAGCCTCCTCTTCCATTTCCCGTACCCTTGCCTTGATGGCGGCCAAGTCTGGCACTTCACCGCCAGCAGCTTCATCACCACCCTAAACAACAATTTGTAGATAGATAGGTACTCTTTATTGTATGTAGACCATTACAATAACAAATAGACAACAATATAACATAACATCACGCCTTGTTTCCTCGAAGGATTAGGCAGAGGTCTACGTATAGTACACCCATATTTTACCAGTTACAGATATATAATCAACCTATAATATTCCCACTACTGGGACGGGAGTGGGCCATAATCCATCATGCATGCCCAGTGCGAGTTAAAGACAGTTACAAAGACCAAAAATAGAAATAATGAAATCATATATTTCATCTTTATAAGTACAAAATTAACCTAGAACAATCAATGTTTGATGCAGTAATAAAACTGGTGTTTGGTCTAACTGTTGAGTTTTGTCAAATTTGTAGTATTTATTATTGTGATTTGGATAATGATTTACTTTTTATTTTGTATGCCATATGCTAGATTGGCCCATGTCTGCATGTTGTCAATAAGACTATATAAACGCAGTTTCTAATTAATAAAGAATATTAATCAAATATAAAATCAATGTAGAATGTAGAGAAACTGTTTGATCTGCATATTGATAAACAAATGAATAAACAATAGGCCCAGTCAACATGATTTTAAAATAGCTTTGGTCTTATCACCTGACTTACTAATACCAAATCAAATTATGTTTGTTATCATCTGTGTTTATCACTCAATGATAGACACATAAAATAGTTAAATGCCATAGATTTGGGATCTTGCAGTTGATCAAAATAACAAATTCTCATTTATTTGCACAGTTATGATTACAAAAAGTTATGTTACACGTACGTGTAATCGATGATTTACAGGTTAGCTTTGTAAACCAGTCGTGTAAAGGCCGATTACCGTTAATACTCAGTAAGTGAACATTTCACCTCGGAATAACTGTTTTCTTCTCCTGCTTACTAATAAACCGTGTTCGTACATCTTTATACACAAGCGTTATGTTACTTTAGACTAGAGAAAACTAAGAAATACTCACTCCAAGACTATTGTCAGTCATGTTTAGGGAACCGTTGGTCCCGTCCAAATGATTGTTGTCAATCGTCTCTAAATAGTCATCATTTTCTGCCATGGCCATTATCTGTATCTTTCATGAATTCAACACTTAGAACTTCACACTTCACTAAATCCCTGAAACAACACGTAATTAGTGAAACTCTATGTTGGAATAAAGATGATTACGAAGTTACTCTGACGTACCGGTAACCAAATCCGTTAGAACGCAAATGGCCTACTTTTGAAATACTATTCACTTTGACCACTTAGGGTCATTGGCTTTCACTAAAAATGTGGTAATTTCGTGAACATCCTATTATTCCTTTGATATTTACAGATTCGTTTCGGCCAAAATACCTAAAAATTAAACGCCAAACCAAACAATTGACAATGTGACCATAGTAAAAAAACTTTATGATTGAAATGAAAAATTGCCTCATTTTCATAGCAAAAGTGCGTGTTCAATATTTTAATTCAAATTATATGCGTACAATGTAATAAAGAAGGTTCAAAACTCTGATTAAATCTTGAATTGTTGACGATGCCCATGGTGTACTCAGGGTTTATGCCCTCCCATCCTGCTTATTTTTTTTCTTTTGTGTTACTGTCTACTACATGAACCAGAAAAAATATAGCAACCCTGAGTCAACTTCATGTTGACATTCATTGGGTCGGGGTCCACACCACAGTCTGTCACTGTCACTTGCTTTCCTGTCAAGTGTGAAGTGTCCTCTGTCAGTAGGTACTTATCCTTATCTATGCCTCTGTCTGTCACCATCCCGTTAGGGTATATATGTTCTGTGGTCACCATTTACCAAAGCCAAAGAGTACCTACTATAAGATTGTCTGTCACTCACTGAAACCACAGAGTACATTTTTATATAGGACTGAAACTGAAAGAGAAGAGTACCTAGCTCCCGAATTCCGAATCGTGAGTGAGTTAAAATAAATTCAACTCCTCATTTAATTCTTACGCTAACGCGAATCAAAAGGCAACTCCAAAATAAAACATAAATACAATAAAAAGTAACGAAGATATAGACTAATAATATGTTGATAAATAAATATACTTAAATCTTATCAGTAATCACTATCACAATAACAACATCACAACAAGACTTTAATTACTTTTAATACACTGATGGTGTATTCTAGCTTATACAAAGTATTGGTTGCGGTAAGTACCTACGTAATCAAAAATCCATTTAATAGTTAGCCAATAATCCTACGAAATCTTATATGATGGTTTCCTTTGTAAAATAAATTGTTTGTTTATTTAACTAGTTTGTTGTCTAACTAATTTGTAAACTTTCAGGTGTTTGTGTGCGTCTGTTGGTTCCATGCAATATATCTGAGTTGGAGTTTATCACCTGTGCTGAAACATGCCGCTCACAGCTGATGTGGCTGCCCAACAAGTGCAGGTACACAATACAGTAATAATCTTTAAAATAATATATATTATATACTGGCTCAGTGTCGACCCCTTTATAAGCCAGTATAATGTTTAGATTTTATTACCTGACTGTTGCACGAGGGGTAATGCTTTTTCAAGACATACTTCACATATGTGTTTCATATTTATGCTATGCTAAAAAAAGTCTAAGCTAGTTAAATTAATATCATGTAATATTTATAATATGTTAATTTTTAATCTCAGGAGCGTCTTAGATCCCTGCACAGACTAATTTATGACATTGAAGCAGAGAGATCTCGCAATGAGCAGTGCATAGACTCGATATTGAGAGCAGAGAAGGCTGTAGAGTCTCCTCCTTCCAATGAGGACTCCTCCAGTTCCTCACAACAGGTATATTAAGTGTTTTTATAACATGAAATTATTTAGCCAAGAGACAGTCAACATTTTATGGTTCAATTTAGATTTTATTTATTTATTTAATTCGGGAAAACAAACAGTTACACAAACATCGTAATAAACAGGTAGTTAGCAAAGAAAGACATTACATATGTGTCGCTCACGACATTATCCACACCATAAATACTAAAAAATTATTAATTAAATTAAATTTTAAATTTTAACCCTCATCGTTGAACTGTCCATTTCATCCGCATTGTGGCACTGCATACAAATCTCGAGAGCAGTGATGGCCCAGTGGTTGGTAACGGCCGCGACTTACGAGTTATAGGTCATAGTTGATCCCAGACAGGTGCTTTACGTTGTGTAATTTTTTTCTCCACCACTGCTCTCAAAACGATGGTGGTGAAACATAGTGAGGAAACCAGCATGTTGTAGAACCTAAAATTAGAAGACATGTGACATCTACCAAGCCAGTGTGGCGGATTACTTTCCTCTCTCTCGCTGAGAGGAGGCCTGTGTCCCAGCAGTGGGAACATTATAGGATGATTATGCTACACAAATCTCAGAGTTATTCAATTAATTTATTTTAGTCAGACAAATAAAATATTCATGGAGTAATACACAATTTCGATGTAACATAAAATTATTAGATAACATAATCAAAATAAAAATAAACTCAATAATAATCATAATCAAAATAGGCAAATGTTCACAAGCATCTGCAATAATAAATAATATTCTATTCTTACGAACCCTGAAGTTCGTTTATAGAATTTGGTTCTTCTTCATTTAATGTCTTACGAATATGATCCAAATTAGGGACACATAAAAATATAGTACCTATATTACTTACAGATGCAGTTGAAAAGCTTGTATAAAGCTGGATTGTCAGCAGCAGAACAAGAAGAGAACCTACTTCGGAAGGCTTTGTCGCGTATCTATGAGATTCGTAGCATCAAAAATGAGAGAAGAATACAGGTACAATTTTTTTTACGCTTTCAAGACCCTTGTTATCTCCCCCACTGAAAATAAATGAAATAAGTTTGGTAGGTTAGCTATAAGTAAAGACCTTCCATATAAATTACTAGCTAATAAATCTTGTGCATAACACTTTTCTACAAAAAAAAAAAAAAAACTGTATAGTCTGTTCCAAATGTATCTGATAAAAGTGTAAACAAACCCTATTCAGGTATAATTCTTAAGTAATCACTTACTAAAGAGAATCAGTTGCACATTCTGTATTTAGAAAGTTTCAAACTTTATATCTCACCACTTTTGAATGACACTATAAAATTGTAATTGAAAATCAGATTGTAATTGAAAATCAGGGAGTCTGAGGAAGGAGGAGACTGGAGGGGGAGGGCGACGAAGGCTATAAAATTAACCTCATTTGTCAAATAAAACACATCTTTAAAATTTGAATTTTGGGTTTTTTATTCAAATAATCGATCGATTCATTACTCGATCTTTATCAATAATAAAGATCGAGTTGAATGGCGTGCAAGGAGTGGCCTATGTCTAGCAGCGGACTGCCATAGGCTGATGATGATTCAAATAATCAATCAATGCTTCTGCCTTCTCTGTATGAGAAGAGGCAGTCGCCCTGCAGTGGGACAATAATAGGCTGGTATTATTATTAAATTAATCAAATCAAAGTAATCAATCTGTAAGTGGCGCTACAAATTGGCATCCACAGGTACCTTTTCTGATTCATTTGTTTACATTTTCATCAGATTGTTTTGGAAGACACCATAGTAGTATCAAAGCCCTATCAGGTACTACCAGTGGATTGCTGTTTTGTTGAAACAATATTTTGTCTAAAACACTTCGAATGGTTTTTAGGCGCGTTACGCAGGCAACAAAGAGACAATTGGCTGCGGAGCCCTAATGAAGATGTTGCTAAGTGCGGCGCAGACGTTGCCTCTACACGTGGGCCGTGTGGGCGAACGTGCGCCTCCGCTATGCGGGGCCGTGCCGCCAGACTCTGGACATGTGGCGAAGGCTGGGGACGCTGTTGCTGCACTCGTCAGGGTGTCGGAGAAAGAGGAGAATTGGATATTGGCTGAGGTAGGATCATCGTCATTCTTTTGCCCTTATCCTAATTAAAACATACTTGGGATCGGCGCAACAAGGTAGGTTATGGATAGATTTAATTTTTATAAGACCAGATTGTTAGAAATCGTGTTTTTCTAAATTTCCCACCATACAAATGCATAACCGGGCTGTGTTTGCGCCTAACATCACTAAGATTGTACGATCTGCTGTCTTAATATGAAGTGTATATTTGAAGCAAGCTCGCAAAGAAGGAAGCATTCTCTTGCTCCCTTATTAATAAACGTGGAGTAAAGTTATGCAAAAATAACCTTGAGAAATGTATGGTTACACTGGTTGTAACTTTTAGGGGGATTAATGTTTTGCTTTATTAAAACAGGTAGTAAGCTGGCTGCCTGCTCAAGGCAAGTACGAGGTCGACGACATAGATGAAGAACAAAAGAACCGTCACATCCTGAGCAAACGCCGAGTAGTCCCACTTCCTCTGATGCGCGCCGACCCACGGGTTGACGAGCATGCCTTGTTCCCTAAAGGCGCTGTCGTGATGG
This sequence comes from Apamea anceps, assembly GCA_951799955.1. Lineage (NCBI taxonomy): Eukaryota > Metazoa > Arthropoda > Insecta > Lepidoptera > Noctuidae > Apamea > Apamea anceps. The sequence goes on from OX637517.1 coordinate 6,993,017, forward strand.
CACTGTACCCACAGACAACTTGCTTCTATAGAGCTGTGGTGAATAGACTACCGGCTAACGCTGCTGATCCTTATGAAGTGCTGTTTGAGGTAAATTAATATTGTTTTTGATTTTTTTAGTAATTCATATTCTTTATGAATGAGTGCAAAAACAATAATAATCATCGATTCATCTGTTAGCTAAGATTGGCGTGCTAGCTGTAGGGTATTATTCCACACACACACGCGACTGATCAGTGCTCTCGACAGACGATAGACTCATGTAAACAAGCCTTTATTTGTTAAAAAAATATCCTGAATCTATACCACAAAGTAATCAATACTTATTTTCGTCAGCTGTTATTGTTAGTCAATTTGTACCAGCAAAGCTTTACTAAACTCATATAAAATTGGTTTTAGGACTCGTCCTACGCAGACGGCTACTCCCCTCCGGAGCGCGTGGCGCAGCGCTACGTCATTGCTATCAAGGAGGGCAAGGGCCGCGCCACCTGACCTTCCGCCGCCGAGCGCCCGCCCTCCAGCCGCTCCGACGCCACCTCCAGCGACTCTATGCTGTAGACTACTGCCGGACTATTCTGTATAAATCCCACCGTGAAAACTAAGGTGAAGTGAGCTGTCCACCTGATGCTTGGGATTGACAGCTCACTTCACCTAAGTACTCACGTTTCTTACGGAGTAGTTCGGCTGGTACACGCCGATATTATAATAGACTTATAAAGTGCTTTAGGGTGGGCAAGTGATTTCGAAGATGTTAGTTTATTTGTAACAATTGTCATTCATTTTGTGGTGTTATTTAATTTACCTGTGCAGTGTGAATACCTTGTACGATCATTTGTTTTTACCCGGGTTTCCCTTCACCCATCGTGAGGAAACCGGCATGTCGTAGAATCACAAATTCAACGACATGTGACATCTGACAACCCGCACTGGGCCCGGCTGGTGGATTACGGCCCACTACTTAGAGGAGGCCTGTGTCCCAGCAGTACCATTACCATGGTAATATTATAGGCTGATTATGCTTCCCTTCATCCGCTAGGACCATGGGACTGTCACCATTGAAATTATCATTGAATTAGCGGCGGGTGTTCAGTGGATTACTGAACACCCGTCGCCACCATGCGCCCGCCTTCCAGCAGCTCCGATGTCACCTCCAGCAACTATGCTGTAGAAGTGTAGCTACACAGGCAGATGTTACATATTTTAAGTGCTAGCGAAATGTAGATGTCCCTTGTATTATAGGTACACTTTTGACCTTTGGCTAGCGGGCTAGGTAAGGGATTTCGAAGACTTCGTTTGTTTATGTCGATTGTCCTATTAATATGGTGTAATTTAAATGTAGTGCGTAGTGTAGTGTAGTGTGAATTTAAATGTAGTGCGTAGTGTAGTGTAGTGTGAATTTAAATGTAGTGCGTAGTGTAGTGTAGTGTGAATTTAAATCAAGTGAGGTGTTGGATTATGTTGCAAGATTCACAGATTGCAATCTGACTTTAATAATTAAACGTTCCATACGAATATAAACCTTGTTCTTATACACATAACGTTCATATTTGTTTTCGTATGCGATGCTTACTTAGAAAAGTAAATTTTGTGTGGTATGTGAATCTCGCCTTAATTACCCATGTTGAATCTAAGTTTCGTTCAGTTACGGAAGCGTCACTAACGTGTAATAGGTACGTGTTATAATAGATGCAAGAAATTGGGACTGCTTGTTATATTGTAGTGAATGTGCCGCACAATATTATAGTAATTCACTTATAGATGCGCATTTCTGAACTGAATCTTCCGAATTTCTTTACTTTTAATATTGTGTGTGTTGATAACTTGATAGATAGTAAATGGTTAACAGTTAAGACATTGTATGTGTATTGAAAATTTTGCTTTGCTATATTCATAAGACTAAGCGCTGATTTTTCCATCGCCAGATAACTTTTATTGGAGGAATAAAAATGACGTTTGACAGTTTTTGTAATATCTGTCAAAATTTCAAAATAATTCCTCAAATAAAGTAATCGGATAACTTTTAACCTAGGAATAAAAATTGCGGTTTGACTGCTTTTGAACAGAAAATATGTCAAACTGCCATATTTATTCTTCAGATGGAAGTTATTTGACGATTGAGAAATCGACCCTTATTCGTGTAAAACAGTATTTTATGAATTCCTAGAATATAATTTTTCCATAATTAATGCTAAGCTAGTTCACTTATTGAAGACTCTAAGCAGTTTGGTCTGTAATTAAAACAATGTGTTGGATACAATCTTTTATTTATAATCTAAGGTTAAAATCTAATAGAATACATGATATATAGCGCTTAAGTCCGAAATATACAATCATTTAATTTTGATTGGTCGTTAAAACAAATTGATTTTATAATTTTCTCTGATTACTTACAAACTAAGGAATAATAATACAATTAATGGAAGAAACTAAAATATGTCAGATTTTTATAAACAAAATTTAAGAGGAACTCTGTTTTAGGTACAGTGCAATACCTACAATATGAAAAGTCTATGGAATAAAAAATAAAACATTTGCTTCATGCAAACCATTCAGTCATAATCATGGTAAGATGGAAAATAAAAAGTCAACTAACCTAAGTAGGACGAAGTAAGTTGCATTATGTAATCTGGTAAATAAAAACAATTAAGTGTCCTTTCCTCAGAAACACCAATTCATTCCGACACAGCCGTTGAAGACTCGCTTATTATTATAACTTAAATCTTACGTAAGCGATGAGCAAAATTCAAGTTATGGCATATCAATACTATATGTTTATCAACATAAATAAAAAATGAGATCAATATGTATTTTTCTCAACATTTTGGGCGCTAAGTACGCAGGACACTGCCTCCGGGCGGCGTGCAAGCACCACTTGTAATACAAGTTGTGACAAGTTAAACATTAGTCATTACGGTCATCCTTAACAAAATTGATTTCACATTTACATATTAAATTCGTCAAATAATCAAATCATTTTATAAAGGAAAGACGACGGCTAGAGAGCTAGAAGCGATTTTTGGTACTAAGTGAAATGAAATAAATATGACTAAGAACGTAAATAGACTCGAATGTTAATTTGGATGGAGTCGGTTGAGTCTGAAAAGAAAGAGAAACAAAATATTAAGTAAAAGCCAGGGTTTATAAGATTCATTAAGGTGTAGCAGCCAGGCGTTAACATCTATCTTTAAAAAGAGACGGTAGGCCCTTTGTACACACGTTATTCTTGCCGTGAAAAACGACGGTCGGGACGGACACTCGCCGTGTGTAAGCACGGCCGTCAGTGTTGTATGGATCACTATGGAAGCTTGTTGATGGACACGTTATTTCTACGGCGCGGTGTATACGCCGTGTATAAAACGAAATATGTTACATAACATTATATGGTATAAAATCTGTACAGAATAGCCAGCTACCTCTAGACAGCCTGGCGGTCAGTCATGAGCCCCTGCAGCTTGCGCGCCACGTGCGCGTTGGCGAGGCGCGCGCGCTTCACCACGTCGCCGCCCAGCTCCGCGCCGCGCTTCACGCCCAGCGCGCCCAGCGACGACGTCAGGCCGCCCACCTCGCACGACACCATCGTGTTGATCGCGTGCAGGTCCTGGGAATAAATGTGTGGTTATGACAAGTGGTTAAGGAATTAAATTAATGTGGACTGTGGTAATTAGGCATGCAGGCACATCTTATCCTGCAATAATTCAGTTTTTCCTAAAAACGAAAGCCAAGATTTCAGACTTGAAGGTACCGCCACTGGCACTCGGTAAGTAAGTAGTAACCTTGGCGGGACTACGGCTGAACCGGTACGTGAGGTGGTGGTGCGGCGGGGGCGGCGTGGTGAGCGGCTTGACGTACAGCTGGTGGCGCTCGGACACGCGCTGGCCGGCCGGCGACCACGCGGCGTCCCCGCGCCCCGCCGGCAGCGGCGACAGGCTGCACTCCTGGACAACAAATCACTATAATAGGCAATTATTCACTACAGGGATAAAGCAGTGTCTTATGCCATGGGGGCTAATATACATTCAAGATAGCCCAAGACGAAGACAGTTATTCCCAAGGTGAATTCTCTACTTTCGCACCTACAGCAAAGTAATATAAAGTAATTCTATTTTCGAATATATTTTTTAGTAAAAGTTTTCATACGAATTTTTAGTTGAGGTTCCAAATTCTTACCATATTATTTACCAGGTTGTAATGGTATTCAGTTCAATATTATTAACCGGCTACCGTACCCAAAATACACGCATTGACGTGGAGTTCCGGACACGATGACATGCCATGATATCTGAGAGTTGAGCTCCTTAAGTTTTGAGTTGAGCTGCACGATTTCTGACATATGCGTGCACTGACTGGACAGGTCCTCTCAATCTGTGTGGTTCTTTCCTCAAAAGACCATCTCAGACATCGACCTACATGGTCTTCATATGATCTGACCAAGATTATGTCTGGACTTTAAAAGAGACTGTGACGTCTGAGTTTGTTTCGGCCTTTCTTCTCAGACTAGTCAGATAGGAAACGCCGACCTCATCTAGTTTTAAAATATGATTGACGTGTAAAAGTGTTTGTACAAACCTACTTACAAAATAAAATCATTTATCATTTATCATCAGCATAATCAAAAGCGAAAATAAAAAGTTATGATGATACTTACATCTTTATGTTTCCCAGTAAACCGCAATGCGAAGTTTTGCATACATTGCACATAAACCTTATTATAGAAATTAATCAAATCGCCTCTCTCTGGTGAACCTGAAAAGAAACAATAATTACCATGAAAACCTTTTTGAAATTAGTCATTATTATTTTGGTTGCAGTGAGCCGAAACTTGTTATCAGTAAACGAGTTAGTAGTAACAATAATTGAAATACAAAAACCAGCGGTGTAATTGTGTTATAACCTACCAATTGTAATGACTTTCTTTTTGACAATTCAACAACATTCATTGGGTTATTTACGTTGTCGAGTAGACAAATTTTTGAAACATGAAGCAATGGATTAGGATGTTTTTATCAAATTCCTTAGGATTGTGCTGTGAAACAACTTAGTAAGTTTACTACTACGAAATAAAGGCCCCTACCAAAGGCGAATCATTACCATGGACGTGCATTGACACACGTCACCTCCTTTGCACGAGTTTCTATTTGAATATCATAAATTGCGCAACCAGTTATAGGCCAACCGCTTCACTGAGCCGTTGCCCCAGGTAGCAGCGCGGTGCGGGAGGGGTGTGGTGACGTGACGCGAGAGCTCAGTGATTAGAGCTTATGACAACTATCACCCCTCCCGCACAGCGCAGCTACCTCAGGCAACGTCTCCGTTAAGCGGTCGGCCTATAGCGAACTAATGGACTACAAAATGACTGTGTAAAGACAAAAGAAAGCTACTCACTCTCTCCTTCACTCTGTTTAATAAGAACAGATCTGTACACATGATTGTCAGCTAAAGGTCGCTGTCTATAACAGCGCATGATTTCTGCAAACGTCCTCTCTACCTGATTTGTAGGATTGTTTGACACCTGAAAAAAAAAATCAACAATGTTATTTGGAAAATAATAATGATTAAAATATTACTTTAGTTTTTTAGATTTTTATGCAAGTTGTACAACTTTCGCCCGTACCCTCGAATCTGTAGGCTTATTTGATCGCATTCGGGATGCGTAAGACGTTCAACCAATCAGAATAATTGCCGTTAAAATTCTTGTACTGGCAGAAATTAGCGTAGTTCTTAATAGGAGATTTTTTTAATTCCACCCAACATTTGTCTGGAACCACTGTTTTAGCGATAAGACCGCCCTTTGTACTGATCTCAAGTACGTTATGTCCAGTGCTTCTGCTCAGTGCACCAAAGATAATATCTAAGACTGAACTCACTCTACATATAACATATACAGCACACATGAGGATCTGGTCGAGGTGGCGGTCCTTCATGAGTTGTGTTTGATGCATGATGGAGTACTCGAGACAGGTCCATATCTTGCGCTTTAGTTCCTCGTCTGTGAGGCGCAGTCGGGTGCATAAGTCGTTTATACGGACTACTGCTAGGCTGTAGAACTGCAAGAAAACAAGTCTTGTTATACATTAGTGAGGAAACAGACTTATCTATATAAATAAAAATGAATCGCCGAAATGTATGTACGCGCATAACTTCCGATCGACTGCACCTACAAAATTGGATAATTTTTTTTATTGTGTTTGTTATTGTCAGGACAAGGTTTGTATACAATTGAACCAGATAGGTGGCGCTGGTTTTTCAGACAGGACGACTTCTGCCGGGTCTGTTAGTAGATAATATAAGTACAATAATACAATAATTGGACAATAATAGGCTGGTATTATTTTTGTTATTCATTGCGTAGCAACAAGAGTGACTAGCCTACACAGTTACAAATAGGATTTATTTCTTGTAATGTTTAGAATGTTCCTTCCTTCGATATAGCCCCTTCCTGATTAATTTCTGGGTTTATTATACCGCTTGCCAGCTGTCAACTTGAAGTTCCCGACTCCCGGTATGATCCAACATCATATAAAAAAACAAGTTTTACTAGTTTAAATTTATTAATTGAAAATATGTTTACTACTTTTGACTGAAAGAACTCAAAATGGCTTGATTTTTACCTAAATATCAATCAGACAACAATGTATTGTTGTCTGATTGAGCCGTTTTACGTGATTGTGGCAACTCTTATAATCACAAATCGAGACTTGACTAAACTTACTTTTCTAAAGAACAGTATTAACGAGTTATTAGTTTTCTTAGGTGTGGTCGTGTTGCTGTTCGTTTCGCCGTTCGAACAACTCGGTGTGGGCTGTGATGTAACAGACTCTTGTCTTGCCGGCGTATTGTTTGTGGCAACTGAAACAATATTTTAGGTGCAAGTTGTGAATTAAATGAAATTGTCATCAGGTTAAGTCAGGATTTAATTTCATTAATTGACGTTCGCTCGTGATATACAATACAACACCAATTCGAAATTACCGACTCGCAAATATTTTGACAAGTGGGACCCACGGCTCTTCCCTGTGAGAGGGAGGGGACTGTAACCCACCACGCGGGCCCAGTGCGGGTTGGAGGATGTCACATGTTTTCAATTTTTTTGGTTCTAGGACATGCCGGTACCCTCACGATTATTCATTCTTCACCGTTTTGAGAAAAGTGGTGATGAATAAAAACCCTGACTGGGTTCGACCTCACGACCTACTTGTCGGGGCAGATACCACTGGACTCTAAGGCTTAGTGCCGATATCAGAGAAGTTAATTTAGTACTCGTAAAGATATTGGCCCTGATTCCCTTGTTAACAAACTAAACTAAATTTAAGTTCTGTGCATCTTTTTCTTTCTATTTCATTAAGAAAAGGATAGAAGATAAAATATTAGTTTACTCCTGTCAAATTAAGATACTCCATAGACAGATTAGACGTGATTAAAAACATGGCTGCTAAAAATACGTCAATTTACGTCAGGCGCTGACTAGTTTGACAGGACTAATCTAATATTTATCTTTTGTACTTTTCTAAATTAAATAGAAAGAAAAAGATGCATTGAACTTAAATTTAGTTTAGTTTGTGAACAAGGGAATCGGCGCCATTGAGTACAAGTTGTTACTAAATATGTCTTACCTAATAATGACTGGCCAGGTTTGATAGGGTCTTTGAACAGCTGCTTTTTCGCCTGGTCGGCCATTGGTGAGAGGTAACGGTCAATATCAGCCGAGACGGGTGACTGAAGACCGTCTGTAAAAGAAGTATGTGCTGTAATATAGGCAAAAATAAACACAGAGGAATGTTAGGCTATGTTCCTACATCAAAACACATAGCTTGGTTTTAGTTCACTACCTTTTCCGCGGCGTTTACAAGTGAGATTTAATTTCAAGATTTGTCACACTGTACAGTAATATCAGGAACAATTTGGATGGTTATCAGAAAAGAGACAAACCAAAGAAAAGGTGGATGGATTGCATGGAAGTTTACTTGGCTAGGAAGGAATTAAACTCTGAAATTATGGCTTAAAGAACCAGCTGCGCCGATCCCATGGGATAAGGGCAAGGAAATAAGGTACTTACTAGACCTACGATGCGGCGAGTCATGTACTCTGACGTCATTGGACGGTGGCACCGGCGTTTTACTGAGTTGGTCCCACAATGGGCTGTCTGATGTCCATACCAGAGACTCCAATACTTCTTCTTCCACCTGAGAATAAGAGAAATATATATTTCTTCACATTTGTAGCTACATAAATCAAGTACAGTACCTAGGCAGCCATATTACGTAAGCTCCAAAGTGGGAGGTTCTTTGCTTTGCTCATTTTTGATGACATGGTGGAAAGGTGAGGTCTGATGGTGATTACGTGAGTAGTATTTAGAAAATAAAGAGGGGTGGGGGGGAGTAAAACCTTCGCTTGCTGACAAGGGGGTGGACTAAAATGGCCTAAAATCTGCCTACTCAAATAGCCCTAGGCTGCAATAACCACTTATTACCAGGTGGGCCGACTACATGTTTGCCATCCAATAAAATACGAATTTACTTACAGCATTCAGATGTTTAATAACATCTCGACTAAGTTTCTCGACGACTGCCTGTACTACCAGCTCGATAATCTTATAGAAGTGGAAGGCACTGAGTCCGTATATCTGTAGCACCCTCGGAAACTTGAGCGAGTGAACGCCGTACGCGTGTAGAACTATTTCTGTGCAACACGCGTATACTGCTAGCTGGTATGTTTCTTGATTGAGCAGCATCTGTTGAATAAAGTTTATGTTTTAATTCCCAAATAGGATCTTTTAATCAAGCAGGTCGCTATTCTGAGGTCGTACGAGACTATCTCAATATAGAGATGACGTATGCCTGACTGCCACGAAGAGCACGGCCTGACCGTAAGTCGTATTTACGGATGTGTAATTGGATGCAGCAACCAAACTGTTGTTGCATGGCTAGTGATTAAACCCGTTTTTTCAACGAGTTTCTTTTACATACAAAGTAAATTGCGATTTACATCAGTAAGACAACACTAGCATAATGTATACTGCATCGCTGATCAGCTGTTTGGTAATATTAATGCGATTTTCATGCATAGCATAATCATTCAGTAGGTATTAAAGTAGGGCTTGCCCATACAAAACAAAAACGGGTCGATAATAATGATTAAACTAACCTAGAACATAACCAGAAAGATAGCACAAAATAAAAAAAGAAAGAAAGGCAATAACAAAATAAATTTGAATATTTATCTTATCATTATTATCTTCATTTAGCGTTCTTTTTTCTCATTAAGCGGTTATTTATCTTCTACATGTGCCATGTGCATGTTTTTGCGGGCGGGATAGAATACCGCATCCAAGCCTGGACTTTATTCAGTAATTGCGGAATTCAAACTAAATATTTTTACTTACATAACATTTTACTGTCAGGAATTTTCGCAAAGTAACGCCTTTATTTTTTTGTTTTGTTTTAGCTAATCTTGCAATAATTTTTTTAAACTATGAGCAAATGAGTTGTATGAAGATCTGGTAATGTAACGCCTGATTCCATTACTCTCATGACTGCATCCATCACTTGGAAATTGTTGAAAATCTAAATCTTTTATTTTAGATAAAACCTACATTGGTACTTATGACACGTCAGAAGCTAGGTGCACGGTTCCAATTGGTTTTTATTATGGAGAAGAGCTGGCAACAAACTCCATGGTTCTCTAACAGTAATTGGCTTTTAAATTAATAGGTATGGTAGGACAGTGTAGGCCTGTCAACAACTGTGGTTTCAATTAAAATACTTCTACCACTTACATTCAAAGACACTTGCGGTTTTTTCCTGTGCTCCTCTCTGATGATGTGTTCAAAGACTTTGTAATACAGGCATGTGACCATGTTGCACCGAAACCTGATTGTTTCGTTACTGGAAGTACTGTTAGTCTCCCTCAGACTGCTTGCAAACTGTTCCATCCAATTGTTGCATGGCTGTACGAGATTTGTGTTTATTGCATCCATGTTGACGTTGCAGTCACTGAGGACAAGAATTAAAAATTCAAAATGAAGGTAATACTTAATTAAATCAAAATAATATTTTTTATTCAAATAAGGACGAGAATTAGGTCGTTTTGTACTTCAAATATACAGCGTAATGGTACCCAAAATGTTAACCAGTTTAGCGCATCACATAGTTTAGCCTAAAACCTCCTTGTGTGTTGTAGGTTTTGGTACTTGAAAAGAAATTCAAAAACTTAATGTGGCACTATCAGTCAATACAATCACAAACCAAAAATGGTCATAACAATATATGACGTGCGTCAATGATTCCAATTTATACCTTATTACAGTGACATAAGAGTCACACGACGCGCGCCCGTGATAAATTATTTTATTTTGAGTTTCATCATACTAGTAGCTATATTATACTTACGTGAACAACTTCAAGAGATCTCTCGAGGGCTGCGGCTTGGCGTTTCTCAGGTATGCAGCAAGGCGTGCCAGACTGTTCTTGGCTTCAGACACCGGAGTCAGTTCCTCACCACGTCTCGCTAAGTAGCGCCGCCCGGTGAGAGGAGTCTCGTGACATGCGCGACCACTCTGATAAGAATAATACATAATCAGCCGATAATGTACACACGAAAACAAAATATTAAGTAATTCCATGCCATAAATCGGCTCCAAATTGTATGGGTTTCCCATACAATGAGAGGTCAGCGTATCCTGAAAAGATATAGCTTGATATATCGTCGGGACCCACTGTTCAGGTCCGTGGATGCCATATATCTTAGATTTTTAAAACTATACTGCTGTGGCTACGAACCACAGAGTCACGGAACCAAGGAGTCTAGCTTGGTTCCGTGACTCTGTGGCTCGTAGCCACGACAGACTCCTACCTCGGAGCCTTACCACTAGTCCATCATGGCTCATATTAACATGATCAGGAATAATTCTTGTTTGCTCATGCTGTGGTAAAAAATTTAAACGCCATTTATGCAGGCTTGATAATTGCACCCCAATGCATACATATAAAACCAAATGATGATGAATAAAGTATAAAGGTCTGTTTCTAGAAACTTCGAGTTTATCTGAAACTAGCGAACCACCCCACTTCGCACGGGTGCATTCGACATGTCAGAAGATCCAGATTTCTATGCTATTTTTAAGTTAATTCTTTAAATGGTGGCGAGAACTGCGTCAAAATCTATTTATTGTTCAGTTTAGAAGAACTAAGAGAACACACACCCTAAAAGCGAATAGCTGGGTCCACACCGGACGCTCCGAATTTGGATCGGAGATTCTTTCGCACGATCCGTTTTAGAAAACCCGCGATCCTGCCGTCCGCTCCTGTGCCATTCCACGTTTTAACTAGATTAACTTCAGTTGAACACACGCTCGACATGGATTGCCCGACCGCCCGATCCATACACAATCGTCCACACCGAGCGCGCCAAACGACTGAGGCGTCTTTGAGCATTATGTTGTCAAAAACCGACAGCGCCTGGATCTGCCGCTCCACGGATGTTCGGATCGCGCACGGCACGTTCACACTGACCGCGCATTTGGATCGCGTTCCTGCCGCGCCTGATCGGAGCGCACTGGATCATCCGGTGTGGAACCGGTTAATTTCGTTTGTACTATTTTTAGATGTTTTTATTTATGCACTTAATTTTGTCTGAAAATCTTTATTGCACATTGGAACGAGATACTTGGACAGGACAATATCACAAGTACATTTATTTGTCCAAAAATGTGTTTACACACACATGGCATGCAAGATGTTTCATTATAAAATAAATAAATATAACGGTCATGTTAAAAAGGATGAAATAATAATATATAAATGCAGTTGCAAATGTGGAGTTGGAGTTAGGTACTCGATTCATTTCAACTGGGCATTAAAAGTATACAGTATAGTATAATAGTCCTCTTTACCGTATCTGACAGCAACCCTGACTAATTTTCTTACTTACTGTTAGTCTGCATCATCCCACTGCTGGGCAAAGGCCCCTCCCCATGACTTCCAGCTCTTTCGATCCAGGGCTAAAGTAGACCAATGGTCGTTTGTTTTGTCCAGCTTTTACCGGGTCTGCCGCGACGCTTTCTAGCTATGTCAGGATTCCATGTTGTGGTTATTTTGGCCCACAGCTTACGGCGGACGTGGCCAGCCCAGTCCCACTTCAGCTTAGCGACTAATTTTCTTATACAGTAATAAAGAGTTATACTCACAGGTCCAAAAGTTGCAATAACTTGTGATATTTCATCCCCGGACACTTTGTTTGAAGTACCAATTTGTTCGTTTGCATGTTCACCTAAAAATAATGGCCATAAAATTTTCAGTAAATATTATTGGCATAAAAAGTGTTTCATATATATATTTTTTTTAATTTGTAATAATGTTTCTCATATGATTAAATAACATTGTTATACCTTCGTAATCTACAAAGCACGTTAAAATTGGATTTAAATAATAAATATTCGACATTTTTGCTTGCAAACAAGCTTTGAAAAGAGACACTTATTTTTTTTTTTTTAAATAAATGCTAGCATTTTTTTAGTGGCCAGTAACACATAATATTAAAACCGTTTTTTTATTGATTTTGACATATAGTTTCATTTGCTGGGGACAAAGTTAAGACGCTCCCTAACGCCTTCGCCTGTATGTAATGTAACAGTTCAGGGGATCTACTCTTTAAGCACTAAATCCGTAGTGTCGGTCGTTCCCTACTCCGTATAAGATCTGGGCCTGAACTAAGAATGAATTTCAACACGATTTGCAGCTGTCCTTACTCCCGATGTGTTTTCGCCCGTCCGAAAAAATTAATTGATCTGGAGTAGGGTTCATTCCGAAGCTTTAAACTACTTTCGGAAGGGCCCGTATCTTCTTTGACGAACTTAGAGAGTAATTCTCCAGATTCGAGCATTATATCAGTAAGTGAGGAGAACTGAGATAATGGTAATATGTAAATGCTCAACATGGAATCTTGTATTATTCCCGGCGAGGTACCGCCTTTATAGGTACTTTTGTTACACTACTATAAACAATTAAGGTAACTCACCTAAGAATATACGTTCATCGAATTCACCAACACTTAGCACATAAGTTTCATATAAATTGTTCAATGATTTTAGATTTTGGTCAAAAGTGCCGATTTCTAGGACTCCATTAAGTTCGTCAATATCACCTTTCAGGATCTAAAAACAATATAAGAAAAAAATTATACAGGACGTTTACAATATATTGCAAAAGGAAATCCTGTCAATATTTCTGCTGAACCCAATGTAGTAGCCAGTAAATGAGAATATAATGGTAAATACGTATGTAGTAGTAAATAGCAAGATAAACCTTAACCTATTGACCACTTGGTATTGTATCAGTTGCCGTGCCCCCAGCGCCCGGTTAATAAATAAATATCAACAGAGTCGTGTGAATATAAAACTGCGCCCGGGGCAAAGCGTGATTCTGACGCCCCTACACAAACTGATTTTTTAAACTCACATACAACACACACACGACAGTCGTCATTTTATATTTTAGTTTTGCCGTAAGTACTTACTTTTTTAGGTGATTGTGTATATCTAGATACACAATCACCTAGACAGGTACACCTGTGTGTAAGCCTAGGTAAGCTGCTAATAACCCAATATCACCATGTGATTCTTTCTTTAAATCTATTAAAGAAATAATCACATGGTGATATTGATTATTTTATTTAGCATTCTTTATAACACGCCTGCTTGTATGTATAATCTGATCCGGTTTTATCAAAGAACGAGCGAAGCGAAGCCGAAATTTGGAGCATTTTGAACCAGGCTAGGTTAAGTTTTCATCGTAATTTTTCTAAGACAATGCAAGAGCGAGCGAAGCAAGCTCGAAAATTTTAGCACCTTGACTCGGATAGGTTAGATTTTCGGTGTAATTTTACTAAATTAATGAAAGAGCTTGAGAATTGGACCGCGCCTGTAGATTTAATATTATTTCTTTCTGTTAATTTTCATTAGGTTACTACAAAAAGAACTACACTCATTACAAAAAGAATTTGCGGTTTTGGAAAACATTTTACGATTCTTTGCTTCCACACGTCGTTAGCGGGGGACACCTGCCGTTTGGGGGCCCCGCATCACGGCTGAGAGATGATATTGGCGCATCACGGCTGAGAGATGATATTGGCGCATCACGGCTGAGAGATGATATTGGCGCATCACGGCTGAGAGATGATATTGGCGCATCACGGCTGAGAGATGATATTGGCGCATCACGGCTGAGAGATGATATTGGCGCATCACGGCTGAGAGATGATATTGGCGCATCACGGCTGAGAGATGATATTGGCGCATCACGGCTGAGAGATGATATTGGCGCATCACGGCTGAGAGATGATATTGGCGCATCACGGCTGAGAGATGATATTGGCGCATCACGGCTGAGAGATGATATTGGCGCATCACGGCTGAGAGATGATATTGGCGCCTCCCGGGCTAAAGCGCCCAGGGTGGTCGCCTCCTTCACCTTTAGCACGACTCTGAATATCAATGACGAACTGGGTCGTGCAATTAAATAAATAACCGACCCTATGTATTTCACTGAGTGTACATAAATAATAAAATAAATAACATAGGTTCTCAGTCGTATAAATATGACTGAGGCGGCAGGGGCACGAAAATTTTGTTGTATTAAATTAATCTTACTGGGGCAGTCAATTGGTTAACCCCTTTATTAAAAAATTCGGAGTTAAGTTATGCCAAACTTAAAACTCGATAAATGTATGGTTAATCTGAAGTTGGTGGCCTCTCTGTAAAATGTTTTCTTTTTTAAAACTCACATTTTAGCATGCCAACTTACTTGTTTTTCGAAAAATTTCTTTAAAGCTGGCTTCCAGGTGTACTCTTTAGAGGCTGCAGCATCTACTAGCAGTCCATTTTTGATTTCACATAATACTGACATAATACAGGGTGCTGTTGATGGCATTTCGAAATCCTCTTTTAACCAGTCGCTGGGCAAACCTAAAAAAATATATATAAGTTAATGTTTTTTTTTTGTTACATAATATCTTTTTAATAATAATTAAGAACAAATTCTTACATCACGAGTTACATGTTACAGTTTTTGTAATGTACTTTAACTTTTGTGAGTTAGTTAAAGTAAATTAAAAATCTTTGTTGAATAATGAATAAGTCAGGAAAGTCCAAAATAACCAAGACAACTTACACTTATTTTGGGATTCTCTGATTAATTTTGAACTCAAAGCTCTTACTTATGTAAATAAAACAGCAAAATGTAGTAAGAAAATAGTCAATCATATGGTTTACAAACCTTTAAACGCAGGATTAATTAAATCTACCCTTCTGTCCATGAAGGCATTTGCAAAGACGAAGTCTAAAGATGCAAGCAGCAGATGGTACATATCCACAAGATCATGAGCTGACCTGTGGTGCTCCCCCTTCACACATATGTACAGACACCAGGTGAACTCAAACAGAGCATTTGTAGTACATGGTTGTGTCCTGTGTGGGGAAAATTTTCATAGTATTGATGCCATATAGCCTTAATAGCCTTTATTGTAGCATTGATGGGTGTGAAACAAGGAAAAAATGGATGTGGAGCGATCCTGTTCTACATATAAAAATATTTTGAGTAATGGAAGACACAATCTAACTACCAAACATTTGGAACAGTAGGTACCTGGTTGTTACCATTTACAAGAATACAAACAAAATGTTGAATAATTGTCAATTTTATATTGGTAGTTTACAAATGAGTCATTGCTTAATTGTATGCTGATTGAATATAAATAATCTAAAACTAACTTTTTTAAATTATTTAATGTTGCATGT
Source organism: Apamea anceps (assembly GCA_951799955.1). Taxonomy (NCBI): domain Eukaryota; kingdom Metazoa; phylum Arthropoda; class Insecta; order Lepidoptera; family Noctuidae; genus Apamea; species Apamea anceps. Next base: position 7,008,803 of record OX637517.1, read on the forward strand.
TTGACAATTTTCATGTATATCTGTATGTGATTCTTGTTCCAAATAAATAAATTTTGAATTTTTTGAATATATTTTAGGCATTTTTCAAGCCTTTTTTTTTGCATATAATCTGTTCTGTATTGATGACAATCAATTCACATTTTAATTTTATGGCTGAAAATGTATATACAAAAAACTAAAGTGGAAATATAATGTGTAGTCTCAGACCATTAGATTCAGTTGACTGGTAATCAACAATCGCCAAACAAAACAATGATGAACATCCTGTTACCTATTGATGTGGAATACAGTTTTTAGTATTCTATGAGTTAACCCAGACAAACTAAATAAAACTAGCAAGATTTGGTGATCATCTTGTTCATTTGATCTACCAACCATCTGCTTGAAAACAAATTCACCATTTAAGAGCCTAACTGTCACTAATGAGATACAATCACCAAACTTTATAAATTTGCCTAACAGACGAGGGGATTACTGCTTAAGCTGTAAAAAGTATGAAAACCTCTAATATCAATCTACATGAACATAAATAAATCACTTACTTAGGCCTTCTTTTAGTACTAGTTTTCAAAGGTTCATTTGTTAACCCAGAGAAGATCTCCTGAAAGATAGGCTGGAAGTTCCTGTACAGCACAGTGGACACTGCAAACTTGTGCTCCAAGTGAGATATCCTATCTCTGAATTCAGTTGACATTGAAGCCATCTCCATCCAGTTTTTGATTTTTTTGAAGAACTGGATTAAACTGTGAAGCAAATCAAAAAGCTGTATTATGATGCCAAGATTTATTTTATTTTTAATAGAATGGCCAGATGCTGAACTCAAGAACAATAAAAGGCTATTTGAACAATGATAATATAGTTTACCTTATGTTGCATAATCTCAGGAGCTTGGTGAGACTGACACAGTTCCCTTCCACAGCCTTCCCAGACTGCACTGTAGGAGTAATAGAGGTTCTGCATGCCACATACAGGGCACAAGCCATCCAGTGCAATGTATCACCCTAAAGAAACAAGACATGTGTAATAAACATCATATGATTTGAAAACATGTTTGTTCTATCATGACTTATTTTCAAACAACACAAATGGGTACTGTAAACAAAGGTATAGGGAAAATGAGTACTCCAAATATTGTCTCAATGTTTGTGTCTTTTTAGGGGATGCTCTTTTCCCTGATAAGTGATTATGGTCAGTGAGCATCCTTAGTTAGGGGCCTCGTGTGGATTACGCAGGTGAAAGTAGTTGCAGGTTAAAAAAAAAGTCACATGAATTTAAATCACAAAGACACGAAGTAACATCTGCCATAATATGGACAATAGAGTTATTGCAGGTATTTAGCAGTCTCAATATTGAACCTAAATATAATCATTATGTTCATTTGAAAGCATTATTCTAGATCGACGTAGGAAGGGACTGATAAGATGCTCAAGAAGTTTGTGTCAGAAAATCTAAACAATTACGAAAAGAGGAATATTAATTGCAGTATTAATAGCAATATACTAGACTAAAATACTTACATCTAAAGAATAATTTCGTTTTATCTCTAAAAAGGACTCCTTGGATTTTTGTGCTGCAACTGGGTCGACATTTAAATCTGAACAAAGACTGTCCATTTTAGCAATGCAATTTTCTTCACTGTCTTCTAATATTGACATTTTTATAGTGAATTCACTATTGATCTAAATAAAACATAAAAATAAACAACCTAGCACACGTAAACTTATCCCGATTTTGACAATTTGACAGGTATTTGGCGGGAATACCACGACTCCTCCCACGCGCGGCAATATTGTCTTTGGTTTTAAAACATGGCTGCCAAAAGGTTAGTCTCACCCTCACCAAAGCTTTTTTTCTCTATGGACGAACCTGGACCACCCTAGACCAATTTATAATATTGATTGTTTTCTATGTTGGTCTTTGAGAAGCTACAAGCGCAAGCAGAATCATCGCAAGCTGGAAGACACACACGAGTAATGCTAGCTAGCAACTTGAGTCACCACTTCACTAGCGACTTGCTGACGATTTCAAAATCTCACGTCGCATCACTGCGTGTATACTACTACTAGTATTTGATATACTACTAGTATACGAGTATTTATACTATTTATTAGGTTTTAAATAGGGTCGCCAACAAATGTTAGGATTTAATGTTGTTATAAGCCGATGCATTAAAGAAAGGAATCTTAAATGGCGGCTTGTATGTACATACTTGCGTTGACAGATAGTACAGTTAGCATATAACATTTCATGTCAGTTTTTTTTCCAATTATAAATAATAGAAACAAGACCGGGTCGAATTAATTTCAAACTAGCTTCTGCCAGCGGCTTCACCCGCGTGAATGTTGAAAATTTGATGACATTAAACACTATTTGACTATGTATAATCTTCCCTCGCTTTCGAGGAGACATAATTACTGTCTCCGCACAGTCCACACGACCAAACAACGAAACTTAACAATAAAACAAAACTGAATAACAATAACAAACAGGTAACAACGGAAAAATAGCAGAAAACTACAACAAGGAATTCGTAAAGCCTGCTCTACACTACTCGTGAAGTTGCCTCGACGAAGTACTCGTCGAAGTTGATCGAATTCAGAAGTATGTGACTACACACTCGTGCAACCTCGCGAGGGACACTTCGAGTCCGTTGACTTGGGCGCAAAAACCGACAAAGACTGGAAGTCGTCCGATGCGAGCTGAGGTTGCACGAAGCGAAGCGAAGTGCCCTTCTACACTATCGTATTCGCTCAACTTCGACCAACTTCGAGAGTAGTGTAGAGCAGGCTTAAAAAGGATCACGGAGTGCGTCAAGACAGCATGGAAGCAAATCAACACTAATTTTTTTTCTGCTTACGGTACGCGCGAGATTGAGTATAGACGGCACTAGTGTGTGAGCGAGAGAACATGATAAGCGCCGTCGTTTAAGATTCCTTTCTATAATGAACCGGGATTTTCATTAATTAATTATTTGATGTTAGTTGTTATCTATGAGCATATCATTTTAATTCTGAATAAACTTGTCCCCGAAAACAAAATTTGTATTCCTAGTAAAGATTTGCTGTGCTGGTGAAGTGAAATCCAAGCATACATACATACACTAGTTACTAGTCTGCAGAGTGCATTGGATCCTGGCAGAAGTTGAACTGCACTGCTTTTTTGTTACTATATATATGTTTGTGACTAAATATAAAAAAAGCAGTGCAGTTCAACTTCTGCCTTGCTATAAGCCCCCTGGAATAAGATTCATCAGCGGTTTGCATGAGATTCTACTTACTAGTCCCATGCGTTTTAGTTGACACCATAGACTATATATAAATGAGAGTTGACACTTTGACCATCAAATATGTCAAAGATATGAAAAAATCTCTTCCAAATTCAAATTCGAAAGTAGTAGTAGTAGTAGTATTCATTTATTTTTGTTGACATTATTGAGACATTATTATTTCGAATTTATTGTATTGTATGTCTGCGACGTACGTGTCTTCTCTGTATATTTAATTGATAGTATCTTACAACCTTAGAATAATCTTACTAATATTACAACGTTTACATTTTGTCAAGAAAATGATATCTTTTCATCGACTTTACCATGTTTCCTGCGTAGCTCTCAGTTTCAAAAAGCAAGGGCTGAAACTATGTAAAATGCTGAATCCGAAGAGTAAAAGGTGATTGCCATTATTATTATTGTAATGTTCTTAAAATAATGTTATTGTTTTGAGGTTATATTGTTGCTGTTTTGATGTTTTTGTAGGCAGTGGCATCCAACCCAAGCGTTCGCAATAAACGCTCTGCCTTCAGTAAAGAGTCTAACGCAACAGAAGCATGAGCCTGGCAAAAGTGGGCAGCGCAGAACTGCCATGCTGAACAAAATGTTTATGAAACAGATCACTGACTTGATGTCTACTGGCACTGCTTCTTTGGATATCGTTGGAAGAGGCATTGAAATCTCTAAAGTAAGTCATCTAATTTATTAGGTCTGGCTAACTTACCTATGACAGATACTTAATTTCACAAAAAATGGTTCTATTTGAACTGGTCTGTGGTATATTTTCTTTTGTATAATGTAAAAGTATGCATAGTAAGATCTATAATAATGACAATTGTGTATGTATTTGGTTAGTAAGCCTCTATATAAATAAAGGCCAAGAGGCCTCATTCAACTTGTGTTAGTACTTACCCAGAGGATAAGATATAAATTAAAGTTTCTGCCCTAAGGTACACATACTTGAATCTCAATAAAAAAAATAAAAATAAACTGTTTCAAGTTCAGATTTCTGATCTAAAACAAGCCCTTGGCAGACTTTCCACAATATGACGATTGCATTAGAAATACGTTCCTATTTACAGGTTAATGTGACCCCAGACTTGAACACAGTGAATGTGTTCTGGGTGTGCAAAGGCAATGCATCAGATGATGAAACAGAAAAGGTGCTCAACAAAGTAGCCGGTAGTTTGAGGCATGAGCTGTCCACACTCCGGGTCATGGGGGAAATACCTTACATTGTTTTTGTTAAAGGCAAGTTACAATATAATAGTTTAAGGGTAAATTTTTCAATTGTCATTTAACTTTTATCTGAATATAAAGGTGTTTTGACATACATATTTTGTATACAAAAGCTGTCAAACCACAATTTTTATTCAATTAAGTTATTTAAGTTTAATAAGTTTATTAAGTTCATTGTTTGACTATTTTTGTATTAGATTTAAAGAATTTTTAACCAAGTGTGAAATTGCCACCCGTCTTGTCCAAGCGTGGTGATCAATTGTGCCTTCTCTATATGAGAAGAGGGCTTCGCCCTGCAGTAGCTACATCAACCCGTTGCTTCTTGAAAGGAATAAAATCATCATTGTCCTCCTGCCCTTATTTTAGGCTAGGGCAGTATTCTTCAAATCATGTCCTTCAACTATGATCTTAAATTTATATAAATAACAATGTATATATAAAATATTCATACTAAATGTTCACAGATAAACAAGAAGCCCATATTGTAGACTTGGATCGTCGCTTAGCAATGGCAGATTATGGCGAGGACTATGTGCCTACTGATATGGGACATCTTCTGAAGTCTGAGTTCACCTTAAACACACAGATTTCACCTGAAGTGAAGGTAAGCATTGTACAGTCGCCAGCACATCAAGCTACTACAATCTGTCAAATTTCTTTAATAGATTTTCAACTTTATCGCTAGAGTAATAAGGTTCAAGGTTGGTTGGGAAAATTTGACAGTTTCGGGTAGCTTGACCTGCTGGTGTCTGTATAATAGTAATAAATTAAAATGCTGAAACTACCTAAGGCCGAAAATGTATTGGCGTTTGTTTGTTACACGACGCTGATAAGAAGGGAGCTGGTGATAAGTGGGGTCGTCCTGTTTGTCTGGCTAAAATATAAATAATATCCTCCCAACCGATTCCGGTCACGGTGGCCAAACTCAACAGAGATTTGTCAGGTACGCAGGAGATATTATAGTGCACAAGTGAGTCCGCAAACACAGGTTCACTCTCTGTTCCTTTACTTTCATTGTCCGATTGGGCGACAATGACACAACCAGGGAGGGATCAGGCGCAGTACCAACGGCTTTACGTGCTTTCCGAGAGTGAAGCGCGCGTCTTTTCGTGAAATAATAATGTAGCAATCTGTGGACAGCGAAGTAGGCAGTAGTGGATGTAGAAAGAGTCTTCGACAGTCTTTACCCTGTGCACATGTCACACGTCGACATTCTGGCTTCGACACTTCAATGTTATGGTGCAGCTTCGAAGTGCTTTTTAATGCAAGCAAAAGGTGGATAGTACCATTTGGCATACCAGCATGTGGACCATTGGGCATTTTTATATTATTGCCTAACCCCAGCAGAAAACGCGTGATATTAGGTTCAGGGTTTGTAATAATATCAATTTTGTGTTTTCTTCAGGCAAAAATAAAGAAACTAGAAGAGGAGTTACCAATATTTGAAGAACCACTCCCTGAAATGACCCACAATGTCTTCGGTCTGGACCACTCCAGGATTATGAGCAGACTCCTAGCTGCTAGGAAGAAGACCCGCGATGCTTGGAGCACCCTGAACACGAATAGTGATGTGATATCGTATCGAGTGACACCCGATCAAGTACCTGAGCCTGTTGGCAACCAGAGGAAAGAACTGGCTGAATTCTTACAGAAGAGACAGGTTAGATATTTTATAGTACTTACCTTGATTTTATACATGATGATTATAAACTTATCTTGGTAGTTTTTTGGGATCTTGATTGATTTGATGAGAAAGGAAACTGAACTTCTAGCTTTATCATCAGCTGATAGCAGTCAAATGCTAGACATCACTACTGATCGTGGTTTATGCCATGCTTCCCCGATGCTAGACATCACCACTGATCGTGGTTTATGCCATGCTTCCCCGGTCTGTGCGAGTTTTATGTAGGTCTTACCCGCGATCTTGGTCGACATAGGCCTCTCGAATTGCACGACACTGAACTCGACCCTCGGACACTCTTCTATCATTCAGCTTATTGTCTTCTCACGAATTCTGTAGCACGAGTAAGATGCATAATCTTCTTGTTTTAGCTACCTTTATTATAAACTGTATTCAATCTATGCTACTCTGTGGTTCCTAGAAAAGAAAATGGCCAGGCTTTTCCAATCTTTTTCCGTTACCTGCATCATCCCACTGTTGAGCAAAGACCTAACCCCCATGGCTGCCAGCTCTTTCGATCCAGGGCTAAAGTGGACTTTTCCGTAGGTGTCGGGCTTGCATCACCATAGTACACTATAATGACAACGTCAATAAACCAATCTGCTTGCGATCATGACATTACGAAAATAATCATAGTCGATTATTTTCGTAATGTCATGATAACTCTACAGTGCCTTGTCCTTCTTCATTGCCAGTCGCTTAGCGAGTTCTTCAAACCTCGCTCGCAACGACAATTAGTGTGGCCTTCGTCTTTGTTTATCTGTCATAGAATATCACACAGATAAAAGTCAAACATTACAAAAAAAATAAAACTAATCCTTCCGAATTTTCCAGATCGAGCAAAAGCGTCTACACAAGCGCATGAAAGACTCTCGCCAAGACTGGCAACTCTGCGAAAAAGTGGAGGGCACTGAAGAAATAGATGATGATGAGGAATATGAAGATGAGGACGAGGAGAGCTACAACTACTACACCGGACCCAGGGAACTATCCGACCTTGTTGATAGACAACCTAAACTGTAGCTTAGTTATAATGTAGATAAATAAATTATTGTAGAATTTATTTCTAGTTTGATTTCTGTATAAACAGGTGCCGATAGATTTGCTTATTTTAACGACGTTTAGTACAGACGCCAGCAGGTCAAGCTACCCGAAACTGTCAAATTTTCCCAATCAACCTTGAACCTTAATGCTTTAGCGATAAAGTTGTAAATCCATTAAAGAAATTTGACAGATTGTAGTAGCTTGATGTGCTGGCGTCTGTACAAAAAAATATTGGTTTCATACGGGAAATTTTAAGAATAATAAGCAAGTCTGATGACACTTAGAATTAATTGTAGTTATTAGTATGAAACAAATCAATTTTGGTGATGGATGAATCATTTAGGCAGATCAGTAGGCCTAAGAGAAGTTGAACGATACATTGCCTTAATTTAATATACATATACCGTTCTATACCATAAATTGACACTGCAAATCTTCGTAGGTAGGTTGCACATACACGTCCTCGTGGGGTTTTTCATACAAACTCCACATGAACCTACTTTTGATTACACGTCCGCGAATTTCAAGGCTCTTTTATTTAATCAAAATGAGCTATTGTAGTGTCATGGTATTATTCGCATAAGTTAGCAGAGGCGATTACTGCCAAGTATAATTTATTCGAGTTAAACAATTGGGTTCTGTTTATAGACTATATAGATTCTGGTATTAAGATACCAGAATCTATATAGTCTATAAAAGAACTCCATTGTTTAAGACTACTTTTGGTATTTTGCGTTTCTGGTATTTTGCATATCTGGTATATGGCGAATCCGATGCTTTGAGAGTCTGGTAATTTGCGAATCTGGTATTTAGCGATTCTGGTATTAAGCTTCGGAGCCGGCAGAAACTAAAGAACGCCACCTGCTACATACCCTCGGACACTCTTCTATCATTCAGCTTATCGTCTTCCCACAAATTAGCATTAGCATTATCATCTGTAGCATGAGAAAGATGCATAATCTTCTTGTTTTAGCTACCTTTATTATAAACTGTATTCAATCTATGCTACTCTGTGGTTCCTAGAAAAGAAAATGGCCAGGCTTTTCCAATCTTTTTCCGTTACCTGCATCATCCTACTATTGGGTACTTACTTAAAACAACGGCAACGGTGAGACTATTGCTAGATGCAAACCCAGACTCCGGGGATGGAATTCAGAAGTAGTGATGAGTTGGCAGTTGTCTGATTAAATTACATAGTATGCAGATAGACTATAATCTACCGAATTCATCGATAACTTAGTTGTTAGATTACACACAAATACGTTTTTATTGGGGTTGCGAGGACGCTCAGACAATGGATGAGAAAACTGAGGGTTAGTTCCAAAAGAGATTGCTATGCATGACACATTATTTTTGCGCGCGAGCACTTATTCAAAGTTACTCCTCTTTGAGCGTTTATTTCAAGTTACTCTTCGTTGAGCACTTATTCAAAGTTACTCCTCTTTGAGCGTTTATTTCAAGTTTTTCTTCGTTGAGCGCTTATTCCAAGTTACTCCTCTTAGCACTTATTTCAAGTTTTTCTTCGTTGAGCGCTTATTCCAAGTTACTCCTCTTAGCACTTATTCCAGCTTAATCCAATTTGAGTGCTTATTCCAACTTGCTCCTCTTTGAGCGCTTATTACAAATTACTCTTCTTTGAGCACTTATTCCAAGTTACTCCTTTTTGAGCGCTTATTCCAAGTTACTCTTCGTTGAGCACTTATTCAAAGTTACTCCTCTTTGAACGTTTATTTCAAGTTTTTCTTCGTTGAGCGCTTATTCCAAGTTACTCCTCTTAGCACTTATTCCAGCTTAATCCAATTTGAGTGCTTATTCCAACTCAAACTCAAACTCAAACTCAAATCATTTATTTCAATTAAACCCTTTCAGGCACTTTTGAATTGTCAAAATTAAATTGTCGGTCAGTTAGTCAGAAAATTGAAGCTAGTTGCCCATTCCAAAACGTAGATCTCTGTGGAGAAGAACGGGCAAGAAACTCCACGGACACTCTTTTAAATCAAGATATTATTACAAAATTCTGGGTACATTATTTTTATTGCTTCTATATGTGAGAACAATGTAAAAAAAACTAAACAATTTAAAATATAAAATTCAAAAATAAGCCCTGGCAGTTAAGAGATGACCAGTCTCAACCGACGGCGCCCGTTCACAAACATGACGCGTGGATCAGCACCATCCAGCTCAACCATTTCGTAGGGAACCGAATGATCCAACACACGCGCCACCACCAGTGAGACATTTAAGTGAGCATGACATATTCTTAACTGCCGAGCTCTGTCAAGTCAACATCAAAATATCGTAAAAAAAAAGAAACAAATCCATGGTTCTTACATTTACAAAATTTAAAAAAATGCTTCTAAATTATACAAAACTATAGTTTGCAATTTATTTAAATATGAGAAAAAAGAAAAAAAAAACTACCAATCGGGAAGAGGTATATAATATTGAAGTATATTAAGAATTAAAACTTGAATGAATAAAGTATACATTAAGTTCGTAATGTCAAAAATATTAAAAAAAAATAAAACAAAAAGGGGAAGCATCTCTTCCAAATATTGAAATTGCAATCAACTAGCGTACCCAAGTGCCTGTGGAGCAGGACCAGCATTAAGCCAAGCATTTTTATCAACGATATACTCATCCAATTTATAATATGCTTGTCTACATAGTGTGCGTTTAATGCATGTTTTAAATTTCTTCTCATTTAGTTGAAGAATATCGAGTGGTATTTTATTATAACATTTTACACAGTACCCCATAAAAGAAGTTTTTACTTTAGACAATCTGAAACGCGGTTGATCTAGCTTGTTCCTATTCCTAGTGTTAAAATTATGCCTGTCACTTATCTTACTAAAAAGATGTAGATTTTTCCGAACGTACATAATGTTTTCGTATATATATTGACAAGGAACCGTCATGATGTTAATTTTTTTAAACAGTTCCCTTAGAGATTCGCGTCTGCTGAGATTGTAGATGGCTCTGATAGCCCTCTTTTGCAGGATGAAAATAGACTCAATATCTGCAGCCCGTCCCCACAGCAAAATACCGTAAGACATGATGCTATGGAAGTAACTAAAATAGACCAGTCTCACGGTATCCACGTCTGTTAATTGACGGATTTTCCAAACAGCGTAAGCGGCTGAACTTAGCCGCCCTGCAAGTGATGTTAGGTGAGGACCCCACTGCAGCTTTGAGTCAAGCGTGATCCCCAAGAAAACCGTATTTTCGACGAATTCAAGTATCTCCCTATTCAATACAACGTGACATTCACTACTTCTAACATTCGGTAAAGCGAATCTAATGCATTTAGTTTTTTTCTCATTTAATACTAAATTATTTACAGTAAACCAATTATGGACCATAAGCATAGCGTTATTTACGTCGTCAAGCTCCTGTGCACGTCTGCTTACTTTAAAAATCAGTGATGTGTCATCAGCAAATAACACCATTTGTGGCCGGGTTTTTAGTAAATGAGGTAAATCATTTATATATACTAAAAATAGGAACGGCCCCAATATTGAGCCCTGCGGTACACCCATTTTGACTTTTAAGCCCAATGAGTTCACACCGTTTATTTGAACTTGCTGAAATCTATCATTTAAATATGATTTTAATAAGCTAAGAGCTAGTTTACCCAGTCCGTAATGCTCAAGTTTCAACAGCAGTGTTTCGTAATTCACGCAGTCAAATGCCTTGGATAGGTCGCAAAAGATGCCTATTGCATCTTGTGCCTCTTTGAGCGCTTATTACAAATTACTCTTCTTTGAGCACTTATTCCAAGTTACTCCTTTTTGAGCGCTTATTCCAAGTTACTCTTCGTTGAGCACTTATTCAAAGTTACTCCTCTTTGAACGTTTATTTCAAGTTTTTCTTCGTTGAGCGCTTATTCCAAGTTACTCCTCTTAGCACTTATTCCAGCTTAATCCAATTTGAGTGCTTATTCCAACTTGCTCCTCTTTGAGCGCTTATTACAAATTACTCTTCTTTGAGCACTTATTCCAAGTTACTCCTTTTTGAGCGCTTATTCCAAGTTACTCTTCGTTGAGCGCTTATTCCAAGTTACTCCTCTTTGAACGCTTATTTCAACTTATCTTTGAGCGCGCTTATTCCTGCTTACTTCTGGAGCGGTTTTTCGGACTTACTCCTTGAGCACTTATTCCAGCTTAATCCAATTTGAGTGCTTATTCCAACTTACTCCTCTTTGAGCGCTTATTACACATTACTCTTCTTTGAGCGCTTATTTCAATTTACTCCTCGTTTGAGCGCTTCTTTCAACTTCTCTTTGTGCGCTTATAGCAACTTACTTCTCTTTGAGCGCTAATTTCAACTTGCTGTGGTTAATAAACCTTTCCATTCTCCCTTTTTGGCGGTTGTCGCGGGAGATCTTGTAAGGCGGGGTAGACTGGGAGATACGAGTGACGACTTCATGCTCACAGTAGAAAAATACTTGTTTTCTAACCCTAATAACATTAACCCTTTCCTTATCCCGTGACATCATAACAGATATTAATATTATTATGATTCATGGGAACTAGATCTTGTTACCGTGGTCCTAACCATAGATATTTTGATAATGTTGATCCTCATGATGGCCGTTTTGCGTGGATGTGACGCATGTTTGTCCCAACTTATTATATTATTTTTGTTTGTTTTTTTTATTCGTTATATTTGCCGCAAATAATTGTATTTTCTGATACAGGTGTATCAATAACAATGTCTGTTATTGATACAGGTGATTTTTTTTTATATAACTCTTGTATTCCCTGAAGGGTTAGGCAGAGTTGTATAGTAAACATTACGCACATTAGTGGCGTTTTTTATCAAACAATATTTTTTGATACAATCCCTATTTATTTACCTACTGGCTACTTGTGTTTATCACAATACAATATAACGAACGAGTCATCAGAATTTCCAGAAGGAATTGTTACACTAATGAAAATTACTAGATGACACATTCATAGTGCAATTCATCATATCCTGTATTAACTTGGAATCGAGATGCTCTCCTCTGTGTGACTTTGTCAATGTTTCTTTGTCCCTTGTCGATATACGATAGTAGTACATGTCAGAGTTAAATTAAATTAGCTAGCGAAACTCCTCAGACGATATGCTAAAAATTATGGTATGAAAGGAAAAGCGGCCAGGTGTGAGTCGGACTCGCACAGATGCCAGCACATCAAGCTACTACAATCTGTCAAATTTCTTTAATAGATTATCAACTTTATCGCAAAAGCCTGAAGTTCAAGGTTGATTGGGAAAATTTGACAGTTTCGGGTAGCTTGACTTGCTGGCGTCTGTACATATGTACAGACGCCAGCACATCAAGCTACTACAATCTGTCAAATTTCTTTAATAGATTTTCAACTTTATCGCTAAAGCATTAAGGTTCAAGGTTGATTGGGAAAATTTGACAGTTTCGGGTAGCTTGACCTGCTGGCGTCTGTACGTGAAGGGTTCCGTAATAAAAGGCAAAAACGCAAAAAAAAGTTTCTGTTATGGATAATTTTTACTTTATTTTATTTTTATTATTTGTTGTTATACCGACAGGAAATACATACTCTGTAAAAATATCAACTGTCTACTTAATACGGTTCAAGAGATACAGCCCACTCACAGACAGACGGACGGACAGAACGACGGACGGAAGGACAGCGGAAGTTTAGTAATAGGGTCCCTTTGGCACTTATTGATACCAATCACGTATGTGAAGTTTACACGAAAAAAAACACCTGATTTTCTAAGCTCGTACTTCAATCTTCAACTACAATACTTGTCGTCGTTGACCTAAAAAATCATCAAATCATTTCTTCTTACTTTTATCATGTTTGTAGATATACCTACCCAATACGTCAGCGGGGTTTCCCTAACTTCTTTAATTTGACCCCGTGTGTCCTGGTTAAAAGATTAACAAGACAACAAAGTTAGTAGCGAAGCTGACTGGGTGCGCCGGATGTACTTAAGTGTCGCCGCTCGTGGAGGATAATGTCACGGATAAATCCTCTTGATAATATTAGTCGAGGAACAATTTGCCAGTGACTGATTGGGACAAAGGGTCATAGCATCTGTCGATTAAGAGATTTAAAGCCAGGGCTTCTTCACTGGATGCAAATGACGGACCTCCAGGTTTTTATATGCATTTGGATTGAGTGATCTTTTTTATTTCGTGATAAAATCTAATTGTAGGTACATTTAATCAAAAATAGCCCAAAGTAAAGAAATTGAAACTCTCAAGGGTCTTCAGTTATTGCCCAGTGTGGATCACTCAATTCACTCATTCGCTCATTTTGCAAAAACGGCTATGAGCTAAATCTCAACAAAAACTTACTCTACTGACTAAACTTGTCTTAAAAATTTTGCAAACAAATTGTCACAATATTTTTTTAATTTAAAGCTTATTCCAGGTCCACTCAGTCACAGATTACTAAATAGTTACTACTCAGTGCAGACTCCATTTTGTCTGACAGATCGTTGTAATAAGGTTTAGGTTGACTTTTTCTATACATCTATTTTTTATCCTAAAATAGTTTAAAAAGGGTAGGCAGATGATTGATTATTCACGTTCTTAAAACTTGTACGGGTTGATGAATTTTATGGGTAAACTTCTTTTACGAGATTTAGAAGTTTTCGAAAGGTGGTAGGTACTATGTCCTAGTAGTATTCATGCAGATGCAGAAAGTGGAATATGTATCCATTGCGGGCTCTCAATCGATTGCGTACCCAAGTAGGGCGCTGCAGACACAACTTGTCGAAATGGGGGATTACTGACCCATCCAATACCCAGTGCGAGTGCGGTGCCTCTAATCAGACCATGTCCCACTTGCTGGAGTGCCCTCAGTGCCCGTTCACCTGCAACTTGGATGACTTAAACTTGAATACCACTGATGCCGCAATTAACGTCGCCACCTACTGGGCTCAAGCAATATAAAATATCGAAGAAGAGCACCATCGATACGAAAAGAAGAAGAAGCGTGCTGGTGGGGGGTTCCATTCCATAATACGTACCTAAGAGATTATGATTACTTATATGGAAGTGAATTTGATATCATACATTGCTACATGAAAGTAGAATGCTGCATCGTGGAAAAGTTCCTTACGAAGTGTCTTGTAAAACGGGGTGAATAGGGATGCAGGGGTGAATCGGGACGAAACTTTGAAATAGATTTGTAATTTAAAATAATGTAGTTTGTTGCTAACAAGGACACTTAATCTTTAATTAAAAAACAGAGTCTTTTCTGGCAACAAACTATATTATTTCAACGTTAAAATCCATTTTAAAATTTGGTCCCGATTCACCCCTGCATTCCTATTCACCCTATTTTACGACTGATAGATTTTTTTTTAAAGAGTGCAGTGACTTAAAATTGAAACAGTACCTACCTGCCTACCTACCTATAAGCAAGGAGTTTATATATTTGTCACAGTTTATAAAAGTCCCCAGAAAGGTCTAGTGCGTTTTATTGGACGAATAAGGATCGTAACACGTGGCGTTCTGTTAGTTTCTGCCTATCTTCTGTGGACGAATATAGCGTGAATATTATGGATGGGTAGCGGGATTGTCCGAAAGGGTTACCGCTGCCCTGGAACATAAAGGGCTAAGGAAGGAACACGGGTGGGTTTTAGTCAGTAAGAGTCTGACACTCCCTCCTGCTCCACCCAGAGCGAGAGGAGTCATTTGATGATTTCCCATAAAAAAAAAAAAATATGGATGCTTGAATGTGTTTTCTCCAGTTTCATTTCGTACTGTCAATCAATTTACATAAAATAGAAAATGATTCCAATACAAGCGGATCAAAGTTACTGCCCACGATTGATAAAAGGATATGGAAATTGGCAAATAGGACCACTTATGGAGTCACTCTTGTGTCTCTCTCTGTCCCAGGCGTCTCAGTCGAAAGCTGTCAAAACTAATCTGCGTAAACTTTTTCAGAAATCTAATAGCTACTAAACTTGGTGTAAATACAGTCACGAGTACTGCACATACACTGATCAATTTCAATAGCGATTTTTTCGTGGAATAACGATTGTAGCGTTGAAATATCGAAAAAGTCTTTATACGTACTATTTTACGAGAAAATCGCTTTAGAATTTAGCTACTTAAGTGTATAGGTACAAATTAGTGCTCGTGACTGTACCACAGACTGTACCTACGACTTGCACTTGGCAGTTTTTAAACTAGACCATTAGGCTGTGTTCCTGATAAGTGATAACATATCCTTCAGTTTTCAGGAACCACCATTTAGCCTGATTGTATGCGTTACCAATACATCATGTGGTTGAAATTGAAAAGCTTATATAAAACCGAGTCTCTTTATAACCCTAGAACTCTGAACGTTATCAGTAATGATAACATCAGTTCCTCGTTGTACCTACCGTTTATTGTAACTTACGAGGCAGCTCGATGCTCAGCGGAGGACGTTTCCTGGCTGTTATGATGATGACAATGACATAAATGCCGACAACTTAGCATCCACGCCAACTATGGAGTTGATGGACTGATATAGTAATATTTGCATATACTTACTTATGTCGCTACCTTTACAGGGTGGCAGGGACATGAACGCGCAACCCGTTACCATGGATTCAGTCCATGATTCTGGACCCCAATGGGTTATATTTTTTCTTCGGTTATTAAAAAAAATAATTAGTTATTTGTTTCATACATTTTGATCGTGTAGGTAGCTGATATATTTTTTTATAACGGACGAAAAATGTCTTCTTCTAGAATCATGTGCTAAAATCATGGTTACAGTTTGCGCGTCGATACCCCTGCCACCTTGTAGGTACCTGTAGATGACGACTAATAGAGATGTATGGAAGAAAATGAAAATACACCCTTATCCCAATAAGAATAGAAGAATGATGATGATGTACTGGGTTGGGTCTCAGTCAAAATGGTTGGAAGCTTGTCAGCGACCACGAACTTCTTTATACACTATATTTGTGATCTTCACTCTGGTTTTCTCACCATGAATTAAGTAGTTTTAAAAATGCCTAACCCATGCTTCATTTGATGAGATGCCACTTTTGTACTACCTATGTTTTTTTGACATGAGTGATTTATGATTTTAATTTGAATGATAATTTGATATGATTTTAGTTACTAATATAGTTTTAAGACCAAATAATTAGTCTGAAATAAATATATTTAATTTTAAAAGTGGTCCCAATATCGCTAAAGGGAAAAAAAATGAAACCCTTAATCGCTTGGTACCTTCACTAAAATGAGCCTGTAACTTCCGCAGTATGGTGGCACTATTTCCTTCTTTGAATACTATTTTGGCACTATTTCCTTCTTTGAATACTATTTTGGCACTATTCCAGTAAAAAATTATCATTATCATAATGGTAAAAATTCCATAGTGATTCCATTCCATTGTAATATAGTACACGTTTTTATGACGCACCAAGAATCCACGTGGAGCTTATCAGTTATCACAAAACCCGATAAGCTTGTAGGAATTGACTATGCATTCGGCATTCTTTGGCCTATTGTTTTTGGGTTCAGTGATGAGTCCACTCACGAGCATAAAAACCTTGCATAATCAGCCTACATGTTCCCACTGCTGGGACACAGGCCTTCTCTCTGTGAGAGGGAGTGGGTAATCCACCACGCGGGGCCAGTGCGGGTTGTTAATTTTTATTTCTTTTCAAGAGGAACAACAAACAGCTACAATATAAAACATAGAAACAAGAAAAACACAAAATATATAGACAATATTGCAGCCCACAACGCTGTTCACAGATTAACAATAGGATACATACAATACAGTGAAAACAATCGCTAAGGTTACAAATACAAGTTTTAAGGTTAATAAATTAACTCTCGTATTTAAGATGTATATAATACATATAATATAAATGATAATATGAATATATAATGTACCTAATGTATATAAAAATGTATGTTAAATGTCACATGTCTTCAAATTTTTGTTTCTGACGTACCGGTTTCCTTACAATGTTTTCCTTCGCCGTTTTCAGAGCAGTGGCGATGAAATAATTTACACAAAGTAGAGCGCTTGTCTGGGTTCGAATTTACGACTTACAACTCGTAAGTCGCGTCCGTTAAGACTGGGCCACCACTGCTCTACCTCCACCGAAAAGTTACGCAAAATTCAAAATCCTTTTTCTCGTGAAATAAGAATCGAAACTTTTAGAAAAGAATCGTGTGGTTTCGAACAGACTATGTTGGTAACACTAAAATATCTATATTTTTTTTTTAAACCTTGTCTTTATGTAATTTAAGTATCTATGCTCATGACACTACGTCATACTCTTCAAATTCAATTGAAACCTGGTATTTCAATTGAAATATGGTAGGTTTCGAAACATACCTTACCTAATTGCTAAAGCCCCTCTGCTTACACGTTTAAAAAACCAGCAATTAATTTATATTCTATCTATTAAAAACGATCTTTTCTGTAAAAATTTCAACGCTAAAACTTAGGTGAAGTGAGCTGTCATTCCACCTGCCGATCGATTCTGTAAAAATCTCACCGTGAAATGTTAGGTGAAGTGACCTTAGAGTGAGCTGCCAATAATTTCAATCCCTAGTATTAGTTGGAATGACAGCTCACTCCACGCTCACTTCACCTGAGTTTTCACGGTGAGATGGTTACAGAATCGCACTGCTGATGATTGACACTACTGACAGCTCACTTCACTTCAAGCTTACAGAACAGCAGTGCGATTCTGTAACCATCTCACCGTGAAAACTTAGGTGAAGTGAGCGTGGAGTGAGCTATCATTCGAAATAATGCTAAGGATTGACACTATTGACAGCTCACTCTAAGCTCACTTCACCTAAATTTTCACGGTGAGATTTTTACAGAATCGATCGGCAGATAACTGATCTTAATAATAAGTTAGAGTTAAATTGCTTATTAGTCTTTTAGGCTAGATTGTATTCAATTATAAAGTTCTTAATAATTGATAACAAAAAAAAACTAGATTTCACTTGAGATAAGACTATTCAATTTGTTAGTTTTAAATCGAGATTCAAAACTGAGCATTGTTCTAGAATATGGACGTTATTAACTGTTTTACGTTGAGAATATTTATCGTACGTAGGTATATATTCAATTCCATCATAACATCACGACTGTGTATTCCCGAAGGGGTAGGCAGAGCTGCACCCTCATATCGCCAGTCGCTTACAATAGGGGGCGAGCCTATTGTCATTAACCGGACACAAATCTAGGCTCCGGACTGTTTCTGAGAATTTCCTAATGGGAAAACCCAACATATAGTCCAGCCCCAGGAAGGGAAGGGAGGGTCGAACCTCACGCTCAGTAGTTACGTTAGCAGTTAATAGCGCCAGTTCAGGTGAAAGCGTCAGGGTAACCCGCGAAATTTTATCTTATGTTTTTGCAATTTGCTGGTCAGTATCAGCACCGTATCACACTATCAATCACAATCTGAGTCATATTGAAAAATACTGCTAGTCTATTGCTTCATACGTTCGAAAAATTTGTCTGCTCAACGACGTGAATAACGCAATGAATGTAAGCTGAGCTCATCGATCACTAATAAAGAACGTTAGTGATCGATGGCTGAGCTGTCAAAATAAAAGCTGGCCTAGTGGTAACGGCCGCGACTTACGAGTAGGTCGTAGGTTCGAATCCAGAATGCGCTCTACGTTGTGTAAATTATTTCATTACCACTGCTCTCAAAACGGTGAACGGAAACATCGTGAGGAAACCGGCATGAGAACCAAAAATTCGAAGACATATATGTGACATCTACCAACCTGCACTGGGCCCGCGTGGTGGATTACTGCCCACTCCCTCTCACCGAGAGCAGGCCTGTGTCCCAGCAGTGGGAACATTATAGACTGATTATGCTACTGTTAGTGTGTTACGCAATTATCCCGTTCTGGTTGATCACAACATGATTAGCGAAACCTGCAAATTGCAAAAAACTTAAGATATTTTTTAATGTTTCTGGCTTCCTTAGCGCATCCCCCTGGATATAATTATTTATTTGGTATCAAAATGAGCGTTAATTAGAGAAGTTTCTTGGAATCTAGACCATTAAAGTTGGTCTGAGCAGAGTAAATCAAGTTGGTCCAATCAAGTAAGTGGCTCCGTCAATCTGTAGGTACTGTCGTAACTTTAGTAGCACTAATTATCCTAAGTAGTGTTCAGTGCTTGCCGTGGCGTGCATTGGTTTTCAGAATAGGTAAGCAGCTATTTAATTTCGTTGTATTAACTTGAACGAGTAAAGACCAATGACAATGTGCGAATAGTACGGGAGCTGAGTAGGCCGTCTGATGGCGACTGCCTACTGCCGCGCGTGTTTGTATGAAGATTTTGTTTTTAGTTAGGTATGATAATTTAGTGAGTTTCTTAATTGTGGGGCACACACACTAAAATTGACAGGCTTATGGTGATTTATTGAGGTAGGCACTGCTTATATGCCTTTATGCAATGCACGCCACCGTGTGCTTGTCTATTCGTCCCAATCTAATTAATGCAGCTTTTGCTAAGCCTTTGCTGTTTATTCATCATCTGCCTAGCCTTTTCCCAACTATGTTGGGGTCGGCTTCCAGTCTAACCGGATGCAGCTGAATACCAGTATTTTACATGGAGCGACTGCCTATCTGACCTCCCCACTTATTGGGTATTACGATACCCCTTGGTAACTGGTTGTCAGTTTCGGGCTTCTCACGACTCGTAACGACTCTTAAAGATCTACGAATGACAGCCGGCACCAACGGCTTAACGTGCTTTCCGAGGCACAGAGGGTCTTGGTATGTAAAGATGTTCATCCACGGACCAACCGCCGCAAGCACAGCTGAACCTGATCGATCAAACCGTGCGGCTTTTATTTCTTAGCCACAAGCCCCTTTTGGCATATGTCTATTGTGGCCAGGTTACTTTTTGTTTATTATATTTTGCAGGAGTTTACTGGATGCGGGAAGCATAGAACCGGTCGAAGTGGCGGTGCTTTGGGAGGCCTAGGTTCAGCAGTAGACGTATTTCGAAACGATGATGATGATGATGACATTTTGCAGGAGTTTGTGGGTTTTGTCCTAGGAGCTGTAGAGGATAGTCTATTGAACCTGTTGATTATAAACGATTCTTTGGCTAACCATGGTCTGAGATTAACTTTGTTATGGAATTTTTAATTTCTCAACAGCAGTCCAGAGTCTGGTTCATGGTAACAGGCGCGTCCGCTATCACCTCTGCCTACCCCTAAGGAAAAATAACATACAGGCGTAATGTTTATTATCCAGGGTGGCATTAAAACTGATAGTTTTTCAAAACATGTAGTTGATTAGTTTTGTGGGTGAAATAATAAAGGAATTCCAATTGAAAAAAGTTTTCTTAAAAAAAGGTTCCGCTTTGGCTTTGAAGTCCGAACCCTAAAAGCATGGTGATCTGATGATGATACTCATTTGGTGTATCGGTTCGAAACTCGACCAGCCAGGCCATGCAAAATAAAATGAACAAGTAATATATCTATGTAGAAATATTTCCACTTAAAATGAATCTGTCAGATAAAAAGACTATCTTAGACATTTCAGGGTGTTTTCCCCTTTGATATGTTCGTTCTTTCAACCCTGACTCACCCTGTTTTCTTAGAATGTAGTGTAATAATAATGTAGGAATAAGTTTATTATCTATGAGGTATATACACTTACTATCAAAAAGAGCTTTGTATAGGTAGTGATAATTAGGTACCTACTCAACATATAACACAAATACTTATTTGTAATGACAATTAATTGTATCCTACATTGTAATATAATATCGTAATTACAATGTTTACGCTTTCATCGCCGAAGGTCGTGTTGATAAAATTAACAACCTCATTTTTATCACATAAACAATGCGTTAATAACATTTGCAACATAACAAAGGCGAAGCAGTATGCATATCGTGCCTACTGTACTTAATATATCAACCGATATATGACTTGAATAAACAATGAAAATATTTGCCTTGATTGAACTAACTTTATCAACGTTAACCAACAGGTTGCCTTTAGACTCATGTATGCTGTCTAATGAGGGTACTTGGACCATTTTGTTAATGCTAACATTGCTAACTAAGTCTGTTCCTGCCTAGCCTCGTATGCTCGCAGCACATTGGTCGGCCACGGTCGCTCAATAGCACCGACATATATGCAACTTTGCTCGCAATAAATTACAATATCGATCCCGTTGCCAAGTCACGTTCAGGGTGTGTACCTACTGTTTCGGGAGGTGTGGATTCGAGGCTACAGCGCGTCTACATAGTGGACCAGTACATAACTAATACAGCTATTTATATCGACCTACGTGCAATAAAGTTAATCCAGGTCCTGTGTAGTGTAATATCGGACGGGGGCTGCGGGGGGGTAAACCGGCCGGCGCGGTGGCCACCTGTCGCCGCGCGGTGGCGCGCGTGTGCCCCCCGGGCCGCCGCGCCCCGGCCCCCGGGCCCCGCGCCCCGCGCCCCAGCCCCCGCCCGCGCCCCTGCACCCTCGACGCCGCTGCGCGCGCTTCTCCCTTCTCTCGAATCATTCGTTTCGCGACGCGTAAACTTGCCGGCCGGCCTCCGTTGCACTCGCCCGGGCTCATTCCCAT
This sequence comes from Apamea anceps, assembly GCA_951799955.1. NCBI lineage: Eukaryota > Metazoa > Arthropoda > Insecta > Lepidoptera > Noctuidae > Apamea > Apamea anceps. Next base: position 7,030,610 of record OX637517.1, read on the forward strand.
CGCGTCCGCTCGCCGCACCGCTCCGATCGCACCACCTAGCCGAACACCTCGCCATCATGACGGAGAGCACAGAAACCCCTGCGGCAGCTGCGCCTGAAAAGACCCCCACTGAGAATGGAACTACCGAGACCCCGCCCGAAGAGACCCCAGAGAAGGCAACCGAAGAAAAAGAAAAGGAGACTCCTCCACCCAAGGAGATGCGCGCTGTCGTCCTCACCGGCTTCGGCGGACTCAAAACTGTCAAGATTCTGAAGAAGCCTGAGCCCACTGTCGGAGAAGGCGAGGTCCTCATTCGTGTGAAGGCGTGGTGAGTACCCTTTACATATCCTAACTTAAAATCAGCATTAATATAGTATAGAAAAAATTAGTTTCATACCAACACTTCGACAGATTAAAAGACGTTGCGTTTGAATATTTCTTCGTTCCATGATTGATTTTTCTTTAGCAGCCATTAGTTGTGAAATATTAAGTAAACGACCCTTGTTAATCTACAATCATGTTGGTCTTGAAGAACGTGCAATTTTTTACACCCTATTGGGTTTTTTTTTCATCGTGTTGGATGATATTTTTGGGCGGCCGGTGTTCTCTGTGTAGTGTACCCACTTAGCCGGTGTCTGCGCGGATGGGTCCCGTTCGTCCGTCGCTCGCCGCGTCTCAGGCTCTCGGCTGCCTCATTAACATCTGCCTCCGTCGAGATGCACAGCTCATGCACCCGACCGATTGAAATTTCTGCACGCACACTGGCACCCACTCCCGATCGTGCGACGCGCCCTAAAGCGGATTTACACTTCGTCGACCGCCCGCCGTCGATGCGACGACCAACTATTATGTTTATGTGCTTGTTTCAGCCTCTCTCTTACTTGATGTACAATATGTTTATATAGCCGTGTTATTTCATTCGATTTCGCCAGATTATTTATTCAATAGGCTATGGAAATTTGTTTTCAATCTGCATCGGAATAACTGCATGCATGTGCGCACCGGAGCGCGTCGCTGCGTGGACGCTGCGTCGCCGACGGTTGTAACAAATTAATGTTATTTTGTCATTCGAAGCCCGAGCGAGCCGAGTTCGTGCGAAAGGGAGTTGAGCGCCTACTGACATTGTTCTTTGTTCGTTTTTATCGCTCCACTGCTTCAGATAATGCAACGGACGAGTCGCGTCAACGTGCTACTTGCAACCGCGACACATGAGTTATCTGCCACTTTTCTCGTTAACGTTAACTGCTTCGTTAGAGGCTTAACAAAACACTCACTTAACTGTGAAGTATTTGTTTCGTTACACCACAAACGTTTAGTCATGAATGAGATACTTTTTTACGAGAGGCTACTTTGGGATAAGGTCAGACCTTCAATGGCTTAGGAAGTCTGATAAGGCAGGCAGTTTTTTATTTTTTACTTGCTCCAAATGTTATCAGGAATTTTATCAAGAAAGCTCTATCTCTTGGGTTCCAAGAAGAATTTCGGGTGGAAGAATTCGAACTATTTAAGAAGCTTTTAAAGGTTTGCAATCCTATTGTAATTTTTAGTAGTATTGTCTTAGAACATGTACTAAAAAACTTGGCATAGAATTTAAGTTAGATTTAGGTTCACGATAAATAATTATTACGAGGAGATTGCATGTGCAATAGAATGGTACGGAGGCGTATGACTATGATAGATGCAAGGGAGAAATGGAGGCGAGGTGTGTAGGTGCAGTGCGAGGTGCGAGGCAGGGCCGGCCAGGGCGCATCCCCGCGCGTGCTAAATATAGCGCGCTTATCGTCGACTTACTATGTAAATGACCGCGACATAGCCGACGCCATCTGCCGCAAAAATATTAACTGACTGGTTGAGTCCCGGACCGGTACCAGTACAAGTTTGCTCTCTAGCTTTGAGCCGCAAAAACGTGTGAGTTCCGCCTACATGGCGAGCGAACAATCCAAGTTTAGCAGTCTACAGTCTAGCAGCTCTGGGTCATTCCTTTGTGAGAATTTGCAAGTAAATCGGTCATTTGGAACTGATTACCACAGGAATGTGCATAATACTGTCACTGTCAGAAGAGGTGACTCCCTTTCACAAAACTTCCTTTCTCAAGGTTCCCAGAAATTTTATCAGTCTTAAGAATGATATTATATGGGATCTATGGCAAAAGAAAGACGGATTACAAGAACCATTAAATAAATCAGACGAAATGTACAACGTAATTCCAAACGCAGTAAACCACTGATTCCTGGTATTTCAGGATACGACCAAAAGCTTCACAGCAAAGTTCTCGTCAAAATGAATGCTCTCTAGAGTCCAGTGCGATTTGATACGAAACTCGTTTCACGGATGACGGAGGTCCAATTTCTACATTCCTTGTTATCGTCATATCTTTCGAAACCGTTTAGAGTTCGTTGAAATTGCAACGGATTTAATTGTACGAGTAGTTATAATCTAAATTGTATAAATAAACACAAGACGGAGGCTTCTGTAGCAAGGTTTTGAGTAAATCCTGTCATAAATCACGCAGACAGTGAATCCACCATCCACCTGAAACTTTGTTCGAAGTCACGCGCAGACACATAAATTTTACTTATGTCTTGATAGTCTCGTTGGGTACCGAAGTTTAAAAAGTTGGAAAATTATAAGGTACCTATGTCGGAGTATGTTGAACCGCAATTAAGGAATCGTTATATCACATAAGTAGTTTAAAACTATACCTGTATTAAAGTCACGCAGTCGTCACTCGCTAGGGTCACCACGCTCTCAAAGAGACATCCCGTTCAAATACCGTTAAGTGATGGTAAATATTTAACAAAGCCATTAATGAGCTCTAAATTCTGACACGTGGTGATTTGGTTTACACGGAGTACTACAATATTTACTCGTATTGCGGAAGTCCCTTGACAAAGCCGAGCTCAAAATGAACAATGGTGTTTTTTTTTCTAATTCTCCAGAAGGTGGTCAAGTTTATCGTACACAAAAACGTTTGTTAAACAGCGGTCTAAAATAAATGATACGTTACAGTTTATAGAATGATGAAATTCATCTTATTACGATACGGACGTGAGTGGCCCCGGTGCCTACAGGGATCGTTTTCGTGCAGCCGCCTTTTCGGCTAATATGTTTTGTAACACAACATAAGGGATCCAATGAATAACGCGTCATTATTTTCAATTAGGTCAAGCCGGTGTCAGTAAGAGATGTCTTCCAAGAACAATGGTTGTACTCACGCCTCGGATAAGTGGCTTTCTTTTTATATGGAGAGTGCTTAATTGTATGTGGAGATGATGGGAAATGTGATGGCTGGACTTTTGTTTTTTGTTGCGTCCATGTGCTCTGGGCGTCTGGCCTACATCATTTCGAACACGAGTTTATTTTGGGGTCAGGGATATCGTAAATATCAAGGATTCAACTGTGTACTTATCAGTACAAGATCGTGGTACTTTTTGTATCGAAAGTGCAGTGTTAATTGCTCACATCCTTTCCTTTGTTGGCGTATCAATTTAAAGCCTAAAAATAACATCTGCCCCTCGAGTACAGGGGCCGGGCTCTATGGTATAAAGTGCAGTATTGTGCATTTTAATGGGCTCCGAAGCCGCATAAGATGGGAGAGATGAATTTGTTTATTACCCTCTTCCTTATTGAGAGCGTCTGCGCGAGATAGCTCTCTTCCTATGAGTCACTAGAAAGTTATGTTCTTGAGCTAACTCGATTCAAATAACTTGCTGTGGTACCTGACTGGGACCGAGTGGGTGGATTCGCTTGCGATTCAGTACCGTACTGGACACTATGGCTTGTTTGTGTGTTTCATTTGATACCCCCTGCCTTCAGACGTCTGCCTTCTGGTTTAACAACTCTCTTGTATTCAATAAACTGCAAGGTTAAAGGTTATTTTCCTTGCTTTTAACTTTTTAAGTTAAGTAATATAAAAGAACAATTTATTGTCATTATGCGTCCATTGAAGTCAATTTGATAATGGGGGTATATTTTGTTCTTTTATTAAGTTGTTATTCATCATAATAGTAGCTTTATCAATTGATCATTGCATTCAATGCCCTCATAATTTATTAATCTCGATTAACTTGTCATTGATACGTGATCACTCTTTCAGTAATTAAACCCGTAACACCTATCCAACTTGTACGTTCAAAACAAACTATAATTTGTGGTATAACAATAACTACGCCTATTATTATATTCGTATTTTTGTAATAACATGTTATCGTTAGCGTGACCTGTGGGATACGGTCCATCCATCAATCAAACATGATGAGAGACGGCGTTGCTACATGTGCACGTTAAAGCTTCACATCAGGCTAATTCTTCAATGGTTTGTTGTTTTAACATTATTTCATTTGCTGAATAATTAGTGTGTATGAGTGCTGTGATGCGTCACGACCTTATTCCCGTATTACTTACAGAGCTAACTTATGCAGATGAGTCAGAGCAAGTTAGGCTATCACGACTGACTCACCTAACAACATAAATACGGAGTTAACAACGTTATCCGTGATTTTTAGGTGATCCTTTCAATTAGGGCACTTGATAATACAAACAATTTTGACCTTCACCAGTATTGGCCGTTTCTGGCGTATTTACCCTTCTTGCAGAAGTGTGAGCCGCACTGAGATTATATATTATTGTCTGCCATTAAAACTACACATGTGATTAGTTTTGAACAAGGATAATTGTTAATTAATCTCATTAAGTATAGAGGATTCATTATTGCTAGCTTCGGTAGTGTGTGTTATCTTTTGCATTGCACATTAAGGAAAAGCGTCAAATCAGAACAAATGGAAGTAAACAATGTTATTAATTCCAGCATATTTTGTGACTTAACAAATTCCTGTTTGCTTTCAATTTTGTAAACAGGGAAGTTGCTTGAGTGTTGGCACGTATGTTCGGCCATTATATTCATATTACTCGAAAAGTTGTACTTGTCGGAAGCTGTAGTTATAACATATGCTGTCTCTATAAAATCCATCGTCGGACAGCAGATGCGGCAGGCGGGGTCGCGCCGGCCCAACCGCCGCCCGCGGGCACATTGTTCGCGGAGTCAACGAACTTACGAAAATGCTCCTTCGCTTATTGTGCCCATAATCGAATCAAGTCGCTACTGTATATGGTAGTAAACACGTCGCATACTTTCATCTTTTTTGACAAATAAAACACTCGTGACAAGATATACAACTCCAGAACATTCGGCAAGCTTTTCTGGAAGCAACAATCTTCTACCTTATTGAATCTTAATCTGTAATCAATCTTGTAGCGAGAAAGTTTCGCCTCTATGGTTTTGTCCATAATTTTGCCGTCGAAGAGAGTATGCCTACATCAGTCTCGTTATTTATCACATTTTCTATCCATTATGATCTCAACAGCCGTTGCTTATGTTCTAGATTGCTTAGCAAATTGAATTGGAAAATCCCGTGACTCGATTCTGCATGAAAAAGGGGTGTGGTTGCGTTATACTCGGGTGTCGGCTAGGTGGTGTGCGTCGGGCTTGGGGGCGGGCGGAGGGTGCGGGGGTGAGGGTTGCGAGTGCTTCTGTAATGTCTGGCGAGCCCGGGGCCTGGGGCCGGGGCTCGGGGCGCGCGCCGGATCAATACAGCGCGTCCCCTACCCGCGCCATGCCGCCCGACCAATCTCCGCAGGCCCTACGTCTTTCGACGCCAGTGCTTGTTTTTTTATAGCTCCCATTAACCATGCTCTTCGATAAATGAATAAAAGCATGTGTTGGTATTTTTTCTAACCACGACTAGCGGTACTAGTGTTCTTATTTTGACTTATTTCACGAGTACTGTTATTACAGTCGCCTTTACTTCAATTATCTACGAACTTGTATTCCCACGTGGACGATAAACTTAAAAAAGTGAAGCAGCGCTAACTTGCACTTGATGTCTGCAAATAAAAGTTATATTTATTTAAAATTAAGGATACAATACAAAATTAAAAAACCGGTTTTAAACAGGTCAATTCCTGACTACTCAACTACCCTATGGTTACCCTAATCCAGATTACGTTTCGTTAAATTGACCTTAATCTAAAGATTTTTAAATTATAAAATATATGTCACCAATATAATCAGGTTGATACTCGTGGATCAAACATAGTGGCAACTTATTATCGGAATCGTGACATATTGGGAATACCTCATTTATAACGTTATCTGTCCCAAAAAACAATAGACAAGAGGAGGTTGAGTTAGTGGTAGCTCCACAGTAATCTGCTCAAAGCCAGTGGGCCGTGGGTACATCGCAGACGTGTTTAGAGTACAAATTCCTGTAGCGAAGTCCTTGCGGATCTATATTTAGTTAGGTAAGCAGTAAGGGCACCCTCTCGTACAGACTCGACGCACGCCCTAATATGCTTCGTTCCGACACCTTTTTGCTTGCCGGCTTTCGGTTCGGCCACTATATGATATTCCGTTTATTACCCTGCGAGCGACGCGTCACGCTGTGTAGATGACTTTTTTTGCCGACCCGCATATGTTCCATATGAGGGTCTGCTACATTGATTTCGGTTATTATAGCTTTGTTAAAAGTTATACGGTTACCGTAATGTGGGAGACTCGGTTTGTTTGCTTTTACTTTCATGTAACATTTATTTTTATTTGAATGCTGGTTTTATTCGTGGCCATTTAAGAGATTTTCTGTTTAGAATCAAATCGAATTATATAGCAGTTCTTAAGAATTTGTTATTGTCTGAGGGGTGGCCAACGCAACAAGTTTTATTAGTCACATCCGAAATGTCTGCTATTTGAACTTGATGTTATCCTTGTTTGTTTTCTTTATCGTTCAATCTTCGGAAAACAAGAAAGAAGATAGTTTTTATGGACAAGAAATGATTCATGGAAAGCTATTGTATATTTACCCTGTTCCATGTATTTACCGACGATGTAACAAAGATGTGGAAAGCAAATAAAACCAAGACGAACACAATCTTTGAACGAGATGAATATTGAGATATATTACTTTCTGATAAACTCTCTCATCGACTATTGCAATAAAATGAGTCTTGATAAGTAAATAAGCACGAAGTATAAAAGCTCCTTACATCGAAGCGAAAGCCAACTTTCGCTCACGTAGCTATTCTGTAGCTCCAATGAAAATTACCTATCCAAGCTTAACAGTAGGTGCGAAGGTAGTTGGAAGTACAAAACCGAGAGCTATTATCAGTAATTGTGTAACTCACATTTTGAAAGCGATAATTGCAGCTCTGAATCGAATTCTTGTCTGTTTTATAGAGCACGGCAGTGCGTGGCTAATGCGTGTGCTTAATGTGGAGTGGGCAACAATTTATGAAATGGATGCTACGTACGAGGCCGGAGAGCCGCTTAATGACGGCTCAATTGAAATTATTTAGTCACCCTAAAGTTAAACGTTGGACGTTCAGCCATCTGCGGAATGCAAGTTCACTTCCTGAGTCGACAATTAAAGCCGATGACTGACGTACGGACCGAAACATCGCTGACATGGTTCACCATTAGCATATAACTAATGAGGTTGCAACTACTTGCACATTACAATCAGCTCCGTCCACCATAACATCATGTAATTTTATGCAAGACAGATTTTTGAGTTTATTTATTCGTGGCTGTATTTGCTGTTATTTATTTATTTATTCATGTAAATTAAACACTATGTTAAGTATTGTTAAGCAAGTATTTGGTTTGTCTTGTGGATTTCCATTTGTTTGTGAAGGAACTAGCAAAGCAATTAACCACCACATGTTGCGGTTATTTCAATATGTTTCAATCTCCCGTAGGAAAGCATTTCAGGGGGTTTCAGAACTATGCTGAAGTTGAATGTGAAAGAAAGCGTTCCAAACTCAAAATGTTTATTTTTTCCTGATTCGCTTCAGTTAATCCTGCGGTCTCCTCTTAACAAACTTTCACTCATTAACGTGTGGTAGTTGTTTATAAACGAAAAGTAGACATTAATTAGAAATGTCATTTAAACTCAATTTGGGGTGCATCTATCAGCCTAGCATTATCACCATCAGTTAATTACAGCCGTAATAGTAAAGCGGGTGTCACACGCGGCTGGCTTGCATTCTCGTCATAGCCACTGATCGGAAGTCGATAGCTTCGTCACGCGTGTCATGGTGTATTCATTCTGGTCAGCGTTACGGCCCGCTGGCCGGATATTAACGCTTTTTTGAACCACCTCAATTATTCCTTCCGAGCCTTTGATAACCTATGCGTCCCCACCAAGTAATTTTGCAGTTATTCGGTCGCATTCCTTTCTTGAGAGCACTGGTGGCCAAGTGTAACAGCCGCGGCTTACGAGTTGTACGTCGTAGGTTCGAACCCAGACAAGCGCTTTTCTTTGTGTTTATTAACTCATCACCACTGCTCTCAAAACGGTGAAGAAAAACATCGTGTGAAAACGGGGCATGTCCTAGAACTAAAATTTCAAAAACAAGTGACATTTGCCAACCCGCACCGGGCCTGCGTAGTGTTCTAGTGGATTACAGCCCACTCCCTCTCGAAGGGAGGAAGCCTGTGTCCCAACAGTGGGAAAATTATAGCAGGCTGATTAAGATTATGTGTATTCCTTTGTTTTGCTGGAACCCTTTTTTATTCATGAGCCATATCTGGCTCTGCTCATGTTACTGCCTGCATTTTAGTACGAAAAAGTACAGTAGCTTCGCCCGCGTGGATGTCAGAATATGGTCCCACGGGAACGTGCTACCGGGACAAAAACTAGCCTGTATGTCCTGTATATCTTTCCCCAGGATGCCATCTATCTCCTTGCCAAATTGTATCGAAATCCGTTCTGTGGCTTAGACGTGAAAAGGTAACATACAGACAGCTATTTACGAGTTTATCAACTCCGCTGACTCTGGTGTTCTGGACCCTTTGATTTTGACGGGTTTGACTTATGATTGGCCTTATCATGATGGGCATGAATTCATGATTAGACCAATCATAGAAAACGTTATAAATTTTTACACCGATTAATTTACACTATGTAGGTACCTATTATGTAAGTATGGCCTAGTTGCAAGAATTTATTGTATTTTTTCTTTTGTTTAACTGCATGTTATGTTCACTTGCATGTGGTCTGTTTCTAGATATAAAACAAACACCAAACGTAGGTTTTAATTAAATTATAAGGTCATATTGTATGTCACGCTAACCATTAAGCATTGTGACATAAATACCTTATTGTGACCCTATTTGATTAGGTAAGTATCTAGGTTCTATAACTCATGAAACTAAGTGCTAAGTTACCACATATAAGTAAGTATTTTAGGGAGGCTAATTATTATATCATGTTTTTCTCAGTTGGTTTTAGTTAGAGCCACACCCACCTTACTCCTACGAAAACCTGGATTTCGCAAATTAATGTTCGCGAGTTCACTGCGCAGTAAATCAGAACGATTTTCGTTTTTTTTCTCCTTTATTTAATCAAGAGGCCATGTCTTTGTGTCATGACGAGAAAATACTAAGATGAAAAGGATAATTTCTTTGCGGTAAAACAGGAAAATTGCAGGATGAAAATAATTTAAATAATAACTCATTCGCGCGTTGGAATTTCAAAGACGCATATTCAACACCATATACGAATACGACCTACTGAATAAACATTGTCTTAGTACATAATAAATAACGACAATTGTTTTAATTATCATGCAATGAGTCCACCGACCACATAGATGCGTCAGGGCTTAGGTTCAGGCGCATTGAGCGATCGACCCAGCCAGCTCAACTTCCGGTGCCTATTTTATAAGCTATTTTATAACTTAGTTAATGTGTATTAACTCGGCAACTCGACGTCGATTCATGTCAGTGAGGAATACAAATGAATCAGAAAGTACGCGAATAAGGAAATTCCATTCGGTGCAGCCGTACTAGTGGAGGCACATGTATGATGATAAACTAATAGTATGAGCTATTCCTATTCACAAGCCGTAGTCTTTGTACGGGCTGGCAGGTTGTGAGTCACCGCCATAGCTCGCACATCTACACAGTAATAACACCCTTAATTAACACATTTGTATGTAATGAGGAATGAGCTAATATTTGTAATCTGAGACAATGAAGCGTTTCGGTAGGTCGGTTTTTCGGGAAGGGCTTTTTTATTTCGAGTTTTTGTAGTTCGCTGTTCTTTGCATGTTTGGGAATACAGATCGGGGATCCCAAATCCCGGATTTAGTTTTTGTCGTGTTGCCTGTTGCATTCGGGGACAATATTTTGAATTAGTGAACTTGCCACGTTTCCGGAAACCGAAATCCGGATTAGCTCATTTATTGTCCGTTTATTTATTTACTTATTTATATATACTTTATTGTACACCACAAAAAGGCATACCATAAAAAATACATTAAACACTACAAAATATACAATGGACGGCCTTATCGCATTACTGCGATCTCTTCCAGGCAACCTTAGAAAGGACAGTGATTTTCCGGACATAAAATGGGACTGTCGTTGACCCGTTTGTAGTTATTTAAAAAAATATGGTTGACTCGGGCAGTCTCGAGTCTCGGTTACAATTGTTACAAACATAGTTTTTTTTTTCGCGTCGGTAGCGGTACTTTCACAAATATTTTTTGGAAAAGAAAGTAAGGAGAGAGAGTGGACTTCAGCTCTTGATAAATGTTTTATGAAAGATTCACCACAATTTTGTCAATTGATATCAATCACGTAGATACCAAGTACACGGCTTGATATTTGATAGACCACCATATTATATATTAAGGAATTGAAAGTAGCCACTAATGACTGACCACATAACGTGACTGTTTCTAGAGAACCCCTATATACCCCCTAATATTCCTTCAGATTTCAGATATCTGTTATATTCATATCCAATGACGATATACGCTGATGAATGGTTTTTCGCCCTTGACAAACCCATAAAAAATAAGTGAAACTCGTACCTTTTGACTCGCTACAATACAATACACCAAGCAATAAACATCTTCGTGAAAGACACAAGTTTGACGGAGTTGTAGTCGAAGCGATAACAGTCACTTCCAGTATCGTGAACACGTTCGGAACATGAAACATGAGCGCGGGCGGAAGGAGAGTTTAACTTATACGCGGTACATACGCTGAATTACAATGATGTTCGCGCTCTCAAGTTTTCGTAGGAAACGCTAGACGCTGACGAATCGACCGTACGTGGTTTTATGTTCTTTGATGTTTTGATAACACGCTAGACTAGACATCGTAGAAGGTTTACTTTGTAGGAATGTGTATGTGAGTAGATATCATTGAACATAACAGGACCTGAAATTGTCATCGCGGATTTCCCTGTAACGGAGATATCTCAAATAGGAAGAAGGTGCCCATTGATATTTTTTCTAGGAATGTTGTGTTTAAATGTCCTTGGTCTTTTGGATGGGTTTTAACCTTTAGAACCTGAAAAATTGAAATCGCGGGTTTCGCCAAACGTAAATCTGAAAAGGAAGGATGTTTCAGTGGCCTGAATTCATGAATGATCACGAATTTTCTGCTTCATTGGTCATTTGGACGGAATAAACAATCTATCGATTTGTCGAACTTGTAAGTTCAATCTAGACTAGAATCAGCCAATTTTACTTTATTTAACTTGTCAGGTAGGTTGAGTCATAAAAACTACGACTACAATATCTAAAATTGCAGACAGTGCAAGTGATTGATTCGGTTCAGCAGTTTTCACTGTCGCACGATGAAAACGAAAGTGCAAAGTTCAGAAAAGCAATTTCGTTCATGTAAGTTAGTGCGCGCGGCGTGGATTTCGCCGAAGTGCACTGGAACGTGACGCCCGACATCCGACTTGTGCAAGTTCCTCCACTGAACTGAACGAGCCACGAAACGTTGCAGATTGGAACGATCATTCTTTTTACGGTCCTACTGAAAATCGATCGAGTACTGAGAACCCCAGAACCAGAACATAATAAACGAATGTTTTCTCTCAAGTCATAAAAATTACAGTCTAGACATAGTCTAAGCATGTTAATGAACATGAATTTCTTATGGCAAAACTTTCCCTAGGTTGTGAGCCATTTGTAGTACTTACCTACGTACTAGCTACGTAGGTACCTAGAATGGTATAGGTACTTGGTATAGCATGTTGGAAGCCGTCGCGTCGACGCCGTCGGCGACCCGACGCCTGACGCCGCCGCCGCCGGTCGGTCGCGTCATACCACCGCCAACCCCGATACAATTTTTAAATTACCCCGCACTGAGGGTGTTTATTCGTTCATTTTAATGACCATTCTAAATGATCGTGCACACGTGAGGGGGCGAACAGCAACGCAAATAATAACATATTCAAAATTATTCTCGACATATCATTCTGCTAGTGTTCAATAAACCGTGAAGTTATTTGAATTGCGTGAATAGAAATTGTATGCAACGCAACGCATTAATCGCATTAGCACTTTGCTGGGGTTGTGTACGTGCGAATAGTGAAGACCCTTTCGGTAATCCTGAACTTCTACGTGATCCAATTAATTGCCGCATGAGTTACCGCGGCCGTGTCGTGGTCAGTGCTATAATATGACAACATTTTATACGCACATTTCCTTTTTAAATTCCATGTTTTACGGTTGCCTTTAATTACGAATGTTATTAACCTAGGTTAACAAACACCTACGTGACTCATGCTGAGCTATAAGTATTTAAAGTTAACATACAATGTTTTAACTCGTTTATCTTAAAATTTGTGGAAATGACTCCGTAATTAAGATAATCGAAGGAGGGCAGGGTTGATGACTCGCTGTTTGGCCTTTCGGCGGTGCGACGTCGTCGGTTTTATCGACCCCGGGGCCTTGACATAAGGAGTCTGAAACACGCGACCGGCAACAAAACTTGGAAACAATTTTGTAACATAATAATTTATTCAAGTGCCAACCACCCCACCGCTATTACCTACATGCTTTAATAGTGTGTAACAATTAAACCTCGCCAACTTTAAACGCTAACCGTGCGTAGGTTCCAGGAATATTTCATCAGGGAACACATAATCGTCCTGAACGTAGAATTCGCGTTATTTATTTTCAAGTAGTGCAAGCGTCAACAAAAACTAGTCTACCTGCGCATGACGTGCTCGTAACGAACTATTGTTGTAGAAGGAAGCCTTTCAATGAATGTTGAATAAACGGTCAGGTAGCGTGTGTAAAATTCGATACGAGCGAGGCTCGCCGGAGATTATCTCAGATTAACATTCCGACCCTTGGGTCCCAGGATCGTCGCCTATGGAGGACCAATGTAGGACAAAACTTTTTCCATAATGAAACCGTAGAGCCCGCGCCCAATTTACCCAATAAAACGTATGCGGGTGACAGACGTGCGACAGCCGACACCGTGGCGACTGGCAACCCATTCGACTCCCATGTCGCGCTAATTACCCCGAATTGAAGGCTTCAGTATGCATTCATATCATATGATATGCTACGGGCACAACAATTTTTCTTTAACTCCTTCATGCGTGATACAATGTTATATTGCATACAAAGATGAATCATCATTTGAGTGTTTTAACAAAGGCGTAATATTTATAGAGAAATTATTCATCGAGGTGATTAATTTCCTTATTTGTTTGTTGTGCATAATGGCAGCTCAATTAATTAATCGAGGAAAGGGCCTAACAACGCACTACTCATAGTCAGCCATTGATAGCAAGTTAAGGACAAAAGTCCATTAACCCTTTCAGGATCATTAAAATGTAGGATTACTTACGCAGTTTGTACGGTAATAATAACTTAGAACATGTAGCAACATTTAACAAATTCGCAGCGTAGATCGTAGGCGAGGGTTACAATATAGCTACGCCTACTCACCCCAGAACAGCAACTATAGATCACTAACTACATATATTTACATAATACGCTTCAACTTCATGATTTCCGACTAGTCAGTGAACCGTGATTGAATTGTAAACATTTGGCGAGAAAATAGTTCGGAAAAGCCGGGTGAATAAGTAACTTAGCAAAGGTATCAATTATCTACCTGCAAAAATACTAAGTAAAGAATTATAAGTTGCGATTTACGGGTAGTTTAATACCGTCGGCGCCGATGACAAACGATATCGAATTTCCGCTTTCACCACAATGCATCGATACTGGGAATGGGGTAGACAATGACTCATGACAACACTGGAGGGACGCAGACAAGGGGAGGAGACTAAATTACAGTGTTTGCGTGTAGGTATTACCTACGTTAGGGCTACAGTTTGGCAAGATTTAATCAACAAAATTGATTCAAAACAATTAGTTAAATAAAGACTGTGTTCATATTCATGTACGTACCTACGTGTACGTGTGAAACCTCTCGTATCCTCATAATACTGTTGCTAGGTAAACTATGTTCGTTACCGTAATACGAGTTCGGAGTTTTCCAGCTTTCATTGTTTGTTGTTTCGTACACTATGGATATTTTCGGAGTTCTATTAGTCGACCAATGGCATTTCCTTGTTTAGCCGTAGAGGTACAATAGGCATTTGGAAAATTAAGCATTCGGTTGTTTTAACACAGCAGACGTTTATTACTTTCGTCTGTAAACTGTGAAACGATGTTACAATAAACAGAGTTTCTGGAAGTGTGCTTGGAAAACAGAAAATCGGACTTTTTGTATCGATTGTTTTTAACATTACGTGCGGTAAATGAAGTGACGAAGATTACGGCGAAACTGGGGGTTTGGAATACTGGATTTCTTCAATACAATTCTAATGTTCTATGTACCTCTTGCCTTGACCGAGAGGCAAATACAAAGACCACCATTTTTTTTAACCCATTCTTTACCTGTCCTGTAATAGTAAAAAGTAACTAACTGTCCAAATAAACCACAAGATAATTAAAATACGCAGTTATTAAAACTTACCCAGATAAAAAACAGTTGGAAATATAATGTGTAATAGAATGAAAAAGTGACACTGTAGTTTCTACTGAAAATAAAATAAAATCACCAATACCGGGATCCCGGTACTGAATATTTCAACACCGGTATTGAAAAATGACAAAAAAGGTCCGGGATCCCGGTATTGGAAGCCTTAGGCGAAAGGCAGCTTTAAAATACTAAGATTCATTTTACAGTAGCTGAAAATATTACTTTCAATCAAGTACATGTTTATGCAAGCAAATAAAACGGTTGTGTAAATGTATTGTACTCAGTATCTATAGGTTCTTCGGTACTTCAGGGAGCTCCATCGAGACATATCGATCAGGGGGAGTAGGTAGGACGCCCGCAGTGACTGGATCCAGTATGGCGGCGTGCAATATTGTAACACGTGTTTATGTCTTCGCAGTATTCTGCTGGTTTAGCAACGTGTTGTTAGTTTATACATTGTCTTATCTGACAATATTGCTGATCTTCATCTGTTTAAACTTCCGTGGGATACTGTTTTCAGTTCAATATCGGCGAGTTCTTTGTGTGTTCCTTTTGGCGTAGCGTAGCTATCACTTTCATGTTTATATTTTCTTTCTGTTTGTCTTTTGTATGTTCGTGTGTAGGGAACCAGTCGTCTGTTATACTGTTGTACGATATGTGGTTCTGCAGTCTCAAACTATCTTTATGGCCCATTCCATTAACCATTCATCTTTCGTCCAGATGGAAGACCTCGTAAAATTGAGCTTTCAATAATAAAACCGAAACTTTTTTTATCGTACGCCATTGCACCACCAGCTTTGATATTGGTAGTGAGCAGTGACTTAAATTAACCTAAATTATCGAGTCCTTTATGTGTAACAATAGTGAGGCCACCTATGTCCTGCCATATTCATATTGATTGGTTCGTCAACACGTTTAAAAATTTAAATGCTGTACGCGTGTTCTAGAACATAACAACAAATGGCTGCCGCATTCCTGACTCCAGTCTTATAATTAAGTAACTACCTACCTACGCACTTGTTTATTGATATCGTTCACGACGATAAACTTGAATGAGATTAATAAATTCAAATTGTATCGGTCGACAACTCCAGTTGGTGTTTCGACAGGATTAAGACATTGTTTGTAACACCATTCAGTAAACTAGCGCTTTTCAGACTATACATTTATAGACTATGGATACTAATAAAAATGGATAGGCACTAACGGAATGGGCCGTTAACCACCACGCGGACTCGTAATCCACAAATGCTTATCAATATTTTGGATGCGCAAGAATTAGTGAATCTTCTGCAAATTTTGAACACCATGAAACATTACCTACTCATTATCATCAGACGAAAGACGTCGATTGCTGAAAATAGGCCTCCCCTATGCGTAGCCACAGATGACAGTACTCATGTCGTACCCAAACTCATAAAGTACTAACTTTACCTTTATTTGTTCCAGCGGCCTGAACTTCCAAGATCTGATCGTGCGACAGGGTGCCATCGACTCACCTCCTAAGACACCGTTCATCCTCGGCTTCGAATGCGCCGGAGAGATCGAGCAGGTCGGCGAGGGCGTCACCAACTTCAAGGTAACCATGGAAACATACTTTTAACAACTACAAATCACAGGCTTGATACAGTGCAACCTCGATATAACAAATCGGAAGGGAACAAGTAAATATTCGTTATATCAAGTAATTCGTTAAACTGAGGTTTGTTATATTGAGGTTAGGTTGGTCTAAAATTTGTTATAAAGACGTAAAAACGTGTCGAAACCTGTCGCGCGACTGAATCACATACTATTGGGAACTTTATATAAAGTTTTGGGTTGATACTTTTTTTTTGATAGTTGAAAATTCGTTATAAAGAGGTTGTTCGCAAAAAATCTTCGCAATGTAAAGGTATATTTTACATTGACACTTATGGACAACTCAAGGGGATTACGAAGAATTCGTTAGATCGTGGAATTCGTTATTCGAGGTACGTTATATTAAGGCAAAATAGGTGGATGTGACGTGGTGTTTTTTAGTTTCTGCGTAGCTGTATTCCTATTATTCCATGCGAAGCGTGAAAGAGGTATTGTAAGATGTGGTAAATATTTAAATACACACTACACAATCCCAGTCTTTTGTTTCTGTAATTTCCCCTTTGTACAAAATTCCGGAGACGTTGCAATTTCACCGCATTTTCCGCGAAGCCATTTCATGAAATTCTCGGGACATTCGGGCAACCCTAATCTTAATTAGTTTCTCCGATACGTCTCCTTGTGCAATTCCTCACCATGACTATGTGAAATTTCACACGCCTTCAGAATATTAATTCGGTAATGAATAATACAATTAATGTGCAGAACAGAGTCCCTACTGGCTGGGAAATTATTTTAATTAAAATTTCTTCCTTTCCGTTGATGTTCTATCGTAATGATAAATTAATTACACTTCGTTCACTGCCTTGTTTGATAGTTTTGCTTAAAGTAAATCGGTCACGGGCTCTTGGTATATCGCAACGGATTGCAACTGCCGCTATTTCTAATTTAAGTTAAATTAGTTTTAATTGCAATGTCTGTGGGTAATAAAACTTCAGTTTCTATAATTGTAATAGACCTAGCAGCTAGCTCTGTTTTATTCCTCAATTTGCTACTCAAAACTTCATCGTTAACATTATCATGCCGTAAACGTCACTGTTGGGAAGACCAGAGAAACGATGGATGGACGTAACCACTGCCTCACAATATAGATCTTTGACTTTGACTTTGTGAAAGATAATATAGCTGGAAAGGGAGTCGGGGACACCGAGATGACGACTAATCTCTATTAGTCGTCATCTCGGTGTTCCTTTTCTCTAATTAGGGAAGAAAAAAGAATGTTACCCCAAGTAAATTGGAATAAGGGCAGGAGATTGATGAAACGTCCACTGTTGATGTTGACTATGGGATCCTTAGGTCATGGGAAAATAATCTCTTCATCATTAACTAGTCCCTGTTAAAAAGGAACTTGATCTACAACATCTTCTTCATCATGTTACCTCATCTGACTCCATCAGGTCGTAAATCAGAATTTTAGTTCATCAGTCGGGCAACAAAATCTACCACCGCTTAATCTTATACGAATATGTGAAATCTACATCAAAGCTTTGTAATGAACGGCCCTATAAACACTTTTTGTCAGTACTCTTCTTGTATTCTTGGACATTCTATCTTGCTATCCTGAATACCGTCAATTCATTAACTGATTCTCGACTGGCTCTGTGATCACCCAACCGTTTTGCCAGTTTATGTGACATTGTTAATGACGATGCCGTCATATGTTGAGCTTATGTCCTAAACTTACCAACATTTGCAACCAGGTTGGCGACCAAGTTGTGGCTCTGCCGGAATACCGCGCCTGGGCCGAGCTTGTCTCCGTGCCAGCCCAGTATGTTTACGTACTGCCAGAAGGCATGACTGCCTTGGACGCGGTGGCAGTCACCACTAACTACGTGGTAGCCTATCTGCTGCTTTTCGAGATGGCTAACCTGACTTCTGGCAAGAGCTTGCTTGTGCACTCTGCTGGAGGCGGCGTGGTAAGTTATTGTTGCTTTATTTTTTATGTTTCCATTTCAGTAATATCTATGAATATACTTATTTTAGAAGACCTCTCCTCCCTCTTAGAAGACCTCCTCTACTGTAGCAATAAACTACGGTATAAGTAATTATAATAATCCGGTAAGTGATGGCTTAAAGAACTGATATAACAACTGCAAAGATAGTTAAAAATAATTTTGAGAAAAAGACGGGCATGCATTTCTACTTAGATAACAGATAAAAAAAATCTATGAAAAGAAAAAAGAAGTCTTCGTAAAATACTATCTACTCCACAAGCGTATCTTTAGAAAATGAAAGTGAAGTTCAAGAGCACGTCGTTTTATCGACCATAAAAACTGACTCACACCCAAAACTCATGAATGCAAAGCTAAAATTAAGTTTATTCAGAACTTGACAAATACCGAATGAAATCGAAAATACTCGCGGTAGCATTGACCCTTGAGTCGAGCACACAGCACGCTTCACACACTTCTGTGTACTTGATAATTACTGAGCAAACAGACTAACGAGATGTCTAATTGTTGCTCTAAATAGTTCACAAAATATTCATGTTTGCTCTGGAATTTTAGTTTCCATATGACGTGACCGACCACCCTCGCGTGTCGGCGACCGGTAATTTGAAGCTCGGTCGCTGGGCGGGGTGACAATATCAATTAGTTGACATTTATTAACAAGGGAAACCAATTTACAGGCAAATAACCTACGACTATGCTAAGTATTGATGATAATGTGATGGTAAATGTGGATATTGTTTTAGTTTCATTGTGGCTGAAATCTTTGGGAAACTTAGGGCGATGAACTTGTCTGTATTCGATTAGATTTTCTTGCATTACCTACATAGTAAGTTTAAGTAAGCGGAAAGTTTCTGTAGTACTTACAATGGATTGTTTGAAGACAGTCTGTGACTATTGATATTGACTTGCTTCCAATAATTTGTCTTTTTTCGACATTTGTATCGAAAACCAAAACGATTTGCTTACTCGAAATCGAAAATCAAAGTTTCTTATTTGTTACGAGCACTTAGTCTTTAAACAATAATATTTGCGAAAACTACAAAAGGAGTACCTATCGACTAGTAGGTGTTTATCGAGACATCTTAGATTTCGTCGTCGATTGGATATAGGAACCAGTCTACGTCTCCTGATATACCCATTTCCATTCTAGGGCCAAGCTGTAGCTCAGTTGGCTAAGACTGTAGACAACGTGACGGTGTTCGGCGTGTGTTCGAAGACCAAGCACGAGGCTCTGAAGGCCAATAACAACAACATCGACCATCTGCTGGAGCGCGGCAGTGACTACACCAGCGAAGTTAGGAAGTAAGTCAAAATTTTCTTATTGAGTTTTAAAGATGGGGCCAAAAGTATAATAACGAAAGAGAAGAGGGGTGAAAGGAGTCCATGAGCTTAACAGTAAAACAGCATTTTTTTGGTTTTTTTCAAAAAGAGGTTTGACCAGGAATCGCATATATGTTTTTGTAAAAAAAATCATTCAGTGATAGTTTAGTTGGTAGGAATCAAATTCTACATCTAAATATGGTATTATAAGTCCTTTTATTAGAGTAACATTATGCAGGTACGGGACATTATTATGCTACTGATACCTTTTTATAACATTCAGCACTTAAACCAACAATATTGATAGGTAGACAAAACCCACTCCTCCCATTTGCAAATTGGGATTATGAGATTGCTAATCTCAATTTGCCATTACACATTATCTAACGTATCGGCGTTTCACGGGATATCGACTTCCACTATTTATATACGCCCACACTTTATAAAAACACCATACATTGTTACAAATAGGGACTTTACCTAACTTTTTGGTACAAATCAATGATGGATCAACCATCCAGAGATATAAGGAATTACTTGGTTCTACATGAACATTAGCCCTCAGGCAAGGCGGCAGTTCCCAAGGCCTATGTCCAGTTATGCTATAAATAAGCTGATAATGCTGATAGATGAGCAATATTTATTGACATCATACTGAACAATTTCAATTGTTGTTCCGTGGTTATGTTCTTCAGAAAGGCCAGAGATCTTACGTCTCACGTAATATAAGTAAACACACATTCCAATATATAAATAAGAGGATAATAAACGTATTATTGAAATCCTTAGAACGGCCTTTCCTTTGGTGTACCCCTTTAACCCTAACACAGGTGCATAGTACTCGGTACGTGGATGATTAGATGTATAAACGTAAATGCAGCAGAAGGAGTATGTGGATCGTAGCAGGCGGCGTTCTGTAGTTTCTGCACATTCCCAGGGAAAGAATCGTATGTTCAGTAAATTACTACCCACATTCAACATTGAGGTCCTACGTCCTCCTCCTCGTCCTTGCATTCTTTCATAACACGATCTCTCACGATATATTCGAATTTTAAAGTTCATATCAAGAATTCGGTGAGATCATCAATAGTTTGAATGGGCTTCGTTGTGCTTTGAACACGTGCCAAAGTGAAAAAATCAATGCGATACCGCCCCATTTATTACGACTTTATGAGTGATCGGTCTTACGCTATTACCAATCATAATCGTGGTACCTACCTACTTTTACATGTAATTGTACCTATAATCTTTGAATAATCACCATTTCTTGGAACAGTGTAGTATTAAGTGATAAAATGAATGTAACGCCAACCGCCATGAATCATACGGATAAATTAATTTGTTCAGCAATCATGAAGAATTCAAAAAATGAAGGGGAGGATCGGATTCGTGATATCACTAAGCTAAAAATATCCAGTTCAGCGGCCCTTCATCTTACTAATAATACCTTTGTTTATGTTACACGCACTAAATGTTGGGTATGCGAGGATTTTTATGCCCGTGTATTTCCTATTATTGTCACAATAAATTCTAGCTAGTTTCGGCAATTTATCCGTCAATTTTATGACGGTGTTAGGTACTCACATAAATCTTTTCCGGATTCCTTAGGGTTAAAATCATCTGGCACGTCTTTTAAGAATTCAAAGTTGAATCATTGATGATCTACTTCCCGACGTTTCATAGCTAAAGTATGTTGTTCCCAATCCCATGCTTAGTTAATTGGCGCTTATTACAGTTACATATTTCAGTGCGAGTCCTCCTCGTGTGATATGTGCAGTACCAGTTTACGAAGACCTCTCCCACCCCCCTAGAACTTTTATTAACAGTTTAAAATAGGGAACTTAATAGCTGGAGTCGAGGTCTGGTTATGTTGGTGGCGTACCACGTTAATTGTTCGCTTTATAACCCGCTCCTTAGGGCAGCTGCTTCGTAACAAGCACGTCATTTAATTCTCGTAAATAGACAAAGATATTTTTATATCTGGTGAGCACTTTACAGCGTAAACAACGAGCCACACTTGTTCAGTGTAAATAAATAGTCGGTTATCTACTGCGCGAAGAATGCTCTTACAATAATATTGATCTACACTCTATACCTACAGTATAAAGTGTGGTAACATCGTACGTATGATTTCTAGCATCCTTTGATTAAATAAAATTAACAAATCGGCTTACAAATAACGGAGTTCTGAGGTAACAAACATAATAAATAAAAAAAAAGAACATTTTAAAAACAAGCTTATATTCCTTGTTAATAAAAAGAACTAAAAAGTTAACGAACTTAAAAGTTAAAAATAATTTGAACCTGATAAGAAAAATACCATTATATAGGTACCTACTAAATAAAAGCGTGTTACATTTTGATGGAACATTAAAGAACATTTAGTATATTATACACCTTCATTATTTTTCTTTTGCAATCATAATGCAACCACCCATCGAAAACGGTCCACCCATCAAGACGAATCAAACTCGACGCGGTTGTGTCGCTTAATTACCGAGTTCCTATGGCCATCTTCCAGCTCCATCATCAGACCCTGGTTACCATCTAGCACCAAAGTACTCGTCAAGACGAATCAAACGAGCCCAAACTCGATGGGGTTATGTCGTTTAATTACTGAGTTCCTATGGCCATCTTCCAGCTCCATCATCAGACCCTGGTTACCCTCTAGCACCAAAGTACTCGTCAAGACGACTCAAACGACTCCAAACTCGATGGGGTTGTGTCGTTTAACTACCGAGTTCTTATGGCCACCTTCCGGTTCCATCATCAGATCAGCTCCATATCATAATAATTTTGCATTGTCATCCGATTTACACATGCATGCAAAATTTCAGCTCAATCGGTAACCGGGAAGTGGATCAAATTTAACTTGCAAGATTTGATTACAGACAAACCTCGGGACAGGTGAAACTAAATAAAAGCTTGTAAAAAACAAACCGAATTGTGAAACTCCTCCTTTTTTTTGAAGTCGGTTAAAAACTGAATTCCGATGTGGTTGTAATAATAAGTACACGTTAGTTTACTGCAGACTATTAGTAAGAAATCCTATTACCTGTGTTTGATTTATTATCATTATGCATCCACTACCGTTATTTCACATAAGTTTTCTGAAAATTTAAACTTTTAAATAAAACTCGTAACTGCTAAGTAACTATCGTAACCTTGGGAAACGCTTTACCTACATTTCTTTATTTTAATATAATTAAATGTTTTATTAGCCAATAAACTGGCGGATAGTAAGAAATACGTTTCCTGCAAATAATAGATTGAGGTGATTGATAGATTCCTGTAAGAATATTCTATGCCGCTCCTCTATTAGAAAGCATTTTTAAATAGCTAACCGCATCAGCGGGGTTACTATATAACACACTAACCGTAGCAATAACTTTCATTTTGACAGTTCAACAACATTCATTGCGTTATTTACGTTGTTGAGCAGACAATTTTTTCGACCATATGAAGCAATGGATTTGCAATAATAGCCTTCAAAATTATCCAGATTGTGACTGATAGTTTGTTAAGCAATTAGGGTACAGCACCCTAATTGCGTAACACACGATCAATCGAAATCGGTTTCATTTTGACTGTTCAACAACATTCATTGCGTTATTTACGTGTTGGGCAGACAAATTTTTCGAACTTATGAAGCAATGGATTAGCAATTTGCTTCAAAATGATTCTGATTCCGATTGATTGTGTGTTACGCAATTAGGGTGCTGAATGCCAACTCCCAGATTTCTGAAAATTAGATTATTTCTACTAGTTACGTAGAGTGACTAAATTGTTGTTGATATAGTATTCGTGATATACCTAGTCTTATTCTCGAACTTGTTGAATAAAGCGAATAGTTTTTTTCTCCTTTCGTACTTGCTTAAGTGGTCCGTTCTGTCTTCCCTTCCACTACTGCTAAAATAAATGATGTATTATAGCTGATACGAAGTTAGATTCTGGCTAATATGAAGTATAATTTGCATAAGACGTAAGTAGGGCGTTGCCGTAGTACGCCGATCTCAAATAAATTAGAATTTAGGGCAGGTGAATGGTGATGTTGAAATTATTGAGCAGTAGCCATTTCCAAGCTGCCATGTTCGATTGATTAGTTTATCTAACGTCATGTGATGTTAACAGGGTGTCTGCCGATGGAGTGGATATCGTTCTGGACTGCCTCTGCGGTGAGGAGTGCAACCGTGGCTACCAGCTGCTGAAACCGATGGGACGATACATCTTGTATGGTATGTATTGATTTTATTCATTCAAACTTCATGTGCGTAAAGTAGTGGGTATTCTCTGCCAGTCAACCTTTGAGTTAAAAATCTACTACTTATACTTTAAATTACTTTTTTTATGAAGTTGTGAACATATAAATTGTTAGGAGACATGATTTGAAACATTAAGTATTAATGATATTGATCTCAACTCCAAAGTGACAATTTTTGTACTAATCTTAGGCCCATGTTCTAGAATGGTGCTCAAGTATACTTGTACTTATCTAGACCCTAATTCAGAAAAAAATGAATTTGATAGACAGTTTAGACGTGATTAAAACATTGCTATTAAAAATACGTCAAATTACGTCAGGCGCTGACTAATTTGACAGGACTAAACTAATATTTATCTTCTGTCCTTTTCTTAATGAAATAGAAAGAAAAAGATGCACTGAACTTAAATTTAGTTTAGTTTGTGAACAAGGGAATCGGCGCCAATATTCCCTTTTTGTATAAACATGATTAGTTAATTTAGTAAACGTGATATCCTATTGAGTGTGTGCTTAAATAAGTGTTGGTAAACAATGGCGTGTATCACAGGATCATCTAACATCGTGACCGGCGAGACGAAGAGCTTCTTCAGCGCCGCGCGTGCTGTGAGTACTCAATGCCTAATTATCTGATTGTACTGGGCTGAGGTGCGTGTGCGTAGGAACTAATAAATAATACTATGATCGGTTCAAATGAGATTGTGTGCCTTTTGGTAGAGAATACTTCAATGGGTGCTTTATAACATTTTTATACAGGGGTTTAAAAAATATGTGCCTTGTCTATACACTACACAATCGTGATCAATGATATTATATTAAATCATTGTTCGTGAATCATTGATATCAAATCTTATTTATTTAGAAAAGTAATTGTAGTTTCTTCTTCATTTTTAGGGTTCCGTAGCCAAATGGCAACGGAACCCTTATGGATTCGTCATGTCTGTCTGTCTGTCTGTCTGTCTGTCTGTCTGTCTGTCTGTCTGTCTGTCCGTCCGTATGTCACAGCCGCTTTTTTCCGAAACTATAAGAGCTATACTGTTGAAACTTGGTAAGTAGATGTATTCTGTGAACCGCATTAAGATTTTCACACAAAAATAGAAAAAAAACAATAAATTTTGGGGGTCCCCATACTTAGAACTGAAACTCAAAATTTTTTTTTTCATCAAACCCATACGTGTGGGGTATCTATGGATAGGTCTTCAAAAATGATATTGAGGTTTCTAATATCATTTTTTTCTAAACTGAATAGTTTGCGCGAGAGACACTTCCAAAGTGGTAAAATGTGTGTCCCCCCCCCCTGTAACTTCTAAAATAAGAGAATGATAAAACTAAAAAAAATATATGATGTACATTACCATATAAACTTCCACCGAAAATTGGTTTGAACGAGATCTAGTGAGTAGTTTTTTTTTAATACGTCATAAATCGTAACGTAACGGAACCCTTCATGGGCGAGTCCGACTCGCACTTGGCCGGTTTTTTTTTTACTTGACAATGTTGGGTCCCAATAGCGCTAGTTTCGCGAATTGCGGAATTGCGGTTCGATTTCAGTCGCGAATGTTCGCCACACATGCCCCAACCCCTACCTTGTAGCATTTGCATTGCATGGAAAGTTCTCATGAACTTGTTCCTACAGGGATGCCACCTTGAAATATGATTTTATTTCGCACTTGATTCTCAGGTTTGACAAGTTAAGAACCGGCCAGCTTTAATTAACCTATCCTGTCAGTTTTAGAACTTGAAAAAGTGCTTCGTATAAACATATTTCCTTTATTCCAGTGGTGGCAAGTAGACAAGGTGTCCCCGATCAAGCTGTTCGACGAGAACAAGAGCCTGGCGGGTCTAAACCTGCGGCATCTGCTGTTCCAACACGGCCGCGCTGAGTACGTGCGTCGTGCTGTGGAGCGCGTGTTTGCGCTGTGGGGAGAGGGCAAGGTCAAGCCACTGGTTGACTCAACCTGGGCGCTTGAGGATGTACGTAACTTATTTTACTGGATGAATTTCTAGGCGGCGGAAATTGGAGAGCTGGTCTTAAGGTATTGCTGGTAAAACAGTTGGAACTGTTCTTTCATGAAACATTGTGTTTTGTTGGATGGGTTTCCCCCTAAAAAATACTATTGAGTTCAAGCGAAAATTGGGAGGCACTTAGAACCATTGGAATGTTGGCATCTAAACACATTACTTGTCAGCAGCGACTCTCAATTCAGCTGTTTTCATTATTGCTAGTTCCTGTACTGTCCTTATTAATTGTATGTAGGTACTGTAAAATTAACATCCAATTCCACCATCAGGTCGGCGAAGCCATGCAGAAAATGCACGATCGCAAAAACATCGGCAAGCTTGTGCTCGACCCATCACTGGAGCCGAAGCCCAAACCCGCCACCCCAGCCAAGGGCAAGTCAGGCAAGGAGAAGAAACCAGCCAAAGAGAGCTCCGAAGACAAGAAGGACAAGGAAACCAAGGAGGAGGAGAAGAAACCAGCTGAGAACGGTGAGAAGAACGGGGAAAAGAACGGTGAAAAGAATGGTGAAAAGAACGGTGAAGAACCGCTCACTAACGGTAACAGCGACGAAGGTCAGTCTCGAACTATTGTGACCAGGCATGCGTAGTGCGAACACGCTTTGACAGCTCCATTTATGAATCGCCTATGACGTCATCCTTTGTGGACCCCACAGTTGAGGCTGCGGTGTAAACGGGGCACGACTTTCATAGACAATTCAACAGTGCTGCTACAACTACAAGTAACGAGTATTTATTCATTATGCGGGTGAAATAAACAGCTGTCGGTATGATACTTTACGGCTTCTGAAATTATAATGCGCCCTACGAAATAAATTGAAATTGATGACCTTTTTAACTCTAATTTGTCCATCAATTCAAAGGACCGCTTTTTATTCAGATACCCATTAAAGCTTATTGACCGCAGTTGTGCGTTTCACCCTATTATTATTTTTATTATGGCTTTTATTTTAATTAACTACGCACGCATTTATTGGCTAAACGCATATATTGGCTTCTTGCGGAGCCCTATATTTAAGAATATTCAAGTATTTATACAGCCTTTAGACTTGCTAGTAGCATTTATTTTTAAAACTTTTGCTTGCAACAATTTTGATCATAGGTACTGGCATATTATTATTAATCACATTCGAGATCAAGTATAGATTATAAAACTGAATCAATACATTTCGTTTACACCATTTTTTTATATGTTTTATGCAATAGTATTGTTCTAGACATTTATATTTCAATTATAGCTGCATCATGTATGTACGGTTGAATGGGGTATGGCTTTTATCAATCAAGATTGAAAATTGCATATCATTCAAATCCTGAACAGTCAGTACCTTTAGGGCAAACTACAACCGTCTTATTACAAAACAAGTTCTAAATTTCGACCTAGACTAAACCCTCGAGCCAGTTAATGTATTTTGAACTTTATTCCGACCAATGTAAAGTTCTTAATGCAAAATTAACAACTTAGACTCAGGTTTAATATCCGTTTTTGTAACAAGAACTTTAACTTCGCCGGATCGAAATGGATGGTTCGAAATTTAAAAATGGGTCGTTGGCTTAAACCTGGGGCTAAAGATAAACCTTGTTTTGTAATAAGGTCGTGTTTTCTGACCGTGTGAATGTTATGCAAATGCATAATTTTCCCATATTTGGCCAGTTTTTCAAAAATGTGGAGAGAGATTAATTGATACTTTACGTCTCATTGAATACACATTCTTCTTTCGTTCTCCAATCTTCTTCCTCCAACAAAGTGGTGATTCTATTCTTCATAACATCACCAACAAACCATGTCTACGGGCTGTTTTATTTATCACTACAAATATACGTTTAGCCAGCTTGGTCATAAAAAGTCGGGTCTGAGTTTTCTAGGATTACATTATAGGTTTAGTTATAGATAAAATCTACTAACGATTATTATCTATTAAAATAACATAGCTTAGCATATGTTTAAGAATAGTGTGCGGTTTATAGGATATTTTTATGCTTATTTATTTAAGTATATCGTATTGATGCTTCATGAGCATGCTTTTTGAAATAATTAGATAGCGATTAGATTTGAAATGACTGAAGAAAGAAAGAAAGAAAACAAAGAAAAATATTTTATTCTGTACAAACAAAAGGCACAGTTATTGATGATGATGAAGATGATCAGAATGTCTTGAAATCCGTTTATTTTAACTTGGTTTCAGAAACCAATGTTTTGTTTCAAATATGTAGGCATTAATTAAGTTTTATAAAAACTTACCGATTAAGAATTTGAATATATTTGTTAAAGGTTACTTTATTTTATTTAGGGCTGATTTTTCCAACGCCAGATAACTTTATCAGAGGAGTAATTTTGAATTTTTGACAGTTCTTCCATAAAAAAACTGTCTGACGTCAGTTTTATTCCACGAATAAAAACTATCGGTCGATTGAAAAATCATCCCTTAGTAAGGGAAAACAAAGTTACAGATATTCTGTCTGTAAAACAATCTGATAATTTAAATCTCGGAGCTCACCCCGTATGTTGGTTCGATACCCATCGTTTAATTTGATTTACTCTTGAAACTTTGCGGGCGCCTATTAAATTTTAATGAGCCATCCCTAACTTATGCGGGATGCAGACTCGAGAGAAATGTAGGCAGGCGTTTACCATACCGCACCGACACATGTGGGGGTCCTGTATCTTGTACAGTCAACTATACGGCCTATGGTAATAGATTGACTTTGACAGCGCCTTTATTTCGTGTGGTTTTCGTAATTCAAGTGTTTACTGACATGTCGACGGTTGATCGTACAAGTAGGTAGGTACTTATTGCAGTATCCGATTTTGTACTTATTACGTTGTTGTTTCTCAACTTGCAGAGTCAAAGGAGAAGGAAAAGGAATCTAGCTGAATTACTTCCCCCGAGGACTGAACCAGATAAACCACCGCCAATTGATTATTTTAGAGTTGAAGCTGTCCCGAGGACGCCGCGGCTCGCTTGCTCCGCCGGCGCTACTATATGTTGCCTCACCTTCTTATCTTATACAAGTCTGATACCCGACATCCTCCGATCGCTCATCCTATTTATAAATGTTCTCCATCATTGTAATCATTGTAACACGCGATCGAACGATGTCGCACGCTAATTTTAGTTTTTAATTATTTGATTAATTGTCTATCATCACATTTCCTAGTTATGAAATTAATCGTTGAAAATGCGACAGCGAAACTACAATGAATTTATTTTTTAATCATTTATTTCTTTTATAAATTAATTTCATAATTTGGCCTAAGTTAAGAAGAATCGTCTCAGATAATACATACAGTCTTTTTTATTATTATAGTTTTTAGTTTAAGACTTTATTTTTAAGATGAGATATTTTAATCTGCAGTTATTTTGAATGGCTATTGTATATCTAAGGTGCAGAGATGCTTAATCTTTATGTATGTTAAGCTTTAATATTTTATTAGTAAATGTTTAAAATTTGGCCCACGAGACCCACAGCAGCACCCGCCCGGGTCGCGCTCGTCCGACGTCCGACTGTCTGTTGTCCGCGACTAACGAATGAAAACCATACGTGTGATATTTTGTGGTAGGTATGCTAGATGTTTTGCGGTATTTTTATGCTGCCTTTACATGACATATTATTTTATTACTTTGATTTAAAAAAAACGATTACTTTATATTTTTATACTTAACGTTTTGTAAATTATTTTCTAGTTAAGAGGAGATTTCACAGAGTTTATTTTGAACGCACCGGTCATTGTGTGACAGACACGATCGTCCGCCTAGCTAGAGTCTTCTACTGCTGAACCTATCTTAGGACGAGCTTATAGTATCCCAAATGTGTAATATTTTTGTGGCTAAGTTCATACGAATCAACATAATGTAATCGATGTCACCTACGATGTAAGTAATATTTTTATATTCCAATAATAACGACTGTACCGCGGTCTCATCTCATATAATGAAGCTTTTTATGTATCTTTCACACGATTATCACATATCTACTCGAACATACACATTCACACGATGTATATTAGGATTAATATTTTGATACCAATATTCACTGCATTTCTTTTGATATAACTAGCATATTGTATTTGTCTACCCCTTATTTCGTAAGGTTGTAACATTTTCGGCCATATAAATGTACAGTATGGTTGTAGGTAAATGTACCCAGTACTACTTAAATATTTTATCTGTAAACACATATCATGCGGATGTAAAATGTAACTCTCAGAGGCTGAACGTAGTCCGGTGCGCCGGAGTAAAACATCCACTGCATCCACACTCTCACCGCGCTCTGTATCTACTAACGTGTGTTCATACTACCGCCGACTTGTTTAACAGACTTGAATTTTTATAAACTTTTACCCTTTTTGAACATTTTTGCAAAAGCATAGTTTAACATGAGCGCGTGTTGTGATCCGACCGATAGTACCGCTTCCAGTATCCGGTGATCCGGTGCGAAGTGCCGACCGCCGTAGGTTGTGATGACTGCGAGTAGCATGGCAACACCGGAATGATGCACTCGGACTCTCTCTAGGTAGCTTTTGTAACGGTAACAGTAGTGGCACACGAGTGTATGACGCTGCTTTGTTCGTACGGTGGCTTGGTGCTAGTTTCGTATCGCACGCGGATACATCTCGCTTCAGTGTCTCGGACCAATATCTTAAAGCTACTTTAGTCTTCTTATCAGTAATATTCTTCGCTTTGTGTGTCAAATATGTGCGAATTTCTTGTAATGTAAACCTATATTAATTAAATCTTGTGTATATCGACCTGTATAATGGTTTAGAATTATCTCTGAATTTTCTTCTATAAGGATATTTGATGAAATTCAATAGTAATAGAGCTGGGGTGACTGCGCCGTTTGTGATTGTGTCCAAATTGTTGTAGGTTAGTATCGAAATTGATGCCAATATTTATTACCTTGGGGATGGGTTGAGAAGGAATGTGAAACTCGCGCGGTCACGCCAGCAGGCTCATAGCAGACTGGGTCGTTATTGTATTACACATTTATTTTTATAAGGGCGGGCCAGTGTGATATCTATACTATGAAATAAATAAATAAATATGTATGATCTGTAAAAATGCTTACTTAAGTCTTTTATTTCAAGATTCCTCTTCTTTTGGGTGGTGTCACACTAGCTGGCAGTTGGCATACTTTGTTGCCCGTCTTAAGGTTGCAAACAAAATCAAAGTACCTAAATCTCTTTCTGGAATAAGGAATATCTATAGGATACAATTTAAATCCATTTGACGAAAGGCACAGCAGGATTGCCGAACCAACTCCAAAAAAAAAAATGACCTATACATTTATATAATGGACAGATAGTAGTGAGGTACCCTCCCACTCGCGATATGAAGGGGAGAACATACTGAAGTAAGGGGAACACCATATTGATACTCATTAGGGTTCCTTTTTTATTGTATTTGAATTAAAGTAGGTAAGTATATATATACATCAAGTATTCAGATAAATCTTAAAGTTTAAAACAAACCATTTAAATCGCTATGGCACACGTAGGTATTTGGCGCGTAATATCATAAAATATAGAGATTTGTGAGATGGGGTTCAGTGGGATGAGATGAGACTAGATGCTCAATTAAATCTGTAACGCCTGATAGTTTAAGAGCTGCAATAGTTGAAACTGTAAAACAAATCTTATTTTACACAATGAATACACATTGTGGGAGATTCAGTTTTACGATTTATTACATATTTAGTCTAAATAAACTCCATAGACAACGACATTTGCAAATATATGAGGATTTTCATAATTGTACGAGGCGAAGGCATCCCGTTCGTGGTCCCATAGGAATGTATGGAACACGTGAACGCTCTGTTGCCGACGTTGTCCGATACACACACTTACAATGATTCTGTACCTGCAAAGACAAAACAGAAACATGGAAGAATTTCATATAGATATAATAAAATTGGATAGAGATGAGAAATTTGAGATAACTGTCATTCTATACATAAACTTACGCATGTGTCCCATGGCAAGCATGGCATGGTTAAGCAGAAACTTGTGAACGCCTCCTTTTACGATTAATGATTTTTACTGCACACCTTATCGAGCTACAAGCAAACCTCAGCGATGTTAGCGCCGACTAATCGACTTGCAACACAGGAAACGTATATATTAGATGTGATGATGATTGTCCACAAACACTTAACTTGGGGAGTCCCCCAGAAATATCAACGAACACTGACCTTACGACGCCCAACGTCATCTAGGCACCGTAGATCTATGAGGCACACACATACTTACACATGATTTAGACAATTTACAGCTCAACATCGACTTCTTCGAAAGCAGCAGCAGTAAAGACATGAGAATACCGAGAAGCCGGCCAAGAGCGGCAAAATATACATCATGGCAATAATATCGTGCACATGGTCCCAAGATAAATATTTATTTATTACAAAATAATCATGAAATATAGTGTCTTTATTGATGAATCTCCCTTTTTTAAAGCAATGATAAGATGAAGTATTCTGTCATGATTTACCTGTCATAGTTTTCTTCTTTCACGGCGTTACGCAACGTTTCTGCGAGGCTCAAACACAGGTCTGGAACTATTTTCTCGCTATATTCTATTTCCACCAACTCTGCGTCCACCACTCTCTTCAGGACTTTTTGTATTTTCTCAGCATCGAACCGGTTCTTTGGGTTGAGTCGGTAAGTTGGTTGATAAATTCGGACCTGTTGAGGTTTGCTTTCTTCAGTCATTTTGTTGAATCAATACAAAAATACATGGGGGAACATAGCAACATGACTTTTATTACGTTACTATGACTATTGGTAGGTGCTTTCTACTAACAGGGGATCAGTGTCAGGACTCTCAGGTACAACACTACCCCATTTTATCACAGGGTGAGTGAGGACTCACTCTCAAAAGTCTTGAATGGATTAAGACTTATGTAGGTACTAGAAAAAAATAGCTTTGTAGTGTGATGAATGTTAATCACTTGGCAAAGTAAAAATTCTGACTTAAATCTACTACATTTCGGTAAAGGTCTACTGCTAAGAGGGCCATTCGATGACCTTTGGAGATCGCTGCCAATAATTTGAAGGGATTTTCCAACTATCACTTCGCTTGTCAGCCAAGTTTATACGCCGGTTTATACCGGTCTACGCGATGACAGTGGTGGTGATCACCACAAACATTTTAGACTTAATTAGCCCAGTATATAGTAAGCGTAGGCTTTGCAAATATTTTACCGCTTTGGACCTTCTGAAGCTGACATATCTGCCTATTACTGTACTCGTTCTACCCACTGAATATCTTAATTCACGAGACATTTTTCAATCTACTTTTATGCAGCCTACTCGTTTTTAAATTAGTAGGTCATTCATTTTAAAATAGGTTCCTATTTGGTAACTGTAGTTACAGTTTATTGATTTAGTCCAAACCATATCTTAAAACGGTCGTATGACGGTGGGCGCTGAGTTCGACTGCATTTTGTGATTGCGAAACTGTTGACATAATAATATTGGCTTTGGCTCTACAGTCTCTACAACTCCATGTAACATTATGCTAGTCTTCTAGTCTTGCCCAGTCCAGAGTTTTATTTTTAAAGACCTCGTTTGGGTCGCTATATAATTATGATACTGAGGCGCTACTAAATTCTCTAATAAAAGTCTGGATAGCAATCAAGTTGGAGGGCCGAGGGTTTGTTTAAGACTATGTCATTTTTTTTTATGTTAGTCTACGCTGTCCCACTCCTGGCCAAAGGCCACCACCACCACCACCCACGCCACCACGGCGTCGGCTCCACTCCTTCCATATTTCGCGAGCCCGCGCGTCCTCCTTCCAGTTTTGACGGAACCTATCCAGCTCGTACTGCCATCTCCTACGTGGTCTGCCGCGACCTCGCCTCGCTGTCTCAGGGCATCAATTCTGTGGTATTTGAGCCCACAGTTTGTCCGGCATGCGGCAGACATGTCCTGCCCAGTCTCATTTAAGTTGGGCAGTCTTTTAAGTCACGTCAGCTATTTTTGATTTGGAGCGCAGTATTGTGTTTCGAACACGATCCATTAACTTAACGCCTAGTATACTGCGCTCCATTGCTCGTTGGCAGACCTTGAGTTTGGACTTCTGGATGATAGTCAAAGACCAAGTTTGTGCACCATAGGTTAAGACGGGAAGAATACACATGTCCATGAGCCTGCGTTTCAGTGCCATAGGAAACTCACCGTTAAATAGATCCTTCAAGGACCAGTAGCTCTTCCAAGCGTTTTCTGTTCGTCTTGTCTTGTCTTGCCTTTCTTTATCTTGTCTCGCCTGGAACGAGACTACTTGGCCCAAGTAAGGCCCTGGACATGTTGTTTATTATCTCCTCGTCTACTTTTATGCTTCTAGTGTTGTTTCGTTGCACATAACTTTGGTCTTCGACATATTCATCTTCAGTCTAATCTCAAGGCTTGCATTGCTAAGTTCTTGGAGCATCCGTTCAAGTGCAGTGGCTGAGGAGGAAAAGAGAACAATGTCGGCGGCGAAACGTATATTTTTGTTAGTCTCGCTTCGCCAAGGACAATGCCTCTTTCCCTCTATTCGGCTGCCAACTTCCTGAAGATTTCTTCAAGGGTACTGGTGAACAGTTTAGGAGATAGCGCGTCGACCTTTTTGACTCCTTTCTCTATATTAAATTTTGGACCGGTGGCTTCAAGTTTTATTGCGGCTGTAATATTTTTGTAAATGTTGCGTAACAGATTTATACAATGTGATAGGGGTGGGACTTCTAACCCGTTAAGGCTGAGTACTACATCTAATTTTATCGACAAAAAAAATAATATGGGGGGTTGAACCCCCTCCCCCTAAAAATTATGGCTATTTTTATTTTTTTTAATGTACATGCATGCAGATGATCTGTCGTAGAAAGGCCAGGCCGAAGGCCTGCTTGTTCAGGGGGTTGGTGTTTATCTAGGTCGCCAGATCGATACCTCCTAAGTATACTGAGTCAACTAACAAATTTAGGTATTTTTATATTTTTATATAAACGTACATGATAAATCATGATCTTAACGTTTGTGTTAAAAAAAAAAAAAAAAGAACAATAATTACCGAGATAATTTCACGTATACTAAATCAATTTCAACATCAGTTAAAATCGTACATTGTAAACTGATCTAAATAACTTTGTACCAGTGTACGCGGGGCGTGAGGGAGGACGCATCGATACAAGTATGATACAAGTTTATTGCGGCTCAGTAACGACAGCGATTCTGACTGATCTCTAATTTGTTAAACCTTATATTTTTGAGCATTAGAAATGCCTAGATTGTTGTGTTATTAATTTCTATTATTTTTATTAATATTGTTTAACGTAAGTTACCATTTTGAAGAATCAAAATGTATTTTTCGCCATAATTAAGTAGGAATATCTTTTTAATATAATAGCTTTACTAAAAGCTACAACGTAAACAAATCACTATTAAAAAAAATATCAATGTTCCATCATTAAAGTTTCATAAAAAACAACAAACAATCAATCATAATAAAAACTAAAACAGGTACTTCTTTAGTAGGTCAATAAAAATAATAAGAACTAAAAATGGTAACAAATCAACATTTAACAAATTATCAATGTTCCATACATTGATAATTTGTTAAATGTTGATTTGTTTTTACTTGTAGCTTTTAAAGTATGGCCATTTTAATAGGTAACATTTGACGTCTGTCAGTTTTATCTTCATAGTGAGGTGACCTGCTTAAAAACAACGATTAAAGTGAATGAATCGATACGGGCTTGAATTGTAATTGAAAAAAGTTAAGCAATTGTGCAGTTCTAACAAAACGAAAAAATATATTATTTTATTCCCGCCGTTATAAGGTTACGTTGTTGAATTTTTATGAACTGTCAAATGTTACCTATTAAAATGGCCATACTGTAGTAAGGCTACTATGTTAAAAAGAAATTCGTACTTAATTATAGTGAAAAATAGGAATTTCATTTATTTTTTAATAAATTAATTGATTTCAACTAATTCTAATGGATCTAACGACAGCGATTCTGACTGATTTCTAATTTGTTAAACCTTATAGCTATTTTTTGAGCATTAGAAATGCCTGTTGACTGTTACGTTATTAATTTCTATAATTTTTATTATTGTTTAACGTAAGTTACCATTTTTAGTTCTTATTATTTTTATTGACCTACTAAAGAAGTACCTGTTTTAGTTTTTATTATGATTGATTGTTTGTTGTTTTTTATGAAACATTAATGATGGAACATTGATATTTTTTTAACAGTGATTTGTTTACGTTGTAGCTAAAAAACGTTGTAGCGTAAAGCTATTATGTTAAAAAGATATTCCTACTTAATTATGGCGAAAAATACATTTTGATTCTTCAAAATGAGTTGTTATTGGTTCAGGATTCTTGTTCTTCTTCCTAGCTTTTATTAATCCCACATATCGTAAGGTATTACAAAAAAAAAATACTAATAAAAAACTTCGGTAAATTACATTGGTCCAGTATACGTTGAGGTTTCAAATGTTAACATTGCTAAGTACTTTCCTAGTATAATGAGTCAAGTGATATAATTTCAACATTTTTTATTATTAAGTGAGACAGAAAACCCCGGAAACAAACAAAAGTAAAATTATATTAATAAAATGACAATCTATTTCATGTGATTTTGGTGTAAACGATGGATTTTGATGGACAACGTACATGAATATAACTGGTAGTTAAACCATTTCACTATTGAGTCCCGCCGGCGTATACCAAGTCATGTACATAAAATGTCATTTAAAAACAAAAATCAGCAAAATCATTTTATACCAAAGGAAGAGCTTACAATTTTTATTAAAAAAACATTTACTTTATTTCGAATTAATTTGATTTCATTAAAATATAAACAATTTGCCTTCAAATCACTCTCCTATAAAATAACTATAATGTCAGTTGACTCATTATACTTAGGAGGTATCGAGATATAGGTACGATTTTCAATTATTTTTATAAACATTTTGTAGATATGTGATATTAAACTAATGGGCCTGTAATTATTAATATATTTTTTTTTTATGTATGACCAAGCATAACTTTTTACAGAGTAGTCCGATTTTGATAATTCTTTTTTTATTGGAAAGGGTTATACCCCAAAGTTGGTCACATATAGATTTGAAAAAGAAAATCCAACCCTAAGGGTGGGAAAATAGGGGTGATTTATTGTTCACTCACAGATTTTAATGCTGTGTGGTGTATTATTACTCTATTCAGTGCCACATATGCCTCCTGCCCTTTGGCAAACAATTAGTAGATTAGGTATAGCCACAAAAAACTATAAAATAAAAACTTTTTAACGAAAAATTTAACCACCGAAAAAACTGAAAAGCAAAAAATAATAAACCTTTTTTATTTAACCATAATAAGATAAGTTCTTAAACTAATGTAAGTATACCTAAATAATTTTGAGTCGGCGCCGTTTAAATTTAAGGCAATTAAGTGATCTTTGTTTATTGATTGTTTAGCACCGACTCAAAATTACTTATAAACATTAGTTTAATAATAATAATTTATTTTATTTCAAGTAACAAGACTCATAGTTTAAGAACTTACCTTATTAAGGTTAAATAAAAAAGGTTTATTATTTTTTGCTTTTCAGTTTTTTCGGCGGTTTAATTTTTTGTGGAACAGAATAATATTATAGTGACAAAAATCTTTAGGAAAGCTACCTGAATGCTGTGAATGCTGTTAGAGAACCGGGTGATGTATGAAAGGACAATAGGTTCGCCTATTTTCATTGTTTCTGTGGGACTGCCATCTTGGCCACATAATCGGTTGTTTTTCATTTAAGTGAGGGCTACATGAACCTCGTATCCGGTTATAGGTGGAATACTGTCAGGGCAGAAATAATCGGGTGTTGAGGATGGTTGAGTGCCGGATTTATAAAATGTTGTACAGACGCCAGCACATCAAGCTACTACAATCTGACAAATTTCTTTAATAAATTTTCAACTTTATCGCTAAAGAATGAAGGTTCAAGGTTGATTGGTAAAATTTGACAGTTTCGGGTAGCTTGACCTGCTGGCGTCTGTACATAATATATCTAATACTTTTGATCTATTCCAGTGGCGTAACAATAGGGTGGCAGGAGTGGCAAAATGCCACGGGCCCCCAGACGAAAGGGGCCCCGGCCCGAGAGGGCCATTAGCATAGGGGGATCCTAACATACCTAAGTATAGAAATGCAAACTTTTTTGGACCACTAAGCCAACGAAGCACATCGCAAACGTGTTCAACACCCTGCCCTGGAGCTGTATTGGGGAGGCACTCCGGTATCACCGGGTGCCGACCTACCTCCGTCGAGTAGTCGGGGCGTATTTGACGGACAGAGCTGTCATCTACCCCGGTCGCGACGGGAACTGGAACCGGCGAGAGATGTCGTGCGGTGTCCCACAGGGATCGGTTCTGGGGCCGCTCCTGTGGGACATCGGTTACGACTGGGTGCTGCGGGCCGACCTCCCTGAAGGCGTCAGCGTAGTTTGCTACGCTGACGACACGCTGATCCTGGCGCAGGGGAGGTCGCATCAGGCGGCGGCCGACGCGATGACACGCGGGGTTGCGATAGTTGTTGAAAGGATCCGGCGGTTGGGTCTCGAGGTGGAATTGCACAAGTCCGAGGCCATATTGTCCTTTCATGGGCCCCGGTACGGGCCACCTCCGGGATCCCAACTAGTGGTAGGAGGGGTTCACATCGGCGTCGAGACCACGATGAGGTACCTGGGTCTCGTCCTCGACAGCCGATGGAACTTCGTCGAGCATTTCCCACGTTTGGCCCCCAAACTGGAACGGGCCGGGGCTACCCTAAAGCGGCTCTTGCCCAACCTGAGGGGGCCAAATGCCTCCTGCCGGAGGCTTTACGCGGGGGTCGTGCGATCCATGGCCCTATATGGGGCCCCGGTATGGGCGCGTTCACTGCGGCTGCGAGCCGCACACTACCTGAACACGCCCCAAAAGGTAGTAGCCGTAAGGCTGATCCGGGGCTACCGCACGATCTCGGGCGAG
This sequence comes from Apamea anceps, assembly GCA_951799955.1. NCBI lineage: Eukaryota > Metazoa > Arthropoda > Insecta > Lepidoptera > Noctuidae > Apamea > Apamea anceps. Next base: position 7,069,576 of record OX637517.1, read on the forward strand.
GCAGCAAGCCTCCTTGCCGGACTGCCGCCATGGAATCTGGAGGCGATAGTCCTCGCGCGCCTATATGATTGGCGCGCGGAGGCACTACGCCGGGGGGAAACTCCGCATCCGCGGCAAACCGCGGCGGAGCGGACGAACCTCCGGCGCGATCTCATGGCGGCATGGAAGGAGCGACTATCGCAACCCAGCGCAGGGCACGCCACGATAGCGGCGGTAAGACCTGGTAAGACCCCTCTTTGAGGAGTGGCTAGAGAGACGTCACGGCGTTCTCACCTACCGCCTGACGCAGGTCCTCTCCGGTCACGGATGTTTCGGGAGGTTCCTGCACATCATCAGGCGGGAGGAGACGCCCGGGTGTCACCACTGTCAGGATCGCCCAGAGGACACGGTGGAGCATACGGTGGAGGTCTGCCCTGCTTGGGCAGAGCACCGCCGTGTCCTCGTAGAGGCGATCGGCAGCGGCGGCGACCTCTCGCGTCCGGCCCTGGTTCAAGCCATGGTCCGGGGCGAGAGGGAGTGGGAGGCAGTCACCTCCTTCTGCGAAGCAGTCATGCTAGCGAAGGAGGTGGCGGGGTGGGCGAGGGAACGCACCTCACGCCTCAGCGCCGCGGGAGACGCTCCGGGCGTCGGGAGCCGCGTGACGACTCCCGGCCACCGTAGGCGCGGGCCTGCGGGCGGTGAGTAATGGGTAACTCACCGTTCGATCAGGACCAGGCCCGAGCCGGACAGCATGTATGTGTTCCACGCGCGCCTCAAAGAGATGCCAGCATGAGTGACGGGGCCCGATAGGGCCGAAGCCTAGCTTAGCGGGATTGTCTAAAAGGGTTACCGCTGCCCTGGAACATAAAGGGCTAAGGAAGGAACACGGGTGGGTTTTAGTCAGTAAGAGTCTGACACTCCCTTCCGCTCCACCCAGAGCGGGAGGAGTCATTGATGATTTCACATCCTCAAAAAAAAAATTTTGTAGGGGTAATTACGAAATCTACGCGGACAAAGTCGCGCGCGAAATGCTAGTATAAAAAAAAATTATAAAGTTGGTTGAGCTTCTTTACATTGAGGGAGGGCCCTATCCCATGAATTTGCCACGGGCCCCAAAGGGTATAGCCACTGTTCTATTCATTTGTTTCTTACCATGGCCATCTTTTAAATATGTGACCAATTGATCATACATGACTTGTGATTAGAAATACCCTGTTTTGCTATTTTCAGGGAGCAGCATGTGACTGTTCCTAAAATACCCTAGGCTGATAAAATTTTCGTTTTTTCGTAATTATGTGGAATATTACAGTTAAGATCGGCTCTCCCAGTTATTTTCTAGAGCATCCTGAACTAGTATATTGTTGTAATTTCTAATGTGTTTTCTGATACTACGTTTAACCTCTTTATCTTTAGGTCTATGTTGTAAATCTCTGCTTGTATATAAATAAAATTCTGCCTCTGATCTATTAATTTGACAGTTTCGTTTGATAATTTTTTGCTTTTGTTTTTGTTTTGTGTTACTATTTTGCTGGCTTTTGTTAAGCTTTGTATTATTTCGTCGTATTGAGAGAGATTATTTCGTCGTATTAAGACTGTAAATATAGTAAAAAAAAACCGGCCAAGACCGTGTCGGGCCACGCTCAGTGTAGGGTTCCGTAGTTTCCCGTCCGTCACAATAAGTGTTCCCACTTATGAGTTTAAAGGTAGGTATCCATTATGTTCGCGCTCCAGCAGCGCTCCGCGCTCCTGCAACTGCTCCCGGTAGTGGGTACAGACGCCAGCACATCAAGCTACTACAATCTTTTAAATTTCTTTAATAGATTTTCAACTTTATCGCTAAAGCATTAAGGTTCAAGGTTAATTGGGAAAATTTGACAGTTTCGGGTAGCTTGACCTGCTGGCGTCTGTACGTGCGCGAACACGGAGCGTGCAACATTGCACGCTCCGCGGCAGGCGCTCCGACTCGTGACGGTTTTTAGCGCGAACACAAAGGGGAGCGCAGTGTGTCAAAGGGGAGCGCATGTAGAAGTGCGCGCGACATATCCATTGGAGCAATTGCAGGAGCTCGGAGCGCTGCTGGAGCGCGAACATAATGGTAAGCCAACTTAAAAAAGGCTATTTGTTACGGAACTCTAATAATTACGGAACACTAAAAACGGGCCCACAAAGGACGGTGATAACTAAAAAAAGAGTTACAGATTCCAACCACACATGGAAAGTTCGAGAAAATGTTGTCTATTTTACAGCGCCATCTCTTGGGGAATTGGGTTACCAATTAATACATAGACGCGCCAGAAGTTTTCGGTGGTAATTTTGGATTGCGAGAACCGATTTTAATAAACCTTTTTTTTTTTGAAAAGAGATACGTTCAGGATAATAAAATATGTAAACGAAGTTTAAAAAAATGCTTGCATATACGATTATACTACAAACTTAGTCTAGAAATTATTTTGTACAACTTTTGTCTTTTTGGTACAAAAACTGTTGTTTCCATTAAGTTCAAAATGATTTTCCTAGAAAGTCCTTATAAAGTTCTACTTTTTAGATTTTTTTCATATTTTCTAAACTTATGGTTCAAAAGTTAGAGGGGGGGGGGGGGACACATTGTTTTTTACTTTTGGAGCGATTATTTCCGAAATTATTGACATTATCAAAAAATGATTTTAGTAAACCCCTATTCATTTTTAAATACCTTTTCAACAATATATCACACGTTATAAAAAAAAATCACTTCCCACTCTACATATAGGGGGGCTACCCTAATAAAATATTTTTTTCCAATTTTTATTTTACCACTTTGTGTGATTGATATACATATTGGTACTAAATTTCAGCTTTCTAGTGCTAACGGTCACAGAGATTAAGCGAGGACGGACAGACAGACATGGCGAAACTATAAGGATTCCTAGTTGACTACGGAACCCTAAAAATGTAAGCAAAAGTTAACTTATCTTTGTTGAAATAACTGTGTTCAAGTCGCTTTGAAGCGATTGCTAACCAAAGCCTAAAAAAAGCAATTTCAATAATCTGTGGAGATTATGTCTGCCGCGAATCAGCTGTGAATATTGGAATTTCGCAAATTTTGTTAATACACTGCTGCTTCCGTAAGCGAAAACATGGTGAAAACTGTGTGAAAAACAACCACGTTTCGCAGTGAAACCTCTGCCGTCACTCGTCAGTGTGAAAAATAAATCAATGTGAAAACTACTAACCTTTATTCATAAACGTTGCTGAAAGTTAGGCAGTGATTAGCGACTGCTTAACCTTTACCTTACTTTTAATCATCGTTTATAATAAGTAAACCCCAAAACGTTTGTATCTTTTTTACCTTCCATAGACAATAATTTTCTGAGAGCCTAATTCCAACACTGACTCAGCTGCAGCTGTTGGTCTTTCTGTCAATCTGTCTGTTTGTGTCAGTCACAGAGCGTATTATTATTATACTCTTTGGTGTAATGTTAGTCACTGTCACAGAACCAAAGTGTCGCTGTCACTGCCAAAAATTGGCGCGGTTATGCCGCGAAACTTGGCGAAACGGCGAAGCGAAGAAAACAAGGAATTTCTGCTCCACAACTACATAGATAAGGATAAGATATACTCACAACAACAAGTCGTGATTTCGTGAACGTGATCGCGATGGTAAAAATTAAGCAAAGGGTCGTCAAATAATTGTAATATCTTGTAATTGTAATACCTTGAACGTGTTTGGGGTTCCTTGTGAGCTGAAAGCTCACCAGCCTACCTAATAGGTATACCATAATAGTCCAGTACAAGTAAAGTAACCACGTTTTCTACTTTCTATTCCACGGCATGTGTCATCAGGTGTGGAGCAATACTAGGTACAACCTGTACACTCGTATATTCATAACGTTCTAATATCTTGATCTTTTGTCAGTGTGAGTATATCTTGTATTAATCCATACAAAATATACCTACTGGTCAGTGGGACGTCGGGGCGCTCTCAAAATGAGTCGACAATCTACATTAACCAACTATTTTCAATCAAAATCTTCGCCAAGCTCATTGACCATGAGTAGTAAAAAGCGTAGTTTGAGTTTAAAGAGAACTCCGAGCAAGTCACCCAGTACAGGGGGTAAGGCACCTAAAACACCGATGATTTCAACCACAACACCGAAAATGTCACCCACAACACCGAGTAAAGAAGTGGTAGAGGTGAAAAAGGAAGAAGAAGTAGTAACTTTGTCAAGTGATAGTGAACATGAAGCAACTCCATCAAAAAGAAGGCAGCCTGGCATCTCTGTTAGAAGTATAGAATCACTTCGAGACAGGACACCAGTGCGTACTGCTCAGCAGCAGTCACCGGTGGAATTAGGAGCCAGCACTGGTGTTTCAAATTCCTCTGTAGAAAAAATGGAGTACACTATGTCTCCTGGGGCGGTATTGGGCCCATCACCAAGGACTCCTTCATCTCAAGGTTCAAGTACCAATGGGTTCTACTCTCCAACTAAAAAAAGGGTTGTGAAAAAGAAATCTCCAGTTAAGAGAAACTTGGCGAGCCAGTTCAATGAAAACTTTTCACCAAACGCCTCATTTGAGAATAGAGCTTTTGCTCAGATTGTTGAAGATAGAGATGACAAAAGTAAGTAAACAGTTTAATTTAAAACATAAGATCACTGTCATAAAATTAAATGTGAATTTACAAAAATAAAGTGCCAACAAAAGTAAACATTTACTAAATTGTTTGTGTATTGTATAAAGGCAAGCTGTGCCATGCCATGTTATTATTTTTCTTCATGAACAAAGGCAAGTCCTTGACTCAAAAACTAAGTTTCCTGATAGCAAATCATACATTTTACTTTATTTGCATTTGATAATAAATAGAATGAAGTATTGAGCTTGATTTAGATATGAATATATTTATCAAACAACAGTTGATTTGCTTTGTGATTAAGTAGTGATTTCTAGAATATTCTAAATTGGACATATCTTAATTATACTTACATTTGAAAGAGTAGATAATTAAATTACTTGCTACAAACATTACAAAACTTTAATAACTAAAGACATAACTCGATTTGTAATCAAACCAACTAACGTGAAACACTATTAACTAATTACAGCTGGATTCCTTCTATCAATAATTGACAAGTACCTCAAGTCTGAAACTCTGAAGCCTTTACTAGAAGAAGATTCACAAGTGCTTCTAGAAAAATGCATGCAAGTGGTGAAGCCTGGTATGAAGCTAATGTGCCGCTTATACTGGCGCAAACCTGGCTGGTACCGCATGGAGGATCTTGCACAGATAGCCACGGAGAAGAAAAACGATAGTGATAAGGATGGGGGAGGCATGAGTAGTCCTGACCTTCTGAACATGATGTCCTGTTTGAAAGGGTTTGGTTTGATCACGCAGGCTGGAACTGATGGTGAGATCCTCATACTCCTTCCACTTTAATAGAGAAAGCTTTGCTTTCTTGTGATACATTTTAAGTTATGCAGGGTCCTCAGAAACATTAGACTATTTTTGTACCTGTATTATTTTGTTACCACATGTAACCATCTATACTAATAATAAAGCTGAAGAGTTTGTTTGTTTGTCTGGAACAATTCTTTTTGCGTTCCACAGCCCAATTCTTGAGGAAGGCTATAGGCTATTTAATATCACGCTTGGGCCCTTAGGAGCCGAGCAAAAGAAAAAATGTCAGAAAGAACACTAAGCGAAAATGAAGTGATAGCACGGGCAGGCGATGCGATGCGGGGTGGGTTGCGGGAACAAGACATTTCACGCGGATGAAGTCGCCGGCTGAAGCTAGTGCTGTTATAATTACCAAAAGAACAAAAAAAAAACTTGTACAAAAATGAGGATATTTTTGCACAAGTTTTTTTTTAAAATATATTTCAGGTGAACCAAATATTCAGTTTGATGACTATGTGAATTTGCTGAAGAGACAAGACATTCTGCAAATAGCCAAGGAGCTAAAGTTAAAGATCCAGTCCAAACAGGATGCTGTAGAAGCATTGAGGGCATTCTCCAAGCGCGCACCCATCGCTAACTACTTTTCTACAAAGAAAGTCACTAATAATAGTACCAGAGTCTTGGAAATGTAAGTTTATTGAACCTGTATTGTCCCACTGCTGCTGGGCAAATGTCTTCCACATAGCTTTCTACTTAGCTACATAGCTTTCAACAGTTGTTAATATTGGTAGTGAAGACATAATCATTATAAACTACCATTGTATTTCTTCTTTTTGCCAAATAAAATGATTATTATTATTATAAACATGCTGATAAGCTTGTCTAGCAAAATAAAATTAGTGATTACACTTTATCTCTCTAATCCATTGTGACATTTATCTACATTTCTAATGCAAAAACCAAATACCACTTCGCGAACTGAAGAACCAGCACCCCGATCGCGTTACACACTATCAAACTTTTTTTTTTTTTTTTTTTTTTTTATTTTAATCTCAATCTGAATCATTTTGAAAGATATTCCTAATCCATTGCTTCATATGTTCGAAAAATTTGTCTGTTCAACAACGTAAATAACGCAATGGATGTTATTGAATTGTCAAAATGAAAGCCATTGCAACTGATAGTGTGTTACGCAATTACCCCACAGGCTCAGTAATCGTGATTCCGACTGCTAACTCAATGAGGCAAAGTAGTTTTATTAAAACGCATTTTTTTTCCAGATTAAAATCTAAAACAGGCCCCTGTTACAAGATGTCAGATCTGGCGCGGACTACATTCCACAATTTGTATGTCCTGATGTATTTGGGAATTAATTACACAGTCATAAGAGAGAGGAATCTCGAGTTCATGCTTATAAACGAAAAAGTTAAGAGGGAGACTTTCCCAGTAGATAAACAAATGGTTGTTGATGATGCAAGTGTTGTGTTCCAAGACAGGAAAGAATTTTATAGGTAAAGTGCATTTTTTTTAAAATTAGGATTTGAGAATAATTTTTGTGGGTTCCTGATATGGTAGGTTTAATGGATTTTTTCTTGAGTTGAAATTGCAAAGATCGACATCCACTCATGAAATGCAGTAACAATAGTTCAGTACAAAATTAAATCTATGTTAAAAGAATATGGATACAAAATTCATTTTATTTTGTACACATAAGTTACTAAAATAATGTTATAAGCTGTCCTTATATTGTTATAACAAAGGCGATCTCAACCCAGAATTGGGTTCTCTAACAACAACAACAGCAAACCATATTCGCCGATACCTAAGAAACAAATGAAACTGACTCGAAATAGTGTTTATAGTCAGGCTTCGCCACGCACTTGTGACTCTGCGACTTCTTCCCACTTGGTTCGGCGACACCCTCCTCTCTCTGATCGCGCTGAGCTCGTATAGTTTCAAAGTTTAACTCTAATTTTTCTTGTGTTTTCCAGGTATCTTCAGGCTCATGTGGTTTACGAGAACTTTGAGAAAGAGACTGCTCTAGACAAAAAGTATGAACTAATCAAACAAGCACACAACTTGTTCAAAGGAATTGAAGAGGAGCATATGTTACGGTAATAATAATTTGTTAAAATCTTGTTGTCATATTATAGATTGAGTAGAATTCGCTGCCATAATCATGTGTCTCATGAGGGTGATCTCATCTAGTTTTAAAACATAATTTATTTTTGATGTGTAAAAGTGTTTGTACAAACGTATTGACAGAAATGAAGTAATTTTTCATTTAACTATGTAATTAATTATTTTACTTATTTTAGCAATGTTAAATATTGTTCATCAATTTTTCACAAAAAACTAAAAAAAAAACTTTCCAAAAGTATCTTTTCTTCATAAAATTTCTACTATTTCGTAGATCGTATTATATTTGTTTCATTAGTATAAGAACGGCTTTTTCTTCCATTAACCATTATTTTAACTTGTAGTTACAAATCATTGCCGATATGGCTGCGTAGATTCACTCCACCAAACGTTTACCTAAAAATCCTGGAGAGTGGAGTAAAAGAACTAAAGAAATTCAAAGAAGAGGAGTATTACAAACTCGCAGTGGAGATGCTTGACACTTTAATTGGGCAGATAGGGTTCAGACAACAGAATAAAGCTAGATGGTATGCCGAAAAGGCACTCATACTGCACAAATATTTGGATAGCTCTGAACAGGTAATGTTTATTTATTTATTTAACACAAAAAGCTTTTCGCACAAAAAGGTACAAAGGCGGACTTAATGCCTTAGGCATTCTCTACCAGTCAACTAAGGGTGGTGAAGAGATTAGATGGCAGGTGCTTTGGTTGAGAGGGACAATGATAAAAAAAAACTCTTTAAACTAGGTACACAAATACATAAATAGGTTATATACACATACATACTATTACTATAATATATACCTACTTATAAAACTGCATTATGTCAAAATACAAATCAAAATATTTTATTTCACATGCAAGCCTACATGGGCACTTATGAAACATCAGAAGCTTCCAATGCATTACATTGCATTTGCATGAATCAATTGGAACTTGAACCGTGGGGTTTCTAAGAGCGAAACCCCACGGTTACTCTTTTTATGTAAGTTCACATGAGAGCTTTATTAATGCGACGTTTTTTTTATATTGTGCACCGGATTTTCAACTCTCGATGTTGAACTGACTGTTGAGAATCCAACAGACCGCACGCCTAGAGCGGTCGAACAGTGCACTGTAAAATTTTCAATTCTTGGTGCTTAGAAAAGTGCTTGTGCGCTAAAAGTGATTTGGCTGGTGTTGGATAAAATATTAAATTCCTTTTGAAATTGGGGCAACTAGCGGTCAGTAGTTTGGCAAACTGAAAAGCATTTCTTAACATTGATCATTTCAAAATGAAAAAAAAAACCTTCTCTTATCATGTTCAGCAAACACTTAGATGTAACGCAGATTAGGTATCAATCTAACAAGATTATAGGTAGGTTAATCTAATATTATTGATATAGATTATATAGATTACGCCGTGGAAGTGACGAAGTTTTGGAATTTGAATAACTGTCGTACCAGCGACAGTTATTGGAATAACTTTTTACACGTGCAGTCTGTGGATCAACTTTACGCGGCGGGCTTAAAACGCCTTGCGTGTTCAGTACAATGACGCGCTGAGGGCAGTGTTGAGAAAACCCCGGCACTGCAGTGCTTCCGCAATGTTTGCGGATGCTTCCATCGATGATTTCTTTTGCATCATTAGGAAAAGAACTGCATCGATGATGAGCAGGGTCCGTGGTAACACCAACACGTTAGCGTGCAAAATAAACAGTCCTTTTACTGTGTACTGGGCAAGTGTACACCTGCACAGAAATAGGAAATAGACTTAGTATGTAACTTGTTTTGTTTACTAACAAATTACTAACACCTTTTTTATTTTATTTTTTTTGTGTGTACTATTAACAACCCTACTAACGCTTTTTTTGTAAAAATGTATGGATGTATGTCTGAAATAAAGATAAATTATTATTATTATTATATAACCACCGACGGCTGCCATGACCTACGCACAATGGTCCACTTGAAGGTCTAAGTGCGGAAACCAAACCCATAACATAGACATACCAGCAACACGAAAAAGCAGAATTGATGTTCTTGGTCTTCTTTACATTCGTCCTGAAATCTAAAATCCTTTTCCTTTTCCAGGCTGCAAAGATTTTGCTAGAAGGATTCAGGACAGAAGATATTACAGAGGAGATGAAAGACGAAATGCGGCCGCGCGCACTAAAGATCGCCAACCAGCAGAATATACTGTTGAAGGAATCATTGAGGGAGGAACTACGAAGCTATGCCGATAAAGAGACTATACTCGAAAGAACACTGCCGGGTGACCATATTTATAAACAGCCAATGGAGTAAGTGACAAATCAGGATCATAAAAGTTGAATTCAAAAGCAATTTTCTATTGAAGTACTTCACCTGCCATGACTTGCCTAGCCTTTGCCCAATTTTGTTGGGCTCGGCTTCAAGTCTAACCGAATGCAGCTGAATGCCCGTATTTTATGTGGAGCGACTGCCTATCTGACCTCTACAACCCAGTTACTGGGTAATACGATACGCTGTGGTCACATCGACCGGTATTGCGTTGCCCGCACCCATCGGACTTGTACTTATATACTTATTGTTGTGTTGCAGTAACTACAACCAAAGAGGCAAACTGAAATTTCAACTGCATACTATAGAAGGATGGTCTATCCTAACGGGTGAAGAATATTGTATTGAGCACTACATCAATAATGGGCAGTTTACGAAAGGTATGTAACTTATATGTACTTCCTATTTCGAATCTTTATACACACTAGTTGTACGTCGTAGGTTCTAACCCAGTCAGGCGCTTTACTTTGTGTAAAACATTTCATTACCACTGCTCTCAAAACGGTGAAGGAAAACATCCTGAGGAAACCAGCATGTCCTAGAACGAAAAATTCGAAGACATGTGACATCTACCAACCCGCACTGGGCCCGTGTGGTGGATTATAGCCCACTCCGTCTCGTAGAGAGGAGGCCTGTGTCCCAGCAGTGGGAACAATATAGGCTGATTATGATACACACGAGCGCGGCTCGCAAGGATAAGTGTCGCAATAACAAGTAAGCATAGAGAGAGAGAGAGAGAGAGAGTAGATATTTCTTTAGCAATAAGCATCAACTTTGTATACATTTTTCTGCATCTTTCTTCTTGTCTATTTATATGTGTGTACATAAATGGTTAAATAAATAAATAAACCAGGAATTATAGTGACCATATCAATCCTTGATTTCTATCTACCCTCTTAGACTCTCCTTGGTGGTAAGAAGTTCCTGGCAATTAGTCATCTACAGTCTATTTGAATCTTTGTTTCCAAATTATATTTTTTCCATTAAACAAGTGTCAGCTTTATGTTAGTGTAAATTAAGTTGATTTTAGAAAAAATATAAATGATATTATTTTTATATATTGTTTTACCAAAAAACATTTTTTTCATAAAAAAAAATATTTTTATTACAAGCTAGCCAATTCTTACTACGTTACGTTACTGCTGGACATAGGCCTCTCCTATTGCACGCCATTCAACTCGATTTTCGGCAACTCTCATCCAGCTGCTACCAGCCATCCTGCGAAGATCGTCGCTACGTTACCTTACCTTATGTATTTTTTTTTACTTGGGTAAACTTTAATTCCTACATAATGTAGTAAAAATTGACTAGCTTGATTAGTTAGCTTTTCATTTTGCACTGCAACTACAATAAGTTTTATGAGTTTTTGTCAGTGTTACTTCTCAGAGCATTCAGATAGGAAACACCAACCTCATCTTGTAACAAAAAAGTGTATTTTTAAGAAAAAAGTATTTTTTGATACCCATATTAGAACTACTTTTAGAGAGACACTATTTTATCCAATTTTCCTTTACAGGTGAACACTGGGAAGGCCGCATCGTCTCCACAATATTCTTCCTACTATTCTGGGACATTATCTACAGCAAGCCGCGCGGCGTCACCGGTATCTTCATGAGCCACTTCCAGCGACATCCACTGGATATGTTCTCTGAGAGCTTCTACCTTAACCGGAAGACACTGATCGATGAGAGGCTGAAGTTCATACAGGAATGTAATGAGAATACGATGTTAGGGCTCATGAAAACTATTTGGGATGGACGGCCTGAAAGTATGTATATTCGTGATATTCAAGTATTTAGATGATCAACCACATGACAGCGGTAACAGAACACTAGAATTATAAAAACCAGCTTTACTTCTATGACATGAAGGCGCTACCAATCACCAATGACAAATTGTTACCTTAGAAGTGCCTTTGAATGTTTTCACTAGGGGGATATTCTCATGGATGCACTCTATCTGCGAAGACCAGGGTTTCGGTCTCGTACCAACTAACTAAAGCCTTAGCTGAATGCTGCAAACTCGGTACATGCATATCATTTTTTTTAATAGCTGACCAAAGATTTCAATGCAGGGGGGGGGGGGGGTAAAGGGTTGCGCGTTGATGTCCCTGCCACCCTTTACCTGGACAGGTGGCTTTTATCTATCTTGCTGGCTGTTGAGTTTATCAACCACATTCTTGAATGTCAGACATGTTTCTTATCAACCAACTAACGGTTGTGAGAGCTGATGGCTCTTTTTCTGTACGAAAACATGACTTTGCACTTAGACATACTACAGCTTAATTTATCAATACTTGTTTTGAATCCTAGCCGAGATATCTGAGATTCAGCGCAGCATAGGCTGGGAGTCAGTCCGCGAGGTGACGTCATGCATGGGCGCGCGCGGCGTCGCGGCCGTGTGTCGCCGGCTCGCCAGCAACTACGGGTACGCTTGTAGTGGCTTCCCTGACCTTACGCTGTGGAATATACATACTAAAAAGGTATTTATAATATGTTAATTGATTACAGATTATTGTGAAGTAGACCTCTCTGAGAAAGTGTTCGGGGAAGTAACACACTGAAGTACCTGTTTCTGCGGCTAAGCTGCATTTGCTATGCTCTAGTTTATAAGAAACTAACAGCGTCCCGCGGTTTCACCTGCATAAGTGTCGATCCCGTGCGAATACCGGGATAAAAAGTATCCTATGTGTTATTCTAATGTATAAGCTATATTACAGTAAAGTTTCATCAAAATTCGTTCAGTAATTTTTGCGTGAAAGAGTAAAACACCATCCATCCTCACAATCTTTCCCGTTTATAATACTAGCAGGACAGGATATGGATGCTCGTGTAATTTCAACCGTCTTTAGCAGTAACAACTAAAGTCTATTCAAATTCTTGATTCCAATATGTTTTTATAGCGTAGTGTAAATTAAGTTGATTTAAAAATAACTTGTACTGTTCAAAAACTGCGCAAACTGAACCTTATTTTGTATGTTTTAAAGTTATTTTTCCAAATACACATTTATTGGTTACAAAATTGAAAATTCAGAATACTTGCAACGCTTCAGGTATTTCACATGTCTATAGCTGGTGGTGACCAGTCATCATCAGATGGGCTGTCTACTTTGTGGCCATTCAATAATTTAAAATCCAAGGGACACACGCATTTGAATGTGGATAAGGCTTAAATTATACTTGTAGTAATTTTTTTTTATCTTTTTTCTTCACAGATAAAGTTCGTAGAAGTAAAGACGGACGCAGACAAGCCTTCTATCAAGCAGCTGCAGTGGCTGCAGTACCTCCTGGAGCACGGCGTCGACGCTGGCTTCTGTTACGTGGGTGTCAACACCACGCGCTCAAAAGCACGACCTTCGAACGACTTCTGAGAAGCTCTGACTGGTGCAAAGGTAATTATAATAAAGGTACACTTACCAAGGCAACCGCAACAGCAAACCGCAGCGGCAACTACAGGCCGCAGCGACACAACTGGTTTCTAAGGAAACGCTTACGTAGATATTGCGACATTGCCCCCGTCAGCGTTTTCATAGAGGTACATAGAATACAGTCGTGTCGCTGCGGTCTCTCAGCGATTGGGCGACGTTGCGGCTGCCGTTTGTGACTGCGGTCGCCTTCGGAAGAGTACTTTACTTAAGTTAAGGAAGCAAAATAACTGTTAGGTTATACGACGCGGAATTTCGTGTCAAATAAACGCACCCCTAGGGTGGACTTATCATGAAGCTATGTTGTGCTATGCTGTGGTCCATTTTCCAACCATCCCAATTGTCCCCGTGTCTAATTCCCGGTGTTCAACCATCGCGATTTATTGTAGGCGAGTTTATAAACCTTCCGGAATAAATTCTCTAAATGATCGTGAAAATCGCATCAAACGCGGTCACACAGGCGGACGCGACATTAATTTATAATATGTAATGAGGAAACAAACAAAACGTGATGCGTTTTGCTTGCGCTTTGTTCAAGCATGGTAGGGTAAATCAGCTATCTGTAGTATTCCATGCGTACAGCACACCTCAGGCAGCTCACAGAACATAGCACGGGAAAGTGAACTTAGCCTAGCACAGCGCTAACTTAATGTATAAAACTCACCTTAGTAGTCTTTTGTAGCGCTTTAGGTGACTTTTCATACTTTAGTAGTTTAAGGGCTGATGTTTTCTACGCCAGATAATTTTATCTGAGGAATAATTTTGAATTTTTGACAGATTTTCCATACATAATCAGCCCTTAATGTATGAAATGTCACCTTAGTAGTCTTTCGTGGTCTCCTACAAAAGACTCTGCGCACTCGCGACTCGGTGGCAGCTCAATTTTTTTGCGGATATACAAAATCCATAAAGAATTTATTTCTAGTCTGATTAAAAATAATTGTTTACAAATTCGATATTGTTTAAAATGTAGGCTAAATTATACTAGACTATATATTTCGTTATTTCTTGGACACACAATTTTGTTATTAATTTAATTCCTTACTCGATTTTAAATAATCCTTAATTTCACTGGAAAGTTGGAAACATGATGGAAATGAGTGTATACTCTAGATTAGTCTGTCAAGCTTGGTGATCTTAGCAGGTATTTTATAAGAAGACAGCCGGGGCCCAATACCATAAAACTTTACCATTACAATTTAAATAATTGTAAATCTTACCGGGGTGTACCACAAAACTCTAAGCCACACAATAGGCTAGATGCCTAAAAAAATATAATCAGTCCGTCAGTTAGATTATCAAAAAATATTGGACCCGTATTTTTTCTTTTGTCAATTATATAAAAAATGATAAAGATATCGCCCGTTAAAGTTCCGCGTGACGTCACGCCTTGCTACACTTTTTAGCAAGGCGTGACGTCACGACCCCCTACTCCCAAATTTTGAGGCGCTTTATCTTTGTAATTTTTTGTTTGATTGACAAAAGAAAAAATACGTGTCCATTATTTTTCGGTAATCTAACTGACGGACTAAATATAATAATCATTTTTTTACTCAGGCAACTACCCTATTGTAACAGAAAACTCTTACAAATAGGTAAATAGTAGTAACAAGTCTACAGTTTACATATTCGTAATTTCTATTTCGCGTTTTTTTCTACATTTTGTAGACTTGTAGTTTTGCGGTACACCGTGCACCCCAATTGTAAAACAACTTTTAATCACAATCTGAAGAGTTTTGAAGGAAAATATATTTTAAAAGTTCGGCTGCTCGGCAACGTAAACAACGCAATAGATATTGGTGACTTGTCAAAATGAATGCCATTAGGATTGCGAGTGTGTTACACTCGACTACAACTTTTATTATGGGTCCAAAACTGAAATCGCAATAAAAAAATCAGCTGTTCCCTACATTTGTGTTCGCATAACTCGTCAAAATATAGGGAGCAGCTGATTTTTTTTTCGCGATTTCAGGTTTGGTCCTATAGTAAAAGTTGTTCATAATGATGAGTACAATGACCTCTTAAGAGGTTGTTCGTGTTTTACAAATAACCCTGTATATTTGACAAAACCCTTTTTGTAAGCCGACCGAAAGGAACCATACAGCGCTGTATCGTTTTATAAAGGCAGATGCGCTAGGTAGCTCGCCGATTTACTTTTTTTTACGTTTTTTACAATTTGTAGGTCAGTGTCAGGCTGTATGTTGAATAGAAATATGATTTGGGAGCATAACAAATATGACTTTACGGAATTATAATAAGTAGTACAGACTAAGTTCATATAATCCTTTTGAATGACCATATCATGAAATATCAATCAAGAGCTACCCTGGCGCTTTTCCCTTTATATATTTTTACTCGAATAAAACCTAACGTAGAGAAAGGATAATACCGTTTCCATTTCAATGTTTACCTATTGTGTATATTTTTTTTATTAGTTTTATATGTAACCTGTATTTTTTCTACATCCTATTAGACTAAGAAAAAGGGGTTCATTCTCACTTTTTGCATTAATTGGCGAGTCTTTACAGAACTAGTCGGGAAATCCGTATCTAATCACAATCAATAAACTATTTAATTAAATCATAATAATAAGTAAATATCTCCGGGTGTTCTCGTTTAGCTAACGGAGAGTACTTGCATAGACACAACCTTGTAGCTAGGATAATCCATCAGCAACTTGCTCTGAAATACAACCTTGTGGAATCGGAGGTGCCGTACTACAGGTATGTGCCCGACCCAGTTCTCGAAAATGGTAATATCACATTGTACTGGGATCGATCCATCATCACTGACAGGACTATTGTTGCCAATAAGCCTGATATAGTGGTGGTGGATCGATCAGAGCGACGCGCAATGATTGTTGACATAACCGTCCCGCATGATGAGAACCTCGTGAAAGCCGAGAAAGATAAACAAATCAAGTATCTTGACTTGGCTCGCGAGGTTGTCGACATGTGGGATGTGGACTCAGCGATCATTGTGCCGATAGTCGTGACAGCCAATGGCTTAATAGCCAAGAGCCTCGACCAACACCTGAAGAGGCTCTCGTTGGGCAGCTGGATCAAGGGCTTGATTCAGAAAGCGGTACTTCTTGACACGGCACGCATTGTCAGGAGGTTCCTCTCTCTAGAGCCCTGACCACCGGTAGCTTGGACCCTGTTCCCGATACCGGTGGGCTACTACTTTTTATATTTTTAAATGTTTTTTTATCCTTTTGTTTATAAAAATATTTAAAAATGTATTTTGTAAGTATTTAAATGAAATAAAGGAGTAAATATTTTATGGTGAGATGAACGCAAACCCTGTATCGCGCGTAGTTACTTGAAATGTCTATTAAGTTTCGCCAATTAATTCAACAAGGCCCTGTATATGCGACAATATGACAATAGTGATATCTGTACTGTGGGAGTCGCAAAAATGTGACTAATTGCACATATAAATACCTTATAATTTACCTTGGTGATGGGTTAAATGGGTGTCTTATCGAACTATCAATACAGCATTTTACAATTTAGTACTAGTGTTTTTTATTACATATACTTATAAAATATACACACTGTATTGTCTTATCAGGATGTTAACCTTCCCGACACCAAATTACGTTTTACATTGAACATTTATGTTTTTACTAACATTAGGATAAGAAATAGTTCGTTCGTTTATTTTATTTGGCGCAATTATTATGATAACGTTTTGTAAACGTTTTATTATTATTTTAGGCAAAAAATATTTACCAAAGTGATTATTTGATATGTGATCTCAAAATTCGGCAATTACTTATTTGGTTTGTTCCATTAATAATATGTTAAGACATGTAGAGTCAAGTGCACATCAGTGGTAACTGCGCGTTTAAGTTAGGTACGTCATAGCAGTAATATAACTTATTTTAGCAGCGACCTAACAGCAACGTTATTGTAACGAAAATAAAGATCGCAATGATTTTCACAGACTTGTCAGTGGCAGCAACCCAACAACAACCTTATTAGAATAAGAATAAAGATCACTGTGATTCGGACAGTGATGCATTTCAGAGGTAAAATAACTATGAAAGGACTGTAAGGGCGATTTTCGTAATGGAAGTGTTTCTACTCATGTGCGGTTGACTCATACCTATTGTTAATAATTAAGAAATCAATTATAATGCGAATTGGTGCTAATCGCATGAAAGAAGTTATTAAATTTTATTTTTTGATATCTTGTGTTTCATTTACTTGTATTGAATACTCAATATTAAAATTCCGGTTACCTCAGAAGAGACGTGGGTCGAGGACGGGACGCAGATGGCGCCCTGTTTTTGCAAATATCTCAAAAACTAGAATGTCTTACGTCAAATATAATGAAATTTACATCTCCCTTGTGTCACAAATTGACTTGGACCGTGACCTTTATCTAATTACCAGCTGTTCTCAGCCACTTCGTCTGATATCCAGGGCCCTAATGCACTATGACCACTTAACGATTCCATTCGAAACCACGTTAATTCCTTACCTAATCCCGTCGATTTCGCACGGTTTCAATGTGTCATAGAGAATTATGACCCAGGATGAAAAGTATTACCTTACCCACCTACACATCATGGTCATGGTCTATCTGCGTGACAAATTTCATTCAAATCCATTCAGACGTTTTAGCGTGAAAGCGACACTAAACTAAATGTGGTTTTGTTTAACAAACTCACATTTGCTTTTATAATATTGGGATCGTTGGATTCATACAGCATTTAATCGTTCAGGCGGCAACTGAATTAGGAAAATATAAGAATAGCCGAGTTGAGAATTTGAAAGTCAAAACTTTTTGAATTTTTTATTTGTTTCTGTATCAATGTGAGCAACAATTGTCAATTTTATGTATGACAAACGTAGCGTTGCAAAGCCTCCCACAAGGTGGACCGATGACCTGGTGAAGCACAGAACACTAATACCCTAAGCCGGGTGGTGAAGGCCGCAGGAATCCGCTGGATGCGAGAAGCACAGAACCGAACGAAGTTGCGGTGCTTGGGGAGGCCTATTTCCAGATGTGAACGGCTTTCGGCTGAAATGATGATTTAGGTATGACAGCTTGTCATTATGTCATGGCGAAAGCTCTGGATACAGAGAGGTGAACTCCGGGCGGGATGCGGGAGGCAATAGCACGCGTCAATTCTTTATATGGTAAATAATTAACGTGACTAGTGACTCGCCAATTTGAACACCTCCATACAAATTAGTTGACGCAATCAGCGCGAGTGGACTTCGTCCCACACAGAGATTTAAGATAGGTAGGTACAAAGAAATAATTTAATGTCTTTGGTCCCACATGAGCGCGGGATCCGCCTGTTTTACCGGAACCTTAGATCTAATCTATTCTATTGCTCTCTATTCAAGAGGTGCCGATTGAGATTAAAACTTTTTCTTCAAACTTTTCATAAACTCTTTTCCAACGACCACATGCCTTCAAATCGTTACTGTCAAGACCTTTCATAGCACGTATCGAATATGATTTTAAAATATATACAAGATTATTGGAAAGATCCATACGGTGTGGATTAGGCAATGTTCCCGGTGTACGTTCCACTGCTGGCCATGTCTGTTGTATCCGCCGCCTCGGTGATATTCCTGTACTGCAAGAACAGAGGCAGCAGCCGGCAAGGCTACATGGACGTGCAGGAGAAGCCCTCGGACGGTGACTGAACTACTTTAGTGATTATCTCATGTTTTATTAGTTTTAATTAATTATACGCGTTGATCTTTTTGTTTTGGCCCTTTGATTGTGTTGCTGAAAATAGGCTGATCATGAGGTGCAAAGTTTCATCTGTAAGTGATGGTTGTAGTGATATTTCCTTATTATAAATAGCTGGTTATTCCAGTCTGTTTACCTGGGTGGAAAAATGCATTTTCTCTTTCAGAGAAGAGTGCCAAATTAGCATGTCCAAATAAAGCCACAGACAAATTGCTGTGTCGTGTTGTGACGTGACGTGACTCGGGATATACCAATCAAACGAATCTGTTCAGGACTACATCAAATCACGAGTTTTGATTGGCTAAAACTGTGTCAGAAAGCTTCACGACACAACACAGTAATACCTACAACAACTGTGCTCACGGACGGAGCATAGGTAACTCTATGTTAGTGTGTATGATAGAATGACGTTATCTGTGCACAGATCTATGCTTCGCATGCTCCTGACATATTTGCTTCAGCCGCTCCTCACGCCCACAGTGGTACCCGGGAATAGCACGGACAAATAAATAATACAATCACATTTTTTGTAACATTATTTATTAAAATATATTCTACTAAAATTCATAACATAGTATGTACATTTTCAACAGTACACCTCAATAGGACAATAAGGCACCTATTTCTTAACTTACATGACATAAAAACTACGACTTTTTAAACCCATAAAATAATTCATGACAATAATTCATACGCAAGAGTAACTTTCACCAAGTAACGGTATACACCAATCGAGTAACAAAGAAATATAACATACCTACTTTGAGCATTTATTAACAAATGGTTCATCTACATATAAACTGCGTCCACACAATATAATATGTAGACACATTACAAAAATCACTTCTCTAACTTGTATAGATATAATTATATTTAAATATAATCGAGATAAAATGCCTATAAATCATATCTTCACTCCTACGTAAACTTTCAATAACGATTTCTAGTGATTTCTTATAATACCATCACCTACTTGTTACTATTGTGGTAACTTACATATTCCAAATACTAGAGCGAAATACATAGTGTAGTGCTTAATAATTTTGACTTGACACCAAATAAATTAAGATATCTAATAAATAGTACAAAAATCCAACAAGTGTATACTCCGTTGGTTTAGGTAGTTAACTAAAGGTAAACAAACCAAAAATCACGTGATTCATGGGTACTAAACCTTTTGTTTCAAAATTTTAGAATAATTTTATTTATTGAACATGGCTTCAATCATAAATACCGAAATTTCACCAAAGCCTATTCACACGCACGATGGGACACGCTGGATCATATTAGGATTATTATTATCAGGGGAATTTAAAGCTAGAGGCTCAGCTACGGCGCGGGCTGGCATTTCGTCGAGCAAGGGTCGGGGGGGACAATTACGTTGGGATCATCGCGAGGGGCCTCGGCGGCGAGGTCGGAATGACGGTTTTCTGTGTTTGTGCACTGTACTAGTGGCCCTACTGCTCTCTTGGAGGAGGGTTAGGGGGTCATTAGGGTCGGTGAGAATATCCCTAGGACGGCGACTTTTACTGCTTTCGGAGAGGATATTTATCTGGCGGCCTCGACAACCAGAGGGTTGCGATGTTTGGCGGCGGTATCGAAGAAACGCATGGAAATGCGTTTCATGAATTGCTGGATAGTGGGGATTCTGAGGTCAACATGATCTCATTTCGAACGAACCAAGGGGATCCCGAAGCCTTACGGAGGAAACGGTTTTGATGATAACCGGCAATTTAGTAACGTTATCTAATTCGTTGTACTGTCTTTTTGGGCTCTTTACAATAGACAGATTACAAAATATTATATTATTTTTATAAATCGAACTAAAAAATTATGTCCAAGCAGTTACATCTACGAACAGTAGTTTAAGAATAAATGATGAAATTTAACACACTACCTACACCTACCCAACCTACCTAACCTTATAACATATTTATAAACAACAACCTTTTTACGGTTTGTTAACCTTTTGTTAATTACCTAAACCAATGAAGTATAGGTATGTAAATAATTTCATTAACTTTGCTACAAAGGTACACAGCCGAATGGATGTACAGCACTTGTAGAATCCAACACCTACTCTTAAAATAATAAAATGTTTATATAAAAATTGGCAAACGCTCTTCCTACACCTACACACAAAAACAATTATATAAAATACAAGCACAAACAGTTAAGTCTAAACATCTTGTATATAAATAATTCATAAAATTGTTTGATCTTTTATAAAAGTTACATAATGTTCTCATTTTATATACACATTGAATAATAATATCTATGGCTACATTTTTTCTATTATAAAAATCATTGCATTTTCCACAATTTTCTTATCTTTAAAGCTGCAATTTTAACTCCGCTCAATATAGCGATATGCTTGATTCTTTTTGATACGAATTCTTAATTGGTTAATTCAGGCATTATACTTATTCTAATAAACGAAAGAGTACGACAGTTATTACGTAAAAAACGACCACAAGAACCAATGACTTTGGTTCCTGTGACTATCTACACAATTTCAAAACTCTAATTGAAATCATCACCAAATAGGTAAAATTTTAAAACAGTCATGCTTATCGACACATTCACATAATTATCTTAAGATATTTCATTTCAGTTTTGGATAAAACCATGGTTATATTTTTGTAAAATGCATTTATGCATACCGCTAAGAACTTTCATCTTTTTTCGGGAATAACCCAAAGATGGTTCCATTCTTATAATAGCATTATATTGTGTGCGTGACAGTGTGTGTTTAGATATTATAACAACGTAATGTCGGCAGTCTTCAGCATTGTCGAATCGTGTTCGGGGCTCCTGGTCAAACAAATATGGTAATTATCTACATGTTTTATAACATCCTTAGCCCAGAGTTAGGAACTAATGACCACTGTCGCCCAACCACCACGATTTAGACCATAAGCCATGTTAGTTATGACATTTAAACTAAATTAGTATTTTAATGATTTAGCTTGTAAGCTTGATTTCTATACGGTATAAAATAGAGAGAGCACAATTTGCAATGCTTTGGTACGGAATAGGTCCTCGTAAGTATTACAAAATGAAAATAATGACCTAAAAAGGTTCAAATTACTGCATTGTGCACATCGACACAAGAAATAAATCATAATTATCGAAACTACGAAATCTTACACATACTAAACATTGCATTCTTGGACTTATATTAGCTAAATGATAATGGCTGTTTATAAGGGAAATATTTCAAATTATAATTTGATATAGCTACATGCTAGGATCTGCCTGGCATTTAGGAGACTAATCTATTTATATAATGAGATCTATTAGCAATGCGAAACTTGAATTACATGGTCAAGACTTTTCCTCGGGAAGGCAACATGGTATCATACTGAGACGATTTTATTGTCCTAAATAACATTATAAAAACTACATTTCTTAGATATAAAGGCAGTACACCGCCTATTCCCTGTTCATTTCATGATGATTTGCAAGACATAACAAATACTTATTTGAGAGCTGATCTTATATTATCGATATTTTTTAACTTGTTATCGATATCGATTTAACGGTAGCTGTCAGCTATGAAATAACAACCTGAAGGTTATTGCTAGACGTGTCATGCAAATCATCATAAGGGAGAACGCAAACGACCGTCTAAAGTCGGTTCGGAAAAAGTCGGACATTTTGACATTCAATACAGACATCCTACAAAAGTCGATTAGACAAAACACGTCCGTCAAAAATCGGTCACCGACACCAAGCGGTAAAATGCGTTTCCGCCAAAACGTCACCCTCTTATTAAAAAACGCGGGATAAAGTTACAAGCAGTATTAACTTCAGCTAAGCCATACACTTTGTGAGGTTTCAATTTGGCTTTAATTCGAGGTTAATACTAAAGTCCACTTGCGCAGTTGCACCACAAATCACAAAAATGCGTTTAGCGCTATTCTTACTAAAATTTCTGACAACCGTTTGAACTTGCGCGGTAAACTGACGCCAGTGTGACGCGTAGTTCGCATGTGGCGATGTAGATGCCGCCACAAGCTTTAAATGCATTAAGTGATTTGTGGTGCAAGTGGTCCTAAGAGGGTTAAAGAATAGCTGTTACAATAAGGCACTAATTAATCGACGATGAACCGGAGTTCGCTCACATGTTGGGCTCCTCCTTGAAGGGCATGGGCTCCAGGAAGCTGGGCTCGGGCAGCGCCAGCTGCGGCACGAGCGGCGGCGACGCGGCGCCCGGCGGCGACGCGGCGGCCGCGCACGGCCCGGCGCCCGGCTCCTCTATTGCCGCTTCTGTTGACGCCCCTGCGGCACACATTAGTTGAAGTTACGAATGTACGGGCACAGGTTGTGTGTGCCAGGTTCAAATTGTAAGGAGTTGTTTAATAGTGTAAGCGGATAAGATGGTGTGAAGATGATTAGAGGCCCTTTTGTAATTTATCTGGTAGACACTAAGCCTAGGTCGCCACAGGATTTTTATCGCGCATTGGATTTCCAACTCGCGGTGTTGAAGCGAACATTGAGAATACAACAGACTGCATCCCAGTGAGTCAAATAAACATTTACTGTTGGATTTTCAACTCTTGGCGCTAAGCAGCGAATTGAAAATTCAGTGCGCAATAAAAAATCGCCCGTCGGTGCGAGGGTTTATATAAATATGACAACTCGCGCGATGGCCGCTTTCGTTTAGAGTATGGTGTTAGTCTAAAAGACATGGTGACCGACCTCCAAGTAGCATCTCCTGCAGCAGACTGTCCACATGGGCGACTCCGAACAGCTTGGCGAACTGAATCTGCTCGATCATCTGCCACGTGATGCTCTGTAACGGCGGCAGGCACAGCAGGAGTTCTCCGAAGCGGCCGCGCCCGTCGTACTGGCGGTCGCTGATGTAATCTTCTAGGTTTATCTGGATTTGGTAGCGGAGCTGCTTGATTTTTTGCGGCTGGGAGAGGCCTTTCGCGTCTGGAAAGATGAGGATTTTATTAATACTTTCTTAGATAGGCATATTGCGTTTGTCGCGTAAAGAACTTCCACCGGACGGCCTGGGGAGGCCTGTTTGTCAAACTATAACAAATAGTAGTAGTATTGTTGTTTCTTCGGTGATCTTACTAGGAAAATGATGTTCAGAAACAAACTGACAAAACATGACAAGATTTGTTAGGCAAACAATTTTCAGAGTATTGACATCAAATTATAAACGTTAATATAAGCGCCATTAAGAGCAAATGACACCCGCACTACACGCTCCAGGAAGTTCGAAAAACCCTTGCATCGGTATTCGTACAACTTTGTACTTTATGACCCTAAACTTAAGGGGTTACGGGGGGGGGGGGGGGTGTTATACTTACTAGGGTCGAAAAACACGATTGCCTTGAGACACGCGAACTCTGTGTCGTCAATGTCGATCTCTCGGAGCGGCTTCACGATCTCGTCCATCACGCGCATGCCGATCATGCTGATGTCTATGTCCATGCGACCATCTGTGAATAAGCAAGGAAGTTTATGAGATCGGTTAACTTATCTGGTAAATAGTATTTTTTCAAGTGATTATGGGATCGTTTGTTATTATTGTAATTCGATAATGGCCCTGATTCCCTTGTTCACAAACTAAACTAAATTTAAGTTCTGTGCATCTTTTTCTTTCTATTTCATTAAGAAAAGGACCGAAGATAAAATATTAGTTTACTCCTGTCAAATTAAGATACTCCATAGACAGATTAGACGTGATTAAAAACATGGCTGCTAAAAATACGTCAATTTACGTCAGGCGTTGACTAGTTTGACAGGACTAAACTAATATTTTATCTTCTGTCCTTTTCTTAATTAAATAGAAAGAAAAAGATGCACTGAACTTAAATTTAGTTTAGTTTGTGAACAAGGGAATCGGCGCCAACTGCTAAACACGTCTTAATTTACGTTCCCAACTCAAAAAGTCTAGGTTCAGAGATAAAAGTCAAAAAAATGTTTTAATCCTTTAAAAAAAACAAAAGTCTATATTTGAAGTTCTTGACCTAATAGTAGATTTGATATTAGATTTACAGGGAACTTACCACCAACTCTTATAGCAGGGCAGAAGTTGAACTGCACTACTTTTTTGTGCTATGGCTAAGTACAAAAAAGCAGCGCAGAAGCATATGAGCAGCATAAGAGCTGGTGGTAAGCCCCCAGACGGCAGTATTTTTATTTTACACGGATTTCCTTGCTCTTCTATGCTAGTTTTTGCCCAAGCGACAAGTAAATACATACCAATGTTGTGCTTGGTGATGATACAGTTGTTGCCTAGTAGCAGGATGTCGTTGAGGTGCAGAGAGCGACGTGCGCAGCCTAACAGCAAGTGTTCACCTGCGTGTGCGCGTAGTAAGGCCACCTGAGAACATGATAGATAATAATAAGAATCACTTGTCAATCATTGTTATAGCTCCACAGACGATATTTTTTTAAAATAAAATACTAAGATACAATAGATGGACTGAATGAAAGATGATATGTTTTCTTCTTCTTCTAAATATAAATGATATGGTTAGAAATGGGGTAACTAGTGAGATGGCGACTTATTAATAGTCAGTCAGTCAGTCTCTATTATAGAGAAGAATGGAAACAGACACGTTGCGCTGATCCCCAAATAAAGATTAGGGCAAGAGAATGACAGACAAGCGAAAAGTCAAGAGACGACAAAAGTAAAAAAAAAAATTGTGGTCCAGACATGCGCTACTGCTGAGCGGCGTGTCGTTAATTCGATTTCCGGCTAGGAAACTGTCATTGATTTTTTTCCTTCAGGAAGTTTTCAGTTGTAGCTGTCTGATTTTGTGGTCAATAAATGTCAAAAGAATCGCTCCTATTACAAGAGACTTATACATCATCTGAATGACTGCTGGACCTGGGAAAGCATCAGACTTAAACATAACTGACATTAATAAAATGTTAATGTTCGATACACCTCTCGTGCAAAGCACGTAAAGGCGTTGGTCCTGCGTCTGATCTCTCCCCGGTCGTGTCGGATTCCCGTCCCATCGGACTATGAGAGTAAAGGAACAGAGACTGCACCTGTGTTTACGCACACACTTGTGCACTATAATAACTCCTGCGTACCTAGCTAATCTACCTACCCTGTCGGGGTTTACTAGCGTGTTATTGTCATGTGTTTCTTACCTGATCATCTAGATGCAGCTCGGTGAAGGCGGGGATGTATTTGGCCCACTCCACCAGTATGAGTAGCTGCTGTTTGATGGAGTCGCACACGTCGTTGATCTTTGCTAGCTTTCGATTGTTTATCTCTGCGTCCGTTACGTTGTTCGTCTGTGGATCGAGGAGCAACATTGAATTAGTTGCTGGAAGTCGCGACGCCCCCGTCAGGGGGCGTGGGGAGCGACACCAGGGCTTCGCCCCCCGGCCGCAGATAGCTATGCGGTGGCCCGGGGGCCCCTCTCTTTGTTTGCGTACATTGGCGAGTACTTTGGAGCGCGCGTTAGCTACGCGCGCCCATTCAGCATTTAATTAAGTGATCTTATTGGAAAATAGAGAGAATGACTAATAAGAAATATAGTTTTTTATTAGTCATTCTCTCTACTTTCTAACAAAAAAAAACGTTTTATTTGATGACGTGCTTAAAAAATGGTCGGGTTTTCATATTACTTCCCATAACCGCTAATTTATGAAAACGTAGGAATCCTATTACTCATCATCGGGGCGTCATTAAAAGTGCTGTTAATTTCAATAATAAACCTACCAAATTACGGACGTATTGCCTTCAGTGTTTTATGTCGAATAACGTGTTTTTTTTTCGTCACTGTCAAGTTTAGCATAAAAAATAAACAGTTTCTTTAAAATATGTAGATTGAAACTAAATTTAGTGACTTTTAATATCAGATTTACAATATTTCTAACATTCCCTTGTGTTTAAAGTATGTTTAGTAAGCGACCGCTGCCACCGACGATGCCGTGGAAGTGGTAAAGTATTGGGCCAATATAATTTAATAGTTCCAAAGACACGAAGAAAAAAAACGGTTCTCGTAAAGTAAACTCTTTGAAATTTTACCCTGGGCCCGTATTATGTAGTATTAATACCATATTATCATTATACCATTTAAAAAAAGAGATGGTGCTATCAGCCTTCTATAGCGCCGTCTCTCTCTCTCACACTGGACAATGTTTACTGACCTCATCAATAACCTTCCTGCTGAGTAGCTCGGCGTTGAGTAGCGACACGACTGACAGCCCGTTAGCTTGCGTCGGCTCTTCATAAGATGGCCGCCTGCAGTTGATGCGATCCCGCTCATTTTGTACCGCTGAAATAATACAAGAAAACTTATTATACAGAATTATAGATATAGCATGCTACTCGTAATACTGGGTAGTAGGGACATTGCCCGCAACCTGTTATCATGGATACTTCATGGATATTCTGAACGTCCCTGCGTTGAAATTTTTCATAGGTTATTAAGAAAAATATACTGTTCCATATATACGCGTATGTATTGCATTTTTCTATAAAACAGCTTTTTTTTTGTAATAACCAAAGATAAATTTCTACTTTAGGGAGACCAGAATCATGTGCTGAATTCATGTTAACAGGGTTGCGCGTCCATGTCTCTGCTACCCTGTATATAGATGAATAAAGCCTCAACCCGCACAGAGAAAGAATGAGCATCGATCACCAAGGTTGTTTAAGCCCATATCATCGATATCAGACGCTTCACTAGAGTAAATGTAATTTTTTTTTTCATTCCTCGATCACTAGATATTTTTTTTTTGTTTTGCGGTGGAAATCCTAATGGACTTCCTCCATCGTGGGGGAAATGACGGAGGGGTATGCCGGACTCTTACCGGCTAAAACCACCGCGGTGTTTCACCTCTGCGTATGGCCGGGGGTGCGGGATTCGCATAAGCATTCACCGCTCCCCCGATCGATCACACGACACTGATAAAATTACATAAGAAAGAATGTTCATCTGCTCCTTTCAATCATTCGGTTTTCGAGTGCCGAAATGCATCATCGTTGGATCGGTTCACTAATGAATTTGTTTGTTTTTTACGGTTGAAAATTCACTACGAACTTCTGAACACGAAGTGATTCAAAGGAAAGTGAAAGATGCCGAATTAAAGACGAAAATTAACAAAACTTGAAGCGTCTGATACGAGTATATCCGCTTTACTCTGTTTTAATATGGAGAAGGACCCAGCTTTGGCACTACGCTTGTTCATTACGTGTTAGCCAAAAGGACTCACACAGAGAAAGAATAATCATTGATCACTCTTTTTCTCTGCATGTTGGCGATATCTACCTTCAAAGCTATTTACAACCTTCCGCTAAGCTTCCGCGCCGAATCGAACATCCATCAATGTTACCAAAAGAGTCTTCTAAAGGCTTTCACAACTCCTAAACCCGAAAATTTTGTCACTTTAAATCAAATATACAACCGCCATTCTTCCGACAGCTATTTGCTGTCCAGGCAAATTAGTTACTGAAAATGCGTCATTTTCGATTCGAAAACCTGTCCAATGTTTGTGAAATGCTTGAATCGTTTTAAAAACAGTCGTTTTTAAAAGCATGCTTTGTATTCCTATACTAACTTAAAAACTAGTTTGTCGTCTGCTTAGTACGTCATTTACATAATTACGTAGGTAGGCACGCATTTCATATTATTATTATATTACTTTTATTTTTATTTAGACAGGTAAA
This sequence comes from Apamea anceps, assembly GCA_951799955.1. Taxonomy (NCBI): domain Eukaryota; kingdom Metazoa; phylum Arthropoda; class Insecta; order Lepidoptera; family Noctuidae; genus Apamea; species Apamea anceps. Next base: position 7,098,170 of record OX637517.1, read on the forward strand.
CTGGGTCGAGGGAATTACCTTTTACCCAGACTAAAAATCACTATCCAATAATAAATCAATATTCAGTTCGCGCCAATTAATTTAAAACCCAAAACAGTTACAACAATTTCCTTGTTTTAAGCACATACGTACGTAACACAGGGAAAATTACATATTTCTGAGTCTGTCCGTCATTAATTATTCCTGAACAGTTCTGTATCAGCATTAAGTCTGAAATATGCGGTTACCTTATGACGAGAAATGGATAATTCGAATGAATTGATTTAATTAAACGTATAAATATCCATTTATATTAGCTTCCAATAAATCTGTTTGCGTAGTAACGATAGTTCGGTGAATAATAAGTTAATTATTTGTGATGTTGAGTCTGTCTTGTTTATGCATTTGTCATTCTGTTTAGGTATTTCAACAAAGACCGTAAAAGCTGAATCTAAAATTAATACTAACTAGCTGTTGTCCGCGACTACACCTGCGTAAATTTTGTGTTTCATTTCATTATAAAAATGGCTCAAAACGGTGAATGAAAACATCGCGAGGAAAACCTACATGTCTTAAACCAAAAATTTCAAAGGCATGTGTCATCCGCACACCCGCACTGAGCCCGCGTGGTGGATTATGGCCCATGCCCTGAGAGGAGGCCAGTGTTCTAGCAGTAGGAACGTTATGAGCTGATTATGCATTATAAAAATTCGGGAAAAAAGTAGCCAAGTCCTTTACCAGGTCCATCTCTTTACTTAATTTTTATCGAAATCTGTTCAGTGGTTTATTCGTAAAAAAGGTAACAGACCGACAGACTGACTTAAGCCGGATTCATATTACTGTGTTGTGTCGTGTGGTGTGACGCCTTCAGACGCAGTGTTAGCCAATCAAAACTCGTGTTTTGACGTAGTCCTGAACATATTAGTTTGATTGGTGTATCCCGTAGTCACGACACAACACGACACAGTAATGTGTCTGTGACTTTATATTCGCATTTATAATATTAGAATGTATTTCTGTCTTCTGCATTAAGAGAGAAGGCACTTAATACATTATGTATGTTACATACGTACCCACATTGTTCAATAAATGAGGTATTTAAAGTATTATCGTCTGCTGAAGATAAAGGCTGGCGACCTATCCACTGGTTCCGAGAAGCAATGAGGACAAACAAACAAATAATATTAACATACTGTCTGGACTATAAGAAGGCTATAAGATGAGATTTGGCTTTCCCGAACCAAACATTTAATATTCATATAATGTCATACGCTCCCTACAAAAATGACAGGGTGTCTGTTTTAAATATTTTGGGCAGGTACTGCAGTTTTTGCAAGACATGTTTTTTTCGATATTCCCGACGACATTATTAAGCTCTAAATTTCCAGTTTTAGCTGACCTTACATTGTATAGGTTTTTACAAGGCGTTAGGCGTACAAGGAGAAGTCAGGAAATGTATAGCTTGATATGTCGTCGTGCGTACATAGTCGACCTCGTAATTGCTTTATCACCTTAGAGTTGGATATTACTTGCATGACACGAAACAACAATGTCTATTTTTCAATGTGACAGTTATATGTTACCGTGGGTGATCAGTGTGATCACAAAACTTGAAGTCCCTGGACCTCAACGTGAAAACTGTTACCATGACTTCAGTACATAATTCAGAGCAGGCGTTGAAATTTTTCGTCGATATTTTTTCTAATCAGCGCTTCCATACATTTTGACCGTGTAGGTACTTATTGTACTTTTGTAAGAAACAGCAATTTTTTTTATAATAACCAACGAAAAACAACCCTGTTCGGATCTAGAATCATGTACTGAATTGATGGTAAACAGTTTGCCCGTCGATGTCCCTGACAACCTGTATAGTTCTAACTTTAGTGAAGTTTTAATAATTTACTACGAATGGTTGTCAAAAGTTGCAAATGAATTACGAGGTCGAGTTTACCTACCTAGGTAAAGTTAAAAATATAGACAGTGGTCGTGGATATTCAGATAAGACATTTCAAATAAGCTCTGTATTATTAAGTCTTAAAACACCCCTTTCGCTTCAGCCAGGGTCCTTAACGGCTTAAAGTATCACACAGAAAAGCATGCATTCGTTTTGATAACATCGGTAGGTACCTATCGGCTTAATGTTGTATTTCTCACCTTCTTTCTTCATGCCCGCCTTGAAGCATTTCCTTAGCCTGCAGTATCTACACTGATTTCTTTTGTCTTTATCCACCACACAATTTCTGCTGAACCTGAAACAAGTAAAAAATCATATTTTAATATTTACATAACATAACAGAAGGTTGGCTCCTGATCCGCAGGAGAACCACATAGCCCGATGACTTGCCAAACATAAAGTGGCAGTGGGCAGGGCACATTGCTAGCAGAACAGATGGCCGATGGAGCCGAAAGGTTCTGGAGTGGCGACCGCGTACCGGAAGACGTAGCGTTGGAAGGCCTTCCACAAGGTGGACCGACGAACTTGTGAAGGCCGCAGGAACCCGTTGGATGCGAGGAGCACAGAACCGGACGAAGTGGAGGTGCTTGGGGGAGGCTTATGTCCAGCAGTGGACGTCTTTCGGCTGAAATTATGATAACAGCAGATGGCATTGGTCACGTCGGCCACATGCACAGTGACCGCTCCGCTGGGCATCAGTCTCCACACGGTGGGTGTCTAAGGATGGATGGCGCCGCCGAGGCCGGCCCAGGAAGAGGTGGCGAGACGACCTAGATTCGTACCGCAAGGCTTGAATCGCGGTGGCTTTAGAAAAAAATGCCTGCTAGGATTTGAGGGAGGCCTTTGCTCTACAGTGGGACAGTGTAGGCTAAGTAAAATTAATCCCCGAAGCGTTAGGCAAAAGTGGACCTTAGTACACCCACATTTATGCAGTTATGGTTTAAGTCCCTTATTATAGGGGGCGAGTCTATTGCCATCAACCGGGCAACATCCAATAAATTAATGCCAATAAATGCATTTTTCTTTCTTTCTTTCTATCCGAGCTAGTAAAAAGACGAAGTAAATAAGTATGGATGAACACAATTATCGAATTGTTTTTGATAAAATTTGGTAGACAAGATGTAGTTTAGAAACTGGAGAAATTATAATAGCGACCTAGCGCAACCACGGGGCACACCTAGTTAATATATGACGGTAGAATTACGTTCGGCTACTGAAAAATATCCGTAATTCTTTGTCAGGCAATTTTAATCATTTTAATCCAGTGGCAGTTGAGTGTCCAAATTAGTACTTAAACTGGTATGTTTACGAATAATTAATTAATTAATATTTCAATAACCACCAAGGTTAAGTATGCATATTATTTGCATATTTTATTTAGTTACCTACGTCAATAGAAGTGGTAGAAAGGTTGTAAATCTTGTTTACTTATACGGTTTTTTTTTGTCATACCTACCAATTAATATTAAGATGTTGTTATTTTAGCCCAGTCGTGGTTTTATAAATGTTAATTACCTAAGATATTAAGTAAAAACAGGGGAAGTTTCTGCGATATAAAACAGGTTTTTGTTCCGACTCGTTTCCAGGAATCTCTTTGTTTACATTAGAGGGTTGTCATGCGGCAGTCTCACTTATTTATTTATCAGTATTTTTTTTTGTTTATTTTTGCAATGTTACTCAATATCACACTATTTAGACATACCTATTCACATATTCGTTACTGTTTCTTATCTAACACAAATTATTTTATTTATATATTTAAGTATGTACATTGTACACACACGTCACGTTGCAGTATAAAGCTGATTTATATCTGTCACCTCACACATCAGGTCCAGTTGAAAACCAGCGTCAGGCACTAGCTGTTTGGCATTTTTGCTGAACTGGGCCTTTTTGGCGCAGCCGTGAGGCACACTTTCCTGCGAATTTCTTACATCTTCACACTTTTTATTTAATCTTTTATTATTGTTTTTTTTGTCTGATGTATGTATTTGGTGTATTGTGTCTTTTAGTTTGTGCCAAATAAATGTATTTTCTTTCTTTCTTTCTTTCATATAATCGCAGGGTTATAAGCAAAAATGAAAGACAACAAAAAGAAAGTGTTATAAGAAAAATGATGGTCAAAGTTGGATGAGAGTTGCCGAAAATCGAGTTGAATGGCGTGAGTTGAGAGGCTAATTTATGTCCAGCAGTGGACTGCTGTAGACTGATGATGACGGTAAAAGTAATCCTAATCTCGATTTTTTAAATAAAGCTTTAGTTCAAAAATTGTACGTAATTATTTTTTTTTTTAAATGCTTTTAACCAGGACATATTATTTCAACCATTGCGATTTGTTTCTATTTTAGATGAGGAAGAATCCTACTAACTAATAAATTCAACTCAATATTACGTCCCATAACACTTCTTGGATTTCGTCGTTCATAACAAGCAGGTAATAAACATCCACCCATCTATGTAATTAATGACGTAAACGAACTGACACAAAAACACGGTCATATTTAAGAGGAAACATGTTTCTCAGTCATGGTAAACCGCATTCTACTTACAAACTATTTAACTGACGTAATACCATACAAATAATACGTAATAAAAAAAAAAAACATATGGACGTTTCAAGGATTAATCACTTCATTCATTTTATTTTGACAGCGACCGCGAAAATGTTTGAATTACGAATTCACTTTTTCGCAGCGTGTTTGGTTAACACGGTTAATTTTACCTAAATCTAAAATTGCTTTTTGGAATTCAATGTTATTACAAGAGTCAAGAGTTTGTGTTATTTTAATGTGACATATGTTTTGATGACTCAAAAATTAGTGACTTTCGATGCTGGCGGACGGTACTTTTCTGCACCTACAATGTTTAAATTGTGAAAAGTGTAAATAGCTCTGAAGACTCAACTAGATTGAAAGTATGAAGTAGGAATAGGACCCTAGTCTACTCTAGCCTGCATAAAAATTGTCTATAACTATTACGTGTAAAAAAAGCTTAGGTGTAGTGTAAAATCTAAGTGTAGTGTAGTAAATCTAAGGTTATATTTATTCAAGTTCTTTCCCAACTTATTTATCATTTCCAATTTTCAATCAATTTTCGCACTCCCGCGCTGTCTAACGTGCGAATGACCTGACAAGTGTGACTAGTCCCTTTTTGGCGTGCTCCCAGATTCGGCTAAGGTTGTGGGGTTCCCACCGATGCAGATGAAGCGAATACCGCAGGCGTGCCAACTTCTATCATTCACCAGTCTCACAAGTGCAGTCGTGAATTCACAATTAGTGGCAACGCAAACTAATGGGATCATATTTTGTTAGATAATGTTTAGCAACAAAAGTCTGCTGCTACTCGTATTTCATGATTCAATTTGGAAAGAATAGGGGAAAACCATAAGAAACGATGGATGGACTGTGTGAATGATGATATGGTTAGAAAGGGGGTGACTACCGAAATAACGACTAATAGAGAAGTATGGAAGAAAAATAGATGTTGCGCCGACCACAAATAAATGGAGAATGACGCTAGAGAATGATGATTTCATGATTCAGTTTGTTATTCATGCTCATCTGATTATGGATAAAATATTTTTTTTTAAATTGGTATGTGAGCAATATCCCGTGAGAGTCGTTTACAATTTTTTTGACATTTCTTCATTATACAGAATGTTTTTTAAAGCAACGCGTTTTTTGTTACGAAAATGTTTGTGATGAATGAAAAATAACATTGAATCCTCCCCTACCAAGTCTAGTTACGGTCTAGATGTTTACAATATTTTGCTTTGCATGTTAAAAACGTATAAATGTGAAATAAGACACTGGTGACACGAGCTAAATATACACTACTATCAGAGTTTGAAACAGTAGACAAATAAATTACGCCTCTCCTAATGGGCTGTGACCAATCAAGATGGATAACGCCTTCAACTAGCGCCTGTACCGACTTAACCAATTGACCATACCTAGTATCCACGGCCAGTTTTAGCTGACTTCGCATTGTAAAGGTTTTTCGTTCAATCAGAAGTCAGCTTATACAGGTTATACTGCTTGATGTATAGCCGTGCGTACATTACATTAGTTTCGATGTTTTCCTCTGCGTTTATTAACGAAACTATTTCAATGAATCAGTGATTATAAAACCATGACCTTGCCCAGTGGTACTTATCAAAACATGTGTAGTTTGAGTTGATTATGATCCTTGACATAAACTCGTTGCGTTTCCGTCTCCTTACACTAGTAAATATTATTGTAATAGAATAGCACGCACTACTCTTTAAGAGGATTCACGACACGTGTCTCATTGTAACCCTAGATTGAAAATCAAGCAAAATTTGAATAGTCCATTGTGCATTGAAATAAGCCACCATCGGGCAGTCACCACGTAATGTTTTTCTCACATTTCATTACGCTATTTCTATTTGAAAGAAAGAAAATGCATTTATTTAGCACAGACTAAAAGACACACAATACACCAGATACATACATCAGATAGCAACAAATAAAAATCAAATAGAAAGTGTAAAATCCGATGTAAGAAAACATCAGGAAAGTGTGCCTCACGGCTGCACCAAAAAGGCCCAGTTCAGCAAAAATGCCAGACAACTAGTGCCTAACGCTGGTTTTCAACTTGACCTGATGTGTGAGATGACGGATGTAAATCAGTTTTATACTGCATCGTGACGTGTGTATGCTATTCTTTGGCCCTTCCCTTGTCGACCACTATACAGTGGTTTATGGGCGATCCCACGGAGCAGGCGATATTCTCAAAACTTTTCACACAAACCAAGAGTGTCACCGTTTACTCGCACTATGACGTTAGACGTATAGAAACAGACGAATTTGAAGACGGTATGTGACTGAAGTTATGCTCTCAACGCAGTTAGTAACTATCGGTATACTAAGTGCTGGGCTGCAGGGAAATTGCGTAACACACTATCAGTAACAATAGCTTTCATTGTGGCAGTTCAACAACATTCATTGCGATATTTACTTTGTTGAGCAGACAAATTTTTCGAACATATGAAGCAATGGATTAGTAATATCCTTGAAAATTATTCAGATTAAGATCGATAGTATGTTTTACAATAAGGGGGTTGGTGTCCGCAACTTCACGTCCAAGTGCAGTTTGCGTAAGGCCTCAATGCACTTTCGGCGCAACGAATTTTATTAGTACTAGCATCGCGACGCTGGAGGTGCGGAACTTCCGTGCCATAGTATAAAGAGCCAAGTAGGCTATCTCCGGCCCAATCCGCGATATAATTGCCTACTGTCTCAGGGTTGTCACTTTTAGCTAAATTTTAATTCAGTACCTATAAATAGGCAAGGGTCGGGAAGTTGTATTTTTTACTTGTATTGTCTACAGGGTTTGTGAGGTCGGTTTTACCTAAACGATGATGAAACCTTTCACGATGAAAGAAATAGCGACGGGCCAGCAGAAGGGCGGCGCGGGGCGGTGATGAGCACGAGTATACGGTAGGTTACTGGTAGTACTGTCACCAATTCATTAGTTTAAAGCCCGGCCCTTGCCAAAGATAACACATCTCTGTATAACTAATTCAGTGATCATTATCAGTCAATAAAGTTCAACAATGGTTTTCCTAACAAATACAGATATGTATTCAAGATTCAGAGCAGTATTATTTATAAAAAAAGGGATAAAACAAACCGGCACATTTTTCATTCATTTAGCGGTGCCGAAAAGCCGTGACGCGCGAACCTAGTGCGGTGTTAGCCCCGACTGGCGCACTGAGAAACGGGTCGAGATTTTGTTTAAGTGTGCGTGCGGCGGTCATAGATACTTTGGCGCACACATACAAGCCGCGCGCGGTGCTATTGTATGAAGATAACTTACTTCCCTCTTTATCCTATGTCCGTGCTCTGTGGACGACCATTATAATTATGATCCATAATATATTATGTGTTTTTACCTGCATGTGTATAAATGGTTTTTCCTGACGCTTCTTCTGAAGAAGCCCTTGCAGCCGTCGCAGGAGGAGGCCCCGTAGTGCTTGCCGGTGGCGCGGTCGCCGCATATTGCGCAGTGCTGCGACAGCGCTGCGGATGACGCCGCGCTCGCCTCGCTGCTACTCGTCTCCAGCTGCATGTCGCTGTCTGGAACAAGAAGAGTGATACATTTTAGTATAACAAGAATCGTATTTTTGTGTGATATAACAATGCTCAACAGTGAGATGTTACAGGCCAGCATGCGTGGCATGAAACGGCCATAGAAACGGGTTTTGTCGACGGAAGAATAGATAAAATGACAGATTGTAGTCTATTCTTCCGTCGACAAAACCAGTTTCTATGGTGAGCATGCTACGCGTGTTGGCTAGGCTTACAGGATACAATATTATATTAGTAGGTCTAGGATAACGAGAACCCTAAACAAGCTAACGTAGCTCTTGCATACAATTTGTCCGTCCAAAGCTTCTTTTGCATAACAACCCTGCAGTGTTGGCATGAAGAAGCATATTTTGTAAACACGTTTACGTACAAACAGAACGCATTTCCTTCTTCGCCTCAACACCACAGCCCATAGCTGAAACAGCCTATAATGATGCCACTGCTGGGGCACAGAGGCCTCTTATCTGTGCGAGGGAGTTGGTCATAATCCACCATGCGGGCCCAGTGCGGGTTGGTGAATGTCACATTTCTTTGAATTTTTGGTTCTAGGAAATGCCGGTTTCCTCACGATGTTTTCCTTTACCGTTCAGTGGTGGTGAAATAATTACACAAAGTAAAGTGCCTGCTTGGGGTCGCGGCCGTTACAACTGGGCCCCCACTGCTCATGTAATACGTAGCTCATATTTACCAATTATCTGCTCAAAAGCTTCTTCAGTACAACCCGAAAAAGTGTTGGCATGAAGAAGCATTTCTAAACACGCATGACGATAATGATACAGATTACAATATTCAATTGTTTTTTTTTGTGTTCGTTTCCAAAAGTTGTTCACATGTGGCGGTTACATAGATTTCGCTACAACAGGCGTAACTGATGATCAGGACATCGCCTTAAAATCCAGCAGTTGACTTAACATTAGCATAGGATACCATTGATATTTTCTACTTGTTATGTTGTACAGAAAATATTCACCTCGGGTAAAAACCAAACCTAGGTATGACTAGAAACGACCACATCATAGTTAGGAAAAAGACGTCAGACAATGTGTGGTTACACGTAATTCATCGCTTCATTATTCAGGCTGCACGTGTGTAAGTTTGGTAAGTTATTGAAGGAAACAATAAAATAATATCGTGTATTTAATACCTAATTGTTACAGAATACGTCAGCAATCAGTATATTAAGGAGTAATTAGACCAGGCTATTTGTCATATACGTTTAGTTTGTTTGTTTGTTTAATGATTACATTACATGGGACTTAGGTAAACATAATGATGTATAATGATGTGAGTTCCCTCCATAAGTTGTGAAGCACGTTAAGCAGTAGGTCTCGGCTGTCAATCTTAGATCTTTGACAGTCGTTACGGGTAGTCGGAAACCCGAAAGTCTGAGCGTCTTGCCAAGGAGTATCGTGTTACCTAGTAATTGGGTTGTGAAGTAGTCGGTCCGTGTAAAATATTGGTATTCAGCTGCATCCTGTGGAACTGGAAGCCGACTCCAACATAGTTTCGAAAAGACTAGACAGGCTGAACGATGCGAGTTCATGGTTTATGTTGCCGAAATCTTGTTCGTAAAACTTTCTGATTTCGAATAAGTCGAATATTAATCAATTAAAACACGAGTAGGTATCTATTTGTGAGACGATTAAAAATATAATATTGTAGCTAAGAACCAGCAGCCGATATTATAGGTACATATAAAGAAGCTGACTGCAGCTAGTATTTAGTAGGTACTTATGTTAACTTAAGACAAGCGGAGTTTAAATTAAGTAATTGGTAACCTTTCCTTTAGTAAATTAACTGGTGCACTAATGAATATAAACCACTTTTATCTTATCCTATTCGGTCCTAATACCAACTCTGAAATAGCGAAGATTCATAGTAAAGATCTAAGTTAGCAGTTATTGAAAACATACAAAGTATTTTATTATACAGGGTGTTAAAACAAAAAAAAATTAAAACCCGTAAAGGGCGTTGCAGATTGTTTTTAAATAAACCAGTTTGATCAAAACATTTTAACAAATGTGTGTGTGTAATAAATAAGGAAATTCACACGAAAAAAATGAGACTTGTCTTTTATCTTTTTTTAAGATTAACTTCGGTACTTATATCAACGAAGAAATATAATGAATTTTCTAAAACTGATTCATTGCATTCACATGATTACGCTTTCGCGTAGGCACCTAAAGTACAAGGTACGTTGCTAGGTAGATAGTGACCTAGAACTATTGATATACCTATTATTTCAAATGTTTATTGAGAGTAAGAGGTTTATCTTTCTTTAACCCTAGCTGATAGCGCTGAGTTGAATTGACCAATCAGACTTCGACATATCACTGTACCTATTTCAGATTTACTCAACCTGTAGTTTTGTACCGTGTAGGTCTAGTTAGAAAGTATAGGTCAACCCCTTTACACCCGCGGTTTGATCCGAATCATGTTAAGGGATGGGTAGTCGCGTGGTCAGTTTGCGGATAACAACAAACTGCGATGACTAATTGAGACTGCTAAGCGTGGTGTCATGTTGTTCGCCAATATCGTAACTATACAGAGTGGCATACATCGACGCTCAGACTGTAAACATGAATTCAGCACCATCATTCTAGACCCCCTCGCGAAAACATTTTTCGTCGGTCATTAGGCGCATTACACACTACAACGCGCCACGCGACGGGACGCAGATAACGCGCCCCCGCGCGTGATTTTTTACATACTAATTAAATAAAAACGCGTTTCCGCGCGGGGAGTTTAGTTCCGTTTCCTGCGCCCCGTCGCGTGGCACGGTGTAGTGTGTGATCCGCCTTTAAAATAAAATCTGCTGTTTCATAGAAAAGTGCCATACCTACGCGGATGACGAGGTACACTCAGCAACAAAAGTCAATTAACACTGTTACTTTTACAAATCATCTAAATTGATACAAAATGATGCGATACATTGGTTTTCTCTATTTTATGTAATAGCAAAGAGTTAATTATTCCTAAATATTCTATTACTATATGTCTGTTAAGAATATTTTGCTCAATAATTAAGATTTAAACAACTAAAGTGTTAACCGACTTTTGTTGCTGACCGTACATATGTATGGAACAGCAACTTTTTTAATCGACGGAAAATTTCAACTCGTGGGGCTTCAGAATCATGTACTGAATCCATGGAAACAGGCTGCGCGACGATGTCTTTGCCACCTTGTATTAGTTACGATATTGTCCGAACAGCATGGCACAAAAGTGAGAAGGCCGTTACTCAGCAGCGGGTTGAATAAGGTTGCCAATGATGATGACGATTACTGTCTGAACAGGTCAGGTAAATCCTGGCGAGTCACTATGATTTGCAAGAATCAGGTAAACTCCCACGTTTCGTATTACCCAGTAACTGGGTTGTGGAGGTCAGATAGGCAGTTGCTCCATGTAAAATACTGGTACTCAGCTGCATCCGGTTAGACTGGAAGCCGACCCCAACATAATTGGGAAAAGGCTAGGCAGACGATGACTTGTAAAACCCCACAAAAATGGGAGTAATTTTATTGTTTGATTGATTACACTGTCTTTAACACCTACTGTCATTCTATTGTTTACCACTGTAAAAGCGAATAATTACGCCGTGTTCTATTAAAATCCGAATTCTATTGTTGTGATTGCATCATATGCCTACATCTACATGATAACGTACAAAACTGTAATTAAATACATCATTCTTTATGAGTTGTCAGCTGTTATCAGCATAGATTACAATAAGCAGCTGAAAACAAGATAAAAATGAAAAATAATAAAAATTTCAGTCATGAGTATTTTTAAACGCTGATAAATCACAAATTTCTTTACCTAATTGTATGCAAATGGCCGACACACAAATATTAAATGGCTAATGTGCAAATAAAAACGTGATCACTAGTGTGGTGTCAACAAACCTTCGTTGAACGTCATGACAGGCCGCGCCTCCTGCGGGGGACTGCGTACTACGGGCCCGTAGTACGGCGTACTGGCGTGCTTCTCCCACTGCGGCTGCGCACCCATCATGTAATCCACCGCATTGTACATCGGACACAACTCCTGTGACGTCATCTCGTAACCGAGCACCGGCATCTTCCAGGCGCCTATCACTCAACAACACCCGCGTCCAACTGTTATCCACTAATCGAAATAACGCAAGAGTGGATAACCCCGATAAAGCTCCATACAAACACGATTAATCAACAGGTGGTTTAACCAGACCAAATAACACAACCCCTTATCACGGAAAACTTCACGAAACGTGGATCATAACAAATATTAGGTTTATCACAGCCCACAGCAAATATTGATCCGATAATGAGTTTGGAGACAGCTACTGCACCGGTTCCGGGTAATGTTTTCGTTTTTATCACACAGTAATTGTGTACCAGTTCTCGATAGTGTTGTTTATAGAGAATCACGCCGGACTCGGGTGACTAGCTGTTAGACACGACGCGACCTTCCGCGCTCGCGATGTAACTGCGACTGACGGCCGCGGTCGCCATCACACCTAACATCCGCTTCGCCAATTTGCTGACAGCACCTAAGAATGACCCGCTCAATGTGTCCAAGTCAGCAAATGGTAGCGTTTCGCGGCACGCACCCGACACCGCTGAGTCACCCGTTATCGGAAATGCAGCGGATGTGGAATCGAATGCGGCGCTCGAGGAGTCACTCGGTAGCAGCTGACGAACAGAGCCTTTTGCCATAACCGTCATGTAGCAGTAAGTAAACAAACTGCCGGGTGACTAATTAGTTGTCACACGCACTGGCTTTGTTCGCATGCTCCTTTGTTGCTATGTGTTGTGCATCTATTGTGTGGGCTGTTATCTGTCAGGATTCTGATAATGTTCATGGAGATGATTTATCTCTGAGATGATAACGAGCAATGACCGACACGACACATATCATCGAATTCTGTCATTGTCACTCATTTCACACAGATATCAGAAGTTTTTTTTTAACTGCAGCACTTTTGACTGCTATGTATATTGTTGTAAGACAAGAGCTTGAAAATTATAACTAAGTAATTAATATGGGTACCTATTATGTATAATGTCGACAAGATGAAAACAACTCTCAAGTACTTACTCATGAACTAATTAGTCTAAATTATATTGTAAGTCCTTATGATCCTTGACAAACAAAGTAATAGCCGTCTGCATACTAATAACATACTAATGCAGTGATTTGGTATTAAAACGTAATAAATAAGATGTAAACAGTGGCGGCATTCTGGAGCTATCGGCAGACGGGGCAAGTCGGGGTCGCGATATCTCGGCCGAGCGACGATGCGATACTCCTGCCATAATAACCCTTTCTATCGTAAAACACGAGTTTTTAGATAAACATTCGTTGAAATCATTGTAAAATAGCAGATATGACATGTTCAAAACTGTAGGTATATTAGAAAAGTATAGAAGGAACTTATTGACATTTTTGTTCAAACCTTTCGCATGTTAAATTTAATATAGGATCGGTGTAAACAATTGTTATCATTATTATTTTACTTGTCTTTGAAATATCTCGGGACCCTGGGGTCCCGGACCTTTGAAAGGCGTACTAGAGGCTGAAGCCAACTCGCAGAGGCCCTTTACACAATTTTAAATGATGAGGAGGCATCAACCGACGATTATCCCTGTTTGCACCATGCAAGTGCTCCCAAGGACAGCCCCCGGTTGGTGCAGGACTATTGCAGAACATGGAAACAATATATACTGGGCTGGGCTATGGGTTTGGGTGGCTATAGTGGATCGGTTACTTTGAACTATGGAAGGTCTATGTCCCCTGCCTGACCAATGATAATTATAATATTCACAGATGAAATGGCAGGGGGTAACTTGCACACTCAATAATGGGTCACCGAAAACGGTCGCTAGCACATAGTGTCGTAGCGCCAAGGAGGAATCATGTCCTGAGGTGCTTATGAGGAGTGGAGAGGTATTCCACGGCTATCAGGACCATCCCGGAAGTACGGTCAAAATCCCTACCAGCATCTTACTGAAATACTTCCGTCTTCCAAACACATTCGCTCTTGCGAATCTCCACTCAAGTCAGCCAATAAAGGCAAGAATGAGGTGGGATCTCTGTTCCTCGTCAGTGTTCACTCCAGCCGGCCAATAAAGGCAAGCCAGAGGTGAGGAACAAGACTTCTCCCGGGAGATAGGGTCCGTGGGGTCGCTACTACCCAACAGCTCGCCACATGCTGCCCTGCGGGTTCCTGTATCTCCCTTGGTCTGGCTCCTCACCTTAGACCTGATCCGGCAAAGTAAACTCTTCCGTCACAGACCTAGAGTTTAGAGCGTGCCAGCCCCACCACGACGTCAACGTAGAGATACGGCGGTGGGTACTTATTATTATAAGCCTGTGTTGTCCCACTGCAGAGCAATTGTTGGTGAACCAATAAAAATAAATAAACCCCTCCCCTTGGGAAACCTAGGAAATCTTTCATTTTCATACCCGCACGAGTAATATTCGATAGATTAAACATAGATTCTACGACTTTGTGGCATATGTTTTCGTATTCAAGAACGCTTTGCCTCTCTCTTTAAAATCATACTTCAGAATTTTAGCTACCCATACATTTTAGCATAACCGGTAAAACAAACTTTTGTTTGTTTTTAACACTTGATTAAAAACTTAACGACACAGGTGACAATATTTTTATTTATGAGCCAAGGTTGCACTTCCTTATATGTACATTTTTCAAAAATAACCGTGCCCTTAATAATACAATAAACATATACGGAAAACTGAGAGGTTAAGTAATAATTACGTATGTATAAATTAATTACCTATATATCTTCAAGGCAAGCAACTACAGACGCAGAAGAAATAATTCATTTTTACCAGCACCTTAATTGCGTAACACACTCAATCTGAATCATTTTGAAGGATATTGCTTATCCATTGATTCATATGTTCGAAAAATTTGTCTGCTCAACATCGTAAATACCGCAATGAATGTTGTTGAACTGTCAAAATGAAACCCAGTACTACTGATAGTGTTTTACGCAATTACCCCGCTGATCAGGGTGAATGTTAGTCATCAACTGAATAAGTAAGTACTAGCACAGATTACTAAATAGTTACTACGGTACTAGTAAGTATTTTAGTTTCTACCCAACTGTAAGATATCTTTATTGGCTGTCAGTGTATTGACGAAGATTTGTAAGTGTTATGTAAGTGTCGTTTACTTAGTATTTTACACATTGAAATATTATGTAACTTACATAAGCCACAGACTCTAGAATTCACAGATATTCAAGACACGCTAATTTTTGTTGAAACAAGAATGTAAAGCATATACGTAAAAAATGTCGTTACCATTCATATTGATCTAAAATTCACGAATAAACATCGTGATCAAATGGTATTCGCCAAATAATTCTTTACCATTTTTTTAAATCATCCATCACATCGCCCTGTATAATTTTTAACTAATTTATTTTCATCGGAAATTTACGTGTTTTTTTTTGGCTTATTTCGTATTAATAGCTTACATTCCAACTGCCCTAAGATTAATATCTTCGTAAAAAGTTGATATTTAAACAAAAAGTTATTAGATTGTAAAAAAGGTGACCATCCCATTCATCGGCTTGTGGTTGTGATAAGAAGAAAAAAAAATATGAGGAAAATCCGGTTCGAACTGAGCGTTTCTTACAAAGGCTAAGAAAATTATATGATAAGTCGTGTTATTATTGAAGTGTTTAGGTCTAGCTTGGCGCTTGAGGTATCATTAGCGTTATAGTCAACATAGATTATCTAAGTGTGCTCAACTCCCATACAAGTTATTGAGGAAAACTTGGAAATAATCTCAGTTAGTTTAAAAAGTTATAATTTATGTTTTTAATAGTTTAATAAAAATTATATTCAATATTGATAAAAAAACACTTTTAAATCTAAATTACTTACTTATAACTTTTTAAAATTTTTACATTAAGTAGTTTATAATTATAAGTCAATAAAAAGCTCGGTTTTTAGTTCTTTTAGATTTTCATAAGAAACAACACTGGTCGTAAAACAATGTAGGTATCGAGTGATTTTTTCGATGATATTTTATTGAAGACTAGCTTGTGCCCGCGGCTTCGTCCGCGTGAAATTTCGACCCCCGACCCACTGCGTCGCATCGCATCACCCGCCCGCGCTAAAAGTTCATTTTCGCTTAGTGTTCTGCCTGACCATTTTTTTTTTCTCTGCTCCTACCGGCCATAGCGTGAAGCTAAATAGCCTATAACCTTCCTCTCAAGAATTGGGCTATTAAATGCAAAACCGTTTTTTTTCAAATCCGACTGGTAGTTCCACAACACGAAAAGTGACTACCTGCCGCTCGATTCTGTAAAAATCTCACCGTGAAAAGTTAGGTGAAGTGAGCTTATAGTGAGCTGTCAATAGTGTCAATCCCTAGCATTAGTTGGAATGACAGCTCACTCCACGCTCACTTCACCTAAGTTTTCACGGTGAGATTTTTACAGAATCGCACGGCTGTATGCATTTCTCAATCATGAATTATTTTAAATCGTTAAGTAGTTTTTTGTTTAATTACGAACGTTAAGTGTACACTAAAATAAAATCACGAGTTTATTAAATACAAATGAGCCGCTGGTAACGCGCGAATATAAATAATTTTCCGTTTTCTTACTTGCGTCACTTTACATACTTTAGTGACCCATACCTTGACATCAAGTTGTAAAACACATATGTAAGAACTTGAGCGAGCTAACAATAATACGAACAATTCATTTACGTAAACGTATTTTGCTAACATAGTATTATTAGCGTCATTGTATGTAGACAAGATTTTAAGAGCGTTTTTGATCCAGAGGGTGATAACTCTAGTGGTTTATTTTATAGAAGATCGTCATCGGCTTCCAGTCTAACCGGATGCAGCTGAGTACCTGTATTTTACATGGAGCGACAGCCTATCTGACCTCCACAACCCAGCTACTGGGTAATACGAAACCCCCTGGTAAGACTGGTTGTCAGACTTTCGGGCTTCTGACTACCCGTAACGACTGTCAAAGATCCACGAATGACAGCCGGGACCAACGGCTTAACGCTTATTTTATAGAAGGCAATTAGGGTGCACATCTTCTTTACGTCTACACAACTACCTACCAATTTTGTAGAATTGTAGACTTGGTAGTTAGTATAGGGCCCTACACCCTAAGTGCGTAACACACTATCAATTAGAATCTGAACCATTTTGAAGGATATTGCTAATCTATTGCTTCATGTGTTCGAAAAATTTGTCTTGAGCAAATTTTTCTACAACGTATATAACGGAATGAATGTTGTTGAACTGTCAAAATGAAAGCCATTGCTACCATAGATATATAGTGTGTTACGCAAGTACCTCGCTGCAGGAGACTATTGCTTGACATTTTAGCAATCTCAAATTGACATGTAACAATTTATGAGTTTGGAGTTTGTCAAGTTTTCATGTGAGCAAGGTTGATTTTGCCATTCAAACTTCTTCTAACTGTAATTTAGATCAAAAGTATTCGAATCCCGTGAATGAAGTTAGAAATCTAAGTTAATGTTCTGAGTTTCTGTTACAGACTTAATTTATATTTTTTTTGTAATTTCCACGTCCTAGCCCATTTCTGACATTGTAGTATATGAATCGCCGGATATGTAGCGACGCACAAGAATCAACAAACGCATACAACGTTCATCGAAGGCAATAATGCCTGGAAGCGTCTAGATACGGGTGTTTATGATTTGACTTCGGTACCTGGTGATAGCAGCGAGCGCCGGTCTAGATCTACGGCTATTCTGCTATAGCATAATCAGCCTATAATGTTTCCACTGCTGGGACACAGGCCTCCTCTCTGTGAGAGGGAGTGGGCCATAATTCACCACGCGGGCACAGCGCGGGTTGGTAGATGTCACATGTCTTCGAATTTGTGATTCTAGGACATGCCGGTTTCCTCACGATGTTTTCCTTCACCGTTTTGAGAGCAGTGGCGACGAACCTAAAACCAAAAATTCTAAGACATGTGACATCTACCAACCCGCACTGGGCCCGCGTGGTAGATTACAGTAGGCCTGTATTGTAATACTACGAGTACATCCTCTCGAAAAGAGTGGGAACATTATAATGCTGAATACTTATGTAAAATTATATATTTTTTTGTAACAAAGTTTTCACAAAGTTTCATAGCGAAAGCGAACTCATTTGTGCTGGGCCTACCGAAAAAAAGTTATTTTCATCGATTGCCACCTATAAGCATTAAATAAAATATATCAGACAAGCTGTCCTTGAGGTGTACCTTCTAAAAGATAAAGATATTAATTGTTGACGCATACTTTTAATCCACCCTGAATTTATAAGCCCCTAGCGACTTCTATGATTATCAAGACAATATGAAAAAATATCTATTAGGTACGGTAGACATGATAATACGTGAAAATGATTAATTAACTTATCTTACTGCTGCGCAGTAAAACTCCAGAAGTACTTGTTTATCAATTGATATTATTATTTATTAAACAGCCAAATTATAGGTGAATTCCGTGAGACGGCTTTGTCACGCGGTGCCTTACGTAATCTATTATAATTATTTATCTATTACTAATAATAAAGCTGAAGAGTTTGTTTGTTTGAACGCGCTAATCTGCGGAACTGTGGAACCAGTCGGATGTGATCAATTATTTTTGCTTTTGATAGCCCAATTCTTGAAGAAGATTATAGCTTATATAACATCACGCTAGGACCATCAGGAAACGAGGAGAAAGAAAAATAGTCAGAAAGAACGCTAAGCGAAAACAAAGTACAGACGCCAGCACATCAAGCTACCCGAAACTGTCAAATTTTCCCAATCAACTTGGAACTTAATGCTTTAGCGATAAAGTTGAAAATCTATTTAAACAAAATTGACAGATTGTAGTAGCTTGATGTGCTGGCGTCTGTACTATCGCGGGCGAGCGATGGGATGGGATGTGATCGATATCACTAATGAAGAAGTTCTTTAAGTTATCGATAGTCGGAGGCCGAAATTTCACGCGGACGAAGTTGCGTGCAGAAGCTAGTCTGACATAAGTCCGGTCAGTACACATATCACTAATTTAATCAATGTTAATCTAATTCAATTTTTTACTCAGAGATAAGACTAGTAATGTTTTTTGTTTTATTGAATTTTTGATGACACATTTTGTCTGTAACATTTCATAGCAACACTGTGGAGGGGAAGAACCCGCTATTATCTAAGCAGCTTTGGTACATTTTCTATACCAAAGAATCATTGCTCAACCCCAGGCCCGCGGACCACTAAGTGGCCCGCCAAGCCAAAAGATATCAGCTAGGGATAGTCTTTTGAGAACAGATTTCAGGACTTCAAACCAGTTCCCCTTATTGCGTAACTCACAAACAATCACATTCTGAATCATTTAGAAGGTGGTTTCATATGTTCGAAATATGTGTCTGCTCCACAACGTAAAATCAAAACGCAATGAATGTTGTTGAACTGTCAAAATGAAAGCCATTGCTACTGATAATTAGTGTATACGCAATTACCCTGCATTTCTATTATTTTTTAGACCTTGCTTGAACCCTTTCCCAATTACCCTACAGAAAATTGATTTTAGTATAGACCTGGGATTTGTTGCCAAATATTGATAAGTTTTTATCATAAAAACCTCTTCAAAGGAAGTCTGTTCTATCAGTGAAGTTTTGTTTTAGATTATTCTTACTATGAGCAAGTTAAGTTTTTAACCGACTTCTAAAAAAGGAGGAGGTTCTCAATTCGGATGTTTGTATTTTTTTTTTTTTTTTATGTTTGTTCGCGCATAACACCGTCGCTTGTCAACCGACTTGAAAAATTCTTTTTTGTTGGTAAGGGTATACTTCCCAAATGGTCCCATAGAAATTTCATCAAAAACGGTTTAGTAGTTTGGTTTTTAAACCAAAATTACTGGTAAAAATTACAACTAAAAAGTGAAAAATAAAAACTTTTTTGCAAAAAAAACAACCGACTTCCAAAAACGACACTACAAAGTGAAAAATAACTTTAATTTCGGAAGTCGGTGGCAAACAACGAAAATGCGAACCCAACGACACCGACTTCCGAAATTGAAGTTATTTTTCACTTTGTAGTGTCGTTTTTGGAAGTTGGTTGTTTTTTTTTGCAAAAAAGTTTTGTTTAACATTAATAGCTAGGTGCCTTTCTACCATAGCTGTAGGCAAGTTTTATTTACAAGATGGCGCGCCGGCTGACACGGAATCAAAATTATGACCCACCTTCAAAATTGGTTGGGCAGTGTTGATCTTAGGTACTGATATTCATAATATGCCTAGCCTTTCCCCAACTATATTGGGGTTGGTTTCCAGTCTAACCGGATGCAGCTGAATACCAGTATTTTACTTGGAGCGACTGCCTATCTGACCTCCACAAACTAGGTACCTACTGGGTACCTTCGAACACATCGGCACTTCAAAGAAGACATACACACACATACACACACCCCCACACACACACAACATCACAAACACTGTTTAAAAATAAGATGCACATATAGTTGCAGATAGGCATACACTACAGATAAAATTAATTATTTAGAGCTGTTTTTTTAATGTAATTATTAATTAAGAGCTGTTAATTAGTGTATAAGTCATTTACTGTTACCTTTTATTCCTAGACTTTGTATTTTATTTTTGTTTTTTTTAGTCACTTTGTGTTAAAAATCGTCTCAATATTGTAACAATTATGGGAAAGAGCGGGATAGCCCCAACACAAGTATTATCAATTACTTATTGGGGATGTCTCATTTATAATCTATGTAACTGTTTTGGGACAAATAAACATTTTTCATTTTCATTTTTTTCACTGGGTAATACGATACCCCTTGGTCGGCTTCCAGTCTAACCGGATGCAGCTGAATACCAGTATTTTACTTGGAGCGACTGCCTATCTGACCTCCACAAAATTGGTACTGGGAAATACGATACCCCTTGGTAAAACTGGTTGTTAGACTTTCGGGTTTCTGATTACCCGTAACGATTGTCATAGCCGGCCAGCCGAGACCACGGCTTAACGTGCTTGCCGAGGCACGGAGTGGTCCCGGTAAGTAAAGATGATCACCCATCCACAGGCCAACCGCGGCAAGCGTAGCTTATCCTGATCGATCGACCTGTGCGGCAGTTATTATTTAGCGACGGATCCCTCAATATTTAATTTATTATTATCTTAGGTACTAATATTATAAAGAGGTAACATTTTTTAGCTGTTTAAGGAGTTTTTTTTTTGCTGTAACCCGTAAAGCCAATAAAGATAAACGCAGTTTTCTTTTCTTCTAGAGATAAATATATTTTTGTGTTATTTCCCTGTGCAATTGATCTGCGAAAATGGAATAGAATAAACTAAGAAAATTATTTACAATTTTCTCTATATTAATTAACGCAGACTATTTTCCTAGTAAGTATATTGCTTTATTTAATCTGATGCTGGACAAGGAAGTATTTACGTACGAGAAGGTACAAATAAGACATCAGAACCTGAAGTGTTTTCCTTATAAGACAAAAATAACCAATCTAAAAAAAACCAGGGTTACCATGCCATTTGCAAAAACTATAATTATTATTAGCACACACACACGAAAAGGCCACGATCTCAATCACGATGACTTGCGAGTTTAAAAACGACCACTTTTAGAGATTTACGCAATCTCTGGTTGGACTTTGGATGTACAGAAATGTCAGGGTCCAAAGTCCAATTCTCCGATTGCGGAGATTGCGAAGTGGGGAAATCACTTTCTTATATATTTTTTTTATACTTACAAATTATTTCTTATATTTTTTTTTATACTTACAAATTATTTCTTATATTTTTTTTATACTTACAAATTATTTCTTATATATATTTTTTTTATAATGAAAAAGTTATAACAAGTCTTAAAAGTGTAAGAAGATATTTGCCTAGTACTTAATATCTTTGTTCACCAAGTATTGGTTAACCTTTGACCTGTTCATACAATGATCATATACACACGAACCAAAGGTCATTGTGCAATTACTAATAAACTTTTGCAACGAAGTAACAAAATCATATGCGTCGCCTACTTAGGTATACGGTACCTAATATAATTTTCTGCATGTAATAATACTGAGTAAGAACACAGTCCACTTACTGTGCAAAGTCTAGTTCTACATAATGTATCGTATTGACTAAAAACTGTATAGACGTGATTATTTACATGTAAGCATTTTATAGTAAAAAAAAAATAAATAAAAAAACAGTCAACTACTGTTACTGTTAGTCTGTATCATTCCACTGCTGAGCAAAAGCCTCTCCCCATGACTTCCAGCTCTTTCGATCCAGGGCTAAAATAGACCACTGGTAGTTTGTTTTGTCCAGCTCGTCCCGCCATCTTCTACGGGCTCTGTCACGACGCCTTCTAGTTGTGTCAGGGCTCCACGTGGTGGTTATATTGGCCCACAACTCATTGGGCATACGGCAGACGTGGCCAGTCCAGTCCCACTTCAGCTTAGCGCATTTTGAGCAACGTCAGTAATCTGTGTTTTGGATCGCAGTGTGGTGTTGTGAATATGGTCTGTCAATCTGACGCCTAGAATACTGCGCTCCATTGCACGTTGAGTTGACTTGAGTTTAGACTTTTTGAACGGTTTTTCAAAGACCAAGTCTGGGATCCATAGGCACTGTAATGCGAGCCGTAGGTCAGAATGGGAAGGAAGCACATATTGTCAATGATTTTTCGCTTTAGTGTCAAAGGCAGATTTCCCTTCTCCCAACTAGCTTCTGGAAATTATCCCACGGGAACGTGCTACCGGGACAAAAAGTAGCCTATGTTCTTCCCCAGGATGCCATCAGTCTCCTTGCCAAATTTTATCGAAATCCGTTCAGTGGTTTAGGCGTGAAAAGGTAACACAGACAGAGTTACTTTCGAATTTATAATATTAGTACGGATAAGGCAAATTTAATAGTGTGCTCTGTATGCTTATGAACACTAAAGGCATTAAAATGAACATTTGCATATAGATAGACTAAATATGACCTGGACAAAGGGAATTCTTTATCTAGATCAAATATTTATTTGTGATAGAGCATCTGATACGAAAAACATCCATATCCATAGTAAACCGTGGACAACAAATAGTTTAAAAAAAAGTTGTACAAGTAGTGGTCGGCCGATCGTATGTTGTCCAAAAATAACTTAATAACAGTTCATAAAAAAACATGCAAGTTAGGTAACATTACAATCAAAAAGCTCCGTTCAAGCTTGGATTTTAATCCTAAATATTAATCAACTTCAGAAGCTTCAAGGGTCCACCATCCACGAATGACAGCCGCCGAGCCACGGAAGGGTTTCGGTATGTAAAGATGGTCACCCATCCACGGACCGACCGCAGCAAACGTAGCTTAACCTGATCGATCGACCCGTACTGCTATATATTACTTAATATTACTTAGCCACGAGCCCCTCCATTTATTAGGTGTAATCTTGCAAAATTATTATTATAAGAAATACAAAAGTCCAAATAAATGATAACAAACTGAAAACTAAAGTGACCTTGACCTCCGATTATTAGAATCAGTCACTTATACACGATTTTAATCTGAGTCAGGACTTTTTAAGGGGGATGTGCTTCCCCGGAAAATAATTGTACCATGATTTAGCCTTAACTAGGTACCTATAATGCCCTACACGATTATTAATGTCAGTGACCCGTACCTTTCAACAGCCAGTGTTACAAACATAGGTAATTATTTATTAGGTGTAATCTTGCAAAATTATAACAATAAGCAATACAGGAGTCCAAAGCCCAAATATTAAATAACAAATTGAAAACTAAAGTGACCTTGACCTCCGAATATTTTGTGGATTAACTTTAGAAGGATGAGTCATACACAATGAATCTGAGACGACTTTTTAACGAAAATAATTGTAACATGATTCAGGTCTTAACTAGGTACCTATAATGCCCTACTATATTACTAACGTCAATGACCCGTACCTTACAACAGCCAGTGTTGAAGACATAATTATTTTATTACGAATAAGTACTTATTTATTAGGTGCAATCTTGTAAAATAATAATAATAACCAATACCCCTGTATTGCTTATTGTTATTTTTTTGCAAGAATCAAAGTCCAAATAAATAATAAACTGAAAACAAAACTAACCTTGACCTCCAAATATTTTGTGGATTAACTTAAGAAGGACGAGTCACTTTATACACAATGACTTTGAGTCAGGACTTTATGAGGGGGATGCGCTAAGGTAGCCCGTGAAATTCAAATTTCTTACGTTTTTTGCAATGCGCAGGTCAGTGTCAGGTTGTATGTTGATTAAAATATGATTTGCGAGCGTAACAAGTATTTATTTACAGAATTATAAATATTAAAATGATCAATACAACCCTCTACGTTCATATAATCCTATTGATTAATATTTTTTGAAATAGTCATTGCAATAGGATCATCATCTGCCTAGCCTTTTCCCAACTATGTTGGGGTCGGCTTCCAGTCTAACCGGATGCAGCTGAATACCTGTATTTTACATGAAGCGACTGCCTATCTGACCTCCACAACCCAGTTATTGGGTAATACGATACCCCTTGGTAAGACTGGTTGTCAGACTTCTTTCGGGCTTCTGACTACCCGTAAAGATCCACGAATGACAGCCGGGACCAATGGCTTAACGTGCTTTCCGAGGCACGGAGGGGTCTCGGTATGTAAAGATGGTCACCCATCCACAGACCAACCGCGGCAAGCGTAGCTTAACCTGACCGATCGACCTGTGCGGCTGTTATTATTTAGCCACTAACTCCCTCATTGCAATAGGATATGAAATGCAAAAATCTTTTTTGCATTTGATTGTCAATTCTTGAGTCGACTTTTAGGAGGCGAGCAAAAAGAAAAAAAGTCAGAACGAACGCTCAGCGAAAACGAAGTAGTACTTAGCGAGCGATGCGATGCGACGCAATGAGTCGGGGGCCGAAATTTCACGCGGGCGAAGTCGCGGGCTGAAGCCAGTATATTATGTGAATACATATTTATTAAGTGTGATCATGCAAAATTAGAAAATAAAGCAATAATAAAAATACTTTGTGGTTTCAAAACAAAGTGTGCCTACTTGAGTCACTCATTAGTCAGCCAAAGATAATCCCAGGATGTCATATAAACACATAACTAGATATAGGAACAATTATCTTTTTTAGTAATAGCCGCACTGTCACGATGACTGGGCAAGAAACGGCTATAATTATTTACTACTAAGAAATAAACCATAATTAGAATTACTGATGGCACTGGGTTTTTATTGGAAAATTCCTACCTGATATTCAATAACAACAAAATTGTGACGACGAGGCGAACAAAAATAAAATAGCATACATATCAAAACTGAAGAATTTAGAATTTTGTTATTTTACCTAATGCTAGGGAAAAGTTAAAAATGTTCAAATAACTTGGTTAAAAAAAACTTATTAAAGGACTATTACGTATTTAGGGGGATATTCACCCCTTAAGCCCCTTTAAGGCGCTCTACTTAGTGTAAATTATTTAATTACCACTGCTCTCAAAACGGTGAAGGAAAATATCAAAAGAAGAGAATGATCGTGAGGAAACCGGCATGTCCTAGGACCAAAAATTCTTAGACATGTGACATCTACCAAATCGCGCAGGGCCCGCGTGATGGATTACTCACCGAGAGGAGGCCTGTATCAGGCTGTGTCCTAGCAGTGGGGATGTTTTATTTTCGGAAGGCCTACAGACTAATAACATTATAATAACAGTAATATATACCTAACTAAATTGCTAATTACTAGCCTCCACAGAAAAATACAAAAAAATATTACTCCTTTATAGTTTATGGGCTGATTTTTCAATCACCCGATAACTGTATTCGACGAATAATTTTGAAATTTTGGCAGTTATTTCATACTATAACTGTCAAACGTTAATTTTATTCCTCGAATAAAAGTTATCTGGCGATAGAAAAATCAGCCCTAAGTTACATTAGTTTTTCCATCAAAGTTGGTTTATTTCGTTAATTCAAATTTTAAGCCAATCTCGACAACAAACGCTTCCAAGTGCAGGCAGGTGCCTCCTGTACAAAAAATGGCTTTGGTAAGAAGTAAAAAAGTTTATTGACAATACAAAAGAACAAACCTTACATACAAATCCCAACAATCCTGTGATTTGTGTCTAATAGTACAAATATAATTACGTATGTGGTTATAAATACCTGTGTACGTTAAGCGGTTGTTTGAGTTAACTGAATTACGGCAGGTCAGTCTTCCTCGTTCACAAACACTCACACACTTCCACACAGTTACCGATAATTTGCATTTGACTGCTAAATAAAACACTGATTTATGATTATGGTTATAAAAATACAGTCACTTAGTGGGTATTATTTGATCCTTTGATGATTTGATGACAATAATAACGAGGGTAATTATAAAATATTAAAAATATACGCTAAAATTTCAGATAAAAAAAGTTTTGATCTTATGAGTTACGGTTATGAACTTATTACAACAAAATACCTACCAAGATAAAAATAAAAGTTGTGTCAATAATGACTAATACTACAAAAACAACCAAAAAAGTAAAACATAAACATGTATAAAAAAACCGGCCAAGTGCGAGTCGGACTCGCCCATGAAGGGTTCCGTTACGTTACGATTTATGACGTATTAAAAAAAAACTACTCACTAGATCTCGTTCAAACCAATTTTCGGTGGAAGTTTATATGGTAATGTACATCATATATTTTTTTTAGTTTTATCATTCTCTTATTTTAGAAGTTACAGGGGGGGGGACACACATTTTACCACTTTGGAAGTGTCTCTCGCGCAAACTATTCAGTTTAGAAAAAAACCGGCCAAGTGCGAGTCGGACTCGCCCATGAAGGGTTCCGTTACGTTACGATTTATGACGTATTAAAAAAAAACTACTCACTAGATCTCGTTCAAACCAATTTTCGGTGGAAGTTTATATGGTAATGTACATCATATATTTTTTTTAGTTTTATCATTCTCTTATTTTAGAAGTTACAGGGGGGGGACACACATTTTACCACTTTGGAAGTGTCTCTCGCGCAAACTATTCAGTTTAGAAAAAAATGATATTAGAAACCTCAATATCATTTTTAAAGACCTATCCATAGATACCCCACACGTATGGGTTTGATGAAAAAAAAAATTTTGAGTTTCAGTTCTAAGTATGGGGACCCCAAAAGTTATTGTTTTTTTTCTATTTTTGTGTGAAAATCTTAATGCGGTTCACAGAATACATCTACTTACCAAGTTTCAACAGTATAGCTCTTATAGTTTCGGAAAAAAGCGGCTGTGACATACGGACGGACAGACAGACAGACAGACAGACAGACAGACAGACATGGCGAATCCATAAGGGTTCCGTTGCCATTTGGCTACGGAACCCTAAAAATGATATTAGAAACCTCAATATCATTTTTGAAGACCTATCCATAGATACCCCACACGTATGGGTTTGATGAAAAAAAAAATTTTGAGTTTCAGTTCTAAGTATGGGGACCCCCAAAATGTATTGTTTTTTTTCTATTTTTGTGTGAAAATCTTAATGCGGTTCACAGAATACATCTACTTACCAAGTTTCAACAGTATAGCTCTTATAGTTTCGGAAAAAAGCGGCTGTGACATACGGACGGACAGACAGACAGACAGACAGACATGGCGAATCCATAAGGGTTCCGTTGCCATTTGGCTACGGAACCCTAAAAATGGTCTATGTGTGTGAAATGTATTAGTGAATGAGTGTGTAATGCAAACACATTTTGCATGGAATAAGAATGTGTATGTATTTCTGTAAATGTATTTATTCTGCGCATTCAATGTGAGAAGGCTCTGATCGAGCCAAGACGTAACTAAAGCAAATCTTTCATTAGCCAAGCTAAACACTTCAGTCCACGTGCACCCATGACACAAAAGTACCGTGTCGTCAGCAAAGGAGATTATTTGTCCTTGTATCAGATTGAGACTACTTAAGTCATTAATATAAGCGAGGAATAATGTAGGGCCCAAAATACTGCCCTGCGGCACGCTGAATTGGACAGTTTCCTGTTGGTGTAGCCATCAATTCTAACACATTGAATTCTGTTCGACATGTAGTCTTTTATAAGGTCCAATGCAATATCGCGGATACCAAGGTGTTCAAGCTTATTGAGGAGTATGGGAACAAGTCCAGGAAAGTTCCTAGGCTCTTATCTCCTCTATCCAAACCATCGACGGTAAATGATATAAGCTGGTGTACGGCCTGAGCAGTTGTTTTTTCTCTCTGAATCTAAACTGGTTTTCTGAGAGAAGCTGATTGGATTCAAGGATTTTTTTAAGTCTAGTGTTCATAATCCATTCAATCACTTCAAGAGAGGGATGGCAGTAATGAGATCGGTCTTTAATTCGAGACATTGTCTTTGTCCCCAGACTTCTGAATGGGAATAATGACTGACTGTTTCAGGGCGTTGGAAAGACGCCTTTGGCAAAACACAATTTACAGATCCTAGCAATAGGTATGGCGAGAGTGTCGACAGCCAGTTTGAGTAAAATGGAGGGAATTTCATCCCAACCATTGGAATTAGAGGATTTTAAATTCATTATGGTACTCTTAACTTTTTTTTCATCCGTAGATAGTAGGACGAATTACTTCAGGGAGGAACAGTTTGGAGTTTGATATTCTAGCTCGTTCAATTTCATTCTTTTTTGGATACTTTGAGCCAGTTGGCTACCCACGTTTGAAAATAGTGATTTATGTAGTTTATGGATTCTTGTGGATTCCTTTTAGTTAAAAGAAGGCCGTCATAATTATTAGGGTTATTATTGTAGTGCCATATAACTTTGATAATGGACCATTGTTTATTTAAATTATTTTTGTGGAGATTTATTTGTGATCTAAAATGTTTGTTTTTTAAATTCTGTAATAGTTTGTTACATGTATTACGGTATCTTTTATAAGTTATTTGAAGTGTTAAATTGTCTAGATCCTTACGAAGATTTTGAAATAAACGATCTCTGTTTCTCATGCAACGACGTAGCCCGGGTGTTATCCATGGTTTAATATTCCGTTTTCTATTAGAAAGCTTGTAGGTATGAGTATATTTTTTAATGCAATCACTTATATTTCATTCGGGTCATCATATGCTAACATTACAGTCCAATATAAGTTTTAAATTGATAACAATCGCGGTACAGTCTACTTTTGTAAAAGTTCCTCGATTTTGTTCGGTTGCTACTGAATTTTTTGATAGTGACATTATCACACTGCAGTGGTTCGTGACTATCGAATTGCAGACTACAGTATTTGTAGTACAGTTCATCTTGACAAAACAGTGATCAAGGCAGTTTTTTTCACGTGTTGGTAACAAATGTGAAGCGAGGAGTCCATGTGAGGCTAGCAAGTTAATATAATTGGAAATCTTAGGGTCGGTGTTATTTGTAATATTGATATTTATATCCCCTGTGAGTATAATATTTTTATAGTGTTTAAATTTATGTATTGTATCATCTAAAGCGGTTAGAAAATTATCGATACTTTTGAAGGCGAGAAGCCTGTAGATATAATAGCTAGTTCATTCTTTATAGTGGTAACTAAACAATTTACTTCATCCTAACAATTCACTTCTATAGTTGCTTCCGTCACAGTAACCTTCAAACTATCCTTACAGAAAACAGCTATACCATCGTTTTGATTCAAATTGTTACATGTTGCAAACACTTGATATGAAGGAATATTAGGCAATTTCATGGTCTTAGATAGCCAGCATTCTGTTAAAATTATGAAGTCAAAAGATATGTTAAGCCTCGCAAGGAGGACTAAAAAGTCGCCAGTCTTCTGATGTTTTGCGTTAATACTTTATAGGTGTTGTTTTTATCTAAAAGAATTTTGCACTGCTCCGGGAAGTCTACGGTTTGAGCTTCACCCGCATTGATGTTTTCATCAATGTCTGAAGAAATATTGACTAAATCAGCCATAATTCTTATGGGCGTAAGGTGAGATATTTTTTTGGGGTAAGCTACAGTACCAACAGACGGTAACAGTGCAAGAAAATGAACGATAGTAATAGTCTATTAAAAGTGTGTGTGTACGAATAGTGTACGTTATGTGAAGTGTTATGTAGTACAATTATGTGTAAAAAAAACGGATGAAAATATTGTTAGACATTTCAAGTCTTTCAAGAAAAGTAAGATGCTAACTATTTTACAGAGTACGGTCAGCGACAAAAGTCGGTTAACACTTTAGTTGTTTAAATCTTACTTATTGAGCAAAATATTCTTAAAAAACATATAGTAATAGAATATTTAAAAATAATTAACTATTTGCTATAACATGAAATAGAGAAAACCAATGTATCGCATCATTTTTTTTTTTTTGACGGCACGGTTGGCGCAGTGGTTAAGCGATTGACTGCTGCGCTGCGTGTCGCGGGTTCGATTCCAGCACGGAACAAATATTTGTATGACCTACATGTATTTGTTTCGAGTCTGGGTGTTTTTCTATCTATAATATGTAAGTATTTACAAAAAAAAAAAAATGTATATAAGTAGTTTATCAGCCATCTTGTTACCATAACACAAGCATTAGGTTGCTTAGCTTGGGACTAGATGGCGCTGTGTGAAATGTCCAAGGATATTATTATATTATTATTATTATTTTGTATTAATTTAGATGATTTGTAAAAGTAACAGTGTTAATTGACTTTTGTTGCTGACTGTACAAGACCAGTTAAAACTATTACTATTAAAATAACATAAGTAATGTGCAGAGAGAAGATATTTTTAGTGAACTTATAAACTAGTCATTGAACTTTCTTTGCGTGAACTTGTGGCTTCAGTATATCGGTGGTTAATGCCTTCTATTTGACTTGAAGATTTTATAAGAATTGATAGTAGTTCATCTCCCTTCTTTAGAAAGACTGCCATTAGATACCCAGCAGTATTTAAAGCCTTTCCTTTGAACTTCTCTAGCTAAATAGTGTAATTTTCGAGCGGAGGGAGTTAAAGATTCTGCGTTAACCGGTTGTTTCTCACCTGGAACTTGTAGAATTTTGGAGTTGAGTTTGTCATCCTTGTTAATTCTATGAAATGTTTTTAGGGCTTTCGATTTTTCGCCTTCTGCCTGTAGCCTGTAGGATATTTTGCGGTGGTACAGATACATCAAGGGCCTTGTGTATCTGTGACATGATATCATTGACATTTTCATTTTCGGTGCAGGGCATGTTCTGTATTTCAATCGTAGTACTACGCTGTTGTCTTTCTAGCGATTCAATTTTATTCTCAAGTTGCTCAATCTTGGTCTGCATTTCTTTCGTTTTCTAGGATAACGTTGTCATATCTTTGTTTGAACTCTTTATACATTATTGCTGAATCTTCTATTCTTTAAGAGCGAGTTCGATTTGATATCTGGTTCCTGATGTCCTTAATGATTTCTTATAGGTTATGAAATTTGAGATCTTGATCTTCTTTCATACTCGAGAGCATTTCATGAATATCAGATATTTCTTCAGAATCCTGACGTACTTTTCTTTCCTTGATGTGATAAACTCGGTGTCTTCTTTATTACCGGTTGTGATGAGTGAACAGTTTTTGACGGGCGAGCGATACATGTTCATTTATCCGAAAATCTTGCGTATACTATGCACTAAGTTCCTTATTTGAGTCAGTTACTCGGCGCGTGATCAATGTTCATTAGCTAAGATGCCAAGTAGTTTTCGTCTTTATTATTTTGAAATTACGGTTGATATTTCAGTCATTTGAGACTTTATTTTATTTGAAATTTGTACTCTAAGCAAAGCTAGTCCGATACACGTCTGTACCCTACGGAAGCGAACGAAAGAGATCGGAGCTTTCTTAGTGCGTTTGCATTGGTGCAGAAAAGGCCAATGCCTTGTTCACAACAAATCTCGTTAAAACTGCGACTGGCTCTCAGAAAGTATGCATTACGTCTAGAATTAGTGTAATAAGCTTACAGTGTGAGTATAGGCTGATTATGCTAAACCCCTTTCAGGGAGTTGACAAAAGAGAAAAAAGAAACTATACATTTTTTTTTCACTGTTAACAATGAAATAAAGTAATAATTGGTATATTACCAATTAAATTATGCAAATAATGAATAATATTGGAAACTTTACATGTTTGTAATGCAGTGAGTCAATATCAGTTGTTTGTTTATCTTTAACAGTTATTAAGATAAAGTCAAAGGATTTTAAGTTGTCAGAAAACTATTTGTAGTTAATTATAGAAAATACTAACGATGCTCAAAAATGGCCGCGTTCTTGAATATCGTTAGTATTTTCTGGTGTTCTAGGGTTCGATGTTGCTGTTAGTTAAATCGATTTTATGTTATAAAATTGCGTCCAATATTATCACAAGTACAGCTCGATTCAAACTTTATGGCGGCTCTGAAGTGCGCTACTCGCTGCGCAGTACCACACCCCTAACCTTTGTACATTTTGTATGAACAATCGCACACTACAGGTCCTGCAGATGACCATGTCGTGAAAAAAATACCTTTCCATGGTTACAAAGAAGAGGGCTGAGGAAGACCTCAAACCACATGGATGACGAACGTCCAAAAGGACATGAGGGAGAGATGGGACACAAGACCGAAGTAAATGGCGTCACATGATTGGGAAAGCCGACCCCGTGTAACGGGAAAAGAAGAGGCCAAAGAAGAAGGAGAATCGCACATTACAGGTGGGCCGCATCGCATCGCAAACCAGCAGCCGCAAAAATAAGTACGCCTAGCGATCCGCTTGTGCAATGCGAGGCCCGCCCAAATGTCACGATCAAGTAAAACGGTTTCTAACCAACTTCAAAAACGGAGGAGGTTACTACTTGGATCTCCTATATCACTCTGAGCTACTTTATTCAATAAACAATTAATTATTCCTCAATTATCTGTCGTCCAATAAACAAAAAACTCAATCAATAATATAAAATAATTGATAAAGTCTATAGAACATGTTTGTAGCTACATGTGATAGAAACAATAAATGGGCTGGCATTCAATTGGGTCTAGTGGTGCAAGCTTACAATTGAAACTAATTGTCCTTAGGCCGCTGCTAAATGCACAATGCTCATACATCACTGCAATTACCTATTTGAGCTTCATTTTAACATCCAACCATGTAATAATTCACCTTTTTATGATGGTTTATGTTTCAATGAAGTTTTTAAAGTTAATTTGCTTTTAATTTGTAGAATTAATGGACCGGCTGTCTTTTGGAAGAGAAGATTGATTCTGCAGTTCTTTCAAAACATATAATGTGCATATATGCTTATTTAATTAATAGAATAAACAGAAAAGAACAACCTGTATAATAATTTGAACCTTTTAATTAAAGTTTAGAAAAATTATATCATAGCGCAGTTGGTGGTGTCGATTGAAAGTAAACCACAATAAAAAGTCAAATTATTTTTAACTGAAAAAATTTATGATTGGTCCACAGTAACCATGAATAGGAGCAGTGATGGTCCAAACGGCCGCGACTGTAACTGACTGTGTGTATAGGTTCGAACCCAGACAGACGCTTTACTTTGCGAAAATTATTTCATCACTACTGCTCTCAAAACGGTGAAGGAAAACATCGTGAGGAAACCGGCATGTTCTAGAACCAAAAATTCGAAGACATTTGACATCCACCAACCCGCACTGGGCCCGCGTGGTAGATTACAGTCCACTGCCTTTCAGCGAGTGAAGGCCTGTGTCCCAGCAGTGGGAACATTTTAGCTAACCACGCTGATTATGCTAACCATGAATGCTGTTTCCTCCTAAAGTATTATACCGCAGATCCATTGCACATTGTATAACTTATAAGTTATAATATAGGATATTAAACAATACTAGGTAATTCAATCATATAATTCCTTTCTTAGAAATAAGTGCAGGGGTGAGCCGTTTAGTTTCCATAAGGAAACCTAGTTGTTTGTCATACTGTTGTATTTTAGCTGGGTCATGGTGATGGGTGTGGGTGTGGTCATAACTTATTTTGCCCGTCTAGGTAAATATTATGATTGTTTATCTCATTTATCTTAAAAAAAAAATGACCATAAGCATTTGTGCCCAAAACTGAGACAAGCTGTCGATTTTCTTTTAGATTTTTGAATATGCAGTCTTTAGGAATATATGTATAGGTACTAGCTTCTGCCCCAAAGAGAAATGAAAAATACAGAAGCTAGTTAAAATATAAATTGATAACAGTTGTTAAGCCATGTCATTTACCAGTATAAAAATAATTCTGTGTTAATTAAATTAACCATGAATCTTTCAAGTACTTTTCTACTAGTTTCAAGCCTGAAAAGACAATGACCAAAAGTGGTAAGAACCAAAACGTCTCATGCATCAAGATCAAAATATCATAGTAATTATTTTCATAATTTTTTACTACATTACGCGTCGGGGATTTGATTTTTTAACAGGGAATATAATTTAAAGTAAAAATGTATTGATTTTATTGTATTCCCCTTACATGACGTTCCGTTTCAAATGATATGATTAATATTACCTTGAATTTTGAAAGTGTCATGATCACGTCTTTCAAAAAATATGTACCTAATAAAATTATACATTGCGATTCTTCATTAATCAAAAATAACTAGAATAGATTTTTTTTAAACATTCATCGTTTTTTAGAACGATAATGGCCGTTCGTGTATGACATGTCAAACAAAATAAAGTACAGACGCCAGCAGGTCAAGCTACCCGAAACTGTCAAACTTTCCCAATCAACCATGAACCTTAATGCTTTAGCGATAAAGTTGAAAATCTATTAAAGAAATTTGACAGATTGTAGTAGCTTGATGTGTTGGCGTCTGTACCTAGTTTTCAGGCTATTTCGATTTTTTTGAAAATCTCCGAAACAACAAATTGTTTACAAAAAAAACTTTTGTACGAGTTATTATGATAACAATAGTCAGTAAAACAAAGTTTGACTTTGACGCAGCATGGTACGGGATTCCATACATCCTGAGCATTGTCCTTTCAACCAAAAATTCTCGTCCAGTACATTATGTATATGTATTATAAAGCACATTCAATGAGCTTCATCATAAAAAGATCCAAGGTTATAGTGGCATTACAACATATATAATTGGCAAGAAAATTATCTGATGTCCAGCTGATTTCAAAATGCTGATATAAATATTATGATAGCAAGATAAAATCAATGCCATAAAAAAAGTGTTGAACATCTACAATTTAACCCTCCTTCTTTTTTGAAGCTGGTTAAAAACTTAGATAGACAAATAACAACAACAATTTTGAGAGGAGATTCTTTGCTGGAAGCAAACAATATCCGCAAAACTTTTTCAAAACAATTAGGTAACTGTTCTTTTGATTTTTTTATCACAAGTAAAATTTTATCAAAAAGATAAAAATAATAGCTGCTAGGTCTGATATATGTCAGAATAGCTGCGCCCCGCAGTTTCACCCGCATAAGTTTCGATCCTGTGGGAATATCGGGATAAAAAGTATCCTTTATGTTAATCCTGGTTATAAGCCAAATTTCATCCAAATCCATTCAGAAGTTTTAGCGTGAAAGAGTAACAAACATACATCCATCCATCCATCCATTCATCCATCCATCCATCCATCCATCCATCCATCCATCCATCCATCCAAACTTTCACATTTATAATATTAGTAGGATAAGCAGATTACTTAAAATGTTGAGTAAAATAAATATTTTAGTTACATCATGTGTTTACTAATAGTGAACATCCAGTAATAGGATGCAGACTGTAAGAGTGATAAACAACATTATCATACATACATGCCTACATAAAATATATTGACATGTAAATAATTACAAGCTGCATGAGGAGAAATTCCTTTGTCATCTATACTGTAACTATGAGTGATTCAAATTTATATTAGGTACTAGCTGCGCCCCATGGTATTACCCGCATTAGTTTCGATCCCGTGGGAATATCGGGATATAAAGTATCCCATATGTTAATCCTGGTTATAAACCATCTCTGTGCCAAATTTCATCCAAATCCGTTCAGCAGTTTTTGTGTGAAAGAGTAACAAACATCCATCCACCCATTAAAACTTTCACGTTTATGATATTAGTAGGATGTACGAATAAGGAAGTACTTCTAGAACTACTATCAAATCAAGATCCACTATCAAAGGAGTATTATGATTTATAATAGTAATACTAGCCTATTAGATTAATAGAGAAGTATGGAAGAAAAAAAAGGTGTTGCACCAACAAAAACTTGGGAAAAGGGCAGGAGAATAATGACTAGCCTATTATTGTCCCACTGTTGGGCAAAGGCCTCTTCTCATATACATAAGGCACCAGCATTAACGACCATTGACCACCCTTGCTAAAGACAGGTTGGTGATTTCAGCGTAGTATTAACTATAAGTTCAGGTTTGAATATATGGTTTTCCCTCATTGATGTCAGTAAAGTCCAAGATAAACTTATGTCATAACCGTACTTGAAGCAAAGGCTGGTTAAATATAGGTAATAAATGAATGCCCAAGCATGTTAAAACTACTTTATTGACCTACATAGTTAAGTAACAGATAAGCCATTAAACATAAACATTGGGTAACCAACTAACAACATTTAGAGGTCAAACCTGTTCTCGCACATATCCGCGACCAAGCCACCACACAAATATCGTGAGATTCGTAAGTGTTACGGCAAACACATTTACCTAAACAAACGGAAAACACGTCGCGAAGGAATCAAGTCGTACAACGGCGTAGTACCTACTGCACAAGGCAGCTATCAATAACATGCTCAAATTCTTCCTATGACATTAGAATCGATTAACGTAAGAAATTATACAGAACATACAAGGCATGTGCTCTAGAATCAGTAAGTTATATTGATTGTAATTAATTTGTTTACTACTACTATCATGTTCTCATCAATAACTCGGTAGTATGATACATAAAAGTGTCCTACCTTCATCGCAGAGTCCCATTGTCGAGTCAATTTTTACGTTTAAAAAGCAATTATTGGATTAACTAGAGGATTCTTTGATTTTTCACTTTAATAATATTTCATTGATTTGATGATTAATTCTCAATAATTGTGACAGCTGTCAGATTCAATTGTCATATGTGATGGCGGAAGAATGAATGAATGATAAACAAAACCAGTAAACAATTTAATACAGCGACATCTAGGTTTGTATGTCTATATCAAAAATATCTGTTTTACATTATTGTCACTAGATTGAGCTACCTACTTATCAAACAAAAACAAAATTGATCAAAGTAGTAAAATATTGTTTTTAAGCTAATAGTAATGTAGCTGTAACAACTTTTAATTAAAAATTGCAAAAGTTATCCACAGTTTTTCGATTAATCATCATCTACCTAGCCTTTTCCCAACTATGTTGGGGTCGGCTTCCAGTCTAACCGGATGCAGCTGAATAGGTACCAGTTTTTCGATTAGGATGAATGCTACAAGGTAGCCCGCGAAATTTAAATTTTCTTACGTTTTTTGCAATTTGCTAGTCAGTACTAAGTTCGTTAGGGTATATGTATTCTGTGACTAAGTTGTACGTTGATTAAAATATGATTCGCGGCCGTAACAAATATGTATTTACAGAATTATAATCATTAAAGTCTTCAACACAACTCTCTAAGATCAAGTAATCCTACTGAATGACTATTTAGAAAGAAAGAAAAAAGAAAAAAACGTTTATTTGCGGTAAACATGACGCAAAAAAGAACATAAAAACAAAATATAGAAAAAAACAATGAGAAATGGTTGACATGCGTCACATCCACGCGAAACGGCTGTCGCTCAGCATTATGCCGCGACCCTATGCATATTTTATGGAATCTTGACATTGGCGCGATTCCCTTGTTCACAAATTAAACTAAATTTAAGTTCAGTGCATCAAATTCTTTCTATTTTATTAAGAAAAGGACAGAAGATAAATATTAGTTTAGTCCTGTCAAATTATGATACTCCATAGACAAGTTAGATGTTATTTCAAAACATGGCTACTAAAAATACGCCAATTACGTCAGGCGCGGACTAATTTGACAGGACTAAACTAATATTTATCTTCTGTCCTTTTCTTAATGAAATAGAATGAAAAAGATGCATTTAGTATAGTTCGTGAACAAGGGAATCGGCGCCATTTTAGGATTATGCTAACTTAACAAGTTGTATTACTGATTCTAATGATTGACCGGTAGCCGGTCGGCAGATATGAATAAATATTTTTTTGTCTTTATTTTTTACAAATCATTTCATTTTAAACATTATAATGCCTAGTCCTGTTTTTTGCCTTATAAAAATAAAAATAAATCTATTCAGAGAGATGTTATCTCCGGATGGCGGAACGTTACGGGTTACAACCAGCCCCCGCAGTCGATCGTTTTGCGACCGAATTCGGTCGCAAAGCGATCGCTATGAATGTCGAGACTACTGGGGCAGGCGTAACACACTAACAGTAGCAATGGCTTTTATTTTGAGAGTTCAACAAAGACATTAAATTATCTACTTGACAATAGACAGGACATCACGAACAAAATCGTAATCCAATACTTTTGTCCTAGTGGTCAAAAGTCACTCAGTCTAGTGTGGTACGCCTGCGTGTCAAGTCGTATTTGTGTCCACCAAAAACAAATATTTTCTAAGGAAATATGCCAAGTTGAGCATTGAGATATTGTAAATCTCGTTACGGTAAAATGGCTGGACCTAACTTCAGTTTATTTTCGTATGAATTATTTATATTTACTCAGTAATTAAAATTAAATAATTTTCATAAATAGATCTAGAAAATTTGCTAATTTTGTAATAAACGCCCTCTATTGCTGAGTAGCTTTACTACTGCGTTGTAGAGATGCAATTTTGTTTATCGATTTGGTTATCGATAATATTTATTAAGTTAAAAAATAAATAACACAAAATATAATACTGTTTGAAGATAATCATGTCATTTTATTTAAATATCAATAAATGAACAAGTACTATTCATTCATGTAGGTTCAAATCAAACCGCAGAGCAGAGCTTGTACTATGGATACTAAGCAATGGATATAATACATAAATACTAATACTATTACTTATGCTATAATAGGTACTACTATGTACATAAGAAACACCCAGACCAACACAACCATCACATAAATATTTGTGTCCTGTGGGAATCGCACTCACATCCTCGTGATCAGCTGCAGTCTCACACTTGGATTACTAGATCATAATAACGATAATTATTAGTCATTTGTATGTAAAAATAATTTTATAAATAAATAACTTTTAAACGGCTAATCATTTTATTGTTTTCATAATCTTTTGGCACTTGGTTCAATCTATTCAAACGCGAAAAAAAAAATAGTCTTAGTCACTTTTTTCAATATTATCGATACATTTATATCGAAATGGTAAAATCTCTACCACAGGTTTTATACTGTCTACTTAGTGTCACCCCATTTATTGCCAGACCTTCGGATTTTTTTTATAGATCTACGGATTTTGGACCTCGCCTCGGATATACGTATACATACGGATACAAGATTTACAAATATTTGCAAACAAAGTGAAAAAAAAAAATATTTGCTAAACCCGAAACGCAACCGACAATCATTGCAAAGAAAATATGCGCTTTGTGACATAATAGGTCTACTTTACACAAAAAGCGTAATAAACTGAGTGCTATAATAATCCAACGGCAAAGCAGGCACATTTAAAATGATTTTATTTTAAAATGTACATAAACACACTGAAACTGATACCTAGTCATACACGGTGACACGGACAATGGATAGTAGCGAATAAAATTCTAAAATAGTTTTTATTGTTTAAAACAAGTTTTGCTTAATTTGTTTAGTTTTTTATATCTATTTACCATTTGAACTAAGTAGGATATTAGGTTTTTCAGGCTTAACCCACGGATTGAAAATCGGATCTGGCAACACTGACCACACTGGCCACCTACCGAGCAATAGCTGAATATATTTTACTAAATTTAATTCATGTTTGCAATTTTTGTGTTAAGATGTTCCCAATTGCCGCTCTAATTTTGCTATATTATACTAGATGGCGTCACTGAGACATGGGATCACAGTTTTTCTATGACATTTCTTTGCATAGCCTCTCTATTGTACCTATCTTAAATCTCTTTGGAGTTCAACAACATTGGTTGCGTTCTTTACGTTGTGGAGCAGACAAATTTGAACATGTGAAGCAATGGATTAGCAATATCTTTTCGAATGATATCCACAGATTACGATTGAAAGTTTGTTACGCAACCAAGTTTCTCACTCTGGTAAATCCTATGGAAAATTTGACAGTTTTGGGTAGCTTGACCTGCTGGCGTCTGTACCTACCATAGCTGCCTACCCATCATCTATAGGCACTGGAGGACTGTATGTAAACCAAATGTAGCCACCAATGTTTCACAGGTAGGTTTAGGGAGGTCACCTATCGTTCGTAAGTATTATCTATACAAGCGTACCATAGCTTAGGCAATAATTAACAAGTTTTTGCACAATCACGCAATTTTTTGCGGGTTTCAATACCAGTAGGCAGGCCTGTGTCGTAGAACTGAAAGGCAGTTAGCAATTTAGCACGAAACACCCATATATTTTTTTAGTTAGGCACAGGATTCAGGCTCGGATACAGACATAGGCTGGGTCAGTATGTACACGTAAGAAACCTCGGGAGATAGCTATACGTAGTTGGCATTTAGAACAAATTGCTACACTGTGAAATCGGCGACTTTGAATTGAAAATAGATAGTCTATTTTCATCCTAGTTTCCATCGATGATTATATAACTGAAGGTATTATTAAAATTTAAAAGAACAGAAAAACTTTGTAGCAAAACAAACATTTATAGATATAGAATGTGTGTCAAGTACGGCGGCGTTATAGACGAATTTGTTAGATTAGATTTTGTTGTTCCAATGGCGAACCGTGACTTTTTGCGCCTCTCAGATGAGGATCAGCAGGAAATCATCACTCTCCTCAAATAAATTGGGATAAGGGATCCCAATTTATTTGTGGTCAGCGCAACATGTCTTTTTCTTCCATACTTCTCTATTAGTCGTCATCTCGGTAGTCACCCCCTTTCTAACCATATCATCATTCACACATTCCATCCATCGTTTCTTTGGTCTTCCCCTACTCTTATAGCCATCGACATTCATAGTCAAAACTCTCCTCACGACATTTTCCTCATTTCTCCGTAACACATGCCCATGCCATGACAACCGATTTCCACACAACTTTTTAGTTACAATTATTATAATTACTTAATTTGTAATTTGCTAATCATGTCTATCTTCATTAAAATGGCTGTGCTGCGTAGATTTATAAATTGATCCTAAAAGCATTTTACCTCATCATCTGCCTAGCCTTTCCCAACCATGTTGGGGTCGGCTTCCAGTCTAACCAGATGCACCTAAATTACTAGTATTTTACATGGAGCGATTGCCTATCTGACCTCCACAACCCAGTTACTGGATAATACGATAGGTACCTCTCGGTAAGACTGGTTGTTAGACTTTCGGGCTTCTGACTACCGGTAACGACAGTCAAAGATTCACGAATGACAGCCGGGACCAACGGCTTAACGTGCTTTCCGAGACACGGAGGGGTCTTGGTATGTTAAGATGGTCACCCATAGACAGTCCAACCGCGTCAAGCGTAGCTTGACCTGATCGATTGACCCGTTTATACCCGACTTTAAAAACGGTCAACTGCAGCTGTCATTTTGGTCTGGCAAATCAAAAATCAGAGGTTAGAGTATTTGAGTTTTCAGGAAAGCCTAACACTCGGTTGAGGTTAGAACACTAACAGAATAGAACTGTGATGACAAATTGCAGCTATCTGTGTAAGCAATCTAAAAATCTCTGAAATCAAAACACGGGAACCTGGACCTTTGGTCTTAGGTTCCTTCTTATTGAAATTTTCAGATCTATCTCTGTCTGTAAAGCCGGCCTAATTTCCATCTGGATTGTACTTCTACGCTTCCAATATACCTAGACTTATTAAGTAGATAAGTATTACATAATGGTATTATAATTACATAACATTATATCTAGATTTTTTAATTATAATTATCTTGATTGTTATTTTTTGTTGTTTTCCTTTATCTCTCATCATCATTATGGTAGACTTCCTCGACTTCACGTGGTTACTTCGGCTCAGCAGGTTAATTGCACTATCAATCTCAATCTGAATCATTTTGAAGGATATTGCTAATCCTTTGCTTCATATGTTCGAAAAATGTGTCTGCTTAACAACGTAAATAATTCAATGAATGTTGTTGAACTGTCAAAATGAAATCCATTGGTTACGGAATCACCCCGCTGATGTCAAGTGCGTATGCGGCACCTCCCCACAGATAATGGCTCGTCTTCCATCCTGCGCCGCTTGCTCTGTCACCTGTGCACTTGATGATCTTATGACTGCTTGGCTGAGTGGAGTTCGCGCAGCTGAATGTTGGGCCAAAGATGTTGGAACTTTTTGCTATCTACCTATACGCTAAGAAGAAAAACTCCTAAGTGATCGCAGTTCAATACGGAACTCCTATGTCAGCCTGTTTCAGAATCCATCATAAACTAAACCTCACAGCATTTTAAAAAGGCATGGTGAAAGAATACCTACTGTTCAGTGTCACATGGCTCTAGAATTCAGTGTGTAACTATATTCAGTTGACAATATTTACGTATTTCGAGCCACATGTCGTTCAACGACACAAATGTGATGAAATATGCACTAAAACTGGACGACTAATTTACGACAGACGGTTGACGGTTCTATCTGGCGACTCATAGGTAAGTAATACAGACACAAACTGATTTGCACCAGTTGTACTCGTAAATATGAATTTGTATTAAAATTAGAACCACAAAACATCTCGCTTGTTTCCCGAACGAAAGACTTAGGTATAGGCAGAGGGGTTTAGTCGACAGAGGGTAGACCACTATTTCGCCAGTTATGTTTAATGGGGCGAGCGTATTGCCATATGAAATAACTATTACAATGTTGACTTCTTATAATAAGTAATAGAGAAAAGATTGCGAGAGGAGAGTGAGATTACCCCAAACCAGTTTGGGTTTATGCCAGGTCGAGGAACAATGGACGCCACTTTTGCACTCCGCCAATTGTGCGAGAAGTACAGACGTGCACATAAGAACTTGCACATGGTGTTCATTGAACTGGAGAAAGCGTATGATAGGGTACCTCGTGATGTCCTGTAGTGGGCCTTGAAAGAGAAAAGTTTGCTCGGGAAGTATGTAGAGTTAATTCGTGCTATGTACAGTCAATCTCGTACCTACGTCTGGTCGGCTGCTGGCTATACCGACGAGTTCAGTGTGGCTGTAGGCTTGCACCAGGGATCGGCTTTAAGTCCTTACTCCTTCCTGTTGATTATGGACGCTCTTACGTCGGACATCCAGGAGGAGGCACCCTGGTGCATGTTGTTTGCCGATGACATTGTTCTCGTCGGTGAAGATGGTCCTGAGATTCAGAGCAGATTGGACAAATGGCAACAGAAGCTGGAGAATATTGGCTTTAAAATCAGCAGAACCAAAACGGAATATATGTTCTGCGATTTCGGCGGTCTCTCCACTTCTGGAGTCATAGCGCTTGATGGCGCACTTCTCCCAGTCTGCTCCGACTTTCGGTATCTCGGTTCACTCTTGCAGGGCGATGACGAAGTAGATCGGACGGTTAAGCACAGAATTAACATTGGATGGATGAAATGGCGGCAGGTCACGGGAGCAATCTGCGACTCCCGTATTCCCCTTAAACTTAAGGGGAAGATATATAGAACCATGATTAATCCTGCTGTCTTGTATGGGTCAGAATGTTGGGCCACAAAAGGGATGAATGAAAGGCAATTGCATGCAGCTGAGATATGAGAATGCTAAGAGGGATGTGTGGTATTACAAAAATGGATAGAGAAGTATGGAAGAAAAAGACATGTTGCGCTGACCCCAAATAAATAAGGGGAGGAGAATGGTGATGAATGTTGACTTCTTATATCGCTCAATGCAATTATAGGATTTTTAGTCTTTCATAAAAAAAATTAGATTGGATTTTGGATCAGGAGCTTTGCTTCAAAATCGAGCTAACTAATGAGTACCACTTTGTTCTAAGTTAAAACATTTAGTTTCGGCTTTTGCACTGAAATCCCATCTCAAAAAGTCACGTATTTATCTAAAGAGAACCCGGTATTATACATCAATGAAAGTG
Organism: Apamea anceps; assembly: GCA_951799955.1. NCBI lineage: Eukaryota > Metazoa > Arthropoda > Insecta > Lepidoptera > Noctuidae > Apamea > Apamea anceps. Next base: position 7,142,394 of record OX637517.1, read on the forward strand.
GCGCTGTTGTAGCAGCGCCACTGTACTGTATCTACTATACCGACTTCGGGCCGGCGCCCACTGGCGGCACGGCACGGCAAGGGATTTTTATGCGACGAATAGAAATATAACTTAAATAAATATAAATATCCCTGGACATTTCACACAGCACCATCTAGTCCCAAGCTAAGCAACCTAATGCTTGTGTTATGGTAACAAGATGGCCACTGCGCCAACCGTGCCAATGACACACACAATAAAATTGAAATAATGTGTGTTAATAAAATTGAAATTTCAATGATGATGCCAAAAAGGGCGTCGCGGCATGCCTAAGATACCGGGGCATCATTGCTGCCGATGAAATTTCCATTTTACTGTCATACTTTTCAATTAGTCGCATAAAAATTGCCGTGCCCCTTGCCGTGCCCCATGCCGTGCCGTGCCGTGCCGCCAATGGGCGCCGGCCCTTAGTGTTTGTACACGCTTCAATAGAATGCTCTCCGAAAGCTTCGCTTCAACTTTTACGTAACCTTTTTGGAGTGCAACTGTTTTGCCGGTTGGCAAAGCTCCCATGTCAACGTTGAACTATAAATGGACATTCTAACACTTATAAAATACCCAATAGTAACGCCGGTGCATCATGTGGTAGTTATGCAACAGTCTAATTATAATGAATCATGATTTACACCCCTACGTCACGCTGAAGTTGGCAGGCTGTGGACAACGACTTGGCAGCAGCACTTCGGTCGTTCAATGACATGGTTCCTTCGACTGAACCATGTCACAGTTCAGAATGACACGATCCATTCATACCTTGGATTAAGGTCAGTTAGTTTATGATCCTTGGCTATAATCGACGTTAAACGAGGGTTCATTGACTTGGCCTGCTGAAAAGAAACACACAGTGGTGGAGTTTTTTTTTTAAATAATAACCTTGCCCCACACTAGGAATTTCTCCTGTATCGTGGGTGCGTTTACAAACATTTAAACTCACATATACAAACAGCCAGACCCGGAACAACTACTTATAGGCCATACAAATATTTGTTCCGTGCGGAAATCGAACCCGCGACACGCAGCGCAGCAGTCAATCGCTTAACCACTGCGCCAACCGTGCCGTCGAGTTGTCGGGTTACTTTGTAATTAAAAGTCATAGGAGGACGGTGTTATGTGCTTGCTTGGCAGACGAATCGGTGATTGCAGTACTATGTTGTTATGCAGTTGGATGCTCCTGCAGCCGATCCCTTTGGATCCTTTGGTTAATAAGTTGAAGGTGTTAAGGTTGGAGTGTAAATGTGGCTTGTCCTGCGTGTCCTGTCAGCTGCACGGAACAGATGGACGCTGTTGATGACGCCAAACAAGTAGCTGAATTCTGGGCCGAGTCCATTTAGATTGCTATCGACACGCTAAGAAGGTGTTAAAGTAAACCACTTCAAAGTTCTATGTAAAAGAGTTGATCTAGCAAGGGAAGCATTTTAATAAATAAGCACACTAGCAATGGTATGTACCACCATGATCAACCATTGGTAGGGTGCTTAATTTGGTTTTCAGTAATTATATATCTACCTAAAATAAAAAAATAAAATAAATAACTCCTGGATAGTTCCTTAATGGAATGATTTTTTTGAATTTCAGATTTTAAGCATGTTTTCAGAGCAATATTTAGCCGACAGTTTTCCGGAAGCGTTTTTATATTAGGGTTCCGTAGCCAAATGTTAAAAAACCCGGAACCCCTATGGATTCGTCATGTCTGTCTGTCTGTGCGTCCGTATTTCACATCCACTTTTTTCCAAAACTATAAGAACTATACTGTTGAAACATGGTAAGTAGATGTATTCTGTGAAACACATTAAGATTTTCACACAAAAATAGAAAAAAAAAACAATAAATTTTGGGGGTTCCCCATATTTAGAACTGAAACTCAATTTTTTTTTATCGAACCCATACGTGTGGGTTGTCTATGGATAGGTCTTTAATTAAAAATGATATTGAGGTTTCTAATATAATTTTTTTCTATACTGAATAGTTTGCGCGAGAGACACTTCCAAAGTGGTAAAATGTAACTGTAACTTCTAAAATAAGAGAATGATAAAACTGAAAATATAGGATGAAAGTTTACATGGTAATGTACACACGGCTACACACCAAGCTATACATTTCCAGTTTTAGCTGACCTCGCATTGTATAGGTTTTTCTTACAATCAGAAGTCAGTTTATACTGGTTATGTATAGCTTGATGTGTAGTCGTGCGTACAGTACCATGTAAACTTCCACCGAAAATTGGTTTGAACGAGATCTAGTAAGTAGTTTTTTTTTTTAATACGTCATACATCGTAAACCGCAATTTACCTTTCATTCAATCAACTCATGATTGATTTTTGTAGATAATGGTACGGAACCCTTCGTGCGCGACTCGCACTTGGCCGATTTTTTATCACTTCGTTTGAAGAAGATAGGATTTTCTCCGGTTGTACTACTTCGTCGAACATAAAACTCAGGTCACAAAGGCTCTGAAATCTTTGTTTAGTTTGAGAAATTAATATATACTTATCTATCTAAACAGCAACAGTAGGTATACATTGAACTTGAAATATGATTCTGGGTTTGAAATTCTCTCATATTGTGATAACTCATCAAAAAAACGCTTCGTTATCTTTTGCCTTTCATTTTTAAAAGCAGTTGTTACCCCCACTCTTTTGCTAAATCTCTGGACTCATTTAGCAAACCATTGAATGAATTTTTATTTTCTTCTAACGCTCAGTCTGTTCAAAAGATTCCTTAATTAAATACTAGTTTTCTGTAAGTAATTATTATCAAGCTGTAGACTTTTAGAAGCAGGATTAATGATTTCAAATTGTGAAGAAAAAAATGTGACAAGCAGTAAGAAATCATAACTCTCTAAAATGTTAATTATATGAAAAAAAGAGATTGCTTTCTTTAACTTTTGACATTTCTGAAGTGAAAACTCTATAGGCACGTATGACAGTTTTTTTATATGTTTTTTTCCCGGGAAGCACGAAGTGACATTGTGGACAACATTTTCAGCAAAAATTTGTTTTTTGCTGACACACGTTAGAGGCCTCTGTAGGGGCCCGGGGGCCAACATTGATACGGCTGATACGGCGGTAGCTACGCCCCTGATAGTAGGATATATCTAACACTTTATCACTTATCATTATTAGTTTTTTTTTATGGTCTAGGCGGCATCGATAGTAGTAACTTCTCACCTCAAATAAATAGTCATGTTATATGTGTAGATAGATATGATTAAACACTTTAATCCGTTAATCTCATCAATGAAATAAATAATATAAGCTAGCATTGTGCGAGGCAGCCTTCCAACCAACAGCCTTGTGAATTGGTATTCACAAGGCTGTTGGTTGGAAGGCTGCATTGGTTGGGAAGGATGGAGCTACTGGAATACTATCCACGGATCGGGAAGTGCCCTTTATGATATAAAATAGTGCAATTTTATTGTAAAAAATAATAATTCTACTACCTAATATTATAAACGTGAAAGTTTGTATGGATGGATGGATGGATGGATGGTTATTACTCTTTCACGCAAAAACTAATGAACGGATTTGTATGAAATTTGCAAACATATGGTTTATAGCCAGGATTAATATATAGGATACTTTTTATCGCAATATTCCCACGGGATCGAAACTTATGCGGGTGAAACCGCGGAGCGCAGCTAGTAATGAATAATTTTACTTACATAATAGTAGGTTAGTTATACGTATTATTTACTAACAATTTATGGAATATAAAATACTGAAATAGGTAAGTAAAACGATGAATTAATAATAATTATACCTAACTAGTATAAAGTAAGTACTTACTAAATTACTTAATTAATTACTTACTTACTAAATTATTTACCTAATTAAATAGATGAACTATATTTTTCTGAATCACAAGTCAAGTTCATTAGGTTTTTAATTCATGGACACATTGTTTGAAATACCTGAACAAATAAACATTATAAAACCACGATAATTTATTGGGCTTCAAAGTGTGAAGACAATGTTATAAACCGTTTGTTTATACAAGTTATAAACATGTGTATTTTTTACAAACAGGTGTATTTTTAGGTAGGTAACTCTATTATGTAAGATGGTAATAATACATGACATATAACACCATTGACACCAATGACACCTCTGAACAAGCAAGGATAAAATGGCTTCCCACACTGTTGCAAGGATCTTTTGGCACCCGAATGACATTGACAGGGACAGAGACCTACTTTTTGTTTTTTTTGGGTGGGAAATCATCAAATCACTTCTCCCGCTCTAGACTTTTACTGACTAAAAACCCACCCGTGTTCCTTCAGTTGCCTGTGCCAGGGGCCACGGTGACTCTTTGGAACAACTCGCGACTCTGGCAGGTATCGGCCCTAGCGGATCCCGTCACTATTTGTGCTGACATCTCTTTGAGGCCCGCGTGGAAGACAACGCGCCGTCGACCCGGGTCCTTACCGGTGGTCGAGCTACCCATTGCCGTGTCCGGTAAGGACCTGCATTAGGCGGAAGGTGAGGGCGTCGTGGTGCCTCTCCAGGCACTCTTCAAAGAGGGGAATTATCGCCGCAATTGTGGCGTGCCCAGCACTGGGTTGCGACAATCGCACTCTCCATGTCGCTATGAGATCCCGCCGCGCGCCGGAGCTCTGTCCGCTGTGCAGTGATTTGTTGAGCCCTCCTGTCAACTATAGTAGTATAAAATAGTAGCTCTTTATACTAGATACTGTAGTTACTTCCAACTCTACATAATATTCTAGGATAACATACAGAATAATACTATAAAAACTAACAGTTCGGCAAGAAAATTTAGAAAAAGAAGCCATGCTACGAAATATTACTCATAGATATAGTACGATTGCTACGAAATTCAATGCTTTGAGATAGTAATACTGTTTCGAAGGGTTAGGTAGATGTCTAAAATACTTCACCCGCATGTCGCCAGTAGTGTTCAGGTCTCATGTGATAGGGGGCGAGCCTATTGCCATCAACTGGGCACAAATCCAGACTAATTTATATATATCCAACCTTTTTTGAAAGCAGTTGTGATCCAGTGGTATCGGCCCCAACTTACGAGTTGTAGGCCGTGAGTTCGAACCCAGGGACTGCAGTCTCGACAATCATAGCGATCGCTTTACGACCGAATTCGGTCACAAAGTCCGGATTGACAGGGGCTGCAGTCTCGACATTCATAGCGATCGCTTTAAGACCGAATTCGGTCGCAAAGTCCTGTCACTCCACACATTACACCTGTCAATGTCCTGACTTTGCGACCGAATTCGGTTAAAGCGATCGCTATGAATGTCGAGACTGCAGCCCCAGGTGTAATGTATGGAGTGACAGGACTTTGCGACCGAATTCGGCCGTAAAGCGATCGCTATGAATGTCGAGATTGCAGCCCCAAGCAGGCACTTTAATTTGTGTAATTCTTTTCACCATCACTGCCCTAAAAATGGTGAATGAAAACATCGTGAGGAAACCGGCATGTCCTAGATTAGAACAAAACATTCGACGACATGTGACATCTGCCAACCCGCACTGGGTACGCGTGGTGGCTTATGTCCACTCCCTCTCACAGAGAGGAGGCCTGTGTCCCAGCAGTGGGAACATTATAGGCTGATTACGTAACATTTTGTGTATTATTTATTTATACACCGATCAAAAATTCATGAAAAAATTAGTAATCTACGTAATTAGCCTAAGATTGTGCTTCGAAATTGATCAATTGATGATTTTTTCTTGTACCATTAACGATGTTTTGGTCTCTGATTGACAAGGCTACATCTCAGCAATCATTATTTTGTAATCACCTTGAATTACCTGCCTTTAATAATTGATAATGCTGATCACATGAAGGAATACTAATGATTAGGAGTAGTATCTAACATTTACATTGATCATTAACATTAAAGAAATTACTGTATGGGTGCCTACAGAGACAGTCTGCACTCGAATATCTATGGCGAAGGCAATATGTCTCGGATATCTATGGTCTGCACCCTATTATTGAGTTCCACCCTTTTAATCACAATCTGCGGGGTAATCGCGTAACGTAACACAGTAACAGTAGCAATGGCTTTAATTTTGACAGTTCAACAACATTTATTGTGTTATTTACTTTGTTGAGCAGACAAATTTTTCGAGCATATGAAGCAATGGATTAATAGCAATATCTTTCAAAATAATTGAGATTAATAGTGTGTTACGCAATTAGGGTGCAGAAGCAATTTGAAGGATATTGCTAATCTTTATGTTCAAAATATTTGTCTGCTCGACAACGTAGGTAAATAACGCAATGAATTTTGTTGAACTGTCAAAATAAACAATGAAAGCCATAGCTTGTAATAGTGTGGTACGCCATTAACCCGCTGTACAGACGCCAGCACATCAAGCTACTACAATCTGTCAAATTTCTTTAATAGATTTTCAACTTTAAGTATAACTAAAGCATTAAGGTTGATTGGGAAAATTTGACAGTTATGGGTAGCTTGACCTGCTGGCGTCTGTACATGTCACATTTAAAAAAACGCATATTTTTAACTTTAAGTACGCCTTACCCAGGCTGGACTGGAAGCGGAAGATGGAGAACCAGAAAGCAGACTAATCGGAAGACATATCTATAGGCCTATAGATATGTCCTGGGGGTCTATTCCGAAGTGCAAAGTGCGAATGTTCGGATCGGACTGACACATGGCCGAACCCATAGATATCCGTGGCCGAACCGAATATTATTGAAAAATGCGAAAAAAGTTTGGATCGGCTGTTGGGTCGGGACCATAGTCAATATTCGAAAAAGTGTAGGAGTGTAGGATCGGAACCGACCGAACCAAATAGTACTATCGTAGCAGGAAACGGCCGATACTACTTCGGAGTAGAACCCCAGGAATGGACTGTAATAGACCAAGTAGGTATATTGTTGGGTATCCAGCTCTGGAATTTTAAACAGCTCCGTCTACCATTCTAACTTTTTTTTTTGGATTAGAAATCATCAAATAACTTGTCCCGCTCTGGGTGGAGCTAGGGCGTATTGGCGTGTTAGACTTTTACTGACTAAAACCCACCCATGTTCCTTCAGTTGCCTATGCCACGGTAACTCTTTCCAACAACCCGCGACCATTCTACCTTACGGATATAAAGAACCACAGCTGATTTACCTACTTGAGGTAATTACTGTGTTTTTACCACCATCCACTTACGTACGTATTTCAAGGTTGAAACCTGTTTGAATCGTAGATAAACACAGTTCTTGTAACGGCCTTGACGATCGTACAATAATTTTAAATCACACTATTTTTTACGGTTGCTTACTTATCTCGGGGAAACATATTTAGGTAAGTACAGACGCCAGCATATCAAGCTACTACAATCTGTCAAATTTCTTTAATAGATTTTCAACTTTATCGCTAAAGCATTAAGCTTCAAGGTTGATTGGGAAAAAATGACTGTTTCGGGTAGGTTGACCTGCTGACGTCTGTACCTACTGCAAAGAAACTGCGGGGTAATTGCGTAACACACCATCAGAGGCCTTACCACGAGCTCTTAACGCGATCCAGTTTACGCTCAGGGATCGAGATGGCGCTAGACGACTTGTATAGCTCTGTCTCTTTCCAACAGCCTAAACTGGATCGCGTTAAGAGCTCGTGGTAAGGCCTCAGTAGCAACAATGGCTTCTATTTTGACAGTTCAACAACATTCATTGCGTTATTTACGTTGTTGAGCAGACAGATTTTTTGAACATATGAAGCAATGGATTAGCAATATCCTTCAAAATGATTCAGATTAGGATTGATAGTGTATTGCAATTCGGGTGCTGCTTCTAAGTAGGTAAGTATTGGCCAAGTTTATATTACAGCTAATGTACATACCTACCTATTTCTTGACTTCTAAAAATAATAGACAACATTTTGACTTTTATTATAGGTAGGTACTCAATTTCTTCTCTGCACTATGGGGCAGTGGGACTACACTATTAACTCATTCCTCGAAGATGTTTTATAAATAACTAGTAATCTGTGCTTAAAAGAAAAGAAGACGTTTGTTTCTTACGTAAATTAAAGGTCAAGTTACGTTCTATCTAAGCCATTTATCAAGATTACGAGAACTTATAGACTAATCTGCCGGAAACTCAACGCGAGTTGACCTGCGGAAGTAAGACAGACGGACTGACGCTTCTATTACACTATAGTACATACATACTTCTACCATAGAATAATTAATAGTACTTACGTACTTCTACATAGACTTTGGAAACATCTAACGGCATAGAGATGAGGCTCTTTGACTTTTGTCATAGGATCATTATTAGTAATGATTTTGGGAAGTTTTTGTTAACCCTGGGTATATAGGGTATATATCTAGTAGTAGTAGATGTCATTATATGTATATTTTTACTTATGTATTTATGTACATACGTATTTATTATACAGCTTATGTATTTATATCTATGTATCTTTTATAGTAAGTATGTTATTTTGCACTGCTGACAACCCCATTTTCTACTCCACGCCGTGACTGTCCATTCCATGGTTGCTTGGAAGGGATCGCAGAAAGCGGTAAGGCCGCCTATTGTATGTTTTAAAATTGGTTTTTGTTCTGTATTTTCTAGTGTACAATAAATAAATAAATAGTTTTATATAGGTACCTATAAATAAATATAATAAGGTAGGGCTACGTTTAAAAAGTCATTCCTAATGAAACTGGAACGAATTCTCTGTAGCATGCGTTAAGGTCAAGGATGCGCTGTACGCTGAAATAATAGCTTTTAAAGTGTAGGAAATATATATCTAACTATCATCATCATCATCAACCTATACATATGTATAGGACTCTCCAATTGCACGCCATTTAGCTCGATTCTCGTAGCAACTCTCATCCAGTTGCTACCAGAGTACTTGTACGCAAAATACGCGCATTGTCGTGGAGTTGCGGATACCAGCCCGCTGTACCTATTACCTTACCAGAGTACTTACCAGCCATCTTGCGAAGATTGCCGCTCCACCTAGCCTGAGGGTGTCCTCATACCTTACGTTTACCGATTCGCGGTCTCCGCTCAAAAGCAGGTCTACCCCAACGGTCGGTATATTCTATTCTACTAATATTATAAGTTACGCGAAAGTTTGAGAGGATGAATGGACGGATGTTTGTTACTCTTTCACGTAAAAACTACTGAATAGATTTTGATGAAACTTAACAATAATATAGCTTATACATCAGAATAACACATAGGATACTTTTTATCCCGATATTCCCACGGGATCGACACTTATGCGCGTGAAACCGCGGGGCGCGCGCAGCTAGTCTAACTATAAACCTACGTACGCACGAATGTAAAAATATCAGGGCGGGATTATATCGTGCACTGGATTTTTAACTCTCGGTGTTAAGCCGAGCATTGAGAATCCAATAGATCGCATTCCAGCGCATCAAACCAACGCTGTTGGATGTTCAACTCTCGGCACTCAGCAGAGCGTTTAAAAACCAGTGCGCGTAAAAAATCGCCGCGGGAAAAACGCGCCCGTGGGGTTAAAATCGATCAATAAATTATCGTATAATAAATGGTAATAACATTCAAACGGCTACGGACAGTATTACATAAAATAATTAGTACCTAACGGCATGCAAATGAAAAATGAACGTCACCAGCCCACGATTGACGTTATAACGACAAATAATTTCCAACTAGACAAGTAATTAAATAAATATATGCATACCTACTCGTAGGAATCATTTAATTCATGATAGGAATAAAAATTAATTGTTTTCTGTCATTTTCCGAACTTGCTTGCCGAGCTTGTCAAAACTTTTTCTTACGATTGTCAATTTTGACCTAAGTACTCCCCAGCCGATCGATTCTGTAAAAATATCACCGTGAAAAGTTAGGTGAAGTGAGCTTAGAGTGAGCAGTCAATAGTGTCAATCCCTAGCAGCTAGCAGTAGTTGGACACCACGCTCACTTCACCTAAGTTCTCACGGTGAGATCCTTACAGAATCGCACTGCAGCTTATACCAAATTATAAAGTATCTGTGTCTCATTAGTGACAGTTGAGCTGATATCCATAATAATTTATTTAACCTCTCCCCCATGTGTTCTCATATCACATCTGACATTGGCAGAATTGTCGACATCGGCACCATTGCCATGGAGGAAATAGATAGTTTGTCTTTAACTACTGATTATTACTGCAATGGCTTCACTATCGAAAGGTAACATAGTCTTATGCCAGCGAGGTAATCGCGTAACTAACTGTAGCAAAGGCTTTAATTTTGACATTTCAACAACATTCATTGCGATATTATATTTATGTTGTTGAGCAGAACATTTTTCAAATATAATATGAAGTACGGACGCCAGCACATCAAGCTACTACAATCTGTCTTTCTGTAATACATTTTCAACAAGGTTGATTGGGAAAATTTGACAGTTTCGGGTAGCTTGACCTGCTGGCGTCTGTACCTAATGGATGGATCGTCCATCTAGCTGGGGGGCGTCCCACACTACGCTTGCCGATACGCGGTCTCCACTCCAGGACTCGTCTGCTCCACCGGCCATCGGTCCTTCGACAAACATGGCCAGCTCACTGCCACTTCAGTTTGCTTACTCTGCAAGCTATGTCGGTAACTCCGGTTCTTTTCCAGATAATTTCATTACTGAGGGGCAATTCTTGTAATTTTAAGACCGTTCACAGTCTGATCTCAGTCTCAATCTGTCAAATATACCTCAAATTTCCCTACATTTTGACAAGTTTTTGACATTTGTTTGTCGCCGATATGACACTCCGACTAGATTTTGAACGTTATAAATTACAAGAATTGGCCTTCTGATTTTATCCTTCAAAGAGACTCCGAGCATATAGCCATAGCACGCTGAGCGAACCTTGAATTTATGGACCAGCCCGTCAGTCAGTGTCCACGTTTCGGCGCCATATGTCATGACGGGGAGGACGCACTGGTTGAAGACGGGAAGACCAGTCTTCAAACACTGTGGGATAGGCAGCGAGAACAACTGAATTAAAAACTCAACACTTTTCAACATTCAACACTCGAGTTAAAAAAACCGGCCAAGTGCGAGTCGGACTCGCCCATGAAGGGTTCCGTTACGTTACGATTTATGACGTATTAAAAAAAAACTACTCACTAGATCTCGTTCAAACCAATTTTCGGTGGAAGTTTATATGGTAATGTACATCATATATTTTTTTTAGTTTTATCATTCTCTTATTTTAGAAGTTACAGGGGGGGGGGGGGGACACACATTTTACCACTTTGGAAGTGTCTCTCGCGCAAACTATTCAGTTTAGAAAAAAATGATATTAGAAACTTCAATATAATTTTTGAAGACCTATCCATAGATACCCCACACGTATGGGTTTGATGAAAAAAAAAATTTTGAGTTTCAGTTCTAAGTATGGGGACCCCCAAAATTTATTGTTTTTTTTCTATTTTTGTGTGAAAATCTTAATGCGGTTCACAGAATACATCTACTTACCAAGTTTCAACAGTATAGCTCTTATAGTTTCGGAAAAAAGCGGCTGTGACATACGGACGGACAGACAGACAGACAGACATGACGAATCCATAAGGGTTCCGTTGCCATTTGGCTACGGAACCCTAAAAATCATGCCTCGTAGTTAAAATTCAACAGCGCGATTTTTAGTGCCGTATTGTGTTGTTAATATAAATAGGTAACAGTAGTGGGCCCGTGGTATCTGCCCCGACTTACGATTGGTAGGTCAAGGTCGTGGATTCGAACCTAGGCAGGCACTTTACTTTGTGTAAATAATTTCATCACCATCTGCTCTCAAAAACGGCACAGGAAAACATCGTGAGGAAACTGGGCTTGCGTGGTGGGTTATAGAATAGAATTTTCTTTAATCAATTTACAAAGACGTAATAAGATTGTTAGTAAAACTTACGACTATGTTAGTAAGAACTGACACACTTAGTAGTGAGCACTTAGTGACGCATGGCCCACTCCCTCTCGAAGAGAGGAGGCATGTGTCCCAGCAGTGGGAATAATATAGGCTGATTATGATTATGCTTGTGCAAATAAAAACAGGCAATCGTAGTTGTGCTATTTTAAGAAACACAAAACAAAAGCAGCCGATCGATTCTGAAAATCTCATAGTGAAAAGTTAGGTGAAGTGAGCTTAGAGTGAGCTGTCAATAGTGTCAATCCCTAGCTTTAGTTGGAATTACAGCTCACTCCACGCTCACTTCACATAAGTTTTCACGGTGAGATGGTTACAGAATCGCACTGCAGTAGAAGTTTCATCCACAGGAGTGAGTGCTACTAGGTCGACCCTTGCAGGATTATCAAAGAACCAAATATCAAGCATAGCTTTCTACTTATCATAGCTTTCTACCTAGCATAGCTTTAAACTATGTAGGTATAATTCAAAGAGGGCATTGAGCCAATAATTTATGCGGTCAATAACGTTTGCCCCTTGTCCTCTGTAATGAGCAACAATGCAATACAACACCTATTGTAAGCACAGATAAATGAGGATCTCTCAGTCTTAGAGTCCCTCATTAGAAATTATCGTCTTAGAGTGGGTAATCATCATCTAATCCCCCCCACGGTGTATACCTACCAGTAAATAAAGGTCTATTTGATGTCTGCTAAAATGCTGATAAAAAACCGAATCTTCCAGATTTAAGTTGAGGATTACAATAGTGAGCAGTGGTGGTTCAGGGGTCTAGTGCGGGTTGGTAGATGTCACATGTCTTCGAATATTTGGTTTACCGTTTTGAGAGCAGTGGTGATGAAATTATTTACACAAAGTATAGCGCCTGTCTGGGTTCTGGGTGGTGATTAAATTGCTTACACAAAGTAAACCGCCTACCTAGGGGGCCTACTCCGAAGTGCAAAATGCGAATGTTCGGATCGAACCGAATATTATTGAAAAATGCGAAAAAAGTTCGGATCGGCTCAGTTGGGTCGGGACCATAATCAATATTCGAAAGACTATAGGAGTGTAGGATCGGAACCGACCGAACCAAATAGTAACTTCGTAGCAGGAAACCGCCTTACATTCGGCCGATACTACTTCGGAGTAGACCCCCGGGTTCGAACCCACGACCTTAAGAGTCGTTGGTTCGAACCCAGACAGACGCTATACTTTGTGTAAACAATTTCATCACCACTGCCCTCAAAACTGGATTACGGTGTGTCCCAACAGTGGGAACATTATAGGCCTTATGCTAATAGTCTATGATTGATGATAGAACGCAAGAAGGCAGAGTTCCAAGCTGTCACAGGAACAGCAGACACCACAAAGACCACAAATCAAGAGTCAAGACAGGGCCGCCTGTCTGTCTAAGGGTCAGCAGAGCAGCGTCCTTCTGTCTGATAAAAATCACCAGTTCTCTAACGCTCCACATCAAGCATCAACACTGCTTCAATCAACCACATTTATTGGCTCGGTGTCAAAGAAAATGACGGCTCAGTTCTCTCACAACGAGTCTCGGCATATTGACGATTTGTTTGACTGCTCTATTGTAGTTTAATAGATACGTTACAATTAAACTTAATTGTAACGTATCTATTAAACTACAATAGAGCAATAGAGCATTTTTGCAACTCTAACACATTTGATGCCACATAGAACTGTATGTGGCATTAAATGTGTTAAGAGTTGCAAAAATAACCAAATTATAACCTAACTTAACTAAGGGCTGATTTTTCGAACGCCAGATAATTTTATCGGAGGAATTATTTAGAATTTTTGACAGTTCTTCCATATAAAAACTATCAGACGTCAATTTTATTCCACGAATAAAAATTATCTGTTGATTGTAAAATAGTCCCTTAAACTATTCACAAATGTACCTATATTATAATTGTAGCGTCGGAAAATTCATCCGCATCGCTGCGCTGTCGACTGGTAGTGTACCCAAGACACTGACGGCATTATCACGTTGTATGGCAATGCTTAGCCTCTGGCCAAGGTAAAAGCCAGCCCTTGGGTTAATACAAGGAATAGAAATACAATTTTCTTTTATCACCCATTTATACAGAAAAAAAACCATCGCGCAAACTATAACCATGAGATTCTAGATCCTAGCGGAGAATTTTTTCAACGGTTATCAAAAAAATATCAGTGGTTTCATAGTAAAGTGCAATACCTACGCGGTCAAAGGTGGTATGTATAGTAGGTACCAACATTTTTTTTTATAACCGACGAAAAATTTCTACACTAGAATCATAAATATGCTGAATTTATGGTTCCATTTTGCACTGATAATTTTTTTCCTGTATAAGGACCGTTGCCTCCAATCCTCCAGATTTAGATATTTAGTGGCGCGCTCCTCGTTATCGATATCTTTAATTCTTAACACCGCTCAGTCATTTATAACTCAGTATCTTAGTTTGGGGTAATCTGTGAAAAATTACACTTCATCACTTTTATTTATATCTGCGTTTGTCTGTATGCAAACAGCATCACGTTGCGGCGACCTGATGTTACGGATGTAAATAAAACCGTAGGTTTGTACGCAAAGCCGTATCTGTGTATAATCTTAAGTAGGTAAAGATAAATCAGGTATACATGAGCTTGTGACCAGCCTTCAACTTGCACTTGACCTAGCCGGGCCACAAGGACATAACAATTTGTATTTATGTTCTGTAAGAAGGTCAACATAAAGTTCGTCACAACTCCCAGTCGTGTGCAATAAACTAGGTACTTACTAAAAAAAAAAAAACTGAATGAATTTGTTGGCAAGTCACCTTGACATTCAAACGTATACTACTGACACGGTAAATATAAGTGCGACTCGTACTGCGTACTCGAGTGTTCGCTCATTTTCTGATTCTCATTCAATTCAGTGCTATAGTTTGACGGAAACTGCTGTACCGCGGAATGCGCGGCGCGGCGGGGGGCGGGACGCCGCCGTGAGCGATGACGAATGAGCGGCCTGCACTGCCCCCCCGTCTCGCCGCGCACTTACCGAAGGCGCGGTACAGCAGTTTTGGTCAAACTATACAGTCTAAGGCGGATCACACATAACAACGCGCCACGCAACGGGGAACAGATAACGCGAGCCCGCGCCGCGCGTGATGTTTTACATACAAAGAAAAAAAAATTGTCAATAAAAACGCATTCTGCGGGGAATTTGGCTCCGTTTCCCGCGTCCCGTCGCGGGTCGCGTTGTAGTGTGTGATCCGTCTAAGTTCTCATACACACGGGCGACATGCGTCAACGGCAGAGGCAACTGCAGCCGTCAATGAGTGTCGACGGCTGCCGTCCATACTATACAGGGTGGCAGGGACATCGACATGCAAACTGTAACCATGGATTCAGCACATGAGTTTAGACCCCATAGCGTCGAAATTTTTCGTCGGTTATTAAAGGTGAGGTGATGATGATGATGCTATGAAATTTTGGACACAGAGACTGCAATACAAGGCTTTCGCTTTCGACGTTGTGATTGGTAGCTTCGGGTCTATGAGTACCCATGGGTTTACTAGGTGTGCCACGCGGTTTCACCCGCCGTTTAGTTTAAAATAATAATAATATTTATTCAAAAAATTATGACATGAAAATTAGTACAGTTTTGCATAAATGTAAATTATATTCCTAAGACTTACGTGCCTGAACTAGGTAATCCTGTGTTTCAGGCGAAAAGAGCTAAAATAGTCTTAAGACAATAAATAATTTAAAGTTTACAATAGAAAAATAATTATATTTTGAGTAGCATAACTCCTAGTTTCTAAATTTGATAAATATTTGTATACCTATATTTACTTTAACACAGTTAGTAAATTCTCTGTTTCTTCGTAAGACATACTTTGGAGAGCTTCCTTGAGGATTCTCTTACAATTTGTATAGTTCAGAGAATAAATGTTTGCTTTCGAGTTTAGTCTATTATATAAGAGAGATCCGTGTTGTTTTAATATAATGCCCATAATAAATAGCTGTCGAACTGTTAATACTTCACAAGATTTGTACAGGAGGTTAGTAGGAAAAAGGAAAGGGCGGAAAGTAGACACTTTGAGAAGCGCCCTCTGAGATCTCTCGATGGTTAGTAACAATGTTTTACCCGTTCCACCCCATGAGGTAATATAGTAAGTTAAAACCGATTGACATAGAGCAAAGTAAACTTGTTTAACTATTTTTGGATCAGCATACAGCGTAACTTTTTAAAAACAAATATATATAATAATATATTATTTAAAGCTTCTATATGTTGTTGAACGAAAGTGTTTCATCTATTATATAACACCAAGGTATTTGTTGTATTTGCCATTTTAATGTTAGGACAAACACATTGGTTATTTGTGGAAATTGAAAAGAAATCGGGTTATTTATAAATTACTTCGTTTTCACTTAGCGTTCAATTATTGGTTTTTTTCTCTGCTCTGCTCTGCTCCTAAGTGTTGAAGCATGAGGTGTTGAATAGCCTCTAATCTAACCTTTCTCTAGAATTGGGCTATCAAATGCAACAATATGTTTTCAAGTCTTTTTTTTTTTTTTTTTGAGGATGGGAAATCATCAAATGACTCCTCCCGCTCTGGGTGGAGCAGGAGGGAGTGTCAGACTCTTACTGACTAAAACCCACCCGTGTTCCTTCCTTAGCCCTTTATGTTCCAGGGCAGCGGTAACCCTTTCGGACAATCCCGCTACCCTGGCAGGCTTCGGCCCTGTGGGGCCCCGTCACTCATGCTGACATCTCTTTGAGGCGCGCGTGGAACACAACACGCCGTCCGGCACGGGCCTGGTCCTGATCGGAGGGTGAGTTACCCAT
The DNA here is from genome assembly GCA_951799955.1 of Apamea anceps. Taxonomy (NCBI): domain Eukaryota; kingdom Metazoa; phylum Arthropoda; class Insecta; order Lepidoptera; family Noctuidae; genus Apamea; species Apamea anceps. The sequence continues at coordinate 7,159,139 of OX637517.1, forward strand.
TACTCACCGCCCGCATGTTTTCAAGTCTGACAGTAAGTTCCAGAGATTAGCGCGTCCAAACAAACAAATTCTCCAGTTTTATTTTTAGTAGACAGATACACAAGAATCCTTTGTGACCTTCATCTGTTATAGTATTAACGGTTAGAAACTAGAAACTATAATAATAATAATTTTTTTTTATTTTTTATTCATAAGTTCACAGAAGTATAGATTACATAGAAATTACATCATTACAAAGTAACTTAATATTATGAGAAAAATAATAATCTATGCCTAAAATAAATCTAGTGTATATCTTCTAAATATTGGTTTATGGCCTACTGAATTCAATAGCGACCTGCCTGATGTAGGTTTATTCAAACCTGTGTAATAATAGTGTCGTTATGATTTATCATTTTTACGTCTCGTAAAGATGCTGCAGTGTGGTTGTAACATTATTTGTAATATTGAAAACAATCATAAACGTTGACATGACCTCGAACACAACAGGTTTTTTCATCGGTACCGAGTATACTTAGCAATTATTTCATGATTTAATTTGTACACATAGGTACATTAGTTTCCATAGCTCGTGAACAATCAAATAAGGCCGTCAAAATTTTAACGATTATTCCTCGTACCACCGCTCCGAAATAACCTTGCTGACTGTTTTGATAGCTTCATAGCGAGAAGGACCTTATACTTAAGATATCCAGTTTCAGAAGCTTTGACCAGGAATTCAGGTTGGCTGAAGTTTTTGGGCATTTCCCAAGCTAATCAAGACATCACAGTAATGGCCAGGTTTCTCTCATAAACATCCATTAAAACTATTCTCCCATTTCTAGAGCTGGGACGATGCCATCCAAATTACTGTAATTAAATTTACGCATTCCGGAAGTGCACTCAGCTTTAAATACAAGGCGCTTGAGTTACATAAATAGCGTGTCTCCAACAACAGCGTGCGCGCACGCATCGGTGCGGTGTTTGACGCGCCTTCCTCCGTCGCCCACGCTGCTCGCGCCAACCGATGCGTTGGCATAGGTTAGGAACCCACTGGCAGCTCAACGGCGTGCCTTTCCCGCTTTGAACTGGCTTGGCTTTTTCCGCTGACACCGATTTATGCATCTATGAACATAATTTCAGCTGAGATAATCTTACGACTGTAGAAACACATGTAAATAATTTTACTACGATACAATGTGAAATCGCACTAGCATAAAATTGAATGTTTATTAAGTAGATAACAATGTTTGTGTGCTACTAAAAGTCGTTCAACTCTGCATCTTCATAACACATGTCCTTCAACAGATCATTATCTGCATTTTAGAAATAAAATGTAGCTTACTTACAAGTACACACACACACACTTACACTTCATTGTCTTTAAGATGTAAAATAAAAGCGAGAGTCCACCTAGCGAATGTTTCTCTATGTAGATATAACTGACAGTTTTTACTTAATGTACTCACACAGTGTGCCTATAATCCTCAAAAGCTTGGCGTGGGAAGTGTGAATCTCTTCAATTCTTTACAAACATTTTTCAGGTAAAATTGACTGCAGCAGAGCAGAGGTTTTTCACCAAAACCATGCCAAGTAACAAGATATCCGTCCAGCGGCATGACCAATTGCCAATTAAAATAAACCCTGCATGTAATAATTTAAGCCGTGATACGAGTAGTCATGTAAGATCAAAATTATACGGTCACAGACCGTCATGATTCGTTAACAGCCACGTCCAAAAATAAGTCATCGGCCTGGCCTTGGTGTGAGCTGAACACAGCAATATTATGCGCACTCCGATGCATGATAATTGTACAACAAAATATTATAGACTCGAGATTTATACCTTTACTAAAGGGTAATAATCATATTTTACAAATAATGGACAAACAGGTAAGCATAAATCAACAGGAGTTTGGTATTAGAGTAGCGAAAACGAGTGATAGTAAAATAAGATATACCTACTGGACGGACGACGCGCGACGTTTCAACCAATTGATTCACTGTGATTGAATCAATTGAAGAAGGTGAAGGTGGAGAAATTATATCTATCGATCGACATTTTATGATTCGGTAAGTTTTAAGTTTCATTTTATTTGGGGTCGGCGTAACAAGTCTTTTTTTCCATACTTCTCTATTAGTCATCATCTCGGTAGAGGAGGAGGTTGGATCAAACACACATAAATATAATAAATATATTAACAGTACATCGATCATTTCTTTGGTCTTCCTCTAGTCTTGAGCCATCGACATTCATACTCTAAACTTTATCACGTCCCCATTCCATGACAACCGATTTCCACACAACTTTTCAGTTAGGTACTGGTGCCACTTTCAGACTTCCTCTTTTACGTTTACAGGATTCATATTGATTTTTTCATCCAAATTGAAGGTAAATGTTAATCGTGTAGGTACCTATTCCAGCAATAGAGGCGTTAGAGGAGGATCTAGAAATCCCCACAAAAAACGATAAAATTGAACTGACTTTTTATGGAAGTGTAGTGAAGGTGAACAGCTGAAAACAACCTTTTTTTGAACTACGTTTGTTGTTTAAGTTGGTATTTGCTGATTATAATATTTTTTGTTGAAAGATATTATCTATCTACCTACCTATTTTAATCATCTATATTAATCTAACGAGCATAGATTATATTTAATGCCTGATAATGCTAACGTTTAAGTTTTCCTTCATAATCTGTTCAATGCTAAATATGATGTAGGATTCCACCTTATCATTTAAAATTACGGGTTTAAGAACTGCTAATACTGAGAGGTTACCTATTTGAAAAAAAAAATTGAAAACATAACTTCAAGCCTGTTTTCCGTGAAGTTTTAGCTGTCTTAACCTTCAGGGAAAACAGCACCTATAGTACACCCACATATAGGAAGTGGCGAAGGGCGGGCGTTTTTGGGGGACTGTCTTTTGTAATTTTGACGTTCGAAAAGTGCTGATTCTCAGCCTAATTTGAATAAATGACTTTTGATTTGATTTGATTTTATTATCTCGCCCTGAAAATCAAAGGAGGTTCTGCCTCACGCTCAGCAGTAAAGTTTGCAACTATGAGACCAACGAGGCTGTAGAAGTGAGGTTGACAACAAAAATAGTTTCAATTCTCTTTCTGAAACTGATGTCACTGAAGTTTCTTGGTTAGTGTGCATAGTGCATACTCACGAGTGACACGTATCGACGGCAGAGGCAACTGCAACCGTCGACATCGTGCCGCTCGTGTGTATGCAGACTTAGGCACACTGAGAGATGAGTAATTATAACATAGTATTGCATTAGATATCAATAATATAAACATAGAGTCATAGGTAAATTATAATGTACAGCCTATTATGTCTGATAATTACGCATCAGTACCTAGTGGAAAATAACAGAAGGGCCGGGAAACACGCGCCTCGTGAGATAGGTCTGTCAATGAAAACAGTTTATTTTTATAGCTGACACGCGATCAGCTGGTATTCTATTTAATATGTGAAATATTTATAGAAATAATTTTGTTTTGCCTCTTCTTGCTCACAATCTGTATAGATCTATGTGAGAGGACAGTCAAGTTTGCCCGATTGAATCTTGTGGAATGATTTTTTAGCTTGCGAATTCCTTTTCCATTCATGAGGTGGTTTGCCAGGATGTTTTCATCTTCAAATGTTTCTGTGGTCGCTAAAGATAATGGGAGGTCTTACTGCTACTGCTGAAGAAAATATAAAATGGGTCCAAGCATACTGCCCTGAGGAACACCGGCAGTAATAGGGTATAGTTTTGATGAAGCTTCAAGATTATGTACAAAGAAATACCTATCCCTCCAGCACAACATCAAGATTAGGAAGAAGTTTTTATTATCTCATAGAGAAGACCTTCGTGCTAAACTCTATCAAAAGCCTGACTAATTTCAAGGAATGCAGCAGCACAATGTTCCTTATCTTCAAATGTATTGTGAATTTCACGGATAGGCCTGTGGATTGATATACTTTATGATTCTAACTTAGTATATTGTCGTAGATTTTTTTAATTTTTTTTTTAACTTTCATGGTTGTTTTTACATTTTACGAAATTTGACGAATCGTAGTTATGGTTTAGGTACCTGTACCTACTCGTCTACTTCAATAATAACAGGTAGCATGATAAAACACTGTAAACCCACGCTATTATAAAATGCAACCGCTAATCCGTGTTTCTGTCTAGCGTCTGTTTATTTTTTGAATGGCTAGGCTGTAAGGATAGTCTTGGATAAACCGCCTGACTATCGGAACGATTTAGATAAAAGCAGAATAAAAAAAAAACATAACAACGCTTGCATAAACATGCTACGCATAATTATAATGAATCCCGTAAATTAAATACTTCATAAAACACTGTGACAGGTTTTTTTTATTAGCCCACCCGGTCCCACTCCCGGGCAAAAGCTTCCCTCCACTGCTTCCATTTTTCGCGAGCCAGCGCGTTCTCCTTTCAGTTTTGACGGAACCTATCCAACTCGCCCCGCCATCTCTGTGGTCTGCCGCGACCCGCCTCATTGTCTCAGGGCACCAGTTCTGTGGCATTTGGGCCCACAGTTTGTGTGTGTTAGTGTAGCATGCGGCAGACAAATTAATTATTTACTTATTATAATAGTACACATACTGGCTCTGGTTATTTGGATCCGATTTTGTAACAGGAAAAACAAACTTAGGAAGTTTTTACATGTATTTTTTTATCTTCACAATAAGAAATAACATATTTATTTTATCAGTATTCTATAATAACCAGTTACATGACCCTTCCGCATTTAGTTTTCTTAAAAAATTATATTAATTAATTGCTTATAGTTTTTTTTACTAAATTCCCAAGACTGACCTTTTATAACGTCTCAAGATATATGTATATATATAGCTTGACAAAAATAAAAACCAGTTAACTTTTAAATTGTAGCCTCGAATTTTATTATTCTTTTGAAGTTTAAATGTAAATAAAAACTACACACAATTATTATGTGATTTACTGATTATATTTATAGCACTTATTCATTCGTGTTGTGTCGTACGGTACAACTCGTAGACAAGCCGATCGGTTCTGTAAAAATCTCACCGTGAATAGTTAGGTGAAGTGAGCTTAGAGTGAGCTGTCAATAGTGTCAATCCCTAGCATTAGTTGGAATGACGGCTCATTCCACGCTCACTTCACCTGAGTTTTCACGGTGAGATGGTTACAGAATCGCACTGCTGAGCGCTGAAATACTCATTTTACTATTTTTCAGGGGTTAACCAAAGGCCAACCTAATTTTTAAGGCATTGTGGTCATTCCGTATAGTCTCTTCCATTTTTTATATTTCTATGGTCTCCTCCCAACCTCCCGCGTGGGAAGCCACTTGGTTTTTAAATAGCTGGCACCCCGGGGGTAACAAGAGCACGACTACTTAATGATGTCATTGATGCCGGGGTGCCTTGGTATCCAGCCTGTGTTCGTACTGCAGGATAGGCCATGGTGTCCGGGGTAGTCGACACCTTCAACGCATTGGCAGCGATGCAGAACCACGCAAGGAGCGTCCAGACATAGGTAAGTAGCGAGCCGGAAGGTGGTGTCACTCAGCATAGCGCCTATGTTGGGTGACAGTAGCGTCTGAAACCAGAGGCCTGTTCCCGCTCTCACTGTCCCACAGACAGTAGGCGGGCACGCTCAGCAGAATTGGTGGACGTATTAATAAGATTATTCCGTATCAAACTGCAAAGCGGTTCATCTCACTGTGTCTGGGTAGATGAGTTCATGGGCCGATCTGTATCCGGGCAAGCCATTATCAACAATTAATCAATTCCCAACATTTTTCAGGACTCGGGCTATTTATAATAAGGATTAGTCGATAATTTTCCAATTTTTCAGGGCTCGACTTAGCTCTTAAAATGTAATTTTACAAACTTCAGTATTTATTTATATCTAAACGTGATTGACCGTTAGCAGACGTAGGTATGTTAGTATATGTTCCTACCTATTACCCTATAACATTACGTATTACATTCACTGTTTAGCATTTTCAGTTAGTCGTAAGGTCAGGGGGTCAGGACCCTCATTGTTCTTCCAATTTTATTATTCATCCTTCTTCAGACTTAAGTTTATTGTATGTTCGTTATTGGGAAGTATTTGAATTCGACAAAGTAAAGTAAGTAAGTAAGTAAGTGAGTAAGTTTGGATTTGAAGTAAATCCATACATTACTCTTGAGCCTATTATTTATTTATTTATATATACTTTATTGTAGGTACACCACAAAGTAAAAAATACATCAAACACTACAAAATATTTACATATACAATGGGCGGCCTTATCGCTTTCTGCGATCTCTTCCAGGCAACCTTAGAATGGACAGTGATTTTCCTGGACATAAAATTGGACATATTTGGTCTATATTTTTTTTCCAGTGGTCCTACCCCTTTTTTTTTTTTCAGGATGGGAAATCATCAAATGACTCCTCCCGCTCTGGGTGGAGCAGAAGGGAGTGTCAGACTCTTACTGACTAAAACCCACCCGTGTTCCTTCCTTAGCCCTTTATGTTCCAGGGCAGCGGTAACCCTTTCGGACGATCCCGCTACCCTGGCAGGCTTCGGCCCTATCGGGCCCCGTCACTTCTGCTGACATCTCTTTGAGGCGCACCACGTGGAACACATACGCGCCGTCCGGCACGGGCCTGGTCCTGATCGGACGGTGAGTTACCCATTACTCACCGCCCGCAGGCCCGCGCCTACGGTGGCCGGGAGTCGTCACGCGGCTCCCGACGCCCGGGGCGTCTCCCGCGGCGGCTGAGGCGTGAGGTGCGCAAGGTGCGTTCCCTCGCCCACCCCGCCGCCTCCTTCGCTAGCATGACTGCTTCGCAGAAGGAGACGACTGCCTCCCACTCCCTCTCGCTCCGGACCCCTACCCCTGCAGGGTATTTGAGTAACGCACTATCAGTAGCGATGACTTTATGTAATTTTGATTCATTGCATTATTTACGTTGTTGAGCAGAAAATTTTTTCAAACATATGAAGCAAAGGATTAACAATATCTTTCAAAACCATTAAGATTGTGTGTTACTCAATTAGGGTGCTGGGCACATAAGTATCACGGGGCCCCTGTGTAGATAAGTAATAAATTCATCAAATATTTTGCTACTTAACTAATAAAAGAAACATAATACTGATATTTCATGCGTTTGGGGGACGAGAAACTTACTGTAAATCGCACTGCAAATAAATTATTTTCCCATTTAATGCATAGAATGGAACGGCGGCTGCAAAGAATTAGTTTTTTGATGGCAGGCCGGGGCCCCCGTCGATCGCGGAGCCCTGGGCACTTGTCCAAACACCAGAGTGCCCAATGGATAAGAGGGGCCTGCCTGGGTATTAACTCTGAGAAGATTATCAAACTTAACAGACTTTTAATTGGCCCCGATAAATTCTGGGATTAATTAAAAGTTTGTTACTTAACTAAGATTTTGATCAGAGGATCAGGGTTACGTGATTTGGGTCCACAAGGGTCCAAATGTCTAATTCAAGTTTTCCAGAGCATTCATTGCTTCAAAAAGGTTTATCCCTGTTACCCGAAATAAGCAAGGAGGTACTACGCATATAGAAGTTCTCTATGCCCAGTAGGTACCTACCTGCTTATTGCTATTAAAATGTTCTATAATAATAGAACATTTACCAACACGATTACGACATCCGTGAGGGGTGATAACACTGATAGTAGGGCGCAACGACCCGGATTTGTATAAGAAATAATCTAAACTACATAAAAGTAATTATAAACTTACAATATCAAGTGGAGCGTCACGTGTCGTGGCAAAACAGCTGACGCGTAGTTAGAAGTACCTAAGAATAAATCTACGCCTTAAGGGGGATGCGCTAGGTAGCCCTCGAAAGTTATTGTTTTTACATATACTTACCTAACTAGTTTCAACTTTTTGACAAACTGACCGACTATTTAATTTTGACAATTCAAAGGTACCTGTAAATGGTTTAATTGAAATAAATGCATTTGTGTTTTGTTACGGTCGCGAATCATATTTTAATCTAATCAGCAAACAACCTGACACTATCCTGCAAATCGCAGGCAACCCTATACGTTTGCGTATACTTTTGTGTCGAGACAAGCTATATGTACAGACGCCAGCAGGTCAAGCTACCCGAAACTGTCAAATTTTCCCTATCAGTCTTGAATCTTGAATCAAGACTGATTGGGAAAATTAGCTTGACCTGCTAGCGTCTGTACGATAACTTTATCGGGAAATGATTATATAGCCAGTCTGCAAGGTTGTAAATACCCTAATAGTATCATTATCGCAGGTTACAGGAACTGCTTAATGGCGCTAAACTCTAATCTCTGGGCTGATTTAATTCAGATTGCCATCGACACGCTAAGAAGAGGTTTCAAACTAGCGACCATCACGACACAAGTTTACAGGGTCATGCAACGGGGAAATAACAAGGGAACTTAAAGTAGTTTCATCACTCATAGAGAAAGATGAAAAGTGCCATATAGCAACTATGTTACCGAAGATATTGTATGCATTCAGCACATTTGCCAAAATCTTTTTTTGGGAGCCAGCATCTAGGCCCTTTATAGCGGAATACAACACTGACGTGAGCCTAAAACACGCATCGAGGCTCCTGTGTTCCTCGGAGAACACCAGACGTGCACACGTGATACGATAACATGTCTAGCCTGCGTCAGCCGAAGCTTCCGCAGGCCTTTAGGCGATCATAGATTTAGTTTGGTCATTTACATAACCCCAAATTTTATAAGATGTCCCCATAATTAAAAAAGAAGCTATGGTACTGATTACATCAGAAGCGCAAATAGTCTGGCCAGTGGTCTACATTAAGAATCATCACCGTCACACCGGAACGGCAGCAGCCTGCAGCGGCACGGCGAGCACTTTCAGTGTGAAATAATTTTAAACTTTATCTACATAATTAAAAGACCAATATCGTTTGAAAAGGTCGCGCAGCCACGCGCGTCCGCCCGCGGCCTCTCGCGGCGACACGAACATCATTATGGGGCATTCTGGCGTCGCTGCCGGCCGCTCCCGTTCCGGTGTGAATCGGCCTTTACCCGGTAATATGTCACATGCCAACATCTTTGTTTTATTCAGTCTCATCAGCCCTCGATGTATTTTATAGATATCGCAATAATATGACGCTAATGATTAGAGATGTTATGGACATGATATTTCTGATCTGGATACCTACGTATATGGATATAGGAATAAAATTATATCGGTTTCGGATACGTTTACGGATATGTAATTATTTCGGATTCTCCGTTAGTTTCGGATAGTTTCGGTTACGGATATTAGATTGAAGTAAAATATAGACACAAATAGTATGTAATAATTTGGTTTTATTTATAGGTTTTATCTAGTCTAGATTATCATTTGGTATTATACTCAGTCATATAGGTAAGTAATTATTTAGAGATGTTATAAAAATCTGTCGAAACATGTCGTTTTTTAGACTCCGTCTTTATACGAAACTATCCGAAACTTGTGAAACGGATACGGTTACGGTTACGGATATATTTTTATTTCGGATATCCGATAGTTTCGGTTACGGTTACGGAGCTCCTTAACATCCTTGATAATGATATCTTCCATGGACAGGGCCGTCTTAACTATATTTGGCGCCGGGGTGCAAAAATTAGCAAGCCAAAAAAAAATGTTTTTCATTTTTTTATTCAGTAACGTTTTATTAATTTCCACAAAACAACAATTTTACACCCCTTGCACCATAATTAGCATTTCACTACATAAATTAAATACTTAACTCTTTTTCATTACAAAATAATACCTATGCCAAACGATACGTATGCCGTATGGCACTTACTATATCTGTCGCAATTTTATGATAGTGCTAGAAACTGAAACTTTTTTTGACACATTTGTATTGGTAACTAGATACCTACGACGGGCGCCGATATGTCAAAAGGCGGGCGCCGCGTGTCAAAGGGCGCGCGCGCACTCACTTGTGGCCGCAAGTTCTCTTTGAATTGCCGAGTGTGTTTGTTGGAATATAAATTTAATTATTGTTGTAATAAGATCTAAATTGGCTTGCACATTGAAAGTCGAATATGCCGAAAACGAGGCGTATGTTTAGTAAACAATATTGGTGCCAATATTTTTATAGATAAGTATAACGAATATTTGTTAAGTAGTTTTTCAAACTGATTGTGATTGATTAGGATTACGCATGGGTGGGTAAGTATAAGGCGAGTGGCTTGCGCCTGAGAGATTTTTAAAGAATAGATCGGCAGTTCTTTAACAGTTATTATTATTATTTTCCTCCGAATTTGCATGACTGTCAAAATCACAATGATCTTTATTTTCATTGCAATGAGGTTGCTGATTGGTTGCTGCCACTTACAAGTCTGTCAAAATCCCAGTGATCTTTATTCTCAATATAATGAGGTTGCTGTTTGCTTGCTGACTGACAAGTCAGTGAAAATCACAAATCTTATTCTCGTTTCATTATGGTTGCTATTGGGTTGCTGCTGTTAGACGTAAACGTACTGTGAAAGGACTGTAGAGCTCTCGGTGAAGGAGCCACCGCCGTACATAACTATTTCTGCCGCCAAGTTGAAAATCAGCTTTCAGCTTTGTCTCGGGGATGGCAATTGATTAAAGACAGTGCACAATTATCATCAGGTTAGCCGTCGGCTTGTCTACCATCGAATAACATTAACAATAAAAACAAACGGAGTCATATTCTAGTGGTATAGCAAAGTCAGAAAAAAGAACGAAAGAAAATACATTTATTTGCAGTAAACGTGACACGTAAAAAAAAAGTAATACACACAAACACAAAAAGAACAAGCTGGCGGAATATAATATGCATCACATCCACGCAAAACTGCCATCGTTCAGCATGACGTATCAATTACAATAGGAATCATTTTGAAAGATATTGCTTCATATTATGTTCGAATTTGTTTTCTCACCAACGTAAATTACGCAATGAATGTTGTTGAACTGTCAAAATCAAAGCCATTTCTACTGTTGGTATGTTACGCAATTACCACGGCTAGATATACTGATCGACTAGGGAAAACAGAGTTACGAGTATGTATGACATAGGTAGCTACGCATAATCTATTCCATATTGATTCGTTATCAGAGCGTAGGTACTGTTTTTCTAAGAGACTAATGAGTCGGTCTAGACATAAATAGCACAATTAATTGGCACTCAAGGACTTGAACTACTTTATATACATCCACGAGACCTCTTTCATAAGTAAGTGCTTACCTGATATGCAATGAGACAGGGCTTATCTCACGACATTTAGTTCCGGCTAACATTGTAAATATGTGTTCTTGAATTACTCATTAACTCATTAGCATTTACATATTAATCACAGTTATACAGGATGGCAGGGATATCGATGCGCAAACTGTAACCATAAATTCAGCACATAATTCTGGCTTTTAAACTGTTCTAGCGTAGAAATATTACGTCGGTTATAAAAAAAAAAACCGCTGTTTTATAGAAAGGTGCGATACTTACGCGGTTAAAATTTTTGGAACAGCTATTTTTGAAGTGAACACTTCTTTAGCGGCGTTGTGCACTTTTGTTGTGATGGGTAAAAAATGTTAAACTCGCGTCAGGACACGTGACCTGATCGAAAATTCGTAAGACGGAGCTCGCGTCAGGACACGTGACCTGATCGAAAATTCGTAAGACGGAGCTCGCGTCAGGACACGTGACCAGAGGGGCAATTCCCGTAATTTTAAGAACGTTCACAGTCTGATCTCAGTCTCAATCTGTCAAAAAATACTCTTAATTTCCCTACATTTTGACAAGTTTTTGACATTTGTTTGTCGCCGAGATGACACTGCGACTAGATTTTGAACGTTTTAAATTACGAGAATTGGCCTTCTGATCGAAAATTAAGAAGACGGAGGGAGAGTAGACCGCCTTCCAAAATATCAAAAATGCACAACGTTAATATTCAAGTTTTCACTTCTGCCGGCACTCCCGGAATGCAACCCGTTGATTTTTTTTAATAACCTACGAGCCGAAAAAATGCAACGTTTGTAGTTCAGAATCATGTGCTGAATCCATGGTAACAGGCTGCGAGTCGATGTCCCTGCCATCTTGTAAAAGGTACTCTATGATCTTGTCTTAGCCCCTTTATTTCAACAAATAGGAGGAATTTAAAGAAGATTGTTGGCTTGCACCCGTCTTTACCGTACTTTGTTAGGTTGACTGGTATTATGATAGTCTAATGTGTCCCATCACTATATGCTTCCTCAGAAACTTCACACTAATTGCGTAACACACATGCAATTGCAATCTGAATGATTTTGCAGAATATTGCTGATCCATTTCTTCATATGTTCGAAAAATTTGTCTGCTCAACAACGTAAATAACGCAATGAATGTTGATGAACCGTCAAAATGAGAGCCATTGCTACTGTTACCCCGCAGGTAATCTCTTCGCACAGGTGAACAGGTGTAATTTTTTTTATCGCTTTAATTTAGTAAGAAGAACTGCGTGGTAATTGGGTGTGTTAGCCAATTACCACGCAGTTCTTACTAAATTAATGATCTCTGAAATAAGACACACTACCTAAACCTTACACAGCACATAAAGTAACACTATCTTTTAACTATGGTTTTATCTCCTATTTACGTACGAGTGATATCGCAATCTAATCTATCAAATGTATTTACACTGACACCTGGGGCGGCGCCCTGTCTCCGTGCTGAGAAGTGCAGACGCCAGAAGGTCAAGCTACCCGAAACTGTCAAATTTTCTCAATCAACCTTGAACCTTAAGGCTTTAGCAATAAAGAAAAAAAAATGAAAAAAATGAAAATCCATTAAAGAAATTTGACAGATTGTAGTAGCTTGATGTGCTGGCGTCTGTACAAACATTTTAAACCTTAAGACAAATGTCGTCGGTAGTAATTCTTGAAGATTGAGAGACCGATTTAGATGAGCATCTTTTTTACTTTTTATTCTAACTAGCCTGTATCGTCCCTCTGCAGGGCAAAGGCCTCCCTCTCCCTTTTCCATAGAATTATGTCTTTTGCGAGACTTTTATTACGATAAGATTATTATGATTACGTGTTTTTACAAAAAAAAAAAAACAATGTAAAATGTCTATATCAGCACCAGCGCGATTATTTCAACTCTTCGTAGTATTTACCTAAAACGAAAGTCTGTATCATATGTTTGATGTTCTGGAAACTGCTTTTTGAGTTGAAATAAATCAGAACGTTGTCTTCCGGACTAGACCATGTGTATTTGATACACTTACAGAATGCCAAAGTCGTGATATTTTTTAACGTAAACAACGTGCTGCTCCTGGTACGTCGTTCCAGATATTTTTGTTTTGTCACTGCTTTACAATATTTACAAAATAATAATAACATTTGAACAGTAGGTACAAACAACAGTATTACTTCTGCGGAGTAATTGCATAACACGCTATCTGTAGCAATGGCTTTTAATTCCGACAGTTCAACAACATTCATTCCGTTAGGTATTGCGTTATTTACGTTGTTGAGCAGACAAATTTTTCGATCATATGAAGGGATTAGCAATATCCTTCAAAATGATTCAGATTGAGATTAAAGTGGGTTACGCAAAGGGTGCTATAACTATTTGGAAAAATTTAAGATGATGTACACAAATTAAAAGTCAGCGGTAAACAAGTTATCTTGTCAGACGGAGCAAAAATAGGCAAAGAGCTATTAAAATAATGACGCGTTCGAATTGTTATTTCGTAATGTTAAACGTAAAAATCTGTAGTAAATATAGGTTTTTGTGTCGAATCATTGTTTCCGACGATAAAAATAACAACATCCAATTATGAGCATATTTAATATGGAAATAAAATTGATTGTAAATGTTCAATCATCACCATTATCATCAATGGTAGCCTTGTTACCTATTGAGGTATACTTGTAGAGGGTGATTGGTATTTGTATGCATTTCTTGAAATGGTGATACTGATACTACATGGTCTTCACATGATCTGACCAAGATTATGTCTGGACTTTAAAAGAGACTGTGACCTCTGACTCTGAGTTTATTTCGGCCTTTCTTCTCAGAGTAGTCAGATAGGAAACGGCGACTTCATCTAGTTGTGAAAGTGTGGAAATAAAATCATTTACCATTTACTACTTTGCAGCATCTTTGACCCGATAACTTGGGGTCCAAAATGGGTTGCTTCGGAGATATCGATCTTTTTAAGATTTTTCGGAAATTTCCCATCGCCATCGCCATGTTTTTCAGTAAAAACTCTTACCATCTACTCTGCTTCACCTACCATCACCACTAACCTAACCTAACCTAACCAAGTGACATACCTACTCGCTAGATAATTGATCGAATCGATGATTTGTATGCCCATGTGACCATAGAACTTGGAGGACACTTTTATAACAAAACATCTATGTACTAAATACCCATGTTTGCAAATCAATAAATGATTTAATTTGAATCCTCATCGAATAGAACATCGGTCTACAAACTTCGTCTATTCGTGACTACGAGAGGTGTCTGCACACTTGACGTGTCCCCTTGTCATCATTTTAGGTGCCATTACATCACATTAGCCAGGTCAGGGGCACTTTGAACAGTGGGCGGCGGCAGTGTGAACTTAGGGCCCTAATCTTTACTACTTCCTCGTTTACAGAGTACGATCTGTGCCGTTTGAAAACAACTAACATTTGGGTTATCATTTGATCAATTTATGAATGAAGACGAGAATTGCCACTTGGGTAACTGTTATGGTAAAATAATATGCTTTACAATTTTGTTGCATACGTAATTTGATGTAGGATTTATACTTTGCACATAATATATGGTTTCTCTATGGAATAGAAGACAAAATTAAATGTCTCGAGAAAGAAAATACAGTGAAAAATTCTTATGTAAGAAGAAAACTCACGTGAAGAAAAGTCGTTTGTACGTTCGGAGAGAGGATCGATATAATTATGTAGGCTCAAGCCTACATAATTATATCGATCGTTTAATGTAATATTATGAAATAATATCACGAGTCACGATATATTGACAAAACCATTAACAAAATTCACAACAGTTAAATTTATTATAGACATTCCTAATTTTACCTATTTCTATTTAGTTTATCGTACGAAGAAGATTAATACGTTTTTAAGGTGAAAGATATTGGATGTTATGCCAGGCTTATCTTACCGAAATATAGCGTATCTGTGCTACGAAATATTACGGGTTATAAATCTAGATTAAGCGAATATTTTTTATCAGAAATATCCCAATAAATGTGACATGATAGCATTGCTAAGTTTGGTGAAGGTGAATTATTTAATGTAGGTATCTTAAGATAAACTTTTTGACGTGTCAGAAACGTACACAAAATTTCATTCAGTTTGTGCATAAGTACTTATCTGAATGAAATTTTATTGTGATTATGAATGTAGTATTTTTTTAGATTGTAAGTAAACTCAGACAGACGGAAATAAACAGAATAAAATTCGACAGGCAGTAGATAAGTAAAGGGTAACGCACACAGACTTAGCCAATATAAGTCTGTGGTAACGCATAAACGCAAATTACATTATATCTGAGATTTATTTTTCTGGTGATGGAATCCGGAAAATACCGCCCTAATCGTAACAACTGCCAATCCCAATCTGAATCATTTTGAAGGATATGCAAATCCATTGTTTTATGTGTTCGAAAAATATGTCTGCTGAACTGTTACTGTTAGTTTGTTACGCAAGTACCCCGCGGTTATGTCTATATATGTACAAGTAAATAAATCTTAGACTGTTTATATTAGGTTCAACTAGTGTCTATTAACCTTGGCGTAGGCGCGTGTCATATCACGGAAAATGAACAAACGCATCGTTTCGAACTCATTGGTATAAACATTCAGTTTTCCTACGCAAATACTACATAGTTGTAACAATATAATTTAAAACAGTGTTAATGGAGGTTCCTTGCCCGTTCTTCTCTCTTAAAACTTACTACGCTTTGTAATGGGCACAATCAACCTATAATTTTCCCACTGCTGGGACGCAAGCTTCCTTTCTGTGAGAGGATGTGGGCCGTAATCCACCACGCGGGCCCAGGGGCTGTAGTCTCGACATTCATAGCGATCGCCTTACCACCGAATCCGGTTGCAAAGTCCTGTCACTCCATACATTACCTACACCTGTCAATCCTGGACTGCGACCAAATTCGCTCGTAAAGCGAACGCTATGAATGTCGAGACTGCAGACTGGGTTGGTAGATGTCACATGTCTTTGAATAATTTGTGGTTCTAGGACATGCCGAATGGAATGGGCAACTATCATCATATTTCTGAATAATCGACTGTAAATGGTTTAATTGAAATATATATTTTCATTAGTATATTTGTATTATTAAGTACTAGCTTCTGCTCGCGGCTTCGCCCGCGTGGAGGTCGGAAATTATCCCACGGGAACGTGCTAACAGGATAAAATGTATGTGCACCAGGATGCCATCTATCTCGCGGGCCCTTTGTGGCTAATTACAATAGAAAACCAATTGTGTCTCATTAATGGTGATTAAGAGGGTACCTATATGATATCTTTACCTAAGTACCTACCTAATTAAAAAAATAAATAAACTCAATAACAGAAAATAAAATACCTACCTACCTAAATCTTATTTACGACGATAACTAATCTAAACTCAATCATCATCTGCCTAGCCTTTTCCCAACTATGTTCAGGGCCGGCTTCCAGTCTAACCGGATGCAGCTGAATACCAGTATTTTACATGGAGCGACTGCCTATTTGACCTCCACAACCCAGTTATTGGGTAATACGATACCCTTGGTACGACTGGTTGTCAGACTTTCGGGCTTCTGACTACCCGTAACGACTGTCAAAGATCCACGAATGACAGCCGGGACCAACGGCTTAACGTGCTTTCCGAGGCACGGAGGTGTCTCGGTATGTAAAGATGGTCACCCATCCACAGACCGACCGCGGCAAGCGTAGCTTAACCTGACCGATCGACCTGTGCGGCTGTTATTAATTAGCCACGGGTCCCTCAATCTAAACTCAATAAATAAGCAAAATCTCTAAAAACTAATATCTACACGAATGACTATCCTACCTAACAGTATTATAAAATAACCTACGGTCACTACGTACACTATCAAATATACTACCTATACTTTAAAATTAAAATCTATACCTACCTACGACTTATGTAAAAATAAACCTAAATAACTCTAAAAACTAAAAGGAATAAAAATGAACTCCATTGCGGGTGACTTAACCTACGACAAACTTATTATTTGCGGTTGGTGCAGTAATCGAGTCTAGGGATCGAACCGCAAAATTAAGTTTGTTTTTTATTGTATATACTTTTCCGGGATAAAAAGTACCCAGTGTGGTGCCCAGGATATTAAAGAATAATTATACCAAGTTTCAACGTAATCGAACCGGTAGTTTTTGCGTGATGCCTGAACAAACAGACAGACAGACAGACAGACAGACAGACAGACCGACAGACAGACAGACAGACAGACAGACAGACAAAAATTTTTTTAATCACATTTTTGGGTTCGGTGTCGGTCTAGTAACACCCCCTGCTATTTATTTTTTTGATATTTTCAATGTACAGAATTTTCACTTCTACAGATTTACTATAAGTATAGATAAGAAAATCAATCGCTTAGTGGGGTCATCGCAATCGCAACCATTTTACAGTTTTACCGCAATTCGGAAAAAGCGCTATGATGATTAATTGATTAAGTATTAAAAATATTAAAGTATAGATCACCTATAAATTTTATTAAAACTACCTATATTTAACTATACCTTGTCCAGTAGATTAACCGTTTTATGACAGCTGCCTAGATCATAACTATTCCAGATTACGTAAAAGTTAACTTTAAAATGCATAATAAAATAAATATATTTACTGTATTATCTTATTGATGACTTCTTACAGACATTATAATACCGTACGTGTATCAGGTTTGACAAAAAAAAAACATAATTGTTATGCGTATTCCATCTGTAAAAAACGGTTTACCTAATGGACAAACCCTGATTTTTGAATTGCTAGACTAAAATGACAGCTGCGATCATTACATTAAAACCATGTTGACAAAAAAGGTCCGATGGCAGCTGTCATTTTAGTCTAGCAAATAAAAAAATTAGCTTAGGTCTTTTTTTTTTTTCAGGATGGGAAATCATCAAATGACCCTCCCGCTCTGGGTGGAGCAGAAAGGAATGTCAGACTCTTACTGACTAAAACCCACCCGTGTTCCTTCCTTAGCCCTTCATGTTCCAGGGCAGCGGTAACCCTTTCGGACGATCCCGCTACCCTGGCAGGCTTCGGCCCTATCCGGCCCCGTTAATCTTGCTGACATCTCTTTGAGGCGCGC
This sequence comes from Apamea anceps, assembly GCA_951799955.1. Lineage (NCBI taxonomy): Eukaryota > Metazoa > Arthropoda > Insecta > Lepidoptera > Noctuidae > Apamea > Apamea anceps. Next base: position 7,177,486 of record OX637517.1, read on the forward strand.
GTGGAAAACATACGCGCCGTCCGGCACGGGCCTGGATGAGCTTAGGTCTTAGATAGATATCGTTTTGGCAAAGTTTGAACCATCATCATAGTGTTATTCTATGTATATTTATTTCGTAATACATATTTACTTAATAATTAAAATTACCTATGTAAATAGAGTAAACAAATAAAACGAGTAATTCGATTGGGTGGAACGACGTGCCTAAAATACTAGTCGCTACTTTGGTAGAACGCGGAAAAGTTAAGGTCAATGGACCCATATCCAAGTCGACGTGCGATTTTAATTTGAATACATATTAATAAAGTTGGAAGATCGGTCAGGTTAAGCTACGCTTGCCGCGGTTGGTCTGTGGATGGGTGACCATCTTTACATACCGAGACCCCACCGTGCCTCGGAAAGCACGTTAAGCCGTTGGTCCCGGCTGTCATTCGTGGATCATTGACAGTCGTTACGGGTAGTCAGAAGCCCGAAAGTCTGACAACCAGTCTTACCAAGGCGTATCGTATTACCCAGTAACTGGGTTGTGGAGGTCAGATAGGCAGTCGCTCCATGTAAAATACTGGTATTCAGCTGCATCCAGTTAGACTGGAAGCCGACCCCAACATAGTTGGGAAAAGGCTAGGCAGATGTTACAAAAAGGATTTTTGTTTTTATTTGTCTAAGTAACCATTTATTATTTTGGTATTTAAAGCAACATAAACAACATTCGTGTCAATCTATACTAATATTTTAAAGAAGAAAGATTTGTAAGTATTTTTGTGTGTATGTTTGTAATGAATAAACTCAAAAACTCCTGTGCCGATTTCAAAAATTCTTTCACTATTGGAAAGCTACATTCACCCTGAGTGACATAGGCTATATTTATTGCTAGAAAAGATTAGGGATCCTTACTAAAACTTAACCACCAGTGCGAAGCCGGGACGGGCCGCTAGTTTTGAAATAAAAACAATAACGACATCATATTATCGTAGGTTCTGTTTTAGGGTTCGGTTATTCGGTACCTACCCAAAGGGTGCCATCGGAACCTATTACTAAGCCTCCGTTGTCCATACGTCCGTCTGTCTGTCAGCGGGCTGCATCTCATGAACCGTTATAGGTAGACAGTTGAAATTTTCACAGAGTATGTATTTCTATTGCCGCTATAACAACAAAATAAAGTTAAAGATTTAAGGGATACAAAAAATGTGTTTTTTGTCTTGTGGTACGGAATCTTTCGAGTGCGAGTCCGACTTGTTGCCGGCTTTTTTTCCTACCTTTCGCGTTACATACACGTCATAACACACTAAAATTGTTTGTGACAATCATTTTAAATGTACATGAAAACAATAATTATCTACTGTCTGTGACGTAACAGAAAATTATGCATGTTGCCATTGTAGTGCATGTGAATAATTGCTCCGGCTGAGGCCGCCGCAGGTTCAAGGAGTTGCACATGCACTCGTCTTGCCCTTCTTTTGTTTATGTTCTCACTCAAGAACGCTCTTGACTGCTGTTTTCTTTTGCGCATACGAGTAATAATGGTGCACAAACAGAGGGGCAATTCTCGTAATTTCAAGACCGTTCACAGTCTGATCTCAGTCTCAATATGTCAAAAATACCTCTAATTTCCCTACATTTTGACAAGTTTTTGACATTTGTTTGTCGCTGAGATGAGACTGCGACTAGATTTTGAACGTTTTAAATTACGTGAATTGGCCTTCAGATATTTTTTTTAATGTATATAAAAACAACACCGAATTACATATATCTGCTGTCGCTGTTGGTAATTGATGTAACAGAAAATTATGCATGTTGCCATTGTACCGCATGTGCATAATTGCACCGGCTGAGGACGCCACAAGTTCAAGGAGTTGCACATGCACTTGTTTTGCCCTTCTCTTGTTTATGTTCTCACTCAAGGAAACGTTCTTGAAGTCTTGAATAATAAATAAAGCAACATGCTGTATATTTTTTATACATATTGTTGGAACTGTATACTAAACACACATTGATAAATTTGATGTTGTTTAGAAATTACTATTACTACTGTCGATTCAAATAATAATTAAGAATTTAAGTACCTACTTAAGTATTATTTAATGTTGATAAAGTGATAAAAACACACTCGCACGTAAAAATTATGATGTTTTTGCTATGTAAGTTGCTATTAGTTTTTTTTCTGTTACTCATACACTTTTGATTTATTTTGCATGGTGCGATAAAAAAAATTACACCTGTGCGAAGAGATTACCTGCGGGGTAACAATAGGAATGGCATTCATTTTGACAGATGTAAAATTTTCCCAATCAACCTTGAACCTAATGATTTAGCGATAAAGTTGATAACCTATTGAAGAAATTTGACTGATTGTAGTAGCTTGATGTGCTGGCGTCTGTATAGTAGGTATTATAAACATAGCCGTAGCCACAAGCCACGGCTTATTGTTTCATTATAAAAAGCAGTACCAACTTACTGGACTAATGAATCACTCTGCACAAACATCCCAAATAATTTAGTACCTAAGTATACTTACAATTGTACATTTTATCATACTTACTTATTTTAAATCGGCTTCTTGCCTTTCTGACAGTCACTATGACTTATCATTTTTGTTATCAACTTGATGGATTGTTTTTAGTACACACGACGACATCGAGCTACCCATTTCCAGTATAAGCTGAATTCTCATTGTACGAAAAGCTTCTAATATGCAAAGTTAGGTAAAACTGGAAATGTGTAGCTGTATATGAATCGTCGTGTGTACAGTCACGAGCATAAGTATGTATACACCTGGCTTTATTCAAAAGCGATTTACTCCTTTATTTTGGAATGAAATTTTATGTTGCTACGAACATAGTATTTTGGAACCCATAGGTTTATGTAATGTGTCGTATTTCAACGTTGCATTCGTTTTTTCACGAAAAAATCGCAATAGAAAGTTGCGAAGTGTTGACATATTGGTGCTTGTGACTGTACAAGTATGTGCTATCAAAGTACCTATTAATTTATCTTAGTATTTGCATCTACTACACAGTTACACACCCATTTTTAGGGTTCCGTAGCCAAATGGCACGGAACCCTTATGGATTCGTCATGTCTGTCTGTCCGTCCGTATGTCACAGCCACTTTTTTCCGAAACTATAAGAACTATACTGTTGAAACTTGGTAAGTAGATGTATTCTGTGAACCACATTAAGATTTTCACACAAAAATAGAAAAAAAAAAACAATAAATTTCGGGGGTTCCCCATACTTAGAATTGAAACTCAAATTTTTTTTTTCATCATACCCTTACGTGTGGGGTATTTATGGATAGGTCTTCAAAAATGAAATTGAGGTTTCTAATATCATTTTTTTCTAAACTGTATAGTTTGCGCGAGAGACACTTCTAAAGTGGTAAAATGTGTCCCCCCCCTGTAATTTCTAAAATAAGAAAATGATAAAACTAAAAAAAATATATGATGTACATTATCATGTAAACTTCCACCGAAAATTGGTTTGATCGAGATCTAGTAAGTAGTTTTTTTTAAAACGTCATAAATCGTAAAACAGAACCCTTCATGGGCGAGTCCAATTCGCACTTGGCCGCTTTTTATTATTTTGTTGTGAGGATCAAATAACTGTTTCTAATAAGATCAATTTACGTATGTATAATAATAATAAAGCCGAAATTGTTACAGTTTTTTTTTTTTATCTTAATACTAATTCGCTAATCAAAGTATGTCTCTAAGCTCGATGTGCCTTACGGCATAGGCCTCCTCCAACGCCTTCCACTGTTTCCTATCTGTTGCCAGTCTTAGCCAAAGGGGACGTAGGATCAGTTTCCATTCATATTCACTTTGCGACCTTGGGTCCTAAACCCATCTCTTGGATAGCAGACTGTTACCGGCTTGCTCCATTTTTCATGCTTTCAACGGAGAATATGCCCTGTTCATCTTCATTTTAGTTGGCCAATACGTGTTAGGATGTCTGTTAGTGTTGTTTTGCGCCTGATGTCAACATCCCTGGCTCTGTCTTTTAACTTTAGCCTCAGTATGCTCCTTTCCAGGGCTCTCTGACATTTTGCAAGTTTGTTCCTTTGATTTTTTGTCAAAGCCCAGGTTTCGCAGCCATATGTGATGCAAGGAAGAATACGTGTATCAAAAGTCTTTTTCTTGATCTTTATGCTGAGTTCCTTACTTTTCATAATTATTTTCAAAGGCCAACATTTTTTCCACCCAGTAGCGATTCTTTTATCAATTTCTTTGGACATTTGGTCGCTTGGAGATATAATCTGACCAAGGTATACATATTCCTCAACATATTAAATTTTTTGTCCTTTGATAATTATGTCTGCAGCTGTTGAGTTTGTCATCATTTTTGTTTTGCTCGAGTTCATTTCCAAACCCACTTCTCGGCTTCTGTCCGCTAGGATTTGTATCATGGATTCCAGTATTCTTGGGTTCTCCTCCAGTATGACAATGTCATCGGCGAATCTTAGATGGTTTAGTTAGATCCGTTTATGTTTAGTCCTTGATGATTCCATTCTAATTATCTATACAATTGTTCTAGTACTGCTGAAAATAACTTTGGTGAGAGTGGGTCAGCTTGCCTGACCCACTCTCACCAAAGTCAAGATGTCAATTGGAAAAGTATCCTCTAGAGATTCCAACTTGATGCTAGCTTTAATTTCGCTTTAGATCTTTTTGATGACGTTCACATAAGCATGCTGGACTCCCTGCTCCATAAGACTTTGCCATACGAACTTATGTTTAAGGCTGTCGAAGGCTTTCGAGTAATCTTTGAATTTGTATTTTTGAATGAGCTGTTTGATGGTGTGTATGTGGTCAATTGTGCTACAATTTTTCTTGAACCCTGCCTGTTCCACAGGTTGATTTACGTCAAGAGTGTTTAATATTCTGTCCAGAATCACTTTCGCAAAAACCTTCTACACATTTGAGATGAGAGATATGGGTCTGTAATTTCCAATATCATCCTTTGAACCTTTTTTGTACAGAAGTTACAGTACATATGTATACCTAATATATAAATTGTTCTTATTAGAAACAGTTTTTATTCCGCAGTCTTTCTGTCATTGGATCATTCCATTATTTTCATTCAACCGACCTCTTCACCTAGTTATCCGTAGTCATTTATTAGATAATCTATGTACTTATACAAGTGTGTTTATACGATGATATGACCTTCAGGCTTTTGTTACCATCCGGATTAATGTTTTTTTTTATATAGTTACAGTATAGTAAAATATACATACTTACCTGCTTTAGTGATACTAAGTAGATTGACAGATCTGACCAAATTAGCTGGAAATATCGGATAGATCCCTGAGAGAGAGATGCCTGAGATCCGGAGAACCCTGTCGGGAAGTGCAGGTTCGTTCACAATTTCACGGTTTGGCATGGATGTTTGTTACCATCCAGATTAAATGTTTTTTTTTCACACTGATTTTCATGTTTTCACTGAGACAAAATATGTCCGTAAAGAAATAAAGTTTTTTGACCTATGAATCGTATGCAAAAAACTATCCGTTATCTGGATACGATTTTTTAAGTCAAAAAACTTTGGTGAGACAACAATTAAAGACTAAATTGTGTGTCAAGTTAACACTTCCATGTATGTGTGGGCACTTACCGAGTATTTGCAGAAAGCTGTCCTCAAGCCTCATCGTGGAGGAGAGAAGGTAGTCGGTCCCCTCCAGCTCGCTCGGTGCCAACACGTCGCTCCTCATTTTCACCTTATTACTACTGCACAGAGTTCAAATTACAACAACTCGAGTTCCTAGAAAGGAGCCATAATTTGTTTATATCCTATGAATTATTTCCTTGGCGGAGCACTACACTGTATCTTCGTTCACACGCGTTCGGCTGTTGCGTAACAAATGCTTGGTTTTATGTTATTTATTTTTTTATTTGATGCACAATAAAAACACTGTGTTGAAGTCACTTTTAAGTTGAGGTAATGATATTTACAGTCAGTTCACTTTGACGTGCCTTGTAATTGTGCGGGCGGTGAGTAGTCGGGTAAACAAGGCTGCGGAGCCGGTTTATTGGTGGTTCACGTGTATATTATTTGATACGATAACGCAGATAGTGCCGGCACGGCGTGTGCGCAGGATGTGCGGTGGGTTCGCGCGCGCGGTCGCGACTCGCGCGCCACGCTGCTCAATCAGCTGATCCACTATACCACTATAAATAATACTGGGGATTTTAAGCAGTTGAATACGCTCTCTTAGGTGGACGTTATAATGATTTATTATTACTTTACGAGTTTACGACCCCTCATCGCTATACTAACGGTTATCAGATTAAGCAGAGGTGATAAACCATAGATCCTAGTCGAAAGGTTTTTATTATCTTTGTGACAAACGCTAGACTATTCACTGATGATAGATAAAATCGATCCGTTAATCCTACTATATTTTTTGGTCGGCCCTTTTAAGATTATCGATAGGTGCTTTCCGCTATTTTATGCTATGCCCGTATAGATAGTTACCAAAATGCACATACACATTTGGACAAAAAACAAAATTGAATTTATGACGGGATATTGATAGTGTATTACGCAATTAGGGTGCTGAACCTAGAAGAGCCTGGTGAGTTCCTTCGATTACTTCGGCACCTGACTATATTGACACGTCAAATAAAATGGTTATAGATTGATTAGCTTAAATCTTGTAATCAAAAACATCATTTATGAGCAAAGAAACAATAATCAAAATAACAACGAAAAACTGTAGAATTTGTGAATTTTAATGATAATCCATACTAATATAAACTATAGTTTAGAATATTATAGGTAATATAATATTATAAAGAGAAAATATTTGTTTTTTGGTATGTTTGTTTGTTACCATAGAAGTGTAAAAGATCTTCTTTCTTATATCTATGTTACGATTTCACGCTAAAACGGCTGAACGGATTTGGATGAAATTTAGCACATCGGTAGACCATGATCTGGATTAGGACATACTTTTCATCCCGATATTCCCACGGGATCGAGACTTGTGCGGGCAGCTATTAATATTATCAATTCGAAAGTAACTCTGTATGTTTTCACGCCAAAACCACTGAACGGATTTCCATAAAATTTGGCAAGAGGATAGATGGACTCTTGGGAAAGGACATATGCTACTTTTTGTTCCAAAAGAACGTTTCCGTGCGATAATTTCCGACATCCACGCGGGCGAAGCTGCGGGCCGAAGCTAGTACTGATATACCTAATTTTACTGCAGTGCGATTAAAAGATATCTAGATATTAAGCCTAGATGTGTTTATAGCGCCTTGTTATCATTTATCATAATAATTAGGTTTGGTCTATCAATAATACCACAGACTACATAATTATAGATTAATAATAATACTAAGGGCGAATTTCACCAAACTTTTATACCTAGAATAAGTCTTATTCTGATAATAAATTTGGAATTTTTGACAGTTATTCCATACTAGAACTGTCAGACGTCAATTGTATTCTACTATTCTACGGATAAAATATACAACATGTCCCGGAATTAACGCACACCACCAGACACCCCAATTAGAATATTATGTTATAATCATAATACATACACTGAATTTGTATTATTATGTAAAAATCATTGTTTTTTTAATAAATTACTTATACTGATTGTGGGAGAAAATTATGGTCACATTACAAATTTACGCATACACACAGTCGCACTCGTATAAGGGTCTAGCTCAGTGTGTATTTCATCAATTTTGGTTTGTTTTGACTGCACAGCGGAAGTGTGACAGTAATTTAAGTAGTTTTAATTATTTTTGGGATAAAATATTACCTATATTAAAAATTACAGAAATCGATTCAGTAAACGATTCTGAACAAACTACTTTCATAATGTGCATTAATTCAGTTACACATTGTATACATAGGTAATAGAATTTGGTAAAATCAGACCTCAGTGTTAAGAATTTTAAGGGCCAATCTAATATGCATATTACATATAACATGACGCTTGTATTCCAAAAGGGTTAAGTAAGCTGGGGCCGTGACCACCACTGCTTTCTCACTGCTGAGCAATTGTTATGATTGGAGCACTAGAATTGGGTGAATAGGTAGCAACAAATAATCATCTGATTACTGATTAGCGCCATTCCGCCAGATTAGCATCGCAAAGAGGCCGCACCGAATATGTAGGTACATACTTAGGTATGTACGTACGCAGTATGATTTCTATTGGTATCCACGTCTTCACACTGACCATAACCAGCAGAAACGTGTCATGATATTGAAAAGAAGTCCTGCACCCTAATTGACACACTATCTCAATCTGAATCATTTTGAAGGATATTGTTAATCCATTGCTTCATTATGTTCGAAAGGTTTGTCTGCTCAACAACGTAAATAACGCAATGAATGTTGTTGAATTGTCATAATGAAAGCCATTGGTACTAGTATGTTACGCGATTACCTCGCTGGCCATAGGTGAAAATGTTCCCGAAACAGGCGCGGGACGACGACGACATAGTTTCATATTCATATTCATTTATTTGCATTCTACAAGGTATACAGATGTTCACAAAAGGCTTATAGCTAAGAGCCGTTGTAGACCCTGTCAGGGCACAGCAATATTATACATATATTTATTAAAAATCTAAATCGTAGAAACAAAAATCAAAAATAAAATTGTAGGTACATGAAAACTAAAAAAAAAAATACGCTCACAAAAAAAAAAAATTCAATAACAATAACATAAATAAATCTACGAGTATTATGAGGGTAAGTAGGTAGCTATTTTCTTAAAATACTATATTTACATTTGGATATATATTATTTACTTAGGTAATATAATAGGTAACACAAACACTTATTTTATATGAAATCATATTTTAGGATTACAAATAAAAGAGATCAGTTTTACGTCTATCACAATTAGAGATTCAGTAGGTAACATTTTATAATTTACTTATTGTGTATTTAGAAGTCATGTTTTGTTTAATTATATCTTGATAAATATCCACATGTATATAATTATTTGAGAATGTATTTATTGCAGTTATAGTCTTTCATTTAAGTATTCGTTTATGCTATAATAGCTTTTGTTTAATAAAAATAATTTTAATCTATACTTATAATAAATCTGTAGAAGTGAAAATTCTGTACATTGAAAATATCAAAAAAATAAATGGCAGGGGGTGTTACTAGACCGACACCGAACCCAAAAATGTGATTAAAAAAATTTTTGTCTGTCTGTCTGTCTGTCTGTCTGTTTGTTCAGGCATCACGCAAAAACTACCGGTTCGATTACGATGAAACTTGGTATAATTATTCTTTAATATCCTGGGCACCACACTGGGTACTTTTTATCCCGGAAAAGTATATACAATAAAAAACAAACTTAATTTTGCGGTTCGATCCCTAGACCTGATTACTGTACCAACCGCAAATAATAAGTTTGTCGTAGGTTACGTAACCCGCAGTGAAGTTCACTAAAGTTATGGTCTAAATGTAGTGCTGAAGGTTGAATTTGGCTTGCACCGTTCGCAGCACACGCGTGGCGCGCGGCCGCCACGGGTCGCTACCGTATATAAGGATATTTTTTGAACTTTGATTTGAACGGACGTGTTGAGTGGCGAGCGTTCGTTCTTATTTTAACTGCTACTTGCAATTCTAAACCGTGTTTTTCAGTGCGACCTTTTTTATTTCTATTAGTTTTTAGAGTTATTTAGGTTTATTTTTATAAGTCGTAGGTATAGATTTTAATTTTAAAGTATAGGTAGTATATTTGATAGTGTACGTAGTGACCGTAGGTTATTTTATAATACTGTTAGGTAAGATTAGTCATTCGTATAGATATTAGTTTTTAGGAATTTTGCTTATTTATTGAGTTTAGTTATCATCAGAAATAGGTTTATTTAGGTAGGTAGGTATTTTATTTTCTGTTATTGAGTTTTTTTATTTTTTATTATGTAGGTACTTAGGTAAGGATATCATATAGGTACCCTCTTAATCACCACTAATGAGACACAATTGGTTTTCTATTGTAATTAGCCACAAAGGGCCCGCGAGATAGATGGCATCCTGGGGAAGCACATACATTTTATCCTGTTAGCACGTTCCCGTGGGATAATTTCCGACATCCACGCGGGCGAAGCCGCGGGCAGAAGCTAGTTTATTAATAAAAATATTGGATTTATTTATATTTCTTATTTCTTCTGGTAACTTATTATATATTTTTATAGACATGACATAGGTACTTGAGGAGTGCATTTTTAATCGGGATGTAGGTATGTTTAATCTATTTTTATATCTTAAAGTAAATTTAGTTTGTATGTCTTCTCTTTTTGTGTAGAATTCCGGGTATCTACGTGTAAATTTACAGAGTTCGAAGATGTAGAGGCAAGGTAGGGTTAAAATTTTTTGTTCCTGGAAGTGGGGTTTACAGCTATCTGTTTGTTCAATATTGACTAGAATTCTAATAAGTTTTTTTTGTAGGGTGAATAGTGTGGGTGTGTCTGTACGTTTTATAACCTGTATTTTTACTTTGTATACAGATATTACTAAGATATAGATAAGTCGTCGTCATCCTCGAAAAGGAAAATTAGTGGCGAAGTTTTTTTTTTTGTAAAAGGGCTTTCACAGCCTGGGAAATTAATTGCCCGCCGCCCCTTCAGCGATCAAAATCAGACCATCCGCGCCTGACCCGAAATTAGACATTATCCATTGATAACTTTTAAGCGAACGCAAGGACCACCCTGCGTTCGCTGGTCATGATGGCTGAAGTTCGTGAAAACTTCTAATTTCCGAACTCTTGATTGAGTGAAGACTGCGATTTAGCATAATCAGCCTATAATGTTCCCACTGCTGGAACACAGGTCTCTTCTCTGTGAGAGGTTGTAGGTATTCAAACTAGTGTTTCAAATTGATGTTATTTCGAGTTAAACAAATATGAATTTTATTTTGATAGTACTCGTAATTAAGTTGATTTCAGATTGCTTAGCACTGCTTAGCACTATTGAAAAAGTTATAGAAATGTTTTAAGTTCTAGCATAAAGGGAACATATTGTGTAGTAACGTTATTTTTCCATAAACTCATATCTGTTTATATTTTTGGCAAATAAATCGGGCGGCGGATTAGGGGCGTCCGTCGCCCGACCAGACAGCCCCGAGTTGGCGATGCAGTGTTCCACGCGCGCCACTCGAGAGTGGGTGGGTGCGACCACTGTGGGAATGGCCGCACGGGGAGGTGGGACCCGCTGAGGAAAAGCGGGTCGAGGCCTGTCGGGGGAGCGGTGAATGCTTATGCGAATCCCGCACCCCCGGCCATAGGCAGAGGTGGAACACCGCGGTGGTTTTAGCCGGTAAGAGTCCGGCATACCCCTCGGTGTAAAGAAAGCTCCTGCAATATCTGAGTGAATTTGATGTTGTAGGTGACTTATGTCCAGCAGTGCGATTCTGTAACCATCTCACCGTGAAAACTTGGGTGAAGTGAGCGTGGAGTGAGCTGTCATTCCAACTAATGCTAGTGATTGACACTATTGATAGCTCAATCTAAGCTCACGTCACCTCACTTTTCACGATGAGATTTTTACAGAATCGATCGGCTGTAATGGATAGAAGCTGAAAAACAATCGATTAATGTTTGGTTGTCCAATGAGAAAGAGAGGGGGGCAGATTTAGATTTAACAGTATACAAGGTCAAATTAAAATAGCTAGCGATACTCTGTAGACTAAGGCTTAAAACATTTTTATCAATAGGTAATTATCGCATATTTACGTTGACTTGCAATTTGCGCTAATTTAGATATAGATCGTGACTTATACAGGGTCAAATTAAATTAGCTAGTGAAACTCCGCGGACGTGATGGGTATCCATATCTAAACACTATAAAATAAAAACAAAAAGATATTTATGTTCTTTTTGGGGTCAAAAAGACAAGAAAAAACATCCAGCGGTCGTTGACGACCGCTGGATGTGTTGTTATTTGAAGTATGGTATTTTTAATTCGGTATGGTATTTTAAATTCGTCCTCGTCTAAAGCTGAAAACCTTTTGCATAGTAGTGTACCCAAATGTAGTCCTTTATTTAGCTTCAAACATGTAAGTAACCCCGCGTGATGTAGTTAATGATTTTAATACACTTAAGTCTAAAAATACCGGTGATTATTGGAGCATCTCCATTAAACTTTTAAGTATTATAATAGACATCGTAGCCCCCTATCTAGCTGTTACTTTTAATAAATGTGTTGATTTAGGAACTTTTCCTGACCTCATGAAGAGTAGTAAAGTCATACCATTATTTAAATCAGGTAATAAGAATGACGTTGGCAATTTCAGGCCTATTTCTATCTTACCTGCATTTAGCAAAACATTTTAAAAGTTAATACTCAAACAGTTGCTAAGACATTTTTATTTAAATAGCCTCCTCCATAATGAGCAACATGGCTTTACAAAAGGTCGTTGAACTACAGATGCGGGTGTTGCTCTGCTGAGACACATATTTGACCCATGGGAGAAATCACAAAATGCTATTGGAGTTTTCTGTGATCTCTGTAAAGCCTTTGATTGCGTGCACCATGACATGTTTTTGCGTAAGTTACGTCATTACGGTGTCCAAAACGAAGCTCTCAACGTAATAATTCCTTATTTACATAATAGGGTCTAATGTGTAATGTTAATGGTGTGAAATCTTCCGGGCTACCAGTTCAGTTAGGTGTTCCGCAAGGCTCAATACTGGGTCCATTCTTGTTCTTAGTATATATCAATGATTTACCATTCCATTTGAAGGGCATCTGTGACGTTGTACTGTTTGCAGATGATACCTTTCTTATTTTTAAAGTAGACAGGAATAGACAGGATTTTGACGACGTAAACAGTGCTCTCGCACTCTAGTTCTCAATGCCAAGAAAACGAAATGTGTAAAGTTCGCCTTACCGAATCTTAGAAATCTAGGACCCAACATCGTCTTAGATAAAGAGGTGCTTGAAACTGTAGGGTCGGCAACGACCGAGCTGTTCGAGCAATTTACCAGCTAGAGATTTTTTTCTTAAAGATATTGGTATTCTCACGGTTGCATCACTATTCATCTTCGCCAACATCTTATACATATATTAGGCAAAATTTACACTTGTACTCTTAAAACAGTGATATTCACAGTGTTAACACTAGAAATAAGGACAAACTACGTGCCCCCTCCCCTTTCACCGGCTTCTTAAGGTTCATAACTCATTTGTTGGGGTTGGTATAACCTTTTATAACAAGATACTCTCTTCTTTGCTAGACTTGCCTTTTAATGCGTTTAAAGCTCAAGTAAAATCCAACCTTTGTTCAAAGGCTATTCTATCAACAACTACTTACACGATAAGAATAGTTAGTCGCCCTAATTAACTCAAGACGGTGTTTATGTTCTTTCACCAGAATTAGCTTACTGACAGGTTATTGTTATTAGTATTAACTTATTTATTTATTTTACTTAGATGGTCCTATTTTATCATTTGTGACTTCAAGTGACAGCTATGTGAACAGAACTCAGCAATGCATAAATATGTAAGCTGTCACGCCCTTTATGCATGGAGGCTTTTATTTAGGTAGTAGATTTTAATTATAATTATTTTTAGCTCGAGTACGTATAGTTTTTATTATATTTGTAGGTATATTGGCGTGGCTAGCTGAAATATGGCAAACTATTTAATTTTATGTTGTGTCTTGTAATGTTAATTACTTAGCGTAGGTACCTACATACTAGTATTGTATACAATCAAGTATTTTGTTTTTTGCGCCACTTCTTCTCAGCGATAGCACTAGGAAGTGGTGAAGGGCGGGCGTTTTTGTTGGGACTGTCTTTTTTCATTTTGACGTTCGAAAAGTGCTGATTCTCAGCCTAATTTGAATAAGTGACTTTTGATTTTATGAGTAGAGAAAATCTGTTTTCTTTAGTTTTGTCGTGTTAAGATATATCCATAACGTCTATGAAGTTTACAAAATAAAAAACTGATTTATAAACTGATATTTCCGAGTAACTACACCAGTAAACTAATTGGGGTCGGTGACCCCACCAAAAAAATCGTCAAATTAATTAATTTTTTGTTTTATCTGGAATGTACAAATTTTTGTTATCCGTCAGATATGTAGGTACCTACACCTTTTTGCTATCCGTATTATCGTAGTTAGTGTAACTACGATAATATGAAGATATTGCCATGTTTAAGTTGATATTTTTTTTCATTTATCTGTGGTACCTACTTGTAGATCTTATCTAATAGCGAGGTAGGAGGCACAATATCTAATCTTGCTAACTTTTTAATGCGTTGTTAAGAATCAATGGCAATTGGTGGGGTAACCTTCTTTTGGCGACCCCGGCAATAATCTTGTATGTACCAAATTGCCTTGTAAGAATTTTGGTAAAGTCAACGGTGAATATGATTTGTAAATCGTTGAGCTCCTTAAGTTCTGAGGTGAGCTGCACGATTAATGACAAATGCGTGCACCTGTCCAGTCATGGACAGGTCCACTCAATCACTGGTGGTGGCGCGTGTGTTGGATCATTCGGTTCCCTACAAAATGCTTGAGCTCGGTAGTGCTGATCCACGCGTCATGTTCGTGAACGGGCGCCGTCGGTTGAGACTGGTCATCTCTTAACTGCCAGGGCTTATTTTTAATTTTATTTAATTTTAAATTGTTTCGTTTTTACATTGTTCTCACATATAGAAGCAATAACAATAATGTACCCCGGATTTTGTAATAATATCTTGATTTAAAAGAGTGTCCTTGGAGTTTCTTTCCCGTTCTTCTCCATAGAGATCTACGTTTTGGAATGGGCAACTAGCTTTAACTTTCTGACTAACTGACCGACTATTTAATTTTGACGATTCAAAAGTGCCTGTAAATGGTTTAATTGAAATAAATGATTTGTGTTTGAGTTTATGTTGGTAAGTTCGGCGCTGGGATAAAACCGTACGAATCAAATTCTGCGCCAACAAATATTGCCAAATTAGCCGCGAATTTGATGCTTACGGTCTGATCCCAGCGCCGAAATATCCTAACATTCTCTACACACATGGCTTTGCAACTAACTGAATGATGTGTGGTGCGGTTTAAAAGAAGATGTAGTGACAAAGATTTGAAAAGCACTGGACAGTACTTGTTAAGCGCCGGTCAGGAGGACATACAGGGTTATTTTTCAAAGATCAGCTAAATTTAAGGATGTGGTACAGAACATCAAACTGAACAACTTTCTCCATGGGACCAACATCGTAATCTATACTTATAATAAATCTGTAGAAGTAAAAATTCTGTACATTGAAAATATCAAAAAAATAAATGGCAGGGGGTGTTACTAGACCGACACCGAACCCAAAAATGTGATTTAAAAAATTTTTGTCTGTCTGTCTGTTTGTTCAGGCATCACGCAAAAACTACCGGTTCGATTACGATGAAACTTGGTATAATTATTCTTTAATATCCTGGGCACCACACTGGGGTACTTTTTATCCCGGAAAAGTATATACAATAAAAAACAAACTTAATTTTGCGGTTCGATCCCTAGACCCGATTACTGTACCAACCGCAAATAATAAGTTTGTCGTAGGTTAGGTCACACGCAGTGGAGTTCATTTTTATTCCTTTTACTTTTTAGAGTTATTTAGGTTTATTTTTATATAAGTCGCAGTCGATTTTAATTTTAAAGTATCGGTAGTATATTTGATAGTGTACGTAGTGACCGTAGGTTATTTTATAATACTGTTAGGTAGGATAGTCATTCGTATAGATATTAGTTTTTAGAGATTTTGCTTATTTATTGAGTTTAGATTGAGGGGCCCGTGGCTAAATAATAACAGCCGCACAGGTCGATCGGTCAGGTTAAGCTACGCTTGCCGCGGTCGGTCTGTGGATGGGTGACCATCTTTACATACCGAGACACCTCCGTGCCTCGGAAAGCACGTTAAGCCGTTGGTCCCGGCTGTCATTCGTGGATCTTTGACAGTCGTTACGGGTAGTCAGAAGCCCGAAAGTCTGCCAACCAGTCGTACCAAGGGTATCGTATTACCCAATAACTGGGTTGTGGAGGTCAGATAGGCAGTCGCTCCATGTAAAATACTGGTATTCAGCTGCATCCGGTTAGACTGGAAGCCGGCCCTGAACATAGTTGGGAAAAGGCTAGGCAGATGATGATTGAGTTTAGATTAGTTATCGTCATAAATAGGTTAATTTAGGTAGGTAGGTATTTTATTTTCTGTTATTGAGTTTTATTTATTTTTTTAATTAGGTAGGTACTTAGGTAAAGATATCATATAGGTACCCTCTTAATCACCATTAATGAGACACAATTGGTTTTCTATTGTAATTAGCCACAAAGGGCCCGCGAGATAGATGGCATCCTGGTGCACATATATTTTATCCTGTTAGCACATTCCCGTGGGATAATTTCCGACATCCACGCGGGCGAAGCCGCGGGCAGAAGCTATCGCGAATAAAAATTCAGCCGTCCCGTACATTTAGGTCGAGTAGGTATTGAAGTTTTCTATTGGACAGTTGATAAAATTTTCGCGATTACGCTATTTTTCCCATGGAGAAAGTTGTTCAGTTTGATGGTCTGTACCCCATCCTTAAATTTGGCTGGTCTTTGAAAAAAAAACCCTGTATAATAGTGATACTCTTCAAAAAGGACAGTTATGTAGTACTCGCAACGTACGTGCGTGCGTGTATGACCAGATGTATGAACGTAAACGAGGCAAAAGGAGTATGTAAAGATCGTAGCAGGTGGCGCTCTGTTGTTTCTGCCCCCCCTGGAAGAACCGTGGGTTAAAGCCAAAGCAATAGTTTAACGGTTGGGCAATAGCCGCTTTTATTTACCGTACTACAAGCACGTCGGATCCAGATTTTTAACCTTAGGTACACGTAGATTTTTTTTATTTCCTTATAAACACATATTAATTAACATTTTGTAAGGTCGTCACCGGTTTAAAAGTAAAGAAATGATTTAAACTGCACTTAACGGTCGCTTCAAGAAATTGTAATGAGGCATTTACATTCTAAATTAGCCGTTAGCATGTATATTGGAAGTGTATCCGCTCGCTTCACCATGTAACCGTGCATTAAAATAAATTGAAAGCGAAGTTTAAATAATTTATGAAATGCATTCACAATATGTATGATTTCGAGGACATTTGTGTAGGTTATATATTTACACTAACTTGTTTCTTTATATACGAGTAATTGAACTTGTTTCTTTTAAAAACTGATTCGAAATCGTGTTGGAAGTTTTATGTTTCTGAATTTCGCCGGTCATAACTTGAGCAAATGCAGTTGAACAGGAAGCTTAATTTTTGTCCAGAAAAGAAGATTTAATAATGAAATGGAGTAATTTTGGTGTCATTAAAAATAAAACTTCAGCTTTCATGTGTTTTTCACCTCCCTGAAGCTACGGTTTCCTAAGATGAGCGGTGGCCGTCACATAACGGCCGCTGTGACGGCTGTCATAAAAATGATGGCAGTGGGGTTTGACTTTACAGTGTAAAAAACGTTCTCTAGGAAAATACACCAACTTCTCATAAATAACTTTTCAGTGACGTCATTCGCCGGTAAATTGCTACTATTGCTTGGACGCTACGTGGCGGCCACCGTGTTTTATACATTAGTCAAGTAAAATTGTATTAAAATAAAATTAAACTATCATGATCCATATAAAATATTGTTTATTACGATTCACAATATTGACATCAAATATAAACTATATAAACGATAAAATACATCAAAAAGGCACTTATATGTAATAATTAAAAGTACTAATTATGGCGGCAAATATCCGAGATTCAAAAATAATCTTATTCCAATTATAATAAAAAAAAAATGAAGGCAATGTTTCCACAGGTTAAAAACTTTCGTTCTGAATTAAATAAATCAAAATGCCAACGTCAGTTTACTTATAAATTATCTCTTTCCTGGAGAGTGATGGATTAAAATAGCTGTATATAAATAAGCAGGTTTTTAAGCCTATTATCTTATTAAAATGGTGTATATTCTGATATTAAAAAAACCCGTTCCGTACAAATTTACGAGTTTTTGATTTTTTCCTTTACTTGTGCTACATGACATTGCTTCTTGCCAAATTTCATGATTCTAGGTCAACGGGAAGTACCCTATAGATTTTGATTCCCTCAAAAATCAAACTTCTAAGTAAAAAATCAAACTTCTAAGTCAACGCAATAAAAAAATGCTTTTTTTTATTGCGTTGACTTAGAAGTTTGATTTTTTCACTGTTTCAAGGGATTGCAGGGATTGGGATTTTGATTTGATATAATCATAATTACAACTTGATAACTCCACGCGTTCCTGAGAAAAAGGGTCTTGACAGACGGACAACGAAGTGATCTTATAAGAGTTCAGTTTTTCCTTTGGAGGTACGGAACCCTAAAAACAATTTATGATCATCACATGAAAATAATTTACCATTACCTACTGACATTACCGGTACCTACAGTCTATTCACAGTTATTTTACCTGTGATTAGTCAAAATTACAGTGATCTTATACTCCTTGTAAACGATCTTTTTTTTTCGTTGAAATAAGGTTGCTGCCACTATCGTGGAAGGCGCGTACGTTCCCGTATGATCTCCGGCGTAAGTGTGGGAAGGGAACACCGGGGTGGTTTTTAGTCAGTAAGAGTCTGACAGACCTCTCCC
The DNA here is from genome assembly GCA_951799955.1 of Apamea anceps. Classification (NCBI taxonomy): domain Eukaryota; kingdom Metazoa; phylum Arthropoda; class Insecta; order Lepidoptera; family Noctuidae; genus Apamea; species Apamea anceps. Next base: position 7,196,105 of record OX637517.1, read on the forward strand.
CAGGGTGGTGGACATCAATGAGGACATTCCAACCCGGAACAGAAAAAAACAATAATTAAAACCAAAAAAGAAGGGTTGCTGCCATTGACAGAGCTGTCAAAATTACAATGATCTTTGCTCTCGTTAATATAAGGTTGCTGTTTGGCTGCTGATGTTGGAGTAAAAAAAATATGTGAAAGCACTGTACCTACCGAGTTTTTTTCATTATGGAGATTATATTTGCTGCTTTAAAAAAAGTTTATTTACTTTTAGATTATTTTTTTTTTGTTATGTCTAAAGCGCGAAAGTGGAAACAAAGCCTCATAATAAATAACTTCGCCTTACTATGGCTCCAAATTACGTAAATATTAAAAGTAATGGCATTTTTTGTACAAGCAATACATTTGGCACTTTGAGATTCGTCCTCTCAATAGTATAAAAATATAAAATAGCTTAAATTCTAAATAGTACGTGTATGTAAACATATAGGCGTTGTTAATTTCATCAATAAAGTTTTCTTGGTAAACAAATGTTGAGAACAACTTTTAATGTTGTGTAACAGCTGTTGTTCAACGTGGCTGAAATGTTGCTGAAACAATTGTTCTACAACTTTTCCCGCCAAAACAGTCAGTCTGCACGACACTGGCAACTTGTGAACATGCTGCTAGCAACACTGAAACACGTTGTGTTGCCAGCAACATAGAAAAATCTTGCTGAAACAGTACTGCTTGACATTTTGTTTACCAAGAATACGTGGCTTAACTAATTCACTACTTAAAATGTTAGGGACGGAAGTATAATAATAATGCTTAGAAAAGATTGACAATCTTTTTGTGGCAAACAGTATTTCTAACTCAATTTGTTCAAATATTATAATCATAATATTATTGTTCGACAATGTATAAAGCTTAGAGTAGTTATAAATATATTTATAGCATTGTGTGACCTAAACCCGTAATTAAGTCACCCTTTTCTGTGACTTAAGTAGTCTTTTTTTACACAGAAAAGCGTGACTTTAGTGCGAGTTTAGGTCACACGAGCTACAAAATAGTAAACGAAACGTGCGGCTAAAGTAATCTATTGATGTACGGCGTTTATCACGCCGTGCCGTATAATAGACTACTAAGTCACTTGTATCGTATTGTACTATACTACCACTGGAAATAAGAGTAAAAGGTACAAAAGAAACTTAAAACTATCCCCAAATACACGCTTATGTACAGACGCCAGCACATCAACCTACTACAATCTGTCAAATTTCTTTATTAGATTTTCAACTTTATCGCCAAAGCATTAAGGTTCAAGGTTGATTGGGAAAATTTGCAAGTGTCGGGTAGCTTGACTTGCTGGCGTCTGTACCAACGACTGATATGAAGCTATTACTTAGGACTATTGATGGATTACCTCATTTATTTATTGTTTATTTGCCTTAGCCCAGATTCGCACGCGATTTTTCAGAGGCGGTTTTTTTTCGCGCGTTTGATTTTCACCGAGCGTTGAAAATCCAACAGTGTGTTTTTTGACGAACTGGGATGTGCTCTGTTAGATTCTCAATTCTCGACTCAACACCGAGAGTTCAAAATCCAGTGCGCGATATTTTTACGTCCGTATGAACGTGGGTTTTAGGCCCTTTGTTCACCACGTTTTTCTTGCCGTAAAAAACTACGGTTAATTCGCCGTGTGTAGGCTCGGTCCTCAGTGTTGTATGGATCGCTATGGAAGCTTGTTGACTGACACGGCGGCAGTACGGCACGGCGCTATAACCCTAATGCATATACAAGCTCGCACGATTTTTTTTCAGCACGGTTAACACGCCGTACCGTGTTCAACGGACCTTGTGCATTTGCGGGCGGTAATTGTCGGTTCTTATCGATGATTTTATGCTCTTTCAGGCTACCCACTTTGCACTCACTCATTCATATTTTGGAATACGAATATACGAATACATTTCATTATTCATCATTGCAAATGAAATCACTGGAACTATACGTCTGCATATATTTTAGTTGCTTGGTTTGGGCAAGGCTGCACCTGTCCGGTTCTGAAAGCCTACTCCCTAAGCACAAAATCCGTAGCTTTGGCCCGATTTACGGGCGTTTCTGACTCTGTACCTCTTACGGACATAAGGTTAGTTCGGGGCCCGAAATGAAAATGAATGACAACATTGACAACCCGATTTGTCAGTTGTCCATACCCGGTGTTTTTGCCTGTCTGAAAAATTTAATTTGACACTTATTTTGACAGATCAACTACTTTCAGACGGGACAGATCTCCGTTGACGGACTTCGAGAATACAGTCACAAACACTAATATGTCAACACTTGGAAACTTTCAATAGCGATTTTTGCGTGAAATAACGAAAACGACAATGAAATACGACACATTGCAAAAACCTATAGGTTCGAAAATACTGTTAGTGGCAACATTAAATTTCATTCAAAAATAAAGGAGTAAATCGCTTTTGAATAAAGCCAAGTGTATGCATACTTATGCTCGTGACTGTACACCCCCTGATGGGTGATCATGAACATAGTACATAGTTCTTACCCACTATGTAGGTTTACATTTTCATCGTTTACCAGTCGTTAAAGCATTAAAATTCGACAACAATCGACGTCGTGCGCGATTATAAAATTTTAAATAAATTGTGGCACGAATACAACATCTTTTCTAATACTATGATAGCGGACGTTTACGTCATTGTAATATTAAAATGTCCAATCTACAGAAAAACAGATTATTTCTAATTCAGAAAACAGTCTGGAAGCATCAGGTTTTACGTCGTAGGCTCAAAACGTGTCAGCATTACTTCGCTTTTGCCCGAGATAAGGGGCTAGATCGTTGCTCATTATTCTTGGAAATGGAACTAAGCTATCACCAACTTACCATTCTCTTATGTTGAATAGTTGAATCCATTCCATATCCCCAAATAAACTTTCGGACACCTGAACCGAACCACCCTGCATTTTTTGTGGTCTGTAACTTTTTAGATGTTTGTGAATTCATATTTCTAATAATGATGATTCAAAATGATGACCAGTCGAAAACTCAATACTTTTTTTTTATAACAGCCCACGTTCCCACTGCTGGGACACAGGGCTCCTCTTGGTGCGGGTTGGTGGATGTCACGTTTTCGAATTTTTGGTTTAGGACATACCGGTTTCCTCACGATGTTTTCCTTCACCGTTTTGAGAGCAGTGGTGATGAGATAATTTACACAAAGTAAAGCGCCGTCTAGGTTCGAACCTTGTAAGGCTCGGCCGTTACTACTTCGCCACCACTGCAATTTTTTCTACGACTCATTATTATTTTAATATTTTACATCTTTATTACATGTAAATATGCACGAGGTTTCGTTTCAGGAGTGTACAAATACAACAGGAGCGACATAAATAAAAACTACTAATGCAATCTGAATTTATCCATCGTCTTGAGTCCTGAATCACTTCGAAATCGACATTCATTAGTTTCGAATTAGAAAACCAAGTCTGAAGATATCGGGAGTACAGGGAAATCCTTTTACTGTTATTTTACCTTTGTGATCTAAGCTTTCTGCCCTTACCGAGTCTGTCAAAATCACAGTGATCTTTATTCTTCTGATAATAAGGTTGCTATTGGGTTGCTGCTGTCAGAGGTAAAATAACTGTGAAAGGACTGTTTTACTGCGCCTGAGTTATACAAGACCAAGACGCGAATCAATGCTAACCACGTTATAACCTATTTCTACACCACTAACTACATAAAATAACATGTTATACGGACTGCGTTTCGACCTCCTCGCCGTAGTCAAGATCGTCGTACGTCAGCTCTTCGTCGAGAGAGTTCACCGTAGTCTCCTTGCCGCCGGGACACGCCAGACATCTGTAAATATGGAGAGAAAATATTATTTAGTGTGTTTGTTTTAATGTTAGAAATGCGTAGATAGGTTAGCACCTCACGATCGAACAATTTTTAAATATGCACGAATATGAAATGCATGCTCATAGTTACTTACATAGTTAGTTAGATAACATGAAGAATATTTAGATATACTGAATACGTACGCAAAATACACGCATTGACATGGAGTTGCGGACACCAGCCCGTTTTACCGAATACTATAAATATTATTGATTTGCTTTAGAAAATTAGAAATAATTTGAAAAATTACAAAATGGACTCGATCTGCAAATCATTATTGTTTATGTGTAACTTTTATTTCTACTTTAAAGTGCTCATACACACGAAACGACACAGGTCAACGGTAGAGTCAACTGCAGTTCGTCGACGGCTGCCGTCACTGTGTGTCGGCGGCGGCCATCGCCGGGTGTAACAGGAGAAGGTCACCGAACACACTGCACAGCACCGACGGCTGCAGTTCCCTCTGCCGTTGACGCGTGTCGCTCGTGTGTATGCAGACTAATGTGCAATAGAGGTATAACATTAAATTTTGATTGCAGATAATCAACTGCTATGACTAATTAATAAAAGTAAGACAGGGTAACAATACGTACCCAGTCAATGTCAAACCATAGGGAAGAGCACTCAGAAAATTTACATAACACGAATAATACCACTCGCACACAACATCGACAATATATATAGCTAATAAATTATTAAAACATAATTCACATAATACCATCGCAAACATTTCCGATTAATTAATAATAATTGATTGGCAACACCTGTTCGTAACTTGATACGTCTTCGGCGCACGCGCAGGTCAGCGCTCAATATTATAATATGCTAATGTCATGTCGACCTCGTTACGCAGGTGTGCCTTCGCAATCTTGTCAACCTTTCATATTATTTCTTGCTAATATTAGATTTTAATATCTGAATATTAAGGGTGTATTCGAATTTATAAACGGGTATACTGAATAGTGTAAATATTTTTGATTGGCTTAGAAGTACTTAATCACACAATACTGCGCGCTAAAAACAAGATAACGGACGTTACCCACTAAGCCGCTAAACTTAAGGTGGATGCTACAAGGTAGCCAGCGAAATTAAAATTTTCTTACGTTTTTTGCAATTTGCTGGTCAGTACTAAGTTGTACGTATTTTCGCGGCCGTAACAAATATGTATTTACAGAATTATAATCATTAGAATCAGTAATACAACTTGTTAAGTTAGCATAATCCTAAAATATCAAGATTTCATGAAAATGTCATTCAGTAGGATTACTTGATCATAGTCCTAATTGGTTTGGTAAAAAAAAAAAATTACCGCGTGTGGCGCTTATGTTAAAGATCATCATTACAAGTACAGACGCCAGTACATCAAGCTACCCGAAACTGTCAAATTTTCCGAACAAACCTTGAGCGATAAAGTTGAAAATCTATTAAAGAAATTTGACAGATTGTAGTAGCTTGATGTGCTGGCGTCTGTACTAATTTCTTTTCATTAATAATTACCTGCTCTCGTTGATCCCGTAAGATAAACATTTATCTCCGACGCATTCACAGCATCCATCGTGGAACCACCTGGAATGCATAAACAATTAAAATCATTAGAGAAATTAAACATATTTATTACTAGCTTCCACCATTCAGGTCTAATAAACACTCTGTGAAGACGGTTTACCAAGTGGTTAAGGCGTAAGCGTCAGGGTATATACATAATAATATAGCCTCCGAAATTCCAAATTTCTTACGTTTTTTGCAATTTGCAGGTATGTTGATCAAAATATGATTCGCGGCCCTTAAGGGTAAGCCGTGTAGGGTGAGTTACCATTCCGACTGCCAATTTTCTCTTTAACTGTACATTGAGAGGCTGGTGAGTGGCGATTCAATGTTGACAAGGTGATATCATTATCTTAAGATGTTTGGCTGCGTGATAGTACCACAGTGATAGGGTTTTTTTTTTTTTTTTGAGAATGGGAAACCATCAAATGACCCCGCCCGCTCTGGGTGAAGCAGAAGGGAGTGTCAGACTCTTACTGACTAAAACCCACCCGTGTTCCTTCCTTAGCCCTTTATGTTCCAGGGCAGCGGTAACCCTTTCGGACGATCCCGCTACCCTGGCAGGCTTCGGCCCTATGGGGCCCCGTCGCTTTTGCTGACATCTCTTTGAGGCGCGCGTGGAACACGTATACGCCGTCCGGCACGGGCCTAGTCCTGATCGGACGGTGAGTTACCCATTACTCACCGCCCGCAGGCCCGCGCCTAGAGATAGGGTTATCCCTGTAAATATCTACTGTGGAAAGGAGCGGAGCGCACATTACACATTTAGCGGACTTAGGGACTAAACACACTTATTCAGCTCTGTCCAGCTTTTGTCCATAGAAAACGTTGTCTCGTTGTTTTCTACGGGCAAAAGTTGAACAGAGCTGAATAAGTGTGGGTAGTCCCTTAGAGATTGGCGCTAGATCGATGGGTATCCCGATCGACTCCGCCTCCTGCGGTGACTTTCACCTGTTATAGTTTAGGACCTGCTAATATTACTAGAAACTAACCGTGTCCGCGATATCGTTGGCGTAGATGTCGGGTATCTATGTGTGGCATAAAAAAGGTGCAGGTAAGTACCACTCCTCCAGTGAAAAGGAAGAATATTTTTCTCTTTTTAAGTTATAATATTTTTGCGCGGAACCCTCTTTTTCTGAAATAAAAGTAGCCTAATTCACTCCATATAACATCAGCTGTCTGTCAGTGAAAGTCCCGTCAGAAATGACGGAGATGGGCCGCAACAAACAGACAGACAGACCGGTACCGACCGGACCGTACTTTCATATGCATTTAGAAAAAAGCTGTTACTGACATTACAAACAGAACTTGAATTTTATTTATTTGTATTGTATAGATAAGTTGTTGATTAGAATAATTTACCTTAAGCTGTTGGCACCCATAGAGCGGCAGGAGGCTCGGCACTTATCACAGGACATGCACTGCGACATGTAGGCGACCGTGCAGTTGAGGGTGACCACGTCGCGGCTCACCGGCTCTGATTCTTGTTCTACGCTCTCTGTAGAGTGAATGTACAAAATATAGGCTTTTAGGCTCATGTGTTTGTTCTTTTAGAGTCGTTTTTAACTTAGGGTCAGTGCAGAGAGTAGCAAAACGCCCGCGCATATTTTGGGGCCGTCTCCACGAGAGAGTATCGCGTCTTATCAGGTACAAAACTTGAATTACGATTATCTAGATTCTAGATGGATTTATACGTAATTAAATACTAAGTATAATATTTACTAATAATATAAGCTGACAGATTTAAAATGGCCGTCTCCGCGAAAAAGTGCGCTTGCGACCGTGATCTTGAAAAAATATAAGAATGCCGTGTTGTTCAGTGATTTCTTGTAAAAACCGAAGCCAAAAACTTTGTAAATCATTAAATCACTTACCATATACAGGATAATTTTTTATTCAGTGCGTAAATTTTTACAGGGTGTTCTACCCATGAATATGAACAACATTCACTATGGGACCATCTCTGAAATCAGGAAAAAAAAATCAGCAGATTCATACATTTTGGTCGAGTAGGTATTGAACTTTTATAAGAAACAGCTGATTTTTTTTTTGTGATTTCAGTGATGGTCCCATAGTGAAAGTTGTTCATATTCATGGGTAGAACACCCTGTGAAAATTTACGCACTGAATAAAAATTTATCCTGTATAAGTATTTTACTATATTTGTCTTTATAATCATGAAAAACAACAAATTGTAAAATATTTTTTGCTTTTACTACGTTAATTTTGTTTTCAAATATCGCAACGACTGTACTATTTTCGCGGTAAATACATTGCCACTGCCTAAGTAAGTCAGTGATGCAAGCAATGTAAAAATCACGCAACGATACTTTATTTATGCGGTGCATCGTATGGTACAGCCGCGGCTGGCGGCTGGAGCCTACGTTAGTGGATCTGCACAGCCACATGGCTGTGCAGATCCACTAACGTAGGCTATCGACAACAATGTCGATTACCCAACGAATATATGTATATAGTTAATTTTACAATTTGTCAACCGTTTTAACCCAGTTGGAAGACCTAAAAAGATGACGTTTAAATACGGTTGGAAGACCCTTGAGAAGATGAAATATAATGTTAAAAAAAATTATTTACTATTTTTTTTTTTTTGCTATTTTGTATTGATTTATAATATAATATTATCTGGACATATCGTTTTTTATTTATTTTATTTTCAGAACCCTAAATTTTTTTTAGTAAAATAATAAATAGGAGAATCGATAACTTTCCGATTTAGTCAATCACTAGCGTATATGTATGTAAATATAAATGGCTTTTGCACAGCACAACGATAGCGACAGATGTTTTTGTGTGAGTAAGTTGGTAAATGCACGCTATGTTTGATGAGTTAAGGTTTATAATTGATTGTGCAGTACGTTCTGATTTATGAATTGCAAGTGTATGCGCGACTTTGTACCTATTGCTTTTACTTAACTACATGTTTAGTAGTGGCGCGGTAGTGGGATCGTCGGAACGATATGGAGTTCTGATACATTTTCAACTACAGGACATATCTCCTATATCTATGGTCAGCGCAGAGAGTAGCAAAATGCTCGTGTGTATTTAATTCAGTCGGGGCGAGCATGCTCGAAAACGACCCGCAGGAAATCCTCTTTTGCAGGCTAATTTGAGCTCTATTTGTAGCAAACCTACGAAAAACGAAAATCACGGGTCTCAGAAAATAATGTCATTTAACTAACTAACCTTTTCTTAACTTCGTAAGTTTCAGTTTCGGCCGAAACTCGAAGAGGAGACGAAGGTTCGGTTATGGTTTCGGTTTCGGCTGAACATCGTGTTTCGAGCGCACATTAGCTTTATTTAAGCCATTGCAAAATCTTGTTAATATTATGGAACGCAAATAAATATATATGAGTATGAACTACACTAATTGATTACAAAGCTCCAGAAATAAAGGACGAAAGACAGACCACCCAATGCCCAATATAACATTGATCGCAAGCTAATACAGCCATCTCAGGTGCAGGTAGTTGTTTACATTCCACGCTAATGAATCATGCGCATCTCTCCGTGGGACGCCACTGACGCCTGCGCCGGTTTTTTTTTACCGAGTCCTTCGTCGAAAATTGAATGAGACATAATTGTCGGCGAGGACTTAGTAATTGTCGTGTTATGTGACTTAACAGTACTTAAATTTTTGTTTCCTATTGCCGACTGGATTTGCCGGGGAAATAAGTAGGTACATACTTATAACGGTGGTTTTTTGGGATAGCTTACTGATAAGTATCATCAGTAAACTATCCCAAAAAATAACCGTATTGTTTGCGTTTATAAAATAAATGTCGACGGTGAACTCCTATCAATAAAGAAAAATCCTAGATTAGCAAAAATGCGTGTTTTGCCAATTTGTGAACAATAGTAGATCCCGCGCACAGCGGTAAAAAACCGCTCGAAAAAATATTGGCGTTTTCGCATGAATATGCAATTTAAAAAAAATTCATCACAGTGTTACCTTCACTTAGCTTTAAATTTTTACAAATACACTCAGTAGCAAAAGTAGCAGATTATTTCGGAATTTTGATTTTTAAATTATCAAACCTAATCACTGTTTTAATTAAATCTATTATTCTAAACCTTCAATTAATATTCTCCAATGTTAGCAAGTTTTCATTCCTAATATGTCTTCTGTAACAGTATCCTAATTGCGTATCACACTATCAATCTCAATCTGAATCATTTTGAAGGATATTGCTAATCCATTGCTTCATATATGTTCAAATAATTTGTCTGCTCAACAACGTTAATAGTGCAATGAATGTGTTGAGCTGTCAATATAAAAGCCGATACTATCACTGCGCTGGATAGTGTAAAACCAACTTTTTACACTGCCTGTACACTGCAGAAGATTTTAGTTTGCAAACTTTTTGTCATGTGTACATTTCCATGTCATTACCAAGTCCCCTGGTGCCGTCCCACTGTGTCAAATTAATTAAACATGGATTTGAAGAAATGTAATACATGATAAACACCGGTAACCGGATATGATCAATATTTTAATATCTAATGCAAATTACTGAGAAGTGCTAATGAAGATAAAGCTCACAAATAAATTAAAATCTTGTTTTATGAGTCATGTCACTTGTTTACTTGATCTTACAGTGGCTTTATTGAATCTTTAATCTATTGTTGATTAAGAGAGAAAAAGGTCGAAGAATCTGCATTGTCATCCAACATGGCAATGCTGCCAGCTTTTTGGACACTTTTCCCACGGACAGCTGGATGATTTTTTGATACCCAATGAGCTCTTTCCTTTATATACTTGTAGGTACATAATATAATATTTGAATGTTAGGTTGTAGTTGATTTCTTGATAAGAGTAAAGCTACATTTTAAATGGTAAAAATGCAGTATGGTAGTGTCGATACCATACTGGGTTTCATTGTTGTTTGTTGAGGTCAAGTTGTGGAGGTCAGATAGGCAGTCGCTTCTTGTAAAATACTGCTATTCAGCTGCATCCGGTTATATTCGACCCCAACATAGTTGGGAAAAGGCTAGGCAGACGATGATTTATAAAAATACTTACGTAAATGGAAAACAACTGTCTTCTCTGGAACAGCTCTGTACGCTGACAGATCAATGTCTACTGGGTAGGTGATCGACAACCACCTCTGCTGAGGGTCTGGGTCACTGGTGAGGGCAGCAAACAGTCCGGGAACACCGTCCGCTAACTCTTCTACATATGATGTCTTAGATAATTCTGTCTGTGTATCATTTGGTTTTGGACACATGTCTGTAAGGAAAATGATACTGATATTATGTTATCAGTAGAGATGTACATTGTATTTGTGAATTGAGTGTATTGTTTGATTAATCTTGTTTTCCTGAATATTGCTTACCGTGGAAGAATAATATAATGTAAGCTGCTTTGTATGTGAAATAATTTGTTTTTTTTTTTTTTAATAAAAGGCTTCTTTTTGTTCTAGGTGTGTTTCCTATTACTAAAAGCCTTGGACAGAGATACGTCTTCCATGGACTCCTTCCATGAAAGACGTATCTCTGTCCAAGGCTTTTAGCATTATATAAAAGAACTTTCCTACTTATGATTATACTTCCTTTGCTAAGAAGTATAATCATTACCAAAGAGTAATTAAATTGCATGTACTAACCAACACAACTGCAGCATTCGCTGTACAAATAGCTGAGGCAGTTGAAACAGTCTTTGCAGCACGAACAATCCTTCAAGTCACACTTGCAAGATTGAGTCAGCATACATTTTGATACCACACTGGCACAAATAGCTTCATTACAAGCGTATACTATTGGCACTATGCATATTAAAGCTACGACGAAGTAGAATTTCCCAGCCATTGCCAGAGGTTTAGTTAGACAAATAATTGTAAACACGACACTGTCTTGAGGAATTTACAAAGTTGTAAAAATAAACAACAAATACGTATAAATGTTCTCAGTAACAGAAGCGTTCACAAGGCACAAACTTGCAAAAAAGTCTTGGCAGTTCATTTATTTATATATTACATGTAATAATCATGCAAGGAACAAACTTAAAATAATTAAATACGATTTTTAGAAACAAGTTTAGCGTCAACCACTCATAAAGTTTACTTTAGTGAATGAAGGAAGTTGTAAGTGTAAGAACATAAGAACGAATGATTTTAAAGTTGACCACAGATGATGTATCAAATCAAAATCGAGAGGTTCTAACAGCAATGTTACTAGTCTCATTAAATGAAATCAAATTAAATGGAATCGGCTACGGTTTAATTGAGATGAAAGTCTACCCAATAGCGGATATTTTGTACAGCTAATTAATAAATATACCATTTTTCATAAAATGACCATTGATTGAAACAAACAAAACTATACTTAAAAATTTTCTGTGTTGGCAACATAAAGATAGAAACATAAAGCGGGAAAAAATAAATTTGCGAAATGACATCAAACCTTTTTAATATTCGTAGAGTTATGAGGAATCATTGCAATAATTATAATACCTATAATTTTCTTGCTGCTTGCACGCAGTCACAACTAGAGATGGGCGCCCGACGCCCATCTCTAGTTGTTAAATACCTAAAGGGAAAATATCCAGGTGAATTCTTATTTGGGTAAAAACCAAACCTTGGTTGGGTAAATATATTTAATATCACTAATGTTAATTGGAGGTGTGCACGTCTGTGTGTACTACTATTACTCGAACTGCGACTATATTAAATTGAATAGCTTCTGCCCGCGACTTCGTCGTAAAACACCATAATATACCTACTAAAAAAACAGCCACATTTTTGTAACTATACGAGGGTGACACTGAAAGTTCTTAGAAAATCAAAAACTGAACATAGTGTCCATTTACATCAATACATCGCTGTATCCGATGGAACCACTGAGAAAAGCACTTTGCCCACTCGTCCTTAGGGGTCTCTTCGACGGCATTTTGAAACGCAGCCACTGCTTCCTCGGCGTCCATAAAACGTTTTGCTCGAAATTTTTCTTTTATTTTTGTGCGAGGTCGGGGCTATAGGGCGGGTGACCCAGTAATTCCACGTCTGACGTCGCCAAGTAGTCGATTGTTTGCTTGGCGGTGTGCGACGAGGCGTTGTCGTGGTGAAGGAAAAAGTTCGGGAGAAACGACCTCGCAATATCCTTGCGAGGTCGTTTCTCCCGAACTTTTTCCAAGACAAGTGGCAAACAATTGTTAGTGTACCACTCTGCAGTAACTGTTTTTCGGTCCTCTAAAACAATTGTTGCGTAATGACCTGTCCTTCCGAAGAACGAGCCCACCATCTTTTTTCCCACGCTTCGACCTCTCTTCACATTAGTTGGCAACTCCTCGGAAGGAAACACCCAGACAGCAGATTGTCTCTTAGTTTCAGGATCATAACAATAAATCCAGCTTTCGTCACTCGTAGTAGAACACAGCATTTGAGTCACCTCCGTTAAATCTTTGAACTATTTCACGACACCAATCAACACGACGGAGCTTTTGGGCCTCTGTCAAATTATGAGGTATCCACCGGGCACAAAGCTTCCTGACCGCTAAATGTTCATGGAGGATTTTGTGCACTTGACTCATACCGATGCCTAAGCTTGTCTGAATCTGCTGATAAGTCACTCTTTTGTCATACGCTTTCTCCAGATCAATGAATACCATCTGCAAGTTCCTATATGCACGTCTATACTTCTCGCACAATTGGCGGAGTGCAAAAGTGGCGTCCATTGTTCCTCGACCTGGCATAAACCCAAACTGGTTTGGGGTAATCTCACTTTCCTCTCGCAGTCTTTTCTCTATTACTTTCTCCCATACCTTCATACTATGTGACATGAGCTTTATCCCTCGATAGTTGTAGCAGTCCTGTATATCACCTTTATTCTTGAAGATGGGCACTAGCGAACTATTGCACCATTCTTGTGGGAACCCTCCTTCATGCAACAACTTATTGAAGAATAAAGTTAGCCACGTATATCCATCTTCTTTTAAACACTTCCATACTTCTGCTGGTATATCATCTGGGCCCATAGCCTTCCCATTTTTCATACCTTGCCTGCCTTTCTTACTTTATCCATGCTAATTTCCCTCATCAAACCCAAATTTACTTGTACCTCTTTAAGCACACCGTTCCATTTATTCTCTTCGTTCATTAGCTTTTCAAAATAAACCTTCCATCGTTCTTTTATTGCGTCATCTTTGTGCAGAACTTTGCTGGCGTCGTCTTTCATACATTTAATGTGAAGAATATCTCTCGTTCTCCTTTCTCTTGCTTTTGTAATCCGGTAAAGCTCCTTCTGGCCTCTAGGGCTATCCAGTGAGTCATACAACTTCTCCTGCGCCTTAGCCATCGAAACTGCTACCGCCTTTTTTGCCTTTCTCTTCCATTCTTTATAAATCTTCTTCTTATCTATCTTCTTTCAAACTATCATTCCCGTTTTCTACACCCTGACATTCTTTGAGCATCTTTTGCACGTCTTCGTTCCACCACCATGTGTCCTTTTCTGTCATACCTTTCGATTCTCCAAACGCATGGTTTGCTACTCTCCTTATATGATTCGCCATCTCTTACCAACATTCATTCACAGATTTTCCTTCCATATCCTTCATGTCAATCATTTTCTCTACCACTTGATTAAATATACCATTCCTCTTTTTCTATTATACTCCATCTAGTTTTGGGTGGGGGCCGTTACTTGTTCCTTCCTACTGGACTAGACACTGACTTTAACCTCCATTATCATCAGTTTATGATGTGACACTAGGTCTTCACCTGGGAGCACTTTAAATTTTTTTACAGTTTTAAGACTGTTTCGTCTTACTAGGAAGTAGTCGATTTAAGTTGCGTAGCGGCCACTTTTATAACTTATTAGATGCTCATTTCGTTTCTCGAACCACATATTTGTTATTGCCAGGAGCAAGGCCGGCCGAGGCAGCTTGCAGCAGTGCCTCACCAACAGTGTTATGGCCTCCATACCCCCAACCGTCATGCACTCTCTCATATCCATCCTTCTGTCTTCCTACACGCCCGTTAAAATCACCCCTCACATAAACTTCTTCACTATCTTGCATATCCATCATCACACAATCGAAGTGCTCCCAGAACTTCTCTTTTACACTATCCTCACACCCTGACTGGGGTGCATACACACTATATAACTATATTAACCAACAAACTCTCCACAATCACTTTAACAGCTATCAGTCTATCACTCACTCTTATAACATTCACTACACATTCTTTCATCTGACTATCCAAAATTATACCCACACCATTCCGCTTGCCATCGTTTTCACAGTTATAAAACTTATATCGTTGCCTTTTTAAAACATCTGCTAGTTCCCTTCCTCTTCCAGTCATAGTACCTACATTCCAGCTCGCACACCTCAATCTAACTTCTCTCACACTCCAACCTTGCATCTTACGTCGCACCCGCCCGTCCTGGTGCAACAACCCTCCCAAGCAGCACATTAGCGGAAATTACAACCATAAACAAGCTGTATTACGGTCAAAGGGTCTTACGTAGCTGTACTAACGGATAATATTATTCTTGAGACTGTATGAGAAGTGATCTCTACACTATTAAACAGCACAGCTAACTAAGGGCTGTATAATGAAGAAAAAAACAACAAAATGCATTTTAGTAGAATTTGAAAGAACTTTTGTCCAGCCTTTGGCTACGTATAATGCTACTAGCTGGGTAAGAAGACCAAAGCTTGTAAACGGCTGCTTAACGCCATAAAGTCTCGCCTCTTCTAAGCTGTGAGCTGTATTAGAGAATTACATTTTGCCATTGGCTTTTTTATGGTGTACACTAATTCTATTACAATGCTACCTCAATGAGCTTAATAGTAGCTGGTTAAACGCATTTAAGACTACATGAACTGTAAATTAGTGTAGCCTTACACCACTTTAATTCCAAAGCGGTTATAGTGTAAATATTAGCTATTTTTAAGCCTCTAGAATTATTGAAGAGTAAACATAGGTTATTAAGTTTGAAAATAGTTCCAATACATAAGATTTGTTAATTATTACGTATGTTAGAAGTTATTTAGCAATAATTATGTCTGGCCAATAACCATCTCTGATTGGCCTAAAATGGCGGCAGAATGGGCGGCAATACCCAAAACGGTTTTCTATCAAGATTAGAGATCTCTGAGACGCCGTTGTATACTCTCACTTTACTCCTTTTACCAATCGTTAGAATAACTGAAAACCATTGTACAGTTAGCGTACAGTTTTCAGCTGATCAATAGACTTAATTATGGCCATTGAACAGAAAAAAGAGGGTCAAGGGAATTTAGTTAGAATTATTGCTGGATAACGAATTAACGCCATTTTATTGTAAACAAGCCGATTAAATATGAAAAAACCACTGATGTCTGTTAAATGTTCATGATATTTGAGAGCTATTAAAGTAAAAACACACTATTTCATTGTTACAAATAGATATAAATGCTCATTAAATGAAAAAATTCGAGTGAAAATCCATGAATAATTCGAACACCAATATAATAATATTTTGTATAATATTTTTTGTAAAACTATATTATTTCGATGGCGCGTGTAATATTTGAGGATATTAGATACCTATTATATTAACAGTAAAGTGGCACCCGCAGTACAATTTACCAATAGAGATACAAAACAAACGTGAAAAATAGAAATTATTATTTGTCCATAGAAAGAGTTGACGCCGCGTAACACTTGCACTGCACAAATAGTTTTTTGTTGCTATTTCTTTGTAGATTTTAGCAATAGACGTTATTAAGCCATAAACCATCTCTTGGCTGTCTAAGAGAATTAAAGGAGCCGGATAGTAGCCTATTGACAGCTGTTTATGCCATTGTACAGCACATGTACAGCTCTTACAATGCTCTGGATAGCTGTTAATAAGCTACTATAATGCTCAGGGCTGTTTAATTTGGGGCCCAATTTAGAATTATAAGAACTGTGTAGCCGGATATACAGCCCTTGTACAGAAAGCATAACAGACTCGAGTTTTCAAAAATTCTGTTGTCCAGTGACTATACAGCTATGTGTGCTACTTGGGCTTGTCCATTTTCCTCAGAAGCCGGGTGCTGCCCCTGCGCGTCACCTGCGGGGTACGCCCTAGTCCTATCGCGCATCATATCTTTTCTAGTCATGTTGCTATAGGTTTTGGCAAAGTTTAACAGTCGGCCGCCAGCCTGACACCAACCCTCTTCGGGAATGCTTTTGTTGGTAGTTTACCCGCCACCGCGCGATATTAAATGGATATCCCACCATTTGTCGGTCGTCAGACCCTCGTTGGTAAGCAGCAGGGTACATCGCGTGCAGGTGAGGTTGACGTTTGGGGAGCCTGGTTGTTGTGCACCCCCAAAATGAACCCAATTATGATTGAAATTGTGTTACTAGTCATTTGTCAAAATGCACCATTCAAGTGAAGCGTCGTTTAGTAGAATTCTTTTCCAAGTCTTTTCCCAGCTAGGTTGGGGTCAGCTTCCAGTAGAAACCGGTGTGTTTGAATAATAGATTCTGAATTTCACTATGGAATTAACATTCAGCGACTGCCATCAATGCTATCTGACCTCCACGGGTAACAGACGCCGACATCATATGGGTAGACCAGCTACCAGGTCTACCAAGCAATTCTCTTCTAAAACCCAATGTTTCATATTTATGATCGGGTAAATTACCAACACTGCTTTAAAAACGATGACCGCTATATTCTTAGCACAATCAGTCATTTTTATTTTCACATTTAGATTAAATAACGCGTTTTAAAGCTTATTGCCAAGTGTTTTACGTTTTACACGTGCAGTCTGTGGACCAACTATACTCAGCGGGCTATCAGCGCCCTACGGGTCCAATTTATTAACGGGTTCAGGATGTTGATGGGGCTGCCCCGTTTCTGCAGGGCATCAGGTATGTTTGCACAAGCACACGTTGATAGCTTCTACGCCATCGTCAAACTGAAATCTGCTTCTTTGCTCTGCAGAGTGAGGGAAAGCTCCAACTCCATCCTGAAGACCATAGCGGGGAGGTGCGAGTCTCGTCTATTAGGTGATGTTGTTCGAAGATGTATTTCGAACAACAGCCTTGTCTCCAAATAGATAATAAGTTTACTAACAAGGTACCTACAAGTTATTTTTTTGTTTACTAACCCATATGGATGTTGCTTATCCGAAATAAAGTTTTTTTTTTTTTTTTTAAACGACTGATATATTATATTTTTTTAATATTCATAAACGTAATTTATTATTTCAAGTTAAACAAATATCAACTAACACTAATATACACTATATACAATTATATACAAGTATATAATACGAAAAAATATAGAAAAAGGCAGGAGCTCATTGGACACCAAAAAATTCGTCCGCATCACTGTCAATGGGAGAAGTGCCCAAAAGGCTGGCAGCATTACCACGTTGGATGGCAATGCTGATTCTTTGGGCTAAAAATAGGCCAGCCTTCTGGTCACGTGAAGAGTCAACCAACCTCTTGGCGATGTCACGAAAACTTCGATGAGCACTCGGACTCCAAGGCCCTAGTGTTTCAACCCCAAACGGCTCAAACATATAGCTCCCAATAAGGTTGTTATATTTGCGCCGTTTGAGGTTTTATTTATTTATTTTATTCTGTTTATCTAAATAGGATAAAATAAACTGATTTTCTTTTTAGATCTCATCTCGATCGTGAAAAATACACAACAAAACTAACTTTTCAACTGATAATTTATTTCAAACAACTACATTGCCTACGATCGTTGACTCCAAATCTTTTTTATCATCAAATGTTTTTTTTTGTGTTTTATCATCTTCTGATATCGATAAACGTCTGCGGAGTTTCGCTAGCTAATTTAATTTGACTCTGTATACCTACTTGTAGAATAATATGCAGGGTGGCAGGGACATCGACGCGCAAACTCTAACCATGGTAACAGCGGGGTAATTTTGTAATCACAACACATTAACAGTAGGAATGGCTTTCATTTTGACTGATCAACCACATTCATTTCGTTATTTACGTTGTTGAGCAGATTTTTTTGCGACGTATGAAGCAATGGATTAACAATATCCTTCAAAGGGATTGAGATTGATAGTGTTTCACAAATGTGCTGGTTGCGCGTCGATATCCCTGCCTGTATATGTTTTAGTGTTATTAGATTGTAACTATATTGTTTAGAAGATTAGTACAAAATGTATTTATGGTAGATGTAGGTTATGTTGATAAGTTAAAAAGAGACAAAGTGCAAGATTTATTGATGAATATTATTCTTCAGTCCTAAACTTAAACAGTTTCAGCTAACGAAGGAATAAACACCAAATTATCAGTGTTATTCCAGCAGCTTATTTACACACGAATTACATCACTGCACTGTAGTTTTCATACAATTTTTGTGGTTTTGAAATTGAATGTGTCAATCAGAGCGTGCTTAAAGCATGTTTTTTTTTTTGTAAATAAGAACTAAATTGTTAGCAAATAATAATAATAATATCCTTGGACATTTCACACAGCGCCATCTAGTCCCAAGCTAAGCAACTTAATGCTTGTGTTATGGTAACAAGATGGCTGATAAACTACTTATATACATTTTTTTTTTTTTTATAAATAAATGGAGAGCGAAGCACTTATCGCCTGTAACTTCTTGGCAGAACGAAACACCGTGTTTCCCAGCCACGTGAACCATTTTGCCAGTTAGTCCCAGTGATAGGGGATATCTGGGCACGAATCCAGACTCCAAGCTGCTACTGAGAATATCCTGATGAAAAAACCAAGCAACAGTTTGCCCAACCTAAGAACTGAACCCAGGGACCTCATGCTCAGCAGTAGCAATTACGACTAAATCACCAACGAGCCATTTGAATCACTTGACTGGTGTAAACGAGTCTATACTCTTGATGATATAATCATGACTGGTTTCAAACCTGTGCTTGAGTCATGGTCAAACTGGCATATTTAAGATGACCTCTGAACTTTTTTAACATTCTGTTGAAATATTGCTGTTTTATTAGCAGTCGTCTATCTAGTTAAGTACACATAATATTACGCCTTCCCATATCGCGTAAGAGAGGACGAACCTGTTGCCATCATAACGAGTCTGTGATGAATCTTAAAAAAAAGTGTTTTGTTAAACATAAACACAAGCGCGAGAAAATCTAATAACACGAGTTCCTACAGCTGGTAGAATACGTTGAATAGAATAGAATACTCTTTATTATGTACAGACGCCAGCAGGTCAAGCTACCCGAAACTATCAAATTTTCCCAATCAACCTAGATTCAACTTTGGAGAGTTTCAACTTTGTCGCTAAATCATTAAGGTAATGATTTAGCGACAAAGTTGAAACTCTATTAAAGAAATTTGACAGATTGTAGTAAGTAGCTTGATGTGCTGGCGTCTGTACACCATATAAATTACGAGATGACACAATCTACCAATGAACTTCCCTTAGTACTGTCACCTGCACTTTAGTAGTAACTTGACCTACGAAAACTGAAAACTACTGCTACAAAATAAATGCATTGTCGAATTCAAACCGTTTTCAAAGACATGATGCGGTTGGATGTACTTATGGGCTATGTGTGCTTTGAAATCACACGCACATCAGAATGTTGGCTACTGCAAGCATTACGCCTCAGGGCCTCAGGGGGCAAGCGGGAGGAAACGCCAGGGTGTCACCATTGTGTGGATCGCCCGGAGGACACGGTGGAGCATACGGTGGAGGTCTGCTCGGCTTGCGCGGGGCACCGCCGTGTCCTTGTGGCGGCGATCGGCGGCGGCGATCTCACGCGTCCGGCCCTGGCAGCCCCGGATCTTCAATTTTTTTTAGGCGGGGCATAAACTGAAATATGCCGCCGCCGCCCACTTACATTTACTTTTACCTTTATCATCCATATAATTTCAGTTATCAGATGTACACTAATTGATTGAAATTTGGACATAGCCTACATAGGCCTTCCGGAAATAATGCATCTATCGCTGTTCTTTGTGTTAAGCCTTTTTATTTACAGATATATAGACATAAACGTGTAGGATATATATTTTATACACAGCACAGGATAGGATTTAAAATAAAAATATGTATAATAAAAATAAAAATGAAATATATTATTGCACTAGCTTCTGCTCACGGCTTCGCCCGCGTGGATGTCGGAAATTATCCCACGGGAACATGCTACCAGGATAAAAACTATGTCCTTCCCCAGGATGCCATATATCTCTTTGCCAAATCAGAAGTTCAGTGGTTTAGGTGTGAAAATGTAACATACAGTTTCAAGTTCAAATCCTCCCCTTAAAAAACGAATTACCCCTTTTTGCCCCGTCAGGGGTCCATTTATCCCACAGATGCGGCCCTAGGACCGATCCCTGTAGGACACCGCACGACATCTCTCGCCGGTTACGGTACCAAACGCCTCCTACCGGAGGCTCTATGCGGAGGTCGTGCGGTCCATGGCCCTTTACGGGGCACCGGTGTGGGCGCGTTCCCTAAGGCGGCGATCAGCCCGCCGGTTGAACGCGTCCCAAAGGGTCATGGCTGTCCGGCTGACCCGAGGATACCGCACGGTCTCCGCTGAGGCGACGAGCCTCCTTGCCGGATTGCCGCCATGGGATCTGGAGGCCAAAGTCCACGCCCACATATGGGAGTGGCGAGAGGAGGCAAAACGGCGAACGGCGGGCTCCGCTGCCGCGAGAAATCACGGTACAGCGGACAGAGCTCCGGCGGGATCTCATAGCGGCATGGAGAGTGCGATTGTCGCAACCCAGTGCTGGGCACGCCACAATAGCGGTGATAAGTCCCCTCTTTGAGGAGTGGCTAGAGAGGCGTCACGGCGCCCTCACCTTCCGCCTGACGCAGTTCCTCACCGGACGGTTGTTTCGGGAGGTTCCTGTTCAGGATAAGGCGGGAGGAAACGCCAGGGTGTCACCACTGCGTGGATCGCCCGGAGGACACGGTGGAGCATACGGTGGAGGTCTGCCCGGCTTGGGCGGGGCACCGCCGTGTCCTCGTGGCGGCGATTGGCGGCGGCGATCTCTCGCGTCCGGCCCTGGTCCAGGCCATGGTACAGAGCGAGAGTGCATGGCAGGCCGTCACCTCATTCTGCGAAGCAGTAATGCTCGCGAAGGAGAAGGCGGAGCGCGTGAGGGAGAGGCAAGCACTGCGCCCTCACGCCCCTAGTCGCCGCAGGAGACGCCCTGGACGGGAGTCAACAGATGACTCCCGGCCACCGTAGGCGCGGGCTTGCGGGCGGCGAGCAATGGGCAGCTCGCCGCCCGGTAAGGACCAGGCCCGGGTCGACGGCGCGTTGTGTTCCACGCGTGCCTCAAAGAGATGTCAGCACGAAATGACGTGGTCCGCTAGGGGCCGCCGTCCGCGGGTTGTTCGAAAGAGATACCGTGGCCCCTGGCATAGGCAACAACTGAAGGAACACGGGTGGGTTTTAGTCAGTAAAAGTCTGACACGCCCTTTTGCTCAGCCCAGAGCGGGAGAGGTCATAAAAAAGGGCCTCAGGGGGCAAATTTTTCATTGATTTGAGTGACAACATAGTAAAACAAGGAACTATAATATGCATTATGAACCACCCAAAAATCCACAAAGGCGTTGTTTTGATATCAATGTAATCGGTCAATTATTTTTAAAATCTTTAACACCCATAATTATAATTTAGGAAGATCTGCCAAATATTAAAATTGGATAATAAATAAACAATACTGGTGCTAAGGATTACAAAAACCTGAAGGCCAATTCCCGTAATTAAAAATGTTCAAAATCTAGTCGAAACTTGTCAAAAATGTAGAGAAATTAGAGGTGTTTTTGACAGATTGAGACTGAGATCAAACTGTGAATGTTCTTAAAATTACGAGATTTGCCTCTCTGTTATGCATACAGGAAAATAACCTCATGTTTTCTTAATTCTTAAATAACAATGATGTAATAGCTATATACAGACTGTATCTTTAATTTTTGGAATAGGTTTTAAATCGTCTTAATAAATATTGTTGCCAATCAACATGTTAAGCCTAGTGCAGAGTATCGATATCATTAGGTATTGAGATGCGAATATCAAGATGCGGGGTACCAGTGCAGATACTCGAGGCAAAGTCAAGTCATCATAATCACCATCCGTCTTCCTTTTTTTAGGGTTCCGTAGCCAAATGGCAACGGAACCCTTATGGATTCGTCATGTCTGTCTGTCTGTCTGTCTGTCTGTCTGTCTGTCTGTCTGTCCGTCCGTATGTCACAGCCGCTTTTTTCCGAAACTATAAGAGCTATACTGTTGAAACTTGGTAAGTAGATGTATTCTGTGAACCGCATTAAGATTTTCACACAAAAATAGAAAAAAAACAATAAATTTTGGGGGTCCCCATACTTAGAACTGAAACTCAAAATTTTTTTTTTCATCAATCCCATACGTGTGGGGTATCTATAGATAGGTCTTCAAAAATGATATTGAGGTTTCTAATATCATTTTTTTCTAAACTGAATAGTTTGCGCGAGAGACACTTCCAAAGTGGTAAAATGTGTGTCCCCCCCCCCTGTAACTTCTAAAATAAGAGAATGATAAAACTAAAAAAAATATATGATGTACATTACCATATAAACTTCCACCGAAAATTGGTTTGAACGAGATCTAGTGAGTAGTTTTTTTTTAATACGTCATAAATCGTAACGTAACGGAACCCTTCATGGGCGAGTCCGACTCGCACTTGGCCGGTTTTTTAACTATGTGGGGTTCTAATCTAACCGAATATAGCTGAATAGAGTGGTAGTATCATCATCATTTCACCCAGAAGAGGTCTACTGCTGGACATAGGCCAAGCGTCACCACATCGACCGACCCTGTGCTTCTCGTATCCAATGGATTTCCGTATATCAAATACAAAGGCGACAATGAAAGTTTTTAGAACTGGCCACTTGTAAACGATATACTTAATAAAAAAATAAGTTCAAATTTGGAAATGGAACTCTTTGCCAATATTATTGTGTATGTATTTTATTCATTTGTCATTTGTTTACGATTTGGCGGCCAATTGAAAATTGTTTGCGTTACGTCAGCATGAATTTAACGCGCGAAAATTTTCGTACAATGATTTTTTATGACTTTCGATGTCATTTAAGTCAACAAGAAAGTTATGATAGACTTCGATAGGCCTTTCACGATGAAGCCCCATCTCGTGCCACTGTTTACAACTGGTTTAATGAGTTTAAACGTGGTCGCACTAATCTCACCGATGATCTGCGAGAGGGACGGCCTTCTGCGGCGAAGACTGAAGACAACATCAGTGTCGTGCGGCGTATGATAGAGAGAGGCTGACAAAAGAGTGACTTACCAGCAGATTTGGACAAGCTTAGGCATCGGTATGAGTCAAGTGCACAAAATCCTCCATGAACATTTAGCGGTCAGAAATCGTTGTGCCCGGTGGATACCTCATAATTTGACAGATGCTCAAAAGCTCCGTCATGTTGATTGGTATCGTGAAACGTGAAATGGTTTAAAGATTTAATGGAGGTGACTCAAATGCTGTGTTCGACTTACGGGTGACGAAAGCTGGATTTATTGTTATGATCCTGAAACTAAGAGACGTCTGCTGTCTGGGTGTTTTCTTCCGAGGAGTTGCCAACTAAAGTAAAAAGAGGTCAAAGCGTGGGAAAAAGATGGTGGCCTCGTGCTTCGGAAGGACAGGTTATTATAATAATAATAATGTTTATTCACAGAAAAAATTGTACATTATTTCACAAATTAAGTGCTTAGTCTACAGTTACTGTACACAAAAGTATTAGCATTTGGGGCCGAACTAGGCATAGCCTGTATTTCAGCCCTCAACGCCGATCCCCCTGAGTTACACATATGTGTTGAAGTTATGTATTTTAATGAGCCCATGTTTAAATGTACGTGCCTAATATAATATAGAAAAAAGAAATGAATTAAGAAAAAACTTACAAGTTAGGCAACATAGCATGGCAAGTGTGAGAACAGTCCTCTCTTTGTGTAAGATGGGGGCTCGAATGAGTGAGTGTGAGAGGGTGTGTGAGATTGCGGAACCTTAGGACTAGTGTGGTTTTTTTTTAATAATAGATAGATGCTGACTTTATAAATGAGAACAAATTATTAAGTAGGGACCTGAAGCAATTTTTCTGTCTCTTCGTACTTGATCTTTTGAAGGTAATCCCTTACTTTATTTTTGCAGGATTTCTGAGTCAACGGGTATATGTTGAGAATTTTATTGAACTTGTTGTAGATGTAGGGCCAATACGCGGGCCGAATCGGGTGCTGAATTTGGTTTTGAAAGCGATCAGTTGTGGGCAAACAAAGTGTTTAGTGCGTCTATTTAATACGAGTGGGTCGTAGTTTAGTTTCCTATGTTGCATCATTATTTGATTTAGAAGATAGAGCTGTCTTACGGATAGGACTCCACACAATTCGTAAAGCAGCGAGGTAGGAAATAACCGTGTTTTGAAGGTGTAAACCTTTAATATGGCTCGCTGAGCGACTTCAACGGATTGTATGGTGGATTTAGGGGATCTCCCACATGCTGTTATGCAGTAACTTATGAGGGACTGGCAGAGCGCAAAATATATTCGCTTCATTACAGAGGGTTCGGCGACGTGTCTGAGAGTCTTAAAGATGTAGATTAATTTCCTGACTCTACCTCAGAGGGATTTAGTGTGTTCTTTAAAATTGAGATGGTTGTCTATTGTAATGCCAAGGTATTTTATTGTTTTTACATGTTCTAGTTTAGAACAAGAACAGAATTCTTTACAGACACACTCGTGTGGAAAGATATTAAGACTATCGTGATTAGGACCTGTGTTAGACCGTAAGCTGAAGCAAATATACTTGGTTTTCTCGACATTTAAGGTTAGCACATTATCCCCGAGCCATTCCCTCACAGAATCGAATCCACATTGGGCAGCAGCAAAGGCTTCTTAGAAAATCATTATTTTGCCGTGGGGACTCTTGAGACTCGTGAGATCGTTTATATATACGAGAAATAAAATTGAACCCAGGATACTGCCCTGTGGAACCCCGTGTGTAACTGGAAGGTCTCCACTAATGTAATTACCAATCCGAATACTCTGGAGCCGCCCAGACAAGTAACTCCTGAAAAGTTCAAGTTGAGTGCCTCTGATTCCCAGTGCTTCCAGCTTGTTGAGTAAGATCGGGACATTATGCAACAATTGTTTTAGAGGATCGAAAAACAGTTACTGCAGAGTGGTACACTAACAATTTTATTGTTTGCCACTTGTCTTGGAAAAACGACCTCGCAGTAGGATCCTCCTTCACCACGACAACGCCTAGTCGGACACCGCCAAGCAAACAATCGACTACTTGGCGACGTCAGACGTGGGTCTTGACTACTGGGTCACCCGCTCTATAGCCCCGACCTCGCACCTTGCGATTTTTATTTATTTCCGAAAATAAAAGAAAAACTTCGAGGAAAACGTTTTATGGATGCCGAGGAAGCAGTGGCTGCGTTTCAAAATGCCGTCGAAGATTATTTTTATCAATAACCTTAAGATATCTGCTGATAAAGTCTGCTGATGCCTCATACGGAAGTTTTCTTACTATTTACTAATCACAGCAATATTTAGAGGATACAAGTCCAAGTTTAATATATGTCTAGGTGTGTATTCAGCCTAATAATGTAGTGAGAAACCTGCATAAATAATCTATGAATTCGATGAATTGAGTTCGTAGCTATTTAGTTATCATAAGAATGTCGCATGCGACGACCGTGCAAATAACAAGATATAGGACTTTTCGAAAATGTGGAATTGTGGTGTGACTGTCGTAGTTTGTGTAATGATAAGTGTTTCTTCTTCAGAAGTGCTAGACTTTTGGCTAGATTTCGAAGACGATGATACTGATACTTACGACGATGATGCATTGAGGCTGGATACCAATTTACGGAGGAATGACGATTATGACGGGGGGCTTGGGGACCAGACTGATATGGAAGAAAAGGAAGAGTATAATGATACTAAAACTTCCGATGATGATGACACCGATTTATTGCGGAATGGCAATTCCGACTGGGGGCAGTATAACCAGACTGATATGGAAGAGTTTAATGATACTGAAACTTACGACAATTATGATAACGATTATACCGATTTATGGTGGAATGGCAATTCCGACTGGGGGCAGTATAACCAGACTGATATGGAAGAGTTTAATGATACTGAAACTTACGACAATTATGATACCGATACCGATTTATGGTGGAATGGCAATTCCAACATTTCGAATTCCGGTAAGCCCGGACAGCCAGGATTTCCAGGACAACCAGAACAGCCAGGATACCCAGGACAGGAAGGACAACCCAGTCAACCCGGTGGACCTGGACAACAAGGTCAGCCAGGATACCCAGGCCACCCAGGACAACCTGGTAAGCCAGGATACCCAGGCCAACCAGGACAACCTGGTAAGCCCGGACAGCCAGGACACCCAGGACAGCCAGGCCAGCTAGGATACCCAGGACAGGAAGGACAACCCAGTCAACCTGGTGTACCTGGACAACCAGGTCAGCCAGGATACCCAGGCCAACCAGGACAACCTGGTAAGGCCGGACAGCCAGGACACCCAGGACAGCCAGGCCAGCCAGGATACCCAGGACAGGAAGGACAACCCGGTCAACCCGGTGTACCTGGACAACCAGGTCAGCCAGGATACCCAGGCCACCCAGGACAACCTGGTAAGCCAGGATACCCAGGCCAACCAGGACAACCTGGTAAGCCCGGACAGCCAGGACACCAAGGACAGCCAGGCCAGCCAGGATACCCAGGACAGGAAGGACAACCCAGTCAACCTGGTGTACCTGGACTACCAGGTCAGCCAGGATACCCAGGCCAACCAGGACAACCTGGTAAGGCCGGACAGTCAGGACACCCAGGACAGCCAGGCCAGCCAGGATACCCAGGACAGGAAGGACAACCCGGTCAACCCGGTGTACCTGGACAACCAGGTCAGCCAGGATACCCAGGCCACCCAGGACAACCTGGTAAGCCCGGACAGCCAGTATTTCCAGGACAACCAGAACAGCCAGGATACCCAGGACAGGAAGGACAACCCGGTCAATCCGGTGGACCTGGACAACAAGGTCAGCCAGGATACCCAGGCCGCCCAGGACAACCTGGTATGCCAGGATACCCAGGCCATCCTGGTATGCCAGGATACCCAGGCCAACCAGGACAACCTGGTAAGCCCAGACAGCCAGGACACCCAGGACAGCCAGGATACCCAGGACAGGAAGGAAAACCTAGTCAACCCGGTGGACCTGGACAACGAGGTCAGCCAGGATACCTAGGCCACCCAGGACAACCTGGTATGCTAGGAAACCCAGGCCAACCAGGACAACCTGGTAAGCCCGGACAGCCAGGACACCCAGGACAGCCAGGCCAGCCAGGATACCCAGGACAGGAAGGACAACCCAGTCAACCTGGTGTACCTGGACAACCAGGTCAGCCAGGATACCCAGGCCAACCAGGACAACCTGGTAAGGCCGGACAGCCAGGACACCCAGGACAGCCAGGCCAGCCAGGATACCCAGGACAGGAAGGACAACCCGGTCAACCCGGTGTACCTGGACAACCAGGTCAGCCAGGATACCCAGGCCACCCAGGACAACCTGGTAACCCAGGATACCCAGGCCAACCAGGACAACCTGGTAAGCCCGGACAACCAGGACACCCAGGACAGCCAGGCCAGCCAGGATACCCAGGACAGGAAGGACAACTCAGTCAACCTGGTGTACCTGGACAACCAGGTCAGCCAGGATACCCAGGCCAACCAGGACAACCTGGTAAGGCCGGACAGCCAGGACACCCAGGACAGCCAGGCCAGCCAGGATACCCAGGACAGGAAGGACAACCCGGTCAACCCGGTGTACCTGGACAACCAGGTCAGCCAGGATACCCAGGCCACCCAGGACATCCTGGTAACCCAGGATACCCAGGCCAACCAGGACAACCTGGTAAGCCCGGACAGCCAGGACACCCAGGACAGCCAGGCCAGCCAGGATACCCAGGACAGGAAGGACAACTCAGTCAACCTGGTGTACCTGGACAACCAGGTCAGCCAGGATACCCAGGCCAACCAGGACAACCTGGTAAGGCCGGACAGCCAGGACACCCAGGACAGCCAGGACAGCCAGGATACCCAGGACAGGAAGGACAACCCGGTCAACCCGGTGTACCTGGACAACCAGGTCAGCCAGGATACCCAGGCCACCCAGGACAACCTGGTAACCCAGGATACCCAGGCCAACCAGGACAACCTGGTAAGCCCGGACAGCCAGGACACCCAGGACAGCCAGGCCAGCCAGGATACCCAGGACAGGAAGATCAACTCAGTCAACCTGGTGTACCTGGACAACCAGGTCAGCCAGGATACCCAGGCCAACCAGGACAACCTGGTAAGCCCGGACAGCCAGGACACCCAGGACAGCCAGGCCAGCCAGGATACCCAGGACAGGAAGGACAACTCAGTCAACCTGGTGTACCTGGACAACCAGGTCAGCCAGGATACCCAGGCCACCCAGGACATCCTGGTAACCCAGGATACCCAGGCCAACCAGGACAACCTGGTAAGCCCGGACAGCCAGGACACCCAGGACAGCCAGGCCAGCCAGGATACCCAGGACAGGAAGGACAACTCAGTCAACCTGGTGTACCTGGACAACCAGGTCAGCCAGGATACCCAGGCCAACCAGGACAACCTGGTAAGGCCGGACAGCCAGGACACCCAGGACAGCCAGGCCAGCCAGGATACCCAGGACAGGAAGGACAACCCGGTCAACCCGGTGTACCTGGACAACCAGGTCAGCCAGGATACCCAGGCCACCCAGGACAACCTGGTAACCCAGGATACCCAGGCCAACCAGGACAACCTGGTAAGCCCGGACAGCCAGGACACCCAGGACAGCCAAGCCAGCCAGGATACCCAGGACAGGAAGATCAACTCAGTCAACCTGGTGTACCTGGACAACCAGGTCAGCCAGGATACCCAGGCCAACCAGGACAACCTGGTAAGGCCGGACAGTCAGGACACCCAGGACAGCCAGGCCAGCCAGGATACCCAGGACAGGAAGGACAACCCGGTCAACCCGGTGTACCTGGACAACCAGGTCAGCCAGGATACACAGGCCAACCAGGACAACCTGGTAAGGCCGGACAGCCAGGACACCCAGGACAGCCAGGCCAGCCAGGATACCCAGGACAGGAAGGACAACCCGGTCAACCCGGTGTACCTGGACAACCAGGTCAGCCAGGATACCCAGGCCACCCAGGACAACCTGGTAACCCAGGATACCCAGGCCAACCAGGACAACCTGGTAAGCCCGGACAGCCAGGACACCCAGGACAGCCAGGCCAGCCAGGATACCCAGGACAGGAAGGAAAACCTAGTCAACCCGGTGGACCTGGACAACGAGGTCAGCCAGGATACCTAGGCTACCCAGGACAACCTGGTAAGCCCGGACAGCCAGGACACCAAGGACAGCCAGGCCAGCCAGGATACCCAGGACAGGAAGGACAACCCAGTCAACCTGGTAAGCCCGGACAGCCAGTATTTCCAGGACAACCAGAACAGCCAGGATACCCAGGACAGGAAGGACAACCCGGTCAACCCGGTGGACCTGGACAACAAGGTCAGCCAGGATACCCAGGCCGCCCAGGACAACCTGGTATGCCAGGATACCCAGGCCATCCTGGTATGCCAGGATACCCAGGCCAACCAGGACAACCTGGTAAGCCCAGACAGCCAGGACACCCAGGACAGCCCGGTGGACCTGGACAACAAGGTCAGCCAGGATACCCAGGCCACCCAGGACATCCTGGTAACCCAGGATACCCAGGCCAACCAGGACAACCTGGTAAGCCCGGACAGCCAGGACACCCAGGACAGCCAGGCCAGCCAGGATACCCAGGACAGGAAGGACAACTCAGTCAACCTGGTGTACCTGGACAACCAGGTCAGCCAGGATACCCAGGCCAACCAGGACAACCTGGTAAGGCCGGACAGCCAGGACACCCAGGACAGCCAGGCCAGCCAGGATACCCAGGACAGGAAGGACAACCCGGTCAACCCGGTGTACCTGGACAACCAGGTCAGCCAGGATACCCAGGTCACCTAGGACAACCTGGTAAGCCCGGACAACCAGGAAGATTTCGGACACCAGCAACATATCTGCCACCACCACCACCAACAACACGGAGGCCACCACCACCAATAACACGGAGGCCACCACCACCAACATGGCGGACACCGACACGGCCGCTACAGCCGCCACAATTTTCCAACCCATCCTTCCCTTATAACAGATTACATATATT
Organism: Apamea anceps; assembly: GCA_951799955.1. Taxonomy (NCBI): domain Eukaryota; kingdom Metazoa; phylum Arthropoda; class Insecta; order Lepidoptera; family Noctuidae; genus Apamea; species Apamea anceps. The sequence continues at coordinate 7,226,810 of OX637517.1, forward strand.
TGCAAACCTGACTGGAGTTAAGAGGCACCTGGTACCACAAGGTAGATATTCATGCATTCAATAATTATCATTTCTGCTTAATTATGGTACGCACGTTCAGAAGTGTTCTAGAAAAAGTCGGGTTCGATGTCTGTGTCGAGCGTGGTTACCTTTTAAATCTTATTGATTTTCTTTCCTTCGTATTAAAGTAGTCCGAGTGGAGTCATGTGCAAAGCTTTAGTAAATTATTTTTCTAAATTCATCTTGTCCGTAAAAAATGGTAATGGTCCTTTAATAATTTTTCAAGTAATAGTAGTTAATTACGTAGTTCAAAACTATTGTAGTACATTATAATTGATACAAAGTTTTAATTGCAAACTATAGTGAATGCTCCTCAAACGCATCATTTCCACAATATTGCAGGGGATGCAAAAAACAGGTGTCCGAACAACAAGACATGTGTAAAAAAATGCTGTCCTGCAGGATATGGGTGGGACATATCGAAAAAAAAGTGTCGTGCTATACCTGATGAAGACAACTCACCGGTGTGGAAAAGCTATTTACCCATTGAAGAATTCAATGTTTCAAAATTTTATATTTTAGAAGGGCAAATAGACTGTTTACCGTCGTCAAAAGAGGAAAAGAAACAAGTGACTAACAAAACGCGACATTATCACCTACAATCGGTGAGGATATAATTTTTAAATTTGCTAATCAACTAACAGAGGGGCAAGTCTCGTAATTTTAAGAACGTTCACAGTCTGATCTCAGTCTCAATCTGTCAAAAATACCTCTAATTTCCCTACATTTTTCACATTGATTGTCGCTGAGATGAGATTGTGACTAGATTTTGAACGTTTTTAATTACGAGAATTGGCCTTCAGGTTTACTCTCCGCCAAGCACTAAGCAGACACAATAGTTAAACAATCAGACCAATACGCCTAAAACTGTGACACGTAACTGTTTTCCAGCTTATACCATAATATTCATATTGAATGCTGAACAATACACAAATAAGTATTCCTGGAAACTACGAAGACTAGCAACTGCAACCAAGTAGACTGGAGAGTCTACTTAGTTGCAGTTGCTAGTCTTGCGAGTATATCGCAGGCGTGTTGCATAGGCGCATTATGATCATGACATTACCTATTTTGCTGAGTGAACGTTAACGAACGTTAGAGTTTGTTTAGGCGCATCAGTTTTTTTTGACAAAAAACCGGGTTTGATCGATTGCGGTATGACTACTCTGATTGTAGTAATAGGGGTTAAATTATGAAATTGCCGTTTTATTGTAATAGGTACTTCGAATTGACATAGAACGTTCATGGTTTGAGATTTTTGAGTGAAACTTTTTTCACATGGTACCTATGAAGGTTTTCTTTTAAAAAATGTGCAACTTTCGATTATCGACTTTCAGTTGTTTTTTTATTCAGCTTAGACAAGAAAGATGGGTACTTCGAAAATTCGAGTTATTTTTGAATACGAGTTCCGACGCGGGCGCGGTACTAACGCGGCGGAAACAGCTCGCAATATCAATGTTGGCTTTGGAGAGGGGACTACTAATGAACGCACCCCACGCGATTTTGGTTTAAACGCTTTCGTGGTGGAAACTTTGATTTGAAAAACGAACCACGTGGAAGACCGCCCACACAGGTGAATAACAATGAATTGAAAGAGATGGTGGAAGCCGATCCGAGTCAAACTACCCAGAAATTAGCGGCATGGTTTAACGTTATCTTACCAACAATATTGACTCATTTGCGTCAAATCAATAAAATCAAAAATATGAGAAATTCTTTACGATAACCGTAAGCGAAAAAAAAGGCTGACCCCAGGTCAAACGCCGCAACAGTGTCCTAAAGCAAAGCTTACCAATAAAAAGGTAATGGTAACTGTTTGGTGGTCTTAGCATGGTGTTATTCACTATAGCTTTCTCCGATCTGGTCAAGCAATAACGGCAGATGTCTACTGTGCCGAACTCCGAACAATGATAGCAAAACTAGCAGTGAAACAGCCCCGACTCATGAATCGATCTTCAACCATGACGGTTCTATGTCAATTTGAAGTACCTATTACAATAAAACGGCAATTTCATACTTTAACCCCTATTACACTAGCTTCGCTTGCGGTCAGTCCGACGAGTATAGGAATTATTTCTTTCACATTTGAATGATCATTTTTGTTTATATTCCACTTACTGCGCATCCCTTTTATGTCATGCTTCCCAATAACTTTTTATAACTTTCAGGATGGCACGTTTATCATGGAGAGGTATCGGGCTGCGGGTCCTGAACTGGTCTTCAATACTACCAAGTACTGCATTGACAGGTTCATTACCGCTGAAAACAAAACAGAGTGGAATGCCTTTGTCTGTCACGTTGAACAAGATTTGAAAAGGCATTTTGTTCTTAACGGCTCATGTAAGTTTAAATCCTTTTTATTGGGAGATTATTCACTAAGGGGATAAAGGGGTGTCTTAATGTCGCGGGCGCTATTTTGAATCCTGAACGCAATGAAGGATTCTAGGGCTCCCGAGCGTAGCGACGGAGGTCCAAGCGAGGAAGTTAAGACTAGAGTTCTGAGTGCAGTGACGGATTCAATCTCGCCCAAGGAGACACCTTTATATCCGAGGACTCCGAGGAGAATATTCTACTTTTCGCACCTACTGAGAGGTAATAAAAACCAATTCGATTATCGAATTAATAGTTTATGATACTGGTAAAAATAACCGGGGCATACGTAGTTATGTGCAGTGTCATACAGTATTTACCCGACAACGTGGCAGGAGGAGTTGTTTTTATGCGTACTTAACTATATATTTTTTATGTGGCATTCCATATACCCTCGCAGCATCCTAACGGCCGCATGGATTTGAATAAATGAGGTGTCTATCGACTCGTTTGGGTCGCGCAAAGCTTGCCTTAAAGTTACCATTGCGCGACCCAAACGAGTCGATTACCTAAACCTAGCCTAGGCTTGTAGCTAAGAAAAAATGTGTGCCATTACTATGTGGGGTATCAAATTATAGGGCTTGAAGAGACGATTCCAAAAACTTCAGTTTTTAAACAGTCTGTTGCAGTTGGTGGCATGAAATCTGAGATTGAACTAAAATAACATACCTCTACAGCCGTCGGGATTTTTTGTATTTTCATTCTAATCTCATGCATTTTCATCAAAAACACAATAAACAATATCGTCAATGAAGCGTCAGCCGAAATACAACGTTCTAACGCGGGGGCATACGCGCCAGAGCAACCGATCATTTTGTTAGTCGACGCCGACGGTGACAAAACCTATGCAATAAGAACTCTACGGTCTACCTGTACATTAATAGAAAAAAGTTTTGTTTTGCTAGTTTCCCGATTTTCTCAGTTGAAGTTCCAAATGCTCGGCTGGAGCCTAGGGGTTAGGTTTGCATGACTTATAATTTCACGTTAACGAGCAGGTGGTATGAAAATCCTTTTTATTGGGATTGTGTTACAAACGAAACCAAAGTTCTTTATAATAATTAAATTTAACGTTTTGTACGCACGGCTACACATCAAGCTATACATAACCAGTTTATTTCTGGTTGTATGAAAAAACTATACCTACAAATAATATTATAGATATATATATATATAATAATAATTCAAGTTTAAAAAACTAATTTTTTAATGCGGGTTTTTAAAATTCTGTGCACCTTTTAACTAACAATTTTACGATCACACGGCATGATCACGAATTTCGTATTTATTATGAGAGATAATAAAAATTCACGTAATATGTTTAAAACGCCAATTATTAATATCCAGCAATTTCCAGGTATGCTGCTCACTTGTTTCCTGGTTCTACTGAGAGTGGTCGTGTTCGCGTGGCTGCCGGAGCTCCGAACTCTTCATGGAATGATCCTGATGGCGTACCTAGTCAGCTTCTTAGCGGGCTTCCTTTTGATGGGAAGCAAGATGCTCCTTATGTATGAAGAGAATATCAATCGAGGGACGTGCGTCATCTTAGGTAAGTAGGTATATTGGGATAATGAGTTGCGCATATCTATTGTTACGCGCCACAATTAATGCTAGATACATGGTGACATTAGTTACCACTGGCGCCATCTATTGTGGATTGGCAGAACTAACTGGCGCCATCTATTGTGGAATAGTAGAACTAATAGTCACGCCATCCGTCAGCGCCATCTATTGACGAGTAGATATGACAAAGCTAGAACTTACTAGAACTATCGACATCTGGTCAGTCGGGGCCGGTATGTACTCGAACATTCTGGATGTTTCTACGAAAGAAGGTTCTGGAACTATCTGCGGCACTATATAAGGCCGGGATTAGCTGCGAGCAACCAGACTTAGTTCTGTGACAGATGCGAATACATCGAAAGCGATCTTCAAGTGCGACTTAAGAGCGATTGTGTTTTATAATTAGTGTGTTTTAAATTGTTGTTAGTGTTGATTAATTAAAGTGTAACTTTTGGTAATTTTTATCGGCATTTTTAATTGTCACGAACCCGAAGCTCGTAACACTATACTTAGTCGCGCATGATTTTTGATAGGCGGCAGCGTATCGCATTGCAATACAAAAAGCCATTGCCTTTAGTACGATGGTTCATTCAAAATGTATGAAAGTGGTGTTAAGGAGTTTTACAATGTAGCTCGACCCGCCCAAATGTACCTACGTCGGCCATGCATAGGCAAGAACACAAAGTGTTGATTGATTTTATTGTAAAACTGGGTTTTTAATTACAGCTTTCATCATCTACTTCTCCATTCTGTCAGCATTCTTCTGGCGAAATGTCATGTGCCACGATATCTGGTGGACATTCAGGTAACCTAGCATTATCATCATATTTACGTTGTTGAGCAGACACATTTTTCGAACATAATTATGAAACAATGGATTGGCAATATCCTTCAAAACGATTCAGATTGAGATTGATAATGTGTTACGCAGTTATGTTAGGTTTACCTAACTAACAGCTTTGACTAACAAACAGGCTTCTTCTTAATTATATATGTATATTAGGTTAGGTTTCATCTGTTGTGAAATGCCAAGTAGGTATTAACTTATAAAACATTTGTATATAGATTTATTTTTCCTTGTTTTTAATAGTTATTTGTTATACAAGAGTGCAAAGTTGCTTTTTAACCGCGTGTTCAATTTTGATGACCGAGCAAGTGAAGGATTCTAAAATTGAATCACGAGCGCAGCGAGTGATTCAAAATTAGAATCCTGAGCGTTAGCGAGGGAATCAAAAGAGCACGAGGTGAAAAATCTTTGCACTCGAGTGCAACACGTAACTTTTCATTCCACCTCAGCGAGGAAATGACTAAATGTAAAAATGCCACTAATTTAGGATAGGTATCGATATGTTTGTCTTTTTTCATCTTTATTGTTGCTTTTAGCATCGAATACGTACTTCATAGAGTGCTTGCTTTCTTGTTCTCGGATAATTCTATAAAATATGCCAGCAAAACGTGCCGCAAGGAGGTGGCGGGGTGGGCGAGGGAACACACCTCACGCCTCAGCCGCCGCGGGAGACGCTCCGGGCGTCGGGAGCCGCGTGACGACTCCCGGCCACCGTAGGCGCGGGCCTGCGGGCGGTGAGTAATGGGTAACTCACCGTCCGATCAGGACCAGGCCCGTGCCGGACGGCGTGTATGTGTTCCACGCGCGCCTCAAAGAGATGTCAGCATGAGTGACGGGGCCCGATAGGGCCGAAGCCTGCCAGGGTAGCGGGATTGTCCGAAAGGGTTACCGCTGCCCTGGAACATAAAGGGCTAAGGAAGGAACACGGGTGGGTTTTAGTCAGTAAGAGTCTGACACTCCCTTCTGCTCCACCCAGAGCGGGAGGGGTCATTTGATGATTTCCCATCCTCAAAAAAAAAAACGTTTTCTGAGAAAGTTTTGGCTCCTTTTGCTATTTTGCTAGTCGCCACGTGTTGAACATATCGTACTGTTTTAAATACTTCTCGCGTGATTGTTGAGGGAGAAAGCTCATTTGCGCATTATTAACAGTTTCAGTCAATTCTGTTGGCGTCAAGCAAACTTCCTCGTCGCTAGAATTACTCATTTTAGTTTTTTCACTTGTTTTCAAGTTTCTTGTTTTTAATGTAAGGTTTAACAATGACGTGAAAAAATGCCGCGTAAAGAACCGCGTACAAAGCAAATTGAAAAAAGAACACCAAGGTTCCGAGTCTGAGTTTTTAACAAATTAAAAAAAAGTTGTATGATATATTCGGCACCATAGAGGTAGCAGTAAATAGGTTTAATGTTTTTTTTAAATTCACAAACTTAGTGCACACGATGTTCTAAATTCAATTTACTTTATCCTCTAGAGAATAAAAACGGCTTTTCCACTCAGATATTGAAGATTAAAAATACTCTTTCCGAGATGGTGGGATGAAAAAGTATATAATTTACTTATTTTTATATCTAACTTGTATGCTTTAGTGGAAAACGAGCAGTTTCAGGCCGGGGTTCCGCCTCCCGCACACGGCTGTATTTGTACTGTGCCTACGCATTCGGCGGGCCAACTGCGCTTACCATTCTACTCGCTGCCCTTGAATACTCTGACTTTCCGAGAGACCATGCGCTGATGCCCAAACTGTGGATTCACGGCTGCAACAGCTTGTATGGTATGTATTACACAGGTCTACAATGGTTTTGGTGCCGCGAAAACTAAAGCAGTTTTTGCATTTTCTAGGTATCTAGATTATAACTTTATATTTTATCTATACTACGCGTACTTTTTGTAATATAGCATATACGAATAATTCGAACATTATAATTTTTTAACTATTTTACCTCATTGATCTACATGAAAAAAAAAAAACTTTTTTGGGATTTCCTTGCATGAGTGTTCATAAGACACTTTCGCGTGATGCTCCAGCGGTAATCAGCTATCATGTGTTCATCCCATCGACCTTGGTACCTATCTGCCATGACTTTTAAATCGTGATGGAACCGCGGCGCTCTCCTTGTTCCTTTCTATAAGATCCAAGATTTTCGGGAAATCTGTCTTAATGGCTATGGAGGTAGTGGACCTTGGTACTCATGTTATATCCAAGCCTTTTAAAAATTTTTGCAGGTTCAGCACTAAGTCTTGGTAATTTATTGACTTATGATTTCCTAAAACGTTTTTAGCAATGTTTACAAAAGATATCCAGGCCGCCGATTCTACATCATTGATTGAATGCACTAAATTTTTATCGTTCATCAGAACTCTTTCAGCCTTATTCATAAAAATCTCGCTAATCACTCATTAGCTACTGTTTAGCTAACCATTTATTTAGCTCTTAATCAATGCTTAACTTTTCTTTATTCATAAACGCTAGTTAGCAGGTGATTAGTAGCGAAACGAAATAGAGGTAAAATTATGCGTTTGGCACAGATTATAATCAAAATAGTCGACTAAAAATAGAATAAACTTGTCAAAACTACGATTTTTTATCTGTCGTGACTTTGGCAGATAAAAGTCAGAAATTTCATCAGATAATTTTAATATTAATAAAATAATGTATTATGTTTAAATCATTGTGTTTGCGATGGTAGCAATGAAAATAATAAGCTCCAATAATTGGAGTAAACAGGAAAAGGTATTTATCTCTGAATTTATATTTACTTACTAATATAAACTGACCAAATTAATGTTAAAGCAGTAGCCGATAATACTATTCAACCTCGCAAAGACGTCGATGGAGGAGACCATGCTACGTGAAAAAGATGAGGACTAAGAGTGGCATGAGTAAAGAATGGCACCCATGTCTTTGGAGGAAGAGTATTGGAAAACAAAAAGAATATAGAACAAAACTGTAGTTTTATTACGTATGAAAATAAATTATTTCTACAAAATGTCTCTTATTATTTGTGTGTGACTGCCACGACGTGGCTTTTCTTTAGTACTGTACCATAGAACTGACGTCATAAGATAACACATGGGCACATGGGATAACACATTGAATAATCACTATCTGTGATAAGCTTGTTCACGAACTCATTCTCTTCAAACCTACTGAGCCACCTCATTGAGCTTTCCCCATAAATCCTTTCATCACATGTACTCGGAATGAAGAATATGCAATAGGTAACCATTCTCTTAGCGGTTTTGTACAAGCTTTGTAGGTCTTCCCTCCATCGTTTCAAAATTATTTAACTCTGCTACATCGTTTTAGTAATGCAGTAAAAGATTGTCGAAATCCATATTTACGAATTACTCGATACTATGAATAAAATAACCTGGAAGTACAGACGCCAGCAGGTCAAGCTACCCGAAACTGTCAAATTTTCCCAATCAACCTTGAACCTTAAAGCTTTAGCGATAAAGTTGAAAATCTATTAAAGAAATTTGACAGATTGTAGTAGCTTGATGTGCTGGCGTCTGTACAATGATCCGATCAGCTGATTCAAATAAAATCCGCCATGTTGCCTCTTAGCATCCTCTTAACAGTGGTGCGGTGGTGTTTAATTTTGACAGCTACTAATCAATTGCTTAGCATCCTCTTAGCGCTAAATAGCTGTTATGAATAAGAATTTTGCTAATCATTTGTTTAGCAATTTATTAAAGTTTTATGAATAAGACTGTATCTGTGGTCCATCAAAAATACCAGCTTTTGATTACTCTTTTTTTTTTTTAAACCAGGGATATTTTAAATAGTACTAGTCAAAACAAAATAAGGGCCACTTGTGAATTTTAACACCCGGACTGATTTAATTATTTTAAAGCGTTTTTAAACGACATAATATTTTTTGTGTGGTATATCCTGAAGTGTTAACAAACATAATGTGAGGGTATTATATCACTTGCATAATTTTTGAAGTGGGTACTTTGATACTTTAAGACGAATTTCACTTTGTAGATTCCTTTATGAACACTCTTACATTTGCTAAGTTAGAACGTGGATAAACATTTTTAAAGCGCTATGCCGAGGATTCGAAGATATATGGACCTGCAAACCGCAACTAGAGCCATCACATTGATCCAAGAGGGACATTCGCAGCGTTCCTGTAATCATACATACATGTTTTGAAAACATAATCAGATGTTCTTTTTAACCGACTTCTAAAAAAGGAGGAGGTTCTCAATTCGGATGTTTGTATTTTTTTTTTTTATATTTGTTCGCGCATAACTCCGTCGCTTGCCAACCGACTTGAAAAATTCTTTTTTTGTTGGAAAGGGTATACTTCCCAAATGGTCCCATAGAAATTTCATCAAAAACGGTTCAGTGGTTTGGTTTTTAAACCAAAATTATTAGTAAAAATTACAACTTAAAAGTGAAAAATAAAAACTTTTGCAAAAAAAAAACAACCGACTTCCAAAAACGACACTACAGAGTGAAAAATAACTTTAATTTCGGAAGTCGGTGGCGAACAACGAAAATGCGAACCCAACGACACCGACTTCCGAAATTAAAGTTATTTTTCACTTTGTAGTGTCGTTTTTGGAAGTCGGTTGTTTTTTTTTGCAGAAAAGTTTTTATCAATCAATAAATTTAATTTTAAGGTTTTTGCATTAAAAATTAGTTAGCTTATTCAATTTAATTATTTATCTACCCTCAAACCCCAGTACATTTATTAGAATACAGAAAATACATGGTGGCCCTTATTTTGTTTTGACTAAAAGAGCCAGTTTTATTCAATACCTTCCTTCACATACTGTTTTATCAATCCTAATTTTATATGCAATGGTGGCAAAGTAGGTAACGGTATATCTCCTTAGTTGGGTGTGCCCAACTAAGGAGTGACACTAAGGGGAGACAACCTCTTGTAGCATAAATGCACACTACACAATTGGCAAACCGTGTTTGGAACCCATGGCTTGGTAAGGTCCTTAATCTTTATCTTAAAGTGAGCAAAGTATGCATTTTTACATATTCAGATATAGATTTTCGCCATTTTTTCACTACATATTCACCACAAATGTAACAAAATGTATTCGTATTATTTTCCCACTTTCTCCCAGACGAAGAAATACAGAACATTAATATAACTGACAAAATGATGAAAACAACTACTTACTACGAGTAAAAATGATCACATAGACGAAAGGGGTTTGAGTAACTTTCAGCCTTATTCATAAAAATCTCGCTAATCACTCATTAGCTACTGTTTAGCTAATTATTTATTTAGCTCATAATCAATGCTTAACTTTTCTTTATTCATAAAAACTAGGTAGCAGGTGATTAGTAGCGAAACGAAATAGAGGCAAAATTATGCGTTCGGCACAGATTATACTTAATCAAAATAGTCGACTAAAAATAGAATAAACTTGTCAAAACTACGATTTTTTATCTGTTGTGACTTTGGCAGATAAAAGTCAAAAAGGAGATGTCCGCTTTTTGTATGGACGTTGGTTTTTTATTCCGAGAAAAATCTAACAAGAATCAAACTACATCCAAATAATAAGCTACAAAAATATGGAACTTGGAACCACTGAAATTATATTTTTATTATATTTTTCAGAGAAAAATTTAAAACTATTTAATGTTAGTACATATAATTTATTTGTTATGGCGGCCCAAATTAAACCTCCCACACACTTTGACAATGTCTAAATATGACAGATGACAGTGTTGACCGTCAGGCAGGCCTCATCCGTCTGATACGTCACACAAAAAAAATAATCTGACAAACAAACAAACTTTTCAGCTTTATTATTAGTATAGATTATTACAGAGGTAAATAAATAATCTGATTAGATTCGTTTCGTTCACATTGATAAACTCGCAAATCAAACATTGATTGACAGTAATGACAGTACCATGTGTCAATTTTGACAAGATTATTATTTTTTGGGGTGTGTTCACTTTATTATCCTAGACAATTAGAAAAGTTTGTTCGTTTTAGGGGTAAATTCACACTAAAATAAAAATACATTTTTCTCAAAATAGGGGGCCTTTAAAAATATATGATATAGTTAGAACCACTAGTTTTCGGGATGTCTATCCAAATATATTTAATTTATCCTTGTTAGAATTATTCAATAATAAAAAAACATTTTTGGACATGTCCTTTGAATATTAATAAAATAATGTATTATGTTTAATTCATTGTGTTTGCGATGGTAGCAATGAAAATAATAAGCTCCAATAATTGGAGTAAACAGGAAAAGGTATTATCTCTGAATTTATATTTACTTACTAATATAAACTGACCAAATTAATGTTAAAGCAGTAGCCGATAATACTATTCAACCTCACAAAGACGTTGACGGAGGAGACCATGCTACGTGAAAAAGATGAGGACTGAGAGTGGCATGAGTACCTAAAGAATGGCACCCATGTCTTAGGAGAAACAATATTAGAAAACAATAAGAATATAGAACCAAAATATAGTTTTATTACGTATCTAAATAAATTATTTCTACAAAATGTCTCTTATTATTTGTGTGTGCCTGCCACGACGTGGCTTTTTTTAGGGTTCCGTAGCCAAATGGCAAAAAACTGAACCCTTATGGATTCGTCATGTCTGTTTGTCTGTCTGACTGTCCGTCCGTATGTCACAGCCACTTTTTTCCGAAACTATAAGAACTATACCGTTGAAAATTGGTAAGTAGATGTATTCTATGAACCGCATTAAGATTTTCACACAAAAATAGAAAAAAAAACAATAAATTTTGGGGGTCCCCATACTTAGAACTGAAACTCAAATTTTTTTTTTTATCAAACCCATACGTGTGGGGTATCTATGGATAGATCTTCAAAAATGATATTGAGGTTTCTAATATCATTTTTTTCTAAACTGAATAGTTTGCGCGAGAGACACTTCCAAAGTGGTAAAATGTGTCCCCCCCCCCTGTAACTTCTAAAATAAGAGAATGATAAAACTAAAAAAAATATATGATGTACATTACCATATAAACTTCCACCGAAAATTGGTTTGAACGAGATCTAGTGAGTAGTTTTTTTTTAATACGTCATAAATCGTAACGTAACGGAACCCTTCATGGGCGAGTCCGACTCGCACTTGGCCGGTTTTTTTAGTACTGTACCATAGAATTACTGACATCATAAGATAACACATGGGTACATGGGATAACACATTGAATAATCACTATCTGTGATAAGCTTGTTCACGAACTCATTCTCTTCAAACCTACTGAGCCACCTCATTGAGCTTTCCCTATAAATCCTTTCATCACATGTACTCGGAATGAAGAATATGCAATAGTAACCATTCTCCTAGCGGTTTTGTAAGAGCTTTGTTATAGGTCTTCCTTCTTTTACTTCCCTCCATCGTTTTAAAATTATTTAACTCTGCTACATCGTTTTGAAAAGTTTTATGAATAAGACTGTTTGTATGGACTAGTGGCGTCATTTTTTTTTAGCGGCCACCACTTTTTTTATTTTGTTGGTTATGCGTGTTTGCGTTCAATTATTAATATTGTCCTAAGTGATATCGAAGCTGAGATATTTGCATTGGAAGATTTAAAAAATTTCTTCAATATAAATACTTCAATTAGTAGTTCAGTTAGTTTACTGTTCAGCGTACGTAAAGAAATCTTAGTTATCTTTTTAGAAGGTCGATATTAGAGATTGGATTTACTGTTTTACGACCGTCTGTCAATGTCACGTTAGTTATGTAGTTATGGGTCTTGGTAAATAATCTATATCTATACTTATAATAAATCTGTAGAAGTGAAAATTCTGTACATTGAAAATATCAAAAAAATAAATGGCAGGGGGTGTTACTAGACCGACACCGAACCCAAAAATGTGATTAAAAAATTTTTTTTCTGTCTGTCTGTCTGTCTGTTTGTTCAGGCATCACGCAAAAACTACCGGTTCGATTACGATGAAACTTGGTATAATTATTCTTTAATATCCTGGGCACCACACTGGGTACTTTTTATGCCGGAAAAGTATCATCTAAATATATAAAACTCAAAGGTGACTGACTGACTGACTGACATAGTGATCTATCAACGCACAGCCCAAACCACTGGAGGGATCGGGCTGAAATTTTGATAAATTCTACCCCCAAGGGGATAAAATAGGGGATGAAAGTTTGTATGAAAAATCTTATTCCTTGAGTTAATAAACTTGAAACTTAGCAGGAATACTTATCTAAATAAATTATGAAGATTGTCAGTTTTTTCTTCTTCTAAACTACCCCCTAATAAGGGATTGGAGGGTTTCAAAGTTTGTGTGGAATAATTTTAGCGCGCAGTCCGGTAGACTCGAAACTCAGTATTTACACCTAATATTGCAAGTAAAGAATAACGTGTATCAGGGTTTTGTGAAAATCTACCCCTGACGGGCTGAAATGGGGTAGTCAATTTTCCAGGGGAGGATTTTACTGCATGGCTTGATTAACTCGAAAATTAGTATAAATAATCTTTGAGTCAAGTTATGAATACATCCCAAACGATTTTTTTTTAATTCCACCCCTGTTGGGGTGAAAAGCGGGGATACAGTTTATATGAAAAATCTTATTCATCTATACTTATAATAAATCTGTAGAAGTGAAAATTCTGTACATTGAAAATATCAAAAAAATAAATGGCAGGGGGTGTTACTAGACCGACACCGAACCCAAAAATGTGATTAAAAAAATTTTTTGTCTGTCTGTCTGTCTGTCTGTCTGTTTGTTCAGGCATCACGCAAAAACTACCGGTTCGATTACGATGAAACTTGGTATAATTATTCTTTAATATCCTGGGCACCACACTGGGTACTTTTTATCCCGGAAAAGTATATACAATAAAAAACAAACTTAATTTTGCGGTTCGATCCCTAGATCCGATTACTGTACCAACCGCAAATAATAAGTTTGTCGTAGGTTAGGTCACACGCAGTGGAGTTCATTTTTATTCCTTTTACTTTTTAGAGTTATTTAGGTTTATTTTTATATAAGTCGTAGGTATAGATTTTAATTTTAAAGTATAGGTAGTATATTTGTATTTGTATATTTTATGTACGTAGTGACCGTAGGTTATTTTATATTACTGTTAGGTAGGATAGTCATTCGTATAGATATTAGTTTTTAGAGATTTTGCTTATTTATTGAGTTTAGATTGAGGGGCCCGTGGCTAAATAATAACAGCCGCACAGGTCGATCGGTCAGGTTAAGCTACGCTTGCCGCGGTCGGTCTGTGGATGGGTGACCATCTTTACATACCGAGACACCTCCGTGCCTCGGAAAGCACGTTAAGCCGTTGGTCCCGGCTGTCATTCGTGGATCTTTGACAGTCGTTACGGGTAGTCAGAAGCCCGAAAGTCTGACAACCAGTCGTACCAAGAGTATCGTATTACCCAATAACTGGGTCGTGGAGGTCAGATAGGCAGTCGCTCCATGTAAAATACTGGTATTCAGCTGCATCCGGTTAGACTGGAAGCCGGCCCTGAACATAGTTGGGAAAAGGCTAGGCAGATGATGATTGAGTTTAGATTAGTTATCGTCATAAATAGGTTTATTTAGGTAGGTAGGTATTTTATTTTCTGTTATTGAGTTTATTTATTTTTTTAATTAGGTAGGTACTTAGGTAAAGATATCATATAGGTACCCTCTTAATCACCATTAATGAGACACAATTGGTTTTCTATTGTAATTAGCCACAAAGGGCCCGCGAAATAGATGGCATCCTGGTGCACATACATTTTATCCTGTTAGCACGTTCCCGTGGGATAATTTCCGACATCCACGCGGGCGAAGCCGCGGGCAGAAGCTAGTTTAGTTAATAAACTTGAAATTTGCCTAAGTAAGTAATAAAGTTTATCATTATAAGTTTTTCAAAGCTACCCCTCAAAGGGGGATATAGGGGTATTAAGTTTATGTCGAAGAAATTGAATGCGCGGTCTGTAATGGTAATTCGAAACTCAGTATTGACACTTTTGACAGAAAATAATTAATAATAAATATGTAAAGTTGTCGAAAATTTACCACTGACGGGACAAAAACGGGTAATTCGGTTTTTAAGGGGAGGATTTGAACTTGAAACTGTATGTTACATTTTCACGCCTAAAACACTGAACTTCTGATTTGGCATAGATATAGATGGCATCCTGGGGAAGCACATACTTTTTATCCTGTTAGCACGTTCCCGTGGGATAATTTCCGACATCCACGCGGGCGAAGCCGCGGGCAGAAGCTAGTAAAAAATAAAAATACATTATTATAGGTACTTTACTGCATTTTATTACATGATAAGTAAAAACATATGTTTAAACTCTCTTCGTTCACAATGTCATGTCGAATAATCGTATCTAAAAATTGTGCCGGCGGAGTCAGATTATGATGATATCTGCCCCATCCCTTGTACCATATAATGGACATACACGGCTACACATCAAGCTATACATAACCAGTATAAGCTGACTTCTGATTGTACGGAAAACATATACAATGCGAGCTCAGCTAAAACTGGAAATGTATAGTTTGAGGTGTAGCCATGTGTACGCTTGTATAATGCACTGTTAAGTGCAGTCATGGCGTTATACATCCAAATCGTAAGAATATCAGAGTCCAAAGAGCTATGCTGGGTCAGTCACAATATACAAACAATCACAATGTCAAATGTCAAAGGCCACACGTCCTTCATTTACGTCATTGTATTTGATTTATTTTCTTTTATTAGAGTTCCTAAAAAAATACGGCAGAAACCTAAAAGATTGCAGTAGAATATAATAACTTCTCCGATTTTAATGAGCAATACAAAACCAAATATCTCCGTTCCGATATGATTTGGAGAAATGTATCCATTATAGCTTTTGATCGCTATATTCTGTTCTTTCATAATATCCAAGTTTTATTACTGACCGCACAACTTCAAAACGACGCCAACTTTACTCAAACCCCTTTGATAAGTATCTAAAGGTTTTTTGCAATCGACGAATAATACTTTCTTAAGCACTTTTCTATGTCTTGTTAATTCTTCAGGCTACGAATTAAAAAAAAATGTAATCACCTAGGTACCTACTCTATCATCATCATCATCATCATCATGATCATTACACATGTTCGATTATTTGTACCTAGAAGTATATGTACCTGTATGTATATTACCCAAATCAAATCAAAAGTCATTTATTCAAATTAGGCTGAGAATCAGCACTTTTCGAACGTCAAAATTACAAAAGAGAGTCCCCCAAAAACGCCCGCCCTTCACCACTTCCTAGTGCTATCGCTGGGAGGAAGAAGTGGCGCAACAAACTCCCCAGCAGCACAGCTGTCTGTTTAGTTAGAATATAGTTAGTATACAATACTAGGAACCTATGTACAGTAATTAACATTACAAGAAACTTAAATTATTTGCCATATGTCAGCTAGCCACGCCAATATACCAACAAATATAATAAAAACTATACGTACTCAAGCTAAAAAATAATTAATTAAAATTAAAAGGTAATAAAAACTTACTACCCAAATAAAAGCCTCCAGGCATAAAAGGCGTGGCAGGTTACATATTTATGCATTGCTGGGTTCTGTTCACATAGCTGGCACTTGAAGTCACAAATGATAAACTAGGACCATCGAAGTAAAATAAATAAATAAGTTAATACTAATAACAATAACCTGTCAGTTAGCTAATTCTGGAGAAAGAACATAAACATTGGCGCCGATTCACTTGTTCACAAACTAAACTAAATTTAAGTTCAGTGCATTTTTTTTTTTCTATTTCATTAAGAAAAGGACAACAGATAAATTTTAGTTTAGTCCTGTCAAATTAAGACGCTCCATAGACAGTTTAGACGTGATTAAAAACATGGCTACTAAAAATACGTCAATTTACGTCTGTCGCTGACTAATTTGACAGGACTAAACTAATATTTTATCTTCTATCCTTTTCTTAATGAAATAAAAAGAAAAAGATGCACTGAACTTATATTTAGTTTAGTTTGTGAACAAGGGAATCGGCGCCATTGTCTTGCGTTAATTAGGGCGACCAACTATTCTTTTCGTGTAAGTAGTCGTTGATGGAATATTGTAGTCTTTGGATGCCATCCTTTTCTTCTCCAAGCACTCTGTGTGTGTGTAAATTTTGAATTTTGGTTAGTCATGCTGAAATACAAACGCTCCATTCAAAATACTGGTATTCAGCTGCATCTGGTTAGACTGGAAGCCGACCCCAACATAGTTGGATTACAACAATACACAACTTAATATTTGTTTAACCAATCGAAAATCTAAGTAGTACGTAATTAATTTTTGCTCCCTCTTTAATCGAATAAGTATTAAAAAATAAATATTTGTTCGTTCGTTTGTTCCTCTATATGTGTTTCTATCCCATTTATTCGATTTATTATTTCTTGTAAATCAACTTAGACCCGCCACGTGATCTTCCCCACCCTAAATACTCACACTACCAATCCCGCCATTTTTAAGCAAGTTATTCTATTGAAAAAAGTAAGTAGGTAAGGTAGGTAGGTATGTATTGGCTATATTTAGTAATGATTCATTTTAAACTGGTGCCACTAAATATACCCGAGTAGCGGTGTCTTGGTAAGGGTACATTTAGCGGTAGTCACTCGAAAATGTGATCTCCTAATTATACCAGAAGTCGGCCAGGTCCTTATGGCGTTCTCATAAGGTACCTACATTTAGTAAACACGCGGTGCTGACCTATTTATTCAATGTGAATTGTTTGTGTGTTTTAGTTGTTGTTAAATAATAAATTGAATTGTACCCACAAGTATAGGGATATATTAAAGTTTAAATATTCTTTTGCATTAATATATTATATTGTTACATTATTTTCAGGATACAGCAAACTGTTATACTTTTACGGACCGATAATAATACTGTTCGTAATAAATATGGTCCTGTTCACGCTAACAGCCTTGAAGATTACAGCGATCAAAAAAGAGACCGAAATGATACTTCAATCTAAGGAGAGTGGGACTCATGATCGGAAAAATGTCAGACGACGGTAGGCAGAAGTTACAAACTTGATATTTTTAAGCTAATTTACTACATAAGTGACTACTCATTTTATCAAAAGAATAAGGACCTGTCTCGTAACCAAGCCTGGTAGATACTAGAACTCAAACGGCCATTTTGTTTCAGATCTACACTTTTCATCAAACTGTTCGCTGCCATGCTATTCCTGGAAGTGAGCTGGGTCATAGAGATCGTCGCCATATTTTATCCTGAACAGGAAATCCTTTCAAAAATCACCGATGTGTACAACGTATTCATCCTCTTTGTCATCCTCCTTAACTTATTGTTTCAAAAGCAGACATGGATAGTGATAAAAAAGAGGTTTGTTTTTTTTTATGTCCAATGAGAATATAAAAATCTTCTGTTGGCCAACTTATCTGACTTTGTACTATACTTCTCTAAGGTACTTATGTTATTTATACGTAGGTCATCCTTTTTTTACAGGTACTATAAAATGAGGGGCGTTCCTACTTGTGGACAAACGGCGCGTGGTCCAACCAGTCGCACACCACCATCACATACCTCACAGAGCCAGGATGATACTCTAACAACCGACTGCAGTCAAGAAAAGACGAACCCTGCCCAGAGCCAGGATAACACTCAACCAACCGACTACAGTCGAGAAATGTCGAACCCGGCCGAGAGTCAGGATGACAATATAACAATCGACTACAGTCGAGAAATGTCGAACCCTGCCCAGAGCCAGGATGACACTCAATCAGCCGACTACAGTGGAGAGAAAACGAACCCTGCACAGAGTCAGGATAACACTCAACCAACTGACTACAGTCGAGAAATGTCGAACCCTGCCCAGAGCCAGGATGACACTCAATCAGCCGACTACAGTGGAGAGAAAACGAACCCTGCACAGAGTCAGGATAGCACTCAACCAACTGACTACAGTCGAGAAATGTCGAAACCTGCCCAGAGCCAGGATGACACTCAAACAGCCGACTACAGTGGAGAGAAAACGAACACTGCACAGAGTCAGGATAACACTCAACCAACTGACTACAGTCGAGAAATGTCAAACCCTGCCCAGAGCCAGGATGACACTCAATCAGCCGACTACAGTGGAGAGAAAACGAACCCTGCACAGAGTCAGGATAACACTCAACCAACTGACTACAGTCGAGAAATTTCGAACCCTGCCCAGAGCCAGGATGACACTCAATCAGCCGACTACAGTGGAGAGAAAACGAACCCTGCACAGAGTCAGGATAACACTCAACCAACTGACTACAGTCGAGAAATGTCGAACCCGGCCGAGAGCCAGGATGACACTATAACAATCAACTACACTCGAGAAAAGCAAACCCTGCCGAGAGTCAAGATGTCATTTTAACAATTGACTACAGTCGAGAAAAGACGAACTCTGCCCAAAGCCAGGATAACACTCAATCAATCGACTACAGTCGAGAAATTTCGAACCCTGCCAAGAGCCAGGATGACACTATAACAATCGACTACTGCCGAGAAAAGACGAACCCGGCCGCGGGTCAGGATGATACTTAAGCCACCAACAACAGTCAAGAAAAGACGAACCCCGCCGAGACCCAGGGTGACACTATGACAATCAACTACACTCGAAAAAAGACAGACTCTGCCGAGAGCCAAGATGACATTATAACAGTCGACTACAGTCGAGGAAAGACGAACTCTGCCCAGAGTCAGGATATCACTCAATCAATCGACTACAGCCGAGAAATTTCGAACCCTGCCAAGAGCCAGGATGACACTATAACAATCGACTACTGCCGAGAAAAGACGAACCCGGCCGCGGGTCAGGATGATACTCAAGCCACCAACAACAGTCAAGAAAAGACGAACCCCGCCGAGACCCAGGGTGACACTATGACAATCAACTACACTCGAGAAAAGACAGACCCTGCTGAGAGCCAAGATGACATTATAACAGTCGACTGCAGTCGAGAAAAGACGAACCATGCCGAGAGCCAGGGTGACACTATAACAATCAACTACACTCGAGAAAAGACAAACCCTGCCGAGAGCCAAGGTGACATTATAACAATCGACTATAACAGTCGAGAAAAGACGAACCGTGCCCAGAGCCAGGATGACACTATAACAATCGACTGCAGTCGAGAAATTTTGAAACCTGCCCAGAGCCAGGATGTCACTATAACAATCGACTGCAGTCGAGAAATTTTGAAACCTGCCCAGAGCCAGGATGACACTATAACAATCGACTGCAGTCGAGAAATTTCGAAACCTGCCCAGAGCCAGGATGACACTTAATCAGCCGACTACAGTCGAGAGAAAACGAACCCTGCCCAGAGCCAGGATAACACTCAGCCAACCGACTACAGTCGAGAAATGTCGAATCCTGCCGAACGACAGGGCTAATATAATGGTTAGTACGAGTAGTAGTAGTTAGATGTGCAGTTTACTACACATCATTAATAACACTTTGATAGCGCCTTCATTATTGCTGCCAGGGCCCATTTCGTCCAAGTATTACTTATTGTCGGCAAATCACATAAGCACGCAGACGACCGCGGGGAAGGCGCGGGGTATCGAAGTCTCGGGCTACAGAACCCGACTACGTGAGGTCTGCTGCTTGCCCTTCCACGAATTCAGCTCACCGATGCATTTTTGTTATTTATGGCATAAAGTTGCCGACGAAAAATGGAGATGACGTTCAAACACATTTGTCAGTGTTTCAAGTACAGTGTGAGTAAAATCACTCAAAATCGATTCAGCACCCTAATTGCGTAACACACGATCAATCGGAATCAGAATCATTTTGAAGCAAATTGCTAATCCATTGCTTCATAAGTTCGAAAAATTTGTGTGCGCAACACGTAAATAACGCAATGAATGTTGTTGAACGGTCAAAATGAAACCGATTCCGATTGATTGTGTGTTACGCAATTAGGATGCTGTCCTTACCTAATAGGGAACCGAAAAAAAAATCAGAAAATGTTTAACAAACCGCAATGGATATATTAAAAAGCCTTGTCTGTCATGTTTTTTTTTTTTGGTAAGGGCCCAATCACACGTACCACAACCACATCACATCGCAGCGACAAAATAAGGGCGAGCAGTGGTTACATGTGAATAGTATCGATGCAGTTTCTTGCAGTTGCATTGTGGTAATTACAAAATATCGATGTGGTTGCGTTGTCTCTAGTAGTTGCGATGTGGTTCCGTTGTGGTTAGTGTTTGCAGACAGACAGATCATTGTGGCTGCGTTGTGGTCTGGATGTTGTCGGTATCGCTCACACTATTGATTTTGGTCATTTTCATACAAATTAGCGCCCATCCATATGTTACACGTTGTGGTGTGGTTGTGGTATCCTCGACGTGTTTTATACGGATTTTATCACTTTTTGTATGAAAAATATGAAAAATTGTTACCTACATGATAGGTTCTAGGGGTTTACGGGTTTAATAAAGGGGGTCGAACTTTTCATTATTTTTGCGATCGGACACACCATTTTCAAAGCAAAAGAAAAGAAGATTCAGTACTGTTTTTGCACCTGAATCTGAAGTGTAGGTGTGAATGTTAGTTCATGATAACTAATTTTATTCCACACCTTTATCGCGATTAAAAATAGTCAGATTTAGTTAGACAGTCAAAATTTTAGGTGAAAACGTCAAATCCACAATAGCAAAATTGCCATTTTCAGTATAGTGCCATCTGTCCCTATACATATTGTAGTCTTTGGTGCCATCTTGGTGCTGTCAAACTAAAATATAGTTAAGTTGTGTCACATAAGTCAATTTCAGAATGGGAAATCGTCGTTTGATAGGGATAAACTAAATTTTGTTGATTTTTAGTCTAGTTTAGAGGCATTTGTGACAAGAGAATCGGCACCATTGTATATAAGATTAGTACGAAATGTATTTAGGGTATATGTAGGTTATGTTGGTAAGTTAAAGAGACAAAGTGCAAGATTTATTGATGGAATATTATTCTTCAGTACTAAACTTGTACAGTTTCAGCTAACGAAGGAATAAATACCAAATTATCAGTGTTATCACGCAATTACATCATTGCACTGTAATTGGTGTTTTACTATATTTGTCTCTCTTTAATTTTTAATCCATCCAAAGGTTGTCTAAGATCGCTCTTAGCGATAAGACCGGCCATTGTGTCACCCTTTGTAATATTTATATATTTATGTTCTGTAATTTGTATGATGTACAATCAAGAGTATTCTATTCAATTCTATTCTAAAATGTTAGAATTATTTGATCTCATTTAACTACATATTGAACATAATAACGTCAATCTCCGATGGGTTAGTCACGGGTGACCTATAGAAGGTACAGTCACGAGCATAAGTATGTATGGCTTTATTCAAAAGCTATTTTCTCCTTTATTTTTGAATGAACTTTTATGTTGCTACTAACATAGTATTTTCGAACCCATAGGTTTCTACAATGTGTCGTATTTCATTGTTATTTCTTTATTTCACGCAAAAATCGCTATTGAAAGTTTCCAAGTGTTGACATTTTAAATTAGTGCTCGTGACTGTACACACACATTCATTCGTTTCATTGACTGTACCTATATGTCAATTAAGTTTAATATGCGTGTTTTAGTTTGTGAATAGTTTTAGTTAATTAGGATATACTTTTGTTATTTTTATTAATTAATTAGGTATTAATTGTTATTTACTTACATATTATTTTAATTCTAAATAAAAATTTAACGTTTAATTTTATTTTAATTTATTATTGACATAATCTACTCATTTCAATGTTTTTAATGAGTTGATTGCAATATGTCGTTAGTTAGCGACATTATTCTTGCCTGAGCAACCGGCAGCAAGTTCGTCATACTCCCTTAAATATCACCATCTAAGGGAGCATGACGAACTTGCACACACACAAATGATGGCAGTGACGCTTGCGGTAGTGTCGGGGGTCTGGGGCTGCAGTCTCGACATTCATAGCGATCGCTTTACGACCGAATTCGGTCGCAAAGTCCCGGATTCACAGGGGCTGCAGTCTCGACATTCATAGCGATCGCTGTACGACCGAATTCGGTCGCAAAGTCCCGGATTCACAGGGGCTGCAGTCTCGACATTCATAGCGATCACTTTACGACGGAATTCGGTCGCAAAGTCCTGTCACTCCATACATTACACCTGTCAATCCGGGACTTTGCGACCGAATTCGGTCGTAAAGCGATCGCTATGAATGTCGAGACTGCTGGGGTTGGTGTAATGTATGGAGTGACAGGACTTTGCGACCGAATTCGGTCGTAAAGCGATTGCTATGAATGTCGAGACTGCAGCCCCTGGTTACCTCCTTCCCTCAAATATGGCGAGTAATGTGTAAAGTTTATGTTTACAAGTTATTATTTTTTTGCTTGAGTAGGTAAGTAAGTATAGTTTTTATTCTATTTGTGGGTATATTGGCGTGGCTAGCTGACTTGACCTATGGCAAATCATCTATACTTATAATAAATCTGTAGAAGTGAAAATTCTGTACATTGAAAATATCAAAAAAAAAAAAATGGCAGGAGGTGTTACTAGACCGACACCGAACCCAAAAATGTGATTAAAAAAATTTTTGTCTGTCTGTCTGTCTGTCGGTCTGTCTGTCTGTCTGTCTGTCTGTCTGTCTGTCTGTTTGTTCAGGCATCACGCAAAAACTACCGGTTCGATTACGATGAAACTTGGTATAATTATTCTTTAATATCCTGGGCACCACACTGGGTACTTTTTATCCCGGAAAAGTATATACAATAAAAAACAAACTTAATTTTGCGGTTCGATCCCTAGACCCGATTACTGCACCAACCGCAAATAATAAGTTTGTCGTAGGTTATTTATTCCTTTTAGTTTTTAGAGTTATTTAGGTTTATTTTTATATAAGTCGTAGGTATAGATTTTAATTTTAAAGTATAGGTAGTATATTTGATAGTGTACGTAGTGACCGTAGGTTATTAATTATAATACTGTTAGGTAGGATAGTCATTCGTATAGATATTAGTTTTTAGAGATTTTGCTTATTTATTGAGTTTAGATTGAGGGGCCCGTGGCTAAATAATAACAGCCGCACAGGTCGATCGGTCAGGTTAAGCTACGCTTGCCGCGGTCGGTCTGTGGATGGGTGACCATCTTTACATACCGAGACACCTCCGTGGCTCGGAAAGCACGTTAAGCCGTTGGTCCCGGCTGTCATTCGTGGATCTTTGACAGTCGTTACGGGTAGTCAGAAGCCCGAAAGTCTGACAACCAGTCGTACCAAGGGTATCGTATTACCCAATAACTGGGTTGTGGAGGTCAGATAGGCAGTCGCTCCATGTAAAATACTGGTATTCAGCTGCATCCGGTTAGACTGGAAGCCGGCCCTGAACATAGTTGGGAAAAGGCTAGGCAGATGATGATTGAGTTTAGATTAGTTATCGTCATAAATAAGTTTATTTAGGTAGGTAGGTATTTTATTTTCTGTTATTGAGTTTTTTTTTTTTTTAATTAGGTAGGTACTTAGGTAAAGATATCATATAGGTACCCTCTTAATCACCATTAATGAGACACAATTGGTTTTCTATTGTAATTAGCCACAAAGGGCCCGCGAGATAGATGGCATTCTGGTGCACATACATTTTATCCTGTTAGCACGTTCCCGTGGGATAATTTCCGACATCCACGCGGGCGAAGCCGCGGGCAGAAGCTAGTTTAATATAATGTTCAGTTCCAGTAACTACCAACAAATGTGTAAACTTATCGATTGGAATGCATCATATTCTCAAGAATATTCACTCTAGAGTATTTGTCTCTCCTTCCCCTTTTAAAATCCATCCAAAGGTTGTTTTTAAAAGATCGCTCCTACCGATAAAACCGCCCATTGTGTCACCCTTTGTAAAATCTCTATATTTATGTCTGTAATTTACATAGCTGGTGTACATAATAAAGAGTACCTATTCTATTCTATTATGAAAATACCTAAGTACAGAGTTTGTACGCGATATACTTAACTATAGAAAAGTATCGACAACCAGCATCCTAATTGCGTAACACACAATCGGAATCGGTTTCATTTTGACAGTTCAACAACATTCATTGCGTTATTTACGTGTTGAGCAGACAAATTTTTCGAACTTATGAAGCAATGGATTAGCAATTTGCTTCAAAATGATTCAGATTACTATTGATTGTGTGTTACGCGATTAGGGTGTAAGATGACCCACTGACCGAGTGCAGGTCCGCAGAAACATTCTGAAAGAGGACCTAAAATCCATTGGTCTCTATTATAAAATTAATAACTGGTTACCTAGATCACTAGTCTCCAAGATGTTTGATAGTTTTATAGAGGTATGAGAAACAGGACGTAAAGTTCACTGATCCTCCAAAGAAAAGGGAGGATCCTCCGAGCGGCACCCTATTACTTCCCATATCAAAACAATATTAACTTATCTATCAAAATAAGGTCACACAAAACTAAACATCTAACATAATATATAAAACTCTCCATTCGACTCATAGACCTGAGACACCCCTTTCGAATCTATTCCAAACTGCTTTATGACAACATAATCTTTTTATAAACCATAGACATAAAACCTGCCAGTAATTCAATAACATAAAATTCTATTAAGCTACTATTACAACATCCCCTCTGAATTTTATGTTTCTTACAATTAGAATAACATCTCTTATATAACTCCCATCAACTCATTAAACAAAATAAAACCCAGCTTAATTAACCCACCCAACATAACTAAATACAACAAACAAACTTTTGAATTAATTAGTCTAAACACCTTACTTAACTAACTTAAACATTAAACATTTCAAATTAATTCTCAAACAACCTTATATTCTAATAAACCTACATAACTCATCACATTACAGAATGTCCTTTACGTATCACTCACTATACACTGTCTCAATCTCAAAAACTTTGTTCTGTCCAGTGGTTTAGTTAATATATCTGCCAAATTATTTTTAGTCGAACAATAATGAATTTCCAACAAATTCTTATCTATTTTTTCCTTAATGAAATGATATTTAACATCAATATGTTTGCTTCTTCTATTCAAAATTCCATTTTTAATCAATACTATAGCCGATTGATTATCAACAAACAACTGTGTTTTTGGTAATTTATTTGTCAACTCGTAGATCAAACTCTGAATGTATAATAGGTCTTTAATACACTCGGCTGCAGAAATATATTCAGCCTCAGTACTGGAAAGAGCAGTGACTGACTGTTTACGTGAACACCAATGAATTGGACCACCACCATAAAATATAATAAAACCAGTCGTACTTTTTCTAGTATCAGGATCACCTGCAAAGTCTGCATCACAATACGCTTTTAAAGTTAAATCGTTACCACGAACATACTGTATACCACTGCTAACTGTATTTTTAATATACCTAAAAAGGTTCTTAATATTTGTAAAATCATTCAAGTTAGGATGTTCTTGATGTCTACTACAATAACCAACATGAAAAACCAGATCCAGTCTTGTTTTATTAACCAAATACAACAATGAACCAATCAATTGTCTATATCGATGCACATCATCAACTCCCACTTTCCCCTCTTGATGTGTATCGACTAAAATATCTGGATGACTACTATCTTTTAAGCTTTCATATTTAAACTTTTCCAAAATTTGATTTATATAACTTTCCTGATAAATCTTAATAGAGTTTCGTTCTACTTTAATATCAAACCCTATAAACTTTTCAGTCTTATCAAATTTCCGCATTTCAAATTCTGTTTCTAATTTATTAATAATTTTATTTAAATCAATCTCATTTTCACCAATCAAAATGCCATCATCTACATAAATAGCCAAATATATTTCTTTATCTTTATTTATAAACACACATGGATCTGATTTTAATTTAATTACGTAACACACCATCAATCTCAATCTGAATCATTTTGAAGGATATAGCTAATCCATTGATTCATATGTTCGAAAAATGTATCTGCTCAACAACGTAAATAACGCAATGAATGTTGTTGAACTGTCAAAATAAAACTCATTGCTACTATTGTGTGTTACGCAATTACCCCGCAGACGGGTGTCGTGTCTGGTGCGCAACTGCCCGACGATGTTGCATATTTGTGCGGTAAACGCTGCTTGCGCTATGCAGGATTTTACGTGACGAGAGTGCGATGCATAGTTCGCATGTGGCGATGTAGATGCCGCCACAGCTACTTTAATGTAACTGAAGCAATAGATCAGAATACTGTAAACCGTCATAACCGACTAACAAACATTGAACTGCTTCTGAAAGATTTATCTGCTAAGCAAAACAATTTTTTTAACTTACTTCACGGGATTGTTTCCTGCATTTACGAGTAGTTTTCGTACTATCTTTGCTCGGCTAAGTGAAATCGATACCTACAGCATTAGCGTTAAGTAAATTATCGATACGTACTACCTACATCAATAGTGAATTCTACAGAATTATTTGTATCATTTGGAATTGATTTCTAAATCTGCAAACTTGTGGAAAATTGTCGGAAAGACACTCAGATCGAACCTGCCGATAATATCTCGCTTTCGCTCTCTTTAGGGTCGGAGGAGTTATAGACCCGTCTCGTCCGTCTGCTCTAGATTAAGCTAAGTACATATATGGCTATAATATTAGCTAGTTATTTATAAAACTAAATTATAATAGCCACACGGGTCGATTGAGGGTTAAGGTACGCTTGCCGCGGTGGGTTCGAGGATGGGTAATCATCCATTACAAATCGAGATGAGACCCCTCCGTGCCTCGGAAAGCACGCTACCGGGACCAATGGCTTAGCGTGCTTTCCGAGGCACGGAGGGGTTTCATCTCGATTTGGTCCCGGCTATCATGCGTACATGACATTCGTTACGGGTAATCAGACGCCCAAAAGTCGATCAACCACTCTTGCCAATGGGTATCGTGTTACCCAGCAACTGGTGGAGGTCAGACAGACAGTCGCTCCATATAATTAAAACGATTAGACTGGAAGCCAACCCCAATGTAGTTGGGAAAAGGCTATAATAGCTAAGTACTTA
The DNA here is from genome assembly GCA_951799955.1 of Apamea anceps. Classification (NCBI taxonomy): domain Eukaryota; kingdom Metazoa; phylum Arthropoda; class Insecta; order Lepidoptera; family Noctuidae; genus Apamea; species Apamea anceps. Next base: position 7,254,649 of record OX637517.1, read on the forward strand.
TATTGTTTTTTTTTTTATAAAAAATTTCACCATTGCATAATAAATGCTAAGGTAAGTAATTAAATAAGATAAAGAGATAGATATAATATATCATCTGCATAGCTACACGTACAAAACATATTCAGTTGATAATCTGTATTGTCCCTAATCGTTCTTTTGCATCGTTTTATTTATCGTTGATAAAGATTGAATAACATTTAAGTATTTGGCGAAACAAAAGACAAATCAGTTTATCAGTTAGGCACCTGTAATAATTCATATAAACTACCTATGTGAATATCTGGTATAGTTGACCTCTTTATAGCTTTATCACTTTTGACAGCAATTCCCAGGAAATTAATATTGAAACTTCACTAAGTGTGTATGCTATATGTACACGAGCGACACACGTCGGCGGCTGTCGCCGACACGCGTCGACGTTTGCAGTTGCCTCTGTCATCGAAGCGCCTCCTCGTGTATATGTACCTACACTAAGTGCTTATACAAACGAAAAATGTGTCAATGGCAAGGGTAACCGCTGCCGTCAACGCGTGTCGACGGCTGCCGTCGTTGTCAAGATGCGGCTCGTGTATTTGAGCACCGTACACGAGCGGCACGTAGTCGACGGCTGCAGTTGCCTCTGCCGTTGACGCGTGTCGCTCGTGTGTGTACAAAATGTCCCGCCTAAGACGCCAATTAGAATATTATAATCATAATACTTACACTGTATTTTTATTATCACACTAATATAATAAAGGTGAAAGTTTGTGAGTGTGTGTGTTTGTTACTTCTTCACGCTCAAATGGCTGAACGGACTTGGATGAAATGGCACACAGATTAACACAACCATCCAACCAACCATTATCAACACATAGGATACTTTTTATCCCGATATTCCAACGGGATCGAAATTTATGCGGTAGAAACCGCGGGGCGCAGCTAGTTATGTATAAAACATTGTTTTTTTATTAGGTACATTAGTTATACTGATCGTGGGAGAAAATTGTGGTCACATTACAAATCTACGCACGCACACAGTCGCACACGTATAAGGGTGTAGTAAGTAGGTAAGGTACTTCATCCATTTTCGTAAGTTTTGACTACAGCGAAAGTGTGACAGTAATTTACGTAGTTTCAATTATTTTTGGGATAAAAAATTACCGACATTAAAAATAACAGAAATCGATTCAGTAAACGATTCAGAATAAACAACTTTCATAATGTGGTAATTCAGGTACACATTTTAGCTATAGGTACATACTAGGTTGTAACTATCTGACTGGTACATACCTACATAGAAAAATGAATAGCCCTTGTTGTTTTATTACAGAACAGTGGTATTCTTTATGTTTAGGTTGGTAAAGTAATAGTGAGGTCGAATAGATAATATTACTAAGTAGGTAGCCAATCTTCGATCAATAATAAGTATCAATAACAAAAGAGTACAAATTTTAGCTGATAAAAACCCGGCCGGACAGCAGGGTATCTAATTATCGCTTAATCCGTGCAATCATTATTATTTCATATTATTTCGGACTTATCGCCATAGGTAATACCCAGATGTTGGAAAGTATTACATGATATGGAGTGGGATAATTACTTTGCCTTGTTTATCGATAAATAATAATTACATTCAAATGGTACTTATTGTGTTCATGCGAAGCATATTAGTTAGTCCTCGGTTGCAACTAATTTGATAAGGTCGCGGCAAGATGGTAAGTCCGGAATTCCGCTCTAATATCATATTTCGTTTATACAGTGCAACCTTAATATAACGTACCTCAATATAACGAATTCCTCGATTTAATGAACTCTTCGTAATCCCCTTGAATTGTCCTTAAAAGTCAATGTAAAATATAACTTTACATTGCAAAGATTTTTGCGAACAACCTCTTTATAACGATAAAAAAAAAGATAATTAACGAATTTTGTCAAACCAAAACCTTTATATAACGTCCCCGATAGTACGTGATTCCGTCGCGAGAGGTTTCGACAAGTTTTTACCTCTTTATAATAAACTAGCTTCTGCCCGCGGCTTCGCCCGCGTGGATGTCGGAAATTATCCCACGGGAACGTGCTAACAGGATAAAATGTATGTGCTTCCCCAGGATGCCATCTATCTCGCGGGCCCTTTGTGGCTAATTACAATAGAAAACCAAATGTGTCTCATTAGTGGTGATTAAGAGGGTACCTATATGATATCCTTACCTAAGTACCTACATAATAAAAAAAAAAAACTCAATAACAGAAAATAAAATACCTACCTACCTAAATAAACCTATTTCTGATGATAACTAAACTCAATAAATAAGCAAAATCCCTAAAAACTAATATCTATACGAATGACTAATCTTACCTAACAGTATTATAAAATAACCTACGGTCACTACGTACACTATCAAATATACTACCTATACTTTAAAATTAAAATCTATACCTACGACTTATAAAAATAAACCTAAATAACTCTAAAAACTAATAGAAATAAAAAAGGTCGCACTGAAAAACACGGTTTAGAATTGCAAGTAGCAGTTAAAATATGAACGAACGCTCGCCACTCAACACGTCCGTTCAAATCAAAGTTCAAAAAATATCCTTATATACGGTAGCGATCCGTGGCGGCCGCGCGCCACGCATGTGCTGCGAACGGTGCAAGCCAAATTCAACCTTCAGCACTACATTTAGAGCATAACTTTAGTGAACTGCACTGCGGGTAACGTAACCTACGACAAACTTATTATTTGCGGTTGGTACAGTAATCGGGTCTAGGGATCGAACCGCAAAATTAAGTTTGTTTTTTATTGTATATACTTTTCCGGGATAAAAAGTACCCAGTGTGGTGCCCAGGACATTAAAGAATAATTATACCAAGTTTCATCGTAATCGAACCGGTAGTTTATGCGTGATGCCTGAACAAACAGACAGACAGACAGACAGACAGACAAAAATTTTTTTAATCACATTTTTGGGTTCGGTGTCGGTCTAGTAACACCCCCTGCCATTTATTTTTTTGATATTTTCAATGTACAGAATTTTCACTTCTACAGATTTATTATAAGTATAGATTTTAGACCAACCTAACCTCATTATAACAAACCTGAGTTTTAACGAATTACTTGCTAAAACGAATATTTACTTGTTCCCTTCCGATGTGTTATATCGAGGTTGGACTGTATTACCTAATTAATAAAAATATTACTGATCAGTTGTTTGTACATAGCTAAGTATTTATTGATACAAACATTTTGAGTGAGATATTTCTAGATTCTTAGTACAGTAGCTTTCGCCCACGACTTAGTCCGCGTGAAATTTCTTGTTTTAATATAAAATTATATTCTATGGTACTCGGCAATACTGTAGCTTCCCATTAGTAATAGAAGGTCGGAGCACAAAGATTCGATTCGTTACCGTTTCGATAGTGGCACTTGTTCGATAACCTAATTTATGAACCATGCACAGGTACGCACGGGCGATTTTTTAAGGCAGCATCCTTTTGTCTGGCATTGGATTATCAACTCTCGGTGTTGAGCCGACCTTTGAGAATCCAGCAGAATGCTACCCGCGTCATAAAAATACACTGTTGGATTTTCAACTCGACGTTGAAAATCCAGTGCACGATAAGAAAACGCCCGTGGGTACGACGGCTAACACGACACCCCTTGGTACGACATGGTTGTCAGCGTTTCGGGCTTCTGACTACCCTTCAGAACTGTCGCTGAATAGAATATTGTTCACTGTTGCTGCTGGTGGTAAAGGAAGCGCCAGGGTAGCCCGCGAAATTTAAATTTTCTTTTTTTTGGAAATTCCAGGCCAGTGCCAGGTTGTATGTTGAACAAAATATAATTCGAGACCGTAACAAATATGTACTTACCTATAAATTAACAGAATTATAATTATTAAAATCATCAATACAACCCTCTAAATCCATATAACCATAGATATTTACATTTCTATGCCTTTTGAATGACTGTTTCATGATATATCAATTTCGCTGTGTAAATGTCTATTTCTATTTAATTTTGACAATTCAAAAGTGCCTGAAATGGTTTAATTGAAATAAATGATTTGAGTTTGAGTTTATTAACGCAAATTACGATGTTTATTTTTTATATATTTTTTACATACTTCTTTGACATAATCTTTTTTATTATTTGACATTATAATATACAGAAAATCTTAATTTCAACTTTTTACTAGTAGATAGCAACCATATCATTTGGTCTTAATAGGTTTTAATATTTTATTTATCTTTTTGATAGATTTTTTTTATGTTTTGTGAACGTTGTAGGCTTGGTAGACTGTAGATTTGTAGACCTTTTTTTTATTTGATTAGTTACTGGTACCTGTTGACAGGCCAACACTGTCCTCTCATACCTATCTATAAATTCTTCAGTTTGAAAACATTATAATAGCCAATTATTTAATAAGTGTTACTGTGGAGTTTCATGCCGGCTCTTCTCCATAGGAAATGGAACCGTGCACCTAGCTTCTGACGTTTCATAAGTACCTACTCATGTAGGTTTATGTGAAATAGAATATTTTGATTTTGATTTTGCAGGCTACTCTGGCGCTTCCTCCTTAACAAATAAAGCTGCTTAGAAAAAGTCTACAACACCTGAAATATTGTTTAATTTCTAGGGTTGGCAGCCATTGCTCTGCACGCTGGTGCTGGTGGCCACGGTCGCCAACGCCTACAAGAATCCGTACTACGCGCCAGGAAGGTCTGTGAACGTGCACCTTTTTGAGTGGAAGTGGGACGACATCGCTGATGAGTGCGAGAGGTTCCTCGGCCCTAGGGGCTTTGGAGGCATTCAGGTGAGCTAATATCTTGCAAAATTTTGAAAAGAGGTTTAAAAATCTCTGCAGGGAAATAAAATAATAGAAGAAACACTCCGAGAGTGTAAACCGAAATTTGTGCTGGCTTCGGACCTAAACTTTGCTTTGATAACCGTGCAAAGGTTCAAAACAATGGCAATAGGGCGAGATTTTGCAATGAAAAATATAAAAGTGAAAGTTATGTTTTCTCTCAGATTTCACCACCCAACGAGAACGTGGTGCTGTGGGGAGACAATCGTCCGTGGTGGGAGCGCTACCAGCCGATGTCGTACAAACTGGTCACCCGCTCCGGCAACGAGCGACAATTCGCCGACATGTTGCGAAGATGCAATGCAGTAGGCGTCAGGTACTTCTATTTATTTCCCTTATAACTATCATTACAGACAGGCGCGGGCGCAGCCCAAGATTTGGGCGAGGGGGGGTCATCCTGGGTGCGGAGAAATATTTTTAGGGAGGTACATCCCCTCGTTGGACTAGTGGTTGCAAGCGCTACTGCTAAGCATGAGGTTTTGAGTTTGATTCCCGGGTCAATCATTGTTATTGGGTTTTTCCATCAGGAATTTCTCAGAGGCAGACTGGATCTATGCCCGGTTGCCCTCTATAACATGTGGCTTAAAGCACTAAAGGAGTTTAGGACTAATGTAGTAAATCTTTAGACGGTATGCGGGCATCTATATGACTAGTACTATGTTGATTGCTAGGAAGTCGCACGTGGTCTTTAACTTTCTTTTTCGTTAAATATTCCAGGATCTACGTAGATGCAGTAATCAACCACATGACGGGTGAACCTCCAGAGAACGTTGGAACAGCCGGCAGTACTGCTGTCTTCCACGACTGGAACTACCCCGCCATACCGTTCAACCGCCAACATTTCAACTGGCCGCCATGCGGCATCGATGACGCTGACTACGGTAATAATCCCTGGAGGGTAAGTCGCTGCATTACGTTCTTGTATCAATACAGATTTACGGAACTCAACTGTATTTGAGGGTTTGAGGATCGAAAGTAGTTAATAGGATCCCCGGACTGAAAATTGAACATAACACTGCCTTAAACTTTAAGGCTTCAAAGAATACTGAATTTTAGTTAGTGCTAATTTAAGTAAGAATAACTGGATTTTAAGCAAACTATTTACTTTGTTTCAGGTACGTAACTGTGAGCTCGTCGGACTCAAAGACCTGAACCAAGGAGACGAACACGTGAGGAACATGATTGTCAACTTTATGAATGAACTCATTGATTTGGGCGTTGCAGGATTCAGGTGAGCTATTAAGTACTTTCATCTTCATTCATCCGAAACATGTCCATTGCTGGACCTATACGCTTCCCCCAATTCCCTTCTTCCCACATCCAGCCAATTCCCGTGATATTCGCCTTAAAGATTGCATCAGACTATATCTTCTAGTATGAACATTTTATTTTATATATTTCTCAAAAATCCTCAGAATTGACGCAGCCAAACACATGTGGCCTCATGACCTCCGCGTGATCTACGACCGTCTCAACAACCTGAACACACAGCATGGCTTCCCCGCCAACGCAAGACCTTACATCTACCAAGAAGTCATTGACTACGGCACTGAAGCTATCAGTCGCGATGAATACACTCCTATAGGAGCTGTCACAGAGTTCAAAGCGGGATTAGAACTGAGTAACGCATTCAGAGGGGATAACGAACTTAAATGGCTGTCTGGCTGGGGTCCACAATGGGGCTTGCTGGCCCACGAAGACTCTCTAACCTTTATAGACAACCACGACAATGAAAGAGGCCACGGTGGAGGAGGTGGTGTCCTGACGTATAAACAGCCTCGTGAGTACAAGGGAGCTATTGCGTTTTTGCTTGCTCATCCATATGGAGAGCCTCAGATTATGAGCAGCTTTGATTTCTGGGACTCTGAAGTTGGACCACCCATGGATAACAATGGGAATATTATTTCCCCTTCTATAAATTCCGTAAGTGACTAATTTCTTATTCATAATAATATATGTTTTTATAGGGAGATAATTTAGAGCTCAATCGTATGGAAGAACGTTTTGAAAAACATTCCATAATCACCAAGATACTACCATTATTTGGCTCATTTGTTTATTATTTTACCTATCCTTACGCTGCGCACATATTTCTATGTGATTATTCGCGTCATTATCACTGTATAACTGTTCATTTCCGCTGAATCTATGTGTTCCATCCATAGTTGCATCTTGCATCCATTAATGATTATTGTTCTTTCTTTTTGTTCGTTCAGGACGGCACCTGCGGCAACGGCTGGATCTGCCAACACCGCTGGCGCCAGATCACCGCAATGGTCGGCTTCAGGAACGCAGCTGGCAACACTGGCCTCAACGACTGGTGGGACAACAACTCCAACCAAATCGCCTTCTGCAGGGGAGGCAACGCGTTCATCGCTATCAATAATGATTATTGGGACCTTAACCAGACTCTTCAGGTTTGAGATTATTCTTTACAATTCTGGGTTTATTTCATCCAGTCTGTCTATACAATTTTGGAAGCCTTTGAGAATAAAAGTAGCAATCGGATCCTTTCACGCGATTTTTATCTTGTTGCTAACGTGGGTAGGCCCCCCAAAAGTTGTACCGACGACAAAGCGGTTGCGGGAATCTACTAATTGCAGGCAGCGCACAATGAGTGGTTATGGCTATTCTTTGGAGAGGCCTATACATATTACATTAGTATATAGTCCAGGAGTGAACGACTTTTGCGTGATAATGATAATAATGATGGCAGATTGAACAGCATTCTTAGGAGTTAGGAGTTTGTATCTGAAACTCTCGGAATACGTATGTCTCTCCGTTTTTTATGACAATACTTTTTGCAGGTGTTTCTTTATTTAATTAGTTGAATTACATATTTGTCCTTAATAACACCTTTACGTTCTCGTAGTTAGAAGGAAATGTTGTATTTTATTATTTTCTTCCAGACTTGCTTGCCAGCGGGCAGATACTGCGACGTGATATCAGGCAACAAAGTGGGCTCGTCATGTCAGGGCAAGACTGTGACTGTGGGCAATGACGGACGAGCGCATATTAGTGTTGGGGCCAACGACTACGATATGATGTTGGCCATACATGTGGGCCCTGAGGTAACTGTGCTGAAATAATTTATTGTCAATCAAATTGATTTTATTTACGACTTATTTAAACAGGATATCGGAGTTACTTTTACAGGTTAAGTATACAAAAAAATAAGCTAGATGGTGTCGACATTTCTAATCTGACAGACCTCTGAGAAGAAATGGCGAAACATACTCAACTCACTTACATCACGAACCAACCCTATAAAATTTTCTCCATTCATTCATTGTTAAATGAATGAATCCTAAATTAAAGCTGCTGCGACCACGGCTATAATTTCAAAATTCAAAGAGAAACATTTGCTTGTTTCATGATTTTTTTTAGTAGGTAGTCGGGTTTGAGTTTTTCTAGCGAGATAAGTACCCACTTTAATTTGAGTTTTATATAAGTATTTAATTAAAAATTCCTTTTTTGTTTCAGAGTCGACTGTAAATGGCGTAAAAAGAACGACAAGAGAGAAGAACGTTCTCTATATCTTCATGATAGGCTTTCATTTCTATATTTCTGTGAGACTTTAAAATAAAAACCATCGAACTTATTAAAGTTTTTAATTTTGGTAAACCTTCATAGCCCTCTCCATTGCCCTTTGGCAGACTTTCAGCCTTACAATGACGCCCAGCTTTCAGGTAACCGACAGGGCCCGACGAATTGCCAAACTTACTTAAGTGACAATTGGTACTTAAGTCGCGCATTGCTTGCTCCCGCGTGACCAGTCCTGACTCTCTTCATATTTTTGACTGCTGAAACCAAAACTACGAACTTAGTTTACCGGAAAACCACCAGAGAATGCGTTCTTGACACCTATCAGTTTCATACAAACGAATACGTGTTTTGCGAAGTTGATGTTTATTAGTGACTAAAATTGTCGCACTAACAGGTGTCAGGGACGCATTTTCTCGACGGCTGGACTGTAGTACAGACGCCAGCAGGTCAAGCTACCCGAAACTGTCAAATTTTCCCAATCAACCTTGAACCTTAATGCTTTAGCGATAAAGTTGAAAATCTATTAAAGAAATTTGACAGATTGTAGTAGCTTGATGTGCTGGCTTCTGTACAGTGACCAATTGCAACTAAGTACCCGGTTCCTTTAGGTACAGCGTGACTTTTTCAAGTGGGCTTAGATGGCCAAGCCCGAAACTGAGGAATAGCTAAAAGTACTCAAAGGAGTCACAGGTTCGATTTTGATGTAAACTAAAACTGCATCATTGGATTTTTGAAAAATCATTATTTCTAGCCAGGAAACGAACGCGTTGATTTTGAAAAAAAAAAAACACAGACTGTATTATTACACCATTCGATAGTGTCACAATAAGGATCGAATTCTGGAAAGTAATGACATGACACGTGACACAACTTAGGTACACCTATAAAAATGAACTGATTAATTGTTAAAAATGATGACCATTGTTTTCAATACAAAGCTGGATTCGACGACTCAAGGACTGTATTGCATTCAGCATTACAATATTATTGATTCCATTTAGAATATATGTATTCCAAAGATAAAGTAAAACACATTAAATTATTTACTTATCTTAAATCTCTTTGTTTGAAGTCATCAATTGCAATAAACGTGTTTTTATAGATTTCGTTTTTGACGTTCTCCCGGAGAAAATTATCTAAGGGGGTAAGATCCGGTGACCTCGCTGGCCACGGCACAGGACCATACGTTGCAATAAAATTTTCGCCAAACCGCTGGGTCAACATCTCCTTTACTATTCGGCTATTATGGGCTGGGGCTCCATCTTAACCGCGAAAACATAATAAAAATATTGAGCATCATTTCGAACAACGTAATGTAGGTATGAATACTTTAAAATAAGAAGCAGTTTATTGAAATCCTACATTTTCCTTAAGTTTGCCGTATGTCATTACTTCCCAGAATTTGATCCTTATTAGGGCCACTGTCGAACGGTGTAATAATACAGTGTGTTTTTTTTTTTAAACAAAATCAACGGGTTCGATTCTTGGCTAGAAATATTGATTTTTCAAAAATTCCAATGATGCAGATTTAGTTTTCATCAAAATCAAGCTCGTGACTCCTTTGAGTATTTTTCGCTATTCCTCATAGTTTCGGATTTGGCCATCTAAGTCCACTTGAAAAATTCAACTTGTATATACCTGAAGGAACTAGGAAAATACAAAAGTACACTCATGCAAATATTACTTACATAAAACAGGTGAATCCCTTCATGTTTAGAAAACACCACCCACGCTATCGTCAGCGCAAGAAAAAAACAATTTTCTAAAATATAAAACTACATCAAACCGCCAGTCTCTCCAGTCAGGTATAACCACAGTGCAATGAAAACAAAATAATGTTCGAACACGCGAAACAGAACAACCTGCGTGACTGGTCTGCTAAAGAGTTGATCGTCGCCCGCGCCGCACCGGCCGGCGGCCGCGCCCCCATTCGACGCGATGGCGCTACGCTCGCAACTCCTGCGCAACTGTGAGTATTTACACAATCAAAATAGTTTTAATTATATTTTTAGGCGTTTCCCTTGGTTTTTATTCAGTAAAAGTGTTTTTAAGTGAGTGTATAGTGTAGCAAAAAATAGGTGACCAAAAATGTCAACAAAAGATATTTTTTGTCACCGCGACCTTGCAGCGTCTTTTTTGGAGCTAAGGATTACAGGTTTTTGATAGGCAGAGCACTTGTTTTTCGAAGCTTGAGAACTTGAGAAATCTTCGATTTGGTGAAATTTTCAAATACCAACGTTAATTACCAAATGAAAGGTCTTTGTAATGAGTGGTCGCGTGCGAATTTAATTAGTGTTTCCAAGCATTGAGTAGGTAGAGCTGATAAAATTATGTTTAATAAAAAACTTATGACTGAAACAGACTGTTTGTTCATTTGATATTGAGGCCCGATGTTAATGCCATACATTTTGTTAAATAGTGATTGTTTTTTGTTCATTTTAGTTCGGTGTCCTATAACTACCATCTGTATTTGTCAGTACTCGCCATAACAGGCTGTTTATCTAAGCAGACCTTGTACAAAGAAATTGCATTATAATTGGTTGAGCCGTATGAATAAAGATAACAGTTATTTGCTCTTGCGTATGTGTGACATTAAATGACAATTGTTGGATACTACATTCATGTTAGTACTGTGTGATGAGCACGATAGTGATTACAGTCAGATAAGTACGACAGATTGCACTGTATTCTGGCATGCGTGCGTGTCCTGTCTTATAGAGTAGGCTAGGACGTAAATATCACGCGAGAATCATCTCATTAATTGGTAGATTCCCTGATTGATGGTTGTGTCGTATAAGGAAACTTATCAATAAGAAAACATCTCACAGAATAGTTAGCAATTTAAAATTTTCCAGGTATGCATCAGTGCAAAGAAATAGCAGTAAAGAAGTTGCTGACGACTAGGTACAGTCGTCAGCACGTAACTTGGCAAGAGTCACCGGATGCGTTTTATCCACTCTTTATCTTTCTTCTAAACAGACATGTTTAAAAAAAAGTATGGCAATAACCGTAGGATAGTGACAAGCAATAGAAGTGACCATTTTTTTGTTGTACTTAGGGCTGATTTTACAATTTTTCTAAAATCTTATCTGGCGTTAAGAAATTTTGAATTTTTGACAGTTCTTTCATACAAAATCTATCAGACGTCAATTTAATTCCACGAATATAAATTATCTGTCGATTGAAAAATCAGCCCAAAGTGTACAGACGAGCACATCAAGCTACTACAATCTGTCAAATTTCTTTAATAAATGTTCAACTTTATCGCCAAAGTATTAAGGTTCAAGGTTGATTGGGAAAATTTTACAGTTTCGGGTAGCTTGACCTACTGGCGTCTGTACATGCACTAACTTACTCTCACTACTGATACTATGACGGCACGGTTGGCGCAGTGGTTAAGCGATTGACTGCTGCGCTGCGTGTCGCGGGTTCGATTCCCGCACGGAACAAATACACTCGAGAGCAATGAATCCGGGTCACTTAAAGAATGTTAAAAATCTCGGAAACTAAAAATGATAGGTTAATGCAATAAATTGTATTTAATAGACAATGTAATACTCCTTAAATGATAGTAAAAAAAATATGAGTCACCATACATTTTATTAACACAAAATTACATAAAGAAAAAATCTGCTGATCTCTCCTTAAAACAAAAATAGGAAACATGAAATTTTTGAACTTTATTACGATTTTCTTGAATTTTAATACTTCGTATTGCCTCCTCGTGCTTCCATTACTGCGTTTACGTGGTTTGGCATGCTGTACACCAAGTTCCTTATACGATTTTGGGGAATATTCTCCCATTCCTCTGTGAGAGCAATTTTGAGCTCACGAAGCGTGATTGGGGGAGGGTTTCGTTGTTTTACGCATCTGCCTAGCTCGTCCCAAGCATGCTCGATCGGGTTGATATCCGGGCTGCGCGCTGGCCACTCCATACGAGTAATGTTCATCTCTTGAAGGTAGTCATTCACAATCCTACCTGTATGAGGTCGGGCATTGTCATGCATAAATATAGCATCCTCACCTAAATTGACCATAAATGGACCAACGTGATCATTGAGGATTTCTTCCACATATCTTACGCTAGTTAAAGAGCCGTTTTCTATGATCACCAGCTCTGTGCGACTTTCAGAAGAAATTCCGGCCCACACAAGTACAGACCCACCACCGTAGGCTACTTTTTCTTCGATGCATGCTTGCTTGAATCTTTCCCCTGGTCTTCGATACACTCTGTGTCTTCCATCGTGCTTGTAGAGCATAAATTTTGATTCGTCGGAGAACATAACTTTTGACCAATCTTCAATACTCCAATTTACGTGGCTCTGGGCATATCTTAGTCTTGAAATACGATGCCCACGCTCCAGTTTAGGGCCGTTTGCAGGTCTAAGGGGTTTTAAGTTAGATTCAGCAAGCCGACGTCTTACTGTCCATGCACTTGGGTTACTTCCTCCGAGGCGTCGAAACTGATTTGTGAGTTCAGTTCCTGTGAGAAAGCGATTTCGAAGCATGGTGTTCACCAAGTATCGGTCTTCTCGTGCTGTGGTACACCTGTTTCTGCCCGTTCCTGGTCTGCGTAGGTTAGAACCAGTTTCTTCGTAACGTCGGAGAACTCTTTGTACTGTTGACAGCGACACACCGACAGTCCTGGCTGTATCGCGCTGACTCCGGCCGGTTTCCAGCATTGTAAGTATTCTGGTGCATTCTTCAGGCGTAAGCGACATAATTTCAGCTTGAATAATGAATATAGAGCACTATCAACATGGTTTGTGTACCCACATAAATGACACATTACAAACAAAAGCAAAACCAAATGCTGTAATTTCGTAGTTCCATCTTCGAAAGTGGCCCTTTTTCAAATTTGATTTTTTTATGATATAACTTTACAATAACTAAGAAGTTTTAATACCTTCATTTAAGGAGTATTACATTGTCTATTAAATACAATTTATTGCATTAACCTAGCATTTTTAGTTTCCGAGATTTTTAGGATTCTTCAAGTGACCCGGATTCATTGCTCTCGAGTGTATTTGTATGACCTACATGTATTTGTTCCGAGTCTGGGTGTTTTTCTATCTATAATATGTATGTATTTACAAAAAAAAAAATGTACTTATATAAGTAGTTTATCAGCCATCTTGTTACCATAACACAAGCATTAGGTTGCTTAGCTTGGGACTAGATGGCGCTGTGTGAAATGTCCAGGGATATTATTATTATTATTATTATTACTACGCCAAAACCTTGCCAAGTTACGTGCCTGCAGTGCTATTCTCTAAAAGACAATTTCATGGCTGTAAGCTGCAAACAATGGCTCTTGTTCAAACAAGACTTGAGAGACTATTAAGAAAATATAAGTACTTTTGATACTTGCCTTGACTTTAGCACTTGTTGATCATTCTAGTTTTGTGGAATCTAATATATTTACTTACTAATCAGATTCTTATCATTCAGAGCATTAACAACTTCGCGGATTGCCCTAGAGGCAGAAGTCTGAGATAATGTATGTGTCTACATTCTTGGGAATGATTTTTTGGTAACTTCCATTAGCCAAAAATGATAGTGTGCTTAATATCTTGAAACATCAGAAATTCAATAGGCTTTTGTTGGTGTGGTGAGGTACCCATCATATCTCAAGAAATCTAGCTGTAAACGAACCTTTAGCCTCTTAGTTAAACCACTGGAACGAACTCGCGGACGCATTTAGGGAGTTAGGTCAGTTTCCAATACATTAATGAAATCCTCAGAAAGCCTGTAAATATGGATAGTCACGGGATATTTTTTTGAACTTTCTTTTTTGTTTCGCCTGTCGAGCTTTCTTCAAATCATCACTTTTCTTAGCTTCTTCTAACAAATGTAGCTTTATAATTAACCGAGCTGTCATTTTTTCAAAGAAGTATCAAAAGAATCGAAATAATTTAAGTACAGTTTATTATTTTTGTCAAGACTACGCACCAATAATAGTAGCTTTTAGATTTGACAGTTAAAAGCGAGGCTGTGGGCGAGGCTGTAAGCGACTTCGACGCTGTTTTTTGTTAGGGAATACCAAAATGTATGAAGAACTGTCAATTGGCCCTCCCGTGGCTGTGCCGTTGGATAGTTTAACTCACGGCCGTCACAGCCTTGAGCGCTAGTGTAGCTGTACGCAGCTTAGGGAATACCAAACTTTGTTTCACCGCTGCGACAGCGCTGTCCGCAAGGCTGTTTTCTTAGAGAATAGCATGGCTGTATTTATCCTGTCACAACAATCATGACCACTCAAAACAAAAGAATTCTTTCTCCTGTTCTATACAATGGCCCACAGTAACCACCCCCCACTTCTTCCAGGTATCAATGGCACCCAGTCTCGTCAGCTGCACGGGCTACACAAGGAGCGTGCAGGACTGGCTGCACTGCGAGATGTGCTGGAAGATCGCTTGAGGGATATCAAGCGAGCCAAGACCTGGAAACATGAGAGGGTCCTCACTTCCCCTCAAGATACTAAGGTGAGAATACATCCTGGTACTTGTTGACAGGCCTATACTGTCCTTCCATCTTAACACTGTTATTTGAAAATATTGTAAAAGCCAATAGTTTTTAAAAGAGTAACCGTGAGTTTTTTGGCGGCACTTCTCCATAAGAAACGATCTATTTATTGGAATCGTGCTAGCTTCTGACGTTTCATAAGTGCCCATGAAGTAAAACATTTTAATTACAAAATCCTTGAATGCGAATTCTCTTCTTGGCCTTGCGAATTACCAACGTATAACGTTAGTAAATATGATAGTACGGGACCTACTTCAGCACCCCAATTGCGTAACAAACTATCAATCAGAAATATTGCTAATCCATTGCTTCATATATTCGAAAAATTTGTCCGCTCAACAAGGTAAATAACGCAATGAATGTTGTCGAACCGTCAAAATGAAAGCTATTCCTTCTGTTAGTGTGTTACGCAATTCCCCAGGAGGTCTAGATACTTTGGAATCCTCGGAAAAGTTCTTGATTATGTCCTATAAAGTTAAGTGATAAAAATACCGTAAAATATTTATAATCGTAGCAATCGTAGCTGTTGACTTGAATAACATGGAATAAATTTCAAACACGATTGTTTGAAAACATTTGGCACACTGCATACCATTATGCTAATTTAATTAGATGTGGCTTCTCCGTGTATCCGAAACTTGACTTGTGTTGTTATGTAGACAAAATCTGAGTTGAAAATGTTTTTAGGTACTCTCGCGATAGTATACTATTGTAGTCTTTGGTCGCGACGAATATATTTCATCTTACCTACCTACTTATTTGAAAATATTTCAACGTAAATAGCACGCATCGTGATAGGTATGCCTTAGTTAAATATCTTTTAGTTTGACACGACTAAACTAATATTCATCTTCTGTCCTTTTCTTAATGAAATAGAAAGAAAAAGATGCACTGAACTTAAATTTAGTTTACTTTGTGAACAAGGGAATCGGCGCCATTATTATGTTATGACTTTGAGTCATTGACCATTATTTATTATATATCGATGGCCCTATTATCTATCTATATATATATAAAAATCAATTGCTGTTCGTTTGTCTCGCTAAAACTCGAGAACGGCTGGACCGATTTAGATGATTTTGGTTTTGATTTGTTTGTTGTAGTCCAGGGAAGGTCTAATAAACCGTGAGAAAATATGGAAAAATTGCGAGGAAGACAGTTTAAACAACAATTTAATTTTCCCATGTAAACTGTTCTACCTACGAGTACTTTCCTGTCAAACATTTGACGATCGGGATGATCGTCAAACGTTCGGTACGGACTCGGGTCCATTCGAATTGAAGCACGTATTAAATTAAGGGTTTTGAATAGTGTAGGAGTAGGGTAGGAGTAGGGTAGGAGTAGGGTAGGAGTAGGGTAGGAGTAGGGTAGGAGTAGGGTAGGAGTAGGGTAGGAGTAGGGTAGGAGTAGGGTAGAAGTAGGGTAGGAATAGGGTAGTAGTAGAGTAGGAGTAGGGTACGAGTAGTGTAGGTGTAGGTTAGGAGTAGGGTAGGAGTAAGCTAGGAGTAGGGTAGGAGTAGGTTAGGAGTAGGGTAGAAGTAGGATAGGAGTAGGGTAGGAGTAGTGTAGGAGTAGGGTAGGACTAGTGTAGGAGTAGGGTTGGAGTAGGGTAGGGGGTAGGACACCACGCGAACGAAGTAGCGCCGGGCAGCTAGAAATATTTTGTATGGCAAAACAACGTTTGCCGGGTCAGCTAGTGTATAATATAGTACATATTAATGGAATGGAAGAAGTATGAAAGGTATTTGGTGTGTGGTTGACCTTTTGGTCTCGTACCTAAAGGACTATCTGTTTTTATTTTCATTTTAGTTTTGTTTTAATTTTTTATGTTTTTAAAATTAAAACAAAATCACAAAGTATTATAACTAAACACACTCGTTTAGTTATAATACTTTGTGATTTTTGTGCGAGTCCCAATAAACACTTTTTCTTTCTTTTGTTATTGTGTTTATCGTGTGAAAGATATTATGGCTAGGTGTGTAAACCTACTCTACTGAGATGACGGCTAATAGAGCTGCAAGATAAAAGATGCTCGAAATACTTAAATTGGAATAAGGGCGAGCATTGATGTAAACGAGTAGGTATAAATTTTCATAAGATCCGTTTCGCTATCAAAATATTCACGAGCACTCACGACCTTACATAAACTTGAATACAGTTCAGGGAAAACATGTGGGATTGGTCATTTACGAACATGCTCCGATTGCGATTCACTTATCACGTCCTCGGACGGATGTGTACATTCGAGTGTACCGTAGACAGAATGGGTAACTATGTATACTACACCGTTCGATGAAGTAAGTGAAGTTTATGGTATGAAGTGTTTTGACGAACTGAGTGCGCTCAGACATGTAAACAAAGATTTCTCACGCCATTCAGGAGCTAGAGAAGTTGGTAACAAGAAGACTGGTAGTGACCATGTTTCAAAAACAACGCTATCTTACAGTTTTCACTATAACCTGCATGTTAGTTATGAGTAGCTACTATAGTCTACTCTAAAAGAAGAGATTTCCGATAAAGTTGACGACTGAATCGGACATGGGTGAATTAATTATCTAAAGTCGAGTTTTCTATAGTTTAACCAAAACCGCTGTACCGCGCCTTCGGTATGTGCGCGGCGAGACGGGGGGGCAGTGCAGGCCGCTCATTCGTCATCGCTCACGGCGTCCCGCCCCCCGCCTCGTCGCGCATTCCTCCCGCCTCGCCGCGCATTCCTAAGGCGCGGTACAGCAGTTTCGGTCAAACTACAGTACAAGGCCAAAGTAATGTTATAATGTGAATTAGTTGCCATTTGGTTGGAAATGAAAAAAAATTGGCCTCTGTTTAAACGGAAAGTTTATTTAAAAAGGTGTAAAATTTATTAATGTCCTAAATTTTACACCTTTTTAAATAAACTTTTATTTTTCAATAGTTAGTCAGATAAAACGGTTTATTTTTCAATAGTTAGTCAGATAACTTTTCTCTAAAGAATACCTAAATATTGCGGTTTGACAGCTTTTGTATGGACAATATGTCAAACTTTCGTATTTATTCCTCAGGTAAAAGTTACCAGACTATTTAAAAATCAACCCTAAGTCGAAAAAATGCTATTGGTCCAACGACCACCTCCTGAGGTAATGCATATGTGCTTGTTTTACGGCATTTTGAATTGCTGCTTGCAAAACATCCTCCAAATTGGTGATTTATTTTTCAATGTTGGCTTTCAAGACTTGAAAGATTTGTGGTTTATTGTGGTAAACGCGAGATTTCAAAAAGCCCCAAAGAAGAAGTCTAGTGCCGTCAGATCTGACGATCTGGCCAACCAGTTCAAATCGCCTATCGCCAAAACGGGAGATCACATGGCCCCGAAATTGATGTTTCAAATCTCCATCGTTGCATGAGCTGTGTGACTGTGTGTATCGCTCCATTGCATTGTCAACTAATTTCTTTATCTGTCTATAAGATACATATGTACCAAAACACAATGATATTATAATGGCATTAGCAAAAATGATGGCACATTCACATTAAGACATTACTTTTGCCCCACTTTGTGACCGAGAAATCTCGGCGACACGCGACGTTACCAAATCAAGTTTAGTAAATGGATGATGATGGGTCACTTTACACAAAGGCCATAAGATTAGACTTCGCAATAAACAAACGAAAATAGTCCCCCTCTCTGTGTCAAGCGAAGTTTAGCGAAGTAAGTATTCTATTAAATCGAGGTGCCATGGATCTTTTGAGCCTTGTTGTTATGCCTCTGTATTCTGACTAGTCGACAACTGACCATTTTTACTGTCTAAAACCATTGTTCCATAATTGTATAAGTCCATTTAGATTTACAAAACATACCTAGTATATAACGTAGGTTCTTATTTCACACAAGCCTACCTAGCCTAGTATACGTCGTGTCGTAGTCGACGTGTCGTCGTAGTCGTCATCGTATCGTCGTGTCGTATCGTCTTGTCGTCATTCTTGTCTATATTGTATGACATCGAATATACAAAAATTAAACGGCGTATATCTAATACCCTTCCCAATCTGCATACGAAAATAATATATATCCAATAGTCGCCCCAACACTAGTAGGTACCTATTTAGTTTTTTTGAAAAAAAAAACACCTTTAATTTCAATGTTAGGATTTATTTGATAGTTCCAAACTTTTCGTATGCATTAGTTGTTTTCATTTATTGTTATCTTCACATTGTATAGATGCGACGTATCCTTCCTGTCCACTAATTGACTTAATATTTTCAGGTGACAGTCCAAGGCATGGAAGGAGAGTTCCTGAATTTCTGCGCTAACAACTACTTAGGACTTTCAGTAAGTTTATTGCTTTATATTGTTAACAGATGCAAGACACAAGATAATAACTTTCAAGTTGTGATTTTTTTGGAAGACAACAAATGTTTGTTTTATTAGTGTTTTAATAAAGCTTTTATAAAAAAAAAATATCTCATTTTCCAACTTGCTAAGTAAACAACAGTTTTATAACATCATCAACATACACCAAGTGGATTAAATACGTACCTATTTTTGAAGCTAACTCAAGAACTAGCCTAGCAAAGCTAATAAAATATAAGTATTAGGTGTATATATTCATACTCGAAATATTTTAGGAGAAACATTTATAGGTGGTAAAGAAGCAACGATTTTTTTAATATCTTTTTTTTTACGTTACTTAATTAATTAAAATAAATATTAATTTTAAAATTACTTGAGATATTTTGCATAAAATCTTTACTCCGCTTCAAACAGTAAATATTTCGTAGACCCTAGCGTAATGGATGTGAAAAAATAAGAAGGAGCCTCAAGTAACTGTTTTTAAAATATTGATCTTAAAAAAAAAACGTTTCTATGGCTTCTTTACCACCCATGATGTTTCTTTTAAAATATTTCGTGTATGAATAGATATCGGTCCACAATTGTTTGATAATACCTAGCGATGAACATATTCGTACATACAAAAAAAAAAAAAACATACAGACGAACATAGAACCTCCTCCTTTTTTGAAGTCATTTAAAAATATATGTTATATCGAGGCTTACGCTGCAAAGGTCTGTTAACTTGAGACGTTTATCTACTTATAACGCTTTGTTATAAATACAGAACCATCCGGAGGTGGTAGAAGCAGCTAGAGAAGGCTTGAAGAAATATGGCGCAGGACTCAGTTCTGTCCGGTTCATTTGCGGCACGCAAACAATACACAAGGTAAGGTATCACAGAAAGCGATAACTGGTCTATTCTGTAAAAATCTCACCGTGAAAATTTTGGTGAAGTGAGCTGTCATCAGGTGGATTGACAGCTCACTACAAGCTCACTTCACCTTAGTTTTCACGGTGAGATGTTTACAGAAAAGCACTAAAGGCCGCCCATTGTATGTTTTGTAGTGATATTTGTATTTTTTGTTAGATATGTTTTTTCTGGTGTACAATAAAGCATATATAACAAAATAAATAAATAAGGATATCTTTATGGTTGCCTCGTTTGGATGTAAATGCGATTTTTGAGCATCTTAATTCCTAATACAACCGACCTAGCAGCGGGTTCTATTGGCAATTACTCCATAGGCACTAAGTGCTACAAGACATGGACAATTAGTGTCCTGTTATGTTTTTTTGTTGAGAAAATGTTTTCATACGGTGCTGTCGCGTTTATTTTTTTAACTGCTTATCAATTTAGCATGTAGGTACTCGTACCTAAGGAGGTAAGGATAATGCAAGCAGTATCCTTGTTCTTGCATTCGTTTTGTAATTTGCGTGCGAATAAAAGTCGTCTCGCTGTAGGTTGACTGAACTTACCACCACTACGGTTACCACTTGAAAAGTCCTTGCAAAATTCATCACAAAAAACCATACAAGTATTTTGTTGAACAAAAAATGCAACCTAATGCCAAAGTTCAAAATGAAAAAGTCTATTTATTAACTCATTCGACGCCTTAAAAAAAAGTCATAGATTTACATTTGGTAGCAATGTTTTTTATTTCACTTATCCATATTTTTCCATAGGAGCTAGAGAACCGTTTAGCCAAGTTCCATGATCGCGAGGATGCGATCCTGTACGCGTCCTGCTTCGACGCCAACGCTGGTCTCTTCGAGTCCATGCTGACGCCCGAAGACGCCGTGTTCTCCGACTCCTTGAACCATGCCTCCATCATTGACGGCATCAGACTGTGCAAGGCGCAGAAGTTCCGGTATCCTCATAGAGATCTGAACGGTTAGTTGTTAAAGACATGAATGACACAGCCTACTTAGATGCTTCAAAAACATAGTTGTTTAACTATTCTTTATAAGTATGTTCATTGCAAGACTGTTTTTTAGTAAGTACCTATTGTATATCATTCTTTCTATTAAGTTTATGGAATCTTAAACTTAACTAAATTCCTTGTCGAGCGCACATTTGAACACTGACACATCACACACTATTACTGCCACCAAGCAGCCAAGCTACATTCCAGTTTGAAGAGTTTAAGTACAGGCACAAGTAGGAGTAACCCCGAGCAATTTCACACGAGGACTATCCAATTTCTATATCAACAGAATCGCACACTCCATCCGTAAAGTGATCAAAAATATCCATAGGTCTCTGACGTGATATATAATAATAATAATAAGACATTTATTTCAGACGAAGTCCAAAAACTGTTAGTATAACACAAAAACCTTAAAAATATTATATGCCTTCAAACCTTGCTTTAATATAGTGGTTGTATGACCAAAATCAAAACATCCAATTGAAATGAGGGTTGAGATTGGCACAACCTGAGGGAGCGAGGCCTGTGCTATGGATAAAAGCAGGTTGAGGATGATGATGATGAATCTAAAGAAGATTTGATTCTGCATTTCTTCGTTACAATTCCTAATGTTCCAATATCTCTATTTTACAGAACTAGAGCACCTCCTGGCTCACAGCGAGGCTCGGATCAAGCTGATCGTCACCGACGGCGTGTTCTCAATGGAAGGTACCGTGGCACCGATACAGGGGCTACGGGATTTGGCCGACAAATACCGTACCTTACTGGCTGTGGATGACAGTCATGCTACTGGATTCTTCGGGGAAACTGGCCGGTAAGTTGGGAGCTGTAGATTCTCCGAATATGACGTTAGAGGACATCACACACCTCCACTGCTTTTTCACATGTTTGTATATAGACATTTTTGTGTAGGCGCGTGCAGTTTGTTTTTACGTGAATTAGTTCATTTTAAACACGTTGACTGCCAGACAATAGACACAATAGAAAATCTATTGTTGGCGGTCACCGGTGACCGCGGTGGCAGATAATGCTTTAAATGCTGAGATGTAGATACATGAGAGATGCATCACTCAAGAATAGATACATCTCTCAAGAATTCAACATGTAACAGCTTTCACAATTCGCATTGCTGTCGAAAGTCGAAGCAACTATTAGGAAGTCCCAAATTACGATTCATTGCTACAATGGTTTAACCTATACAGGGTCAAAATAAATTAGCTAGCGAAACTCCGCAGACGAGATAGGTAATTCGTTGACTTTTTTGTGGGCTTTTTTCATCGACCGCAGTTAGTGTTTGAAAGGTACCTACTTGAAACATCAGTTTAAAAATATTTTTTTTTTGTGTATGCTTCAAAGGAGTATCGATATATAAACACGATAAAAAAAAGAAAACAGATTTTCTCAACTCATACTGCAAGTAACAACACTCCCAGCGGTCTTTGACCCCAAAAAAAACCGTAAAATATTTTATACTTTTATTTTATCACTAGCTTCTGCCCGCGGCTTCGCCCGCGTGGATGTCGGAAATTATCCCACGGGAACGTGCTAACAGGATAAAATGTATGTGCTTCCCCAGGAGGCCATCTATCTCTATGCCAAATCAGAAGTTCAGTGGTTTAGGCGTGAAAATGTAACATACAGTTTCAAGGTCAAATCCTCCCCTTAAAAACTGAATTACCCCTTTTTGTCCCGTCAGTGGTAAATTTTGGACAACTTTACAAACTTATTATTAATTATTTTCTGTCAAAAGTATCAATACTGAGTTTCGAGTTACTCGGACCGCGCATTCAATTTCTTCCACACAAACTTAACACCCTCCCCTCCCCTTTGAGGGGTAGTTTTGAAAAACTTATAATGATAAACTTTATTACTTACTTAGGCAAGTATTCTTGCCAAGTTTCAAGTTTATTAACTAAACTAGCTTCTGCCCGCGGCTTCGCCCGCGTGGATGTCGGAAATTATCCCACGGGAACGTGCTAACAGGATAAAATGTATGTGCACCAGGATGCCATCTATCTCGCGGGCCCTTTGTGGCTAATTACAATAGAAAACCAATTGTGTCTCATTAATGGTGATTAAGAGGGTACCTATATGATATCCTTACCTAAGTACCTACCTAATTAAAAGAATAAATAAACTCAATAACAGAAAATAAAATACCTACCTACCTAAATAAACCTATTTATGACGATAACTTATCTAAACTCAATCATCATCTGCCTAGCCTTTTCTCAACTATGTTCTTCCAGTCTAACCGGATGCAGCTGAATACCAGTATTTTACATGGAGCGACTGCCTATCTGACCTCCACAACCCAGTTATTGGGTAATACGATACCCTTGGTACGACTGGTTGTCAGACTTTCGGGCTTCTGACTACCCGTAACGACTGTCAAAGATCCACGAATGACAGTCGGGACCAACGGCTTAACGTGCTTTCCGAGGCATGGAGGTGTCTCGGTATGTAAAGATGGTCACCCATCCACAGACCGACCGCGGCAAGCGTAGCTTAACCTGACCGATCGACCTGTGCGGCTGTTATTATTTAGCCACGGGCCCCTCAATCTAAACTCAATAAATAAGCAAAATCTCTAAAAACTAATATCTATACGAATGACTATCCTACCTAACAGTATTATAAAATAACCTACGGTCACTACGTACACTATCAAATATACTACCTATACTTTAAAATTAAAATCTATACCTACGACTTATATAAAAATAAACCTAAATAACTCTAAAAAGTAAAAGGAATAAAAATGAACTCCACTGCGTGTGACCTAACCTACGACAAACTTATTATTTGCGGTTGGTACTGTAATCGGATCTAGGGATCGAACCGCAAAATTAAGTTTGTTTTTATTGTATATACTTTTCCGGGATAAAACGTACCCAGTGTGGTGCCCAGGATATTAAAGAATAATTATACCAAGTTTCATCGTAATCGAACCGGTAGTTTTTGCGTGATGCCTGAACAAACAGACAGACAGACAGACAGACAGACCGACAGACAGACAGACAGACAAAAATTTTTTTAATCACATTTTTGGGTTCAGTGTCGGTCTAGTAACACCCCCTGCTATTTATTTTTTTGATATTTTCAATGTACAGAATTTTCACTTCTACAGATTTATTATAAGTATAGATATTTAGAGATATCGATACCTAACGCATTTGTAGAGTTTCGCTAGCTAATTTAATTTGAACCTGTAAAGATAATGTTTGCAAATTTTTTACACCATCTGTAATTATATGAACCTACCCCCTACCCTTACCTTAGTTACGCAAAATTTCTGAATATTTAACCATCTAATTAGTTTTGGCCGATGTGTTCTTATCGCAGTAAATGCATAATAATTTCAATTCTACGCTGCATACTGCATCAAGGTTGACTGACTATCGTTTTGAATTCTTATCCTAAGTTCGAGTTCAGGTTAATAATATCGCACACAAGTTAATAAGATGGAATTGGAGCACTTTTCTTCTTGACTGAACGGCTAAAACCGGTAAATTATTACGGTTTAGTGCAAATACTTTTGTAACAACATAGATTGTCGGTAGTGAACAAGCATAATACAGAATACTCTCGTAGGACAGGTGCTGCTGTGAATATGTACAGACGCCAGCAGGTAAAGCTACCCGAAACTGTAAAATTTTCTCAATCAACCTTGAACCTTAATGCTTTAGCGATAAATATTATATGAAAATCTATTAAAGAAAGACAGATTGTAGTGGCTTGATGTGCTGGCGTCTGTACAGTCGTACGGTTGACTGTACATATTGACAGCAAGTATTGGTCCAAGTTTGCACGGGCAGGTTTTTCCCGCGCCAAATTGTTTACGCATACTGGATTTTCAACACACATCTTAGCGCCGAGAGTTTAAAATCTAAGTGTGTTTTTTGACGCGCTGGGATGCAGTCTGTTGGATTCTCAATGCTCGGCCCAACGAGAGTTGAAAATCCAGTGCGCAATAAAATCCCGCCGCGATATGTTTACCTCCGTGCAACGTGGGCTAAAACTTGAATTACGAAAACCGCCCTTATTGCTACGACATAAAGACGCTTTCAAGGTCAATACGCTACCAAGTTGCCGTGCGGCTGACCATAATACCTAATAATGACCGTTTATACAAAATTGCTCCGTTGGTATTCATTTTGTACACATTTCAAGGTCTGTTTGAGACCGCTGAATAAGGAGTTTTGCTCTTGTTATTAAAAATGTATACATTTTCCTTATTGCAATCACATCTACATGTGTTCAGCTGGTCCGACAAGTACCTATATATATACCTACATGGACTTTTCTGTACTTATATTTAATTGAATTTTTATATTTTTCTGATTACTCATTCAAAGCTATTACGAACCTCATCTGGATTAGTCTGAAATGTCCTTTTCTTTCTTCCAGGGGTACAGAAGAATACTGCGGCGCCCTGGGCGCGGCAGACATCATCTGTTCGACCCTGGGCAAGGCAGTGAGCGGGGCAGCCGGCGGTTATACCACGGGGCCCAAAGAACTCATCACTTTGCTGAGGAACGTATCCAGACCATACTTGTTCTCTAACTCACCACCGCCGTCTGTGGTCTGTGCTTCGATAAAGGTACGGAGATGTTGCTGTTTTGTATGTTTTTAGGTGTACAGGGTCAAATTTAGTTAGCTAGTGAAACTGCATAGACGGGATGGATGGATTTCCATTATATTATTTAACATGACACACAAGCAAAAAAAAAAAAAACATGGCTTCTTCTTTTGGGGTAAGCGACCGCTCTTTCAATATCAGTTTTAAAAACTGTTTTTTTTTTGTTAAGTTCACAGCTAGGTACGTGATGGAAAAAAACACATGCAATCATATTTTTTTGTATGTTTTGTTAGGTAACTAATTTGATTTGGCCTTGTATTTCGCGATTACAAAAAGACACTTTATAAGGAACCGATTCCAAAAACATCACTAATATCTTTTATTTTCACTATCTACTGTTTGCACCAGCTGCGGTTGTGGTCAGGGGTTGTCTGAGGTCTCTGCATGAAGTTTTTTTTTTCAACTAAGTATCTACTGGTCGCCTCTTGAAGAAGTCGATAACGAAATAATAGAGAAATAGTGGCCTTTGTTTTTGTATTTATTTGTATAGTAAGTTAGTTAGTCATTTAATTTAGTATTTAGTGTAAATAGTTAGTTATGTAAACATACAATAAAAATTCTTTTTACATAGAGAAATTCTGTCAAGTATCAAGTATTTTTAACTGAACAGAGCTGTGCTGCTGGGGAGTTTGTTGCGCCACTTCTTCTTCCCAGCGATAGCACTAGGAAGTGGTGAAGAGAATTTTGACGTTCGAAAAGTGCTGATTCTCAGCCTAATTTCAATAAATGAATTTTGATTTTGATTTTGTCAAAGTACTTACATTTTTTTTCGACTTCTCTACAGTGGCGCAGAAAAGCGAATTTTGAGAGGTCCTGATCGTGAAACAAAAAACACGATAATGTCCCAAGTATCTCGAAAAATGTATCAAACCTTACCTTCTTCTATTTCAGTCCTTAGACCTCGTAGAACAAAGCGGAGAGCTCCGCCAACGACTTCGAGGCAACACCAAAGCCTTCCGCGAAGGTATGAAGTCAGTCGGACTGACCGTGGCGGGCGACGAGCATCCCATCTGTCCTGTCATGGTGGGCGAGGCGCCTCTAGCAGCAGAACTTGCTTCTAACATGCTTAGTAAGTAATCTACCTAATCAATAAAAATCCTAATTCAATCATTCACTGGCCCTGATTCCCTTGTTCACAAACTAAACTAAATTTAAGTTCTGTGCATCTTTTTCTTTCTATTTCATTAAGAAAAGGACAGAAGATAAAATATTAGTTTACTCCTGTCAAATTATGATACTCCATAGACAGATTAGACGTGATTAAAAACATGGCTGCTAAAAATACGTCAATTTACGTCAGGCGCTGACTAGTTTGACAGGACTAAACTAATATTTATCTTCTGTCCTTTTCTAAATTAAATAGAAAGAAAAAGATGCATTGAACTTAAATTTAGTTTAGTTTGTGAATAAGGGAATCGGCGCCAATTGACAGACAATACTTAGTCCTCCAGACCGTATTTCGGCCATGCCCGTCAATCTCAACGGACCCACTATAATATTATAGCGCACGCGTGTGTGTGCAGACACAAGTGCACTCCCTTTTCCCCCACTCTCATAGTCCTCAGGGATGGCAATCCGACACGCGGCCGGGCAATGTGATGCGATGCGGTGGGTCGGGGGAACAAGAAATTTCTTGCAGACAGAAGCTATTAAATTATTACCATAATAACATAACATATAACGCCTAATATACATATAATAGTACATTCAGATTTCGCCAGTTATGTTTAAGTCCCATGTAATGAATAGGGGGGGGGCGAACCTATTGCCATTAAATCCAGACTCCGGGCTGCTACTGGAAACTTCCAGATAGCAAAAGCCCAATAACACTGCCCGACCTGGGAATCGAACCCAGGAAGGATCTCTTGCTCCGAAATACCGCTTGCAACCAACCAACGAGGCAGTCGTAATATAATAATACTAGCTGCGCCCCGCGGTTTCACCCGCATAAGTTTCGATCCCGTGGGAATGTGTTAATCCTGGTCATAAACTATCTGTGTGCCAAATTTCATCCAAATCCGTTCAGTAGTTTTGGCGTGAAAGAGTAACAAACATCCATCCATACAAACTTTCGCGTTTATAATCTTAGTAGGATAAGTTTGAAATCGCCAATCCGTCTTAAGGACGCTGTTACATTTTCGACGAACTCAAATTTAGGTATCTAAAGTCGCACACAGCAACATCACACGTACGCACACATTGAGTCCTCGATTTTATACATCACATATAATCTTGGTCCTTGATATTATTTTTTTATTTTATTGAAATTGATTCCGGAAGATTACTTGGATCTTTGAAAATGCATTTGGTAACTGTTACTATTAGTATCGTCATCAAGAAAACGAAAATACAAAACCAAAGACACCGACTTCCGAAATCAAAGTTATTTTTCACTTTGTGTAGTGATTTTTTTTTTTTTGGAAGACTGTTTTATTTTTTGTGAGAAAGTTTTTATCACTGTTTCGGTTTCAGCGGGAAAACAGATGTCAACACCCAATATGGAGTACCAACCAAAACTAAAAGGAAAAAAACTCTCCTGTGTCGAAAAACAAAAAAAATAGATACCGACACCGACTTCCGAAAAGAAAATTTATTTTCATTTTGTAATGCACGCTATGTGAAATAAGTAGGTACTTAAAATAAAACAATTTCCGTTCATAAGGATTAAAAACGACCATCGATATTGCTATTACAT
This sequence comes from Apamea anceps, assembly GCA_951799955.1. Taxonomy (NCBI): domain Eukaryota; kingdom Metazoa; phylum Arthropoda; class Insecta; order Lepidoptera; family Noctuidae; genus Apamea; species Apamea anceps. The sequence continues at coordinate 7,283,136 of OX637517.1, forward strand.
GGAACATATAAAATATTATTATCTAAAATTTTACGAGTATTACATAGTGAGCTAATGAGTTATGACATACTAGCCTGGGCATTTAGTTAAAATTTTTGGTAAAATAAATCTCCACTCCCGAATGATCTTCTTTGTGACTGTGGTGTAGGCTCAGCATTTTTGATGAAAATTAAAACACACGGAAGTAGTAAAAATCTATAATATATTTAATAAAGGCATGTTATAAAAGTACACCAACTTATTGCTACGTTTGTAGTTTTTTTTGGTCTATGTCCAAATTTCCGAATACGGAGCATCTAAAAAATAAAGATAAATATATTAACAAAATAACCTACATAAAAACTAAATGCTACACTTGGTGGCAGAGCTCACAAAGTACAAATTACAAAGTTCCGCTGCAAGGCCTGTCTTTTTTGTCAAACGCAATTTGTGACATCTACCATGCCATATTTATGAAATTGACACCCATGACGAAAAGTGGCCAAGTTTTTGTCGGTGCCATCTTGGATTTTGGTTTTGACCCCATATTCGTTATTAGCTAACCAAAAAACCGTGAAAATGACACCCATGACGAAAAAATGTCAAATTTTCGTCGGCGCCATTTTGGATTTTGGTTTTGATCCTATATCCGTTATTAGCGACCCCAAAAACCATAAAAATGAGACCCATGACGAAAAGTTGTAAAATTTTTATCGGCGCCATCTTGGATTTTGGTTTTGACCCCATTTTCGATATTAGCAACCCCAAAAACCATGAAATGACCACTTTTTGTCATAGTCTTGGTTTTGACCGCACATTGGTCATACATACATAACTACATACAAACCGGTTAAAATCATAACTCTCCTCCCGCCCATCCACTTCCAGACCTCACCGCCGACAGGTTGACCTTAGCCATCCAAATCCTAACCTTACTAAGAGCTCCTTAAACCCATCCATTTCTCAACCTTGTCCACAGCTGCTTAACCCCACCCATCCAAATCCCGATCTTACACAACATAATAATATTTTTTTATACTTACAAAATAAAAATAATTTAAGTATGAAACTCGTACTTACTTTTATTTCAGTCCAAAAGTATCAACTCCTTCCGATCACGATAACCAACGACGGTACTCACGCAACAATCTTTTTCTATTACTTTTATCGTATTTATTTTTTGCGAGAGAGCGATATACCCGTCCTTCCATGAGCGCTTCTGAGCGCGGAATGATGAGCCGTGAGTGCAAAATGTATGAAAAAGTCTGCAAGTGTTTTTATTTTAGCTAATAATTGAAAAATATATTGATTTATATACAAAACAATTAGCTAAATCTATAAAGGACTATATATACCGCAATTTATTATAATTTTGAAGATAAAATATGCTGTAAATTTACCTAAACTGGTACCTATTCGGACACCTATTTTTTAAATTTTCTGCGATTATTGAGTAAGGAAAAACGTATTTGTGCGAAAATTTTGTATGACGTCATACAATTTTTGTGATGCCAATGTGGAGATGAATATATTACCTTTAAATTAAGACTATGATATGTTAACATTTGTGATTGCTTATACGTTAAAATGGTACCTGAAAAGCACTGTTATTTGTAGAAAAATGTAAAAGCGTCCGTGGTCATCGATGCTCATGCCTTCTCGGTATGAGAAGAGGCATATGCCCTGCAGTTAGACAGTATCAGGGGTACTATTATTGAATTACACCCTTTATTCTCAGTTCTATGAAGTTCAATTAAGCTCCACATCTGATTTTTCACAGGCAATGGATCTTCGAAATGGATATTTTTCTAGATTTCAAGTTATTAATACCTTTTTTTCTTATTACAATCTTCTTTTGCAGAACGCGGTATCTACGTGGTAGCGTTCAGTTACCCGGTAGTACCGAAGGGCGGCGCGCGCGTGCGCGTGCAGCTGAGCGCGGCGCACACAGCGGACGACGTGCAGCGCGCAGTGCACGCGTTCGGAGAGGTCGCGAGGGAAATCGGCATTGTAAAGAAGTAGACTTGTGCAGGGCAATCTCGAGAACTGAGCCTACCACCACCTCTTATTAGCAGTATTATTGTAATCTGACTTCAGTGTGGGAAAGAGATGCCTGCATCCCGTATAGCTCCATCTCTATAAGAGCTGGCGGTACGGCCCTTGTAATTGCGTAACACACTAACAGTAGCAATGGCTTTTATTTTGACAGTTCAACAATATTCATTGCGTTATTTACGTTGTTGAGCAGACAAATTTTTCGAACATATGAAGCAATGAATTAGCAGTAACCTTCCTCTGATTCAGTTGGATTTCTAGTTATAAAATCAATGGATGTTAAAAAAGTGTCTAAATAATTACCTACGTAAAGTTGGCTTTGACCAGTGACTTAAAACTCTGTATATTTTGGTACTTAACTGTTTAGTAAAGCAACAAAACATGATGAAGCAGGTGGCCCAAGTACGGACGGGCGTTTTTTTCGCGGCGATGTTTTTTCGTGCAAAGCATTTTCATCTCACTGCTTAGCGTCGAGAGTTGAAAATCTAACAGTGTGTTTTATTGACGCGCTGAGATGCGCTGTTGGATTTTCAATGGTCGGCTTAACACAGAGATCCAGTGCGCGGGAAAATCCCCCCGCGATATTTTTACGTCCGTGTGAACTTGAGCTTACAGCTGAAAGCAGATTCGAGCAAATAAATGATGATTAAACCAGTCTTGCAGTGTTGAAAAAGAAAATTAAGAGATTTTTTTTATCGTATGATGTTTGAATGACATTGTTCTTGAGATCTGTATCTTGCATCTTGTCTAGCTCAGTACGAACTATTTATGTATGTAATATTTGTAAATATTATCAATCAATTATAGCTTATGTATGCATGGAACTATGGGACTGAATCAATAAATGTTTTTACTGTTATTGCATTTTAATTTTTCTAACCCAGTCGTATGATAGTATCGCATCGCCTACCCGCATTACCACTTCGTTTCCGCTTAGCGTTTTTTGTCCTTTTTAACCGACGCAAAAAAAACGGAGGAGTTTCTCAAGTCGACGCGTATATTTTTTTTTAATGTATGGCCATAACTTTTTACAGAGTAGTCCGATTTTGATAATTCTTTTTTTTTATTGGAAAGGGTATACCCCAAATTTGGTCCTATTTAAATTTGGAAAATAGGGGTGATTTATTGACCACTCACCGATTTGAATGCTGAGTTGTGTATTATTATTACTCTACTCAGTGCCACATATGCCTGCCCTTTGGCAAACAATTAGTAGATTATAGCCACAAGAAATTATAAAATAAAAACTTTTAACAAAAAAATTAAACCGCCGAAATAACTGAAAAGCGTCGCCGTTTTTTAAGGCAATTTACTGATCTTTGTTTATTGACTGTTTGGTGCCGACTCAACATTATTTAGGCATACTTGCATTAGTTTAAGATCTTAGTTATTAAGGTTAATTAAAAAAGGTCTAGGATTTCTTGCTTTTCAGTTTTTTGTGTTTTGTGCTCGGCTCCTAACGTAATGTTAAATAGCCTAATTAAAATTCTTTTTGCATATTTGTTAGTCAAATTGTTGAGGAAAGCCTTCCTCAACAATTTGACTACAAATGTAAAAATACTTTTATAACCGACTCCAGAGATTAGCGCGTTCAAACAAACAAACTCTTCAGCTTTAATAATATTAGTATAGATAGATTTATAGCCTAAATATATAGCCTTCTAATCGGAGATTAAAATGACAAGTAAGGTAAAGGGATAAATGAAACAATACAGTGTAATAATAACTGATCTATTAACAATAATTTATTACAAATAATAAAACTCACACTCGTACTGACAACATGACACACAGTGCGGTCGCGTGTATAACTACGCTCATTTAAACTATTCATTACAATTAAATATTTACATTGCATCGTACTGAATACTCACTCGACGATATTGCATTGGTGTATCTCACCCTTCGTTGACACATCTCATGCAAGACGTACACAATTAAAACTAAAACATAGAAGTATCTGTCCATAAATAAAATTAAAATATCGTCAAGTCCAATAAAACACGTAATATAAGTACAAACACTAAATATAGTACAATAATTATTGAAAAATTAGAATGTCACAAATTGGGTTCAGGGAATTTATATACATGGAAGCTGAGTCAAATAAAAAATATTAAAAATACTGACTGAAATATATGGCCGAGTCAAAAGCACGTCCGTCCCGCCCGAAGGTTCGTCGTCGAATGCGACATTAAAATCCTTATTATATTTGGAGGGTATCCGTTCCCTATGTCTCTTGGTTACGTCTACGTGTGTATATTTGTCGTGTGGACGTATTGAGATCAAGACTGAGCGTTTCTCTCGTCATCCGAGTTCGGTTCACGAGTTTTGAGGAATGATGGATGTTGGTATCCCTCATTGTAGCACAGCGGGTTTCCCTGTAACAAAGGTTTTGGTAGGTATTATGGACGAAATCAAAGGAACAGAATGAACATGAAGGAAAGTGCAAAACATCGATATTAGCACCAACGACAACTACCGCAAATATCACTGGCTCAATAAGCGGGATAGTCGAGAACCTCGCAACGGTTTTTTTCTACGCTAAATACTTTTGTTAGCGGAACTGACAATCCATAGTCACAGTTCACACGTAAACTTGCAGAGAGCGATCTTACAGTCACTAGATGGCGCTAACTATACTACTGTGCTAGAATTCAGGGCTCCATTACTAAAATATTTGGTGATAACAAAGTTGTCATGTTTATTCGTCACACGAGACCTAATTTGTACCTTTTTACATTTTTTTTTTGCATCAAAAAAAAAAATATTTCATAGTTCGTCTGCTTACCTGGCGGTAACGTGGTCGTGGGCGTAGAGGTGGCGTTGACTGCGGCTGCCGTGCTCGCCACGGTCGCCGGCGTCGCCACCGTCGGCGCTGCTGTACTTACAGGCTTCTGGAAATACAATAAAAATATTTATTAGTAAATCTTATGATATTCTGCGTGTTGCTCCAACTTTAGGAATCTTCTCTTTCTGTTCTAAAGAAGTTGATTGCTATGTTTTACTTAAAAATTAAGAGTAGCGTTGTATGGTGTCAGAGTCAACTGTTTGGTGACTATATTGATTATTACTTAGGTTGGTATACAGGGTGGAAGGTACATTGACGCGCAAAGTGTAACCATGAATTCAGCACATGATTCTAGACGTAATTAATTGCTAAAAAAAAATCTGCTGTTTCATAAAAAAGTCCAATCAATACCTACGTGGTCAAAATGTATGGATGGTCCAGCTAATTTTTTTTTTAAATCGTTAAAGCATTAAGGTGCAAGGTTGATTGGGAAAATTTGACGGGTAACTTGAACTGCTGGCGTCTGTACTTGGATTGAAGTGCCTTTTTGTTTTGTAAATTTCATTTTGTACGCTTTACGGGTAAAACATGTAAGTAGATGATCAAAATCAGAAATTCAATACTAATGAACGGAGTTCGCGTCAGAACTGTGTGGCGTCGAAGTGATTCAAAAGTATGTGATTGTAAATTAGACCAAACATTTACCACTAGTACAGCTGCTATATAGCTGCGAACTCCGTTCATCAGTATTTAATTTCTGATTTTGATCATCTACTTTTGCTGTTGACTGTACGTACGAAATATTAATATTGTGACACCCTGCATGCTTAATTTGCATGCCTACGCATGTTTTGATAAATAAAATTATCTTTATCTAAAGTCTCTCTAGACAAAGTAGCATAATTAAAACGGAACTGCGCAAACTTCCACAGTCAGTGAAATATCTGTACAATTTTCTATGTAATATTTAATTAGTGTTATCAGTAAGAATTGATTTAGCTTTTATATCACTACATCGTATTGTGTTGTGATTAGATATCTGGCAGAGACAAGTCTTCGTACATTGGCGGCGACAAAGAATTGAAATGATTTACCCGCAGTCCGCGTGGTGGATTACCGCCTAGAGTCCCAGCAGTAGAAACGTCATAGGCTGATTATGCTTTTATGCATTATAAGTACTATATTTAGGAACTGCTTGGTGGGAATTCCAAAATAAACCTAAAACGCTAAGGTCTATTTTAAGCCCGTATTCTAGAACGATGAGCAAGCATGAATTTAGATTTAAATATAGACTTGAATTGAGATTATTATCAAAACTGTCACTGTCATTTTATTCAGTATTTGAGTGGATCGTCAATCATTAGGGACTAACTACACTTATTCAGCTCTGTTCAGCTTTTGTCTAGAGAAAACAACGATTTTGTATTGAATGCGTCCGCGTCCGTTCAGCTTTACGGACGCGTACGCATTCCATACAAAATCCCTTAATTGTTATAGAAGAGAGGCCATAGAGTCCAGATATCTTAGATCATTATTGCCACAGTTTGAAAATGTATCGAATTTAAATGTGATAAACATTTTTAATCCACGCCAATAAGTAAGTATATTTCACAAATATTGTTCTAAGGTTAGTCTCTATTTGATATTTACTCAAATGATTTTAATTCCAATGTATCGGGAGGTTGGTAATGGGTGTACGCTGATTACAATCAAATACGTCACACTTAATTATCATTCACATTAGTTTACATTGACTTTTAATGAACACAGATGTAGGCTATGTATTGAATTGTTCTCTGTAAATAATGTTTTTAAAAAAACATATGAAAAGGTAACGAATTCTCAACCTTACAGCATTACAGTTAGGTTGAAAATTAGTTACTTTTGTCATCTGAAAACAAAAACGTAAGTGTATGAAACATACGTAAAATATCTACGTTTAACTAAAGCATGTTTTTTTTGGGTAAAAATCGTCTCATATATAATTATAACTATTCCTATTATAAGTGTAAACCTATCTTTATTCTGGAACAGTCGCTGTTTATCATCATATTTATAGCTTTACTGAGACCTCAAAGTAATTTATACTGTATTCGTATGTCTTAAGGTTGAATTTCACAATTTCAAGTGACATGTCATCATGAAATGCCATCCCGTTTTCCTTTTTCGGCAATTATTCCACTCACTTATTCACCTTTATTGAATGTAAATTTTAACGTCGCATTTAAATTCAAGGCACCAAAATGTCCCGGAAATATCTGCATTGATAACTTAAGTACTGATTATCTTTAAATTCAGAATTGTATAAACGCCTAAATAAAAGCGTGCTGTTGGATTTTCAACTTTCAGCACTAAGCAGAGTGTTGAAATTCCAACAGCGCGGCATAAGACTTACAGTGATTTCCTGTATCCTGTTCTGCAAGGCTTCGAGTTTGCTCGTGAGCGTCGTGTTAAGTGTTCCGATATCTGTTCGGATTTCTTCGTCTCTCTTCGTGTGTGCCGAGACGTTTGCGATCGTCTCGTTCGTTTTGGCTTCGAGCTGGTGTAGAAGGGTCCGAACTTCCTCGACCCCTGCCACTGCTGCTAAAGCCTGCTTGTGGGTCGAACTTATCGAACTGTCGAAACCGTTGATCTGGAAGAAGAGGGGTTAGTTTTAGCACTGGGAATCAGAATAGCTGATTTATAAATAAATTTAGTCGTTGAGGACCTTAAGATCTGAGTTGAGCTACTCGATTACTGACAAATGCGTGCACTGAGTGGACTGGTTTATTCAAATTTGTGTGGTTTTTTCCTCAAAAAACCTTCTCAGACAGTAATCTGCATGGTCCTCAGATTGCTTGATCAAGATTATGGCTGGACTTTTAAAGAGACTGTAACCTCAAGTTTGTTTCAGTATTTCTTTTCAGACTAGTTGGATAGTAAACACCAAACTCATTTATTTTTTAATTTTTTAAACATAATTTATTTGAAGTGTTTGAACCATGGACATATTCCATCAAACAATTTTGCCTTGTAGATGGGAAAGGTTTCTTCCCCTAAATGTGATACTTATGGAATAATAGATGATGAATGAATGAATTTCCATTTGTTGATGGAATGTGTTCAATTTAATGCAGAGAGAGAGAGGAATTATTGGAAAAATTGGATCTGGACCAAATGCAGGTCGGAATCATGAATTCTATACTTTCAAACCCTAACAGGCTTGTCTTTTGTTTAAACTATTATCATCTTAAGTTATGCTAATGATGTATGATAACTAGTGAATAAGATTAATCAAACTGACATATACATGTAGTATAAAAGTCTAAAAACAACAGAATTAAACAAAAAAAAGTGTTTGAACCAATTTACAGAAATAAATGTCATTTATCATTGAAATTAGTCATCTAAAGCTTGGCAAATAGTTCTTATTTTATTTTTCTAGTTCATATAAATATTTTGCTAAATTTGAGGCCAGTAAATATTGGCTTTTATTTTAAGATGTCCCCAAGACGCTATCAAACGAAGTGTTATCTCTTAACGATTGTGTTCTATGCGATAAAGTGCTATCGGCTATGGCGTATTTTATTTGTACATACAACAAAGGCACAATTCCTACCTAAGTCTCAAAAAATCTAGAAAACGCATTTATAATGTTTTTACCGATAACTGAAGATAATCCGGTTTAAGACACTAATGCCGTCATCTTTGCGTGCGAGATAGCGATTAGATTAAAAATATTGACCTACATTCCAATAACAACATTATGCGCATGCTTTTGATGATCATAATACTCCGATAATATCATGAATATATATATATAAAAATCAATTGCTGTTCGTTTGATTCGCTAAAACTCGAGAACGGCTGGGCCGATAGCAGATTTGGGTTTTGAAATGTTTGTCGTAGTCCAGGGAAGGTTTAAACGGTGAGAAAATATGGAAAAATTACGAGGAAGATAGTAAAAACAACAATTTAATTTTCCCATATAAACTGTTCTACCTACTTTCCTGTCAAACATTTGACGATCGTCCCTTCGGTGCGGTAGATTCGGGTCCACTCGCATTGAAGCACGTATTAGGAAGGAGGTTAGGAGTACCTAACCTACTCCTACACTATTCAAAACCCTATTCAAAAATAATAACCCTACTGGGTAGGAGTACGGTAGGAGTAGGTTAGAAGTAGGGTAGGAGAAGGGTAGGAGTAGGGTAGGAGAAGGGTAGGAGTAGGGTAGGAGCAGTGTAGGAGTACTGTAGGAGTAGGGTAGGGGGTGGGACACCACGCGAACGTAGTAGCGCCGGGCAGCTAGAAATAATTTATATATGGCAAAACAACGTTTGCCGGGACAGCTAGTACAAGATAAAAATATCTGAAAAGATCCCTTAAAGATTTGCCCCTTAATAAAAGAAAATAACAAATTAAACGTGAAATTCAGATATAAATTACTTTTACAGGCCACATTTATGACATATTATTAACACGGGGCTTTTATGCTATTTTGAACCAAGACATCTCATCACTAGAGTTCAAATTCGTGTGCATATTTTCAAGATTTTTGTTACTGAATATTGCAGCTAATAAAAACGTCGGTTTTTCCGAAGATCTGATCAATTTAATATCATGTAGACACGAGATAAGAACTTCTGGAAATACCATTTTGACCCCTCAAAAGAGAAAACATTTTAACATTGTGAAATACTGATGTTTACTTTTTGACAGATTCTGATCTCAGGCTACATTTAGATCGCATTATTAATACGGAGCTTTTATGCTATTTTAAACCAAGGCTTCATATCAACAGAGTTCAAATTCGTGTGTATATTTTCAAGATTTTTGTTGGCAAATAATTGCAGCATATTAAAAACTCCGATTCACCGGAAGATCTGATCAATTTATATCAAAACAATCCTTAGGTCCAAGGCTGTCAACAACGTGGCACTTCGAGTGATAACTCATTTAGTAATTTTCTAAGATAAGTGTGGTCTGGAGAGTTTATTATGAGCTGATAGCTATTTTAACCTCGCTGCAACGCAAGTCGGTGACCGTTATTGGCATATCAGTTACTTTCTGCGCGTGTAAATGCATAAACATAATCAGCCTATAATGTTCCCACTGCTGGGACACAGGCCTCCTTTCTTCGAGAGGGAGTGGGCTGTAAACTACCACGCGGGCACAGTGCAGGTTGGTAGATGTCACATGTCTTCGAATATTTAGTTCTGGGACATGTCGGTTTTCCTCACGATGTTTTTCTTCACCGTTTTGAGAGCAATGGTGCACGTAAAGTAAAGCGCCTGTCTGGGTTCGAACCCAAGATCTACAACTCGTATTTCGGGGCATTACCACTGGACCACCACTGCTCCGTGTCTATGGATGTCACTTATACGACAAAGAATAAACAGCGTATATTAGAAAGGTGAGGTCATATTGAAGAGTGTGGTACAGCCCATCAAACTGAACCATTTTCTTCATGGGACCAACATCGTAATCCAGAAAAAAATATCAGGCCTTTTATACAATTGGGTCCTCACAAACAAACACATATGTTACACCCGACGCCACGTCATTTGTTTACTGGTGAAATAACGAAAAACGGCTTCATGACATGAAATGTAGCCAATCTAGCGTGCTCACGCTAGATTGACGTCATCTGCGATGGCGTGTTCTAAGTCTGTTTCTGCCCCTAGCCTCGCGGTGTTTACATATATTTCAGTTTGAGGTGCATTCAATTAGCCACCACGAGTGGCGATACTTGAATGTACAGTCAAGGAAATGCATTGTTAAGCAAATTAACACCCTAGATCAAATATTATTTACCGTGTTATGAAATGACTGATTTCATACAACTGTTAAAGAATGACAGTTGTGATTTGAATACACGGACACTTAAAGTTAGAAGTCAATTTGTTTATCAATTAATTTCCCTGACCTAACGTCCGGCCTACCTTGCTCACTGGCAAATATTTTAACCACAGCATTAGCTATTCTTACAGTTCCGGCCGACACGAGAGGTGAACAATAGACTCCAGTTTTATCAAGGCCCGCCGTTTTATGTCTGGGTATAGGGTTAGGCATTGGAGTGGAGAGTATCGATCTTTATTCCCTGCCTGTCTCTAATAATAGAATAGAAGAACACTCCAAGGGCTACGAAATCGTTTATACTATGTAAGTATATAAAATGCAGGCGTATTTTTCTCTATTTTATTGAATCCTCTCATAATTTAATATTCTATAGGCGGTTTGTTTGGCCTCCATGTTATAGTGCAGTCAGAGTAAGATGTATTGAACGTAAACGAGGCCAAAGGAGTATGTAACGATCGCCGCAGGTGGCATTCTTTAGATTCTGCCTACCCCCATAGGGAGGAAGCGTGTGTTTATGTTTGTATGTAAATTGAGTAACTCCAACGCACACGTACCAAAACGGGTGTTTACAACTGTGAGAATGAGAATACGGATGTTATTATTGAATCAAGGAAGTTGAATTATACCTGTGAACCAAACGTAGCGACAGTTCTCTGTAGCTCGGCGAGTCTTCTCGGTGTGTCAGCTAACTTGGGCGCTGCTGATAGCTGTTCCGACACGGCAGCCAACTCCTGGGCCGCCTGCGCCACCTTCTGTGTCAACTCCTTGTGTTCTTGGTCTAATGCTGCAAATTTCGCGCTTAGATCGCTGGCGTTCGCCCGCAATTCTTTGGCAGTTGTGTGGCATACTTGTAGGGCGTCGTCGACGCTGTTGCTGCTTCTTGATACTGTTGAAGGAAGATATTGTTAGTCATTGTTGCTCCAGTTTAGATGCAGGACATGGTAAAACAGGTTCTTGTAATGAAGGGTTATAAATGATGATAAAAATTGGTTGAAATGGGTCAAAGTACCCATTATATACTATGAAATCGTTTGTGCCATGAGCTGGCAACAAGACAGACTGCAGGAAGAGTATATAGAAATTCACCAAACTTTTATACCTAGAATAAGTCCTATCCTGATATATTTTTTTTTGTCCCCTGTTTTTATATGTCAGACGTTAATTTTATTCCACGGATAAAAGATATCAGAAGGCCAATTCCCGTAATTAAAAACATTCAAAATCTAGTCGCAATCTCATCTCAGCGACAATAAATGTCAAAAACTAGTCAAAAATGTAGGGAAATTAGAGGTATTCTTGACAGATTGAGACCGATCGGACTGTGAAAGTTCTTAAAATTACGAGAATTGCCCTAATAGACTTTGGTAAAAATCGCAATAACAACAAGGAGATCTTATTTTTGCGGAGAATTTAAATAATAAAGCTTAGCAAGAGCAAAGACTGTAGTAATCACTTTTAATAGTTTCAAAAGCGCAGATATTCAGATAATACGTACATACATAACGACCAACTATAACTTATGCTGTCAAGAACTATCTACCTAAGCTATACAGTTATTTTTGTCAGTTCCTTGGTACTGAGGAATAATAAAAACAATGTGTCTCAGCTGTTTATCGTTTTACACAGCTTGGCTCGTTTGACGGAAACATGTGTCCAAAAGAAGCGAGTTTCCTAATGCAGCTCACATGTGTGTAACTGGTATTGGCAACATGCCTCGGATTTCAAGGGATTCGTGACAATCCAGTCTTTAAGACTATTGCAGTTTTCGGCATACATTCCATTTCATGATAAAACTGATCATGGAGATTTAAAAAGATAATGCTCATTAGGCCCCGTTTGCTTTGGAAACCTTTAAGCCTCCTTAAAAGATCCTCTCTTTTGTTAAGTAGTAAATGACTAGAGAAGCACACCACACTATGTACTATCAAACCAACAATTTTAAGCTTGCATTATGCAAACCAAAATGTACAATGGCGCTCAACCAAAAAAGTACCGAGACATTGTCGCTCGAATAGTCACAAAGAAATTATTGAACATACTTGAAACCCGAATCAAAATGAATCCAAAAGAAAATTGGAGGAGCAGGAAATAAACAGAATTAAGGAAATAACCGTGTTTACCAAAGAAACCTCGACTCAGTAACCAGAAACATACAAGCGGATACAACTTCAGCGAATCAGTAAATGTTTTTAACGGAACTCGTCCATAATCAATACATTACGAAATTTCACACACCTAAGACTGCTGATGAAACTCTAAACATCCTTTGATATGTTTCCTAGTAGAAAAGAAACTACAGTATCATAGCAGACAAAACTCTCTAATTGGGTACCTACTAATTAGACAACCATTTTAAATTAAAAAAGGGTTCGTGGCTAAATAATAACAGCCGTATGGGTCGATCGAAGGTTAAACTACGCTTGCCGAGGTCGGTCCGTGGATAGGTGGCCATCCATTACATAACGAGACCTCTCCCTGTCTCGGAAATAACCTCTCAGGTAGCTTTAACTAAATTGAAGTTTATTTTCGGACGGATAAACCTGCCTTATTTATACCAAATATTTTATGTATAAGTAGAAACGTTCGCAAATAAATGTGCGTCCTACCCCAGACGGCGAATAATTTTGAAGCGATAATGTTTCGCAGATAAAGAAGTATGGAAACAACGTGGAAAATGCTTTTGAAGTGCCATGCCATGAAATGAAACGGTGATTCTTTGCAGTGAGGAGAAGGCTTAAGTTATTTTTCCATGGAATTTTCTATGATGAGAAATAGGGACTATAGTTAGGTGTGTGTTACAGTTGTTTACTTTGATATCAGTCACGCGCAAAACAAGTCATAGATCTAATGGCCTCCTGCCCGTGAACACTTTCCAATGGCCTTTGGTTTTGTTTTTATAATAATAATATGATAACAAGGAACATTTTAACGTTGGAATTGTATGTTATTACATCTATACAATTTGTTTCTGCCTTCACGTTTATTAGTTTTATAGTATAAGACGATATGTAAACAAGATTTTATTACACTTGTTGTAATGTAAACCTACCTGTAAATGCATGCACTGTGTATTATTAAATTTTTGTCTATCGCACTTCTTCAACATATTCCCTGTAAATCGAGAGGTCTGGCTCTTATGTTACAGGAACTCCTAGTACAAGAGTCAGGGCTACACAGATATTTGTGTCTTAAAGACAATTTTCCTTTTTTTTATTTGGAGTAAATCCTTGAAACATTTTACTATCGTCATACTAAGTTTGACTTTTCAAGATCGTTTGATGTAGATGCTCATGGGAAACCTTCACCCAGCCTGAACCAGCAATAGGTTTTCGCGGGATAGTTCTAATTAGATAGCACTTTTTGCTATAAAGAAGTTTAATATTAACTAGGCTGATGGTAATACTACCTGGGCCTAAATTAATAACTAATAATTTATGATAAAATTTGACAGGCGTACCACAAGGTCCTATATTAGGTACCAATCTGACCTTTATTTTATTAAGACATTGATACTTAATTTCCTGTTATAAAAAAAAGGCTTGTCTTTTAAGTGGTAAACAAAGTAAACAGGCTTTATTAATTCCAACTAACCGTACCCTTTGACCAGGAAGTCGCATAAATCCGTAACTAAATAATTACTTATTAGTGGACATAAAGGTATTGTTAGTTCCTTATTTGTTTGGCCATTTAACTAGATTCAATGTCAAGGCAAGATGATTGGCGTGGCTGGCACATAAGATTGCTACAATTTCTTGTCGAGTGATCATTATAAAATGGATGTAATTTATAACCCATAAACGTAAATATACCTACGCACGATCTGCAATAAACTGAATAGTTCTACGCAGACTATGAACTCTAGATTATACGGAAATGTAGAAGACTGAGTTGATTACAAAGTAAAGACTAAAAGGTCCAAAACAAGTTTGCATCGTTTCATTTCAAAGATGTCAAACATCGTGTGAGCATTTGAATACTGAAGAAGAGCAGACTTCAGGGGACTGTGCTGCGAGTTAATTTTGTGCCCAATTTAGCCATGACACATGAGGTCAATAACGAGAAGAGTAGAATTAGGACACCATCGATGTAGTTAATGTACAACGCAATAAGTGCTATAATGCAAGGTAACACAGACATTGAGTAAAGACAATACGAAGATAGTGGCAAGTTTTTGGAATCTCAAATTGGATCTGAAATTTGAATCGACACAGTATTCTCTACAACATAATACATTGGCTAATGTCATTGCATCAAACTACAACATTCATTACAAAGGCGTTGCAGTCTGAAAATGTTACTAATCTGACAGTATGATTTATGACGTATTACAGTCGGATTTGAAAAATTCTTTTTGAATTTGATAGCCTCATTCTTGAGGAAGGCTATATCTTGAGAACGACCTTAGGAGCCGAGCAAAAAGTACAAAAAAATTTAAGAAAGACCGCTGAGCGAAAACGAAGTAAAAGCGCGGGCAGACGATGCGATGCGATGCTGTGAGGTGGGTCGGCCGAACCTTTACGCGGACGATGTCACGGGCAGAAGCTATGCCTCTATAAAGTTATTACACAGTCTTGCTTGAAAGACATCAATACACTTCAATAAGAAAGACTCTACTTACTACGAAACATAGTTACTCATATAATTGAAGTAAATACTATCGTCTCGCTATGAAAGGAATATCATTCTGAATGCAAAATAGACATCGTACTGCGTAGGTGTGACTCCATTGTTAAATATTAGCATTGTATGAGAATCCAAGTAACAACACGCGAAGTTGACTCTACATAACGAGATGAGTTTCCACCCACGCTTTGACGTTCACCGCTGTTATTATTCACGAGAACCACTTTAAGTTAAATTTGATTAAAATGTCAAAGTAGAAGCAACTGTTTGAAATGAAAAATGGTGGCTAGGTTTATTTATAAACGATGATTAAAGTTAAGTGACGTTGTAACGTCAAAAATGTATGGTTAAACAGTCGGTAATCAGTACTTAACTTTAACCAACATTTATGAATAAAAGGGATTGTGAATACTGAGAAGACGACTGATACAGATGTATGGAAGACGTGCTGTTTTGACCACAAATAAATTATGGTATGGGCAGGAGGATGATGATGTCAATGAAAAAGTAACTTTAGAAACAGTTGCGAGTAGCCATAACCCAAGTCTATCCAAAGAAGTAACAGAACAAACGTCAGATACTTATAATATAGAATGTGCATTAAAAAATAATCTTTTAGCGTGCCTTTGTATACGTGTTTAAAGCCTGTTCAAGCGAATGGCCCATTAAAGGGTCTGACGCAATTCGAAAGCTTTTTCTAAGAAAGGTGAGTCCTTCAAACATAATTATGTTGATTGTCTATATATTCAAGGTGAATTAATGTAACGACTACGGTATCCATTTTGATACTACTGGCTTATAAATAAAAAGTTTTACGACACTTCAGGTTTCGCAAATAATAACTATTATCTAAATTAAAATTTATTCTGCACCGTGATGAACTTTAAAGATGCAGACTCAATTCAGATGCATGTAAAGACTTCATGAATAATAATTAAGTGTTAACTTCTAGCTAGCTAAATTGGTAGTTGAGTTACAGTTATAAACCCGAACCTCTGTCCATTTCGATGCGTAGGGAAGCAATCTGTCGCCTGACATCAACGAAAAGCCAAAGGACGGTGGCAGCTGAGACAACGCAGACACAGAAGGCAAGTGCTGCAGCCAGGCGAACGAAGGGTCTGGAGCGACGGCGTCGGGATGTGCGCCGGCCCCAAGGCTCCCCTTCATCACTGGAGGCAGATAACAGCCGTCCACCCCGGGAACCTCCACCGCCCACGAGAGCATCCAGCTCCCGCCTCTTCCTCATCTTCTTTCCCACTCGCAGCGGCACGGCCGCGTGCACCGCACTCTCCATAACGCACCACAACGCTACCGCAAACGCATCCGCACACACCCGCAACACACACTCACTTTCACGCCACAGACGATCGAAAACTCTGAAAGGTCCGACACGTGTGATCCGCACCGCGGCGACTTGCCGAATGACCGTAAATGATACTCAGCATATGAAATTACGATTTGTAGTCTACTTCTTTCTTACACATTGGCTATTAAGAGTATGTCCGAGGTGCAATATTGTGTAAATTGTGACTGCTGTTTGTCTGTGTGTTTCTTGCAAGGTGCTTACGTTTAGATTGTACACTTTCAAGTTAGGTGATAGTCTGAAACCTGATTGTTTGCGGATATATTATGATTGCGAAACGAGTCTTGGCTTAATTTTTATCGCTTTTCGGTGGCGATTCATTCATAACGACCGATAACATCTAAGTGTTTTATGTTGCTAATGCATGCATAGATAAAACCAATGTTCAATAACATTGTACACACGGCTACACATCAAGCTATGCAAAACCAGTATTGGCTGACCTTTCATTGTGAGAAAATATCATACAAAGTGAGACCAAGACAAACTGGGTTTGTATAGCTTGACGTGTAGCCGTGTGTACCTAGAATCAAGAAATAAAAAAAAAAAAACGTACGTTTAAAGCTGTGCCATAGCCTTGAGAAGTTCTATTTGATTAGTTTGGAAATGCTATTCTTAAACGAGTTAGTTTTTGTGAATTTTTTTTCCAGATTTACACAATTAATTACCAAAATGACGTCAGAGCAATATTTATAGACACTATTGTATTTGAATGGAAGGCGGAGAAACGTGATCACGTCGACAACTTGTTTGAATACTTTGATCACATATTCAAGTATATTATCGCTATTAATTCTAAGTGACGTCTAGGACAAGTCTGTTTCTTTTCCTTCTAGACGAGACGAGAGGAAGTTTCCTAAGGCATTCAACCTTACGAGTCGTTTTTTATTGACTCCTGTAAAAGTGCATAAAAACACCTTTTGTAAGTGGCGACGCCACCTTCCTGGCTAGTAATGTTTTTCTAGCGGGCAGAATGAGGTATTCTGAAATAGTTAGTGCCAGTACGAGAAAAGTGTTAGGAATTAATTATTTTATACAGAGTGTAAAAAGAACGCTTCACAAAGCCGTCATACACGCATTCTATTTTTCAAACAAGTAAAATGGGTAAAAATAATTGCTGGGAAACGACTTTTATGTTTAAGTGTAAAAATTCACTGTTTACGGTATTGCGCAATATAATGCACGCAATACATTGGGCTTATAAGGGTGCATGCAACAATAGATACACAATAATACAGGGGTTGTTTATGAAATTTAAAACTTATTTTTCTGAACAAACGTCATAAATGGAACTTTAACGTTCAAAATCTCTGTAACCAGAAGGTCCCAGGTATAAAAAAATCACAACAAAACATGTGACTGTCGGTTTCGTTAAGGGGATTTTGTATAGTCTTTGGTATTTTCACATCCGTCAACCCGTTCCGTGTCACATACGTTATATGATGTTCGTATTAACCAAAAACCGGACCTACTTCAAACTTTGGACCAAGACTACTTGAATTTGTTTTGACACTAATTATCATAAAAACCTTTTCGAATTATTCAATCTACCTTTCTGTTTGAGAAACAATGATCTAGAGACCTCTCTTAGTCTAGACTAAGACGTGAGCCGTGTATAGTACGGTTAGCATAATAAGTCGAACGTTTAAGGTCGTTTACACGTTGACATTGGACTGGTATCAAGTCATGTCTTACGCTGGCGAACTTGATCTTGTGGATCTGTTATTGGAAATTACTTTGCATAATGACAATCTAATGCAGATTTGTTAAGATTACATTGACTGTTTTGAACGTTTTAATAGATTTTCCGAGGCAGCATAAAGTTTATTAGCACAATCAACCCATAATGTTCCCACTGCTGGGACACAGGCCTCCTCTCTGTGAGAGGGAGTGTGGCGTAATCCACAACGCGGGCCCAGTAGCAAGCTCTAAGGCAAACTTAAGTCTATTTTGATTTCGATACGTGTACAATATAAAACAAGGTGAAGGTTATACTTTTATTAATCGGAATTTATCAAGGATATGCTAATTGCTTGGTTTTAAATAAATGAATAACTTGAGCAATTTACCAAACAGGATGGCATCGACGCGCAACCATGGATTCAGTAGATGGTTCTGAACATCCAGCGTTATTTATCGTCAGTTATTTAAAAAAGTCAGCTGTTTCATTCTGTAATACATACGCGGTCAAAATGTATGGAGCAGCTGTTTTTTTTCTCTGACACCCTGTATTTTTAATATTCGTTGTCATAGGTATTAGGTAATAATATATTCATATACATAATTATATGCATTATCTATTGGTATTGGGACTATCTGAAATTATTATCTACATAATCAACCAATAATAACAGTAAACAGGTAAGTAATTGCGTACTATCAAATGTATAATTTTCCTGTTGAATATTTATCATATGATGATAAATATATATAATATTTATCATATGATGATAAATATATATAATATTTATCATATGATGATAAATATTCAACAGGAAAATTATACATTTTATTATACATCTTTGTGGAAGTGATCATTGCTACCGTTCATCGATATAATTAATAAGCCATTAAGATTAACTAAACGGCAGTTTTAATTTCCTCTTCGATTTCAATAAATTGGTCTATTAAATACAAAGACGAAACACGAATAACTGGAGCATGTTATTGAAAAACCACATCATAAATAATTTAATGTTAATGACCCTGTACCTATCTACTGTCATATAAAACTAGTAACAATAATAAGACTGACTAACAGGCCTAACAAAAGCAACCCTTCTTTTGTCCACTGACCACTGACGCAAGAAGCCACGATAAGAACAGAGCATAGAGGTGAGATAACATAATTTACGAGACAGTACCGTGGCATTATCGACCTACGGGCCAGTCGGACGCGGTGAATGAAAGCCGAGCATGCGCAGAACAGCCCGCGACTTGCGACACCATTGTATTCGAAACAATACTCAATTATTTTAATATTAAACTAGCAGGAGAGACCACACCACAGGTACAATAAGATACCTATAGAAAAAAGGCCAAGAAATTAAGTTACAAGAATTTAGCACCAAAACACACAAACAAACAGACGATAAAAAGACACAGACTGCTACACAAAACTCACTGCACACTGATCAATAAAATGCACAAATCAACACAGAATTTAAAAGGAATATACGAATATTCTCATAAGACACAGTACGCGGAGGAAATGAAAAAAAATTACATATCCCAATGGGGTATTGTAAACTGTATATAACGGAGCAAGGGTCCAGGGCGACGGTGGGGCTAGAACTGTCCGTGACGTCACCCAGGCGCGGCGACGCATGCGTACAGAAACCACCGCATCAGAAATAGAGAGATACTGGATGGATACGAGAAATGTGTAGATAAAAGAAAAGAAAAACAACTCCGTCAACGCAAACGGGGTTGCTTGTTCGATTAGCATAAGCATAATGAGCCTATAACGATCCCACTGCTGGGACACAGGCCTCCTCTCAGTGAGAGGGAGCGGGCCATAATCCACCACCCGGGCCCGCCGGACATGCCGGTTTCCTCATGATGTTTCCCTTCACCGTTTTGCGAGCAGTGTGCTTGTTCGATTTGGGGCGGTGAAAAAAAATTATGGGCATTCACAGATGATCCGAAATAATTTTCCAAGAAGGAGCTGGTTAGCTTATATCAATATTTTAAGACAGGGTTGATCAATTTCTGAAGACCCAGGCTGGTTGAAGACAGACATTCAAATACAGTGGATGTCATATCTGATACCATCGCATCTTTTGTAATTTGGCTAGCAATTTCAGCACTGAACATTAGTACTTCAAGCAAGTCTGAAAGTCTGTCATCGCATCTGTATTCCTGACTTTATCTCTCTCTTCTAGTCCAGGGGGGTAATTGCGTAACACGGTGACAGTATGAATGGGTTTTATTTTGGCAGTTCAAGAACATTCATTCGTTTCGTTGTTGAGCAGACACATTTTTCGAGCATATGAAAGCATTATTCAGACGGAGATTGACGAGTGTGTTACGCAATTAGGGTGCAGACTCTTAAATGGTGACGGAATGATTCATATTTGTCTTCTACTTCTATGACAATCATTGAATGTTTCTCGTTGCACTTCACACTTATCTTGTAACACAAAAAGTAAGGGTGAGCAATTTTCTGTGTTATTCGGCAGCCATCTTCGATTTAATAAACAATTACCACACATAAACTCTGGTTTTACTCTGTTTTTATTAACTCTGGTCACGTTTTTAAAACAATTTACACGACAAAACATTCTAGATATCACTTTCCGAAACTATTTTACATCCGTGTTTACTACGCTAGCGTAGCTAGTGTCCTAATTTGTTCTACATTAATTACTCAAGAGCGCAGTAGCCGTAAATTGAACAATATTTAATTAATTCGGTGAACTGGTCCTGAATTATGAAAGCCGTGTCCCATTAATCGTCACAACCGTTTTTTTATCTTTCTCATCTGTTGTCAGGCGCTAGACGTCTTCTGAAAATTGGCAATGTTATGACAGTAAAAATAAATACTAGTGGGCGAATTCTTGCGTATGTATTCTTCATAATGAACGAACGGTTGGGTGATCACGGTTCCTATGCTGGTAATGGCGTATACCGGGAGATGCTGCTTCTCAAGACATCGTCGGGCTCGTTATTCCTTATCCAGCATTTTCGGGAGTAGTCCGGTTTAAAGCCCCATCATATACTTGAGCAAAAACATGGTTAACCGTGGTTATTTTGAGCAAAAATACAATAATAGCTCCCCAAACGCAGCATAAGGTTCATAAAGGTTGCTTTGGGTCAAATTCTGTGAATGGACAGAGGTTTACGTGTGTAAGAGCCGCCATAGAATCTAGATTGTAGTAGTAAATATAATATAAGTTAAAACAGTCACGCCTGGCATAGTTTAAATTAATTAGAGCGGCACAGGTGTTTAGACTTCCAAGTTCCAAAGAGTACTGAGGTAGGCTGAGTTGGACCTAGACGTCATAGGATACGTAACATTACGCAGTGTTATACGAGTATTTATAGGTACCATAGATATAAAAAATAAGTTTATTCCATTTTTTTTTATATATTTTTGATAGGTTGGCGTTTGAAAAATCAGCCCTTAGTACAATATAGTTAACAGATATCTCAATATTCATTCTACTCCTACGTTTTAGTACCGCGGCTGCCGTGAGTGCTGGCGTTTAGTATTGCCGTAGGCACGAGCATAAAACTGAAACCCA
This sequence comes from Apamea anceps, assembly GCA_951799955.1. Lineage (NCBI taxonomy): Eukaryota > Metazoa > Arthropoda > Insecta > Lepidoptera > Noctuidae > Apamea > Apamea anceps. The sequence continues at coordinate 7,305,031 of OX637517.1, forward strand.
CCAAAAACACTTCATGTAAAGTAAGGTTGCCAAGACTTGCATAACGCTTTCACTGTTAAAAAGTTATCAGATCGATAACTTATTAACCGATGTACCTAAGGTTTGTTGAGTTAGCTCTACAGCCAACTCAACAAACCTTAGGTACATCTTGGTCAAAATGGACGACTTGGCTGATTCGCGGGCGTCGCCGGGCACTCCTATGGGCTTTTGTTAAGAAATTAAGTCATTGGTCTTTAATGATCTGCCACACGACAGTTTAATGGATCTCTTTACATTTGCTCTCTTGCACTATCCAGGCTGAAGCATGAGGGTTTGAAAATAAGACAGAACGCTTCGAGTAAAGGTAGGTAGTGCCAGTGGCGTAACTAAACCCTCTGGGGCCCGTGGCAAATTCATGGGGTAGGGTCCTCCCCCAATGTAAAGAAGCCCAACCAACGTTATATATTTTTTTTAATGGCACTTCCCCCGCGGCTTTTTCGCGCAGATTTTGTAAACCCTACAAAATTGAATACCTGACTGCTTCGTTGGCCTAATTGTTGAAAAAAGTTTGCATTTCTAAACGTATGTTAGAATCCTCCTGTGGGCCGGGGGCCCCCTCCGGCTGGGGCCCGTGGCATTCTGCCTCACCTGCCACCCTATTATTGCGCCACTGGGTAGTGCCCTGCTTTTTGTTTTGGGTCGTCTTGGCGGGAGCACTACCGTGTCCAGATATATGCATTATTTTGTCCACGTTTATTTGGACAAAATAATGCGTATTTCTGGGAGCTTTAAGTGTTTGATAAGCTATTATTTTTGTGGTCTAATAACATATTATACGGAATTAGTGATAATATTGAATATGACCGTATTCGCTCAGGATTGAGTTGAGTGGAAAAGAAAAGGGAGACAAGACAATACAGGCTGATTATTAAAATGTACTGTAAAGGTTGTCTGCTAAAGTCGACCTTATGTAGTGCTGGCTGGCAATAAAATAACTGGTTGCATTCGAACTGTCAAGCGACTAGCGAGTTTAGAATGAAGTGTCAAATATTTGTATTAGGTTTTTGTTTAGAAGAAAACAGTGATAATGAACCGGGAATGATGTAAAGACGAACGCCTGGAATAAACTTAAAGAAATAATATCGTTGTTTGATTTCTTATAGTAGGTACCTATCACAGAATTTTCCTGACAGAATTCCGACACGTCCTTTACAGTAAAAAATGAAAACAAAGATATCTGCAGTGCGATTCTGTAACCATCTCACCGTGAAAACTTAGGTGAAGTGAGCGTGGAGTGAGCTGTCAGTCCAACTAATGCTAGAGATTGACACTATGGACAGCTCACTCTAAGCTCACTACACCCAACTTTTCACGGTGAAATTTTTACAGAATCGATCGGCTGTATCGCGTTACGCGTCACTACGAGTTGACTATAATTTATTATACCTACATAGGCGTGTATATAAAACATGCGGTCCTAATTAAAAAAAATATGTACCATAACGAATGCTTGTTTGATAAAGAGTTTTTATTATTCCTGTTAAACTACTTAACTATTTTTTTTTTCTGTACAGTCTATTTATTGACTATTGAGTAAAGTAATGAAAATTATTTTATTATACTTAATACTTATGTAATGGGTTACGTATATTTCGCATAAATATAAACTCAAAATGCAAAATTTCGCATTTAGTCGCCAAAAACAACATTAAACTGACGTATTTATTTGCATATTTATAACAAGAAACACCTATTAAAAAAAAAACAGCTAATATTGTGTTTGTTTCTATGTTTTTCTGCTTAAGTTTTTGCCTTCGGTCATTTATGACAATATTGTAGATACTAAAATATCTTTCAGCGTCTACACTTTTGACAGGGCTTTTTAGTTAGTCACCTACGCCCCGGGGTTGTTGCATTTAAAAAATGTTTTTCTTAAAAAAATCGTGGCAAACTATAGAAAACACAACATTTTGCACTATAGGTAAACCCTGTCCATTAGGTAAACCATTTTTTGACATGGAAAATTTCGCATTTAAGCAGCTATTTCGTAAAAACGAAAATTACGTAGGTAACCCTAGTAATGTTTATTTTTTTGCATTTTCGGGTTTTAGCCTTTTTGAAAGTTTTATAGACATGGTTGATAAGACTAACACTTACAGTCATGCTCAGTCTATTTTAAGGAAAAAACATGGCATACCCAAGTTTTATTTTGACTTTAATATATAGCACTAACTAAATAATATTTTATAGCTGACATTGGCTCCAGTCAAAATTATATACTTATATAATATTATAATATAATATTTTGTATCTTTTCTCATTAAGTATATTAAACATGCTGTAACACACAGTTGTACAAAGCTTTTGCATAACACATGTTCCAGTTGCAAAACGAATAGCTATCCTTGCTTTGTTTGAGGCATAAATAATATGTATATTTAATTACTTACTTGTAGTATAAATGGCCAGTACATGAGCCATATGACCATGCACAATTTTAAATTGCAAACATGATAAATAATGGTGTGATGTAAGTATAAGTGCCTTCATGCACCATCATTATTACAATATGTTTGTCAGTATACTGCATAATTAGCTCAACTTCAAACCTTACTGCCTGGCTGATCTATTAACCCTTCAATCAACAGATTGACTGCTTCAATTGTACCCTGAGTGAATTCACACGGGCCGCATTTTGTAAAATTACCCTTGGTTGTTCATAATAATATTTATTTATTCATAATCTCCAATTACTATCATTATAGGTTGTACCTAATGCGATAGCGTGGTCTTAAAATTAACATATACAATTTAAAACTATGAAAAGCGTAAAAACTAGTATTACTAACTTATAATACATTTACAAATAATAACTACTTTACTAATTTCCCTATATAAAAATAAAATAAAAACACAAAATATAGCCTACTCTAATCTACACTATAACATAAAAAGAACATCAGTATACATTCAAATGGCATGTAAATACATTGATCTTCACGTGAAGATCGTTAATAACCCGAATTTCGTGGGTCAAAGGTGTTTTGGCGAGAAGGTTGGTTGGTTATATTTATAATTGTAAGTCTAATCTTTGTTAGCTATTATAACTATAACTACGCTATTGTAAGCCTGTGATGATAGTTGTAAATGTTTTTAAAAATAAATAAAAAACTAGACTATCAGACTAAGGATTAGGAACAAAAACACATCACTCAGGTGGTGGCAATTGTATATAACTTAATTGTACACCAACTTTCAAACAAAGTTTATTACCATTTGCAATATATATTTACTAGTTTAATTGAAAAGTAAATATTTATTTTTATAATAAGAACAAAAATATTTATCGAAATATAAATCAATTTCTAAGCAGTATGGTTGAAAAAACTATGTTGCAAAATTTGACCACTATTTGTGGTCTTATTTTTCATCTCATCGGAAATCTAGTATTATTGTTGATCGAAGTATTAGCCAAGATTTGCCTCACTCGACTTGAAGTGGTCATTTTAGATAGTTTGAACCAGGAGACAAGAATAAGACAAATGCAATTTAAAAAATATTCTATAAAAATGGCTACCTACCTTGTCCAATGTCTATACGCATAGTCGAGACTTGGTCATAGAGGGCAGCACAAATCCATGTGAGCATCAGCAGCCATAGTATGAGAGTGCCTCTCACAGCCCAGCGGAGAGCACATTGTACTTCAGCACCAATGTTGTGCTCTAGAGGTACAGGGGCAGCGTTGCGGCTGCGTTCACGCCTGGAAGTTTGCAAAAAGTTTTATCTTTGTCTATAAAAACTTTTTCAATGTTGAAGTTGATAGAGAAATCATGGGAATACTTGAAGAATTTTTATACAAGAATTTCTTAATATTCAATGTTGCTTATGACGTACTCAAGGATAAAAATTGTGATATTTGTACAGTACACTGTACTGAATCTATCTATAATCTAAAAAAACATTTTTTACATAATAATTGGTGTACTTAATTGTTCTAATCTAATCACCACCAATAATGATTAAACATGGCATTCATAGAAGCAGGAAAATAACGTTTAACTATTACAGTAATACGCCTCAGGTTTTGCATGCTATGAACCGGAATTAAATGGATGACTTTATCTCTATGAACTGACTTTAGTCAGATGACTATCTGACTAAAGTCAGTAGCATTATTTTCTATACTATATCTATGTTTAGCTTCATAACCTATTTTTAATACCAGTCTCTTGTACAGCAATATGCAGTATTTATGCAGATATTTATACTACTACGAACCTTGTAATTTTCTTCTTTCTGCTGGGAATTATTTCTAGCTGCAAGTCTTCTGACTCTTCGTCGCTAGATAAGTCCAAAAGACGGAAGTTTTCCTTGTTGACTTTAGACGGTGCAGACATTTTAGATTCCGGCTCATACAACACATGCTATTAGTTACTTTCACGTGCGATAGACATCAGCTATGATAATCACACTGTATTTATTTACTTGCAATCATAGATTCTCTTCAAGGTTATAAAAGTTTGAAAGTACTGAAGATACAAAAGCTTACCGCAACTAAAAGGTTATGAATAAAGAGTAACTAGCCTAACTATGGAAAGACCAGAAGTAGTGCTAATTATAAGATATGTAATAGTATTGCTTTAGAGATTCGTTAAAAACTACGCTGAATATAGCAAAATTAAAGAAGTAACGAGAAATGTCAAAGTCAAAATTAATTCTCTTCATCTATCTTGTCGTTGGTGGAAAATAATGAGCTTGTTTATGTAAAGGTGGACAGCATGTAACATTACTTTACTCATGTACCTAAATAGTGGAGCCTACTAGTAAATAAAAAAGCCTAGCATGTTTTGTTTTTGCAGTATTGACAGTGCTATTTACCATAGCCGTAAAATAAATTTAAAAAAACATGAGAATTAAAATGATCAATTTTTTTTCCTGGCAATGGCACTTCATAAAAGTCAAAGCGATCTGATCTGTCACTGCTGTCACTTACACAAATTGTCAATTCAATCAATGCAAAATTTTGTAAATGCAATGGATCGTGCACCGATTTTATTTCAATTTATTATTTAGATGGAATATAAAAAGAGTTATTTTCTTTAAACAGTTACAACCATGAAAGAAAAATGGAATTTTGTTTTGTATTTAGTTTGGTTTGCCTACTTGGTTCTGTCAGCGGTTCTCATGTTCGGGCATGGATTCCTGTTATCCCGTAAAACTCTGAGTGATGTTACTGAATGTGTGCCGCTCGATAGATTTGGATGTGATGGACGTGAAAATTCTACAGTCGAGGGCCATTGCACTGAGGATGAGAAGATCCGTCGAATTTTGTCTGTGCCCGGCGGGCCGCTGGCGTGCGTCCCGCATCGATCTCGAGTGGTGTTTTTATTAGTGGATGCGTTACGGTATGATTTTACGGAGTATGATGAGAGTATTGAGAAGCCGCTACCGTATCAGAACCGGTTGCCGATAATGCGTGAGATGCTGGACCGCTGGCCGGGGAGCGCTCGGCTTTATCGCTTCATGGCAGATCCGCCAACCACTACTCTCCAGCGTGTGAAGGCGCTCGCCACTGGATCGCTGCCAACCTTTATTGACGCGAGCGCTAACTTCGCTGCTATTGAGTTGCAGGAGGACAATATCATTGATCAGGTAATTTATTCAAGTGCTTGTTTTACAATTTTACATTTAGAACTATATTTCTCTCTGAAGTTACGATGAATTTTAACCCTATCCATGTCCTCATTTACTTTTACTAATAGTATTACTATCAAATTGATATGATTATTAAAAATCAGGTGACAAAGAACAACGGGCATGCCGTTCTCCTTGGAGATGACACATGGTCTCGTCTGCTACCAAAACGTTGGCTACGGTCTCATGCTATGTATTCATTCCACACCTGGGACTTGGATACTGTTGATACAGGTTAGTACTTTACAATAACTATAACTTATCACACCTTGTTCAAAAATTGTAAGCTACTTTATAACTTCTACTTTATTGCTGAGTATTAAAATATAAATATAAGTTAGTCTATGATAAAATTTGTTTACTTTGTAATTTTCTTTTAGCTCTCTACTCTATGGACATTACAGTAGCTAGTTGTGCTCTAACTAAAAAACTAATCTTGAGGCAAACTATACTTTCATTGCATCTGAATCTCTACCCATATGATAGTTCATACTAACACTGATAAACATTAACAAGTGCGAAAATAACTATCTCAGCAGTCCTTGTCTGCAAGACACAATAGCCGCTGGACACCATCGCAATAAAGAAATGCTTATATCTCACAAACTATAAGCACTTTAATAAAATAAAAATAATGATTGGAAAAGTGATTTAATACAAAATTTGTAAATGCTAAGAATAAAATCCAAAAACTATAAAATAGTATCGTATTTTTAATATGAATCAGCAAAGGGGGCTACTTTTAATAGGAAAATATTAGTTAAGGTGGTAATACTAAAAACATATTCTAATCTGTAATAAAACTATTTCAGCTAAAACTAGACTAATTCCTCTATAAAATCAGTTGGCTCACTATGGAATCTTGCAGTACAATTTTTTATCTTTAACTTTTGAAAAAGAAAGACATAAAAAAAAAAGAATAAAAGTGCGCAAAAATCAACATTAATCTCAAGTAGTCATGGAAGGACTATGCAAAGACAATTGAGAATCATATAAGTATTGAGATAAAAACAACAGTGTCTGAGCAGTTTTTGCCCGTTCTTCTCCATAGGTTCCTATTATGCTTTGGAATGGCAACTACCTTCATCTTTCTGACTGACTGACCCCTTGACAATTGAAAACTGCCTGTAATTGGTTTATTTGAAATAAATGCTTTGAGGTTTGAGTTTGATTAGGAGATTTTGCATAAAGAGAAGTATTAACAAAAGCGTAAGAAATTGATAGCATGGTCATGCTAATATTACTATACCACTTACCTTAAATTAAGTTCGTACATGATTATATTTCAATAGTTTTATAAAAAAAAAATATATAATTCTGTGATGGGTAAACTGTTTGTCGTGCTCGGCCGCCTGCAACGTATTGGGGGTATTTCAAGTAGATGAATGATAACATCGAGGTTGTGGGTTAAAAAGGTTAAAATCCGGGAAATTCCTTAGGCATGTAATGCATTATTTCATTGTGCAAGAGTGGAAAGGCATGTGTTTGTGCATCTGTTTAAGTATGTATGTGTATTGTGGCATTTAATTGTATTTTTAGGGTTCCGTAGTCAACAAGGAACCCTTATAGTTTCGCCATGTCGTCTGTCTGTCTGTCAGCGATTTAGCTCAAAAACTATTGGTACTAGAAAGTTGTAATTTGGCATGAGTATACACGTTAACGACGCCGAAAAAGTGGTAAAATAAAATTTTGAAAAAAATAATTGTTAAGGGTACCTCCCCTACATCTAAAGTGGGGAAGATAATTTTTTTTTTCGTCCTTCCCATATTGTGGGATATCGTTGGATAGGTCTTTCAAAAATATTAGGGGTTTGGGAAGACCGGTAACGAAAATTGGTAAAATAATAAGGAAATTTATTATTAAAAAAAATAAAAATAAAAAGATAATAAATTACATTTTCATTTTTAAATTTAAATTTCTTTTTTGTTATTTAATTAAAAAAAAAGAAGAATTTTTTAAATAATAAATTTCCTTATTAAGTATTTTATTCTTCACAACAAACAAAGCAATGTATATGTATAGCGAAACTGAAGTGGGGGCAATGACTTTCCAGTCACCGCCGGTGGCGACTGGGAATTTTTATTCCCATTTGCCTCCGGTAGCAATCCCCGCGGGGGCGACTGGGAATAATCGGCCGGTGGCGACTGGGCATTTTTATTCCCATTTGCCTCCGGTGGTAATCCCCGCGGGTGCGACTGGGAATGAACGCTTCTGGTACTGTAATACGGGCTTTCGTGTATTACGCGACTACCCTGTAGTGGGCGAACCTATAAGAAAATAACAATAAAAAGATGTTGCATTCCCTAGTACCCTGCTAACATTTGGATATAACTTCGAAACCACCAACTTCCACTCCTTATTTGCAGAAGTTGATTCGAAAATATACGACGAACTAAGAAGAGATGATTGGAACCTGCTAGTGGCCCATTACTTGGGGGTGGATCACGCTGGCCACAGGTATGGGCCCAACCACGCCGAGATGACTAGGAAACTAGATGAAACCAATGTAAGACTGAAGAAAATAATATCTATGTTGCCACCGGATGTACTGCTCTTTGTTGTTGGAGATCATGGAATGACCGAAACAGGTATGTGATAGTGTGTCAAAACATTCTTGTTGTGGAAATAATTTATTAATTTAATACTTGAATATAATATTGGCAAGATGTTGTAACTAATTTCTATCGTTAAGCATAATTATGTATTCTTGCCACTCAAAGATCATTAATTTCACTACTGCAGAAGTAATCAGTTTTTGTTCATAAGTGTAAAAGTCAGGACCTATGTACTTTAACCGCCACCCTATAAACATAAAGCAATGTATTGTAATGTAATTTAAATATAAGTATGATCTTGTGGAAATATCTGAGGACAAGTCATCTACTTCAGCCAATTAACAGTTCTGAGAAAGCATCGTGCTAATTGCGTGACGCACCTTCAGTTATGTGTTGATCTAGATTTCAAACTGACCAAGTTCTTAAACATATAATCTCACTTCTCTCCTGTTCTGGGGGCTTACCACCAGCTCTTACAGCAGGGCAGAAGATGAACTGCCCCCTGGTGGTAAGTCCCCTGATCCCCCTTGCGGCATACAGACTCGTTGTAGAGTCACTCTGGCTATTGTAAGACTGTGTACGTATTTACAGCTTAAATACCGTACTCTGCGTATAGTATGTTTTGTAGACTCCAAACTTTCTTGATTTTATTTTAACCCCTTTACAAATGTTACTACTCCCCTTTCTGGGGCATGATGGAGCAATGGATTTTGTAATGTTGACAAAATGAAACGGACTGTCTAATGTCGAATGAGTCGACTGGATAGGGGTGTGTTACGCAATTAGCCTTCCTGTACATGACGCCGGAGCAATTAGCCTTCCTGTACATGACGCCGGAGCAATTAGCCTTCCTGTACATGACGCCGGAGCAATTAGCCTTCCTGTGCATGACGCCGGAGCAATTAGCCTTCCTGTACATGACGCCAGAGCAATTAGGTTTCCTGTACATGACGCCGGAGCAATTAGGCTTCCTGTACATGACGCCGGAGCCGCACCGGCGCCTGAACGCATGATTGTGTATACAAATGAATATCGCGCATGTTCAGTATCCAACGATCACAGAAGGCCAATTTTCGTAATTTAAAACGTTCAAAGTCTAGTCGCAGTCTCAACTCGGCGACAAAGAAACGTCAAATTCGGACCCAGAATTCGGTTACTTGTTTGGCGTCCATCAGTTCCTGTAACGTGCAGCTGAGAGGACACGATATTAAGTGTCCCATCGTTTGTGGAACAGCACCACATTTACACTCCAAGGCGGAGTCGTCTATGAATCTCCACCTGAACAGGTTTCCCTTGCTTCGGCCAACCGGTGTCGTGTACGTACAGGAAGCCTAATTGCGTAACATACCCGTAATGACAGACGCTTTCATTTTGTCAACAAGACAGAATCCATTGTTTCATACGTTTAGAAATTTGGTCGGTGCAGCGCCGGCGCCGGTGTGATGTACAGGAAGCCTTAGGGTGTAGATGACAAAATAGGAAGTGTGTGAGAAGCCTTGTTCCACAGATATATTCACCAAGTATTATTGTACTTGTAATATTAAGTAAAGGTGCAAATTTTTCACATTGTTTTAGACTCACATGAATGGACCAACTCTGATGGTAGGTATTCAATAGTATTGCTTGCAATGTAGAAGATTTTTGTGTTAATTAATGCTGTAAGTATTGTATAGAGTAAATTTGCTGCTATGTGTGTGATTCTAAAGCATTTTTGTTAGAATTTGTGTCTATGGTAATAGATTGTAGATAGTTTCATTATTTTCGTGAATAGACATGTGATTTTTAATTTGCGTTTTATGTAACAAAGCTCTAACTTGTTGTTTTTTATGAGACAAGACCTAAAATGAAATTGCTAACTAACAGTAGGAGAATCCGTGTTATTTATAATTACTTTGAAACAAAAAATAAAGCATCAAAATCTTAGGTTGATTTTTGTATCAGTTGTACAAGTTCTGCATGAAAATATGTCTTTCAACATGTAGATCTACAATCATAAAAGTATTCTCTCGTCCTTTAACCAGGCGATCATGGCGGTGAAAGTAAAGCCGAACGCACAGCGGCATTCTTCGCGTACCGGGGCGCAGGCCTGGCCGGGACTGGGGAGGACATAATGACCGGGAAAGAAGTACAGCAGACGGATCTTGCGCCTACTCTAAGTGCGGCGTTAGGAAGACCGCCGCCCGCGCCCTCTCTAGGACACCTGTTGTTGCCCGTTCTGCCTAAGGCTGTCAAAAGTCATACTTTGCTGCATATGACTAATAATTTAAAACAGGTGAGACAAACCAAAAGTATACCTTTCATTATCTCTCACTGAAATCTAACGCAGCATCGTTTTATTTTTTCAACCTAGTTTGAATGTTAATTTTATCTTGTGTGACTAACGTTCTGCAGTGGCACTAATGCTCATTATCTGTATAAAATATTCAGCATTTTTAAACAACATAATACCACCGACAGATAACACAATACATGATTCGTTATGGAGAGGAATCCCAACAAGTGTCTCTCGACCGACTCGCTGACCTTATCAACGCGACGAGGGAACAGTTACACAAAGCCGCCTCCATTGAAACTGATGACGAACTCAACAATTACGTCGCGGATGTCAGGTAATGCGGAAATTATGTAAACAAACTAATTTGAATGTTGGCCTAATGTAATAAAGTTTAATTTTGTTTCAGGGCTTTGGTTGACGACATCCGCAATGTTTTCCGCGAGGTCTGGGTCGAGTTCGATTCTCTGTCTATGCTCAGGGCTCTTTTACTTCTTCTCTTAGCGATATTTTTCAATTGGTTGATAACTGAAGGTCTTCCTATGGAAAGGCTCCCGGCTGTCTTCGCCAGCACCTTTGTTCCGACTGGACTTATTTCAATGGCTGTTTGCATAGCCGTATGCTATACGGCTTTCTACCTTAAAGTTTTAGAAGATCTTGAACACGCGATTATCTTGAGTACTGGTTTAATATCGGCCAGTATAATGTGTGTTTTAATAATCATGCACTGGGATGGGATTGCTCAGAGGTGGTATGAAGGACGTTCGCAATTCTACGAACGTTTCGCACGCGCGGCTTTAGCGGCTTCTGCAGCCATTTTAGTATCGAATAGCTATATCATAGAAGAGGGGTCTACCCTCGCGTTCCTGTGTATGACTGTGTTGGGATTGATGGCTTGGAATGCATCGAATATTAACACGTTATTGTATTGGATCGCTTGTGGAGTTATATTTGCAGGGACGAGGTTGTATCGCGGTTGTAGGGAGGAACAGGGGGATTGTTGGACGGCGGGGGCGGGGGTGCCCTCGGGGCAGTCATCACGGCCTGCATTAGTTCTAGGCATGGGCAGTGTGGCTGCTGTGGTTGCTATTTGCAGGCGACATGTGGGCTGGCGGGGCTATTGCACCGTAGTAGCGGGATTATTGGCCTGTTCACACTGGGCTACGGGTTATGGGTCATTAGGATCTCCGAGCCGTGCCAAATTGTTAGCGCGGGCCGCTTGGCTAGTTATTATAGTGATGGTGTGTCTGATATGGAAGCGGGAAGGCCGCGGCGCCACTCTACCGCTAATGGCGACTAGTCTGATGTTCTTCGTCGCTAACACTCTAGTACTTGGTGTGTCGTACGCTCCGGGTGCAGTCTTAGCTTTTATACTGGGATGTTTAGCCCTGAATATTGTTGCAAATTTGAAGAGTGATGGTTCTACAAAGTTTTGTAAGTGTTTTCTCTTTTGCTTGAAATTGGAACTCGTATCGTTTTATTTTTAACCCTTGTCCTTTGTTTTCCAGCTCTGGTAACTCGATGCAACTCGAGCGTAGCTTGCATGTGGGCGTTGTTGGCATCCTACGCGTTCTACGCCACGGGCCACCACGCCACGCTGGGCCACGTCCGATGGGCGCCTGCTTTCCACGCTGGAGACCCTAACTATATGGATATTGGACCGCCCATTACTGCCTTTTTGGTCACACTGGAATTATTCGGTAAGAAATTTGATTGTCCAAGTTAAGTAATACATTCCATAGCAAAGTGAGTGCTCAAATACCCGATTAGATTGGTTTCAAATGATAAATCTGAAGTAATCATTACCTCCGAAAAATGTTTCATCATCTGTTTAGTCTCAGTCTGACCGGATGCAGCTGAATATCGGATAATATGGAAGAGAAATCTTCTACGATAATTTAACCAAAATTTTATGAATGCGTTTTTGTTCTTGTTCAAATTGGTTCCCCTCCCGAATTTCGACAAGCCAGGAAATATGATTTTAAACTGGATTTTTGTACATTTTATTTACCTTCAGAATGATTTTGTTTGTCAGGCTCTCTATTGGCATTCGGCGCGGCAGTGCCCCTGTTAGCGCTGTGGGGTGAGAACGGCGCGGCTCGAGTTGGCCCTCGCACGCAGCTAGCAGCCGTCTTCTCACTGTGCCTCAAGTTTATGCTCTGCTTCGCTATTAGGGTAAGCACCTATCAGATGACCACAGAAGCAAAAGAGATTTTTTTTCGCGTATTGGATTTTCAACGTACTGCTTACAGCCTAGAGTTGAAAATTCAACAGTGTGTACATTTCATGCGCTGGGATGCGCTCTGTTGGATTCTCAATGCTCGGCTCAACACCGAGAGTTGAGAATCCAGTGCGCGATAAAATACCGCCGCGATATGTTTGCGTCCATGCGAACGCTGACACTATTGATTTCTATGGAAAGTGTTGACAATGGCGCCGATTCCCTTGTTCACAAACTAAACTAAATTTAAGTTCAATGCATCTTTTCTCTTTCTATTTAATTTAGAAAAGGACAGAAGATAAATATTAGTTTAGTCCTGTCAAACTAGTCAGCGCCTGACGTAAATTGACGTATTTTTTAGCAGCGATGTTTTTAATCAGGTCTAATCTGTCTATGGAGTATCTTAATTTGACAGGAGTAAACTAATATTTTATCTTCTGTCCTTTTCTTAATGAAATAGAAAGAAAAAGATGCACAGAATTTAAATTTAGTTTAGTTTGTGAACAAGGGAATCAGGGCCAATGCCACCTTTAGCGTTTCCGTACCATGTGGAGATGACAGATAAAACCGTTCACACTTCATTTATCATTGAGACCGCCGTCAAGGCCACCGTGCGGTTTTGTGAGATGTAAGCCACACCTGATCCTGACAAAACCACATGATACTTCAAGTTGAATGAAAAAATTGCGTCTTATGAAGTGGTAATTATCACTGCAGCTGTCTCGCCTTATTGCATATTTTCGAGGACAATAATATAGGATATTTTCAATACCAGTACCAGCCTTTGACCATTGTATGTACAGGCGCCAGCACATCAAGCTATTACAATCTGTCAAATTTCTTTCATAGATTTTCAACTTTATCGCTATAGCATTAAGGTTCAAGGTTGATTGGGAAAATTTGACAGTTTTGGGTAGCTTGACCTGCTGGCGTCTGTACAACCAAAGCTACTTTGGAGGTTATTTTTAAGAAAACATTTTTTTTTTTAAGTACAGTCCCATTCTACCTAAATAATATGAAAATCAAGTTTTCGACGACTGTTGCAAAATTACCTAAATGTTTGTTTATTTCATTGTTAGGTATTCGCGTGCGCGATCTCAGCTACAATCCACTGCCGCCACCTTATGATTTGGGGTGTGTTCACACCGAAGCTGTTGTTCGAGGCCGGCGCATGCGCAGCCGCGCTGGTTGGCACAGTGTTCGGCGCCACACTCGTCGCGTGGCACTTGCCCACGCAACACCGCTCCAGTTGACACAAGCGGACGAATTAGATCGTATTTTTATATGGACTGGATAGGGGCCTCGGATTTTGAGTGAATGGAGTGACAACTAAGAACTGCAAATAGAACAATGCTTATTTTATTTGGATGGTTAAATATGTATAACTTGTTATAAACTTCAAGAGTTCAGAAAGTCCTGACCCAGAACTGTGTGGATATAGCTTTATAATTATCTGTTCATAAACTTATCATTAACCCATTCACTATCCCATGAATCATATATGATTCAGGTTGATTGTTTACCTATTGTGTCTTCTTTGTGTACAGTGAAAGTGTTAGTACTGTCTTATTTACAAGGCAAATCCAAGCAACATCCATTACCTGAATAGATAAGTTTGTGGCACCACAAAATTGTGTTCAAGAACCGTCATGGATGTTTAAAGCATTTATTGAGAGTGTTTTTTATGAAAAGGTTATTTTCTGTCTTGGCATGAACTGAGTCACTCCCAAAAGCAAGCTCAGTTCCTGCCAAAATTGCTGTTGTTCGTAAGTACTGCCACCTGCTTTAATATTACGAGTTGCGTTTCATATTGTTTGTTTGGGTCGGTCCACATGAATGTTTACACGGCCATACTGCTATCTTTTTTTTTGGGTTCGAAATCATCAAATAACTTCTCTCGCTCTTGTCGGAGCGGGAGGGCGTGTCAGACTTTTACTGACTAAAACCCACCCGTGTTCCTTCAGTTACCTGTGCCAGGGGCCACATTAACTCTTTCGAACAACCCGCGACCCCATATTACCATCTAAGTTTAGTGTGGACCAGCCTTTAGAAGCTTTGTATTTTCTGGCTATGACCAAGTATTTTTCCTAGATTTTTAAAGGCCAGAATTAAATGCGCTGAGATTAATTGTCTAGTTACGAGGTCCCTTACATTATTACCAGTGATAGGAATAGGTAGTGCCTATTTGCCTAAACTTCGAAGAACAGAGACAAGAAATGGAGACTTCCTTAGGACTACATTTTTGCAGGACATCTGTCCAGAAATTCGGGACAACACTTTTAATAATAATAATTCATTTATTTCAGATAATAATAATCAATACAATACATTAAATTATATTAAAATCAATTGGTACGTAGACCACAGACACTGAAATAGAATTAAAATCAATTTAAACAATACTAACATGACATTAAATTAAATAATTTACAGTAAAATCAAAATCAAAAACTGTGTTAGTATATATAAATGACGTACACAATGTGTTAGTGAGTGAGTGAAAAATTTAGTCGTAAGGAAGTCTCCGTTTCTTGTCTCTGTTCTTCGAAGTTTAGGCAAATAGGCACTACCTATTCCTATCACTGATTATTACGCTTGGACAGACTGTTGAAACTAAAATAATCTTATTGTACTGTTTCGTTTGAGATTATAGATACTATATTGCATGCGAATGTGAAAGACATTATTGTAATGTTAACTTTTAAGGACTAACCACACATAATCAGTTCTGTTCAGTTTTTGTCCATAGAAAACAACGATTTTGTATGGAGATTGGAGATGCGTAAGCATCCGTTCAGCTTTACGGATGTGTACGCATTCCATACAAAATGTATGGTTAGTCCCTTATTGGAATGTTTTAATGAGTGAGTAGCGAAGTTCTTTTACGAAGTTACGGGTTAATTTTGTGCTTAATGGTTGTATTAATTTTAATTGTTTTATATTATGACGTGATGTCTACCCAAAGCATTTTAAATATAGATATTAAAGATGTATTTTAAATATAATTTATTGTATCTGAACAAAAACTGCCATAGGCTGTATTGTTATTATTCAAAATAATATTTAGAAATGTTGTTGAAATTTAAATGAACTTATTATAGATTCAAACAAATCAGTATTTTTTTTCTAGTTTACATACATTAAATTATAGTTTTAGCAATAATATCTATCTAATTATTAATTAAAATCGCCATGATATGAAGAGTAGAATAGATATTTATTACTTATTCCATTGGCATTATGATTGTGGTTTACGATCAATATTTTATGATTTTTTTATAACAATAAAGATTTTTAGCACACTATTGGCTTTTAATAAAAAAAAATCAATTGAAACATATTTATTATAACATTTATTTTCTAGAATACTATGACGTTTTAATGTCAATGTGAAGAGAATATAGTTTAAAATAAGATATAATCAAATCTTGGAACCCTAGAATTGTAGAATTGTGGTCACATAGCTAGCATACTCTAAAACTTAAGCTTGTGACGAATAGCACCTTCACTCACCGATATAACTAATTTAGAAACGAATCATTGAAACTGGATATAAAATTCATTGCACTTTGAAATACACGCATGTATAGTTGTTAGGGGTGGAAGCGGACAAGTCACGTGGTGCGCGCGGGCGGGTCGTACGGGTTCAGGAGATACTCGGAGAACGAGTTCACAGCCGACGCGCCGCGCACTTCCTTATCCAGAAGAGGTAGTTTGGTAACGTGGAAGTCTTCATACAAGTCTGCGATTTGTTCGAGATATTTTTCCTGAACTTTGTGTCTCGCCGCGCACAGATCGCACGGCGCTGATGTCCTCAGTAACAGCTGGTTGACGATAATGTTGTGTGTGTCGATGCCGCACCGCGTCAGCTCCTGCACTAGACGCTCAGTCTCATAGAGTGACAGGAACTCCGCAATGCAAACACATACGAAAGTGGTCTGGTTGGGGTCCTTGAACTGGGTGTTGACTTGTCTGATAACTGAAAGCATTTCGTCCATTTTGTTGCTGAACATGTCCGAGTTGAACTCGGCCAGGCCAAACAGTGTCGCTACTTGGTTGATGAATGGGGCCACCTGAAAAGCAAAAAGTGGATTGTCAACTGACCTTAACCCAATTGACTTTGATTGTGTTACTTAGTTATTTTAAATTGCTAATTAGTCTGAAGTTTTAATACTATCTTGAGTATTGTCAAAATGAATAACACTTATTTCAAAGTTATGAAAGTTAACTCTTGCTATAACTTAAAAAATCGTGGCCGGAGAGGTCATAAGACGTAGGAGCGAGATGACAATAGTACTAAATATGCACCATCCTACTTACACATTTTATGACCGCGACTGCCGCGAGTCTTTTCGATGAATAGAGATCATAGATCTATGGTAGAGATGGACTATGTTTTTTAACTGGAAAATGTTCATACCTTTGACTTCAGTCGCATAAGTTTTCCAAGACCTCTCTCGACGACCTGTGGGAAAGACAGCAGACGCAGAGTATGTCCTGTGGGCGCAGTGTCGAACACCACCGCACTGAAGTTCATGCCCTTCACCAGCTTCATCACCTAGAAACAAGAAACCAGTTTATTTTAAGAAGGTCAGAGCTGGGACGCAAATTGGAATTTTATTTGGTATTTCGTGATAAAATGTTATTCTTTCTTTCCCTACTATGAAGTGAGTGATAGTCTATGTCTAGGTAGGTATGCGATTTTACATAAAACGCAAAAACAAAATGTGAATTGTTACCAAGCACAGTAAGGAAAAACTTGGATAATTTGGTTAAAACAGGTTGTTATGTTTACTAATAAGAGAGGTAAATTTTGTAAGTTCGTGTGTACGAGCTAATCTCCTCTCAGTTAGATTTATTGGCATAAATACTTGTGTAAGTCTATACTAATATAATAAAGAAGTAATTATGTGTAAGTTTGTATGTAGGGGGTAATCTCTGGAACTACCAGTCGGATGTAGGAAAATGTTTATGATTTGTTAGCCTAATCCTTGAGGAATAACATCACGCTATGACCCATAGGAGAAGTGATAGCGCGGGCAGGTGATGTGATGCAACAGAGTGGGTCAGGGGAACAAGACATTTCACACGGACGACGTCGCGGGAAGAAGCTAGTAAATGAATAATAATAATTATTTAAGAAGCAATAAGCCTGATATAGTGGTGGTGGATCGATCAGAGCGGCGCGCAATGATTGTTGACATAACCGTCCCGTATGATGAGAACCTCGTGAAAGCCGAGAAAGATAAACAAATCAAGTATCTTGACTTGGCTCGCGAGGTTGTCGACATGTGGCATGTGGACTCAGCAATCATTGTGCCGATAGTCGTGACAGCCAATGGCTTAATAGACAAGAGCCTCGACCGACACCTGATGAGGCTCTCGTTGGGCAGCTGGATCAAGGGCTTGATTCAGAAAGCGGTACTTCTGGACACGCACGGCTCGCATTGTCAGGAGGTTCCTCTTTCTGGAGCCCTGACCGCCGGTAGCTTGGACTCTGTTGCCGATACCGGCGGGCTTACTATTTTTTATATTTTTTAATGTTTTTTTATCTTTTCGTTTATAAAAATATTGAAAAATGTAATTTATAAGTAATTAGATGAAATAAAGGAAATAATTATTATTTAATAAAAACGTTTACAAAAGGTGTACATTTTGCCAAGAGTGGCAAATTTCCCATACAATTATAGTGCCTAAAAATAAACTACAACTAAAATATTTTTTTATTACAGGTAAATAATATTGATAAAGCATCAAGCCGTTACAACGCAACGACATCTCCCGCCGAAAAAACGGGCGGGTTTAGAAACAGCCTTGCCTTTCATGTGCAAGCAAATATGTTTTCGATCCAGGTTATGGTGCCCCCTGAGACATGATCCGCTAAGTAATTGCTTTGCTTATGGGCTAGTCCGGAACTGCTCATGTTGGGAAAAATATTACCCAGTATTTTTTATTAGCTATCCAAGGGACTGCCATATGTAAAGACGCCAGCTGGTCAAGCTACCCGAAACTGTCAAATTTTCCCAATCAACCTTCAACCTTAATGCTTTAGCGATAAAGTTGAATATCTATTAAAGAAATTTGACAGATTGTAGTAGCTTGATGTGCTGGCGTCTGTACATTCCAGAAGGGTCACTTGAATAATGATTATAATATTCACTTCATGCGAAATTTCTATGGATAAGACAATGAATCTTCATTTGTTATAAACTAATAATTATATTTACACTAAAGAAATGAATTTATAATCAGTGGATATATTATATCAGCGAACAATATATACCACAATATATATATAACCTAACAACACTTGACAAAAAACTACAATTTGGATTACCTTTCCCAAAGTGACAATCTAATCAAAAGTTTCTGGGATTCATCAAGTAACATGCAAGCATGGTTAGCTTTTCATTGGAATTAAAAACTAAATTACATAGGTTATCTTACTAATATTATAAACGCGAAAGTTTGTATGGATGGATGTTTGTTACTCTTTCATGCAAAAACTACTAAATGGATTTGGATGAAATTTGGCACACAGATAGTTAATAACCAGGATTAGGATACTTTTTATCCCGATATTCCCACGGGATCGAAACTTATGTGGGTGAAATCGCGGGGCGCTGCTAGTGTTAATATAAGGTATTCCCCTATAGTCAATATATTCAATTAATTTTATGGGCATCCCCTGAAGCGTATGTACTATTTGAGTGCTTAATCATTTTTTTTAAAGTAAATTGATTAATGTTTAACAAAGACTAATTTTACGATGATTTCCCAATCACTTGGTGACAGAATGACTAAAGGATGTCTTTAAGTTGAGGTTTGAGTTAATTTACAAAATTTATCTTACCTCTGCATAACTCATAGCCTCATCTATACCGGGGAAGGCTCCCACTATTTCCTGCATCACACCCTTGCCCAGCCTCATAGCTTCTGTTTCCCCCTCAAAATATTCCTCAGGCAACTCTGTGAGCCCAACATTGGGGTCGATTTCCATTGCAAATAGGTTATTGAAGCCTTTTACTTTGGTTGGCACCTGAAATGTGAATAAAATCATACATTATTGCAGTAACAACAATAGAAATGTTGTTTCTATTTGATTTTGGGTTAAAAAATAAAAAAACCGCCCAAGTGCGAGTCGGACTCGCCCATGAAGGGTTCCGTTACGTTACGATTTATGACGTATTCGGTGGAAGTTTATATGGTAATGTACATCATATATTTTTTTTAGTTTTATCATTCTCTTATTTTAGAAGTTACAGGGGGGGGGGGGGACACACATTTTACCACTTTAGAAGTGTCTCTCGCGCAAACTATTCAGTTTAGAAAAAAATGATATTAGAAACCTCAATATCATTTTTGAAGACCTATCCATAGATACCCCACACGTATGGGTTTGATGAAAAAAAAAACTTGAGTTTCAGTTCTAAGTATGGGGACCCCCAAAATTTATTGTTTTTTTTCTATTTTTGTGTGAAAATCTTAATGCGGTTCACAGAATACATCTACTTACCAAGTTTCAACAGTATAGCTCTTATAGTTTCGGAAAAAAGCGGCTGTGACATACGGACGGACAGACAGACAGACAGACAGACAGACAGACAGACATGACGAATCCATAAGGGTTCCGTTGCCATTTGGCTACGGAACCCTAAAAACCAAGGAACTGGTTGCGTTCATCCTTTCCTTAGTAGATATTTGCTTTCAGAAAAAAAAAAAATGGTTGTCTCTGTGTATTTGTTTGTTTCATAGCACTTAAAATTGCACGTGACCTAGATTGTTAGTGCAGTCTAAATAGATACTTCGATGAAAATGTTATTAGATTGTAAACAATGTGATTTAAGTGAACACACAGAGACCAGGTTAACAAAAATAATTATTTCATCAGCTACTTATTTCTGCCATTGCCGCTTTTCCGTAGAAATCATGGTACCGACTTCCGAAATTGTTTTCAGTGCAATAATTGTACACAGACAAAACATAACCTACCTTGGAGAACTTTTGATCGAATGCATCAGAAATGTTATGAGCTGGATCAGTCGAAATAATGAGGACAGACTCCCGGACCTTGGCTAGTTGGATGGCCAAGCTGCAGCTAAAAACAAATAACACTATTGGATTTAATTGGATCTCGATGATATTACTCATTTTTGTGATAAATTGCATACCTGCACGTAGTTTTACCAACTCCACCTTTCCCCCCAACGAATATCCACCTCAGGGATTTCTGGTCAACCACATTTCTCAAGGAAGGTTCTAAGATGTCCAAATCTTTGTTTTCTTCCATTTTTACAGAGTAATTAATTTAACGAAATGATTTAGTGCACTCCAAAACAGCTCAACTCGAAAATCGTAAACGTAATTTTTTTGACGCAACGTGACGTGACATGCGCAAATCTGAAGATCCAATATGATTGTCACTGTCAAAATTAATGAACAATTACTCACGTATGTAGTACCTACATACCTGAATGAACTGACGTCGTGGGTTATTTAGTTGATAAAATAAAACTACATAAAACAAATTTTTGTTATTTGGTGCATCAAGAACTAGCGTCAAAGATATATGAAAAAAAATTGTCATTGGTTATTTTAAATAATTTTAAATAATAACAGCCGCACAGGTCGATCGGTCAGGTTAAGCTACGCTTGCCGCGGTTGGTCTATGGATGGGTGACCATCTTTACATACCGGGACCCCTCCGTGCCTCGGAAAGCACGTTAAGCCGTTGGTCCCGGCTGTCATTCGTAGATCTTTGACAGTCGTTACGGGTAGTCAGAAGCCCGTAAGTCTGACAACCAGTCTTACCAAGGGGTATCGTATTACCCAGTAACTGGGTTGTGGAGGTCAGATAGGCAGTCGCTCCATGTAAAATACTGGTATTCAGCTGCATCCGGTTAGACTGGAAGCCGACCCCAACATAGTTGGGAAAAAGCTAGGCAGATGATGATGATGATGGTTATTTTATAATACCATTTTTCTCACAGAATGATTAAGTATATAGTTGGACTTTAAGATTTTTCATAAAGTAGCAACTTTATTTCTTAAACGTCAAAACAATTCGGTATTTCGGTCGGATCTGTCAAGTTAAAATTGTAAAACTATGAATTCGATTTTCTATCAAAATAAATAATTGATGTTAATGACTGAAATGTGCAAGTTTATAAATGAAAATAATGCTCTATCGACTTTTCCGCGGTCGATTAACATTCAAGTTCTACATAGTGTTCACAATAATAGTAATCGCTTCGATATGTTGTTACTTTTTTCCGCCGATTTATCCTATTGCCCCAGTGACTTTGCCACCAAATCCTCTGCACCCTCGTTCTTCACGCCACTTGTCTAAGTTAATGACCGTAGTGTTCCGCCAGTTTGAGGATTTCGAAAATGACATCGCTGATAGCGTGCAGTCGTTTGTATCAGCGTTTCCTAATATGCCTGTGGTGGTAGTGTGTGAGAATACTCCTTATCCACCGTTCCCGTTCTCTCTAACGAACGAGACTCTACGAAATGTTAAAGTTCTGTCGTTAGAACTGAAGCTGAATGCTTCGCCGCAAGATTTCAATCCATTAACGCAAATATTTACTGAGTATGTATTGTTTGTGCCTGATTCAACGCGAGTCTCGCGTCGGGTGTTGCAACTCGCGATGGCGGCGGCTGCAGCAAGTCCCACACAAGCTGTAGCTATTGGTGTTGGCAACTCTCACTTGATATGCCAGCATGTGCAGTGGAACTATGCAGACTGGACCCTGCACTACAGTAAAGATGCTTCTGGAAAGATCTGTGATGCCGTACATGGTCAGCATGCACTACTGGTCAGAACTGCTGTTCTGCAGAAAGTACCGCAACCCTTTGCATTACCTTTTCCCGAATCTCTTTATCTGCAAACTGCAGTCAAAAATGTTAAGGTGGGTTAGTCTATCTGAACCAATAAAAATTGTCATCCTGCCTAAGCTAGTACTACATTATTTTATTGCGTTCATATTTTAGGTCCAAATATCAGATGGCAAGCTTGGCCCAGGTCGTGGAGTGCTGAAGACTCCAGGGGCAAAGCAGAGGGCATCTCGCCACATGCGGGACTACAGAGTGGCTCTATATAAGCAGTTGGGAGTGAAGGCAGTTGTCAGAGAAGATGGCAGAGTACAGTGGTTTGGCTGCAAAAGGGAGACACAGGTATCTCACAAGTTTATCTACTGAGACTATCAATCTTCATATGAAGTGCATAAACTGGCATCATAAAAACAAAAATGGCAATTGAGGTTTTTCTAGTTGACGGTTTAGTTACGTTTGCCATGGTTGTCCATGGATGGGTGACCATATTTACGTACCAAGACCCCTCCGTGCCTCGGACAGCACGTTTGGATCTTTGACAGTCATTATGGGTCATTAGAAGCCCGAAAGTCTGACAACCAGTCTTACCATGGGGTATATTACCCAGTAACTGAGTCGTGGAGGTCAGATAGGCAGTCCCTTTATGTAAAATACTGGTATTCAACTGCATCTGGTTTGACTGGAACCCAACCCTAACCATAGTTGGGAAAAGGCAGAAGGATAGAAGACGTACCATTTTTCCAAAATCTGTGAAAGCAGCTAACAATTAGTCGAAAAGTTAAGGACAGAGTCCTAAGAATGTTTTCCTGTACCTAGTTATAACAGTTAAGGTACTCTTAAACCAAGTGCACATTGCCTGTACTGTGCTTTGGTTCATAGAAAAAGTATGAAAGTTATGTATGAGGATTTTTGCAATACGTTGCGCTGCGGTGCGGCCCTCCCCACTCGTGCTAGCCTTTACTGCCCTGTCTCAATAACCACCTTGTAAAAGAACCATCAACATGTTAGCTAACACTTATACACTTCCCCCTATTTCCAGCGCTGCTACCCGTCAGTGCAGGGTACGCCATCCTACATGCTGTCAGGGCGCAACACGCCGCCATGTTGCCGCCGCAACATGCGCCGCGTCGCGGGCCACGTGTTGCGTGCATTATTGCAAGCCGGGGCGAGGTGCTGGCTCGAGACCACGTCGTTACTGGGGGCTGTTATGAGGTATACTTCGGTTCCAACTTCTAATTGACTGGATGGGTTTGCTTTTGCGGAGAAGTCAACACTAATCAGCAATGTCACATTCTTTATGGTAGAAGACCTTTACAAAGAAAGTTTACTCGAAGTCAACTCAGCGTATCGCAGTCCAGTGCTGGACATGGGCTTGTCTGTGGACGCGCAACATCACACTGTCTTCCGCCTTACGCATCCATTAGAAATAGTAAAAACATAATATTATATTATTTTATAAAAACACTACTGCTATAGGCCAACTGCTTCACTGAGACGTTGCCTGAGGTAGCTGCGCGGTGCGGGAGGGTGATAGTTGTCACAAGTTGACGAATCATTGAGCTCTCGCGGCACGTCACCACACCCCTCCCGCACCGCGCTGCTACCTCAGGCAACGTCTTAGTGAAGCGGTTGGCCTATAGTTTCTTTATTTTTTGCTGTGTGTTGTATTACCTTGTTTCATTCCACCTTCTAACAATATTATGTTACACTCCATGATACAAGCGTCTCATCAATCCTTATAACACTCACCAAAAACTTCCAGAAGCGACATCCTGCCATGGGCTGAATTCGTCGAAATAGGCATCCACGCTTCAGACGTTTCCCGCGTTTCCTGGCTACAACGAGGCGGCGCCGACGCCGATGGCTTCGTATGGGAGCGCGCAACCAAGGGACATTACTACAGAGTCGCCTACTCCGCGGCCAATCGCGTCTATGTGCTGATACTGCCGTTTACAGCCAGGAATGGCACCATGTGGCCAGCGGACTGGGTGTTGGCACATCAGAGGGAGTTCCCTGAGAGGCACTTGCATCCACTTGCACAGGTAATGTAATACAATACGTTTTATACATAAACCAAATCTGAAGGCAAGCTAGTCACAATCTCATCTCGGTGACAATCAGTGCTCAAAAGTTGTCAAAAATGTAGTAAAATTAAAAGTATTTTAGACTGATTGAGAGTGAGATTGCGAATACTCTTTAAAATACCAACCCCTTTCCCCCTCCCCCTCTTTAAATTACCCCTTTGTTGTTTAGCCGGTTCGATAAGAAGTCAGGTAAGACACTGTATTAATATAATTAATTTTGACCTCTTATGCATAGTTTTACTTACCTTTGCAGTAGGATAAGGAATACTTCAAAGTTGGCCAATAAATTACAGCCCACTCTCTCTCACAGATAGGAGGCTTGTGTCCCAGCAGTGGGAACATGATACGCTGATATGCAAGGCCAATAAATGGCGACACTAGAGGGAGACCTATAACCAGCAGTGGAAGTCTTTTAGCTGAAATGATGATGATGAAGCCAATTAATTGCTAACATGTCTAATAAATTAAAATGTATGGTCTGACAGATCACCTTCGCGGGCCGTCAAGCGCCGGCTCCGAACGACGCCAGAGCGTTCCTAGATCTGAAGTTAGGCGCAAACGCAGTGGAGCGCTGTGACAAACTTGGACCTAAACTACTCTATCCTTAAGTTTAAAATTATTTACACCTGGTTTCTGAATTGAGAATTTGAAGTTGAGAACTTTTCAAACTCGCATAGCATTACTTAAGGTGCATAAGTTTAATTTTAAAATTGCAAAAATTAATATTGAATTTCGCAAGCATTCGCCTTAAATAATGCTAAATTAAAATTTATCAAGTTCTCAGCTTCAAATTCCCAATTCAGAAACCGGATGTAAGACCCATAAAAACTTTTCAGCATAGCTATTCACAACCATCCGGCAGGCCATCGTAATGAAAACGACACATTTCGATAACCTGGGGGTCTACTCCGAAGTAGTATCGGCCGAATGTTCGGCCGTTTCCTGCTACGAAGTTACTATTTGGTTCGGTCGGTTCCGATCCTACACTCCTACACTCTTTCGAATATTGACTATGGTCCCGACCCAATTGAGCCGATCCGAACGTTTTTTCGCATTTTTCAATAATATTCGGTTCGGCCATGTGTCGGTCCGATCCGAACATTCGCACTTTGCACTTCGGAGTAGGCTCCCAGATCTTGCCCCCGACAGCAAACAGCTGTCGGAAAAATAGCGGTCGTCTATTTGATTTAAACTGAGAAAATTTTTGGGTTTAGGGCTTGTGAGCAGCGTTTAGAGGAATTCTACGATAACATTGACTGATCGTCGATACGGTACGGAAGCGTATCAAATGGTTGTGAATAGCTATGCTAAACATAGGGCTTGAAATACAAAAAGAACAGCTGCTATTTCATTATCAGATGGCAGACAATTCACAGCACACTCATTTGTCCGTTATAATGAACTGAGGGCAATTCTCGTAATTTTAAGAACGTTCACAGTCTCAATCTGTCAAAAATAGTTCTAATTTCCCTACATTTTTGACATTGACTGTCGCTGAGATGAGATTGCGACTAGATTTTGAACGTTTTTAATTACGGGAATTACCTTTCTAATGTTGCATTAAGATTTTTGTTTTCACCACACATGATCCACACGCAGAGCTTTTGTTCGCTGCTGCTTCGATTGCATAATGTTTGTCGTCTGCGATTATTTATAAGGGCCTGGCTGCTATGAAATAGGAAATATCATTGTAGCGGTATCTACGCCCTACATGCGAACAACGCGTCATACTGACGTCACGCAAAATCCTGCATCACGCAAGCAGAGTTTACCGCGCAATTAGGCATGTATACACCAGCCCGACATGATTCATCAAATGAAGATGAGATGAGAGATGATGATGAGAGATGAGAAGATGTTTTTTTTTTTTTTTCTTGAATCATGTCCTCAATCATGTCCTGTCATGTGTGTGAGGGAGGATCCTCACTTTTCTATGGAGGATGAGTAAACTTTACACCGAGTTCCTCATACCACTTATATCATTTTTGTTTTTAGTGCATTTGATGTAATGCCATTTTTTATTTTAAGAGTAATGCTTTTATTATTTTTAATTAACCATTTTTGAGTGAGTTGTTCAAATGTTCATGTAATGAATACTAGTCAATAGTTAAGAAGTCAGACTCGGGTATAGCTGTGTTTTATTTTTATATTTGTTAAATAATTAAGGAATTTAGAGAATCAGTATTCATTATTTGTTAATATTTCCTCTCAACATGTTAAAATTCTGAATCCAATCGTTTATAATTTAATTAAATATCCCGTCATATTATTATGACTATTATTATGTTATTGTCTTAAGGTATAAATTGCATTGACGTGCTGAAATGTACAAATTCATTTCACGAACGCGTCAGTTATTGCAATTTGTACCTTATTACAATGGCATAAAAGTCATATGACACGAGCTCGTGAATTGCAATGACTATACCAGATGTTTAGATAAGAATTATAGTGAAGAATTAGACTTTTCTAAAATTGAAAATTCTATACATCTTTGCATGTAAATACCCATTTATATTAGTATTTAAACATTTTGAAAGCAATCATCACTTTTAAATTATTGAAAAATATTTTGAGATACTTATCAATAAATAAAAATTGGATTAGAAAGAAAAAAAAATCTAAGATGTATAATAATTGGATCACAAAACATTTAAAAATAAGTAATAATAATATAGTTTTCATTGTAATTTTAATAACAAGAAAATTTTAAACATTCATTGTGATCTATTAGTCCAAGTGCATGTTAAATAAAAAAAAAAAGAATTTAGTGATCTCACACTATTCTAGTCGACAAAGTATTTCTTCTAACGGCACTTAGAATGGCCCATTATGGCCCATATCAGACAAGTACTAACTAGCCCACCAAGATAGACAACTAGGTTGAATGCGGCCTACAGTCCATTCACAGTTATTTTACCTCTGACAGCACCAACCCAATAGCAACCTTATCGTAACGAGAATAAAGAAAGCTATGATTTTGACAGACTTGTCAGCTGCAACCGAACAGCAACCTTATTGCGATGATTATAAAGATCACTGTGATTTTGACAGTGATACAAAAACAAAGGTAAAATAATTGTAGAAGGACTGTACTCGCCTGTTTGCCGCCTCAAGTCTGGCAGCTCTATTCGAATATAGCGCTGAATATGCGTAATATATTTTGTACAAGTTTCCTGAAAGTGGCACCGGTAACTGAAAAGTTGTGTGGAAATCGGTTGTCATGGTATGGGCGTGTGTTACGGAGCAATGAGGAAAATGTCGCGAGGAAAGTTTTGGAGTATGAATGTCGATGGCTATAAGAGTGGGGGAAGACCAAAGGAACGATGGATGGAATGTGTGAATAATAATATGGTTAGAAAGGGGGTGTCTGTCGAGATGGCGGCTAATAGAGAAGTATGGAAGAAAAAGACGTGTTACGCCGACCCCAAATAAATTGGGATAAGGACAGGAGAATGGTGAATTATGAAAATTTCGTTCTTCTCAAACTTATTGTACCTAGATTATAAGTGAACGATGTGGTCTCTTAATATTTGTTTAAGATGGATGCTCCAAGGTTGTATTTACAGAATTATAATCATTAGAATCAGTAATACAACTTGTTAAGTTAGCATAATCCTAAAATGTCAAGATTTCATGAAATAGTAATTCAGTAGGATTACTTGATCTTAGAGAGTTGTGTTGATGACTTTAATGATAATAATTCTGTAAATACATATTTGTTACGGCCGCGAATCATATTTTAATCAACGTACAACTTAGTACTGACCAGCAAATTGTAAAAAACGTAAGAAAATTTGAATTTCGCGGGCTACCTTGGAGTATCCACCTTAAACTTGTATGTAATTGTGTAGCCTCTGTTGGAGATCCAATAAATAAATAAATGAATAATACAATGACCCTAGGTCGATATTTGACAAATGCAATCTAGTCCAG
The DNA here is from genome assembly GCA_951799955.1 of Apamea anceps. Taxonomy (NCBI): domain Eukaryota; kingdom Metazoa; phylum Arthropoda; class Insecta; order Lepidoptera; family Noctuidae; genus Apamea; species Apamea anceps. The sequence goes on from OX637517.1 coordinate 7,333,606, forward strand.
CATCCTGTATCCAGCGCTAGACTGAAATAGCATAGGCATAATGAGCCTATAACATTTCTACTGCTGGGACACAGGCCTCTGGGAGGTAGTGGACCGTAATCCACCACGCGGGCCCAGTGCGGGTTGATAGATGTCACACGTCTTCGAATATTTGTTTCTAGGACATGCCGGTTTCCTCACGATGTTTTCCTTCACAGTGTGAAGAAAGAGTTCGAAATAGAGTAGCCGCTAATTGGACGTAGTTTAGCAGAAAGGAGTCAACCCACAAAAACAAAAAGTAATGTTCAAGTTATCGAGGTTTTAAGTTTTGGTGTGTATTGCTGCAATGATGTTGTATATGGAATATTTTGAAATATTGTCACTTATGGGCAAATATACCAATATTTTTATGAGTAAAGTTGTATTACACGGAATAACGCAATTTTCGAGTTATTGGGAAGAATATGGCTCGAGTCCTTTTTGCTTAAGTACATCCAATTGGCGATCGAGTGCTTCAAACACTGGATTGACATACTGGATCAATGTAAAACAGCCTTTATACTACCTGGGAGCTTACCACCAGCTCTTATCTAGCAGGGCAGAAGTTGAACTGAACTGCTTTTTTGTTCTATGACTTAGTAAAAAAAGCAATGCAGTTCAACTTCTGCCCTGCTATAAGAGCTGGTGGTAAGCCCCCTGGTAATGGTGGGAAGATGGTAAATATGAACAGGCTAGATCATCACATGGCATGCTCTTGTGTACAGGCCATTAAAGATGGCGACCATTTAAAATGGAGTTGTTTTGTTTTTGAGAGTTTATAAAATGCATTTTGAATTACGTGCCTTTAGCTTTCTAGGCACCTTTCATTGTATTAGTAATAAGTTATTATTTTGTTATTATTTCAAAGCTTTATTAGATTAATTATACAATTATGAGTAAAAACGTGTTTTATTTACTAACATAGAATTAAAATTAGTTGTCGTCCTCGAACTTCTCATCCACGACGCCCGTTTGGAAGGGCGGGTCACGCACCAAGCTCAGGAGTTTGTCCAGTTTCATAATCTAGAACACAAAAAATAAAAATAAATATTGTCTCTGACAGCCACGAGCACCAATATGTCAACACTTGGTAACTTTCAATTGTGATTTTTTCGTTAAATAACGAATGCAACGTTGAAATACGATACATTACATAAACCTATGGGTTCGAAAATGCTAAGTTCGTAACAACATAAAATTTCATTAAAAAATAAAGGAGTAAATCGCTTTTGAATAAAGCCGAGTGTATACATATTTTTGTTCGTGACTGTACATACGGTACGTCGAGTTCTACTGGGGGATTAGGATTACCATCAGCTCTTAAACGAGCAGCAGGGCAGAAGTTGAACTGCACTACTTTTTGGCACTAAGTCATAGAACAAAATACAGTGCAGTTCAACTTCTGCCCTGCTATAAGAGCTGGTGGTAATCTGGAACTCGACGTACCGTATGTAAGTTATTTTACCTCTGATTTTGCATCACTGTCCAAATCACTGACCTTTATTCTCATTCTGTCATTGACAAGTCAGCCAAAATCATTGTGATCTTTAACCTCGTTACAATAAGGTTGCTGCTGTCTGAGGTAAATTATCAGTGAACGGACTGTATATACAATATTGTTATTCATGATTCATATTTTTGTTACGTCGTGAATTTGTGATTAAACAATGTTCTATCCATTTTTGAGTCATCATTCGGATTCGAATTTACTTAATACCATATTTGTCAAAAATTTAATGAAATTATTAAAATAAAAAGAAAATTAATAAGATACTTAGGTACCTGTAATGTGCGTTGTTCAATTCCTTGAGATTTTTTGGGCGGTTTACACATTACTCTTAAATTAGGCGACAACTTCAAAACATGGCAAGTTCCCCTAAAAAAGAAACGATATTACTGTTAAAAATAATACAAAAAACTACAGAAAATCATAAAAAGTTGTTTTTATGAAAAAGTTCACTAGATGCCCCCAGAGAGATTTGAACTCTCGACCCCTGGTTTACAAGACCAGTGCTCTAACCCCTGAGCTATGGAGGCTACGTTAAGAGCGGCGAAATAGGTAATTGAATGCTGCGACAAGAATGCTAAAGCAGGACAGCAATATTTGATAGCATTTTCCATGCTTTTTTATTTATTAAAGTGTGTTATCGAATTAAATAATTGACTTCACATTTTATAGTAGAAAACAGATTTATACAAAATTTCTGATCACATAACTCGATCAATTGAATGGAACAGCTGATTCTTTTTCATGGTTTTAGGGAAGGTATATCCCATAGTAGGTAAAACTTGTTCGTATTGACGACTACAATGACCTCTTCCCCTTAAGAGGTTTTCCGATATTTAATAATATTTTGTATAGTTAATAATATGAATATGATTTACGTTATTTGTTTATGATCTATAAAAGTAAATAGGGACCTACTCACAAGTACTCAAGTTTAGTAGAAAAGATAAAAAAAATAATTGATTTTGTGTAAATCCACGTTACTTGGTATCTCCGCAGACGATGACGGGCAGTTTCGCGTTGAAGTCTAGTCTAGAGAGTTTTTTCGTCTTCTTGGAGACCACAGCCTGCACGCATATCGGCCGGTACTTGTCCACGTTCAGGTCGTATACATACACCTGCGGAAAGTGCGGAATGATTCGCATAGATAAGGGGATACCTACATCTTTTTTAAGAGGTTTGCTTATCAAAGGACACAATTCTAGGCAGCTACATACATAGGTAGGTACACATGTCCCGGAATTAACGCACACCACCAAAGACCCAGTTATGTTATAATCATAATACATACTTACATTGAATTTTTACTATTATGTATAAAATATAGTTTATTTAAAAATTAGTTATTCTGATTGTAGGAAAACGTTGTGGTCACATTACAAATCTACGCACGCACACAGCCGCACACGTAGGTACTATAAGGGTCTATCGATCCACGGAACAACCGCGGCAAGCGTAGCTTTACCTGATCGACCGATCTGTACGGCTGTTTTTACTTCAAACAAATCTATATCTCTTACATACGAGTATATGCGTTTTGTTTGTGTGGAATAAACTGTTTTTCTAATCCTTATTTCTATATTGCCGCCCGGCTTTGCCGAATCATGCCGACCTCTTTATTGAGCCCCGACCTCCCCTTAGTGACGAGTGACAGCTTGATACCCTACCTTACGACAGGAGAGTTCTAAAAGTAAAATCACCTGCCATTAAATGGAGAGCATATTAACCTACTTGTGAGACATAAATCGATCAGTCCGGCCGGATATTGCGATGTCGGTTTAATGGGAACGCTGAATGGAATGCTTTATTTTTAGACGGTGGGAAGATTTCCAATATGGTTAATTGTATTTATTCTGAACGGGGTCAGAATTAATAGTGCCTAAACTTAAAATGACCTATCTCTATTAGGTAGATAGATTCTAGTGTTTAGGATAGGCTATGACCTGGACATGGGATACTTTTTATCGCGGTAGTACATTCCTGTGGGACTGGCGCAGATATAGGGTGAGGGGAGTTCAACTGGTGCAGTAGCCCCCGTTGGGCTTCGACCAAACTGAGTCTTAAACTTTAAATTAGACATAAACATAGTTTTATAACCTGTATTTTTACTTTGTAGGCATACAGTATATTACTAAGATATAGATAAGTCGTCGTTGTACTCGAAAAGAGATAAAGGCGAGGGCTCATTGTTGGGAAGGTTTTTTTCACAGCCTTTTTTTTTGTGTGGGAAATCATCAGATGACTTCTCCCGCTCTGGGCTGAGCGGAAGGGCGTGTCAGACTTTTACTGACTAAAACCCACCCGTGTTCCTTCAGTTGCCTGTGCCAGGGGCCACCACGGTATCTCTTTCGAACAACCTGCGGCCCTGGCAGGGCTTTCACAGCCTGAGAAATCATTTGCCCCTCCCCTTGAGCGAAAACCTAGGTCGCCAGTGCCTGCCGTGGGATATTAATTTCCGACATCTATGCGTGCGAAGCTGCGGGAAAAAGGCAGTAAGTTATATTGGGTACACACGGCTCCACATCAAGCTATACGTTTCCAGTATAAGCTGATTGTACGAAAAACCTATACAATGAGAGGTCAGCTAAAACTGGAAATGTATAGTTTGATGTGTAGCCGTGTGTACCTTTCCATCAGCAGTGCAAGCTGCGAACACGGTGCTGGAGTAGGGCGCCCACTTCACGTCGCCGACCGGAGAGCCCAGCTCGAACATGAACAGGGGTTCACTGGCGAAAGGAGACGAAGATTAATTTGCACTAAATATGACGCATAAATAATTAAAAAAATAGAGCACACAATAAGAACTGGGGGAAAATAAACATCACATAGGAAGTGAATATTATGGTTCAGTAGCATTCGAGAATATAGTAGTCGACTGTTGGACATAACTTGGTCATACTGTCTGGTTTTTAGGTCTAGCAAGGAAGATTCTACCCTCTCACAGAGGAGGCCTGTGTCCCAGCAGTGGGAACAGTATAGGCTGATTAGGCAAAGGAAGATTCCTTTAACAGCGGGGTAATTGTGTAACACACTAACAGTAGCAATTGGCGTTATTTTGTCAATTCAACAACATTCATTGCGTTATTTTCGTTGCAGAGCAGACAAAATATTGTCGAACATAATTATGAGGCAACTAGCTGCGCCCCGCGGTTTAACCCGCATAAGTTTCGGTTTCGTGGGAATATCGAAATAAAAAGTATCCTATATGTTAATTCTGGTTATAAACCATATGAGTGCCAAATTTCATCCAAATCCGTTCAGTAGTTTCTGCGTGAAAGAGTAACAAACATCCATCCATCCATCCATACAAACTTTCACGTTTATAATATTATTAGTAGGATGGATTAGCTATATCCTTCAAAATGATTCAGACTGTGATTGAGAGTGTGTTACGTAATTAGGGTTCTGGTTTGGTTGAAGTTCGCAGAGACAGGCAGATGAGATTAAAAGAAAAGCTAAATACTCACTCCCTCCCATCCTCCCATATCTTCACCCTCCAATCTCCTGAGCAGGAGGCGTAGATGCTGTTGTTAAACTTGTTGTATCGGATCCTGTAGACGGGCATGTGGTGGCCTTGGACGGAGCGCACGTAGTTGCGGTTGTACTTCAGCGAGCAGGTGTGGATCATGCCGTCTTCCGTGCCCACCATGAAGATCTCCGGCTTCTCAGGGTGGAAGCAGATGCAGCTGCCGCAACCTGTGTTGAAAGTAAATCAATACTAATATTTTAAAATGGAAAATTATCTCTTCCTCATGTCTGTCTGTCGTTCTGTCTTCTGTCAGTCTGTCTGTCGGATTGTTTGTCGGTATATCTGTCGGTCTGTCTGTCGTTCTGTCTGTCTGTTGGTCTGTCTGTCGGTAAGTCGTTCTGTGTGTCTGTCGGTCTATCTACTCCCTTTTCAAGTTCACGTCTTAACGGCTAAACAGATTTCGATGAAATTTTGCACACAGGTAGACCATGACTTGGATTAGACAGGACGCTTTTTTCCGGTAGTAGGTACGTTCCGTTAGGATAATATCCGTGCTCCAAGCGACCGAAGCCGCGGGCTAGCAGCACTAAAAACTGACAGAAGATGATGGATCTTTCATGAATTAAGTAGTTCCTGCTCAGATACAAGTTTCTAACGCCTACTATTGTGCGTGCAGCTAACAAAATTGTGTTGATTGACCGAAGGTATAGCGTCTGACGTCTCTTGCAAAAGCTTCATCCTATAAAGTTTTATATGGATTAAACTTACTTACCCACATTCCGCAGTTTTATTCTATTAGCACTTTACATGAAACTTTAGCAGGACAGATCACGAGCAAGACCCTAAGCTAGATTTTTTAAATAATGAGTTGTTACAACTATGGATGGACTTACCTATTTTGTATAGCCATGATTAGAAAATTAACAACTTTATGTAATTCAAATAACTTTTCAAAACTTACAAATTCTGTGCTGCAAACGTTTATAATTATTCGCAAACATGAAGGTTACCGAAGTGCATGCCTAACTTTTCTGGTGTAGGTACCTGTACACAATCATATATAACCAGTCTATGACATTTTCCCACTGCTGGGACACAGGCCTCCTCTCTTCGAGAGGGGGTGGACCGTAATCCACCACGCGGGCCCAGTACGGGTTGGTAGATGTTACGTCTTCGAATTTTTGGTTCTAGGACATGCCGTTTCCTCACGATGTCATTCCTTCACCTTTTTAAGAGCAGTGGTGATGAAATTATTTACACAAAGTAAGCGCTTTTCTGGGTTCGAACCCACGACCTACGACTCGTAAGTCGGGGCTGTTAATACTGAGGCCACCACTGCTCTAACTCTGCTGCTCTGATTTAGCTGTAAGTTTGATAAAAAGCTCAGCTTACTGTTAACAGTGAGCATCGTGCCATCAGGGCCAGGTATGGGCGGCACATTGGAAGTCAGGGTGATGATGGTAGTGGCCTGCAGTTCTCCCGGCATCACAGCCCATTGGACCACGCGACCATCGCCAGAAATGGAGAAGAATGATGGCTCCCCGTCGATCAGGCGACGACCCCAGCGGATCTTTGGGAGGTAAGAAAAAGTTACGTAACTTGCGTAATAAAAGTATAGTACCTAATCATAAAATACTTTGTCGGGCTCAAAATTGAATACATATAAACTGCGGCTTTGCTGCTGCTTTATACAAACACTTTTACACGTCAATTATATTTTTTTGAAACTAGATGAGGTCGGCGTTTCCTATATGACTACTGACTGAGAAGAAAGACCGAAACAAATTCAGAGGTCACAGTCTCTTTTAAAGTCCAGACATAATCTTGGTCAGATCATGTGAAGACCATGTAGATTGGTGTCTGAAATGGTATTTCGAGGAAAGAACCACACAGATTGAGTGGACCTGTTCAGTCAGTGCTCGCATTTGTCAGTAATCATGCAGCTCAACTCAAAGCTTAAGGAGCTCAACGATTCGACGAACAATACCAAAGAATGGACATTTGGGTAGGCCGCATAAATTACTGAAACTGCCAGATCATGACAAGAAACTAAGTAAGAAAAAAAAGAGACAAAAGAAAATTGAGCCACATAGTTTTCACTTCACATTCACAATAATTAAAATAATAACGATGAAACGCATTCCTGTGTCAGTCAATCAAAATGATGAATTTCTGACACGAATGCTTTTTAAAGCTCATAAGATCAAAGTTTTTTTTATAAGCAATACAATTTTTTTCCAAAAATTTTTTTTAGCCTATACTGACTCACTGCTGGGCAAATGCCTCCCCCAAATCCTTCCAGGAACTCTTTGCCCGTGTCACCATAAACCAGCCCTCGCGGTACGCGTCCAGATCATCTCGTCATCTCTTTCTGGGCCGGCCTCGGCGGCGGCGGCGCCGTCCCTCTTCAGGCATCCATTGTGTGGAGATTCATTCCAAATGTTAAAAAAGTGTTGAATGCTCTCACCTCCCACACGATGTTGCTGTGTTTGTCCCGCACAGAATTAGATTTGTACTGATAAGCAGACTCCAGTGTTAACTGAGCGTTGTACACGCAAACGTTGCCGTCATACAGTCCTGTGACAAACAGAAGGAGAGATTAGGTTGCTATGTTAACTGATTAGTTAAGTTCTCATACGCGTTGACGGCTGCAGTTACCTCTGCCGTTGACACTTGTCACTCGTGTGAATGCACAGTTACCCTGTCCATTATGTTAACCGTTTATTGACATATGGAACTAGTGATTGCAGCAACATACAATACATTGATTCATTGATTGATACACGTACGGTATTATAATGTCTGTAAGAAGCCATAAATAAGATAATTCAATAGGATAGGGCAGTTTATATATTTATTTTATCATGCATTTTAAAGTTAACTTTTACGTTATCTGGAATACTTATGTTCTAAGACAGCTGTCAAAAAACGGAATACATGCATTCCAGCATACATCCATCCAATAACATGGATTGACACCCTTTAAAATGGAGTTGGATGTGACAGAACTGATGCGAAACGCTGATGGAAGACCCATGTTCAGCAGCAGAGCTCCTACGACAAATATTTTCATGGGTTGCTGTGGGTTCAGAAAGGTGCCTAGGGAGCCAATCCATTAAGATTCAAATGATAAATGATAAATGATTTTATTTTGTAAGTAGGTTTGTACAAACACTTTTACACGTCAATCATATTTTAAAACTAGATGAGGTCGGCGTTTCCTATCTGACTAGTCTGAGAAGAAAGGCCGAAACAAACTCAGACGTCACAGTCTCTTTTAAAGTCCAGACATAATCTTGGTCAGATCATATGAAGACCATGTAGGACGATGTCTGAGATGGTCTTTTGAGGAAAGAACCACACAGATTGAGAGGACCTGTCCAGTCAGTGCACGCATATGTCAGAAATCGTGCAGCTCAACTCAAAACTTGGAGCTCAACGGTTCGACGAACAATACCAAAGAAAGGACATTTGGGTAGGCCACATTAATTACTCAAACAGCCAGACCATGACAAAAACTAACAGAACAGAGAGAAAAATAAAAAATAAAACGACCCACATAGTCTTCACATTCACAATAATTAAAATAATAGAATACTTTACAAAGTAAGCAAATGTCATAGAATATATCAAATTCATTAATGTCAAAATGTATATAAAAAAAACAACATCAAAACAAAATAAAAACATTCAATAAGTAAAAATTGGAAGCAGCTTAATCCCAAGCCTTTTTGTCCTCGATATAAGCCTTAACGGTATAAAAGGCTTTCTGGCACAACTTACGTTTAATGAATGATTTGAATTTATTAAGGCTTAGATCTTGAACGGGGCTTGGAACTTTGTTGTAGAAGCGTATACATTGGCATCTGAACGAGCCACCTATTTTCTTGAGCCTTGTTGTAGGTACAACAAATTTGTGTTTGTTTCTAGTATTTATATCATGTATATCACTGTACTTTTTAAACAATTTTATATTTTTATGGGCATATAAAAGATTTTCATAAATATACTGAGAAGACACAGTCATAACATTAATTTCTTTAAATTTGTCTCTGAGCGAGTGTCTCGGACTCAATTTATAAATTGATCGAACAGCTCGCTTCTGTAAAACAAAGATAGTCTGAATATCAGCGGCATAATAATTTGTTAATAGATACAGTTTATTCTATAGTAAGTGAGTGTTAGCTTAATGATACTGTTAGGCCCTTTATACACGGCACGGTTTCTTTACGGTACGGCCGTAAAAAACATGTCTGGCTACATGTTTCCACAATGATCCACACAACACTGACGACCGTGCCTACATACGGCGAATAAACCACACCGTAGAAAAACGTGTCTGTCAACAAGCTTCCAGTGATCCATACAACACTGAATCTTCGTAAAACAATCATGGAATATCTGAATAAACAGCGACCTAACCCGGTACCTCAAGATGGATGTTGTAAACACAGTAGTACAAAAATATGCAGGACACTGATCTCGTGCGAAGACTAAAAAGGGTAAAACCTTTTTGAGTTTGTTTAGTGCAGTGTGAGTGAAGCTAAACTACAGTGCAAGTGCTGACTATTATAAAGAACACGTGAATCAAGTGTCTTCCCTTTAACATAGTTAATAATAAAGACGTTATTGGACGATTTCCTAATTTTATAGTTACGCTAAGTAACTATAAAATTAGGTAATAACATAACAACATAAACTGCTAAAGTTTATGTTATATTAAAATTACTTATTAGCTAATAGGCTAGATTGTGTTAACATTAAAAAAAAAAATGGAAATCTAAACCAAACAAAAACATAGTAATCTAGTGATTCATCGGTAATAAATACACAAACGTTACGTTTATACAATCGTTTAAAATTATGAGATATATGATAAACAAATCACCGTAGTGTGTTTTGTATAATGCTGTAAAACTGTAATGTGAAGTTATTTTTAGGTGACAACTGTTTTATATCAATTTATCAAAGTAATACAGCGTTTAGATTGTGTAGATGTATTAAACAGTTATTGTAAATTACACTGGGAAGCATCTATCCATCTATATCTATACTAATAATAAAGCTGATGAGTTTGTTTGAACGCGCTAATCTCTGGAACTGCTAGTCGGATTTGTAAAATTCGTTTCAAGTTTGATAGCCCAATTTTTAAGGAATATTATAGGCTATTTAACATCATGCTGCAACCATTAGGAGCCGAGCAAAGAGAAGAAAAGCTGCATCCGGTTAGACTGGAAGCTGACCCCAACGAAGTTGAATGTGTGAACCAGGTGCAATAACTCCTCCTTTAGTAGGTGAAATTACCCATAAATATGAATAACTTTTATAACAGGAGCAGCTATGAATTGTAAGAAACATTTGTTTCATACATTTTACATAAATATGAATTATTCTTTACTATAGGGTTCCGTACGTGAAAATGAAAAAACGGAACCCTTTTAGGATCACTCGTGTGTCAGTCTGACCGTCTGTCACAACTTTGCTCCGAATCTACTGGACCAATTAAGTTGAAATTTAATGCACATTTGAATTTCTGTGACCCAAATACAGACGTGTAACGTAAATAAATTAATTTTGAATGGGGGATCGTACGGAACCCTCACCATGCGAGTTCAACTCGCACTCGCACTGTTTATATTTATTCCTTTACTCGCGATAACATCTATAAGAAATGAGGGCAACCGATTTTATGCGTACATTTTCTATTAGGTCAGAGTACATAATCAGCCTAACAATGCACCACGCGAGCCCAGTGCGGATTGGTGGATGTCTTCATGTCTCCCCTTTTCTGGTTCTAAGACATGCCGGTTTCCTCACAATATTTTCCTTCACCGTTTTGATAGCAATGGTAATGAAATTAAAATACACAAAAAATCCTCAACAACGTAAATAACGCAATTAATGTTGTTGAACTGTCAAAATGAAAGCCATTGCTTACTAATTACCCCGCCGGATACTTACCAACACAAATCAGGTAAGGTATTTCCCGGTACACATCCAGGCATATAACTGGCGACTCTGTGATAACGGCGTACTCGGGGTAAGCAGGGTTCTTGATGCTGTACAGGCACAGGCACCCAACCTTCTGCTGGCATGTAAAGTCCACTGTTGAACAAGTATTGAGTATTACATATTACATACAAATAAATAAAATTGAAGTGTCTGTTTGAAATGTCAAATTAACAGCATTTTTACTAAATGCATATGAAAGTAGATACGGTACAGTCACGAGCACTAATATGTCAACACTTGGAAACTTTCAATAGCGATTTTTGCGTGAAATAACTAAAACAACAATGAAATACGACACATTGCAATAACCTATGGGTTCGACAGACTGTTCGTAGTAACATACAATTTAATTAAAAAATTAAGGAGTAAATCGCTTTTGAATGAAGCCAAGTGTATACATACTTATGCTCGTGACTGTACCATAACAATTTTTTTCGTCAGTCTTTCTCTTTGTTCTGCTTAATCTCCAAAACGGCTGGTCCGATTTTGATGAATTTTGGTATGGTATACTTTGAACCCTGGGGAAAGACATAGGCTGATTAACGACATACCACGCGGGCGGAAGCCATTTGGGGAAAAACTGATCCTAGGTTATGACAATCTATCAATTGAAGCTGTTGTCAACTCAAAGGGTTGTTTAAGACCAGGGTAGCGGGATCGTCCGAAAGGGTTACCGCTGCCCTGGTACATAAAGGGCTAAGGAAGGAACACGGGTGGGTTTTAAGTCAGTAAGAGTCTGACATTCCCTTCCGCTCCACCCAGAGCGGGAGGGGTCATTTGATGATTTCCCATCCTCAAAAAAAAATGGTTGTTTAAGACAAATCCCAAGACTGCGAGCATCGTTTATTTGATTAAGAAGAGTCGATATTAAGAAGTGACGCGACTATTCGAGCCAGTTTGAACACCTCCGTACAAGATAGGACCACGACACGACGTCACATCGCGGCACGTTGCGACGTCGTGTCACGATGCGATATCTGCCGTGAAAATCTACGATGTGCATTGTAAAAACTCACGACACTACGTCGCATCGTGGTCGTCGCAGTCGTGCCGTGCCTCTTGCACGGCACGTCTCGGTGTGTCGTGAAAACTGACGATATGATGCTGCTTTCATATTTTTATCATTGTAATCTTCTTCTGTTTTGTCCCATAGCACGGGACGCTCTCCCACTAGGGATATTAATTCATCTACATCAATGTCGCGTGTCATCCTTGACTATTGAACATCAAATGCGGCACCGGCGCAGGATTGCATCGTATCGCATTTCCTTTTATACACTATAGTTTTTCTCCTTTATACAGGGTCGCAGGGAATATGACGAGCAAACTGTAACCATGAATTCAGCCCCTGATTTTAGACCCCCTAGCATAGTAATATATCGTCGGTTAACAGCAGAAAAGTGCAATAGGTGCCTACGTATGGAATAGCAAATATTTTTATTCCAACGAAACATTTCAACGCAGGTTCAGAATCATGTACTGAATCCACGGTAACAGGTGTCGCGTCGATGTCTCTGCCACACTGTATACAACATAGGACCGGAGAGTTCCTAAAAAGACACATTGGCGCCGATTCCCTTGTTCACAAACTATACTAAGTTTAAGTTAAGTGCATCCTTTTCTTTCTATTTCATTAAGAAAAGGACAGAAGATAAATATTAGTTCAGTCCTGTCAAATTAGTCAGTGCCTGACGAAAATTGGCGTATTTTTAGTAGCCATGTTTTTAATCTCGTCTAATTTGTCTATGGAGTATCTTACACAGGACAGGATAGGACTAAACAAATATTTATCTTCTGTCCTTTTCTTAATGAAATAGAAAGTAAAAGATGCACTGAACTTAAATTTAGTTTAGTTTATGAACAAGGGAATCGGCGCCATTTTCTCAAAGTTTTCACGACGCGTCGTTTGTTGGCCCAGCTTTACCATGACATACCACTCTTCCCGTCGGAAACTTGTCAGTCTGCAGTTGAACTCGAATCAGTGGTCATCCTCTAGTGGTTGAACCGTTCCCACTAGACTCAATAAGATGATTACTCTTTCGGCAAACTGTTACATTCAATTGAGGAAAATGTGCTCGAACCCTCCACCATTTTGTTGTGTTAAAGCCCGTATTATAATATCGCCCTTGATTTGGCACAAGGGACATTGGGGGAATTAAATGATATAGCAAGGACAGAAGTACGGATAATAATATCAGCCTATTATTGTCGCACTGCAGACTGCAGGGCCTCTTCTCAAACAGCTTCTCTTCTCTCTGCTTTTCTTATGCTGAGCGATGGCCGTTTTGCGTGGATAAGGTGCATGTTTTCCCCCCAACTTGTTACTTTTTAGGGTTCCGTAGCCAAATGGCAAAAAACTGAACCCTTATGGATTTGTCATGTCTGTTTGTCTGTCTGTCTGTCCGTCCGTATGTCACAGCCACTTTTTTCCGAAACTATAAGAACTATACCGTTGAAACTTGGTAAGTAGATGTGTTCTGTGAACCACATTAAGATTTTCACACAAAAATAGAAAAAAAAAACAATAAATTTTGGGGGTTCCCCATACTTAGAACTGAAACTCAAAATTTTTTTTTCATCACACCCATACGTATGAGATATCTATGGATAGGTCTTCAAAAATGATATTGAGATTTCTAATATAATTTTTATCTAAACTGAATAGTTTGCGCGGGAGACACTTCCAAAGTGGTAAAATGTGTCCCCCCCCTCCCGTAACTTCTAAAATAAGAGAATGGTAAAACTAAAAAAATATATGATGTTCATTACCATGTAAACTTCCATCGAAAATTGGTTTGAACGAGATCTAGTAAGTAGTTTTTTTTTAATACGTCATAAATCGTAAACCGCAATTTACCTTTCATTCAATCAACTCAACGGAACCCTTCATGGGTGAGTCCAACTCGCACTTGGCCGCTTTTTTTGTGTTTGTGTTCTTTTGCTGCGTCATGTTTCCCGCAAATAAATATATTTTCTTTCAGAGCAGGCACGAGCACTGATCATCACGCTTACAATTATCCAAGCCCAGGTTTCCTCAAGATGTTTTTCCTTCATCGATGTCAGTAATGTTTTAGATAAACTCAGAAAGTATTTAAGAACTGAATGAGACACTTTGGTACTTGCCTGGATTTGAACTCACAACTTTGTGCATGAGGGGCTTGTGGCTAAGTAATAAAAGCCGCACGGGTCGATCGATCAGGTTAAGCTACGCTTGCCGCGATTGGTCCGTGGATGGGTGACCATCTTCACATACCAACCCCTCCGTGCCTCGGAAAGCACGTTAAGCCGTTGGTCCCGGCTGTCATTCGTGGATCTTTGACAGTCATTACGGGACGTCAGTAGCCCGAAAGTCTGACAACCAGATACAGATGATGAACTTCGTGCATGAGAGGCGAGGCCATTGGGCCATCACGACGATAGAAGTAGGGATAGATGGTGTTAATTCAAGTTGGTTTTAACCAGCAGTGATGTATTGTCTTTGGGTGATTTCAAACTAAGGGCAATGTCACTATTTACGCTACTCTAGAGCATGCTACAAAATTTCAAATTGACAATTTCACAACCATATTTCACGGTCAGTTAACTATTTAAAAATAAATGCGTCGGATGCGACGGTTAAAAAAAATGGCGCTGACGAGTATAGAGTATGTATATTTTTAACGTGTTGGTAGTTCACATTAAATAAAACCATATAAAGATATCGTTTATACTAATGACCGAACCCAATAACCTACTGATGTTAGCCAGTATAATCATTAACTGCCAGTATAATATAATCAAACGGATCGCTACTGATATAGGTTGTTGGGACGTTAAAACCAGACATAGATAGGTTTATCTACCTCCAGTATGCCAAACCTGGTGATAGAAAGGTAATTGGGTTCGGTCGTAAGAGGTGTGTAAGGAGTTGCCCACTTCATTAAGAACAAATTACAAACAAACGAGGAGCCAAAAATACGTATGTTTATATTAAAATTGTGTCGGAACGTGACCTGAAATCGTGTAAGATCGGCCATTTTCGGCCACCTTCGACTCTCATTGTTGCCAAAGAGACGTTCGTAATGGACTCGAGTGTCGGTGTTCAGCACCTATATTGACTAACCGGTGTCATCTCAATTGCTTCCTATTCAAATTGTGAGGCGAAACTGTTTTGGGACAATGTGTGAGACAAATGGTCTTGAGAGTTACTGATGATTTATATGAAGGCATATAATGTATTTGAATGTGCTAATGAGATGGCAATAATCTGATAGATTTTTGTATATCTTTGATGGTGAGAGTCAATGATTCTTTAACTTGAATTGGGAAATGAAGTAGGGTTAAGTATTATGTCTATCTATTAATTCATTGCCTGATGGTTACTTTGTATGTATTAAACGGCTAAACAGATTTTTAGCGGTATCTAAAAACGCCACATGCGAACTACACATCATACTGACGTCACGCAGTATACTGCATCTTGCAAGCAGAGTTTACTGCGTAACTAGCATGTATACAACGGCCCGAGATGAATCATCGGGCAGTTGCCCGCCAGACGCAACACCCATATGGTCGGAGGATCCTCCCTTTTATGAGTATGAGTGAACTTTACACCCTGTTCCTCATGCCTCTATATATTCATTAGTATAGTTCGTGTCAAAGTTTAAGGCGGCACTAAAGTGCGCTACTCACTGCGCAGTTACCCTCGCTAACAAATGAAATTGTTACTGCGCAGCGACTCGCCCCATGTTCCGAGCCGCCATACATTTTGAATCGGGCTGTAAAGTACATGTCGCTTTAACTTACAGGATCCATAGGCAACAGCAAACAAGTCCTGGTAATGTGGGTTCCACTGGATGTCGCAGACAGCATGGCTTCTCATAGGGTCGAACTGGAACTTCCACAGAGGCAACAAAGATCCCATGCCTTCACGGAAATCGTCTGATGGATCGTCCCAGTAACGGTAGTCTTGAGCTGGGTACGAAATGATTGAATTGTTAGAAACAGGATGTAAATAATATTTTTCTTTCTTTAAATAAAGTATGTAATGAAAACTGTTGTTTTTTGGGCATTTTTGTAATAATCTGCCGGCGTCTGTGTTCCCTTCCACATTTAATCCGTCTGCCTTCAAAGCAAGAGTGAACAGGCATCTTCTGGGCACTCTCGTTCCACCATATTCCTCGATCGAGGACAAGAGCAATTTTTTTTAAACCATCTGGAGCTTGTTTCAAGTCGGTCCTTGCAATTAAACTTTTCATTAGAATCTCAACACAAAATTTGATAGAATAGACTTTTCCTTGCGTCCAGGCCCGCTTGCACCACAAATCACTAAATGCGTTTAGCGCTGAACGTATTTAAAGCATCTTTCTATTTCTGCGAATCGTTCGAAGATGATAGACATAGCATGATGGTTTAAATTCGTATAGTGTATTATTTTTGTGATTTGTGGTGCAAACGGGCATTAATGTTGTTGTGGTCGGAAGAGTGAAAAATATATTTCAGAATATATGTACAACAAAACTTGTGCTGTTATATTTAGGCTCAAAAATATAAATAGTTATTATGAAAATATATTCCTAATATTTCCTATTTTCTTATTTTCCTTCAGTTTCTACCTCGTTTCATGTCCAAGGGAAGATATTTTTATCATACAAAAAGCTACGATACCGATGTCATCGTAGATGTTCTGGTTGACGAGTCTCTCGAGGATGGCCCAGGCCTCCCGGATCCTCTGCGCCAGGAGCTCGTCGTGGATCTGCTGCTCCGTCTTCGCATGTTTCGCTTTCTTCTTCCGCAGCTGTGTTGGTTACAAACATTTTTATGAGAAAGAGGTAATTGACAACCACGTCTGCCGCAGGCTAGGAAAATCTAGCATAGTGTCCAATTCAAAAGACTGTTCTGCACCCTAATTGTGTAACACACAATCAATCAGAATCGGTTTCAATTTGACAGTTCAACAACATTCATTGCGTTATTTACGTGTTGAGCACACATATTTTTCGAACTTATGAAGCAATGGATTAGCAATTTGCTTTAAAATGATTCAGATTCCGATTGATCGTGTGTTAGGAAATTAGGGTGTTGTTTGGTGCCCTAGCACGATGATCTAGCTAAAGGTGACATTGGTCTCTTTTGGCTAGGGTCAGGTACAATGAACAGAATATATTACGATATTTTCTCACTTTTCGCCCTAGGAGGACATGTAATGACGTTATTGGTGTTGTTCTTAAGAAAGGTCAGGTGCGTCGTACACACAACCGGCGTGCGTGTATGACCAGTGGAATGAACGTAAAGGAGACAAAAGGAGTATGTAAGGATCATTGCAGGTAGCGTTCTGTAGTTTCTGCTTAGCCCCATGAGAAAAAGCGTAAGTTTATATATGTATTTTCTAACTGGCATAATTTCTAAAAGAGCGCTGGCCAACTAATGCATGTTAAACTAGAAATATAAGGTATTTTTAAACCGTCTAGAATAATCTAAATCAAGGAATATCACAGCATTATTATTTACCAATTTAATATTGAATAAAATATTATTATTATTCAACTGATTACTTTGAACCGTGTTTACGCTGGTCTGTATTCAACATTAGATAAACAGAACAAGCAAGTACACTAACAAGTAGACGTTGAACTAATATTTATTTAAATATATTATTGATACTAATATGTTGTACTTGGAAGCGGTACGTGGAAAAGTACCTACTTACATGATACTCCTACTTTCTAGTTCAAATGGAACAAAATACACGCTCCGGCGCATAAAAGCAAGATAAATGATAAAATATTCACATTTTGGGTTCAATGTGCTAATTCGTAGATCTAATGCAGGACTGTTGATCATGATTTATGGATTCTTTGTGATCTTTACTGATCAGAATGTAACATGTAGGGGTTTATTTATAAACGATCATTAAAGTTAAGTGACGTTTAAGCGTCAAAAATTTATGGTTATAGACTCGCTAAACACTACTTAACATTAAGCAACATAATAAGCCTATAATGTTCCCACTGCTGGGACACAGGCCTCCTCTCTGTGAGAGGGGAGGGTTGGTAGATGTTACATGTCTTCGAATTTTTGGTTCTAGGACATGTTGGTTTCCTCACGATGTTTTCCTTCCGGTGGTGATGAAATAATCACAAAGTAGAGCGCTTGTCAGGGTTCGAAACTACGACCTACATCGCTGTTGCCTCTGGGCCACTAGTCCACCACGGCTCTACTCTGTGCTACCACTGCTCTTTAAGCAACGTACCTAATGTATAAAGGGTGTAATGTTTCGTCCGGTCTGTTGCAGGGTCTAAAAGTCCGTTTGGAAAATGATGCAACGCCATAGGTAACACGTAAAATGTAAGGAAGACTGACTGGGTAGGGTTGTAACAATTTTCCGTGGAGCGCCCAAGCGCTGGTATTGTGGCTTTACACAAAGATTAAAAACATTTGAGGTAAAAGTCTTATCATTTAACTATAAATAGATATCAAAATCAGAAGCATAACGAAG
This sequence comes from Apamea anceps, assembly GCA_951799955.1. Lineage (NCBI taxonomy): Eukaryota > Metazoa > Arthropoda > Insecta > Lepidoptera > Noctuidae > Apamea > Apamea anceps. The sequence goes on from OX637517.1 coordinate 7,352,089, forward strand.
TTAAACGGATTTATTTTGTCGTTTAAAAGTGAGAGTATGCGACTGTTATAATCGACGGCAAGCCAAGGGCGTTTGGGTGTAAGTGAGCTTACCTAACGCGTAATTTTTTTGAAAAATTTGTTTTGATACAAATGTTATACTTATTTATGATCATTAATGGAAAAACATACATAATAAATGCCGCTAAACAAATCAAGAACAAATAATATTACCCTTTTAGGCTTCTCATCCTCCTTTTCCTTCAATTTCCTAGCGAAGTCTTCCTGGTAGTAGTCGAAGATGATGCACTGCAGCGCCGTGGCCCCGTAGTTGGCTCTCGGCGGCGGGATCGTCTGTGTGTCCACCGACTACACACAACACATAAAGATTACGTCTCGTTCAGATGTATTTGTGGAGCAGCGTGCGCGGCGGCCGCCCGTCTACATTCTGTACCTACCGTAAGTAATTCCCGGTGTGAATTGAAGTAGAGTCGGGAAGAAAGTTTTGACAAAAGAAAAAGGATTTTTTAGTGTTTGTGGTGTTTAATAACAACGGTAGTGAAGATGTTTTAATTAAACGTGAGTATACAACTAGTCTGAAATGTATGTTGGTGTAGTATTTTAGTGAATGTTTTGTATGTTCAAATCTATCTACGATCTACCTACGTAGCAGTGTGAGTGTTATTAATAAATACGCAATATAAATGTCGGTCGATACGTTTATTGAAGATATGGTTATCTTTTGCATGTAATTTAGGTACTTATCTAATGAAAATGAAGTTAAAAGATAAAGTTTTATGAATGATGATTAAAAAGGCGGCGTAGTAATAAAAATATGTTTATAATTACTTTTCGCTGTAAGTGGCGTGGAAATGAAAAATATAGATAGTGCGTATTAGTAAATAGTTAGTACCTACGTAGGTGGTTATATTCTCCCTTTGTGTATTAATAAGAATACGGTACACATTATATGTCAATAAGTAATTAACACATAATATACATAAAATTGGAAACTTGTGGTCGCTTGTATGGGGAAATGCGGTCATTGTTATAATTATTTGTCATAATAAGAAGTAATATATTCTGTTATCAAAATTAAATCATCATCATCATCATCTGCCTAGCCTTTTCCCAACTATGTTGGGGTCGGCTTCGGCTTGTTATCAAAATTAAATGTAGTACAGAATAGAGTGGAGTGCCAACAGTCTGAAAAATCAAATAAAATTTCTATTTATTTTTTATTTATGTATACGCTGTAAAATACATCCGGATGCGACGTAATAAAGTCATTGTCATTATTATAAAGTGTATAATTCTGAATAGGTAACGATAAACAATGTCTATTTTTCGCTTTCTATGAATGGTGCCAGACCAAACACAGACATGACAATAATAATAGTAAAAAAGCTTATAAAAAACTTAACGCGCTTTTTCTCGATACTCGCTAAACAGACTGGTTGTTTATCGATACGATCGCAAAGTTATTTCGAGTATGACGGTATGTCCGAATTTTCTCGTGAAATTCAGCGTATAATAAAAAAAAGGAAGTAAGAATAGGCCCAGATGGAGATGGTGGGGTGAGCTAGGCTCCTTTTAAAAAGGCTTGGTCCAAAATTGCATTAGTGCGGGAAAAATGGAGAGAGGGAAGGGAGGTATTTGGTTAGCAGTGCAATGCAAGGCTTGCAATAATAACAATAATAAAACGTCCACTACTGCGAGATTTGCAGTCTCAGGAAATATATCTTTCAAACTACTTGTTAGGTATTGCAAATGGCCACATTGACTGTCCTGAACTCGTTGCTAATCTGTCATTACGCATGAATCTGATAGTATTACGTCAACGGCCAATATTGAATGTACCTTTCGCAATGACTAATTATAGGCGGAATGTTTTCTCAATAAGAATTGCACTTAGTTTCAATAGGCTTCCTTGGGACCTTAATGTCGACTTGTTTTGCACCAGCAGTGTATCGACCTTAAGACGGCTTTTGGCAGTCTTTTTTCTTGGATAGTTAAATTATCTACTCTTAACTAATCATATTACTTTTATGAACTTTCTTTTTTCGACTTTTTTCCCTAACTATGAGTGGAGGTTTGTTATTAGCAATTTTTTAATATTAAATTCTTCATGTCATTGGTTTGTTAGTCTGTAAGCCTTCTTTAAAATATAATAAATAAATAAACTGACGCGGGGATGCACCGAGATGTGGTCTCCTTGGCGAAAGAGAACCGGCGCAAATGCAGTACCTACTAGATATATATATACTACCGATCGTAAGATATTGTGGTGACAGATCGACGAGAGCATCGTGCAATCACTGTTGATACCGCCGTCCATGACGAGAATCTCGTGAAAACTAGGAAAGATAAAAAAATCAAGTATCTTGACTTAGCACACGAGGTTCTCGACATGTTGGTTGTGGACTCTGCAATCATTGTACAAGTAATCGTTATAGTAAATGGCCTAATAGCAGAGAGTCTTAGGGCCGACATATGTAAGTACACGGACTGCTCGAGCAGTTGTTTCAGCTTCGTTTTTTGATAAAAATATTTAAAAATGTAATTGTAATAATAATAAGTCTTATAAACAAATCAAGTATCTTGACTTGGCTCGCGAGGTTGTCGACATGTGGCATGTGGACTCAGCAATCATTGTGCCGATAGTCGGGACAGCCTATGGGTTAATAAACTCAAACTCAAACTCAAACTCGACCTGACCGCTGGTAGCTTGGAACCTGTTCCCGATACCGGTGGGCTACCATTTTTTATATTTTTACAAGCTTTTATATAGTTTCACCTGTCCCGATGTTTGTCTGTAATCAAATCTTGCAAGTTAAATTCACCACTTCACCACTTCCCGGTTATCGATTAAACGACACAACCCCATCGAGTTTGGACTCGTTTGATCCGTCTTGACGAGTACTTTGGTGCTAGATGGTAACCAGGGTCTGATGATGAAAGCTGGAAGGTGGCCATAGGAACTTGGTAATTAAACGATACAACCCCATCGAGTTTGGGCTCGTATCATTTATCTTGACGAGTACTTTGGTGCTAGATGGTAACCAGGGTCTGATGATGAAAGCTGGAAGGTGGCCATAGGAACTTGGTAATTAAACGATACAACCCCATCGAGTTTGGGCTCGTATCATTTATCTTGACGAGTACTTTGGTGCTGGATAGTAACCAGAGCCTGATAATGGAGCTGGAAGGTGGCCATAGGAACTCAGTAATTAAGCGACAACCGCGTCGAGTTTGATTCGTCTTGATGGGTGGACCGTTTTCGATGGGTGGTGAGTGGTGGTGGTTTGGTGGACGTGAATATGTGACCCCATCTTTGGGAAAATAAGTTCGTTCGTTCGTTCCGTTTATTATGAATGTGGATTCTATCTTTGATTAGATGGATGACCCAATGCCAAGGTGAGCACGTGCCGAGGGCTGAATGGTATGAGGGTATATAAACATGTCACAGGTTACTGTTATTAGTATTAACTCATTTATTTCACATCGATGGTCCTAGTTCATCATCTGTGACTGCAAGTGACAGCTATGTGACGAACCCAGCAATGCATAAATATGTAAGCTGTCACGCCCTTTATGCCTGGAGGCTTTTATTTAGGTAGTGAGTTTTTATTTTTATTTTAATTAATTATTTTTTAGCTTGAGTACGTATAGTTTTTATTATATTTGTTGGTATATTGGCGTGGTTAGCTGACATAATATGGCAAATAATTTAAGCTTCTTGTAATGTTCATTACTGTACATAGGTTCCTAGTATTGTATACATGCAACTATATTCTAACTAAACAGACAGTGTGCTGCTGGGGAGTTTGTTCCGCCACTTCTTCTTCCTAGCGATAGCACTAGGAAATGGCGAAGGGCGGGCGTTTTTGGGGGACTGTCTTTTGTAATTTTGACGTTCGAAAAGTGCTGATTCTCAGCCTAATTTGATTAAATGACTTTTGATTTGATTTGTCATATCGCTAACGTTGCGCCTCAGGGTAAGTACTAGGGCAAACCCTGTTGTACTGAAGCCCTTATCCCCCTACAGTGGACCTCTGGGGGATGGACCGCTTTTGTCCTATACTCGTGGGAACAACATGAACAAACAAAAATATTAAAAAGTTAAAAATAAAATTAAAAGAAAAAAACCTTTTTAAAAACAAGCTTTTAATTTAATTTTTTTTTAAATCTTTTGTTTACTCATAAAAATATTTAAAAATGTAATTTATAAGTATTTAAATAAAATAAAGGAATAATAAGTCTTATACATATAGTGGTGATAGATGAATTAGCGCGCCGCGCCTTAATATTGTCGATATTACCATTACGCATGACGAGAACTTCTTGAAAGCCGAGAAAGAGAAACAAATAGCTCGACTTGGCATACGAGGTGCTCGACATGTGTAGTGTTGGCTCCGGTATCTTTGTGCCGATTGTCCTAACGGCCAATGTTCTGATCGCCGAAAGCCTCGATCAACAGCTCGCAAGCCTCTTGTATTTAAGTTATTGTACATAATAAAGCGTATTCTCTCTATCTGGATCAAAGGCCTGATTCAGTAGGCAGTACTCCTCGATATTTGATTTGATTTGATTTGATTGTGAGAAGGTTCCTGTCTTTGGAGCCCTATGTTTTTTAATATTAAAATACCTATGTAAAAATGTTATTTATGACAAAAGAAACGACTAGGTGTCGACATTAGCCCTGAATCGGAAGCACTAGAAGTTATGGGGAGAGGACTTTACTCAGAAATAGGATGATGCAGGTTAAAAGTAAGAGTAAAAGTAATTTATTTGTATATTTAGTGAAGAGAATAATAATAAAAGAGCAACTGACTCGTCTAGGGTAGTTGTAGGTGAGAGCCGCTCGTTCGCAGAAGTTGAACTGGTTGGCCAGCTTCTTGATACGCGGCTTGATGTTGAAGACTTCGTCTGTGGCTTGAGGTTCCTCTTCCTCCTCTGAACATTTACAAGATATATTATAACTTTCATGCGAGACAATTGTTCTAATTTAATGTTTGACCATCACTCATATCGTAAAGTTCTCATTTAGAAATAAAAAATAGTACCTTAATGACAGGCTAATCCACGTAAAATGATGTGATGATGAAAATGTCAACTGTCTACCTAGGTATTACGGTTCATTAGATAGCCTGCAGACAGACAGATAGACAGATTGACTTAGTAATAGGGTTCCTGGCACCCTTTGGGTACGGAACCCAAATATATACCGAAGGATCGCACCAATAAAAACAAATACCAAAGGATCGCACATAAACCGGTAGATAAGACCACCAGATGTCCGGTAGATCATCGATTATCACAGAGTGTCTGGTGGTAGCCTGATGAGAGTACAGCAAAAAACAGAGTCGTATGGTGTTCGATTGCTGAAGACAGGACGACGGTTTAATGCCATCATGATTACAGTGTAAGAGAGAGACGGAGTTATATATGACCGATAACATAATCCCTTTTTAGGACTGGAATCATGATGGCATGAATAATGAGTATTTCCCCAGCAGTCCATTGACTGCTATAATACACTAATGTTTATAATTATAATTTATAGTCACTGAAGAGGGTCGTTACGCTGTCATGTAAACACGCAACGTCTAAAACTGTCATACGCACCACTTTTCAAATTAATTTCGTGCTCAATCCAGGAATCTTTTGCTATTCTTGACATAATATTTCCATTACGCAGTCGGTGACAAACTTTTGTTGGAGCTTCTCTAAATATACATTTGTCGAAAAAGGTAGAAACAGGTACAGTCAGCGTCAATAATATCGGGACGAATAGACTGTTCAAAATGATCTAAGCAACTATGAAAATGAAATATTAACTCAATGACACAAGGAATGTTTCAGAATGAAGACAGTACACGACGACTGTCGTTCTGACAAGAACTTTATCCAATCCTCTATCCTCTATAAAAAATCCTCTATCCAAAAAAATTGAAGTCTGATCTTCAAAATCTCTATAACCAGAAGGTTCCCAGGTGTGGTCTAGTTAGTCGAGTACAAAAAAATCATCACGATAACGGGAAGAACAAATCTTACTTTCAGCTTCGTTAAGCGTCTTTTTACACCCCTTATAATTTGCATGGACTTACTTTCTTCTGCTCCTTCTTGCGGCTCCTCGCCTTCCCCTTCCCCTTCTGCCTTTTCTTCTGCATCCACAGGAGCAGCTTCTTCATCTTCTTTTGCAACTGCAGATGCTGCTTCCGCTGGCTTTTCTTCCTCTGCTACACGGTCCTCTGATACAATAAGCGATATAATATTATTTTAACGTAAATTCAGTTTTTACTTAATTAGGTACCAACATTGTCGAGAGTACCTACAGTAAACAATTCCACAGATAATTATGGAGTTTGTCCAACCTTACCGCTGATGAAGATGGTTTCTCTACAGCCCACTCGTTAATCATTAAAGAATTTTTGGATATTTATTGAAATTGTCGAAGGGATTGCAAATTAGATAGATTTTCTCTGACATACTTGTAGATAAGAAGAAGGAATGATCAAAATTCAATTTTCATAAAAACACCAACATCAAACGAATGCTGACTTGTGAATGTCATTACGGGCAAGCAATGGCTCGCGTTACTAAATTTTTCAGTCGTAAGGATACCGACGATCGCGCAAAAATAGGTTCACTGCGTAGAAAGATGAATTAAAACAGCCAAACTCGATACAACGGTTGCTCTAAATCGATTTCGGAATCGCTATAAATATTCCGAATTCAATGGATTATCGTGTCAGAAGTCAACAAGAGGTTACAAGGGTGTATTGCAATGGTTTATCATAAGAACATCGTTACATTTGTATTGTAGAAACAATAAACGCGTGGAATTAAACTACCTACCTTGTGATTTATTCACGTTAAGAAGGGTTTGTTTCTTCATTGTGTTTACAAGTAGGTAAGAGAAGAGAACATTTCGTTTTGATCCCTGATAATCCCAATAGTTGCATGTGTCTAAGGGCCCGATACGTACCACAACCATACCACATCTCCACGACAAAATGTGGGCGAGAGTGTTTGCGTGTGAATAGTGTCACTGCAGATCCTTGCATCGTGGTACTACAAAATTTCAACGTAGTTGCGATCTCGCTAGTAGTTGTGGTTACGTTAATGTTTACGGACAGACAGATCGACTCCGGCTGTGAGTCTGCCATCGCGTCGACGCAACGTTGCAACACAACTATTCATTTTCATACAAATTAGCATCCATTCAGGTGTTGTCGTTGTGGTGTGGTTGTGGTACGTGTGATCGGGCCTTATGAGCTGATTTATATAAACTCAGATTTCTTTTGTCCGTGGAATAAAATGGACATTTGACAGATTTTGTATGGAAAAAACTGTCAAAAATTCAAAATTATTTCTCGGATAAAATCATCTGGTGTTGGAAAAATCCGCCTTTAGGGTGGGCTTAGGGTTAAAGGGTAACTCCAAGAAGATAAAAGAAGCACGAAATAAACACACATTTAAGATGTGTCCTAACAATCATATCTGCGTCGAAAAGCCTGGTGTTTATAGCATTTCCTCTTTGAATGTTGATTTAAGTGGCAATAACCGCGAAAATCTATCTGCTATGATGAAGACTGTGTACTAAACAATTTCACGTTAACGACCTAATAAGCGATGAGATGCAAAATTGCAAACCGGAAATTCTCTCTTAGAATTCTATTTAAATTGCAGTAAGTAGCATTTGTCAAGGTGATAAAACCTACGTAAATTAGTCAGAAGCGACTCGTATAGTTTCTAAAATTTGATACAGAGCGTGCATCTAATGTGTTTAAAAAACCATGTGCTTGCTACATTATTTATTTACTCAGTCCAGTCAGGTTTATTACAGATACAACTCGATAATTTAAACATTTACAATAAAATTCGTGCACGTGTAGAATCACGTGTGATAACATTTTATATGTTGAAGTAAAGAAGTGAGATGAACAAGTTTGGGGGGAAAATGGATTTTCTAACAAAAAACAATTTTTATGACTCCTAAGGTACAGTGTTTGTTCCTTCTTTGTATGGAGAAAAAGCAAAGAGTTTGTATAGATGTCCTATGATCAATATGCTGCCAACATTTTTATTTTTTTAAGTTTAGATTAGATTGGGTCCGTGTACGGTGATACCAGCATCAGCAGCTGTACCTTTCTCTCACACAGAAAGAAGACTGTACTTTTAATCAGCGAGGTAATTGCGTAACACACTATCAGTAGCAATGGGCTTCATTTTGACAGTTTAACAACATTCATTGCGTTATTTAAGTTGTTGACCAGACACATTTTTCGAACATATGAAGCAATGGATTCGCAATATCCTTCAAAACGATTCAGATTGAGATTGATAGTGTATTACGCAAATAGGGTGCAGGATGAGTTCCACTAGTGGGAACATTATAAGCTGCTTAGGTTGCTTTTCCACCAGAGATGTAATGTCTTTTGATTATCATACTGTAGCTTTGGAAAAGGGTTTAACAAAGCTATGTTTTTTACATACGAGCAAAGCATTTCATACGCTCCGCTACACCACTTAGCCCAAGTTCACACGGGCTGTTATTCCCACAGCGACTTTTTTTCGCGCACTGGATTTTCAACGCACTGCTTAGCGATAAATTCCCGCCACGATATTTTTAAGTCCTTGCGTACGTGGGCTTAGCTCTCGTGGAAAAAGTCACATAGCGCTTAGTTACCACGTATATCTCTGGTGGAAAGGCAGCCTTACGGCCGAACCCAATAACCTATTTTCAGTTTAAGAAAGATCGCTGCTGATGGTAGCCATTATAATATAATCATACAGATCGCTACTGATATAACTTATTGAGACGTTAAAACCAGAGATAGATAGGTGTTTCTACCTCTTGTATGCCAAAACTGGTGATAGATAGGTAATTGGGTTCGCCCGTCAGCCATCATTATGTATCAGTAAACCACAAGTCGTTTATACCTTCAGCTTTAGCTTCGTCAGTCGCAGGCTTGTCAGGTTCAGGTTCCTCTTCCTCCTCCTCTTCAGTTTTGCTCTTTTTAACCTTCACACGCTTCGGTCCAGCGTCATCGAAGCCGACCATGCCTATAACAAGACGATTGTCAAATGATTTCTTTCGAAATTTCATGAATTTGAGTAGGTATGTATATTGATTCTTTTCTTCATTTCAATGGTTACGTATATTTAGGTTCATATTTTACGAATGCTTCGAACAATATCGACGCCCAAGTTTTACGTTGCCTCATAAAACCGAAGTTCATTTCAATTTATGTAATTCAAAACTATAAAGAGTATGTTTGCCCACCAACTTTACGAACTGCCTCTTTTAGATAATTCCAAATCCTACGAAATTAATATCTACATATCTTGCCTTTGTGTTGGTTGTTCATTCGACATACGCATGCTTAATGGAATATTGACTTAACTCAAAAACGACGATTTTTGGGAAATCGCAAAAGAAGATCTTGCTATGAGGACTTATCCTACTTGTTGATGCATAAAAATAAAACTGATTTATATTAATCATGAATGTTTGTATTTTGAACGTCTATGATTAACTATTGATGAGATCTGAGTAAAAAAAAAACGGAAATCATTTCTGACCTATCTAATAATGGGTCAATGTTCCATTAAGCATGCGATTATAATTTTTATTCGTGGAATAAAATTGACGTCTGACAGATTTTGTATGGAAGAACTGTCAAAAATTCAAAATTATTCCTCGGATAAAATTATCTGGCGTTGGAAAAAGCAGCCCTTAACTAATATTATAAATGCGAAAGTTACTTTATTTGTTTGTTACGCTACACGCTAAAACGGCTGAATGCATTTAAATGAAATTTGGCACACGGGTAGACCATACCCTGGTTTAGAACATAAGCTACTTTTTATCCAGGCAGTACGTTCCCGGGGGATAATTTTCGACTTTCATGCGGGTAAAAGCTAATATAATTATAAAATAAACTGCAAGTACAGTCATCCAATACATCATAGAATGGTCAGTTACCATATCCAGCGGCTATCTGCGCCTTGGCTTCATCGGAGTCCTTGCGTATAGAAGTGCCCTGGTATATGTACAGCGGGTACGCCTTCCCAAAGGTCGGTTTAGGCTTCGTCACGAACAGCCCCTTGCCATAGTGGTACGCCACTTCATCAGCTACCCACTCAGGGTTGATCGTGGTCAGACAACGACCAACCTCTTCTTCGAGATCCTAAGGAAGTACGGTAACTTAGTTTTTTTTTTATTTTGATTAACTCAATCTATTGTAAGATGAGCTTTTATGAAGTTCAAGAATTATGCCCGTGTTCCTTGGAGTGGGTAGGCAGAGGTCATTTTGTAAGATATAAAGACTCAGATCACAAATCCAAATTTCCTAATGGAATGACCCAGTTCTGTAATTGAATTAAACTAATTGCTATTTATAGCGTCGGCATTACAAAATTCCAAATTGTAGTTTATTAGCAGCAGTTGTAGGCAATAACAGTTTGTAGTCCCCTAGAGGTTGTTTAGGCACTTCGATTATGTATTCCTACGATGTACGCATGCGCCAAGTAGCGTTCGAGATTTGTCTTTTACCTTCAGATTTAATATCCGCAAATCTGTGCGCTACTTGATTTTTTACTAGGAGACCAAAATAGGATGAATGGATTGTGAACGACGGATGATATGAACGAAAAGAGAGTGAATGATAACGTAACAGCTGCTGCTAACAGGGGAGAATGAAAGAGGAAAACATTTAGCGTCGACCCCAAGTAACAAAACAAACAGCAGGCAGAAGAAGAAGAAAGATCTGTGCAGTACTTTATGTTTTATTAGTAGTTAAATTGCAATATCTTACTGCATCGGGCACTTCCTCCTGGTCATCAGGTTTGATAAGATTGCGCGGTTTGAGCCAGTCTAGGGCCTCGTCGTCAGCTATTTTCCCGCGGGACCCTGCTCCCCCCTCTTTCTGCTAAATAACACCATTCAACATTAACAAGTACACAAACAACACCCAACACCTCAGCATGATGCAGTAACGTACGTCTAAGCACTGTAACGTTTTGTTTATAAGCACTTTTTCCTCGGTGACGTTAAGAGCGCGTTTTATCATAGCCTTCAGCATTTTGCTTAATTTTTTTTATTTCCTTTCAAAGGAATACGCAAGCTCACAAGCGATGTCTGACAGCAAATGAAACACTGGTTAGTTTTCTAAACGTTTGAGAACTCCAAGCGGATTTACGAGTAAATATTCTAGAGACATTTGCATATTGTTTGATAGGTCTTTATTGGGGACGATCATGTAATTCGACTATAAATAATTCGAGGCACTTTTAGCTAAGCGAAGCAAGCGTAAACAAACGATTAAACCGTTGCGTGCACGAGGAATGCTGGATTGTATCTTTATTCATAATCATTTGTGTTTAAGTCCCAAGTTTATGGTCCACGCAAAAGATTTTATTATTATTATTATTGGCCATTAATGTCCCAGTGCTGGGCAAAGGCCAGCCACGCAAATGTTTATCGTTGATTTTACTTACGTCAAAATCATCGTCGGATTTGGAAGACACATGTGATATTACCGATTCGGTAGATATGGGTCCTATTTCAGAAGACATTTCAACCAAAACCCGCGGTCTAAAAATTTACTTTATCATTGGAAGCGCTAATCAGTACTGCAGTGTCTTATAGCCTGTAGTTCTCACCCAGATACCAAATGAACTTGGACCGAAGAATGAACTAAAGTGCATTAGTAACCACAGTCACTAATGTACCTAGTACAAGCTAACTACCAATGCCGAGTAAAATGCGGATAATATTATTTATGTCACGCGAAAATTGCAACTTTGATCGTAATGAGTTTCTTGTTTTTATTGATATTGCCTTGTATTCAGTATTGAATTGCAGCTTTACTGGGAATGAAATTAAAACATAAAGACATTGTTAAAACGAAACATTGTAAAGACTATTTAATTGTCGATTTCTTGCAAAATACGTAACGGTTTATTATCGGACTCCAGAAAAGGATTACATTGTAAATGGGCTAAAGCCCCCTCTTAGCCATAACGTTTTATGTGGCTAATTCTCAAGTTATGAATGGGAAATAAATTAAAGGCAATCGTTTTAATCGGCTATAAAATGACCTAATGGTCGTTTGAGCCAGGGCGGAGCTTATCCCAGATTTAAATACGGATACAATGTTTCATTGCCATGAAATGGGCGGATATGCGGATAATTTACGACTTTGTCTTTTAAGGAGTTTCCTATTTCATAGTAATGTGTGTTATTATATTTTCATATTCTACTGAATTTTCCATACTTCGTATTCTTCTTACGTTTTCTATAGTTTCTTTAACGTTTTTGTTGTTGATCCATTTATCGTTTACCACTTCGTTTTTTCTGAAGACTTCTTCGAATTAGTTAACTTTGTATTACTCTACTTTTTGCTATATTATTACTTCCTTGACCATATTGTTAAAAAATTCATATCTTGCAACATCACCATCAGCAAAAAGGATATCTCATAGCATATCTCATAATAAAAGGTTGTGCATCTACTTTGTTTAATATTATGAACAATTTTTCTCCTAGATTATTATTATATTATTATTATTATATTTCTATGCAATCGGTACCTACAAAGTTTGTAAATTACTTCCCAGGGCAGGGCGTGTCACCAAATTCTAATTAGTCTCCGTGTCTGGCATTAGCTAGTACTGGGGGTTGAATCACGACATCGCGACGATAGTGAGGGTAGATTAACATTCAGTTCTCTTTGCTCGATCCTAGGTAAACATTTTGAGCTCATTGGTTTAAACCATAATGTTGATAGAAATATAAAGTTTTTTTTTTTCAAAATCATGGGGTTCCAGTAAGTATTTCATGTTTTTATTGTCAATTTAATTTTAACATTTCCTTAGTTGTAAACATTTTTAGATGTGCTTAGGATATTTTATCTTAAACATCGCAAGTTAAATAAAAGCTTGTAAAATGCTTTAATTGCGGTATTTTGTCTCTATTTTTAATTCTTAAGTTATTCAATAAAGTGTTGCTTTATTTTATGAGCTTATACGTATTTATTATTTTTCAGCAATCTATTTCTTAATGCAAATTCGTTCGCTAAACAAATAAATTGTATGATGTATTTGTGGCAGAGCTTTATTGATTTGTGTATAGGACTTTGGTTAGAAGGTTTTATGGACTAGTACTTAGATTTAGTGCTCCGATAGGAAGCACATAAACGTTTGACGTCATGCTTGCTTGAGTCGTTTAAGCATTTGAGTTTTTTTAGGTACTTTACAATAACGTGTGATTTTTACGTACTTGGAGACGCCATAAATGTGTATAAATAACGACCCTAAATTCGGTTTAAATTGTATAATGTATGTTACAGAAGAAAGATCTGAAGTAGGTTCCAGTAGTTCTGCAGAACTGGCTGTTCGTTTGGTTCACGTGCCGATCAGTTCATACCACTGTTGGTCAAAGTAACTAATACAATCTGAAGGCCAATTTCCGTAATTAAAAACGTTCAAAATGTAGTCGCAATCTCATCTCAGCGACAATCAATGTCAGAAGCTTGTCAAAAATGTAGGGAAATTAGACGTATTTTTGACAGATCGAGACTGAGATCAGACTGTGAACGTTCTTAAAATTACGAGAACTGCCCCTCTGTTTTTTGAATGTCAAAATATCAAAAACGGCTCCCCTAAGCACTAGAACTTCATATTAGTCACAGCTTTTATCAAAGTGGCCTTTCTTAATTTCGTTACCGCTTTCAACAAGATGGATTCCACGGCGGATGATCCGCTTGTGGTGAAAGTCCCAATGCGTAACCACTGACTTGATACCAAACTAAAATACGTTTTCGCAGATCAAAACTAAAATTATCAAGTTGAATTTATATAGATACTCAACTATTTTATTATTAATTTTGAAGCAACATAAAGCCTACCCTAAATCTATTCCAGTACATCACTTAGCATTTTATGTCCGAGCCAGGGGTGGTACAACTCTATACAGGGCCAACTCTATTACTGTAAATCAACATCATATGTCAAAAAGCAGGGATAGAGAACTCTTGGCACGCGTGCCATAAGTGGCACGCAACAGGGTATTACGTACGGCACGCAAATCATTCAGATTCTAGAAAAAATAAGGTCAAAATCAATGGTTGTTTTTCTTTCGATGGCATAACGTCTCAGGACTCTTATATGCTTCCGATGATGAAAAACAAGTAACTCGGTCGTGTTACCATATAAATGCGGTCTGCGGCAACATACGGTATCTATATCCTATGTATTGGATATACCTACTGAATTGGACACATATATATTTTTTTCAAACATCCTTTTCAAACCGCGTATTTGCTTTACTTGCGTAGCGTCGTAGCAAGTAAGGACCGCGGTTGCCTTTTTAACGTCTGATAGAAACCATCTGCGGTCTATTCTGTGATTTTTACAGAATAGACCGCAGATGGTTTCTATCACAATGAAACCTTAGGTGAAGTGAACTGTCATTCTAACTGTAGTGCGATTCTGTAATCATCTCAGCGTGAAAACTTAGGTGAAGTGAGCTATCATTCCAACTAATGATAGGTATTGATACTATTGACAGCTCACTCTAAGATCACTTCACCCAACTTTTCACGATGAGATTTTTACAGAATCGATCGGCTGAAGGCCAATTTCCGTAATTAAAAATGTTCAAAATCTAGTCACAATGACAATCAATGTTAAAAACTTGTCAAAAATGTAAAGAAATTAGACCCTGTCCATTAGGTTAACCGTTTTTTGACCGTTGTCTTAGAACGCACACATTCCAGATTACGTAAAAGTTAACTTTAAAATGCGTAATAAAATAAATATATAAACTGCCTTATCTTATTGAATTATCTTATATATGACTTCTTACAGACATTATAATACCGTATCAATCAATGTATTGTATGTTGCTGCAATCATTAGTTCCATCTGTTAAAAAACGGTTTACCTAATGAACAGGTTATAGAGGTATTTTTGACAGATTGAGACTTAGGTCAGACTGTGAATGTTCTTAAAATTACGAGAACAAGATAGCTAGGAATCGACACTATTGATAGCTCACTTAGCCTAAGTTTTTTTTTAAATATATTTTTACAGAACAGACCATTATTGATTTGCGTACCCCTAAAGCGAGCATTCAAAATTCAAATTACATTCAATTCGGCCATTCTAAATTATAAGCAGTAACAACAACCATAAAGTTTTACGATATTATTTTCCGTTATGCATCAGGTTCGCGTGCTGGATTCGGAATGATGATGTTCGATCGATGGGACGTAGGACAGTATCTGATAGCGGTTATCGTGATAACCAACAGTTCTGACAGATTGCCTTTGTTAATTCTTATGAGGGAGCCGCAGTGATGAGTTAGTTGTCGGTTCGAACTGTCGTGGTGAAATAGAGCTAGATATTTTAAATGTTGCAGTGTTGAAACAGCTTTGATGGCGGATTGTGGGTAAGATTTTATATTAGTTACTGTAGATTTTAATTTAATTCTACGAATCTTTTACTGTTCTGTATATTTTGTATTATAATTTAAGAACTTCTATTCGAAAACAGTTTAGACGCTTAAAAATAGTTTATAAATATCTATCTACATTGAAAACGGCCTGTAAAGTGGCTTTTACATCTTTTAAAATATCGGACAATTAGCGAACGATCTATGTATGAATGTGTGATGCTGTCATACACACCGCCAGATTTGCTGTACATAATTCTCCAATTTAAGACAGATAAAACGCACCTTTTATTTAATGTGTTAGGACTAAACTACTATTGATTAAGCATTTCTTTTAGCGTTCAAAGCAAAATTGCAACTTCACTATAATAAATACCTCACGAAATATAGCGAAGCATGGGATTTATACGAAGACAGGGTCACAAGGTGTGCAATGGACGTACACATTATGAGTATTGTTACACAAAATATATATTATCAATTCCAAGATAATGCAGTGATTTATCCAGTGAGGTGCCGTAACACACAGTATGTACAAACATAAACAGCTTTTTGGCTTCAGCATATCGTCCAATATTGGTAACAAGGCCCCAACATTTCGATATGCTTAACACCAATAAAGTAGGTGAAGACGGTCACAAACGGCAGCCAATATTGGCCAAGACAGACACAAACACAGGTACAAGGTCGTATTTACAATGGAGTGACGCACACGCATGCTGAGTCCTAAAGACCGTTACTCACTCTCAACCGCTTTAGTAGTGCCAATCCTATGGATTTCTCCTTGGACTTACTTCGCCAGACTTCTGGCAATTTCTTTTTCATCCCTTTCGGGCTAGGCATCTAAATCAGGTAGCAAAGGATTATTACAGGTATTCACGGTATATGTGAATGTATGTTCTGTGTTTCGTATATATGAAATGCCTGTACCTGTAGTTTGTGATGTTGGTCTTCGTTAAAATAAACCTATGTTAATGTAGTCTTTATTATTGGTTTGATACTTACGCTGAACACTGTAAAATAACATATTAACGTTGTGCAAAGTTTTATGTGCAGCTGTTTAGTCGTTTATGTAAATATTCTGATGCAGTTCAAGGAGAGTTTTCATAGCGAGCTTAGCTCTGTGATATCATTCTTTGGAATCTAGAACAATTTCTGTTTCACGACTGTTTTACTAGTTAAAATATTCCTTTAGCATTGAACTGACAACTTGTAGATAAGTGCTTGAGATCTCTACTCGGGCCAGATTAGTTTCTGTATCTATTATTTGACATGTAAATCAGTCTGAACTCAGATAAGCTAATGTTATTCGAAACAGAATGTAAACAGTAGGAACAGTTTGCGAGGAGCAAATACCAGTCGATGGGTTGTATCGTTTGTGTTTGATCAATGTTGCTACTAACTTACATATTATACAAAACAATATTCGTAGTATTACACTTATCAATCAATCAATCATTGTGATGAGTTCGTAACATTGTTATTTGAACACAGTTTCAAATATGTTTGCACAATAAACAAAGAATAAATTATTTTTAACATTTGCAAGTTTCTTTTATGAATTCATGTTTCGGAAACATATTTTTATGATTGAAACGATTAAAGAGTACTGCTTACCTTCTTAGGAGGCATATTAAGGCACTCGTATAAATAAAACTAAACAAATTCAAAGTAAATACTATGGATATTCTTTCAAAAATCTGGACGCGGAGAAAAAGTTTGACAAAACGTAAATAAATTTGACAGTGATTCGTGAGTAACGCGGCTGCGCGCGCAGACCTTCGTTGCCATGGCAACGGGGCGGAGCGCCCCTCATCCCTAGTTGGGCTGCAGTACCGTGTAGTTTTGACGTGTTTTGCCTGCTACCGGTATCATCTGGTGCTCTATCCTGCATAAGGTACCCCATTTATCCTTCCGTATATAATCCAGTACTATTATCCTTGTAGATACGGCATAATAGTCGTTTGTCCTCAGTTATATATAGACTGTGGTCACGATACTGACTGATAATAGAAGTAGGTGACCGTTATGTCCTTTGAGAGCGACGTAGGTGTCGAATTAGTTGAAATGTGTGTAGTGTTAATACCGCGGGGGTCGAATTAACAACACATTACAATCAGTGAAGCGTAATTCGTAGTGCACGATATATTGTAGTCACAATTCAATGAGGTAATTACTGGAAACAATGGTGTAAGCTAAACAATGGACGGATAAAAGCTGGTACAGTTAATGGTTAATATTTTATGAATGACCATAGTCTTTTCATAGGGCTTTGAAAAGTGTCCGTGCAGTGTGTAAAATATAATTATTTCTTTAAATTATGTCGGAAAAACAGGAACATTCATTTAATAGTGGTCCCAGCATAACAGTTGCATATTTTAGGGCATTTATTTTTGTTCCATCTTCAAGAAAATTTATTAATAAACTGCGCATTTATTTTTAAACGAAGTGCAAAATTATTCTAATTCCTACGTTTTCAAGTTATTCCCATCTTGCCTGAGTGCCTGACCTTTACGAATCCGTTTATAGTCGACGCATTCCGTTCCTCTCTCGTACTCAACATTCACTAAATCTGATTTATGTATTTTTAGATCGTTGCATTACGCAGCATCCATCATTATTCTAATCTGGTTAGAGTTGTTCTATTTGTGTTTACACTGTAATACTTGTTATTGTGTATTTCGTTTTATAGTGTTATTTACAGCAGTTGAAAAAGATTGGGTTTGGCAGATATCCGAGATATCGCGATCATCACCAACACAAATTGTGATTTTTGTGAACACGTGTCAGAGTTATTGTACGTATAGTTACTGTACGTATGATTAATTGTTGAAGCCCTGCAAAAGAAGCCTTGAAGTCACAGTCTAGACATAGATATTATTAATTTGGCTTAGCTTTAAGCCCCGTCTAATGTTTCGCTTTTATTGTTTCCAATAATTGAATTAACCCAATGGAATTGATTTGGCTTGGGACAGTGTACCTACGACTTTTGGCGAATGAGCATGCTATGAGCACGTAGCTGAAGCCATAATTAGTGTACTTACCTAAAATATGTTTGGTCACTACTAGACTCAACAGTTATAAAGATGCGGACTGAGATGATGGTATCATTTCGAAAATTAATTTATAAGATCAAACGCATTTCTTCAAAGTTTGTTAACCCAACGGTATGTATTGAAAGCTGATGTTTTTAATTTTGACTCAAAAGTGTCGAAACATAGATACAGGGTGTGTAACATCGACGCGCAAACTGACTAATGAACAATTTCTACGATGGAGAGGGGGGGGGGGGGGGTGGTCTAGAATCACTTGCTGAATCCATGGTAACAGTTTGCACGTCGATGTCCCTTACATTGTGAATATGACGTGGCTTCCAATCAATCTTCCTTCAATATTGTAAAACATTTTTAAAAGAGTAATGGTGGAGTTTCTCGACCGTTCTTCTCCATACGAAACTACCTTTTGGAAGGAGCGAGAATCATTTTTTTTTTTGTTTTTTGTCGTTCAAAAGTGCCTTTTACAAAATAAATCATATGTTTCATAATTCCAGGAGTTTTCAACCGAGTTCCCAGTCAAACCGTGCAAGCTGGCGGCTGACGGTGACCGAGGCGGCGGGTTGCTGATACCTGCCCGAGAGCCTGATGACAGCGGCATCGACAGCGACGACGCTGTACGAAGGCTCATCCTGGCTCATCAGAGGCTACCGGTAAATATACTATATCACGCCTGTTTCCATGAATGGTTAGGCAGACGTACATTTCGCCAGTTATGTTTAAGTTCTATGTAATTGAGGAAGAGCCTATCGCCATCAATACTGCACAAATCCCGACTTCGGGCTATTAGTGAGAAAGTCCTGATGGAAAAACCCAATAACACTCGACTATAGACTTCCGAGCTGTAGGTCGTGAGTTCGAACCCAGGCAGGCGCGTAGCCCAAACCGCACTGGGTCCGCTTGGTGGATTACGGCCCATTCCCTCTTCCAGAGAGGGGGACCTGTGGCCCAGCAGTGGGAACATTATAGGCTGATTATGCTAGACTTATTGCTTAGTCCAAGCCCAAACATTGGAGGTCCGTTGTATTCCAGACTTTATTCAGAGCACTGTCAAATAGTCAATACATAATTGACAACCTAGACTTGTGATTGATGTCAGTTTCTGTAATTAGAACTTAAGCTTTGTCGGAATAGAGTTTGAAATAAAAAAAATCTGTCGATGGTTTAAATCTGGCTCTTATGATAAAGCTTGTTTTTTAACCGACTTCTAAAAAAGGAGAGGTTCTCAATTCGGATGTTTGTATTTTTTTTTTTTATGTTTGTTCGCGCATAACTCCGTCGCTTGCCAACCGATTTGAAAAATTCTTTTTTTGTTGGAAAGGGTATACTTCCCAAATGATCCCATAGAAATTTCATCAAAAACGGTTTAGTGTTTTGGTTTTTAAGCCAAATTACTGGTAAAAATTACAACTAAAAAGTGAAAAACAAAAACTTTTTTGCAAAAAAAAAAAACAACCGACTTCCAAAAACGACACTACAAAGTGAAAAATAACTTTAATTTCGGAAGTCGGTGTCAAACAACGAAAATGCGAACCCAACGACACCGACTTCCGAAATTAAAGTTATTTTTCACTTTGTAGTGTCGTTTTTGGAAGTCGGTTGTTTTTTTTTTTGCAAAAATGTTTTTAATAAGGCTGATGAACCTTTTCTTCTATGTAACGGCTCTCTCATTAAATAATGCTCATAGGCAGTGGGCACATTAGGTGAGCAAGTGAATCGGTGATCGCAGTTGTGTCGCCTATTAGGTGACGGAAAACAGAGGTGATGATCCTGTCACTCCAATATTACAGCCGATGTTAATGCATTACGACGTGGTGGTATTTATTCAGTTATAGTGTGGCGCCATGTACATCACCACATGCGAACTACGCATCACACGGACGTCACGCAATCCTGCATCGCGCAAGCAGATTTTACCGCGCTATATAACGCCCCGACATCAACAGTCAGGCAGTTGCCTACCAGACACGATACCCGTCTGGTCGGAGGATCCTCCCTTTTCTATGGAGAATGTGATGCGATGCGACGCGGTCGGGGAACTAGAAATTTCGCGGGGACGAAGTCGGGGGCAGAACCTAGTCTTTATATAAATCTGAAGCCTAAATAGAGAGACATAAAACTGGTTCAGAAGAATCATGTTATACCTTTCTGATTCCAGTTTAGTGATGAGAGCAGCAGCGATGACGAGCTGCAGATCCCCTCACCAACTACAAACAGGCATAGAACCGAGCGACGGGCTAGCCTGGTAAATATTCTAGCTTTTTCCTTGTGCCAAAGTTAGTAGTAGCATAGTCTTCCAGATTTAACTCTGGGAATCTTCTGGGCACGCTCGTTCTATCATAGACCTCATCCATCGCTTTCTATCAGGCGTGATCGGGGTCAAGAGCCCTGCACCCATTATATCAAAACAAGGTTTTTCTTGACGTCATAGGGCAGTTTCCGTTCGCATTCTAATCTCAGTCTCGGACTGTCAAAAATACCTCTAGTTTACCTTCACATACATTTTTGACAAGTTTCTGAAATTGATTGTCGCTTAGATGAGATTGCCACTAGATTTTGAACGTTTTTTATTACGGGAATTGGTCTTTAGGTTAACCCCAGAGCCAATTTTTAAATTAAGAGCTCAATTCTTATAGGCATATAGTTCTTTATACATAACTGACAACTATGTCCAGTGCTAAGTGGTCTTTTTTGTATTAAAAACTTTTCGTAAGTCGAAATAAAGTTCGAAATACAAAAACTGGCTCACAGGTTTAAGCTAGAACTAACGTTACGCATCTCGTTTTGTAAGGAAACGGTTTAAGGGCTGACGCTGCCATTACTGTACTCGGATGCCCAGTAAAGTAGAAAGACCCTTTTGAGCCTGTGTAGTAGAATCGATGCTTAGAAAAGCACATTTAATACGAACTAATTTTTACGACACCCAAAAGAAACCTCATTACATAACTAACACCAACTACATTTAAATTTCAGAAAAATGTAGACGAGGACCACGATCTAGTCATCATGCAGTGGCCTCAGGACCAGTACACCAAAGACCAGAACACGACGCGAGAGACAAGCCCCGACCGGTCCTCACCACCGCTCTACGAAGTAGAACTAACGGCTTCCGACGAAGACGACGATGCTTCGGTCCTGGAGCTGGTCATACCGATGCACTCGTCCAGGTACCAAAGGGTCCCGACCTCGTCTCCAAAGAAAACCAAACCAAAAGTAGTGAAGAGATATTTCTGCAGCATGATCTGCTGTGGACGTAAGTAAGATTTTTTATGATCTATCACTTTTAAAGTAAGATGTAAGTTTGTGGTTACTTGATTATTTATAAGTCGGTTTAATGATGTTGTTAAATACGAGTATTGTATGTAAAACAATGAGGAGTATTTGTGTTAGTAGATGGTAGGTATTGATTTTTCTGAATCGGAATCAATGAAAGCTCATTTACCCATCTAAAATGGCTGAGAATCAGAATGTTTCCTGCGTCAAATATGTCTGAAAAAAATTCTATTGTGCCCAGAATGTAGCGATTATGTTTGGCCTATTCTTTATCAGTAGGCTTTTTATTTGTGCGAATACTTGAAACTGAATTCAGGCTTCTGTTTTATAAGTAGGTAAGTGCTCATACATACGAGCGACATGGGTCGACGTGCATGTCACTCGTGTGTATGAGCATAAATGGCTAAAAATAAATGAAGACAAATCATAACTTATTTTATTTACGATATTGTCTCATTTATACTTCGTCGAGTCGTCTGATGGAAAACCTACAAATACTCCTCATTGATTGTATAGTCATAGTCCAAATAATAATAATATTTTTATTTAATTTATTTATACAGATATTTTAATGCCTAACTATTGTAAGTTTAGTCTAGGAAAGAAAAAGGTAGAACTATGTTGGAGGGCTAATATTTACGATTAACACATCTGTCTTGGGGCTGATACGATGAGTGAGCCATAACGCATTGATTTCAGGGGTTTACAGCCCTGGTCCTGGCGTTTTCTATGATTTTTTTAGGAATAGTTCTGTGTACCCAAGAATTTCCTACAAAATGTTCTTGTGCAGTGTAGCCTAGTGATTCCTAGGCAGTATTCTATTTAATTTAATTTTATAAGAAGCATTTTGAATGTTTTAAAATTGCCATAAATGTAGGAATGAAAATCTAAACGATGTCAATTTTAATAGTTGTCATTTGTAAAATTTTGATTGAGTGAGAATTATCTGTGTTGGTCAATTAAGTGTGCATTAAATAAATTATATTCATTCATTGATATTTATTAAATGCATGTATTATAATTTAAATTTTTCAAATGCATGTATTTTAATTTTAATTTATTAAATGCACTATGTGTTGTTTTAGTTCCTTTTCTAAGTTAAGTGTATCTATTGTCATAATATAAATAGTTATACCTAATTCACTATTATTATAAGCCTAATTTTGTCGAATAGAGTAAGAACCTAACATGAAAAACATAATATCCGGATAAAAATAGACGATTGTTTTTATGCTTGCTTAGTGAAAAAGTTGACAGAGAAAAAATATTGAGACAAAATTGTTATTTCAATAATTTATTTGAATATCTAATCGAATTTATTATTCTGATAAATATACAAATACCACGTTCATTGGTTGGCTATTATTATTTCGCTCAATCAATCACAACTGTCGGCATGATATTTTTGATAGCAGATTAAATGTTCAGTCTTGATCAGTAACTTTTAAAGACAATCTAAATCATTTTGAAGGATATTGATAATCCATTGCTTCATATGTTCGATAAATTTGTCTGCTTAAAACCGTAAATAACGTAATGTATGTTGTTGAACTGTAAGCCATTGCTACTGTTGGTGTGTTTTTTAAAGCCTGCGGGGCAATTACCCCAGAGGCTTTAAGAAACGGCGGGGTGATTGCTTAACTCATTAACAATGTTCATTTTGACATTTCAACAATATTCATTGCGTTATTTACATTGTTGAGCCAACGATTTTTTCAAACATAAGAATAAAAAAAACCTTCAACATCTTCCGGATTCTGATCGAAAGTGTTAACGAACGTTAATAGGGTGCAGGTGCCATTGCTAATGAATTTACTTGCAATTCAACTCTGTATAATGAAGACTGAAGAAAACAACGCGTTGCCAAGTTGCTAAACTAAAAATAATAAAACCTTGAAGTTTAAAAATACTTTTTATTAGTATCAATACATTGTGTAGCTTTAATTTTCATTTTAATGTGAAAAATATTTGTTTGGAATTTTTTGAAATTGTATTTTTGTAAGTGGGATGTATTAATATTTTATAAGTATTTTATTATGTAATATTCTTCATTCAGTGTCTATTGGAGTAGAATAATAACTACTAAGTACGTATTTATTATAAAATAATACACGCGTGAATATTTTCACTGTAGTAATAAGAATTTTTTCGAAAATCTAAACAATGTAGGTATTGGCCTACTAATGTAAGTAGAAATAGTCTAATTCAAAATTGCACGCGGGCATCCACTAAAATTTCTATACAAACATTTAAAATGTGTATGCAACAAGCAGCATTAGCAAGCATATAACAACCCGCACTGGGCCCGCATGGTGGATTATGGCCCACTCCTTCTCACACAGAGAAAGCCTGTGTCCCAGCAGAGGGAACATTATAGGCTGATTATGAAGCAACGACCGAGGGGCGTGCAATTTTGAATTAGACGAATTTTACCTAATATGTTAAAAATATTTAAAAGTGTTTAAATAGTACACCACGATACGTGTGACTTAAGCCAGTACATATTGTCTAGTTTAGCACCCTCGCTAAGCTCGGGCGCTAATTTCACATCGTGAATTAATAGACTACTTAAGTCACACGTATCGTATACTACTTTATAGCTCGTGTGACCTAAACCTGCACTTAAGTCATGCTTTTCTGTGTAAAAATGGACTACTTAAGTCACAGAACAGTGTGACTTAAGTGCGGGCTTAGGTCACACAGTGCTATAAAATAATAGGTATAAGTAAGTTGAAATGAGAATGTTTTAACTCTTCTTGTAAAGTAACACGAAACATTATGGTTTAAACATAAACCACAAGTTAATTGCAATAACGGTCAAATTATTATGTGGTTTGCGATTTGTGGATAGTGCAACTATCCTTACGTTTTTATCTATAATAAATAACGTGCACATCGCAACTGGTTTTATTTTATTTGTATATCTTTTTAATAGCCCACTGAGCATGGAGACTTCAGCGGCCGCTGCTGCAGTCTGTACATAGTGTACCTCTGATTGTACATCATTGTCTAAATCACAGTGACCTTTATTCTTGTTCTAATAAGGTTGCTGTTGGGTTGCTGCCACTGACAAGTCTCTCAAAATCATTATGATCTTTATTTTCGTTACAATAAGGTTGCTGTTACGTTGCTGCTCTTAGAGGTAAAATAACTGTGAACGGACTTCTAAAGGCTGCATTGTCAACACTTTCCGTACAAACCAAGCGTGTGAACTACGGCACGAATGACATAAGGAAACTGACGGCTTAGAATGGCGTCCGTGACAGAAGTTGTGTTGTCAGTTGAACTGTGGCAGCGGGCGCTGATGCTGTCATAGATAGAAAGTTTAAAACGATGGCTTGGGATCTAGAATTATGTCACTTGTCTGAAACAGTAATATTTTACCTCAACTCAAACTCAAACTCACTCAAACTCAAATCATTTATTTTAATTAACCCATTTCAGGCACTTTTGAATTGTCAAAATTAAATAGTCGGTCAGTTAGTCAAACAGTTGAAGCTGGTTGCCCATTCCAAAACGTAGATCTCTTTGGAGAACGGGCAAGAAACTCCAAGGACACTCTTTTAAATCAAGATATTATTACAAAATCCTGGGTACATTATTCTTATTGCTTCTATATGTAAGAACAATGAAAAAAAGAAACAATTAAAAATATAAAATTAAAAATAAGCCCTGGCAGTTAAGAGATGACCAGTCACAACCGACGGCGCCCGTTCACGAACATGACGCAACAACGCACAACGATGGGAACAACCAAACCCATGACAGGGTTCAAGCTCAACGCACTTTCGGCAACGCCAATGTAATAGTACATTCTTTTTAGGGTTCCGTAGTCAACACGAAACCCTTATAGATTCGGCACATACGTCTGTCCGTCCGTCCGCAGCTTAGCTCAGGTTTTTTGTACTAGAAAGCTATGATTTGGCATGGATGTACGTAATAATCACGCCGACGAAGTGGTCAAATAAAATCATAAAAAAAAAAGTATTTTTAGGGTACTTACCTCCTTTCCTCGTAAAGTGGGGGTGTTTTTTTTCTCGTTTACCCCATAGTGTGGGGTATCAATGATAAGTTTGTTCTTGGGAAAAAGTCATTCATCATCATTTTTCAAGACATCGTCGTCGGACGGTGAGGTTTAGCGCTGAAACATTTGTTAGGCTAACGTGGCCTGCATTCGTGCAAAACGGAGAGGTTTAGAAGCGGAAAGGGTAGACTTTTGTCTGAATATTAGTTGGAAACTAGATTAATAGAAGTTCCTAATAAATTCTCAAGGTGGCAGCTTTGGTAACTATGAAACTGTGTTACTTTGTTTGATTCAGAGTTAACTCAAATTTGAATACTACCGCTACTCGACAATAGATGGCGCTAATTCCAACTTTCGTTTCGCGAGTAGAAAAATACAGCTCTAGACATAATATCAGGAAAGAAAGCACTCGAGGTACGTTTCTATGATTAAGTTCGTCGTAGCGAAAACAAAGGAGAAGTAAATCGGGGCAATTGTGTCTGTTCCGAGTTTGAGAAGCGTGGGCTTGACACCCGCGGCCCCGAGACGAGTCACATTTGTTTATGTGTACGTAATGCTTAGGGGACGTAGGGGGCATTATATATTAAAAAAGTAGTTCTTTACCTAGACTAAACACACCGTTAAAAACATACGCGTCGACTTGAGAACCACCTCCTTTTTTTCGTCGGTTAAAAGGTCGTTAAAAATGTATGATGAAATGGAAAAGTTTATTAGACATTTTCTCTGGTCTGATAATAATAATGACAGATGGTTCCATTCCAGATTAACCAGATTTTAATTGCTTAAAATTAACACTTTTTTCAATAGATAGTCTGGTAATTTTTATCTATGGAATACCTGTTTAAATATTGCTGTTTGGCAGTTTTGTATAGACAATATGGCGAACTGTCATAGTTTTTCTTCAGATAAACGATATCTGACTATTGAAAAATCGACCCTTAGATATCATTGTATCTTGTAGCCTGGCTAGCCTAGTCTTACAGCTAACGCTAGTTGCTTCTAAGATTTTTTTTCTTTGTAACGATAAGTAAGTCACCAAAGGAGATAAGTAACGGGTAACGGGTTGTCATATACAGTTAAAGTTTAAGTAGTAACAAACCGATGGATGTTTTCAAATGAAATTTAATTTGATAAATGACTTTGTTTTCTATTAGTTCAATTTAATTTTATTCGAAAACATCCATCAGCACCCTAATTGCGTAACACACAATCAATAGTAATCTGAATCATTTTGAAGCAAATTGCTAATCCATTGCTTCATAAGTTCGAAAAATTTGTCTGCTCAACACGTAAATAACGCAATGAATGTTGTTGAACTGTCAAAATGAAACCGATTCCGATTAATTGTGTGTTACGCAATTAGGTTGCGGTTTCTTACAAAACTTCAACTATATCTGACGACTCTGGTTACTTATCTCCTATAGTGACAGTACCTCCTACCTACTGAATATAGGTTTCAGTTCAGAATTTTATAATGCCTAGGTGGTCTTTTGTTAGGATTTAGAAATTACAAAGGAAAAAAGACTAGCACCCGTAACGTGCGTAACACTCTTACAATCACAATTAGCAGGGTTTTGAAGGACATTCGTAATCCATTGCTTCATATGTTTAAATAATTCGTCTGCTCAGCAGTGTAAATAACGCAATGAATATTGACGAAATTAATAACATACGCTATTAATTAAGGGGCAGTTAGGCATTATTAAAATAACTTGTATGTATTTTTTATGTCTTTGAGCAGCGATTGTCTTTCCATACAGGGTGGCAGGGACATCGACGCGCAAACTGTAACCATGTTCAGCACGCTTAAAAAAAAATTGCTGTTCCATACATTTTGATCGCGTAGGTTTTCTATTAAACAGAAGATTTTTTTTTTTTGATAACCGTCGAATAATTTCTACGCTATGGGGTCTAAACTCATGTGCTGAATCCATGGTTACAGTTTGCGCGCCGATGTCCCTGCCACCCTGTATAATTCTAGTAAGATTGTCTATGTAGATGGTTGCGATCGTTACAGCTTCCTTCGTTTGTGTCACCTAGCATGTTGTTTAGAAATTATATTATACTAGCTGCGCCCTGTGGTTTCACCCTCATACGCCTTGATCCCGTGCGAAAATCGGGACAAAACGTATATAGCCGAAAGACGTCCACTGCTGGACATAGGCCTCGGAGCAAGCACCTCCACTTTGACCTTTCTGAACTTAGGGTGTTATTATAGCCAGAAAATTAATAATGTTCAAACACCATGTAGGAGGTAACTATTTAACAATAATAAAGATAATTTTCAAACATTTTTCAGGAATTGAACCTGCTATCAACCTACAGGTTAAGCGTTCCATCACTGGAACTAGATTATCAAAGGCTTGTTATTATTGCTATTTGAAATAAATAAAAAGACAAATAACTGGTATTTCAAATCGTAGTTTATTTATTAGGGATAAAAAACAGTTCCATGCTACAAAATACAGAGAAAACGTTGAGTAGAAAACGTAAAGAATAGTCTCCATACAGCATTTTAATGTCAAGTAACGTTCTTACGAATAATACAATTGAAGCAAAAGTTTAACTTAGAAAAGCATTTCCATGTAATGTAACGTTCCTGGGTGATTTGAAATGTTTTGTACATTTTGTTCTGTAAAAACGTCCACGTGAATATTGTCCAGAAAAAACACAATAAAGCAAACAAATGAAAGAAAGAAAAAAAGTTTTGTCTGTGGTTGGGTGACTCTCTTTACATACCAAGACTCCGTGCCTCGGAAAGCACGTTAAGCCGTTGGTCCCGGCTGTCATTTGTGGATTTTTGACAGTCGTTACGGGGTCTTACCAAGGGGTTTCGTATTACCCAGTAACTGGGTTGTAGAGGTCAGATAGGCAGTCGCTCCATGTAAAATACTGGTATTCAGCTGCATTTGGTTAGACTGGAAGCCGACCCCAACATAGTTGGGAAAAGGATAGTCAGATGATGACCCTTTTGTGTACAAACCTTTAAACCTGACTTAGGTAGGCCACTGAAAATCAGCACTGTGATAAGGGTCCCCCATAGCATAGTATCATGCTAAGTCAGAGCCTTCTTGTCACTCACAGTCACGACGTGCAGCTGCCCACTATTTATGTTCCGTGCAGCATAGCATAATCAGCACATATTCCCACTGCTGGGACACAGGCGTCCTCTCGGTGAGAGGGAGTGGGCCGTAATCTACCACGCGGGCCCAGTGCGGGTTGGTTCTGTTCTGTGCTTGTGTATAATGTCTATTTGTTTTTCTTATTTTTTTTAAGCTTTCGAATAACAGATCTATTTGTAAACACGTGTTTTTGTGACAAATAAACCTTTTTTTTTTCTCTTTTACGGGCTGACATGCTGCATGCATGAATTATTAAATGAATTCACATAACGTGGGGAATACCCGCGGTTTATTTATCGTTAAAGGTCTACTAAAGTTGACCAATAAGTATTGATAAACGCTTAAAAAAAAAAGTTTTATTTTATTTTCATAATTTATTTTATTTGTAGTAAACATTTGATTTAAAATCCTCAGAAGCCAGGTCTTTAAATTACCAAAACAAGGAATTAACGTTAGGTATACTATACAATATACACTAAAATATAATATTAGTTTATTCAGCTGGTGACATTTTTGAAGAGTGGTATTTTGTCGACACTGTTTCATAAATGAAGGTATTATGTATGTATGTGTATTATGTACGAGTACAAAATGAAAATATTATTCCATAATTAATTTTCTCGTATTAAGTTGCTACATTTTCCTTTAAAAAGGAATTTCTAAGTTGTTATTCTTAACATTTTATCTCGTCGAGATTTTTCGGTTAACGGTCAGTCTTGTTCGCGTCTTCTTGTTATTGAGCTATCTCTTATTGTTTGTTTGAGATAAGCAGAACTGTAATTGAAGATACTGTAGTTGATGTGAATTAAACTAATTATCCGTAATAATATCGTTTGTGGACTTTATTTTAAACAATGATCCAACTGTAAGTGTATTAATGTAAACACATCAGATCCGAAATATCAAAGTGGCAAATCGAATTAAATACATTACGTATGTGTTTGTGTGAAATATTGATCAATTGTCTATTAATATACTCGTACTTTAGAAGACGTTACCCCTCACTCTACATGGTAGAGTAGCAGAGGTAAATAATACCCTACTTAAAGTGTAGATTACTGCGCTCGAATAAAGCGATACGTTTGCATATTCAACGACGATAAAGACTAGTCTAGACTGTTTAACAATACCTATCTCTTCCAACACTTCTATGTAAATTC
The DNA here is from genome assembly GCA_951799955.1 of Apamea anceps. Lineage (NCBI taxonomy): Eukaryota > Metazoa > Arthropoda > Insecta > Lepidoptera > Noctuidae > Apamea > Apamea anceps. Next base: position 7,382,165 of record OX637517.1, read on the forward strand.
CAACGAGTTAATAAGCCGGTGTACACAGGATGAATAATTGCAAGAAATCTGTGCCCCTTAATCTCTAAATGTAAGTATAGGTGAGGTTTATTAGGCGCGCTTTTAAAGCGTGAGCCGCACGTGAAGGCTGTTTAATCGTGTCTGGGTGGAAGGCGGCGGCGCCCCGCGTGGCTGTGGCGCGGGGCGGCGCCCGACCCGCCGCCAGTCGCGCCACAAGCCCCGGAGGGGCTGCACGTGTCCTCGCTCCCGCCAAACGACTTATGTAACCATCCGCACGGTGAGTCCGCAGCCTCCGTGCCCCTTCCTCCCCGACATCGACCCCGCGACTCGAACCCACGCGCTCCGTCACACGGCCGCCTCCGCGGAGCGAGCCACCGCGCGACTGTACCTCACCTCGGATACGCTCGTACGTAGTGCTTTACCGTCAGCTGAGAGGTGACATAATCGATGCAGTAAGTACCGGTGTCCGGTGAGTGCGAGTATTCGCGGAATGCAGGTGCGTTATGTAACGGGAATCTCGCGGAGCGGGCCAGCCTGCTCCGGCTGCCGGCAGCCCGCTCAGCGAGGAACAGGCGGTTTACGCGGCAGGATGTGACGCTGTTGTGGCACCGCTTTACGGAGATCGTCGCTCGCATGCCTCACTAATGACACTCGTTATCACGAATAATTTCTCGTCTCAAACGCTTTCGACAATCACGTGGTAAACGCGATATGGTTATATCTCGAGACTCATTACACCAAACAGTTACTGGAAATTGTGTCAGCCAATTATGTGCTTGTGCTTAAATACGCACGTTCTTAACTTCCTTAAGTAGGAGTATAATAAGAACGTGAGTTAGAGATTCCTAAAGAGGCTCGCCTAATTGGAAGGTCGGAGCCACATAAAAAATCCATTCAATCGTGGAAAATTTGTTGCCGGGATAAGCGTTCTATACCTCCTGATTTATGGAATTATATTCTATGGAATCAATATGAGTTAATGGTTATCCGGTGTCCAACACATTATGTCAGACCCTTTCCAAATTGGTATTGAAAGAAATTGTCTGAATGGTTTCCAACCGTAATATCGTTAACAAGAAATCTATAACGTTCATAGTCTACGATATAAATATTGTATAAACTGTGTCTGGAGGGGACAATTGAAAGCGCTAAGATACCGATCTTTTCTTGAGAGAACGTCGTTTGAGACAAAAAAATCTGTCAAGTAGATGACCATTTATCATGATACTGCTTGTGACATTTGGGCAAAAGCGTTTTATCTGTAGACTTATTATTGTAGATAAGTTTTTAGACGAGAAAAATATGTTATTAAATTGTATCTCAAAATTAGGTCAGGCTTCTCCTTTAATTTTGTAATTTAATTTGTTCATCCTTTACTGAAAAAGCCTAAATTGTAAATTGCGTGTAATTGTAATTGTGTTTTGGTCGCGGTTTGTTTACATTCTTGAATCCATTACCTATATTTGTTGACGTCACAAAACGAATCAATCAAGTCGTGACTACCTATTCACCTATAAAATATTTGGACAAAATAATATACTATTATGTAGAGACAGGCATTAAAGCTATAAACGTAATTGTTATGTACTTCAGAAGTATATTTATCTACGAAGTATTTAATTTGATCCTTCTTAACAACCATAATATTTGAATTGGAAAAGTTTATTATTAGAACCAGATTTGAAAGTTGTTGAATTTGGTTTTGCAAAGTTTAAGAACAGAATTGGACTTTTCATTAAATTTTCCTAATAGAATAGAATATTCTTTATTATGAAGACTATAAATATTAGAGATATAAATAAATGTAGAAATTTTACAAGGGTTGAATTAATATTATTTCGTACGCATATGCGATTTATTCTACTTTCTCAAAGATCTAGATATTGTTCTGAGAATCAAACTTATTTTCGATCTAGATCAAACCACTAATAATGTAGTTATAAAACACTATGGTTGTTTTCATATACCGTAATAAAATGAACCGTTTTTTTTTAAATTAATTCTCCATGTTTAAAAAATATCAGTTCAAAGATCTCGGCAATTCGACCTTCCATTTTTAAATTCAAGCCGTCTTTAGTCTTTGGGTTTGGGTTTGGGTTAATTCCCTTCACGCTGCTATGGGCACACAAAAAGCATTCTGCTGTGAAATTTAATAGAAATTGGCCGAATTGAAGGAACTATTAGCTTCCAATATACGGACGGACATGACGGCATTATGAACGGCCGGCAATGCGTAACGATTCATAAATCGGGTAGCTGTGAATGTAACAAATATTGTGTGTTATGTGGTCACATTTTCCGGGAAATTGTTACATCTAGTTACGGTGCAATTATAGCCGCTTTTCTGGTTTCTGATTTAAAACGTCATAGTTTGTTTACCCAATTTTTTTGACCGCATTTATTTAACTTATTAGTGTTGAAGCCAGAGGAGCCATTCCCGTATTTTTAAGAACGTTCACATTCGAATCTCAGTCTCAATCTGTCAAAAATACCTTTATTTCCCTACATTTTTGACAGTTGACTTTCGATAAAATGAGATTGCGACTGCCCTGGGCCGTCTTATAGCAATCATAAATTAACAATAGGTGAACAGAAAAAATTTACATGTAGAGTTTATCTAGAAGGAAATCAAGCTGTCCTAATTTTTCATTTATTTTCCAAGTTTCATTACTCTGCTAGATAGATCAAAGCTTCTTCTCTTTCATCATTTTCCTGAAACGTAGGAAGGTTTTCCTGGTATAGCCTGTTGAATAAATGTGGTTATATATAATTCGTAATTATTTGAGTTATGACTCTAACACGCAGGTAGATTTGGCCAGTGTGACAAAAAATAACGTAATTTTAAATAATTTGGAATAGTTTTTGAAAGTGACCGTATATTGGTAACTAGCTGCGCCCCGCGGGTTCACCCGCATAAGTCTCGATCTCGTGGGAATATCGAGATAAAAAATATCCTATGTCCTAATCCAGGTCATGTTTTACTCGTGTTCCAAATTTAATCGAAATCCGTTTAGCCGTTTTATTGTGTAAGCGTAACAAACAAACAAAATATCAAATCTGTTTTTTATAATATGTATTAGTTTAGGTTAATATCAAAGACTTTTTGAAAGTTTCTGTATTTTGGCATGTTAAAGTTAAAAATAACATGTCAACTACATTGTTACCCAGGTCACTGAACAGAAAAATGCTCTGTGTTAGACATTTGTGCATTTGATATGGTTTTGATAAAGGGAAAACCCTTTTCTTTGTTGTTGGCAAGGCAAGTAAGACTATTTAGGTAGTGGCCGTCTTATGGCAATGTTAGGAAACTGCACAATAATGGCGTAACACACATTTAATCTCAATCTGAATAATTTTGAAGGATATTACTAATACATTGCTTTATATGTTCGAAAAAATTGTCAGCTCAACAATGTACATAACGCAATGAATGTTGTTGAACTGTCAAAATAAAAGCTACTGTTAGTTTGTTACGCAATTACCCCACTGGTTCAACCCATGTTCAACCAAATTGCATTCGCTGATTAGAGAATGAATGAAGAAACCACCAGTCTGGTACTAAGATTTTCCTCTATCAATCGCCTGCCTTTTGCCAACTATGTTGGCTTCGGCTTCCAGTCTAACCAGATGCAGCTGAATACCAGTATTTTACATAGACCGACTGCCTATCTGACCTCCACAGCCCAGTTATTGGGTAGCACGATATTTCGCCTATCAAACTTTAGGACTTCTGACTACCCGTAACAACGTGTCAGACATCTACCAATGACAGCTGGGACCTACGGCTTATGGTGTTTTCCAAGGCACGAAAGGGTGTTTCGATGTGTAATGAATGGTCACCCATCTACGAACCGACCGGGGCAAGCATAGCTTAGCTCTATCAATATAATATCCTGTACTCTAGCTCGGTAATACGACCCCTATCATACAGGATGTCCTAGTTCAGAGGTCGAGACCTCACTGATGAACGTATACTGATGTTTTGGAAATAAATTACTACATTATTATTAAAATTTTTAGTCTCTGACATATCTCGGTACCCTGGAATCCCGGATCTTTGGAAGGCATACCAGCGGCCGAAGCCAACTCGCAGAAGCCCCATAGACCATTTTAAATGATGATTACTATTACTAATTATCAAATATTTTAAATCATAGACTACATAATCAGCCCATAATGTTCCCACTGCTGGGACACAGGCCTCTTCTCTGTGAGAGGGAGTGGGCCGTAATCCACCACGCGGGCCCAGTGCGGGTTGGCAGATGTCACACGTCTTCGGGACATGCCGGTTTCCTCAAATCAAATCATAGACTATTAAGGTGGATGCTCCAAGGTACCCCGTGAAATTCAAATTTTCTTACGTTTTTTGCTTTTTGCTGGTCAGTACTAAGTTGTAAGTTGATTAAAATATGATTCGTGGCCGTAACAAATATGTATTTACAGAATAATTATAATAATTAAAGTCATCAACACAACTCTCTAAGATCAAGTAATCTTACTGAATGACTATTTCATGAAATCTTGACATTTTAGGATTATGTTAACTTAACACGTTGTATTACTGATTCTAATGATTATAATTCTGTAAATACATGTTTGTTACGGCCGCGAATCATATTTTAATCAACGTACAGCTTAGTACTGACCAGCAAATTGCAAAAAACGTAAGAAAATTTGAATGTCGCGGGTTACCTTGGAGCATCCACCTTAAGTCGTTATTGCTCGATCAATTTTCACAAGGGAATTTCATTTTACTGTAGAGTGTGTCGATCAGAAATGATGAATGGAGTTATGAACGTAGCGTCATAAATACTACACTTGGCGAGCGGTTTGGTCGTCCAATCAATATCGTATGTGTGGATACCAGCATGAACATGGTTGGTATTAAGGTTGTCTATAGGTGTTGTTTCTATGAAATTGACCAGTTTGGATGATGTTAATGAGTCCTTAAGGTGGATGCTCCAAGGTAGCCCGCGAAATTCAAATTTTCTTACGTTTTTTTGCAATTTGCTGATCAGTACTAAGTTGTACGTTGATTAAAATATGATTCGCGGCCGTAACAAATACCTATGTATTTACAGAATTATAATAATACAACTTGTTAAGTTGTATTACTGATTCTAGTTGAGGGATAAGTACATGTACTGTACCTGTCCCTCAACTCATGCACATCTACCCGCAGTGGCGATACGCATACGACGTCGCGCACTTAGTTTCGTGTGAACTTCTTTGCAACTACCCCTTTTACTGCTACTTTAACTATCAAGAAATATTAATGTAATTTTATCATTGTATTTTTAATTATAATATTGTATTTTCTCTGTAAGTGATAGTAAATCTTTTGAGAAAATAAATGTCTAAAACTGTAAGTTAGCATAATCCTAAAATGTCAAGATTCCATGAAATAGTCATTCAGTAGGATTACTTGATCTTATAGAGTTGTTTTGATGACTTTAATGATTATAATTCTGTGAATATATATTTGTCACGGCATCGAATCATATTTTAATCAACGTACAACTTAGTAGGTACTGACCAGCAAATTGCAAAAACGTAAGAAAATTTGAATTTCGCGGGCTACCTTGGAGCATCCACCTTAAGTGTCCGTTTTTCATCAACTTGTAGATAAAAGAGCTACCAACCTTAAAATAAAAAACAGTATTCCCGTTTCAAAGAGAGGCACGCAAAAAAAAAAAACAGATAGCTGACACTGTTACATATTTAAATATCGCAGCAAAAATATGCGGTAATAACGCTAGTGGCACAAAAGCAAGGACGGGCTAAGAGATCAAGTTCTATATTCAAAACGCTACTTTTTTTTCTACTGTATCCGATCCTGTGAACTCTGCATAATCTGTGCATTGTTTATTCTGCTCTGCAAGTACCAAGGTCAAGATTTTTTCAATAAAGTTGTTGGATCCATGACGTAATCTGGGTAAATCTAATACAACTACTTACTATAGTGGTATGATGTGGGTATAATTATGTATTAAACTACATACCGCGATGACAATCCGGTATTAGAAGGCTCATGTGTCGTGTTTATGGAGTGACGTGATGTGACAGGTACCTTTCTAAAATGTTCGCGAGTTTGCGAATGTTTTAGGAATTTCCAATGTTCAAATTCAGAACATCTCTCATAGAAAATAACAATTTGAAATCTAAACTCAGTCTCACGGACGACATAGACTAAAACAAAAATGGTTCCAATGAAACAGAACCCATAAAACTCTGTCAACGCGAATATTTTTTCCAGGAGCGCAAAACATTTTGCAACAATTTCTTCCTGACCATTAAACCGATTTTCCACTAAATTATTTCGAATCAATATTGTCGTCTGTGCGTCACGTTTCTTCGAGTTCAAAATCAAATCGTATTATTTACGAAGCGTTTATTATCGAGATCGTTTAACAGTTCGTTTCACTGATTATTATTGACTTTGACACTAATATATTTAAACATGTAACGGAATTTTGATTCTGTAATATTTCGCGACTGTTTACTTTAGTACCGACGCGCGACGCCAGTAGGTCAAGCTAACCGAAACAGTATAATTTTTCCAATCAACCTTGAACCTTCATGCTTTAGCGATAAAGTTGAAAATTTATTAGAGAAATTTGACAGATTGTAGTAGCTTGATGTGCTGGCGTCTGTACCTATTTATTTATTTTGTGAAGGCTCGGTCATGTTTTATGGTGTATTTTGAGGTCCGTCCTAGCGTGTTATCTGGTCGTAATTACGCGATTAAATTGCTAGTCGTATCATTTTGTAGGCTATACATTTAAAGAGTTATAGGGCAATTAATTCCTGGAGAAGCAAACGCCTTGAAGCGATATCATGTCTAAACGCCCCGTTTAGCGTCAACATTGTAATATAATTTCACGGTTAGCCTCGAAATATCACAATCGTTTAGTTTATTATGTTTTTGTCAGACAAACCGGCAGTTTTTTACCGTTCCTATATGATTCTTAATATAGTTTCATGATTCATACCTATTCATATTATAAAAAATCCACAACTAATACTGTCATGAATATTTGGTAGTGATATCATTCTCATATTATTACCGGACGATACATATTAGGAAAATGTATCTATCAATGTTCTTATTTAGATCTAGTTAGTCTGTGAATAAAATATACCAGGACTGGCTACTTATTTAGTGAAACTCAACTTTAGAGTTGTGAAGAAAAGTTGTGTTTCACTAAGTAAACTAACTACTTTTGTGCCTAAAAATGCTTCGAGGGGTTAATATTTTTTTTTTTACCACAAGCTTTTGCAAATCATAACATAATCTGGGTAGATTTGCGTTTAACCGCTGTCTCGCCAGTAAACTCAATCACAATTTTTTATTGTTTTGATGAATATAAAGTTCCTTACTTTTTCTACAGCAGCCTAACAGCCTCTGCTGGTTATAGACCTTTCCCAATTTACGCTAAGACACCCGGTTCTCTGCCTGCAGCATCCAGTCTGTCCCTGCCTCCTTTTTCAGCTCGTCGTTCAATCAACCCGTCAAGTTTTCTAATTCCTGCAAAAACGTTAACGTTCTCAGATTCTCAGAACATGTTATTTCGATACGTGTTTATTCTGAAAGTAGTTTTAACTATCGGCTATTGAAAGTTGTCCTTTCATTACCGCTTCACATGAAGTAAGTTATACCTCTACGGTAGTACCCTATTCACTGGCTTTCACAGAAACATTACCCTTTAGAATAGAACCTATTTTAACTTCGGACTTTATGGTTTAATGTTTATTTTTCTGTTTTATATGGCTGTTCTCTTTTTAAACGGAATAGTCGATATTCCCTTTGCTTTTAAATTAAACTACGATGTGAAAATATGGAAATATATTTTTGTACGTTCCATCTGATGCATTTTCACCGTACTAATGTAATTAATTTCGGAAAGTGACCTCGTAGCACATTTTTCATTTATTAATAGTCATAATATTATTTTTAAATTTCCATTCATACAGGATGGAACGTTATTTAACCTGTATTTTTAGGTCCTTTTGCATAGTAAGGTCGTTTTTAGTGTCATAAGTATTTGCCCACATGCGGGATTGGCCCGTAAGCTCTAATGAGTATGCATGATAATAAAAACCATGCCATTACTAATAATTTTCTCGTTTACAAAACTCGCGTTTTTTTTGTTATAAGAAACTTTTTTCAGATCTAAAATGTACGATTTATTAACACGTGTAAACTGCGTGGTATCATGCACATTATCTACGGATTATGCGTTGACTATATATCTATCCAAGAGATCTGCAATTAACTGCAATTTAATAGAACAATTCTTTACATGTAACCTAATCATTTAAAGTAATCATGTATACCATAATTAGTTGAGTTTAGACGGCCCAAGGCTACTGTATGATTCATTAAATAATAAATAAACCGCCATCGTTAAAATACCTACTCCTTCACAAACAAAAAATGTTAGCTCTTGTTATGTATGTTATTTTCTTAATTAACGAAACGATTAGGTTGAATTGAATCTTGATTCTGTTGTAATAGGTATGTTATTTAGATTTATGGGTTTAATATAGTGTGTGTGTTGTGCAGGTTAGGGTTCAATTTGGTCTGGCAAGTAGTTTGCTTAAGGAAACAAACGTCTGTCTTTGATGGTGTTTATTGGCAACTAACTCAAAATATTCACACATCCTTATTTAATACGGTCGGCGGCTAGCTACTTACTACTATAAAGAAACGTGGACTGTATGTTTGTTTGTACCTATTACTTTTAAACTATATAAACCTATTGAAATGAGCTTCAACATAAGCCGCCCACCAAAGGACTATATGAGTCCTTTCAAATGAACCATAAATACTCAATTAACCTTATACATGCAAAATTATCAAACAATAAATGATTGGACTATTCAGGGTTACTATCTATTGGCAGTGGACAGAGTTTAGTCACAGTTCTCTTTACAATACTGTCACCGCTCTTGACACTATAAACTCTTGTGCAGCCATCTGATCCGGGATGTTTGCTCACTATACGTCCCAGTAACCATTTCCCTGGTGGGAGGTTCTCCTGCTTGATCAAAACAATATTACCGACTTCAAACTCCTTTCCTCGTTTGAGCCATTTTGGACGTTGTTGCAGTCTAGATAAATATTCCTGTTGCCATCTAGACCAAAAGTCATGCAACAACTTTTGGACATATTGCCATCGTGACAACGTGTGCACCTTCAAGTTTTGTAAATTTGGGCTAGGTATGACAATGGGTGCCTCGCCAATTAAAAAGTGCCCAGGTGTTAATGGCTCGATATTCGCATTATCCAAATCATCTTGGGGACACAACGGCCTCGAGTTCAAACAAGCCTCTATTTCACACAGCACTGTCGACATCTCCTCAAAAGTCAAAGTGCTAGATAATATCCGTTTTAAGTGGTACTTTGTGGATTTTACTCCTGCCTCCCAGAGGCCGCCGAAGTTTGGGCTGTATGCAGGAATAAAATGCCATTGCGTGCCATCAGATGCAAGTGTATCTGCGATTGTTCCAGAAAACTCCAAGCTTGCTTCCTGCCACATGGCTACCAACTCTTTATTGGCACCGATGAAGTTTCTCCCCTGATCACTCCATAAGTGTGTACACTTGCCTCTTCTCGCACAGAATCTTTTATATGCGCCTATGAACGCCTCTGACGTCATATCTCCAACTAACTCCAAATGAATGGCTTTGGTAGCCATACATATGAAAATAGATATGTACGCCTTGTGTGCTTTGACTCCTCTTCCCTTGCTCCATAGAACTTGTAATGGTCCAGCAAAGTCGACACCGGAATGCAAAAATGGTCGAGCCGGTGTCACACGAACCTTTGGCAAATCACCCATTACTTGCGTTCTTGTAGTCGCATTCTGTTTGGCGCATACTAAGCATCGGTGAACATATCGTTTAACTTGTCCTTTAGCACGCGTTATCCAATACTTAGCTCTCAAAAAGCTCAACATTAATTGGATTCCTCCGTGTAGGGTTCTTGAGTGTGCATCGGCAATGATCAAAGGAGTAAGTTTGTTTCTATGACCCAATATGATTGGGTGCTTACTTTGATCCGCTATATTAGCGTGTCTAAGGCGTCCGCCAACCCGAAGCATCTGTGACTCATCCAAATACGGATCTAAAGTCTTCAATGTGCTAGTTCTTTTAACTTGATTACCTTTTCTTAGAGATTCAATTTCTTCTGCGTATTCTTCGACTTGTACCTTTCTTATGCATATGTTTAATGCACCATCTAATTCTTCAGTTGTCAAAGCAGCATCTATGTCTTCTTTTAACATTTTTTGTTTTAAAAATCTCCTACAAAATGCAATACTTCTGGTTAATTCTTTCAATGAGTTGTATTTTTCAAATTGTTTTGACAATCTTCTCTCTTCTTCTTCATTTTTGGTTATTGTAAAAGTTTGTATAATCGTCTTTTTTTCTAACTCTGTGGATATGGTTTCCGGTTTGGTAAAATAAATATCTCCCTTTGAAAGCCATTCTGGCCCTTTCCACCACAAGTCACGTGTTTTCAACTCTGACACTAGTGCACCTCTAGACGCTATATCAGCGGGGTTCTCTTGCGATTGTACGTGGTACCATTGTTCTTTCGGGACGTTGCCTTTTATTTCAACCGTTCTATTGGCAACAAAGGTCTTCCATTTGCTAGGCTCCTTTTGTAGCCAAGCAATAACTATTGAGGAATCAGTCCAAGCAAAAACATTACCTGATGGGATCCTCATTGCTGTTGAAATTTGTTTTAATAGTCTTGACACCAGAACAGCTCCACACAACTCAAGTCGAGGTAACGACACTGTTTTTAACGGAGCAACCCGAGTTCTAGCTGCAATCAATGAGGTTTTGACTGCACCATCCACGTAATGTACGCGACAGTACACAACAGCTGCGTATGCTCTCATCGATGCATCACTAAACCCATGAAGTTGTATGCTGTTCTTCTTTAAATTGTATGTGCCCATCCATCGATCTATTCTGATTTCATTGACATTGGCGATATCTTCGCGTATGGTTTTCCACTCTTCTCTTATAGCTGGAGTGATTTCTTGATCCCAATCTACTTTAGTTTGCCAGAGCTTCTGGATCAAAATTTTTGCTTGCACTATGCATGGCGCTATCCAACCGAGCGGGTCAAAGAGCCTTTGGACATCTGACAGTATACTTCGTTTCGTAACAATCGCAGGAAGGGGAACTAGGTTCAGTTGATATTCAAATTGATCGCTGCCTAAGTTCCATTGTACACCTAAAGCCTTTATGGTACCATCTATATTTAAATCCATATGTGCATTGATAGATCTGTCCCTTGGATCTATTGATTTTAAAAAATCTAAGTTATTTGATGACCACTTTTTAAGCTGAAAGCCGCCTCGTTGCAATAAATTCTTCAAGTCCTTGCTTACTTTAACTGCTTCCTCTAAATCGTCACATCCTGACATAACGTCATCAACATACAAATCTTCTTGTAACACCCTAGCTGCTTCAGGATAGTTGGCACCTTCATCGTTAGCAAGTTGCATAAGTGTTTTTACCGCTAAATACGGTGCTGACGCTGTACCGAAGGTAACAGTCAGGAGTCTTAAATCTTGAATGATTTCCGACGAATCGTTTCGCCACAGTATTCTCTGGTAATCGGTGTCTTCCTGGGCTACCAATATCATTCGGTACATTTTTTGTATGTCAGAAACAAAACACACTGCGTGTGTTCGCCATCTTATTATTAGGCTTCGCAAGTCATCTTGTAGGACAGGACCTGCCAGTAATTCGTCATTTAGGGAAACTCCATTGTAACCCTTGCAGGAAGCGTCAAAAACGACGCGAGTCTTCGTGCTTTCTTTATCGTTCCTGACTACTGCGTGGTGGGGTAAGTAGACAGACCTTCTTGTATTTATTTCATGTTGTGGTACCTCTTCTATGTGTTTTAAGTTTATGTATTCTTCAATAACCTTTTTGTATTCTTTTTTCAGATCAGGATTTTTGTTCAGTCTTTTCTCCAGTTGTAAAAATCTGTTTAATGCTATCTCTCTTGTCTTTCCATCGGGTGACTTTAAGTTGTCGTTTTTAAAGGGTAATTTAACTATGTAGCGTCCTTCATTGTTTCTTGTATGTGTTTTATCATAAATCTCTTCGCATAATTTTTCGTCTTTAGTAAAATTTCTTTTTGTATCGATTTCTAACTCCCACATAGTCTTCAATAGTTCTTTCACATCGACTTGTTCATTTATCGCCATTAAACATTTTTCTTTTGTCTTTGTTTTTATGTTTATTTCACCAAATATTATCCAACCGAGGTTGGTTCTCTGAGCTATGGGTGACCCCGGTGGACCTTTGATTAGACCATCTTGTAGTATCTTCGCATATCCCTTGACGTCTAGAAGCAAATCAATATTTCCTGATATTCCATACTTTGGGTCTGCTAATTCTAGATCTGCCAAGTGTGGCCATTTGCTTGTTGACCATGTATTTGCAGGTAATTGTATTGTCAAGTGCTTGGTCATCACGTAGGCTTGTATAGGTAGTGCGAAATTTGATTCCCATCGTGATAAAACTTCTATTTTTACTTCATGCCTGACAGCGATCTTCATGGATTCCATTCCAGAAATTATGCAATTAGTTACCTGTCTTTTTAGTTTTAATAGTTGCACCGCTTTCTCACTTATAAAGCAGGCTTGTGATCCTGGATCTATGAGTGCCTTGAGCACAATGGTGTGTCCTTGTTCACTCTTTACTATCACCATTGCGGTTGCTAACATTCCTATATCTTTTCTGGCATTGTAGTACGACGCAATCATTGTATTAACTTGCACCTTTTCTTCTACATCTGCTTGGGTTGATACTGTCGGCGTCGGTTGTATAGCTTCAGATGATGCCGATGTATCCGTCTTCTTTATTAGATGTATGAGAGTATGATGGCGTCTTTTACACGTGCGACAGGACATTGGAAGACGGCATTTGAAGACCGAATGTCCTGATGCCAGGCAGTTAAAACAGAGCTTGTTATTCTTTACAAAATCAAATCGTTCTGAAGGTTGCATCTTCGCAAACAGTTTACAGTGAGCAAGGGTATGATTCTCTTTACACATTATACAAGTGTTTTCCCTTTCATTTGTTGAAACATGGAATGTGCCGCGTTCTTTAGGTTTTTCACGCGCATTTGACGTTGAAGAGGGTGCAATTAATTCTAAGGCACGAAATTTACCATCTAGGAATGTCTTTAACTCATTCCAGGTAGGTAAATCCTCTGAATTGCCCTTGTAGGCGTACTCTTCCCAGTCCTTGTGGGACTCCGGGTCCAGCTTCTGTACGACCAGAAATATGATTATAGGATCCCAGGAGTCGGTGTTCACGTTGGAGTTTTTGAGGTTGTCTAAAATTTCAGAAGTTGTATCTAAAATTGACTTCAGTTGACTGGCCGATTGAGTGTTCGCCTTTTTCTGATAAATTAATCTCTTCAACATTAAGTTAACTATCAATCTTCTATTGCCGTAACGATTCTTCAATGTATCCCATGCTTGTAAATAGTTAGTTTCAGTTACTTGTATATGTTTAAGTAGGGTTGCTGCTTCACTGCTGATGCTAGTCTTCAAGTAATGCAATTTTTGAACGTTGCTTAGTGACTTGTTATCATGCACTAACGAAACATACAAATCTTTAAACGCAGGCCAGTCTTCATAGGTTCCAGAAAACGTAGGTATCGTTATACTTGGCAGCCTCACCTGTGTTTGTTGGTTATCTTCGTCCGCGTTATCGATGTTTGTCGGTTTCGATGCTTTAGTTGCTACGTTTTCAAACATATTGCGTAATTCACCCAACAAACACAAATAAAGATCTTCGTAAATGAAAAACTCTTCATTAACGAAATATGACAACAAATTGCGTTTATCTCTCGGTGTTATCCTCGCTAAGTCTTGATGCGCACTGTTAAATGTTTTCCAGTATTCTTCGAGGCACTGAATTCTAGATTGAATATATCCTTTGGTTAAACGTTGTTTAGGACATTTTCGTAAGTTTATTTGTGTTTTCTTCAGTAACTCTGCCGTATCTTCTAATATACCAAGTGCTTCTTCAGCCGTCTTAGACATATTGCACTGTTAATTTAATATTATACACGAATACTATGCAAAACTTGATGACAACAACGTTTTTTTTTGTTAAAATCACTCCTAATTACTTTGTTTACGTTTAACGATTCACTCGCCAGCTTCTTATCTCTGACGGAATGTTGTTTTTTCTATAAGGATTATCTTCACTAATGATCCGGCTCGATTATGACCATTATGTTGTGCAGGTTAGGGTTCAATTTGGTCTGGCAAGTAGTTTGCTTAAGGAAACAAACGTCTGTCTTTGATGGTGTTTATTGGCAACTAACTCAAAATATTCACACATCCTTATTTAATACGGTCGGCGGCTAGCTACTTACTACTATAAAGAAACGTGGACTGTATGTTTGTTTGTACCTATTACTTTTAAACTATATAAACCTATTGAAATGAGCTTCAACAGTGTGTTTTGTAATTATTGGGCAAAAAATAGTTGTAGTTTAGTTTAACTTAAATATTTGTGATTAGAAACACATTTTGCATCATGGTTTATTGTTATAAAATCAAAATAATATATTAACTAAAGAAAAAAAAAAAATCATAAAGTTGTAAAAAAATTCGAAAAAAAATAATGTTTTTCATCCCTGTTACAACGGAGACCATGATTGACATCACACACAGTATTAACGTATTAACCAAATGAAACAGCCGATCGATTCTGTAAAAATCTCACCGTGAAAAATTTGGTGAAGTGAGCTTAGCGTGAGCTGTCAATCCCTAGCATTACTTGGAATGACAGCTCACTCCACGCTCACTTCACCTACGTTTTCACGGTGAGATAGTTACAGAATCGCACTGCAGGCCCCAATATTGAGTTATGGCAACACGCGTACCAAAGAGTTATAGAACACATGACATCTTTGTTTGGTAATAAATCATTTGCCGCCTAAAGTGTCAGTATAGTGTCGCGGGTTGTATACGAGCATTTTGGCACAAAGGCTCCGCGACAAAAGCCTACTCGCGTCCCATTGAAGTCGATGACAGCTCTGGCAAATATTCCCAATTCAAACGTTTTGATATCGGATGCGTTTGAACGTTATCCATGTGTGTCATGGATTTTGTATTGAGTTTTTGGGAAAGCGATGTCATTTTATATAAGTTCGTCATCGTTCTCTTGTCCTGCCGATCTTTTCTGTATCTCACAGTGATAACTTATGTAGGTGAAGTGAGCTGTCAATTCACGCAGTTGTGTCAATACCCGGCATCAGATGGCATGACAGCTCACTTCAAGCTTATTTCAATTTTAGAGTTTTCACGGTGAGATTTTTGCAGAATAGACTGGTTGGTCTCATTTTTTTTAGGGACGCCGCAGCATGTTCCCTCGATACTTCTCGATCAGCTGTTATCCCAACATCTCTTGATAGCAAAATTATAAATGTTTTGAAAACGTCCGATTTCTGAAAGAAAATACCTACATTCAATCAATGTAGGTAATTGTTTTTTCTTAACCAATCACAACCGTTCACTGGAAAATTCAAGAATATTAATAAGGATCTCGGAAGCCGAGGATTACCATAAAGAACTTTCTCTATATTTTTATTTCTGGGAAAAGGTAGCTACCGTTTTCTCCATTCATTTTCATGAAAAACAGATTTGACCGCAATGGTTCCACCCGGAATAATTATATTATTGAAATTTATTTTTCCCTCCTTCAAGGTATTGGCTGATCCGACCGACATTGCATCCAAGAACTAGGTATCATATCAGCTGTACTATAGTTATTTATTTAAGCTCAAGCGGTGCACGTGGCTTGGACTGCTGCCAACTCGGTTAGTGTTGATACCGTGTGGAATTCAGTGCACTCTATTAGGGTAGATGAGCATAAACATATTGATTCGAAAGTATGCCTGAGATTGGGAGACTGACCTCGTTGTCGGAGATCTTCTACGGCTCTGTTGATTAATAGCATAATCAGCCTATGACGTTCCCACTGCTGGGACACAGGCCTCCTCTCTGAGAGGGAGTAGACCGTAATCCAACACGCGGGCCCAGTGCGGGTTGGTAGATGTCACATGTCTTTGAATTTTTGGTTCTAGGATATGCCGGCTTCCTCACGATGTTTTCCTTCTCCGTTTTGAGAGCAGCTGTTGAGCAGCAGTCGTTTAAAAGATGATAATTCGACGATGTTACTATAGTTGAAGCCGGGCAAGAGTCCCAAATCTTCACCAGTTGAGTCTATCCCATTGCTGATGGTAGATCTCTTCTAAGTTACACCAGAAAACTCGGTCCTCATCCAGTTCACCCAAGCTACTATCACCATTTGCCTAAAATATGATAAAGAAATACGTCTCGCACTTGTTAAATTTACCAAAAACATAACTAAGCAACACGTTATTCATTCTAGATACTTGTAACTGATTTTGTTAACCATATTATAACTCCTACACACAATTCCAGAAAAACTCGTTCGAACTAAAATGCAATGTCGCTATTTCGGGTCGGTTTTCTGGTAAAACGTTAAAGCTTATAATTTAAAGCACGGCTTTGACTGATCCGAACTTAAAAAACCACCCCTTTTATTTCACAAACTGGCATGTAATCGTCGATTTTCGGCTGTTATTCTGAGAATGTGAACCAATTTCCATGTTTCTGTGTTCGAAGGTTGTGAGGTTGAGCAGCGGGTATTAAGGCACTTAGTGGCCTCGCCTCCGGGCCCGACGTGGATTGATTTTGCCCACTCGGCGTGTTTGTGTGCACTACGCATTACTCCGACTCACTGGAAATGCCCGAGCGAACGCCGAGGTATTTCAATGAGTCTGTAACTCGCTTTAAACTCGCTTGAAAAATAAAGGAAGACTTTTGATGTTGAATCAACTCGCTATTTTGAAATTGCAGTATTCAAAAATATGAGTAGCCAAACGAGGTTCATATTACGCTAGATGTGACAGCGAGCGACCAAAATCAGAGTTCCGATATTAACCCGGGGAATAGTGGTTTTACGCTGACGAGCAGAAAATTACGATAGAGGTGGAATTTAAATCGGAGCCCGCAAATATTCAGCCACAGCCCGAATTCTGGCGTACAACCGAAGTAGCCGCTAGTTTATTATTTCAGAACTCATATTAAAATCATTTGTCAGGTCGTCGCCGCCGGAGTGCAGGTCCCTGTGGTGGTTGCTTGCACAAGAAAATCAGTAAGATTGTGTTCAGTTAAAGGCTAAACTTGGCTGGCAGGGATTCTCGTTATTTATACGGCTAAAACTTGCAAATTTAAAGTCTCAAGGTTTCATCTTTCCAAGTTTGTAGGATACAGGCTTACTATGTAACAAGTATGCTAATATTGTTTTATATTTTGTTAAAATTTTAGACACACAAGAAAGGTTTTAGGGTTCCATGACGCCTTGGAAAATTCTAAGTATTTTTCTTGTTCATTTGAAATTGCTTTTTCTCATTAAGCCTGCTTATTTTGTAGTAATTATTTTCTTTTATCATGTAACAGTAAATATGTTATTAAACTGCTCCGCACAGCTTTAAACACTAGCTAACGTTGACTTCCACGAGGCGTCGCATCAAATTTCCGCCAATGACGTGGCACTTCCAGATGTATCGCACCCCTGTGTTCACCTTCCCTGCCAATTTGGCGAGGCTCGTCCCTCGTTACGACCAGTAGCAACCGATGTTCCTCTTGTCATTGCTACGTTTTTACTACTCAATGTTATTTCGAGCCTGTTTTGGGCAAAGTATACAAAAAATATTAATATGGACGGATTTTGATGCCGAATGTAAGCACGTGCTTCGATTAATGTTAAATAATTTTGATGAGATGACTGCTGCTGTTCGTCCGCGTGGAATTTCTTGTTCCCCCGCCCCACCTCGCATCGCATCGCCTACCCGAGCACTTCATTTCCGCTTACCGTTTTATCTGATTTCTTTTCATTTTGCTCGGCTCCTAAGGGTGATAGCGTGATGTTAAATAATCTTCGAGTATAGCCTTGTTTAAAATTGGGCTATCAATTGCAAAAATAATTTTTCAGATCCGACCGATAGTTCCAGAGATTAGCGCGTTTAAACAAACAAACTCTTCAGCTTTATTGGGACGAAGTTCCTTATCGCGCGTTGCGAAAGGGGCCGGAAAAAATTAAGACCAAAAGTTGGAACGACACTTTTTGCTATAGTTGTAAGCCGTGCGGCGTGCGCGTGTTTCTCTGTCTGTCTCTCTCTCTCTCTCTCTTATAGAAAGCTAGCCAGTTTTTTTTGTCTGTTTTTTTATTTGTTAATAATAAAAAAAATATTATTATAATTTAAAAAAAATAAAATTTTATTACAATTCCTTCACTAATTAATCGAAAGGAACTTGACACCTCTCAAGTTTTTATTAGTATATACAGATAAAGATAGATAGTTAACTAAAGCGGCATTTGAACAAAGAAAGGGATATTCATACGAGAAAACGAATAACCTTTACTTTGAGCTTTTTGTTGGATACAAAAGGGTATTGGAACATTGTAAGGCAAACAAGCTCCGGTCCTACATACCGCAGTGAATTGCGATCACTGACAATGTTTGCGAAGTCGGTTCGTTCGTTATCGAGCAATGAGCAAATAAATTATCCTTATGCTTATAAATGCGGTGGTGGCCGAAATCCGGATGGAGTTGGCGACAAAAGTTCATTGGCGGACCCTTTGATCTTCGTGATTGGGTCCGATAAAGCGGTGTATTCGTGTACTATAGTGGGGTCGTAAGCTTGTGTACTTTGAACAGCGAAGTAATTGAGTAACACACTAACAGTAGGAATGCCTTTCGTTTTGACAGTTCAACAACATTCTTTGCGTTATTTACGTTGTTGAGCAAACACATTGTTCGAACATGTGGAGCAATGGATTAGTAATATACTTTTTTTTTTTTTTTTTTGATGATGGGAAATCATCCGCTCTGGGTGGAGCAGAAGGGAGTGTCAGACTCTTACTGACTAAAACCCACCCGTGTTCCTTCCTTAGCCCTTTATGTTCCAGGGCAGCGGTAACCCTTTCGGACGATCCCGCTACCCTGGCAGGCTTCGGCCCTATTGGGCCCCGTCACTCATGCTGACATCTCTTTGAGGCGCGTGTGGAACACATACACGCCGTATTAGTAATATACTTCAAAATGAATCAATTTGAGATTAATAGTGTGTTATGCAATTAGGGGGCTGGTCTTTGTAATGTTGTTAGTGGAATCACGTGTGTTCTTAGAAGGTATGATTATTATTTTTAAAATTATTAAAAGCCTGTGATGTCCGACTGCAGGGCAGACGTCTCCCCTCTACTCTCTTTCCACTTCTAAAGGTATGATATCCAAAGTAACACTTACCTACATTATTTTGTAATTATGAGCGGAATGTCAAAGGATGTCAGAGATACGTTTTCTGAGAAGCTATGGAGACAGAAATCCTACTAATATTATAGATATACGAAAGTTTGTATGGATGGATAGATGGATGTTTGTTACTCTTTCACGCAAAAACTACTGAACGGATTTGGATGAAATTTGGCACACAGATAGTCAATAATCAGGATTAACACATGGAATACTTTTTATCCCGATATTCCCACGGGATCGAGACTTCTGCGGGTGAAACCGCGGGGCACAGCTGGTCTCTATGTAAACGTGGGGCGTTCTGTTTTCTTTATGTTGGCTATTTTTGTTTCTGACCTGCTTCGCCAGACCCAAACAAATGATAAAAAGTTAGTACTCTAATACCATTCGTTATTTTACTGTCATTTTTATACAGAATTGTTCTGAAGAGGTATACGTTTGTTTGAAATGATTAATGAAGGGACTTTCCTCCTTCGTCACTGGAGAGCTGCTCCATTTTTGTAACAAGTTGTTGTTCTAGTGTACCTGGACAGGGCTGTTACAGGTCCTAGGGTATTTGTTTGTACAACCTTTTGGATAAAATATTGTTTTTAGGGTTCCATACCCAAAGGGTGCCGTCCGCCCAACGTCGTCGGTCCGCCCGTCCGTCTGTCTGTCAGCTGTATTTCATAAACCGTAATAGGAGGACAGTTGAAATTTCCACAGAGTGTGTATTTATATCGCCGCTATAGCAACAATTAATAATAATAAAGTGAAGTTAAAAATTAAAGGGGCCTTTTTTTTGGCTTTTGCATTGTGGTACGGTTTTGCCTTCGTGTGCGAGTCGAAGTTTTATTCTTAGCAGTGAGATGTTGAGCGTCTCTATCATGGATCTCGCCAGATTTTTTTTTTCATGTAAAGGCCATTGGCCCACCAAAGGGTTGTAAGTCAAAATCTATTTCGTTCATTATTCATTCTCTACATTCTTGTCGGATATTCCTTATCGATGCATCTAAACGAATAATCAGCCTGTATGCAAGGTCAAATTAAATTAGCTAGCGAAACTCTACAGAACTGATGGTTACCGACATCTGAACACGATATAATAAAAACAACAAAAAAAAATGTTTTTTTGGGTTCAACGACCGCTGGTTGTGTTTTTGTTTTTGTCGGGTTGCGAGAAGTTACGTCTGTAAAGTTGATTTTATACTGATATTTCACGTAACTACACTAACTGGCCGCGGAGTTTCGCTAGCTAATTTTATTTGACTCCTTATTATTACGCTTTTGCCTATGATTGCTTTGGTCCATTGCATGAACATGGCACTGCCATCAAACTCGCTAGTCCCATGTCAGCCTATCTCATCTGCCTAGCCTTTTCCCAACTATGTTGGGGTCAGCTTCCAGTCTAACCGAATGCAGCTGAATACCAGTATTTTACATGAAGCGACTGCCTACCTGACCTTCACAACTCAGTTAATGGGTAATACGATACCCCTTGGTAAGACTGGTTGTCAGAGTTTCGGGCTTCTGACGACACGTAACGACTGTCAAAGATCCACGAGTGACAGCCGTGACCAATGGCTTAACGTGCTTTCCGAGGCACGGAGGGGTCATGGTATGTGAAGATGGTGACCCATCCACGGACCAACCGCGGCAAGCGTAGCTTAACTTGATCGATCGACCTGTGCGCTGTTTTTATGTAGCCACGGGCCCTTCCCATTTCAGCCTATCTCACGACCTAAAATAGTAGACTTAGGTATAGTTCCATACGTAGACCGCCACCAACCAACCAACCATACGTACTTATGTAGGTGCTTCATTCCTTGATGGTGCAGAATACAAAGGAGCTGAACTAAATAAAACTGTAACTTCTAAACTAGATTAACATTTCTTGTGACCTACATGATAACAAAGCAAAGTTTTCCTCAGAAATACTCAGAACAGTAAGACTCATAAAAGCTAGCTGGAGTTAGATTTCGTTCCCATCTAAATAATAGATTTATGTTCTTCGAAAGTGATCTCGAACCGACAGGACACGTTATTATAGTTCGCTCAAGGAAATAGCGGGTTTTTTTTTATAAAAAAAAAACAGTTATGTTTTTGTAAAAAAGCGGCCACTTGAACACGAAGGGTTCCGTACACAGTACGATATTTAGCTCTACATGTTTTTTTAAAATACTTTAGTAAAATCATGTTTCTGTATGAGGATCTCCTTAATTTTTAACTTTAATTGTTGTTATAGCGGCCATAGTTGTACACACTCTGTGACAATTTTAAGTGTTCAACAGCTACAGCCCTGTGGCAGACGGAAGAACAGCGTAGCCTTAGTAATAGGGTCCCGTTAGTACTCTTTTTTTTTTTTTTGAGTTTGGGAAATCATCAAATGACTCCTCCCGCTCTGGGTGGGAAGGGAGTGTCAGACTCTGACTGACGAAAACCCACCCGTGTTCCTTCCTTAGCCCTTTATGTTCCAGGGCAGCGGTAACCCTTTCGGACAATCCCGCTACCCTGGCAGGCTTCGGCCCTATCGGGCCCCGTCATTCGTGCTGACATCTCTTTGAGGCGCGCGTGGAACACATACGCGCCGCCCGGCATGGCGTTTGTACCCTTTGGGTACGGAACCCTAAAAACCGCCATTTTAATGTGCGGTTATTTTGTCTTGTTCGTTGTTTATGTCATGCCATGCAAAATTTAATACTTATTGTGTAAGCTGTCGGGGCGTTCACCTCTTTATAAATAACGTGTGCATTTATTGAGTGGGTGTGTTTTGGTACAGTTAGCCTCGAACATAAGTATGTGATGTATTCGCTGATGAATGGAAAACGATTATGCCGTACTAACATCTGAGGGGCAATTCTCGTAATTTTAAGATCGTTCACATTCTGATCTCAGTCTCAATCTGTCAAAAATACCTCTAATTTCCCTACATTTATGATAAGTTTTTGACATTGATTGTCGCTGAGATGAGATTGCGACTAGATTTTGAACGTTTTTATTACGGGAATTGGCCTTCTGAATCATCATCTGGAGTTCAGTGAGATGAGTCTATTTTGTCTAATAATAGTTTACTTTAGCTAATTTAATTGGCAGATTGTAGTTTTATGTTAAAGTATAACATACATAATACGCACGTATACATAGCCAAGAATACATTTGCTTGTCTAGAATCTTTGTTCCATAATATTGTATCAATATGTAGCTACAATTGTAGCTTAACGTTGATACAGTATATTTCAGCACACAAATTGTACACGATCAAATAAATTCTTGTCGATGTAAGTGTACATATTTTTGAGGCTGCCTGTACCTACTGTTTTAGTATGTAAAGGATGTATTGTGTACAAAGCTAAGTGTTTTATAAATATTGATTTTCTAAAGTGTCCTGCTCCTTAAACTCCATTATTTTGTTAATTTTATTTTATTTTCCTGAACGCAAATGAAATATATTTCTAAGAAAAATATATTAAAAAAAAAATACTCGAGGACTTCAGATTTATTAAAAAAATCAAACTTCAACTTAAAGCATTAATTTCAATTAAACCATTTACAGGCACTTTTGAATTGTCAAGGGGTAGGTCATTCAGAAATATAAAGCTAGTTGCCGATTTCAAAGCATAGTAGGTACCTATGGAGAAGACCCATGGACACTCTTTTAATTTTTGCACACACTGATTATACTCGCAGTTTAAAAGTACCTACTACCACCACAGCAAGCTACTATCGTACTATAGGTACGTGCGTACCCTACGCAAAGGCAAAGGAACTCGAATAAAAAAATAAAAACTTTTCACATTCCCTAGGAGCCAGGTAGGTCGCGTAGGTTACCAACCTGCTTTTACGCGCGACTCCTTCTTTTTCACAACTTTTTTTTTTCTTTGACTCTCCGTAATGTGGCGAATGCATGGAATTAGTATGTAAGTACTATAAAGGTGAATGTACGTATTTTATGCTAGCTTTATTTAATAAATTACGCCCTTTTATTGCAGTCGTGTTTTTCTACTGATAAGTGTAATTACGGTTTTGTGAGGTTGCCTATGTTATTACTTGTTATCTGGTCTAATATGAACACTATCGCATGCATAGATAAATATTTTATGACCTTTCGCTTTTTGTTAATTTATAGTTGACCACTATTATGACGGTATGGTTTCTATGTGATTAAACGTTGTTATCTTTCTCATAGGCACACAATTGGCATCTCTTTGCAATACATTCCATATCAATCATTGAAAAAGAAAAAAAATGCCATAATATCCAACAAGCTCTAAAGATTTCCTTTTATATATTTTCAATAGCAACGAATAAGTACAAACTTTAAAGCTGCAAACCTTATCTCTTTCGATATTAAACATTAAACTAACAGCATTTCCCATAGGAAACCCGTTTACGAGCATCTCCGGGGCGCAAGCGTAGACGCGTAGTGCAGTTATACTTCCTGCAGTCGTTAGAAAAAGGACACAGAATAAATAGGTACAGAAGGTTGGAGTCTGCAGTGCGATTCTGTAACCATCTCACCGTGAAAACTTAAGTGAAGTGAGCGTGGAGTGAGCAGTCATTCCAACTAATGCTAAGGACTAGGGGTACGTGGCTAAATAATAACAGCCGCACGGTTCGATCAAGCTATGTTTGCCGCGTTGGTCCGTGGATGGGTGACCATCTTTGCATACCAAGACCCCTCCGTGCCTTGGAAACTACGTAAAGTCGTTGGTCCCGGCTGTCATTAGTGGATCTTTGATCGTCGTTACGGGTCGTCAGAAGCTCGAAAGTCTGACAACCAGTCTTACCAAAGGGTTTCGTATTATCCAGTAACTGGGTTGTGGAGGTCACATAGGCAGTCGCTCCATGTAAAATACTGGTACTTAGCTGCATCCGGTTAGACTGGAAGCCGACCCCAACATAGTTGGGAAAAGGCAGGCAGATGATGATGATGCTAGGGGTTGACACTATTGACAGCTCACTTTAAGCTCACTTCATTTGGTTTTCACGGTGAGATTTTTTACAGAATCGATCGGCTGTATAACGAGCAAACACCCATGCACACAATCATAAACAAGTGTCTACGTACAGAGATTGCAAGATTTTCAAGTGCACTTGCGACTGGCATTCTTTAGAAGAGAAAACACGCATTTTTTATTGTACATCAGAAGGAAAAGAAAAACAAAGGCATTGTAAAATAAGGGTGACAAAGTGAGCGATTTTATCGTAAACACAGTTAGCTGGTATGCGTCTATTTCTATGTCTGCGCACACACTTGTGTACTATAATATCTCCCGCACCGAAAGCTAGTCTCCGTTGAGATTGGCTGTCATCGCCGAAATATACAGTCTGGAGGACTATTACACTGCCGAGCAATGAAAAAGTTCCACCCACAAAATCCCGACAAACACCTTAATATCTCCTAAGACATATAATTTAAAATTTGAACACAATATTTACGTTTTTACTTGGTAATATTCTGATGCGCTGTTAAATGTACTTCAATATTGCAGACGGCGTCATTAAGCTAGCCTTTCCCGTTTAGGAGTAATTTGGTGCTATGTCACTGGAACTTTTTCATTGCTCGCGAGTGTATTATTATTATTATGACGTGTCTACACCCATACACAGTTGCGTGCGCCTGTTTTCCCTCGTTGTGTTAAGCCGGCTTTCTGTGTTGTACCCATCAATCTGTCGTAGATAATAGTTTTATTAAGCAGGGTGGAGACTTGGGGCACAGAATATGTCGATAGATGCAGATAGTCGCCTTCATCCAAGCCACAGACATATAATGTAGGTGCAGCGAGCGCAATGGCAACTGGCGTTCTCTATGTGTGCGTGCGCCTGTTTTTACTCGTATGGAGCCGGCCTTCTGTACGTATTTACTCTGTGGCAATACTTTCCGCAGTCGTTAGGAAGGGTTGAGACTTGCGTGGCTAAACGTTTTCCGGTACACGGCTTTTTGTGGCTTGGCCGTCTTTTCAAGAACTTTCGTGGTAGGCAAGCTTTGTTTCCTATGCTGGCTATGTTAAATGTCGTATGAAATTATTGTCGTACCTGCACCAGCGTATACCTGCGTATTATTGTCATGATGAACCTTACTGCGTCATACAAGAAGTTCCTATATAACTGTATACATCTTAGTTTCGATAAAAAGTCCCAGTATTCTGAGGCGTTACTGTAAAATTTAATTAATTCAACTGTGTTAAGAGTTATTTGATAAAGTTGAGTGATTACTATTAGAACTTTTTGATACAGCACCCTAATTGCGTAACACATGATCAATCGGAATCTAAATCAATAAGCAAATTGCTAATCCATTGTTTCATAAGTTCGAAAAATTTGTCTGTTCAACACGTAAATAACGCAATGAATGTTGTTGAACTGTCAAAATGAAACCGAATCCGATTGATCGTGTGTTACGCAATTTGGGTGCAGGTTGCAGGATTTGCGCTCAAGTAGATAGGTTAACAGACGACTTACGAGTCGTAGGTCAGGAGTTCGAACTTTGACAGGCGCTTTACTTTGTGGAAATGATTTCAACATCACTGCTATTAAATATGTGAAAGAAACATGGTGAGAAAACAAAATTTCGAAGAGATGTCATCCGCCAACCCGCACTGGGCCCGCATGGAGGATGATAGCCCAC
Organism: Apamea anceps; assembly: GCA_951799955.1. Lineage (NCBI taxonomy): Eukaryota > Metazoa > Arthropoda > Insecta > Lepidoptera > Noctuidae > Apamea > Apamea anceps. The sequence goes on from OX637517.1 coordinate 7,408,171, forward strand.
TCCCTCTCACAGAGAGGAGCCCTGTGTCCCAGCAGTGGGAACATTATAGGCTGATTGTTGTAGAAAGCGGAGATTTCCGACATCTTTTCTTTACGTGACCTAAGAATATTCGGATTTTTTAAAAGTTTTATGGGCCTTAAAGTCTCGTATCCAGAGTCTGATTTGCTAAGAAACCTGCTCATAAACAGGCATGCGTGTGACTAATTATATCGTTAGCGCCTCCACGCAGCCTGTTTTTTAAACCTGATTGGGCCAAACCTGAATGTCTAGGTTACACTTCGGATTTATGTATGTACATAATTACGACCCACGTTGATAATTATTTTTATTGGTTTAACGACTCCGGGGATGAAAATTAACTTACAATTATGTCATCTGGGTTATTCTGATATACTCAAGACATACATTCATAATATACTATATAATTATCAGACTAAAATAATATTAATATTATTTACATGTATGTACTTATATAAAAAAAGAGGAGAAAAAGAATCCTAGGGCATCAAAAAATTCTTCTGCGTCGCTGTCAAGAGGAAAAGTGCCCGAAAGGCTGGCAGCTTTGCCACGTTGTATAGCGATGCTGATTCTTTGGCTAAAAAACAGGCCAGCCCTCTGGTCACGTGAAGAGTCGGCCAACCGCTTGGAGATGTATCGAACCTACTAAGTGGGCACTCGGACCCCATGGCTCTAGTGTTTCAACCCCAAACGGCTCGATCATATAACTCCCAATTGAATTGAGGTATACTTGGATTAACAAGTCATCTGCCTAGCCTTTAACCAACTATGTTGGGGTCGGCTTCCAGTTTAACCGGATGCAGCTGAATACCACTATTTTAAATGGAGCGACTGCCTACCTGACCTCCACAGCCCAGTTACTGGGTAATACCCTTCGGTAAGACTGGTTGTCACATTTTCGGACTTTTGGCGACCCGTAACGACTGTCAAAGATCCACAAATGACAGCCGGGACCAACGGCTTAAAGTGCTTTCCCAGACAAGGAGGGGTCTTGGTATGAAAAGATGGTTACCCATCCATGACCAACCGCGGCAAGCGTAGCTTAACCTGATCGATTGACCCGTGCGACTGTTATTGCGTAGCCGCGAGCCCCTCACAAAAAAAGTCACAGTCAACACTAGAAATAAATCTACAGGAAGAACGTAATGTCTGGCCTGTTTGAAAGTCGAAGGCTTACGTTACAGTAGTTCTAAAAGCCAACCAGTAACATTTCCAATGCAATTTCGAGAACTGACTTCTTAAAGCTTAAATTCGCTAGAAAGTCTAGATATTTATTACATTACTCCGCACTAGATGTTAAAGCGAAAAAATCCAGCGGTAACATAAAATTCTGTTGCGCTTTTTGCGCTTAATAAATTAATATCGTAAAGTTTTAATTTGTATATCGAGTGTGCAGACACTTATGTGAAATGCTAACCTATTAAAATTCAACGTTTCCGCTCTTGTTCATAGTTAGGTGAACAAACTAAAATTGTTTTTGTTTCCGCTTGAAATATTTTCATGCGAACCTGAGTGTTTTTGCAGGGGAACCTATAATAATAATATTGTATAAACACGAGAATGAGTTTAAGGGCAAATTCCACCAAAATTTTATACCTAGAATAAGTCTTATCGTAAGAATAAGTTTTGAATTTTTGATAGATTTTCCGTACTAAAACTGCAATCTACCTAGCCTGTTCCCAACAACTAACCGGATGCAGCTACAAACACAACAGAACACAACATACAGAACAGAACAGAACAACGCGGAACAGATAGGCAGTCGCTCCATGAGTGCTATTCAACTCATGGAGCGACTGCCTATCTGACCTCCACCACCCAGTTACTGGGTAATACGATACCCCTTGGTAAGACTGGTTGTCAGACTTTCAGGCTTGTTATGATCCGTAATGACTGTCAAAGATCCAAGAATGACCGCCGGGACCAACGGCTTAATGTACTTTCCGAGGCACGGAGGGGTCTCGGTACGTAAAGATGGTCACCCATCCACGGATCGACCGTGGCAAGCGTAGCTTAACCTTAATAGAAATGTCAGACGTCAATTTTATTCCACAGATAAAAGATCAAATCAAATGAAAAAAATTAAATGAATGATCTTTGGTGAAATCAGCCCTAAGTAGGTATAGTAAAAAAATCCAGCGAGTATTGAAGATAATTTTACGTAAGGAGTCCATCACTAAAACTTTGGTGACGGAACTGCCCTTCTGGGAAACCGTAGCTTTAGGCCGAGATCTATAAAATCTAGTTTGCTCGAACTTTGGCTTAGCGTTTTACTTGTCGTTGTCGCACAACTGTCACACTCCAAAGTGAAAGATAGAGACGGGAAAATGCCTAAGTCAAAGTATGCGCTACGTAACGATATCGATACCTAAACATGATCATACAAACTAGAAATTATTTTGATAAGTTTTTTTTGTGGGGCCATCGACCGTGTTTTGAAATATTCGTTTAAAAAACTTTTTTGCAAAAAAAAAAACAACCGACTTCCAAAAACGACACTACAAAGTGAAAAATAACTTTAATTTCGGAAGTCGGTGTCGTTGGGTTAGCATTTTCGTTGTTTGCCACCGACTTCCGAAATTAAAGTTATTTTTCACTTTGTAGTGTCGTTTTTGGAAGTCAGTTTTTTTTTTTTTGCAAAAAAGTTTTTATTTTTCACTTTTAAGTTGTAATTTTTACCAGTAATTTTGGTTTAAAAACCAAACTACTGAACCATTTTTGATGAAATTTCCATGGGGCCATTCGGGAAGTATACCCTTTCCAACAAAAAAAGAGCTTTTGAAATCGGTTGGCAAGCGACGGAGTTATGCGTGAACAAACATAAAAAAAAAATACAAACATCCGAATTGAAAAACTCCTCCTTTTTTAGAAGTCGGTTTTTGTTGTGTAAACTTCACACACGTGATAGGTATAGATATCTAAACATAATAAAACATATTTTCTCAACTCATACTTCAAGTAACAACTTTACCAGCGGTCATTGACCCTTAAAAAAGAAACATTAAATCTTTTCATTGAAATTTTATCATGTTTAGATATCGATATCCAGGTCTGCGGAATTTCGCTAGTTAATTTAATTTGACCCCGTATAATCGGAAACTCTATATTATATAGGTACTGTAGGAGAGGTACATTAATCAAACAATATCTTTCAGACAAAATAAATCATTATTACGTTTCGTTTTTTTTTTTTTTTTTCGTTTCACGTTTGTTACATTTTTATATTATTATCATATTATTATATATTCATAACATCGCTTGTCAGCTAACTGACTCCTTTTGTTTTCTCTACTATTCTAAATACAAATCAATGTTTGCCTCCTAATTGTACCATCTACTCATAACAGACTCACGGAGGTTGCATGCTACAACCAGAGGGCAATTCTCGTAATTTTAAGAACGTTCACAGTCTGCTCTGTCTCCATCTGTCCAACATACCTCTAATTTCCCTACATTTTTGACAAGTTTTTGACATTTATTGTCGCTGTGATGAGATTGCGACTAGATTTTTAACGTTTTGTATTACGAGAATTGGCCTTCTGGTTACAGCCTCTATAGTACAGACGCCAGCAGGTCAAGCTAACCAAAATTGACAAATTTTCCCACTCAACCTTGAACCTTAATACTTTAGCGATAAAGTTGAAAATCTATTAAAGAAATTTGACAGATTGTAGTAGCTTGATGTACTGGTGTCTGTACATAAAGCCCCTTTACTCGATGCAAGTTTCTTGCCTGAGGCATAAAATAAATATCTACATCACCCTTAGGTTGACTGGTAGAAAATGTCTCAGGCTTTAAGTCCACCTTTGTACAGTATCTTTTTTACTTGTGTAAAAGGTTTTTTTTGAAGCAAAAAATGAATTGCATAGTCTACACACTGGTTATTGCTACTTCAAGTTATGGTATGCCACAGGCAGTGACATCGCACCGTGTAAATCAGGCTTTACGCTGGTAGCTTGTTAGAAGACAAACAGCCTGAAAAGGGTATTTTCTCAAAAGGTTCCTGGAATATAAAGGGTAGTCGGAAACTATTTATAGATATTATACCAAAACATAAGGCTGTAGATAATTCATTTTAATGCTCTAAGAAAGACTATAAGTAATGCCGCACATGTTCCTTATTACCTTTTTAATAGCACTAGAGTTCACTAAACGTCTCTAGAACAAAAAAATCAGCCTAGTCTTTTCCCAAATATGTTGCCGCTGGCTTCCAGTTTAACCGGATGCAGCTAAATACTAGTATTTTACATGGAGCGACTGCCTGGTACTTGACCTCCATAACCCAGTTCCTGGGTAACACGATACCCCTTGCTAAGACCCCTTGGTTATAGTCTTATGGGCTTCTGGCTAACCGTAACAAATTCTTCAAAGATCTACGAATTACTGTCGGGACCAATGGCTAAACGTGCTTTACGAGGCACGCAGGGGTCTCGATATGTAATGGATGGCTATACTTACCGACGAACCGACCGCAGCACACGTACCTTAATCATAATCTTTAAAAAATTTGATACCTTAAACTTAATAAAAATTGATCGACCCGTGCGGCTGTTATTATTTAGCCACGAGCCCCTCACGAGCACGAGAGCCCTAGAATATGCTACAAAAATAAAAATTAAACATTAATTGAATGTTCGCAAGTGTACGATATTATTAGGCCAATCCTAATCTCGGAATGGCCCGAAAGGGACAATGTAGCAACCTTTTTTTAAAGTACCAATGTTATATTAACTTTCTTAAATAAGGGAAATGTCTCGTCTAGTCGGTTTTAGGGCCATTTGGAGAATAGGACGGATATGTATAGATAAAGATAATATGTATTTGATAGGAGTGATTAGTTTAGTTTTAGCATTATTAATTATTTTTAAAGAAGCTTTAAGAATATTTAATTTTGTGACTGGTTTTCTTTGCCAAATCGAATTAGACTTTCAGACATACATATTAAGTATTATTTACCTTTTTATAGACAGCTGTCTGTAGCAAAAAGTTCTGCTACAATGTTCAGTACCAAGCCGACAGGAATGAAAACACATCCCATTTTTTTTCACAGTTTCTTAAATAAAAGAATGCTGTCAAACCATCAGCACCAAAAAAACCCATTTATAAATGGTACACCAATATTATAATAATATACTTTCAGAAATAAACTCATTTGTCATTCATTAATAAAACGTCACTTCTTATGATTATAAATTAGGTACCAGCTTCTGCCTGCGACTTCGTTCTCGTGGAAGTCGTAAGTCACCACAATATAATAAAAAAATGAACATCATAAAGCCCATGTTACTCGCTGATAACGTAACTTTTCATAAGTGAAAGATTTATTTAAATGAGTTAAGTATTTTTTGAGTTTATTCGTTACAAACAACCGTACAAAAAATAAAATCTTCTCTTTAGTCTTTAGTTTAGACCATATAGATAAGAAAAAATGAAGTAATCATTTTTCCATTTCTATGGTTTAGAGTTTAGACTATCACATGTAAGGTTTCCTAGAACTTTAATAAATGAAGCAGGTGTGGGCTGAGATCCAATCTCAAGTTAGGCACACAGCTACTTGGCTTAGTCAAAATTGATCAGCTAATTAGTAGCGGCGCGAAGGCTGCGGTCTTAATTATAGCAAGATGGCAATGGAAGGGTTGAAATGAAAACTACGGGGAATAAATAGCATACGTAGGTTGCCTCTTGTTAATCTTTTTTACGAGTCCGAATCGTTAAAAACGCTCATTTTGCTTGGGTATAACATAAAATCAGAATTTAATTTTAAAACATAACACATATCATCGGAGGACATCGCCGTCGAAGTAGACCATGGCGTGACGATGTGGTAACATTTCAGGGCCACCATGCCCAGAGATCGCATAAGACAGGGCGGTTTGGAAGGAAAAAGGGGAGTTCTTTGCCTAGAAGTTTGACACAAAGTAAGATCACAAAAAAAATAAAACACACCTACAACATAACACCTGTATTCCCCGAGGCAGAGGTGTACCTTTGTATATACGCCAGCACATCAAGCTACTACAATCTGTCAAATTTCTTTAATAGATTTTCAACTTTATCGCTAGAGTATTAAGGTTCAAGGTTGATTGGGAAAATTTGACAGTTTCGGGTAGGTTGACCTGCTGGCGTCTGTACTACCAGGTTTCACCAGTTAAGTTCGCCAGTTAAGTCCCATGTAATAGGGAGGGAGCCTATTTCCATCAATCTGGCACAAGACCAGACTCCGAATAGCTACTGAGAAAAAACTAATAAAAAAAAAAGCGCAACAGCATTTTAGAAGGGTATTTTTTTTCGGGTTGTCTATTTGAAGAAAATTATCATGAGCAAACAATGAAAAGGTTCCGTACATATACTCCGTTCTTTAATTCGTAGTTGCAATTGTATTTATTATACAACCAAAAAAAAACCCGGAGTAAAGATCGATTAACTTTATAATAACTAGCTCCTCTCCCTCCCTCCACTCCGCAGAACAATACTTGGTGCAAACTCTGTCGTTCCTCGTCTTTGCAAATTGTTAAATAGCTGTAGCGATCTTGTTGACGTGCATTTTGACTCATATGCCAAGTTTCATAGAACAACTATTAGTAATGTTTAATCCCGTTTTTTCTTTTTTTTTTCATTGTTTTGTTTCTATTTGCTTTACTTTAATGAATTTTACTTTTACTGCTTATTTTAGTTTCATATCCCATCACGTAATATCATTTTTAACTTATTAATTTTAGTTAATAAGATATCAATTTTAATTTTATAGTGTAGTGCTTGTGGCACACCTAATGCTTATGGGGCATGCGCTGCTAACCTGTAAGAAATTGTTACACTAACCCCAGATTGTGGTAGATAGCACTTTAAATACTTACAGTGTAAACAATTGTTGGTTGGCCAATAAAGGAAAAATTAAAAATAAAATAGCTGTACCCCGCGGTTTTACCCGCCTCCCTCGGCTCCTAATAGTCGTAGCGTGATGTTATATAGCCTATACCTTCTTAAGAATTGGGCAATAAAATGAAAAAAAAAAATTCAAATCCGTCTGTTAGTTTCAGAGATTTGCGCGTTCAATCAAACAAACTCGTCAGCTTATTAGGTATATAGGTTTTATCGTTAATAGATTAGTCACAACAACAGCCTTCATCAAAAAACTTTTGTTTTGCGAGATCTTTCTCGACTTTCGATTCCTAGGTCTCGATTTTCATGACATTCAAAAAATAAATCACTGAAATTGATAAATTGGCCTTCATTGGATATCAAATCAGACCACCCGTCACAACTTCGAGTCAGTGCTATTTTAGGAGACCCCAAGGTTGTTTTCCGGAAATTCAGAGATGAGTAGGTCATGGCATCTCCTACCAAAATACTCTTCCAGAACGACAAGGTCTTTAGTACTTATGTCTGAAAGTTACTGAAAGCTTATTTTATGAAAGACTAGCTTCAGCTCGCGACTTCGCCCTTGTGGATGTCAGAAATTATCCCACGGGAACGTACTACCGGGACAAAAGTACTATGTGACTACTTATAAAGTTATAACATTAGCTATCTGCCAGTGAAAGTCCCGTCGAAAATGGCTTAGTTGTTTCAGAGATTAGCCGGAACAAACATACAGACAGAAATTTTAAAAGTTGATTTTTTTGTATGTATCGAATACACTTTCGTTCAACTATGTTGGGGTCGGCTTCTAGTCTAACCGGATGCAGCTGAATGTGAGTATTTTACATGAAGCGACTGACTATCTGACCTCCACAATTCAGTTACTAGGTAATACTATACCCCTTGGTAACTATAACACTGGTTGTCAGACTTTCGGGCTACTGACGACCCTTAACGACTGTCAAAGATCCACGAATGACAGCCGGGACCAATGGCTTAACGTGCTTGCCAAGGCACGGAGGGATCTCGATATGTAAATATGGTCACCCATCCACGGACTCCACGGACATCCACGTACACGGCCCAGTCAGTTTAACATAGTCCCTTGACATTTGTTGCAATAAACATAATAATTGTTTATTTCAGCTTAAATATTAATTGTTAATATAACTTAGCATAATAATGAGCCACTTTCGGGAGTTGCGGTACTTCGACCCACTATACGCTGGCACATAAACTTAATTAGCAATGTTGCTTACCTCTGTTTTTCAATTTTCTTTATAAGCATAATCAACCTATAATGTTCCCACTACTGGGAAACTGGCCTCTCTGTGAGAGGGAGTGGGCCGTAATCCACCACGCGGGCCCAGTGTGGGTTGGTGGATGTCACATATCTTCGAATAATTTTTGAGAGCTGACAGTGGTAAAAATAAATACACAAAGTAAAGCGCCTGCTCGAGTTCGAACTCACGACCTTATAACTCGTAAGTCGAGGCTGATACCAGTAGGCCACCACTACATAATTTCCTTTATAAACGAACGGAGAATATTACACAGGAATAACCATTTTTCATTTTTCGGTTAAAATGTTGGCTGTTATTTTTCAATATCTCTCAATTCACAATGTTAAAATTATAAGCTTCAGATAAGAGGATTCGCTGTTTTGCTTTGTATTCACTTTATTTAAAAGCTTTGTTAATTCATTCTTACTCTTTTCTGTTTATATTTTACCATCAAAGCGCAGTCCGCTTTTATTTTCTTCTTCAGTTTGGATTTATATCAAAATGTCTTCCGATTCTAGCTTTTGGTGTTTGAGTGTGGTTGTGGTATATCTTTTTTTTTTTGAGGATGGGAAGTCATCAAATGACCCCTCCCGCTCTGGGTGGAGCAGAAGGGAGTGTCAGACTCTTACTGACTAAAACCCGTGTTCCTTCCTTAGCCCTTTATGTTCCAGGGCAGCGGTAACCCTTTCGGACGATCCCGCTACGTTGTGGTATATCTTCAGATAGTCATTTGTTTTCATACAAGTCCAGTCCAGCATGACTGGTCGGACAATGTGTTATTAGGTTTTTCCCTTACGAAATTCTCAGTCACAGCCCGGAGTTTGGAAGTTGGCGGTGTGATACCCCCGTGCTTCGGAAGGTCCTGCGCCTGATCTCTCTCCGGTCATGGCGGATTGCCGCCCCGTGCACTATAAATATCCCGCGTAGATGGCTAGTCTCCTTTGGGATTGACTGCCATGACCAAAATTCGGTCAAGAGGACTATTATTGTTAGTTTTCATACGTACTCGTTTAGGTCAATATTGAGATCGTCCACTGCTGTATATAGGTGTCTCGTCGAAATACTTGATGTTGTCTCCAAAAGTTCTGTTTTTTTTTCATGCAGTCTAAAGTGATCTGCCCTAATCATTGTCCTGCGCTTATGCGGAAATTATTTGGTGTCTGCGCATCAAAGTCTTTTTCTTCCATACTTCTTTATAGTTGTTATTTCGACTGTCACCCCCTTTCAGCGATATCAACTTTCACACAGTCCATCCATCGTTTCTTTTGTCTTTCTTCCCGTATGTTTTTTTGGTTTAAAGTGATCAGCCATCTAAAACAAAATATTTTGCTGTTAATATTTCCCAAACTGTACCAGCTAAACCCGAGCTAAATAAATAGCAGCTAGTACCCTACATTTACGGTAGTACGTTATTATGATAAATGTGGGTAGCCTGGTGCCAACTCCCATGTTATATTTATTCCTTAAGCTAAAAGCCTGCATAATTACGCCCTCCTGGTTTATTTTAACGAACCTTTAACTGTTCAGGCTTAAGACTATGAAGAGTGTGTTTGATCCCGAGTGAACTTAGACTGGGTTCCACGCGTGAAGGAAACTCCACATTTTCTTAGCATAATTCGTTTCCGTTCATAATCCGTTTGGCATAATTCTTACCCTACTGTAGGGTAAGAATTATGCCAAACGGATTATGATTAATATTCAAACAATATGCAAGGAGTGGTTGTTTATTACAATAACATAGCATTATAAAAATGTCCTCCAGGCCGAAATCCGGCCATGGGCAGGGCGACCAATCTCAGCGGAGACCAGCCTTCGGCACGGAAGATAATTTAGTGCACAAGATGTGCGAAAGCACACACACACACAGGCGCGTTCTCTCTTACCTCACTCTCATTGTCCCATGGGATGGCGATCTGACACGACCGGAGAGAGATCAGGGTCAGGACCAACGGCTTAACGTGCTTTCCGAGGCACGCGGGGCATAGCTTTATAATCAGTTCATGAATGGTCTCTGGTTCTCTGTGAGCAAGGTGGGCCATAATCCACCACGAACCACGGGTTAAAGTGTGTTGGTGGACGTCTTCAAATTTCTGGTACAGACGCCAGCACATTAAGCTACTACAATCTGTCCTTTAATAGAGTTTCAACTTTATCGCTAAAGCATTAGGTTCAAGGTTGATTGGGAAAATTTGACAGTTTCGGGTAGCTTGACGTGCTGGCGTCTGTACTTGAGCGTGTTGGTTTCTTTACGATGTTACTTTTTCTTCATAGCTTTTTTTTGGAATGTTCTTCTTCTTGTCGCTGACACGACTTTTTTAGAAAGAAAGAAAAAAACATTTATTTAGTACAGACTAAAAGACACACAACACACCAGATACATAATACATCAGATAGCAACTAATAAAAAAACAAATAGAAAGTATAAAGACCTTTTACAGATCTTGTTAGCCCGAACCTTCGCCACTTCCACGGCGTCGTCGGTGGCAGCGCAAAGGTCACGTAGCCTGTAAGTTTTGGGACTCAGAGGGCAGGATAGGAGGTGGAGCATGGTTTGCGACATAGCACCACATTTACCAGGTTTTACCACTTTTATTGCAGTGGTTATATTAAAGTGTGAGAGGTTTTAACTCGACGAGTAATAGGTTACTTAACTTACACATGTGAACAGATAGATGAGACAAGCAAGTGGATTATCCAGGATAAGTCTTTTAGCGTCGCAAGGCAATTAAAGGAATCGCCTTAATTCGTCGTGGTTAATGAGTGTTTAGATACAACCTGTTATTATTATTTAAGTGTAGCAACCTGATCGATCGATCCGTGCGGCTGTCATAACTTAGCCACGAGCCCATTTTGTGTTGAATTTTATCTTGTATATTTATGAAATGTTGGTACATTGCTTAGCAGTTTACGATGGTCGTCATAATGGGCTCCCGTTAAGTCCCATAGTGGTTTGGTATACCCTGAAACTTATTCAGATAAAACATTCACGTATAGCTTATTTAAGTTAGGCTCTTCTAAACAACGAAGCCTGTTTCTATATCATTTAATTCCTGCTCACACTGTTGAAAGGGTTTCCAACTACTAAATGATCCAAGACTTAAGTACTCACCTACATGGTTAAAGGACCATTTATCTCAATTATGGTTCATTACGTGAGACGAGACGTCTTCAGAGTTGATATATTTTCCTTCTAACACAATCGTTCACGTTTATTTTATGATATTTTCGCTCTGCTACTGCATTATTGAGTTATAAACGTATTTTTTTTGTATCAAAATCGTAATCATTTGCAATCGAAATAATAAGACATGTTTGTAATGATAAAAGTCTGAAAACCAGGTATTACCGAGGGAGAACTGAGTTGTAGTGGTCAGATAGGTAGTTGCTCTAAGTTGACCTCAACATAGTTGTAAAAAGACGAGACAGATGTCATCATCTGCTCAAACTCAAACTCAAATCATTTAATTCAACTAAAATTACAGGCACTTTTGAGTTGTCAAAGGGTCGGTCAGTCAGAAAGATGAAGCTAGTTGCCCATTCCAAAGCGTAGGTACCTATGGAGAAGAACGGGCAAGAAACTCCACGGACACTCTTTTAAATCATAAAATTGTTACAAAATATTTGATTACATCTCGTTGATTATGTCTCGCCTTTTTACAACTAGATGAGATGGTTGTGTGCCTTTTTACACAACTACCGAAATTTAAGGGAACTATGTACAGACGCCAGCAGGTCAAGCTACCCGAAACTGTCAAATTTTCCCAATCAACCCTGAACCTTAATGCTTTAGCGATAAAGTTGAAAATCTATTAAAGAAATCTGACAGATTGTAGTAGCTTGATGTGCTGGCGTCTGTACATTAACTCATTTATTATTAATGGTTTTAATTAGTTATAGATCAATAGAGCCAGACCCGCTAGACCATTAGTAGTACCAAAGATTAGCGCGTTTAAACAAACAAACAAAAAAAAAACAAAATCTTCAGCTTTATTATTAATATAAAATGATATAGATTAATGTTAGTATTGATTGAATAAGAAATTGATTTGTTCTACGTCAAATAACTTAGTCCCAAGTATAAAAGGAACCATGAAATTAGTCTCCTTCTCCTCGAGGTGTTGTGAATTTTTGTCAAAGTTCGGGAGTGTCGACAAATGACGGACAAGTTTGATGAGGATGGAGTACTGTAGGTAGTTCGGCCGGGTGAGGCATTTCAACTTTGTTATCACCTGACCGCACTGTCTGTACGAGGTGGCCAGTTATCCCCCAGTTAGGGCTGCCAGGCTTTTGGGAATTGTTGGGATGGACTTAAAGGATGTGACAATTTATTTAAAGAGAAATTTATTTGGATCGGGGTAAAATTAAAGATAGAATATAATTCATTCATTATATAAACCATTTAAATTACAGATATACGTGTATTGTGTAGTTTGTGTGTGTGTGTGTGTAATGGGCGGTCTTATCAAAGAAAAGAAAGAAAGAAAAAGTATTTATTGCGACTCGTACAGGAAGATCAGAAACTAAATTAAACAAAGTCAAAATTAAAAAACCAAATCACTAAGAGCGATCTTTCAAAGACAACCTTTGAATGAATTAAAAAGAGATAGGTAGTCTATGGTGGGTATAGCAAAGCGGTGGGTAAAGAAAAATAATAATAACTGTAGTTTATGGTTAAAAAATCACCTACCTACTTACATAAAGCCGTGTCGTGTGCCATGTGCCATGTAGTAGTACAATTAATGTGCCTAATTATTGATATTACCTTCTAATATGGGGAAATAATACCAAAACGTACTTAATTTATTTACTTCCAAAAGTTGGAGGAGTAGTGTTGTTATTTTTTCATATTATTAAGAATTAGCAAGTAATTTCAAATTGCTTTACCAAAAGGTTATTTAAATAGTCTGTAGCAACCATAGACATGTAAAGTTATATTATTTATTTATTTTACCATTTATGTACACACATATATAAACAGACAATGAAAACAGAACAGAAAAATAGGTACAGAGGTGATGCTTATGTCATAAGAAATCTCTTCCAGCAAACCTGAGATAGGACAATAGATACAGAGATGTAGACAGCGTGTGATAGAGCAAAGGAGACAAAAAATAATACATAGAATCAAAAAACAATTCACATTCATCATTCATTTTATATCTATGGTAGCAACCCTTTCGCTGTCCGACAAAGTTTTGCAGTTACCTAATATTAGAACAACGAAACGGCTCACCTAAGGCCTAAGGTGAACTTGAAACTTAAAAACTTTTAAAGTAAATAGCAAAAATATTGATTACTCCACGGTACATAAAGACTTGCAATAATTAAGTAACTTATCTGTTGGCGTGCAAAAGTTTACGGTAAATAAAAGTTTGTCCTTAGTAAGCTGTTTGTTCAATGTCATAATGTACCTATGAACTTGGCTTAATGTTGGTCTAAGACACCAATCATTTACTGTGAAGAAATAGGATATCAGCGCCACAGTGGCGTTACACACTTTCAATTACAGGAAATTCCTAAACCATTGCTTGATATCCGAGGGGCAATTCTCGTAATTTTAAGAACGTTCACAGTCTGATCTCAGTCTCAATCTGTCAAAAATACCGCTAATTTCCATACGGTTTGACAAGTTTTTGACATTTGTTTGTCACCGAAATGAGACTGCGACTAGATTTTAAACGTTTTAAATTACGAGAATTGGTCTTGATTGCGCAATGAATGTTTTTGACCTGTCAAAATGAATGGCATTGCTATTGGTCCTGTGTTGGACAATTGCTCCGCTGATTAGCTTCTGTAAATTAAAAAATCCCTCTAGCAAAGAAAACATAATATTCTAGGCTCGAAAACCGACATAAGATTGGCCAGCAGATTTTAATTGAGCTCTTAGAGGCGAGAGTTACTAGGTTTCATTGCAAGATAAACTGCCAAAACTATAGTTATTTTGGCTAAGGACGGGCTTCTGGAAGTAATAACAGCCGCACGGATCAATCGATCAGGCTAAGCTACACTTGCCGCGGTCGGTTCATTCGGTTATTGTCCAAGCTTATTTTATTTAATTATAGAGACTTGGCTGGCTTGATTACTTAATTCCAAACATTTGTACGCCCTTTGGCATAACATGTCTCATTCTTTATATACCATATTATATACCATTATTATTGTGCTTATGTTAAAGAGCCCGAGGCTAAATAATACCTAACAGCCGCACATGTCGATCGATCAAGTTAAGCTACGCTTGCCGCGGTTGGTCTGTGGATGGGTGACCGTCTTTATATACCGAGACCCCTCCGTGCCTCGGAAAGCACACTAAGCGGTTGGTTCCGGCTGTCATTCATGGATCTTTGACAGTCGGTACGTGTCGTAAGCCCGAAAGTCTGACAACCAGTCTTACCAAGGGGTATCGTATTACCCAGTAACTGGGTTGTGGAGGCCTGATAGGCAGTAGCTTCATGTAAAATACTGGTGTTCTGCTGCATCCGGTGAGACTGAAGCCGACCTCAACATACTTAGTTGGGAATAGGCTAGGCAGATGATGAGTTACTTTGATAGACTCTCCATACAGGCTTAACAAAGACTTAATAATCTAGAACATCATAATCAAGTACACTGGCACAAGGATCTAAATGCAAATCACATGAAGAACATAACAAAGAACAGTACATAGCTACTACTTATATAACAGTGCATTGTAATCAAATAATTACATGTGATTGTGTCTATTGTGATGCTAATGTAATTGAGGCGAAGGTCGATGTCAGCGCCATAAGAACTGTGCAGTAGGTGACGTGACGGTTAAAACAGGACTCAAAATGTTTAGTATCCAAAGTAGATAGCAAAAGTACTAAAAGCGGCCATTTTTGACAGTTTTGCTATCTACTTTGGATACGAAACATTTTGAGTCCTGTTTTAACAACGTAAAAATACTTTATCCTCTTTGTAACAAACTCTAAGAATCAATTTTTTTATTTTTGTTTTCTATGCTATGCTACGAGTTTTTATTCAATGAGGACGCCACTTAACTCGGGGTAGCGCCTTAAAACAAAACCGTATTATCTTTAGTAATCAATAAACACAAACAGCCTTTTGTGATTCATTACTGAGGTATTATAGGCCTGTTTCAAAGATGGCGGATTATTCGTGGAATAAAATTGACGTTTGACAGTTATTGTATGTAAAATCAGCCCTAAAGTGTTGCAGAAAACTCTTAGGTACCTAGTTTATTTTCAAGAATTCGCTAAGTTTCTTGAGCAGTGGTGGCCGCGACTTAGGTATAACTTATTAGTCAAACCCTGACAGGCGCTTTACTTTGTGTAAATTATGTCATCACCACTGCTCTCAAAACGGTGAAGGAAAACCGCATGTCTTAGAACCAAAATTAGAAGAGATGTGACATCTACCAACCCGCCTGGGGCCGCGTGGTGGATAACGGCCCACTCCCTGACCTCTACTGAAAGGTTGTCCCAGGTCCCAGCAATGGTAACGTGATAGGCTTAGGTATTATACTATCGTTTTGAGTAATCAATCAACACGGCCTTTTGTTGTCCATTTCTGAGGCAGCCTGTCTCAAAGACCAATGATGTCACAGGAAATGACTGTCGACTTTCGGCATTGTTTTAGTTAACTCTAGCGTCCTTCATCCCTATGGAACACCAGTCCATGACTGTCGATAAGGCCGCCCATTGTTTCTCCCTATGGAAAATTTCTACATTAATATCTGCAATTTGTATGGGGTACATCATAGGCTGATTATGGCCTATAATGTTCCCACTGCTAGGAAACAGGCCTTCCCTCAGTGAGAGGAAGTGAGCCATAATCCACGATGCAGGCCCAGTGCGGGTACGTGGATGTCACATCTCTTCAAATTTTCGGTTATAGGACACATAATAAAGATTGTTTTCCATTCATGACTATATATCGAGACAAAATTTACTTCAGTGATTCATTTTGAGGATGGCCAAGGTATTTTCAGAAGACTCGAATTTCTTATTGTAAAGCATAACTCTTAAAGAAATATGGGCTATGACATAAAATAACCCAGTTATATCAGAAAAAGTGGGTGAAACCGATCTGCTAACCCATTTACTATGACTCCGACTGACATTTTTTTCCGTTCCCCGATCAGATATAAACGGTCCGGTCTCAACCTCCTATAAATATCCGAGAAACATCTATGAAGCATCATCCCGACGCCGTGAAATTTAAAAATGGCACGCCTGCTTTCTCCACTTCTATTTTCCTATCGAGATATTTCTTCAAATATTTTATTTATAAACTTAGCTTTTGCCAGCGGCTTCGTCCTCGTATTTGTCAGAAATTATCCCATGGGACGTACTACCAGGATAAAAAGTATCCTTTGTGTTAAACTCAGTTATAAACTATCTGTTTGCCAAATTTCATTCAAATCCGTTCAGCCGTTTTTGCGTGATTGAGTAACAAACATTCAAGTTGGAGACCACAATACCAAAAAAATTAAACTGCATATAATTTTACCATATTATTTGATAGTTCCAAAATACTCTTGTGCATTCATATTACCAGTGTTTTCATTTATGGTTGTCTCCCCACATTGAATAAACATTATAAACTTTCACATTTATAATAGTATTATACAATATAGTAGAATATTGTCGTTAACACGAAAGTTTTGGGATGTATGCACTCAATGCACAGCATTTTGCAGGAGTGGAGTTTGAAGTTATATAGGTACATAATAGTACCACAGACGAATGGCGACGAACCCGCGTGTACAATGCTACGTATTTGGGCCGAGACGAGGACCGCGAAAATAGACTTAGTGAAAAATCGATATAGCTAGAGGTGCCAGCTTACTTGCGCGCTCTTTAAAATTGTGTCAAGTTATATTACACTCTCTTCGTATTGACGTAAGGGTTTAGTTTTCTTTGACTAATTAGTGAAAATGTTTTGGTTTATGTAATTATGTTCTTCGGTTGAGACAATTTTAAGTCATTTATTCATTTGTTTAACTGAATAAATGAAGCCTTTTCCCAAAATATGTTGGGGTCGGCTTCCAGTCTAACCGGATGCAGCTGAATACCAGTATTTTATATGGAGCGACTGTCTATCGGACCTCCACAACCTAGTTACTGGGTAATATGATACCCCTTGGTAAGACTGGTTGTTACATTTTCGGGCTTCTGACTACCCGTAACGACTATCAAAGATCCACGAATGACAGCCGGAACCAACCGCTTAACGTGCTTTCCGAGGCACGGAGGGGTCTCGGTATATAAAGACGGTCACCCATCCACAGCGTATCAAGTTAAGCGTAGCTTAACTTGATCGATCGACATGTGTGGCTGTTAGGTATTATTTAGCTTCGGGCTCTTTAACATAAGTACAATAATAATGGTATATAAAGAATGCGACATGTTATGCCAGAGGGCGTACAAATGTTTGGAATTAAGTAATCAAGCCAGCCAAGTCTCTATAATTAAATAAAATAAGCTTGGACAATAAAATGCAATTACAAAGAAAAAGGTAAAATTATTTTAATAAGGGAAGATGACTTGTTAAGCCGAAAATGGTTTTTCTTGCGAATTGCGTATTTTTTTTGCAGTTTCTAAGCGTGTCTGGTTCGTCCCCAAAAAGAACCTTTCATTTTACGTCCTTTGACATATCCTGCGGAGTAATTGCGTAACACAATCATGAAGGTAATACCATTCATTTTGACAGTTCAACAATATTCATTGCGTTATTTAAGTTGATGAGCAGACGAATTTATCAAACATAATATTATATTATGAAGCAATGCATTAGCAATTTCCTTCAAATATTTGGGATTGGCGTTGAAAGTGTATTACGCAATTAGGGTGCTGATCTATTACGATAAACTTGTCCTCTGTTCATAACAGTCTACATCAAATTGCTTATCCCCAGCACTATTATTTTATCAGAACGTCACTATGCACATTAAACACCACCAGAGCGTATTTTGGCCATAGCAGCCACTCTCAATGGAGACTAGTCTTCGGCGCAGGAGATATTATAGCGCACAAGTGTACGCGAAGACACAGGACAAAGCACTCAGCCGCAGGACTATGCACATTCCCAAGTGTCTTTTAAATAGGTACCAAATTGAATAACGTACTTATCTAAAAAAATATGTAATCCGCGATTTTGTGGTGGCGGCCATCTTGAACCGATTTTCATCAAACCTAGATAGGAACACTCCCGACAAATAAAAAAAAAAACAAAATTAAAATCGGTTCATCCGTTCGGGAGCTACGATGCCACAGACATACATACACAGACACGTCAAACTTATTATAACACCCCGTTGTTTTTGCGTCGGGGGTTAAAACAGACACGTCAAACTTATTATAACAACCGGTCGTTTATGCGTCGGGGGTTAAAAAAAAAATGCAATGCACATAAGATAAGGGACTATAAATATAGATTATCGTCTCCCAAATCGTAAAATAAATGATAAAGTCATCAATACAAACTAGTTAGCGTCAAGTTCCGTTAAGTAAGGGTAAGTTTAGTGGAGCCGCTAAGTAAGTACACATCGCTAAGTGAATTTTGAAGTGTAGTTCATGTGGGCGTCGCTGCCGGGTCATTAATCAAGCAGGGTTGGCGCGAATCAATCATCGGTAACGTCGCCATTGATTTACAGAGCTGCGGATGTACTGGACAAATGTTTTAGGTTTTTATAGATACTAAGATAGAGCTAAAATTGGTTTAACCTAGGTGGTTTAGCTGAGAAAAGTGGTAGTTCTCAGATTTTTGAACTTTTGTTAGTTATTATTCTAACTCTGACCCACCCGACAGACGTTAATCCTGTCCAAATTTCAATAATTCATACAAAATTCACATAGGAAAAGGACTTTCTGTTTTTCCGAATTTTTCAATTTTCCCGGCAATTTTTAATTTTTTTCTTTCCGTAAAAACCTGATTTGGACAAAAAATAGCCAAATAGTCCAAACGTTCTCAAATGATGCGCTTACTAACGAAGAGCATTTAATTTTTATTATACAAATTAGGTGATATAATTTTCTGACACATTTTGGTAAATGCTAACACAGAAATCAATTAATGGGTAAATTGACTATACCAACTTAAATCGTCCGTACCTAAACTGTACCGTAAACTGTCGTTATTTCACAGTTATTTGAAATGAATTGACGTAGGGTGTCAATTTGATATTAAAATTTTATTAATTTCCCTGAATGTAGGTACTTACATAGAGATACAATAAGTAGATATAACTCTAAGAAGCATAGGCTCAATTCTTTTTCGATAACCTTTAAAGAATACTCGTTAATAAATATTGGGCTTCAAAACTTTTAAAGTTATGAAAATTAGTCAATTTATGAAAATAAGACTTCTGCAACACAATAATTATTATTCTGAGTGCTACTAAAGTAAGTCAGTCGGAGTGTCAAACGTGTTAAGTTCAAATTAATTCGTAACTAGATATTGCGGTTAAACCATCTCCAACTTCATACTTGCGTCCAAAATGCGTTCGTGAAAATTCTGAAGGCGCCCGTTGACAGGCACGACGCTATTCTGGTAGAACAATTTCCACGAAGTTTTTATAGAAATTGTTTTACCAGAGTCGCGTGGCGCCTGTCTGCGGGAGCCTTAATTATGTACTTGTAAACTGTTTACTTAGTTAATCTTTGATTATGAATAATTGATTTGCTTAGGTAAATCAAGAGTAATTACTTTGGAATAAATTATGAGTTGGTCTATGCTGATATGTTTTGTCAATTAAGTGGTAGGTACATTTAATTTGTGCATTAGATAAAAGGTACCTATTTAAACAGGATATTGCGACTATGTTTGTTATTTTAATGACAAATTGTTGAATAAAATGTTGCTCGCAGAAGTGAACTCGAAGTGAAATTATTTCTAATAGAAACCTCGATTTATTTTTGGTTTATTTGAAAATAATACTTGTGTAACTTTACTTCCTGCAGATATATATATATATTTTTACTAGCCTACGCTGTCCCACTACTGTTCAAAGGCCTCGCTCCATTCCTTCCATGTTATGCGAGCTCGTGCGTCCTGCAGATATTGTAAGATAAAAATATAATACCTGTTATACTATACCCTGTCCATTAGAAAAACCATTTTTTGACAGCTTTATCTGCATATCTTTCTTTTTTTTTAACTTTGCCCCACACTAGGTTTTTCTCCTGTATCGTGGATGCGTTTACAAACATTTAAACTCATATACACAAACAGCCAGACCCGGAACAACTACTTGTAGGTCATATAAATATTTGCTCCGTGCGGGAATCGAGCCCGCGACACGCAGCGCAGCAGTCAATCGCTTAACCACTGCGCCAACCATTATCCGTGGCGCCAACCTAGAATCACTTCAGGAACGTTAAAGCAAAATGGCCTGAGCCACTTTCGTTTTAAACTGAAAACGGTAATTTCCACTGCATTATTGAATTGTTTTCCAAAGTTCCCGCAAATTTGTTGGTTATTAATGTGGAGTTGGCAGTTGTTTACAACAAAAAGTTAATTTATGTTCGATATCAGTCGTACGCGGGATTAAAACAGGCTGTTATGAGGTTGTATGTTTTCCGGGAATTTGTTAATTACACTTTAATATGTGTTTAACAGAGGTTTCCGTGTAATCGCACGCAATTCGTATGACGTTATTTTGTTGTTGGACACCTATTGAATGGCCAATTTTCATAAAAATAAAAGTATGATGAAATCATTTTGCAGAACGAATTGTCATGAGCCCGAACGAAACTCTCGTTCACAATATTTAGGTAAGTAGATACTCATTGATATACTGTGTCGGGCTTATAAATTTGATTTACATCCATTTAACAAAGATTAAAATTGACATCACATGGGATGCGCTACGTAGACCGCGAAATTTATATAATCTTATTGATTGATATTTCAGGAAAATAGGATTATATGAACTTAGAGGGTTGTATTGATGATTTTAGGGACTATAACCACACTTATTCAGCTTTTATCCATAGTTGTTTTCTATGGACAAAAGCTGAACAGAGCTGAATAAGTCTGATTATAATTCTGTAAAGTCATATTTGTTACGCTGGCGAATCATATTTTAACTAACATACCACCTGGCACTGACCTGTAGATTGCAAAAACGTTTGAAAATTGAGTGGGCTACAGAACAAATCACCTTCATTAGGTTGAATGGTTTTCAAACTCAAAAATCTATTTTTTTCGGTTCTATTTCGGGTTACTGGCCACAAAATGTATAAAAAAATCTACAGCAGGTTTGAATTTCGAATGTGGCGAATTCTTGACCTTATACATCGTTTTTAGGGCTGACTGTACCTACTTTTTCCTTACGCAACGCAAGCCACAGACATGGCATTATGTTGGTGTCATATTCCTGACAGGCAGACGGACGAACTGGGTTACATGTTATGTAGAATTCGGCAACCCATCTGTCGCCTTCGGTGATTATGACATTCCGTCTGGGATTGCTTTTTGTGCTGAATTAGATAAAGTTCAGGCCCTTAGTTGGTAGACACGTGGGTGGAGGACTCCTTTAGATAAATGTTAGGTTTTTAGCTGGTTTAAAAGCAAACTGAGTTTGCACAAGTAGAGAATATAAATAATTTATTTTATTTAAATACTTTCAGACGAAACATGCCTCGAAACAGTTTTGTTTTATGAATTCTTAACATCTTTTCAACGCTTTTTAGGAGATGAAAAATGTACTTGGCTGTTTTTATTATTATTGTTCAAGTAAGTACCTAGGTGACACACGAAAATAAAACAACCTTTAAGCCACCGGCACCTGACTATGTCGTGTTGTATCGTGAATCATACATATTAGGGGGTGTACTCCTTAAGCACGGTGTCCGCAGTTTCGGCTGAAGTTACGAGTCTATTGTACCCCTTATCACCAACGGACTTATGATTAGTTTGGGGCCCGAATTATTTCAATGAATGACAACACGATTTGATAGTTGTCTCTACTCTCGATATGTCTTTGCCCATCCGAAAAATTGAATATCTCACTTATTTTGACGGATTAACTAGTATCGGACGGGACGTATCTTCGTTGCCGAACTTAGAGAGTCGTTTTCCTGTTCAGGACTACACTAAATCACAAGGAGTTTTGACTGCCTCGTTAGAAGACATCACGACACGACACAACAATGTTAATCCGGGTTTAATATGCCGCTATGGGAAACCTTAAACAGAACATCATTGACTGACGAATCAGTCTCCAACCGTGGTGATTGCAGGACTGTCATACGCTGTTACCCATCTTTGTAACGTCATGCCCTTGCCGAGTCATCTTTGAAGAGGGGTTCGCTTTTCACAACAGTTATCTTAAAAGAGGGGTAAAGGTGAGGGGTAAGAGGGGTTGGTCTTTCACAACCAGGAACCCACACACACGCATAAAATATTCAACAAAGTTTAGAAATGTTTTGAATATTATAAATAACAAATTCATGTGATGTTACGAATACTTTAGGGAATTCTACTCGGCTCCCCAACTTTACTAACGAGTGAAGACATGTTGGCAACTTTAATTTTCCTACTTTTTTGATACAGCTGGTGCTTAGATACCTGGAAGTGAAAGAAAAAGTTGACTAACGGATGGTTCCCGTAAACAGGCGCGACGCGACAGCGTGTCTCGACTCCAAGTTATTTTACCTCTGATTTTGCATCACTGTCCAAATCACAGTGACCTTTATTCTCATTCTAATAAGGTTGTTGTTGGGTTGCTGCCACTGACAAGTGTGTCAAAATCATTGCGATCTTTATTCTCGTTGCAATAAGGTTGCTGTTATGTTGCTGCTGTCAGAGGTAAAATAACTGTGAACGAACTGTTGTAGAACAAATTACATGAAGTTTTCATAGAAATTGTTCTACTAGGGCTGCGTCGTGCCTGTCTAGTCCCAGCCTAATGTCTCCAGAATTCATTAGTTCGGTCGTGGGGTCGATTGATTGCATCATCATCTCATCCTCCATAGAAAAGGGAGGATCCTCCGACCAGAAGGGGGTCGTGTCTGGCGGGCAACTGCCCAATAATTCATATCGGTCCGTTGCGAGACGCAGGAACTCTGCTTGCGAGATGCAGGATTTTGTGTGACGTCAGTATGACATGTAGTTCGCATGTGGCGTTTGTAGATACCTCTACGTTTACAGTCCGATGGAGAAAGTTGTTCAGTTTAATGGTCTGTACTACACCCTTAAATTTGACCACACCTTTCTTATACATGCTGTACAGGCATTTCGTTTGCTGTCGTTTTCTATTCTCTAAACTTGTTCTCTTTCAACGAAGCAAAAGAACAAATAACTTGTTTTATCCATATCTACTTCATTTCTGGTAAAGACACTTGTTTAGAAGCAAGCTTATCCTTCCAGAGGAAACCAAACAATTTGCTCTAAGAGTTTCATCTACAAGACTTTCATCTTCCTAGAAATGAAATGATAGCATTTATCTCAAGCTCGCTGCCAAATGAAACGCGTTTGTACTGTCAGCGCTAGTTTTTATAGGTACAGCTCGGAGTTTTGCTCGCCCCGTCATAAATAACGAGCGTGAAACAAAACAAATCCTTGAGAACAATACAGCAGCTCAAATGTGGGTAATTATGGCGCTTAATGAGCACAATTATTAAACTACACTGCAGTGCAAATAATACCAGCTTTCCGCTCCCTCAAAGGGGGTTGAAAGCCTCAAACACAGCGCATGCAAAAGTAGGTTTAAAAAAATTTTGAGAGGTACCCAAGTGCTGGAAGCGAATTGAATGGTTGTGGGTAATATTGACCTAATTTGTAAAACCTATATTTTTTTGTCACAATGGTGTTAATTTTACATTGGAAGTGAGTGGTCTCGTTGGTCGTAGGTTCGAACCCAGACATGCGCTTTACTTTGTGCAAATCATTTCAACATTATTGTTTTCAAAACGGCGAAGGAAAGTATCGTGAGAAAACCGGCATGTCCTAGAACCTAAAATTCGAAGACATGTGACATCTACCAACCAGTACTGGGCCCGCGTGGTGGATTACAGTCCACTCTCACCAAGAGGAACATTATAGGAAAAGGTTATTATAATATTCCTATCTGAAATTCACAGCTCTTACTCTCTAGCAACCGTAGACGGATAATTAAATGAATATCGGAAAATTAATTCATCAAACTACATTATAAGTAGGTTTGACGAATTAGATGTCGGTCGTTCAATTTGACCGGCTCAATCTAAACGGCCGGGCAGGCGGGTCTTAGCGATGGCCGCGACGAAGCAATCTGTCTCCGGCTGGACGTATAACACAGCGATATTAAACTTAATACTCTTCACATGTTGTCTAAGACACATTTTACGATGTAGTCCTGTGACTGGCGGTTCAGAGTTCCTTAGTCAAAGAATAAACTCTTTCATCATTTCGTTATGATCGTCTGGCAATGAAATTGGGTAAACTTTAACAGAAAAAAACTTTCATTAACGTACGTATTATTCAATCCACACATAACATCACGTCCGTATTCCTAGAAGGGTAGGGCAGAGGCCTCATTACATGGGACTAAAATATGACTGGCGAAATGTGGGTTTACTAGGTACAGATGCCAGTACATCAAGCTACCCGAAAATGTAAAATTTTCCCAATCAACTTTGAACCTTATGCTTTATCGATAAAGATGAAAATCTACTAAAGAAATTTGACAGATTGTAGTAGCTTGATGTGCTGGCGTTTGTACATTATTAAATTCGTTGTTACAAAAGCGTTTGAATGATCCCGAAACATATTTTTCCTACGCTTTTCATGTTACTGTTGACAGATCGACTTTCAAGTAAGTGTAGGTACTGTGGAGAAGATAGCCTATTTGGTGCTTACATACAACCTCCGCGAGTCTGTTAAACTTATTGTCAAGAAATACGGGACAAACATTAACTTAGGTTAGGATTAGAAGGCTTTAGGCGTCAGATTTGACGGATTTTTTGACTGACAAGCCAAATGACAAGGATGTAAAAATGTTATTAATTTAAAGACGATAACAATTACGCTATTTAAAAGTGAATAATCTTATAGAAGTATGAGAAACAGGGTGTAAAGTTAACTCATACTCCATAAATAAGGGAGTATGAGTGAAAAAAAATAGCTTTCGACCAGACGGGTGATGTGTCTGGCGGGCAACCACCCGATGATTCATGCCGGGTCTTTTATTCAATAATCCCGGTACTGTTAGCATCCCCCCGATGTTAACAGTATCTACCAGTAATTAATTACATATTCTCTACAGATATAAGTAAAACAGAATAAAACGATCAATCAAAACAGCCTATCACAATCTACAAAAATGTACATAGATGAATAAATTCAAGCAATACCGCTACTCTCTCTTTGATCATGAATTGTATGAAATTCAAATTTCCTCTTTCCGGAAAAATGTTTTCCGACATATTCCTAGCATATGTTTGAGAGTCTAGCCATTAAATTAAGAGCGACCTTAATAATCTTCTCACGGAAGCGTCACGAGAAATTGTATCTAAAGTGTAACACAGTCCGTGGGGCTTGCGCAGACCCGCGGAGTTAACGTAACGCAAATTCGAACGATGTAAAAAAAATTACTCCTTGGGCAGATATTTATATTTACTTACTAGCTTCTGTTCCTAACTTCGTCCGTGAGAAATTTTGACCACCGACCGAAATTCGACCTCGTCGCATCCCATCGCCCGCCCGCGCTGTTATTTGGTTTTCGCTTAGCGTTCTTTCTGACTTTTTTTTATCTTATTGCTCGGCCCCTAAGGGTCATAGCGTGTTATTAAATAGCCTATAACTTTCCTTAAGAATTGGGCTATAAAACTCAAAAAGATTTCATTAAATTCGGCTAGGAGTTCCAGAGATTAGCGCGTTCAAACAAACAAACTCTTTAGCTTTTTTATTGTAAAAGTTTACTGCCAACCCTCAATGTGATGTGTTTGCGCATGAATGGAGTAAAATTATGCGTATCTATATGTCTGGTGTTCTGTGAGGGAAAGTATACAAGGGAGTCCACTGTTCCATGTTAGTTTTTAATTAAATTATGTAGGTATACATAACATATTTATCAACATTATGTATGTTCCTATGTTAATTAATATAATTGGTCCCGTAGCGTTTTAATTACTGTAAATAAATAAATCTCCTTAGTTTTAAAGCCGTATTCATTTCTTTTTGTCATTCGTTTGAAGATGACAGAGACGGAATGATACTTTAAATACGTTTAGCGTCAAATGCGTTTAGTGATTTGTGGTGCAAGTGGTCAAAATTGTGCTAGTCGCAATTTCTAATGGCAATTTAAATCATAATGCTATTGAATACTTACAAACGGGGTGAATAGGGATGCAGGGGTGAATCGGGACGAAACTTTAAAATTAGTTTTCACGTTGAAATAATATAGTTTCTTGCCAACAAAGGCACTTAATCTTTAATACAGGAAACACATTCGAATCCCTTTTGCCAACAAACTATATTATTTCAATATTTAAATCCTTTTAAAGTTTCGTCTTGAGTCACCCCTGCATCCCTATCCAGATTGACGGTAGTTGTATTTTCGATTAAAAAATCGTTCGAATTTAAGTAACGTTTACGTCACACGTTCGTCCCAGGCCCTCGGACCGAAGGTTCAACACGGGCGTAAACCGTGATCAGCTTTACATTACAAACCGCCAGTTAGTATTCCCGTGTCGCCTGCCAAGCTAATTTCAATTTTAAATTTTGAGCTTTATGAATATGATTTATTAGCATAATCCTTATTTATTAGAATAAAATAAGAGGTTTTGCTGGAGCAGTGGTGGCCGAGTGCTAAAGGCCGTGACTTACGAGTAAGGTCGGGAGTTCGAATCCAACCAGGCGCTTTACTTTGTGTAAATTATTTCATCACTACTGCTCTCAAAACTGTGAAGGAAAACATCGCGAGGAAACCGGCATGTCCTAGAACCAAAACATTAGAAGAGATGTGACATCTACCAACCCGCACTGGGCCCGCGTGGTGGATTTAGGTCCACTCCCTCTCACCGAGAGGAGGCCAGTGTCCCAGCAGTGGGAACATTATTGGTTGATTATGCTATGTATGGGGTTTTGAGGAACCTTGAGGTGACGTTAACCAGGTAAATCAAGCTATGATAGCTGGTGATGATAAGATTACCTAAGTGACACAGTGTGTGAAGTGTAAGTCAAGTACAGTGTGTACATACTCGCAAATTGCCTTGCCTGCTCGATTTTAAGCTAGTAAGCCATGTTGTGTCACTGAGTTATGGTGCAAGCGTACCTTACAGTCCTTTTACAGTTATTTTACCTTCCTCTGACAGCTGCAACCCAACAACAACCTTATTACAACAACAATTAAGATCAATGTGATATTGACAGTGATACAAAATCAGAGATAAAATAACTGTGAATAGTTAAAATGAAATGTCGAACTTAAAAAAATAATGACATTGTATCAAAACTCGAAAGCTGCATAAAGAAATACAAAATATAGTTGTTATTATGCCATTTGGAATTGCAATAAAAAGTTCCACTTTATTCTCGTAACTAGGACAGCGAATATTGAGCTCGATGGGAAATAATTTAAGTCGCAACAAATGAACAACTCCGATCTCATTCTGTACCTTTGTTCAATACACGCCCCTCGTTTTAATATTAAACCATATTTAAATACAAATGAGAAAAGTCATCGCTACGGAAATACTCGTAATTAAGAATTAATAGCACGGAATCAAAGATTAATTGAAATAATTAAGTGTCCATGACAGGAACAGTGATTAATTCAAAGGAAATTGATAATTAAAAAGTAAAAATTTCGTAATTGTGTAACGCGCGTGATAATCTGAAAAAATGTCAATAGCAATTTTGCCACTCGGAATAAGCATATTAAAAGTCGCGGATCAAGTTTTAATGAAATAATGGACTTGTCGCTAATGTTACCAGCTGTCTCGAACACTTGTTAAAAACATCACGAAAATATTCGGCTCACATTTTTGTTTTAGTGTTTTTTTTTTTCGTTTCCACGCGGCCGGCAATCTCGAAGTTTCTTTACTATCCGCCGCTCGTCTCAGTTCATAATCAAGGATATACCGAGATGTATAAGCCACTAGATTTAGCTCGAGACTTCTTTCTTGTACTTCTACGTGAAGTATTTTGTAGTCTCCCGTAGTTTCAACTAAATTAACTTTTCCTTTCTGATAAATATCTACTTGAAAAGTAACATTAATAAGTTTTTTAATAACAAACCGTAGCTCCAACAGAGTTCATTGTTATAACCACACAAGGTACATTATAAACAGAGCACGCCTGGTCGAAGTGTGCGGATTAGAAGCTTTCAAAAGATTAACCGGGGCAGACCTCCATCTGACCATTTCATTAAAACTTCCTCCCGCCTGGCACCCTAATTACATTCAAAACAAAAATCATTCCGTGACTCAATTAAATGTACGTGTAACTCATGACTCATCCAAATGTACGGATTAATTGTGACACTGACATCCGTTCTATACCTACATTAACGACTTACATTTACGCGTATCTATAGTGCGTCGTATTACATCAACGTTGTTCGTATCGTAAAATTAATTTGGACGCACTGATTCGATTACCGCGGGGTCGATCCATCGTAATTTCCTCTCGATTCATCCGGATTGCGAATCGCTGCTCTAATTATGAATTTTGTTTGTTTCAGATACTACGACGGGCAGTAGCGCTAACCTCACAAAATTAATAATTAATTAGTATAATATTACAAATTTATCGAATAAACGACGAAGCGCCTTCAATTTTCCAATTACGCATTAGCTAGCTTAATAAGATAGTGTAGCTAGAAGATAAAGTTGTGGTTGTGAGGCGCGAGGTGTCGCGCGTGTCGGTCGCGTCGGTCGCTTGTGTCGCAAGGATCAATGCGTGTGTATCGCGTCGCGCGCGTCGGGTGGCTGTCGGCGTGAGAGAGTCGCGCGCGCGTGCGCGTCGGGCCGGCAAGATTGAGGTGGTGGCTGGGTGCGGGTGGGGCAGGCGCGCGCGCGTGCGGCCGCTGCACGCGCTGGGCCGCGCGGCCGGAGTAATGTTGGCGTCGCAGCGCTCGCAGTCCTGTAACGAAGAGGGCGCGTTCTTCGGGGCGCGTGCGCTGCGCCGGCCGCGCGGCAAAGGTAGCGGGAGTCCGACCTGCTAGGGGTACGCCATGTCGCTGCGCAGCCTGCACCGGCGGCTATCATCCGCCAATAACACGTGAGTTACATTTGCTTGTTTTGTACTGTTAATATTAATATTTATGATTATGACGTCAAAGCACCTTTAACATCTTTAAAGGCCGCGACGCGACTTTATTAAAACAATTTTTGATTAAATCCGCACGGATATTGTTCTATCAGAATCGCATCACACAGTCGCGTCGCGGCTGTCTGCGGGAGCTTCAACTAAACTAGGAGACCCGCAAGTGATATATTAAACCTTCTACAACTGTACAATCCTTCTACAATTGTCTGTAACGGCCTTAGTACAGGTTTCTACGTACGTGCATCAGTGCATGATAGTCGATGTGATACAACATTCACCTAACGAGAGCTAGCTTCCATTGACATTACCTAATAGACATGCACATAACTGCATTGATTGGGCACTCAGCCTAATAATTGATACGGGCCGATTTAGAAGCTAACCCATTCATATTTATTCCAATCTGAAAGATGCTCGAACGTAGGAACTCCACCGACAAGTCATCAAAATGTCGAACGGTCGACCATCGGGATGTGAATATTCAATTACCGAACCTAAATTCAGAGCGCACTGCCATAAATCCGGCGAGACTGAGCGAAAATGAACCTAATGCCATTACGACTAGGTTGGTTTTAGTGTGTAATGGAATCTAAATCGGTTATAACTTCTAGCGGGCACAATTAGGGGTGATAATCGCGGCATAATTTATGCAAATTTGTGGGTGCATAGGCTATACGTAATGTCGGCTTTGTAGGCAAGAATGACCGAATTCATTGATTCCAAAGATTCAAAAAAGACTTCACATCATGCGGGCGGTACTAGCCTGCCTGATGGTCAGAAAACAAAGAGAGAGTTTGGACTTCATCTAGCAAAAAGCACTTAGCGCGCTTATTATAAGTTACCAAAAACACTGCCCAAATAGCAAGAAATCAAAAAAAAAAACATGATTTAAACATACCAAAAGCTTCCAAAGATTACATAAATCATGTTGATGGACGTATGAAAGAGTCGTGACGTCACAAGGTCATGGGACACGATTGTGCCCGACTGCCATTGGACGTCCAATGCTACGAGTATAATAGATTGTATGGACAAGCGTTCAGGTTGGCACGCACTGTGGGCGGTCAATGGGCTGGACATTTGCAATAGTTTGCATTCATCACTGATGTAACGGAAGGAATTGTGTTATGATTTGCCGGTTTCAATTAGAGAAGTGTATGTTTGGTTTCCATTTCGTATTGATGTGTTAATAGTTTTGATAGTTTTTAGTAGTTTTTATAGTTTGATAATTTTGAGTTAATAGTTTTGAGACACGGCTAGAAGACCCCGTAGCTTATCAACGACCAGTTTAGCCCTGGATCGAAAGAGCTAGAAGTCATAGGGGAGAGGCCTTTTCCCACCACTGGGATGATGCAGGCTAACAGTAACAGTAATAGTTTTGAGCTTTACGTTTGCGTGTATATGTGAAAAAAAATATATTTATTTGTCACATATAAACAAAAAATAAAATATAAAATAAATACAAAACAGATCTATTTAGTCATGGGCACAGAAAAGAAATAGTCGGCAGCTGCACGTCGTCACTGAGACAAGAAGGTGTCCACTCAGCATATGCTGTGCTGTACCCACAACACAGCTGCAGAAATAGATTCATCTCTTCATAGGTTTTCCATGCCCAGCTGTTGGAAAATGTCTAATAAAACCTAGGCTAACATAAATTTCGTGGAAAGCAAGAAGTTATAAACAAAAAGTTGATGTGAAATAACAATTTGCTGAAAATTATAATCAAATGAAAATACGATAAAAATATAAAAAGCTTACCTTTTTATTTTATTTGCATACCAATAACCTTCTTTAAGCATAATATTCCGTATGAAGTTCGTAACCACATAAGGGGCGGCTGTATTTTCGCGAACCGCGGGTAAATCATTGTTCCCCGTTTTTATGGGTAATCCAAAGAAAACAATGATTGGCTTTTATGCTCGGAACCTACGGGTTTATGATTCGGTATGGCTGATTTATTTTATTATTTATACTTTTTATTAAATGTATTCGAAGAATTTCAGTGAAAATGTGGGAGGAATTTTCTCGGTTTACAGTTCATGAAGTCAATATTTTATGAGAAATAAAATTCCGTTTTTATGAGAAAAAAATGTAAACCTGTTGGTGAAGAATGTTTGGGTAAGTAAAGAAAAAGAAATATAGTACATTTATTTTGACCCAGATTAAGGAACACCAAATTCGCACAAAAATCAAAAACAGAAAAATTAACTATGTAATGTGCGTTCGCGATTTAATTGCCAAAATGTAAGCAAAGCGGTGAAGAAAAACATCGTGAGGAAACCGGCGTGTTCTAGAACCAAAAATTCGAAGACATATGACATCTGCCAACCCGCACTGGGCCCGCGTGGTTGATTACGGCCCACTCCCTCTCACTGAGAGGAGGCCTGTGTCCCAGAAGTGGGGGCATTATAGGCTGATTATGTATATATGTATGTAAGCAAATATGAGTTTACAATCATAACATACTTCTTGCTTTGGCATGAATATTTCCAATTTGTTCGTGAGTCTTCTGGGGATAAGTCTATAATAATAATAATAGCCTCCCGACCGATTTCAGTCACCTCATCGAAGAATAGCCAGGTACGCAGGAGATATTATAGTGCATAAGTGTGCGTAAACACAGGTGCACTCTCATAGTCCGATGGGACGGCAATCCGAAACGACCGGAGAGAGATCAGGCGCAGGGCTAACGGCTTTACGTGCTTTCCGAGGCACGCGGGTATTAAACCGCCAACTTACAAACTCTGGACTGTTATTAAGAAATTCCTAATGGTACAGCCAATAATACTTTGTCCGGCCTAGGAATCGAGCCCAGGACCCTACGCTCAGCAGTCGCGCTTGCAACCACGAGACCAAAGAAGCAGTATACACCGTGTTTTTTTTTTATATCCCATAACTCTAGGGCGTCATTGTACTCATCAATATGAACAACTTTTACTATGGGACCAAACCTGAAAGCGCGAAAATAAAATCAGCTGTTCCCTACATTTATGTTCGTATAACTCGTCAAAATGTAGGGAACACCAGATTTTTGTTTCGCAAAAAAAAAACCCGTTGTAGGTATAATACTGAGTATTTTGGACGCTAAGTTATTAATCATGTTTACGATTAGATTATAGTTTGGTGAATATTAGACAAGATAAAGCCAGTATTCTAGCGATTAACTAGCTTATACACTTTTTCGTAATTGGCTTTTTTAACCGACTTCTAAAAAAGGAGGAGGTTCTCAATTCGGATGTTTGTATTGTTTTAATACATTTGTTCGCGCAACTCTGTCGCTTGCCGATTTAAAAAATTCTTTTTTTGTTGGAAAGGGTATACTTCCCAAATGGTCCCATAGAAATTTCATCAAAAACAGTTCAGTAGTTTGGTTTTTAAACCAAAATTACTACTAAAAATTACAACTTAAAAGTGAAAAATAAAAACATTTTTGCAAAAAAAAAACAACCGACTTCCAAAAACGACACTACAAAGTGAAAAATAACTTTAATTTTGGAAGTCGGTGGCAAACAACGAAAATGCGAACCCAACGACACCGACTTCCGAAATTACAGTTATTTTTCACTTTGTAGTGTCGTTTTTGGAAGTCGGTTGTTTTTTTTGCGAAAAAGTTTTTGTTAGAAAACACAATTTCTAGATATTTATTTTCTAGATATTATACACTTGTACTTATTGTATACTCGTATATATTTTTGAGAGGCTTTTAATGCTTTTAATAACAGTCGCACGGCTCGATTGATCAGGTACTCTTGCCGCAGTTGGTCCGTGGATGGGTGACCATCTTCATAATTATACCGAGACCCCTCCGTGCCTTGGATTGGTCCCGGTTGTCATTCACGGATCTTTGACAGTCGTTACGGGTAGTCTGAAGCCCGAAATTCTGGCAACCAGTCTTACAAGGGGTATCGTATTACCACAGTAACTGGGTTGTGGAGGTCAGTTAGGCAGGCGCTCCATGTACAATTATGGTATCCAGCTGCATCCAGAGACTGGGAGGCGACGCCAACATATATCGCCAATATACGCCGACGGTTATCCCTGTATGCACTGTGCAATTATTATTACTTTAAAAAAGGAGGAGGTTTTTTATGTTTATTACCTCAGAACTCCGTTATTTATAAGCCGTATTGTGTAAATTTCTATGGAATTTCTATGGATTTTTTCTGTTTTTTTTTGGATGGTTCCATAGAAATTTCATCAAAAACGGTTCTGTAGTTTGGTTTTTAAATCAAAATTACTGGTAAAAAAAAAAAAATTAAAAATTTAAAAAACACCCAACACAAAATAATAATAAAAATAGTATGAATATAAAAAGCCTAAAACAATTTAAAAAAAACGATTGAAAAAATAACCACAAATAGAACAAAAAAAGTATAAACGTGAAACCTTATAAAAAGAAAAAAATAACCTTGAAATTATGACCACGTAAGTACGTATGAAATTTTTTGATTAAATGTTGTCTCGTCAGGGGACCCGCTACTATTTTAAACTTTAACAGAATGTTAGGCTAATAATTAGAGCGGTCTCCCGACGGGACAACATTTCTCTATTTGTGGCTACGTTTTCAATATTCAACAAATGTCAAGAACTTGTCAAAATGTAGGGAAATTAGAAGTATTTTTTGACAGATTGAGACTGAGATCAGACTGTGAACGTTCTTAAAATTACGAGAATTGCCCCTCAGATATAACACGGGTCAGCGTAGCACACAAAAATTTGGCGTAGCTTGAAACTCCGTAGAATTTCGTAGCAACGGTCTACGGCGTAGACCACTTGAATTGTTTGTAGATAAATCTTTAGCTTTATGGTCATAACAAGACGGTCGAAATTTGCATAACATATTGCTGGTGCTTACAGCTCTTGGTCAGAGTACAAGGGTCACACCACAAAGTGGATTTCAAACCACGTAGAATGTATTTCCGCCCTTTACGGACAAAGTCATATATGTAGCCTGTGGCTGTAAAAGTGCTATTGTTTAACCCACTTAGCTTTAATTAAAACTGATCATTGTTCCCCTTTTATTTCAACGTTGTGTACAATTTTCAATAAAAGTTAAGAGCTCTTGATAAAGCAGAACAAATATTTGCAATAAAAACACTGCATGTTGCGAATATCGAGCTGGAATTAATAAAGGACTTTATTTTTTGTGTTAACACGAGTTTAATATAGTGTCTGTGTATGAACGAGATTTAGTGACACAACCGGAATTGTTGTAGGTAAAATAATGTGGACACAGAGGCTGAATGCCGGCAATATATTGTTAAAAAAAAATATACTGTGCCATAGAGAAAAAAATAGTGACATTTATTTTTGTGCGTGGATGTATCGGGCCTAACTACGGCAGTAGTAGAACGTGAGAGGAATCTGAGGCCGAAGTTACGCACCGCCGTCCTTTTCCTCTGCTACCGTTTAATTTATATGTATCCCCAAGCCGTATGATTCAACAAAACAAACACATATACCTACAATATACACAATATTGTAGGTATATGTGAAACAACAATAGGTATACTTTCTTTTTTGTCGCTGAAAACAAGCGCTGTGACTCTGTCTCGTATAGGGTTTTAGCATTATGCTGAGCGATAGCCGTTTCGCGTGGATGTGATGCATGTTTTCCTCCAACTTGTTATTTTTTTTTGTGTTTGTGTTCTTTTTGTGCGTCATGTGTGCCGCAAATAAACGTATTTTCTTTTTTTCTTTAAGTTTTTTTCCAACCTAGCGTTGCCGTTGGTGATGTCTGATATACTAAAGCTAGAGTTTCCTGAGACTAGGGTAGCCGCCACATAGCGTCCGCATTTAACCGTCGAATGACGTCACTGAAACGTTTTTTTATAAAAGTAAGTTCTGGGGTTTCCCTAGAGAGCGATTTTTGACACCGTAAATTCAATCCCCGCTGCCATCATTTTCATGACAGCCGTCGTTGGGGTCGTTATGTACGGCCACGACTCTCCTAGGGAACCGTAGCTTTTATAAATAAGAATAAAGGTATTCCCATCTATATTCCTATTTACTTAGTAGTATGGGTATGTATTGAGAAGGAAACTCCTCTATACATCTAACTGGCCTGTATTCTCCTACTGCAGAGCAAAGATCTCCCACTCCCTTTTCCACACAATTCTGTCTTTTGCGAGTGCCGCCAGTCCTTACGTTAGGAGTCAAGCTCGTCCCGCCATCTTCGTCTCACCCTGCCGCGATGGCGTCGTGCGTTTAGTGGGACCCAATCGGTGGTTCTTTTAGCCCAATTGTCATCTGACATGCGGCAATCATTTCCTATGTCTGTTCATAGTACATACCCGCATATAAACCAACTGTAGAGTTTACTCCTATTTTTTGCAGTGAAACACAGTTTTCACCCTAAAAATGTGAATAGAAAAGCGAGTTTGTAAAAATAGCTAGGCTATAACTGGGTTTTTTATGCGTATGTTGTTTCCTGGGGGCCTAAAAAGGCCACTTTGGCAGAATCATAATAGGATAACAATATCAATCATATTAAAAATCGTAAAATGGTCACAAACTGACAATTCATATTATGATCTGTGTGCAATTTATATCACAATGAAATAACATTTAAACTGTAGAAATAAAAAAACAATTTGATTAATAATACTGTAATGAAAAATTAAAAAATTACGGTTCTTATTTTTTTCATGCGGCAATGTTTACACAAAATATGAAATGAAATTTTACGAAAATTAGAGCAATTGCTAATGATCTGCTGGGAATTCAGGAAATGAATAGCTTTTAGAGGTATAGCTTAAAGTGGCCTTAGGCCCCCTGTAGACAATCGACCCCGTTCAAAAAAGTTATACAAGTCATCATCTGCCTAGCCTTTTCCCAACTATGTTAGGGTCGGCTTCCAGTCTCACCGTATGCGGCTGAATATCAGTATTTAACATGAAGTGACTGCCTATTTGACCTCCACAACCCAGTTACTACTGAGTACAACGATACCCCTAGGTAAACTGGTTGCCAGGCTTTCGGGGTACTGACGACCCGTAACGACTGTTAAAGATCCACGAATGACAGCCGGGACTAATGGCTTAACGTACTTTCCGAGACACGGAGGCGTCTTGATATGCGAAGATGGTCACCCATCCACGGACCAACCGCGGCAAGCGTAGCTTAACCTGATCGATAAACCCGTGCGGCTGTTTTTACTTAGTCACAAGCCTTATACAAGTAACGACTTATAAAATTAAAATACATCCCCTGTGTCATACGTAATGTTAATATTATTAAGTTCGAAGATAATTAATAATATTATACTGCTGCATATTTTCAGCGTTATAAAATTAAATATAGCCTACTCTCGAATGACAGCAAAATTCGCGAGTTTTCATGACGTTGCATACTTTATTACTTTGCTAAATTATGCACGAACGACACGTGGTCATGGATGAAACTTTTATGTGAATTAAAATTAAATTGGTCGCAAATGTAAATATAGAAGAGGATTTTTTATTAATATATATTTGATTTCGTAGAAGTATTTTTAAAACAGACTGGAAGATAGATGAAAAGGGAGACAGAAAAAAGAGAAATTCACTTGAAAAATTAAGTACTACCTATATAGTGATATTAATTTTAGACTAGCAGCGCCCCACGCTTTCATCTGCATAAGTTTCGATACCGTGGGAATATCGGAGTATCCTATGTGTTAATTCTGGTTATAAACTATCTGCCTGAAAATTTCATCCAAATACGTTCAGTAGTTTTTGCGTGAAAGAGTAACAAACATCCATCCATCCATCCCCCCCATCATCCATCAACCAACTTTCACGTTTATAATATTAGTAGGATTAGTAGGAAGTATGTATGTAAGTATATTCTCATATTGTAGATACTTATGTATACAGGGTGGCAGGGACATCCACGCGCAAACTGTAACCATGGATTCAGCACATGAGTTTAGACCCCATAGCGTCGAAACTTTTCGTCGGTTATTAAAAAAAAATATTGCTGTTCCATACAATTTGACCGCCTAGGTATTGCACTTTTCTATGAAACAGAAGATTTATTTTTTGATAACCGACGAAAAATTTCGACGCTATGGGGTCTAAACTCATGTGCTGAATCCAAGGTTACAGTTTGCGCGTCGATGTCCCTGCCACCCTGTATATTTAAATTAGAGAATTGTTATTGATTTTATGTATTTCCTTTTCCCTTCTACTTTACACACGTTGTCTACATCTCTTTTTATCTACTCTCCTATCGCAGGGATGCTGGAAGAGATTTCTTTAGAAATAAGCATCACCTTTGCACGTATTTTTCTGTTCCTTTCTTCTTGTCAGTGTGTACAGACGCCAGCACATCAAGTTACCCGAAACTGACAAATTTTCCCAATCAACCTTGAACCTTAATGCTTTAGTTATAAAGTTCAAAATCTATAAAAGAAATTTGACAGATTATAGTAGCTTGATGCGCTGGCGTCTGTACATTACTGGATAAATAAATACTGATTCAATCTTTTTTTAACAAACTACTTTAAAAAAAGAAAGTTAAAACTTAAACAAAAATAAAACCTTTTGCGTGAGAATTGTACTTGTAATGATAGAGGACAATCCTATTTTGAAATACAAGATTAAAACTAGCGCGTTATGAGTAGAAAAATAAAATGGGAAATGGGCTAGCGTAGAAATTGTCCTAGCTTGGGCTCGGGGAACGAAAAAAGTAAGTAATGAGATTTTGTGCAAAAGAATGAAAAAAAGATTTGTGGAGAACAGCAGATAACTAACTCACAGGAATAATATTTCAAGGGATACTTTTGAGAGATGAAAAAGTTTGACTTAGTTTGGAGGTTCTGCCCTTCCGTTACTGGCATGAAAATTACTCTGCAGTCCTTGAATATATCTTAATATATTTTCTTAAAAATAAGGTCTACACTTTTTTTAAAAAGAAATCCAATTAATAATCAAGCTATAATGTTCCCACTGCTGGGCCACAGGCCTACTCTCTGTGAGACTGGGCCGTAATCCACCACGCGGGCCCAGTGCGGGTTGTTTCGAAATCGAAAAGAAATCGAGTGAAGTCATAAACATGAAAAAGTTACTACAATACAATCTTTACCGTTTCTAATACTTAGGTATCTCAACAAAAGTTTCAGACACCATAAATCTATACACAACCTGCCTACTCAACCTTAAAAATACCTTCCAGTGTAGAATCAATCCACAGAGACCGAGTGAACGCTAAACTTAGTCCCACACTAACGTCTAAACAAGAGGCTACGTCGTAGGGCAATTCTTCAAATAGCCCCAAAGCAACGAACAGGTACAGAAGTTCAGCTTCATACAACGAGCGGAAACGCACGTGTGAGATTAATCATATTTGTAGGAAAATGATTATGATTGTTTATGGATCACATATAGGGTTATATGAATTAGTTAGCTAAACTCCGCAGAACACAATAAAACACTATAAAGATTTACGTAATGGTTTTTTTCCCAAAAAAAAAAAAAACATCAACATCACTCATCCCGACCTCCCGGTCATTGACCGCTTTTAGTGTAGTATGAAACTTTATTGAAGTATGAGTTGAGAAAAACAGTTTCGTATGTTTTATCGTGTTTGGATATCGATTACCATCACGTCTGGGAAGTTTACACAATAAATACAGATTTTCTAAGCTGATATTTAAAGTGACTACAATAACAGCGGTCGATGACCCCACAAAAATTATAAAATTTATTTATCATGTGTATAGTTTAGCTAGCCAATTTAAAATAACCTCGTAATATTGAAACAGTACAACATAATCACAAAAAGAACGTCGGCTGTCAAATGACAGATAACATTGCCGAATGGTAACGTTCCATTAAAAAAAAAAAAATTAAAATATTACTTATTATTTTTATAATAAATTAATATTTTGCGAATAGAAAGTCATATGCACTCCCATACACAGTAAATAACCAGTAACTATTCTCACTCAAACCTTGCTAATTAAGTGAAAAGCATTGCGTAGGTAAGTTATTTAAGCTCGTGATTGTACCGCGAGTGTAAGCGCTATCTTACATGCTAGATGGCCAGTTTGTGATCTCCGTACGTACGCGTCAATGTTTGCGTATGTCTTCACTTATTGAATTGTACATGAACGATTTTTATTTCTGTCAGCAGTCCCCATGTCTACCGATGTATTTTTTGTGTGAAGCCAACCTTCGGTACCTGTTTATCCCGGGGCATCTCTTCAAATAGCCCCAAAGAGACTTGAACTGAAATAGAGAGATGTTTGCTGACGTCATGGCATTGACGTCACGCGACCTTGGCTCGGACCCAAAAGGTTCGAGTTTGAATATCTCGTATTACAATATGGATTGTAATCTCGGAAGGGTGGAAAGGGAACTAAGGTGCTCGGTCATGTGCCTTTTGCAAGGAAGCGTTAGGCACTTTGTACACACTTGTTTTTCTTGCCGTGAAAAACTACGTTTATTCACCATATGTAGGCTATGGATCACTATAGAAGCTTGTTGACAGACACGTTTTCTCTACGGCGAGGTTTTTAAGCCGTACCGAGAAGAAATCGTGCCGTGGTTCAAGATTGAATGGGAAAATTTGACAGTTTCGGGTAACTTGACCTGCTGGCGTCTGTATAAAGGTTCTTAGCCTATGTGATATGAATATATGATGGTCATGCTAATGTTACATGGTGAAATGGTTTATGGTTATGGGTTTTTTCTGGCAACGATCTATCATCGTCTCTTACAGTTTGGACCGAAATTTTGATTTGTGACTTTCTGATCACCTGCTTCTTAATTCACCATTTCATCCGATTCTCACTTATCAATTTAGGGCTTTTAATAAGAATAGTCCTAAATTCTGAATTAGGTTAAACATTCATCACAATAATCTTATTGCACCAGCCATGCTTGTATGTACACCCTGTATACTTGTAAATGTACATAATATATTATAATATATATTTTAGTGTTAGCTTGTATATTGTATTTAAGATTTGTCATACTGAAATGGATAAACACTTACAATGTCATACTAATTCCTAAGCCATATTTCGAACACCAAATATTTTATAACACACCGTGTTAAAGTGGCGGCCATTTTGGTTTGGAGGTGTGCTCCAAAACAAAATGGCAGCATTTTTTTTTATTGGCAATGGGCTCACTCTTGACCTCAATCCAGCCCAGAGGCAGGGATGAGATCTACGGTGGAACGCGCTTGCCCAGAAGAAGCCTATTCACTCTCGCCTTGAAGAGATTGGGGTTGTATGAACTCGGGAATGCAGACGCAGGCAGACGATTCCACTCCTTAGCTATGCGCGTCAGAAAAGATGATGAGAAGCGCTTAGTGCCTATATATGGTATATTAACCAAATAAGGGTGGTATCCCGCAGTGCGTCTGGACTCTCGATGGTAAAAAGGTGAAGGCGGGTTGAGCTCATGTAGCTCTTGAGCACACTCCCCGAAGTACAGCCTGTAGAAGACGGACAGACAGGCAACACTTTGCCGGTGAGCCAAACTGTGAAGCTTTGCCTCCCCCAGCTTTTTATCGCCAATGAGTCTCTTAGCTCTGCGCTCCACTGAGTCTAAAGTGGCGAGTTGGTATTTAGCTGAGCCATCCCACAGGTGACTGCAGTACTCTATACACGATCGGACTTGTGCTTTGTAAAGGGTTAAAAGCTGTCCCGGTATGAAGAACCGCTTAACCTTGTTCAGAATGCCCAGCTTTTTGGCCGCCGTTTGTGCTTTAGACTCAATGTTTTCGCCGAAATTGAGATTTGCTGTCAATTTCATGCTAAGAAGCTCAAGGTTGTCCGTCACAGGTACAGCTGCACCCCGGAAAGTAGGAGCCAGATCAAAAGGGCTCCTTTTCGCGCTGAACGGGCACATTAGCACAATTACACACATTAGACAATTTAGTATAGATACACAACGTATCCACGAGAGGAACAACTTATGTACCTACATGGATCTAATTAGGGAGTTGTACATGCCCGGAGGACGAAACAAAAACTTCGACGGTACACTAGTTATTGTTGTATTCGCAGACAATTATTAATTAGGCCAGCGAGCCTTGCTTACCGACGCAGAAAGTTTGCTTTGACAAATATTTAAGAAGAATTATTTGCTTAGTATTACGTGAATGTTAATATAGTTAGTGTACCAGTGTTCTTATTGTTCTTGAAGGAATTGAGAATGGCTTTTTGTTAGGTACCGTTTTGTTGGGTAGGTTCTGTGCCTAGATTGCCCCCTTGGCCTGGTGGTTGAAAGGGCGATTGCTGAGCGTAGGGTTCTGAATTTGATTCCCAGGTCGGGCAAAGTATTACCTATTGGATTTTTCCATAAGGAATTTCTCAGTAACGCGCCTGATCTCTCTCCGGCTGTGTCGACACGCGTGCCTTCCTATCGGACTATGCGAGTGAGGGAAGAGAGAGTAAACCTGTATCTGCGCACACACTTGTGCACTATAACATCTCCAGCGCCGAAGGCTAGTCTCTGTTGAAATTGGCATAATTTGTTTTGCTGATAACAATCTGAAGTCTGTCCAAAGGATGAAAGGGCATTTAAAGAGCCTAAGGCCGTTATTCCTTTCACTGTCGCACAACTGTCACACTACAAGTGCAAGATAGAGACAGGAACATGTCTTACTCAAAGCACGAGCTAAGTAACGTTTATAGATCTCGTCCGAAGAGTCCATGGATTCTTCTAAAAAGACATAAGCATAAACAGCTTATAATGTTCCCACTGCACTGGTGCTAATAACGAAGCTTCCCTTTTTTGAAGCTCCGTAATTAGCACTATACATCGCACAATAGATTTAATTGCTACATTATACCCTGTTCATTAAATTAACCATTTTTTGACAGCTGTCTTAGAACGTACATATTCCGGATTACGTAAAACTTTAAAATGCGTAATAAAATAAATATATAAACTGCCTTATCTTATTGATTTATCTTATTTATGGCTTCTTACATACATTATAATACCGTACGTGTATCAATCAATGTATTGTGTGTTGCTGCAACCACTAGTTCCCTCTGTCAAAATACGGGTTACTCGTGCCTAATGGCCAGGGTATAACTACCTATTAGATAAAACAATAATGATATAAGTGAAAGTTATAGTTGTTTAATTGAGTTAAACTAACTTCCTCTATTTGGAAGTTTTGGCGGCACCTCCGAAATATACGTCATGCTAAGGTGATTTGAAAACTTATTAGATAGCCCCAAACTACTGTTTCCTTGTTGTCGTACCGTTCAGTATAATATACTAATGTTGGTGTTCGTAGGTAGCTGGAGAAGGGTATTTTGGCGATTGGCCAAAGTCGGTACTAACGATCTTGTTATTTCAATACATTTCACAAAGAAATTGCATAAAATGTTACATCAACAGCGTCCCCCTGTCATTGTCATTCAAGCGTACAGTCCGTTTACAGTTATTTTACCACTCACAGCAGCAATCTTATTGTAACGTCAATAAAGTTTACAATGATTTTGACGGAATTATCAATGGCAGCAACCGAACAGCAACCTAATTGCTATGATCATAAAGATCACTGCACGACGCAGCTCTAGTAGAACAATTTCTGTGAAAACTTCATGGAAATAGTTCTACTACAGTCCGTTCACAGTCATTTTACACACAGTTTTTGACAGCAGCAACATAACACCAACCTTATTGTAACGAGGATATAGATCACAATGATTTTGACAGACTTGTCAGTGGCAGCGAGCCAACATCAACCTTATTAGAATTAAAATAAAGATCATTGCGATTTGGACAGTGATGCAAAATCATAGGTACTGTACCTACATACGTTCTTACTCAAGCACAAAAAAAAATATAATAAAACCTGACATTTAAGCACACAATATTTGCCAAAACGACACGGATTTAAAAAGTAACTGCCTGGCGCGTTTTCGATTTGCTTCCCACAATAAAAGTTAATGAAAATTGTTACATCACACGTAAAAACATGCTCCTCCAGGAGTAATCTACCAACAAAATTATATAAAGGTGTATGGTAGAGGGTTCGGCAAGAAGCAAACATCGAAAGAGACACGAATATAAAAAATCTACGTGTTAGAGCAAGACAGGTAGTGTTATTTGACAAGCAAGGTTAAGGGGACATCTTGAGGTGAGCGCTCGATCTTGGTACAATGAGGTTATTTCATAATAGGTACATACGTATTACAGGATTCAGATCGATCCCAAGGATAGAATTAGGACAGATGGGCTACGATTTAAATAGGTACAAAAGTAATTTAGCGATTTAAAGGTCAAAACAAAATAAATAAGCTGGGATAAAACAGTTATTTTGTCATTTAAGTAAATGTTAAAGCTCAACTACCGAAGTACGAATTTAAACACGATTTATTTCTGTCTGTAGGTAATTGTCCTGACTGCTACAGAGAAGTAGTCTGTATTTTCATTGCCGTTCCTAGTAGTTGTTGGTAGTATTTAATATTTTAGGTTAATTTAAAAACAACCTGGCATATGACTATGTACAGACGCCAGCAGGTCAAGCTACCCGAAACTGTCAAATTTTCCCAATCAACCTTGAACCTTAATGCTTTAGAGATAAAGTTGAAAATCTATTGAAGAAATTTGACAGATTGTAGTAGCTTGATGTGCTGGCGTCTGTACCTACCTAGACATCATCATCTAGC
The DNA here is from genome assembly GCA_951799955.1 of Apamea anceps. Lineage (NCBI taxonomy): Eukaryota > Metazoa > Arthropoda > Insecta > Lepidoptera > Noctuidae > Apamea > Apamea anceps. The sequence goes on from OX637517.1 coordinate 7,452,196, forward strand.
CTTTTCGAGTCAGCTTCCAGTCTTACCGTATGCAGCTGAATACCAGTATTTTACATGACGTGACTTCTCGTCTATCCTCCACAACACAGTTACTAAGTAATGCGATACCCCCTTTGGGAACACTGGTTGCCAGGCTTTCGAGCTTCTGACGACACGTAACGATGAGTATTTATCTGGAAATACATATTAATTAGTCGGGCCCGAAAACCTGCTTCTTTATACAAGCACACTTAGGCTTTTTTTTAGACACCATTTACACAAAAAATGAGCCTTTTCCAGGCTGCCAAAATTATTTTTCCGTCTTAAACCCAATCTAGACAATTTACCCGGGAACCTGTTAAAATTCCAATTATAAATAGTTGTACAAAGAAAGCACGTTTAGATTACAAATCGCTTATTACAAACCGGGCAGCAAAAATCAATTGAATCCGGTCCGACCGTAATCGGAGAACAAAAAACAACATCTTTCTATTAAAGAGTTTCCTTTAATATTCAGTTACGAGTTCTGGGGATCCCTACAGATATTAGATAAACGGTGAAGTTTTTAACAGTTTCAATTATTCATTTCTGAGTATTTGAGAGGCCTTCCAACGTTACGCCTTCCACTACGCGGTCGCCACTCCAGAACCTTTCGGCCCCATCGACCATCTGTTCTGCGAGCAATGTGCCCTGCCAAATGCCACTTAAGTTTGGCAATTCATCCCGACGACCTTGTGAAGGCTGCAGGAACCCGTTGGATGCGAGAAGCACAGAACCGGTCAAAGTGGAGGTCCTTGAGGGAGGTCTATGTCCAGCAGTAGACGTCTTCCAGCTGAACTGATGATGATGATGAAGGTTTTTATAGGCGAAATTTGCTTGGAGTCTCTTTGAAAGATAAAATTAGGCATGAATCCGGAAAAGAATCGGAGTTACCGGCAGCATAGCTTGCAGTAAGCAAACTGAAGTGGCAGTGGACTCGCCATGTTTGTCAAAGGACCGATGGCCGGTGGTGCAGATGAGTCCTAGAGTGGAGAACGCGTTTCAGCAAGCGTATTGTGGGTAATAAGGTGGTTGGGACTGACTGGCTGCGGAAGGCAGAGGACAGGGTGTTGTGGCGCAGTCTGGGAGAGGCCTATGTCCAGCAGTGGACTGCGATAGGCTGAGATGATTGATTGAGGGGGAGTTTGTTGTTCTCTTGTGTATATTTATCATTATTCTGTCTCTGAAGAAGGAAGTTATGTTCAGTAAAGTTAACCTCCGTTATGTTATGATTATGAGTCGAATTAGTTACATATTTGTACGGAACTCTTGGTACAAAAGTTTATTATTTGGTGAGTTTTGTGAATGAATTGAACGCTAGCGGCAGCCGGCATATAGCTTCTAAATATTCATGGGTCCGGCGAATGAAAACCATAAATTTCTGAAAGTGCAAGCGAGTTGCGGAGACCGCGGCCGCTCGCAAAAGTTAACGAGGTCCACTAACACACACTACGGGTTGAAAAAAACATTAACGATATCAGAAATGGAATTTGCAACGAGCTTTAATCCTATTTTACTAATATTATAAACGTGAAAGTTTGTATGGATGGATGGATGGATGCTTGTTACTCTTTCACGCAAAAACTGGCACACAGATGCTTTATAACCAGGATTAACATATAGGATACTTTATATCCCGATATTCCCACGGGATCGAAACGTATACGGGTGAAACCGCGGGGCACAGCTAGTTTATCAATAAAGTATTGGAATGTACAAATAATATTTTATCCTATAAAAGTGTGTTTGCGTCATTCGCAGTTTGTGCAAAAAGGATTAATTAATATATCAAATTAAGTATATTCGTTAAACTTGTTTATTTGGAGCGTTCATTCGCTACTGATGCAATGGATGTGTTACAAATTGGACTCGGTGATATCGCTTTTATTTCGAAATGTATTTGTCAAAAATTATTTGTCATATCGAAACTCGATAAATGTAGAGCAGGGAATTGTCAGTCGGAGGGCATAGTTGTTCGCCCAATCTGTGATTTGATACGTACTGCTTGTGGAGAGGAAACTCCCCTTATGTAGAGGAAACGTAGTAAAGAAGGGTTATTGTAGATAAAGGAACAACAAATCAAATCAAAATATTTTATTTCACATAAACCTACATGGGCACTAATGAAACGCCAGAAGCTAGGTGCACGGTTCCAATCGGTCGTTTCCTATGAAGAAGAGCCGGCAAGAAACTCCACGGTTACTCTTTTAAAAATAATTGGCTTTTACAATGTTTACATACCATTACGCCTGTATTTTTTGTTAGGCGGAAATGTACCTATAGCACCCCCCTGCTATGTTCCTAGTATACTGTGTGTTTAAAAAAGGAAAACTTGAAATAAGATCTAGGTATAATTAAACGTATAGCATTACACTTTGGTTTAATCCTACTTAGAATATATCGTAACCATACAAATTCACATATCATCGTATTTAACGATTATTACCCAACAACATTAAACTACACACCCAAACATACAATTCGAAGATAAAACGCAGAACAAATAAAACTTACGCAACCACGGAACAGTGGCAATGTAAACATCAGAGGGTACAACGAACGAATTACGCAATGTATGTGCACACGGTCGTTTGGACCGCCTACAGCGTGTTTACAGTGGTAAACTGGATGGAAAACGAAATGACAAGCGATACACACACACACATCGATTGGCTGCAAAAGCAAATTATTGTTGAACTAGTGACATCAGGCTTTAACTTTGACATTCACAAAGAGTTATGGAGTACGCTGTTTACATATTCGTTGTTCGTGATGATTGTCATTTGTTTGGTACTTAAAAAAAAGAAATGATAATCATCTATCAAATTTAATCATTTAAATTCGGTTTACATTTTTTTTTTGTGGGAATGGAATGGAAAATGGGTATGTGAATTACTAACTTCTTTCCAAAACTTCGCGTGAAATTTCTTGTTTTAAAACTTAAAATATAACATCCTTTGACACTCGGCAATACTATAGCCGAATCGGATCAGTATTTCGAAAGATTACCTCTTACGTACAAACTCACAAAAATCCTTTTATAATATTACTAGCTTCTGCCAAAGGCTTAGCCCGCGTGGATGTCGGAAATTATCCCACGGGAACGTGCTACCGGGACAAAAAGTAGCCTATGTAAAATTTGGGAAGGAAAATGGCGTCCCGGGTAAGGAACCAGGACGCCATCTTTCTCCTTGCCAAATTTTATCGAAATCCGTTCAATGGTTTAGACGTGAACATAGGTACAGACAAAGCTACTTTTGAATTTATAATATTATTATAAGTATATAAGTATAGATTAGTAGTTTTTTTTTTCCTTTCCTTTCCTTTCCACTTCTCTCTGTTTAAAGCTTCTGAGGACCAGTTCTTGTTGATGGCGTCCAGCTCATCCCGTTATCTCCATCTGGGTCTGCCGCAATATCGCTTGCCATTAAGAGGGACCCATTGGGTCGTAAGGCCACCATTGGTCGTCTGACAAATTAAATAAAAATCCCATTTTTGTTGATTTGTTGGTTGCTTTTTCTTTTAAACAAATTGGTAGGTACCTAATTTTAGCAAAGATTTTAAAGGGGAACAAACTATGCGAACTTAGTTTATCTCTTCTATTTAAATGACTAATTCTTCAACCTTCGGCTTTTACTAATTTGATGAGGGTCGGTAGGTTTTAGACAAATCATTAGGGTTTTGGCGTTAATATAGCAAGGGAGTTGTTGGCGCGTCTATAATCTTTGAACTTAATTGTTCTAGATGCATTTATTAGCCGAAAAATCTGTGAAATTCTGGATCAATATTTACACTTTTCCAAATGAAAATTGATCGCGAATTTTTTGAATTTTTATTTTTCACGTTGATCGATTAGCTGTACTTATTCCATCTAGATCCAAAGTATGTTATGTATTTTCACAAAGTCTGTCATAATTACATGTCGTAGCTAACAAGCACGGCTCGGACCGACGGCCCTAATTCATTATGACCACTTAACGATTCCTTACTTCGGAACCACGGCTATTCCTTAGCTAATCCCGCCAATCTCGCGTTCACTTCGCGCGGTTTCGTTCACTGTGTCATAGAGAATAAGGCCCCTGGCTGTGTAGGTTTCACTCCTACCAGATACCTAGTACAGAAATACGCCACTAGTAGCGCTGCTCTGATGTCAACCTTCTGTCATGGCTGAGACAGACGTCTATAGACTTTTCATCAGTAATTGGAATTAATATTATTATTGTGGTTTTGTGATCTCGTCCTATCTATTGTGTTTCTCGTATCTTACTCCTTCTGTGTCTATATTTATATCGTGCTGTGTATGGACATTATATTTCCATAAATTCTAAGTTGACTTTTGTTTCTTGTTCGTCCGTACATTTTCTACTAGAACTAAAGCTGTAATTCTGCAATTCGAACATAACATAGGTACATACACACATCGGCGGCATTTCCAAATTATCACTGGTCATTATATTACGAGTGTAAACCAGCCACTTGATTTCATTCGCGAACGGTCCCAGTTGGCGTCGGTCCAGAACTTCTTATTCAATCAATATGTCACCGTTTTATACAAGAGTAGATTTTGTTTTTTATTAAGTTAACTACATAGTTAATCTGAGTTAGATCTGAGTTAGAATCTGATCAATAGCCCCACATTATCTCATACATACATATGTATGAGATAATCAGATTCTACGTAATGCGTAATGTAAAAGAGGGCTATTAGATCACTGGATCCTGCTTCAAGCAGCTCTGACCAAAATTACAGTTATGAGAATTGTACCTTCTAACAAAAACAAGTGAGAGAGTATACGAGCAGTGGCTCAGTGGTAACAACCGCGACATACGAGTTGTAGGTCGTAGTTTCTAACTCAAGCAAGCACTTTAATTTGAGTAAATTATTTCATCACCACTGCTCTCAAAAAACGGTGAAGGAAAACATTGTTGTTTTTTATGCCGATTCAACCCTCGAGTCCCGCTTGAGCGTCTCAGGAACTAAACTGTTTTGGTATGTCTCTGATGATTTAGGTCTAAATCGTGGAATAAGACTTTTTTCTGTATTTCGTGTTATTACGAGATATTCAGAACCATAGATATAGGAAAGAAGGAGATGTGCCCCGGTTGTTGAAAATGTATCGGAACTCAATGTCGTTATCTCGATCCCACCACCGCGCCACTACTACACATGTAGTTCAGTAAAAGCAATAGATACGATATGACCTAGATCTAACAATTCGAAGACATGTGACATTTGCCAACCCGCACTCGGCCCGTGTGGTGGACTATGTTTCACTCTCACTACAGAGAGAAAGCCTGTGTCCCAACAGTGAGATCATTATAGGCTAAATATGCTAACAAAAAACTTAATGTTGTCACAATCACATCAGTTGTATGTATGTCTGTTGTCTGCATAGTGTTGCACTTCGTCTCCGGGCAGATCACAAAAATACCTACTTATAGTTGTGTTGGTTGGGGCACCCACAGCACCAATTTCATCTTCATTGAAACCGCCCGGTAGTGGCTATGTCTGTCAGACGGTCGTGAAACTGTTGGTTAACTAAGATCATATAACATTAGCCTATGACAGGTCATGTATTATTACTACACATTCAATTCATATGACTCAAAGAAAGTTAAAGTTGCCGCCAGTCTCTTGGGTACATTACCAGTCGACAGCGATGTGGAGGATTATTGCGACGCAATATTTTAGTTTTTTTTAAGTTTTGGTTAGTATAGGATATTATATTTTTATTTGAATAATTTGTAGTTTATTAGAAGTTTGTAAAGACTGTATTACAGACCTTCTATTCTGCGTATTAAATGATTTACTAAATATTATACTAAAAACAAGAAAGTAATAATAGTAGAAAAATATTTTCGAATTGTCATTGTCTTCAGCATAATTCATTCATTCTTTTAACTTCAAAGTAACGCAAACGATTGTGATAGTAAACCCCTCCGAGGGAAGGCTACGTAAGGCTGATAACGCATCAGAGTCAGGTTGTAAAGACAGGTGCGATAGCTAATCTGATGGCCTCGTCCGACTGTGCCACTCAATTCTATACGCCATGTCTTCTTCGGGTTATTGAGCGGGTTGCTTTGATAGCCGCTGGTGTATTTCCAGCCTTATTTTATACAGGCTGTGTAAATGTTGTGCATTTATTTCAGTGATTAATGTGTAACCGATAATATTTTGTTGATCGGGTCAATGGGTTGTTCTTTATACGGCGTAAATACTTTTTTGTTATCTTCATTTATATGTCTGTTAACTTCTTGTTCATTGAATCTGTTTACTTAATATAATAAATCTGAAGAGTTTGTGTGTTTGTTTGAACGCGCTAACGTATGAAACTCCTTGTCGGATTAAAAAAAAAAATTCTACATTTGATAGCGCAATTCTTGAGGAAGGTTATAGGCTATTTAACATCACGCTACGGCCTTAAGAAGCCGATAAAAATGAAAAAAAAGGTCAGAAAGTGCGCTTAGGAAAAATCAAGTAATAGGGCGGGCGGGTGATTCGATGTGCCGCGGTGGGTCAAAAGCTAGTACAATAATAAAATGCTCGTTATTTCTGTAAATATACAGCAATCAAAGCTGAAAATTGATCGCCTCATAACAGCGGCCAACAAACAACTTGTAACTTAAACATAACAAAAAAAAAAAAAAACTTAAAAATTCTGATGACCTACGGAATGACCCAAATGTCAAAAGCTGGCGGCAAGCCAGAATGTGTTATCTACTAGGGAGTGAAATACTAGCCGTTCCCAATTTTCACTTTTTAATTACCAAACTCTTGACTTTGATGTTTGACAACGGTGCATTGTATAATTATTATTTTTTTCCGTGCTGTAACCACTTGACCCGGTTATCAGAACTTTTCCAATTGACGCTTGAGTGGAGAGTATTTCGGATTCACTTTTTATTTTGACTAGCATGGGGTAAGATGAAACGAAATAAAAATACTTACCTAGGAATCTTGAAAATATCAACAAAAAGCTTTTTAGCAATTTATTTTTATCAAAAAGGAATCTTATTTTAGGCATTATATTTATAAAGAAGCAAATATAACTCTATTTAGGTTTCTAAAAATAGGTAGATGTCGAACTACTTATTTTTAGAAACCTAAATAGACTAAAAAACTAATAGACTCCATTTTAAGTATCTGTTTTCGTACAGATTCAAAACCAACCAACTGAATAGGAGCCTAGATAATCAAAACCCTAGACAAAACCCTTACAACAACTACCTTTTTTTTTTTTTTTAAGGATGGGAAATCATCAAATGACTCCTCCCGCTCTGGGTGGAGCAGGAGGGAGTGTCAGACTCTTACTGACTAAAACCCACCCGTGTTCCTTCCTTAGCCCTTTATGTTCCAGGGCAGCGGTAACCCTTTCGGACGATCCCGCTACCCGCAACAACTACCCTTACAGCATAACCCTGTACCAACACCAATACAAGTTTTCCCTAAGCCCGTTATTATTCGATATTCATGACACAATTGCGAATTCGAATCCCGTATAAACACTATTATTCCTAAGCTACATACACACATTTGGAAACGCTCACAAAACGGGCTTAAGGTGTGTTCAAATGAATAAAAATGCGGAAAAAATAAAATGGGGAAATAGGGCAGGGGCGCTCCATTGCTTCTTCCCACGAAATCAAAATCCATCGTCGCTAAGCTCTCTACATACATTTATTATTTTGCCACTTCTCCTTAGCTTTTGTATTTTAAATCACGGGGTATTGTCAGAAAATATCAGCCTTCCTATTCTGTATGGATTGCTGGGTCTTTGATCTATGTAACTGCTTTGATTAAGGATGGAAACGTTGTGTGTTTAATATTGAACGCGAAACAAGGGAATAAAGAAACCTAATCATTGTTATAATTTATAATAAATCTTCTTTCGCTTCACAATTTGAGTCTTACTTTCTTCCTGTAGGTACATACATGTACACACGCCAGCAGATCATGCTACTTGAAACTGTCAAATTTTCCCAATCAACCTTCTTACTTTGGGTAGGCCTTTGGTGTGGGATGCAACCTGTGTCGACACCCTCGTGGCATCTCATCTTCCTAGCACGGTGGGCTGTGCTGGGGCGGCTGCTGCAGGAGCAGAAAACCTCAAACGGCGCAAATATAACAACCTTATTGGGAGCTATATGTTTGAGCCGTTTGGGGTTGAAACACTAGGGCCTTGGGATCCGAGTGCTCATCGAATTTTTCGTGACATCGCCAAGCGGTTGGTTGACTCTTCACGTGACCAGAAGGCTGGCCTGTTTTTAGCCCAAAGAATCAGCATTGCCAGCCTTTTGGGCACTTATCCTGTGATAGTGATGCGGACGAATTTTTTGATGCCCAATGAGCTCCTGCCTTTTTCTATATTTTTTCGTATTATATACTTGTATATAATTGTATATAGTATATATTAGTGTTAGTTAATATTTGTTTAACTTGAAATAATAAACTTTGTACCTTTAACTAACTAACCAAATCTATTAAAGAAATTTGACAGATTGTAGTAGCTTTATGTGCTGATGTCTGTACAGTACTTATGAATGACTCTGCCTACACCTATATCGCGTCCTAGTTGACCTAGACAGGGAGACAAAGAGATATTACTACCCGAAGTATTTACCTAACCTCCTAGTAAAGAAAGACCCAACCTTTTTGAACTACAAAGTTATACCTATCATAAAATATGATAGTAAATACAGGCAACCTACAAGTCCTTTCACATTTCTCAATAGCTTTATATTACAGGATTGAAAGAAAAATATCGGTGGTATTTCCCGCACGAGAAGCAAGAATGGTTCCAAAGAAAATAGGTTAATACGGCACTCGAAGGCGATGGGCTTACACGCTATTGCCAACTTTGTCATTCAAGTATCGCTCTAAGCTACGTTTAACACAATAACCAGCACGTTTTAAAGGGGCGTTAAATTTTATCACACAGATTAGAAAAGTTCTATAAAAGTCGATGGTAATCACGATAGGGTGCTGCGGGCAATTGCGCAACACACTATCAGTAGGAATGGCTGTCATTTTGACAGTTCAACAACATTCATTGCGTTATTTACGTTGTTGAGCAAACAATTTTTTTGTATATACAAAGCAATGGATTAGCAATTTGCTTCAAAATAATTCTGAATCCGATTGATTGTGTGTTACGCAATTAGGATGCTGTACCCTAATTGCGTAACACACTATCAATCTCAATCTGAATGATTTTAATTTTTTTCAAAAATTTGTCTGCTCAGCACATAAATAACGCAATGAATGTTGTTGAACTGTCAAAATGAAACCGATTCCGATTGATCGTGTGTTACGCAATTAGGCTGCAGGTGTAGGTGTCTACGTAGATTTTGTGGATCGATAATTTGGTGTGCCTACTAGTGTTATGTATTCTGTGCCGATATTTTTGATTACCTTTAGAGAATTTGAGGCGGAGTTAGTGTATCAAGACCGATAGATAGATAATATTTTATGGCGTACAAAATAAAGCGTAATCTATCGCTTTATTTTGTACACTATAAAATATTACAGATATATAAATGTAGAAATTTTACAAGGGGTGACACAATGGACGGTATTATCGCTAAAAGAGATCTTTAAAAGACAACTTTTGGATGATTAAGGCACAAAGGAGAGACAATACTCCGGGTAGTCTGTGGTATAACATTAACACATTATACCATAAATACATAAAACATATACTTACATAAATAAATATATACAATAATAATCATAAAACAAATGCAAAAAACATAAAAATTACCATGATGATGAACTTTGAGTCTAATATAAACAGGATAGTCATATGCAAACTTGTGAAAGTTATTACGAACCCAGGTAACTGTGACCTGGTTTATTTTTTCGGGAGTAAAACCTTCGAAGAGTACTTGGCTGCCGGCGTTTTAAAAATTGGACGTGCTTACAGCTCCTCAATTGTTTCTCTCTACACTCCAACCTTTTGTCGGGATCCACTATGTGACAGAGTACTCAGCCATTTTGTAAACTCTTTTGTTTTAAAATGTACTCGAGATTTCGTTTAGGTGAGGATACTCCAGAGCATTTTCTCGAGCATTTCCATGAAATGTAACGTTCTTATGAATGGTACAATACAGGCAAAATGTCAGTTTCCAATAGCATACCATGTAATATAACGTTCCTGCGAATGCTCGACGCTGCGTTCGACGTAATGCTTATGGCGAGTGAGCATTTACCTGTAACATTTCTTTGTACCTTGCGTTCATTGTTGATGATTGCGCGTTCCTGAACACTCGTGCTTTTGCTCGATAAAATGTTACTCCTATACGCTCGTTGGTTTTTAAAATCATGTTGTAACAAAACATCGAGCGCCGTGTTCGAAGTGTGATTCGATAAAATTTTAAAACGGCAAATGCTCGATGTTCTGTTACAAGTAAATACACTGATCTATACTCAACTTTTGAAGACTGTAAAATAAATCCTCGATCGAAATAGATACACCTTTTTTCGTAAATTCTGCAGAAGGCACTGACCGGAGCTGACTCACATAAGTACTCCATCTTATTTCAATAAAACCTAATTTACATAAATGAATATTATTATTGTATCCCACCTACACAAAACACATACTTACTCAAACAAAAACCGGTCACATTGTATTATTTATCGTTTTTATGGACACTGGGGCAATATATCTTTCAAATCTTATAATTATAAGCTAATTTTGTGGACTAGTTATAAACGATCAAGTTCGCTGCTTAAATTGTGCTATATCTTGTCACTATTGTGAAAAACTTACTTGTCGTCCTGGAAAAGAAGAGGACGAGTCTTTTGGGTGTTACGTCCACTGCTGGACATAGCCCTACCCTAAAATATATTCTCCCCTCGTCAACATATATTGTCAAAAACTTCGAAAATAATTCGCCCTCTTCTGGGTATTGTAAAAGACAATTAACGTGATAAGTCTAGGAGATAATAAAAGTATAATCATAATGCCAATAGAGATATCTTTTGGGAAATCATCAAATGACCTCTCCCGCTCTGGGCTGAGCGGAACGGCGTGTCAGACTTTTACTGATTAAAACCCACCCGTGTTCCTTCAGTTGCCTGTGCCAGGGGCCACGGTATCTCTTTCGAACAACCCGCAGCCCTGGCAGACATCGGCCCTAACGGACCCCGTCAGTTCGTGCTGACATCTCTTTGAGGCGCGCGTGGAACATAACGCGCCGTCGACCCGGGCCTGGTCCTTACCGGGCGGCGAGCTGCCCATTGCTCTCCGCCCGCAAGCCCGCGCCTACGGTGGCCGAGAGTCGGCTGTTGACTCCCGTCCAGGGCGTCTCCTGCGGCGACTAGGGGCGTGAGGGCGCAGAGATTGCCTCTCCCTCACGCACTCCGTCTCCTCCTTCGCGAGCATTACTGCTTCGCAGAAGGAGGTAACGGCCTCCCATGCACTCTTGCTCGGTACCATGGCCTGGGCCAGGGCCGGACGATGCCTTCTAGCCGATTCCGGTCATAGTGACAGCATTCAATGAGTTTTTAGAGTGGCTGAGAGCTTCGGTAAAGGATAAATCCCGTATGTTGCACCTACCATGTTTTGTCTTTGCATCAACTTAAGGTTGACTGGTAGAAAATACCTCAGGCATTAAGTCCGCCTTTGTACAGTCACGAGCAAAAGTATGTATACACTCGGCTTTATTCAAAAGCGATTTACTCCTTTATTTTTTAATGAAACTTTATTTTGTTACGAACATAGCATTTTCGAACCCATAGGTTAATTTAAACCTAACCCATATTTATGTAATGTGTCGTATTCCAACGTTGCATACGTTTTCTCATGAAAAAATCGCAAGTGAAAGTTACCAAGTGTTGACATATTGGTGCTCGTGACTGTACAGTATTTTTTTTTTACTTGCGCATAAAGTTTTAATAAGTAAATAAATAAATGTCTGAATAAAAGAAGCCAGTTCAAAAATTGACCGTACAAAAAATAAAATAGGACCAAAAATAACCGTGTTTACTTTAAAAACATGTGCGTCCATTGCAGTCAATAGATCAAGGTTCGAGTTTGAAGTAAGCTACAGAACAGCACAACAGTACTACGCGAACTTTATAGTCGAGTCGTGTCCTTGATCTATGACTAATAGATATTGTGTCCCACACTGACGTGTTCGGCAAGCCATCCATTAATCAATTCGCGATATACTCGCAGCTTTCTCGACTATTCATTACATGGATTTGCATTTCATACATGTACAGTGTGTACGGGTTATAGAACTTGATATTCGATTAGAATTGTACGGTGGGAAAAGTGAAATACGTGTGCGAGTTATGCATTGTGTGAGGCGTTTTAGGAATGGGTGAGTTACAACAGCTAACTAAAGAGGTAGTTTTTTTTTTCAATATGAGGTGGTTCTCCTACGAGTGGAGATGCTTCCCGGTTTTAGAATTGCGACTTGAACGTAGAAACTCCAGCATTCTTTAATGTAGTCCGTGAAATTTAAAATTTCTTACATTTTTACAAAGAAATTTTGCCTAATGCTAAAGTAGAGTTTGATCAGTTCTTTCTAATTTTGAGTTCAGAAACCGAGTGTTTAACGTATCTACGCCTGGAGCGGCATTGTCTGACCACCTCGCTACCACCTAGCTGACTGGATAATAATTTTACCAAGGCATGAGGTATTCTCGCGTAGGTCGCGTGGTCTTTTGAAAAGATTGAAGGCTTTTTTCTGAAAGCTTTCCATAAGAATGGAAGTCTCGTTCGTTTGCTAAGATCTATAGAATCCTGATATTTATTCAGGTTAGTGAATCCTGATGAGCAAAAAATGTAACAATACACATAATTTTTTATTAGCTTTTTTTATTTAACTTATTAAATAGGTTGAGTGCCTAGCTTTTTAGTATTCATTTCTACGTTGATAATATTACGAAATGTATTTTTAGTTTCAGATTTGTTCTTTTTTTGTGTCAATACGTTGTTGTTCACTGTTCTGTTTATAAAATTCAAAACTTGTAATTGGCTGAAGGAAAAAATCGTGAGTAAACGTTCTAGAACAAAAAATTCGAAGACATGTGACATCTACCAATCCGCACTGGGTCCGCGTGGTGGATTACGGCCCATTCCCTCTCACAGAGAGGAAGCCTGTGTCCCATCAGTGGGAACATTATAGGCTGATTATGTATGTTATATAATTGGCTGACAGCTACATGTACTGTTTTTATTCTAAAGAGCTTAAATAAATAAATGATTAAGTATTAACATAGAGAACCTGTTTAAGGTACCTCTATTAAACGCATCAATTTCCTTTAGAGAATCAGAAAATCTTTCGTCCAATGTACCTTATTGAATAGATATTCTTACCTCTGAGCGATACTGAGGAATAATGTTTTATTTCATATCCCGGGAGGAGCATCGGGCTATTCGCTATAAAAAATTACTTTTTCTTTTCCGGGGGCGTTATTTTTTTGTGCAAAATTTTATCACCCCCTGTGAAACGTCTGCAATAAGATTGGGTCACAAACAAAGTACTGGAGAGTTTTGCGAGGTTTTTTCGATACGGAAATGAATGACGGATTTTTTTTTTTATACGACCCAAACTAAGATGATTTCTCAGGGTGAAATTGATGCAGTATTTTAGTCTTCATAAAAACTATTTATAAAGCTGAAAGTGAGCATTATTAACTTAGATTTTATTACTTGACTAGCTTCTGCCCGCGGCTTCGCCCGCGTGGATGTCGGAAATTATCCCACGGGAACGTGCTAACAGGATAAAATGTATGTGCTTCCCCAGGATGCCATCTATCTCGCGGGCCCTTTGTGGCTAATTACAATAGAAAACCAATTGTGTCTCATTAGTGGTGATTAAGAGGGTACCTATATGATATCCTTACCTAACTACCTACATAATAAAAAATAAAAAAACTCAATAACAGAAAATAAAATACCTACCTACCTAAATAAACCTATTTCTGATGATAACTAAACTCAATAAATAAGCAAAATCCCTAAAAACTAATATCTATACGAATGACTAATCTTACCTAACAGTATTATAAAATAACCTACGGTCACTACGTACACTATCAAATATACTACCTATACTTTAAAATTAAAATCTATACCTACGACTTATAAAAATAAACCTAAATAACTCTAAAAACTAATAGAAATAAAAAAGGTCGCACTGAAAAACACGGTTTAGAATTGCAAGTAGCAGTTAAAATATGAACGAACGCTCGCCACTCAACACGTCCGTTCAAATCAAAGTTCAAAAAATATCCTTATATACGGTAGCGAACCGTGGCGGCCGCGCGCCACGCGTGTGCTGCGAACGGTGCAAGCCAAATTCAACCTTCAGCACTACATTTAGAGCATAACTTTAGTGAATTCCACTGCGGGTAACGTAACCTACGACAAACTTATTATTTGCGGTTGGTACAGTAATCGGGTCTAGGGATCGAACCGCAAAATTAAGTTTGTTTTTTATTGTATATACTTTTCCGGGATAAAAAGTACCCAGTGTGGTGCCCAGGATATTAAAGAATAATTATACCAAGTTTCATCGTAATCGAACCGGTAGTTTTTGCGTGATGCCTGAACAAACAGACAGACAGACAGACAAAAATTTTTTTAATCACATTTTTGGGTTCGGTGTCGGTCTAGTAACACCCCCCCCTGCCATTTATTTTTTTGATATTTTCAATGTACAGAATTTTCACTTCTACAGATTTATTATAAGTATAGATAATTAGACTCAGTTGCAGTTATTGTTATCTATACAAATAAATAAAATTGAAGTGTCTGTTTGTAATGTCAAAATAACAGCTTTTTACTAAATGCATATGAAAGCATAAACGGTACTCATAAAACAAAAAACATTTTTAATTTTTTTTGTCTGTTACAGATAGCTAATGTTAGGTACGAGGAGTAACTTACTTACTTACTTTAATTAAAAAAAACAATTAGGGCTCCATGCAAAAAATAAAAAACCCATTATTGTATTCCGACCTGTACAGTCATAAGCACCAATATGTCAACACTTGGCAACTTTAAATTGTGTTTTTTTCGTGAAATAACGAATGCAACATTGAAATACGATACATTACATAAACGTATGGGTTGGACAATGATATGTTCGTAACAACATAAAATTTCATTAAAAATTAAAAGAGTAAATCGCTTTTGAATTAGGCCGAGTGTATACATACTTTTGCTCGTGACTGTACGCGAACGAAGTCGCTGACAACAGCTAGTACAACATAAAACATAAAGTACTCTCATAAACATGTAGTAATAAGGAAGTGCATATATAAAAATATACACAATAAACGAATGAAATCACTGTACCAACATTCCATTTTATGTTAGACAATTAACTTATTAAAAAAAAACCAAGGTTCAAAAGCGTACCAATTTCCCACGAACAGTAATCCATACTGACCTAAATAGACGCCCTTCGCGTTCCACCCTTTGGAGTTTTGCAATTACGGAAAATGATGCAACAACCTACAGAGCATACTGATGGTATTCCCATCTGCATATAGAAAGGCCGAATTTAAATATACTGCAGATTAATATTTCTGTGAGAGTTCTGTATTTTTATGATAGGTCTCATGATACCTTGGCTGGTACATGCTATGCTTAAATCCTTAGTTTAAATTGTTATTTTCTTTAATCTTTATGAAAATTCGGGCTTTAAAGTTCATTTTATTTATTTATAGTTAATTAAAACGGTACAACACCAATTACATTAATTAACATAAAAGACAATAATTACGTTGACAATAATGTAACTTAAAACTAACATGGAACAGTGGACTCCATTGCATACATTCTCTTACAGAACGCCAGACATATACGCATAATTTTAATCCATTCATCTGCAAACACAACACATTCAGGGTTGGCAGCCAGAAGGGCATTCAGAACCTTTAGAGTACGACAGATTGGGGATTCGGCTCTGGCTACAGTTTTTGCTGGGAGTTGCGCAAAGTTGAAGAGATAACTCTTTTCATTCTACTGTAAATGCATTGCCGATAAATATGTCAATAGAGCCGTGGTGGCCCAGTGGCAACGGCTACGACTTAATTGTAGGTCGTAGGTTCAAACCCTGACAGGCGCTTTACTTTGTGTAAATCTTTTTTTCACCACTGCTCTCAAAACGATAAAAAAAAAAACTTTTTTGCAAAAAAAAACAACCGACTTCCAAAAACGACACACTACAAAGTGAAAAATAACTTTAATTTCGGAAGTCGGTGTCGTTGGGTTCGTATTTTCGTTGTTTGCCACCGACTTCCGAAATTAAAGTTATTTTTCACTTTGTAGTGTGTCGTTTTTGGAAGTCGGTTGTTTTTTTTTTGCAAAAAAGTTTTTATTTTTCACTTTTTAGTTGCAATTTTTACCAGTAATTTTGGTTTAGAAACCAAACTACTAAACCGTTTTTGATGAAATTTCTATGGGACCATTTGGGAAGTATACACTTTCCAACAAAAAAAGAATTTTTCAAATCGGTTGGCAACAGACGGAGATATGCGCGAACAAACATAAAAAAAAAAAAATACAAACATCCGAATTGAGAACCTCCTCCTTTTTTAGAAGTCGGTTAAAAATATCACAGGCACGTCCTAGAACCAAAAGTTGGGGACATGGGACATATACCAACCCGCATTGGACCCTGAGGTGGATTACGGCCCACACCCTCTCACAGAGAGAAGGCTTGTGTCCCAGCAGTGGGAACATTACAGGCTGATTTCGCTGTATAACGAGATAAAGTTGAAAAAAATATAGAAAAAAGAGTATGTGAAAAACCACACTGGTCCGTAAAAATAATGTCTAAAATAGCACTTTGTTTTTGTAAACTTCTTCGTAAAACTTTGAGTTTTTAGTCAGTTTTAATTTTAACGATGAAACTGCTTGAAAACTTCATTATGACCCATTTCAGTTAAACTAGTATATATCTACACCACAACCTTCGTTTATCGGCTCGATATCACGCCGGTTTGGTAGCGAGACTGTTAGATTAATTGCTCTACATATCTAGGGGAGGGGCTCGTGGCTAAATAATAACAGCCGAAATGAACGATTGAAGATTACTACGCTTGCCGCGGTCGATTCGTAGATGAATAACCATCCATTACATATCAAGACCCCTCCGTGCCTCGAAAAGATCCCGTTAGTCCCGGCTGTCATTTGTACATCTTTGACAGTCGTTACGTATACGAGTAGTCAGAAAGAATGCTCGAAATACTGACAACCAGTCTTATTAGGGGCGTGTTTACACCCGGTTACTGGGTTGTGGAAGTCAGATAAGCAGTCGCTCCATGTAATCCTGGTAATCAGCTGTATCCGGTTGGTCTGAAAGCCGACCCCAACATGCTTGAGAAAATGCTAGCCAGGTGAATTTATGACATTTATCTACATACATTGTATTTGTATAGCATGTAGTTGGATGAGTCGATTCTGATGAACCCTTTGGTCAAATTAAAATTTTGCTCGGCGCAACTTGTGAGCAGCTGCGATTTATCTTCGTTATTGTACTTACTTACTTTTTTGTTTGCTATCAAAGTCAAAGTCATCATTATCTTGTATTAAGAATTAATCTTTTCAAAAAACGTAATAATAGCGAATTGATTGAGATGAATAGACAGGGAAATACCGCTCTAAAAACAGTTTAGAGCAGTATTTCTCTGTGTATTATTTTTTCTCAGTTTGACTAGCTGGCGTAACAAGGCCAAGTAAATTATACATTGTTTATCGCTTACCTTTGTGTTATCCTCAAGTCAATAAAAGATGAAAATAACCAAGTGAACCTGGCTGCTAACAATTCAGAGTCAAAACTGACAACAATTCAATTTATTCCTTATACCTTTCCCCAACGAGGAAAATACGAAACCATAAAGAATTCAACCCACGCCGCACAGTCAACGATAAAACTAGAAATTAAATTAACCAGCCAGTACCTCGCATTCCTTCCACTTTAGGCAAGACTAAGTTGATTTAAACCTAATAACATTCAATTGTTTCCAAGTACTGTCCTGTTCTGGTTTGGAGTCTTTGGACTGGAGCCAGTGAGTGGTCGTCTGAAGTTGAAGACTCGACCGCATCTTGAATATCGATCGGAGTTATGCAACAACAGATGGTGGCTACTGTGGTGGGAACTGCCATGTCAGTAATGAATTTTGTTAACACTTTTTGTGAGCGAATGTGGAGAGCTTCTTCATAGTTTAGACTGTGGGATGTTTTGTTGTAAGGAATCGGGGCTTTGATAAATATCCTTTGATAGTAAATAATCCTTTTTCGAAAATTTCACTCGACGTGCAACTGTTGCACTGAGTACAGTGTGTTTATGATAATCTGTAAAGGTACGGTTGACTGCCAGGGTAGCGGGATTGTCCGAAAGGGTTACCGCTGCCCTGGAACATAAAGGGCTAAGGAAGGAACACGGGTGGGTTTTAGTCAGTAAGAGTCTGACACTCCCTCCTGCTCCACCCAGAGAGGGAGGAGTCATTTGATGATTTCCCATCCTCAAAAAAAAAAAAAAGGTACGGTTGACGCAGTGGTTAAGCGATTGACTGCTGCGCTGCGTGTCGCAGGTTCGATTCCCGCACGGAACAAATATTTGTATTGCCTACAAGTAGTTGTTTCGGGTCTGGCTGTTTCTGTATGTGAGTTTAAATGTTTGTAAACGCACCCACGATGCAGGAGAAATTCCTAGTGTGGGGTAACGTCTTATCTCTAAAAAAAAAAAAAATTGAATAATTAGCAATTTTCTGCAGGCATGCCTGTTTAGTTTATCAGTCATCTTGTTACCATAACACAAGCATTAGGTTGCTTAGCTTGGGACTAGATGACGCTGTGTGAAATGTCCAGGGATATTATTATTATTATTATTATTAGTTTCATCATTAACACATTATCTTATTTAATTGTAACTATCAAATTGCAAGCGCTCATCTCATTCATTTTATAACTTGTCTTTATAATATGGGGAAAATGATACATTTACGTTAGTAAATGTATCTATAGCTCAAATTTTGTGTAATACTGTAATGTGTAACCGTTTATTTGCCAAAATAATTAAAATGAAATACAAAATACTTATAATAAAACGGCCACTGGATTTAAGCAATTTTACTATAATTTATTTCGCACTTGGCGATAAAATAGACTGATAATAACAAAACAATTTACAATTGAAACGGAAATTGGGAGAGAAGGATTGAAAAATGTTTCAGTCTCTTCCAGACTCGAGTAGGTCATCTCGATTATCAACGATCTCGATTCCATATAAAACGTCAATCGATTTTGCCGACGTCCGTGGTAGACGAAGACGTAACTTGCAGTAAACAAGTTTTCAAACTTGCCATGTTTGAGCCCAGTTTGTCAAATAAAAAAACGGAAAAAGAGATTTCTTTGTGTGAACGATTTGATCGGGAAGATATAAGTAGAATTGAGACGCAACTGGTTTTGCGCGATTGTTTGTTAGTGTCTATGGTAACATATGAAACTTTTACTTTTTCCGCAACATGTGTTCGAATTTTAAACGCATTGGTACAGGCAGGAAGAGCTTATCTATGTGGATTGTAGTTTGTATGGAATTAGTATGTACTTACTATATAAACTCTTTGGTAGTTTGATAAACAAAAGGAACAAAAATGTTCTGAAAATTGATTTAGTTCTACGAGTGCAAATGGAATATAATGAAATGAAGATAAATTTCGAATATAAATCGACATGCAAAATGTAATACAGAGTTATTTGATGGACTTCCTATCTGATTGATTGCTTTTATGATAAAGAACATTTATTTCTGACCTTAACGATGCGTTTTGTAAAATAAAAGTAAAATATTTCATGTTATGAGTTCGCTGTTGCATGATAATGAACCAGCGGAAGCATAGGTACTTATAATGTTAGGAAATAGCCATGACCTAGTTCAGGATAAACATTAGTATAAATAGGTAAAAAGCTGTAGGTAAACACAAAACTGAAGCTAATAAATAGACAAATTAACAAATGCCCATAATGAGCTTACCGTTCAACACAATATCAGATGATTTACGAACCTTACCCCCCCTCCACCTTAACCTTACCTTAACCTTAATGCGCCTTTAGGCGAAGTGAAGAAGCATTTTTGACAGAGCAAGGGCGGAGCAAAAATAATGAAGACAAAGGGGGTTATTATGGACAAATGGCAGGCGCCTTCAATTTCCCTGCCTCAGCCAACTTGATTTAATAAATTAAAACACAAAATGAGATTTGAACACAACGATAACAAACATTGGAGATAGAAAGAATATTAAAGGTGCTTACATAATTTAAAAATGTTTTTCTTTTTTTACCGACTTTGGTAAGAATTGTTTTTTGAAGCGTTTTTATTATGAAGAGACATTCGTCTGGTGGTTCCTATACATGTTTCTATCCATTTTCTGATAAATGTTATGGCGATGAAACTTTGAAAATACGAATTCGTTTACTGTTACTGTTAGTGCATCATCCCACTGCTGGGCAAAGGTCTCCCCCCATGACTTCCAGCTCTTTCGATCCAGGGCTAAAGTGGACCACTGGTCGTTTGTCCAGCTCGTCTCACCACCTTCTACGGGTTCTGCCGGGACGCCTTCTAGCTGTGTCAGGGCTCCACGAAGTGGTTATTTTAGCCCACAGCTCATTAGGCATACGGCTGCCGTGGCCAGCCTAGTCCCAATTCAACTTAGCGGCTTCTTGAGCAACGTCAGTCAGTAATCTGTGTTTTGTAGCACAGTGTGGTATTGCGAATATGCTATCTTATTTACCAAATTAAAACACAGCAACATTCAAAACCAAAACTATGTCTCTTTAGTGTCGAAAACTAAGTTTTACGACATAAAACGTCCCGTTCGATGACATAACTGCATTCCAAGCCACAGGATCAAAGGAATCAAAATCGAGTTAGGTTCAGTACCGATTCTTTCCTATCGGGAGCTATAGGTATCGCCGCCGCTCCAGTAGAGATACAGTCGACTAAATATAATGACATTTTTTCCATTATTTTTTCTTCTTTTTTATTTCTATTCGTCCGAAGACGCCGCTTAGTAATTGGAGACAATAACTTCTAAAACCTTTGCCTCGACTGCCCGAATAACTCAATTATGTAAATCGGTTTGGAAATATCTTCGAATCTAGGTACGATTTTAAGAGTTTTGTTTTAGAAAGGTATTATTTTTGGGGTGTCGTCTTGTTTCAGTGGTAAATATAGATTACTAGTGTGCAGACACAGGAGCGACACGTGTCGTTCGTGTGTATACAGAATTAGCCTATAATGTTCCCACTGCTGGGACACAGGCATCCTCTCTGTGAGAGGGAGTGAGCCGTAATCTACCACGCGGGCCCAGTGCGGGTTGGTAGATGTCACGTGTCTGCGAATTTTTGGTTCTAGGACACGCCGGTTTCCTCACGATGTTTTTCTTCACCGCTTTGCTTACATTTTGGCAATTAAATCGCGAACGCACATTACATAGTTGGTTTTTCTGTTTTTGATTTTTATGCGAATTTAGTGTTCCTTAATCTGGGTCAAAATAAATGTACTATATTTCTTTTTCTTTACTTACCCAAACATTCTTCACCAACAGGTTTACATTTTTTTCTCATAAAAACGGAATTTTATTTCTCATAAAATATTGACTTCATGAACTGTAAACCGTCTAACATTGCAAAAGTTTAAAATAACAGTCAGTGGTGGACGAAACTATTGAGTAGCTACCTACTACCTTTTACGAGTGTACAAAAGCTACCTTTGAGTCTTGTCGTAGATACCAGGTCAAGAAACCCTTATGCGAAAAAACAAGAACAGCTCAAGTAGTTTACCCTTGAAAGTGTAGCAGACAGACAGACTCACGCCATTATATCTAACATTAGAGTGGATTTAAATCAATTTCATCCCACACAGAGTTGAATAGATTCACAATATATAACTAGCTTGTTAGGCTTGACTATAATAAAGTATAAAGCCCTCGTCTCGTCTGCTTTCGATTTGATGTCAATGACATGTTAGACTTATATACCGTTTTGTATGACTATTGGAAACGATGGTCTACACGTGTAGAGGGGCTTGTAGCTAAGAAATAACAGCTCTACGTTTCGATTGATCAGGTTTAGCTACGCTTGCCGGGGTTGGTCCGTGGATGTGTGACCATATTTACATACCAACCCCTCCGTGCCTCGGAAAACAAGTTAAGCCGTTGGTCCCGACTGTCATTCGTAGATCTTTGACAGTCATTACGGGTCGTCAGAAGCCGAAAGTCTGACAACCAGTCTTACCAAGGGGTATTACCATTATTATCTCAGTGTTACCCAAAAAGTGGGTTTTGGAGGTCAGATAGGCAGTCGCTCTATGTAAAATACTGGTATTCAGCTGCATCCAGTTAGACTGGAAGCCGACCCCAACATAGTTGGGAAAGGGCTAGGCATGATAATGGCCTACACATGTTTTGTGAGTTGTTTATTCACCGAGTTTCATTGTCCTTCAAACAGTTATAATTTTTGGACGATTATTTTAGTTTCGTTTGACATACGAGCGAAACGCGCCGACGACAAAGGCAACTGCAACCGTCGACGCGTGTCAGCCGTCAATATGCCGCTCGTGTAAACACTCAATGCTCGCTCGAGTATGCACACTTAGGTAAGCACCATATGGATTGACGATCTGACTGCAGCCCTTTGTTTGGTTCCTAGATTCAGTAAAAAGAAGAATGTAGGTCTAACAAACAAAAGATAAACGCTTTTCCCACAGATTGAAAGTTACAATTTTCAAGCATCTGTCTGGGTCATCTGTATCATTTGTCTAGGTTTTGGCATCCAAGATGGTCTTTAAAGTAATCAGAATCTAAGAGCAGTGTTGGCCCAGTGGTAAAGGCCACGATTTACGAGTTGTAGGTCGTAGGTTCGAACCAGTCCACAATCGCTTTACGTTGTGTGAATTTATTTCAATACCACTGCTCTTAAAACGGTGAAGAAAAAAACATCGTGAGGAAACCGGCATGTCCTAGAACCAAAAATTCCAAGACATGTGACATCTACCAACCCGCACTGGGCCTGCGTGGTAGATTACGGCCCACTACCTCTTCCCGAGAGGCCTTTTTTTATTTGGGTGGGAAATCATCAAATGACCTCTCCCGCTCTGGGCTGAGCGGAAGGGCGTGTCAGACTTTTACTGACTAAAACCTACCCGTGTTCCTTCAGTTGCCTGTGCCACGGTATCTCTTTCGAACAACCCGCAGCCCTGGCAGGCATCGGCCCTAGCGTACCCCGTCAGTTAGTGCTGACATCTCTTTGAGGCGCGCGTGGAGCACAACGCGCCGTCGACCCGAGCCTTATCCCATATTTCAGGCTGATTATGTGTTATGTGTTGTTAAAGTATTATAATATATAAAGTTATTCTATCTATTTTCGAGATAACTACGGTTGATTCACATATGTTCATTAACACATATTGGTCGACTGTACTACTGTTTTGCTTACTTAATTTTTATTAAACTAAAATTAATTGCACTAATGATTTTTTAAGATATTGGATATTTCAACTATGTATGAAATTCTTATGTTAACCTAACCAAACCGAACCTCGGGGTGCACCGACGTCCACCGTCTTCTTCTGGTTCAAAAGCACAAAAACAGACAAAATCAGGTTTTTTCAGACCAATGGTAGGTGAATCGTCTGTTAGTTCAATCAACCTTAGGTATTAATTGTTGCTGAATAAGCCGTAGATTGAAACTCCTTTATGTATTTCGTTCATTAGTTATTACAAAAATCTGTGAAACGATCTTTAGAGATTTTAAACAGTAGGTCTTTTGACTATAGTTATCTCGAAAATAGTTAGAATAACTTTAGATAATATGTAACCGTTACGTAATCAGACCGTCGCGCGTCGTCGTATGTTCGACACTTAGATTATCTCAGGTAGACTATATACCTCCTTACCTATGTGTTCGGAGGAGTATGTACAATAAAATCTAATGGAGTTGTGATGTCATGCGTAAGAAGAGAAGACAGGCGCAAATCGGTTCCGATAAAAATCCACACTCACGGGTTAGGTGTCTATTTTTAAACGCATTGATGCGATGACTATGTTATATGCATGGTGGAGATAATATGAACGTATACAGGATGGACATCGACGCGTGCAACCTGTTACCACGGATTCAGTACATAATTCTGAACCAATTTTTTATTTGATAACAGACGATAATGTTTAACGGGGGTGTTAAACATTTTAGTCGATTATGACCGCTTATGTATGCACTTTTCTATGAAACAGCAGATTTTTTTCTTATAGCCTACTACATAGCTGCGCCCAGTTCATCCTCATAAGTGTCGATCCCGTGGGACTGACGGGATAAAAAGTATTCTATGTGTTATTCTGATGTACGAGTACAAGCTATATTACTGTAGGTTTAATCAAAATCCGTTCAGTAGTTTTTGCGTGAAACAGTAAAATTCATCCATCCATCCATCCTCACAAGCTTTCACGTTTATAATACCATGTGTTTCAGAGGGGTGTGACCAAACTTGGGGGTGTGGTACAGGCCATCAAACTAATCAACTTTTTCCCGGGGACTATCATCGTAATCGTCAAGAAAAACAGCAGTCGTCTCATACAAAACTTCAATGCCTACTTGACCAAATGTATTGGGACGAGTGCTATTTTTTTGACGATTACGATGTTAGTCCCCGGGAAAAAGTTGTTCAGTTTGATGGCCTGTACCACACCCCCAAATTTAGTCACACCCCTCTGAAACACATTGTATTATAGTAGGATAGGAGGTACGCTGATAAATTCCTTCGCTAGGGGCCTAGAATTGTGTGCATAACCCTGTATAAATCGCGACTGGCCTTCACCCCCTGAAATCTACATATAGTTACCCTTTACTTTTATTTATTTTACCATTTATGTACACACATATATAAACAGACATTGAAAAACAGAACAGAAAAAATAGGTACAGAGGTGATGGTTATTTCATAAGAAATCTCTTCCAGCAAACCTGAGATAGGACAACAGATACAGAGATGTAGACAGCGTGTGATAGAGCAAAGGAGACCAAAACTAATACATAGAATCAAAAAAAAAACAATTCACTTAAAAACTAAACAAAACTTACGAGAATATACTAACATACATACAAATAAACCTACATAAAATACTTCTAAAATAAATATAACTAGAATGGTAATAATTAATCATACTCAAAAAAAAAAAAAAAGTATATACACAACTATGATGAAGTGGACAGAAAGTGTTATTTCACTCTTCTTTTGAAAACTGCAATAGTTTGCCGATATATTTATTAGACGAATCATCTATTTCTACTGATGCTTGTATACATCTCGCGTTAATAGTATCCCAATTTATATCTACAAACACGATAACAGCGTATGAATAAATATACCATCAATACAGATTTGTTTATCTCGAGATTCTGAGGAACTCTCTATACATTCGTAAGTCTTTGTAAGTGTTATGGCGTATGTATGTATTCAATGGGGCTGGGGTCTAAAGTACCCCGTTACGTACAACATGCTTACTAATGTCGCAATCACTGCTGTGAATGAATATCCCATAATAATCATGCTTGGCAGACATTTTGTTGATTGTCTTTTGTTTTTGTTAGCAGTGAGATACCCTCATTTGCCGGATTTCAATATCTAGTTATCTTTTACAATATCCAGATTCGGAAAAACTAAAAAACTGTAGTTGTCTATACTAATAATAAAGCTTAAGAGTTTGTTTGTCTTTTTGTTAGAACGTGCTTATCTCTGAACCTACCAGTCGGATTTGAAAAAACTTTTTTGCAAAAAAAAAAAAACAACCGACTTCCAAAAACGACACTACAAAGTGAAAAATAACTTTAATTTCGGAAGTCGGTGTCGTCGGGTTCGCATTTTCGTTGTTTGCCACCGACTTCCGAAATTAAAGTTATTTTTCATTTTTAAGTTGTAATTTTTACCAGTAATTTTGGTTTAAAAACCAAACTACTGAACCGTTTTTGATGAAATTTCTATGGGACCACTTCAGAAGTATCTCCTTTCGAACAAAAAAAAGAATTTTGAAAATCGGTCCATAATTGGCGGAGTAGTCGCGTAACAAACACACAAAAAAAAAACACCGTCGAATTGAGAACCTCCTCCTTTTTTGAAGTCGGTTAAAAATAGTTTTGCTTATTTTGACAGCCCAGTTCTTGAGGAAGGTTTTAAGCTATTTAACACTACGCTAGGACCCTTAGGAGCCGAGCAAAAAGAAAAAAAGTTAGAAAGAGCGCTAAGCGGAAACGCTGACAGGCGATGCGATGCGACGGGGAGGGTCGGGGGAGCAAGAAATTTCACGCGGACGAAGTCGCGGGCTGAAGCTAGTCAGTTAAATGTATTTGGAAACCACGTCCAAAATTTTAGTCTTATGTCTACGTCATACTTCACCTAAAGCGATTTATAGCCATGAGTCAGCCCAGTCTTAAGTCAAAGCAGTCATAAGTCGTAATTAGTCAGGGTCGCGACCCGCGGGTGGTGCGCAATTAATCAATTATTTCACTTCATTAGCCCACTCGGATTGGGCTCATCCCTGATGGGGTAACGGGGTAAGCATTTTAACCGTGACACGCTGAATTAATTAAATTGTGAGTTTAACAGTTTGTATCAACGGGTTAAGGACGGAAATAGGTTACAAAATGTTGATATCATCCCTCGGGGTTACTGATTGCTACTTATTTTTTGCCCTTTTAATAAATGATTTATTTTTTGTAAGTAGGGTATAAACACTTTTACACGCCAATCATATTTTTTTAAACTAGATGAGGTCAGCATTACCTATCTGACTGCTTTAAGAAGAAAGGCTGAAACAAAGTCAGAGGTCAAGTGACAATCTCTTTTAAAGTCCAGACATAATCATGGTCAGGTGATGTGAAAAAAATCCGTTTTGGAAAAGGTTGTTGAGTATCTAGGCACTGTGAATCTAGTTTTTCAAAACGATATTCGGTCTAACAATCCATTTAAAGGCACGCGCTCGGAAGTGATTTTGAATGGTCACCGTTATCGAAATCGATAAGGAGGACATTATAATGTGTTTCTTGCTCGTTCTTCTCTAGAGGTCTCTATGTATATGTACTACGCTCTAGAATGGGCAACTACCTTCATCTTAATATATCAACTGTAATAATAAATCGTTATAATAATAATATTATTTAGTATCAAGCACTTTTATATTTAAAAATACATAACTGTTAAACGTCGGGGCAGACTCTCGATTTTTTTTTTCTTTATTGTAAATACGAAATCGTGCATTTATCTCAAATACATCCCAGTAACATACAAAATATTCGTGGAGGTTGGATAACAAATCCAAGTACTGTAGAGGTTTAAACCTGCATTGTTTTAAAAACCTCTACAAGACTTCAGTTGAGGTCGGCTTTCAGTCTAACCGGATGCACCTGAATACCAGTATTTTACATGGAGCGACTGCCTTTCTAAGCTCCAAAACACAGTTACTAGGTAACACGATACTTTCGGGCTTCTGACGACCCGTAACGACTGTCAAAGATCTACGAATGGCAGCCGAGACCAATGGCTTTACGAAGACCAATGGCTTCGAGGCACGAAGGGGTCTCGATAATGAATGGTCACTCATCCACGGACCAACCGCGACAAGGGTAGCTTAACGCGCTAGCATGGTTATAATTTAACCACGAGGCCCATAAGCATACGTATTACATAAGTAGAAAACTATGTAATAATGTTGGAAACTATGCTGCAGGCTGTAACAGCCAGCGAGCATGTAGGTAATTAAATTAATGTTTTAATCAGTTAATGGGCAGTGGCCATACGAATATGATTTGTTACCTATGTGGGATATTAGATATGTAAATACGGGCTAGAGAACAATGTTCAATTAAATATTACCCTGTAAATTGATGTTGTGAATCAAGTTGTAATAGTTGTTATTAGTTTGATGTCATGGTATTTTATTGGCTCAGTTATGTTGATATTTATCATAGGGTTCTAGTACAAAAAAATTTCGTTGAATGAAATCTAAAAAAATGTTTGTTTATAGATGAAATTTATTTATTTATTTTTAGCCGTTAATGTCCCACTGCTGGGCAAAGGCCTCCCTATTCTCTTTTCACCTCTCTCTATCCAGAGCTGACAAGGACCAATCTTTATCAAACAAGTCCCATCCCGTCATCTCCGTCTGGGCCTACCGCGATGTCGTTTGCCATTAAGCGGGACCCACTGGGTCGTAAGTTTGGTCCATTGATCGTCTGACATGACATTATGATTTTATAAAATTCAGTTGTAAAAGCTAAGCCACAAGGACCATTTTACAACCACTTCTAATTTTCGTTATTATTTTGTACTCAGCTCTTTCCTTGACAAAAAAAATTATCACAATTTTTACAGTCCCGGAAGAAACAAAAAGATTGGTAAAAACGTGGCGCCAAAACTTTCTGTTATTGTAACACATTTTTTCGCTCTTTGCGACATTTTCCGCGTCTCAACTCTCATTTTACTTACAAAATGTCCTATCAAAAATCAAGAATATGCTTGAAAATCTCCTCTAATCTTAAGTTACTTCAGTAAAACCAAAATTTGACACTTATTAAGCATTTTTTAGTATTTATCTGTTGCATAAGTTATTATTTAGTTAGTTGGGACTCCACCATGGACTTAGGTACTTAGGTAAAGATAAGATAATGATTTATTTCACACCACAATATTATATAAGTACATTTTCAAATGATCAAGAACAATACACAATGGTTTTATTATACTGTGGGATACTGGTGCCTAAGCTTGCCGTAAGACCTGTGTTTCAGGACACTGGTCTCCAACCCTTCAGAAGCAATTACATTTATATCGGATAGAATAGAATAGAAATACTCTATATTATGTACACCATAAATATTACTGATATAAATGTAGGTACTGGTATTCAGCTGCATCCGGTTACCCCAACTTAGTTGGGAAAAGGCTAGGCAGATGATGATAAATGTAGGTAAAAATTTAAGAGGGGTGATTCAATCACAACTACGGATGATGGGAGGGAGAACTTTATCGAGTTGCACAGTCTACTTAGGTTGTTGGGTTGTATTTTCTACTATAGTCGCATTACCGTGGGAATAGCGGTCACTGAATCACTTACATTTTCTAGCATTGTTTAATTCAGAAACTGAAATAAAGTCTGATAACGTCATCAATCAATATCTATAAGTACCGGTAAAACGGGGTGAATAGGGATGCAGGGGTGAATCGGGACGAAACTTTAAAATGGATTTTAACGTTGAAATAATATATTTTATTGCTAACAAGGACACTTAATCTTTAATTAAAAAAACTGTAAACCCATTAGAGTATTTTCTGGCAACGAACTATATTATTTCAACGTTAAAACCCATTTTGAAGTTTCGTCCCGATTCATCCCTGCATCCCTATTCACCCCGTTTTACCGGTACTGTTAATCCATTGCTTCATATGTTCGAAAATTTTGACTGCTCAACAACGTAAATAATGCAATGTATGTTGTTGAACTGTCAAAATTAAAACTATTGCCACAGATAGTTTGGTACGCAATTACCCCGCTGGTTTGCTGATGCTAACGCCACAATGCATTTATTTTCATTATTCTATCACACTATTTATCAATTTGTCGTTACAAGTTCTTCCGCTCGCTCCCCGTGGCAAAAAAGTTACTTATATCTCGACTAAAGGCATAAATGTCCATTGCCAATGAACGGACAAAGGGGAAATTGCCTTAATCACGCCGTTGGCAGTTTGTTGTTATTAGCAGACACGGAAACACATCCCATCTTCTTGACATATTTTCCCTCATCCCTTTTTACGACTACGATTTGGGCAAGGTAAGTATATTGTTTGTAGAGCACAAAGCGTTGTGCTCTACAAACAATATACTTACATTAGTAGTAAATAGTTAATAATACAGATACTCCCTTACAACCGGCACAAACATCAGATTGTTCATACACGACACGGAAGTAAAAATATCGTGACGGGATTTTATGGCGCAATGGATTTTCAACTCTCGGTGTTGAGCCGAGCATTGATAATCTAACAGAGCGCATCCCAGAGCTTCAAAAACACGCTGTTGGATTTTCAACTCTCTTCGCTATGCATAGCGTTAAAAATCGAGTGTGCGAAAAAAAATCGTCGCGTGAAAAACGCGCTTTGGGCTGAGCTAAGTTTGCCAAGTTTGGTTTTAGTCAGTGTTTATTAATAAGGCATAATTGACCAGAGGAATACATTAGAAAAATACTACTTACTTTCTAATTTAGGTCGAATTTACTTATCAATGAAATCTACTCTCTATAATTTTAATACGTAACTTCCCCGCCAAAAGTAAGTCTCTCGCGCTTGCTTTGTCGTTAAAATATTCGATTTTATGTAGGCAAAAGTCTCGAAAACATACAGCCGGTGCGTGTGTTTTTTTTTACAATTGTTGTGAAGCAAAGGTGTCATAAATTCAGCCTACTGACATAAATTGAAACTATTCCATACAATATAATATTAGCTGTAGTTATAGGTGTCCCATCCTATAAGGGCGAAA
Source organism: Apamea anceps (assembly GCA_951799955.1). Classification (NCBI taxonomy): domain Eukaryota; kingdom Metazoa; phylum Arthropoda; class Insecta; order Lepidoptera; family Noctuidae; genus Apamea; species Apamea anceps. The sequence continues at coordinate 7,482,767 of OX637517.1, forward strand.
ATTTTTTTTTCGATTTTAAATACGCATACCCTTTATATTTTTTCTAATTGACCCTAATAACTAAAATATAAAATATTATTGATATCGGATAACGATAACCCGTGCCGACTTGATGCCAAACTTTTAAGAAAAATTTTGTATGAAGATTATACAGGACATTTTAAAACTTAATTTTTATTTATTAAATTAAACACTATTTTACCTGTATTATATATTTATTATTAAAAAAAACATTATTTCTTAAATTTTCTTTTCAAAGTTTTCTTTTTACAGTCAGGGTATATCAGTCTGTGTTCCTGTACGCAACGTAGTAAAATTGCTTTTGTTCCTCTTCAACGGTGATTTTTCCATGGAAATCTTGCATCAACTTAACTGCTCTCTCTGCTGTATCATTAACGGCTCTCAGTGTCATCATATGTTCCTTAACTCGTTGAAAGGAGGCATTACTAGACCATGAATTAGGACACTCGTTGAGAAAACTGTCATCAATTTTAAAACGATTGAACAAGGTCTTGCTTTTGAAGGAAATGAAGTCATCGATGTCTTTCTCGTAAAGTGAACCACACAGGTCTTCTTTCGATGGGATGTAGCGTTTACTGTGAACTGATGGATTTTCCTTAGATAAGTTTTTAACTATTTTTATTTTTGTTTCTTGGTCTACATCATCGTCAAATAAAAACAAGACAGCTACTTCATCAACCAAATACCATAAATGCTGACAAAACTTCTGTAAAGCTGTTTTTGAGATAGTTTTATCGACTGTTTCGTAAGTTTTCATAGCCTTTAAAAAACACAAATCCTGATAAGGTGCTTTCACCGCTAAAATACATTGCATCCAAGGCTTAACATAGCATCTAACGACGAACATGCAGACGTCTAACAATGCGACTTTGTCTTTATTAGGAATTTTAAATTGAGAACCAATTAATGAAATTTTTAATGAATAAATTGCTCTCGCCATCCATCGTGCCTGGTGCATAGCACCTGGAGGCCGAATCTTATATTTTTTTTCTGTATCTCCGCCAAGAAATATGATAGATAGTTCTATTAATTCTCGATAGTCATCCCTAACAATTTCCTTCGTCAATTCAGTCCGGTAAAACTTTAACAGTTTCTCAATTGATGAAACATTCAGGCGTGATAACATTTCTGTAGGACATTGTATTTTCTGGGGATCGATATTCTTCCAGTTCTCTCTGAATTTTTTGAATAATGGAATATCAGGGTTGTTAGTCACTTGGCTAATTTTAGCTTCGAATACTCCTTTCAATACTAATTCGTAGATGTGATGGCGGCAAGCAAAAATAAGCACATCTCTATTAAATTTTTGTTCCAGAAGCACGCAGGCACCATTAATACGACCAGTATTTGAAGCAGTGGTGTCACAACAAAGAATTTGGACTTTGTCTTCGAGATTCCAGTCTGTAACCGCATTCCAAACTGCTTGTGCTTGTTCACTTCCAGTAGAGTTGTCCAACTTCGGCACCGCGATCAGTTGTTCTTTATCACCATATGAAATCACTATCGGGAGACGTTCTTCTTTACATTTCCGCACGTCTAAAGCTGGCAACAGTTTTCCATCCCAATGGACAGTTACAGTATCCGGTACGTCGTTTTGGAAATCGACTTTAATAGCTTCTGCCCGCTCTTTTCGTTTTTCCGTACGAATTCTTTGAATGGAGGACTTACTTATGGGGTAATCGTCAGTATTGAGTCCTAGTGCCTCGATAGTAGCTTCGATAATGTACACAGAATTTCTCATACTTAACTGACACCTGTCTAAAGCTGCCACTAATTTTGGAGTCAAAAAATTATTGATCGTTGACGTTTTATTAATATCGGACTGTGCGTTCTCGGTTGGGGTGGGCAAATCGTCTTGCAAATCCATTACTTCCGAACCAGAAGATGAATTTTCTTGATAGGATGAAGTCGAAACAGTAAGGGATGCATAATAATTATCCCGACGTTTTTGTTCCTCGATATTTCTAAGGCGCGATTTTTGCTCTTTGTCGGTCAACTTTTTATCCACTCCAGCTAAGTGACCAGGTCTGCCTGGCTCTCTCTGCCGCTCCAAGAATATCCTATCTTCATTTATTTTTATTAATTGATGGGCATCGGCATGTGCAATGTCGAACAAGTTGTCCAAGCTTGTAACAAACTCTTGGCGACGCTGTTCAAATATGTCTTGTGTTTTGTGCGCATTTTTTTGTAAATCTCTCCAGACTTGATATAAGGCAACTAATTTCTTAACACAGTTAGGTAAAGCTTTAGTCGGTATGCGGGCCTTTTCCCAATAAATAATGCATTCTCGAATAGTTAGATTTGCACTTTCATTAACACTTAAATTCACTTCACGAATATTATAAAACAGAACTGCCAATACTTGGCCATTAGAGGGTAGTTTTGAACCGGTAATTTGATGTTTTACATCCCCTATTAAAAATATCCCTTTTTTAGAACTTCGTAATCCCACTGATATCTTGACTAAACGAAAATAATGCGTTTACTAATAAAACAAACAAGTAATGACGAAGCTTCGATACGAAATTTGCGACGCGCTGAAGTATGCAAGTACTGACATGTATCAACGCAAGTCGGCACGGGTTGCTGTGGTCCTAGGTACATGAAATTTTATTTATATGTGTTTTAACACGATTCAAATATAATTAGAGGGTATGCGTTGAAAAAAAAAGACTTTGATTTTTTTGGGACACCCTCATTCTGTATTCTTGTTTGTTTACGGGATTTCAAGTGAACTCAGGTAGGGTCTAGGTGTAAACAGGGTGCGGAACGGTTGACCTACTTACGATTCCTTTCGCTCCTACATATTATCAACGATTTCTGTAAGTGACAAGCAACTGAATTAAATGATAAGTCTTGTGTGGAGATATCTGGCGATGTTTCCGACATGTACATTGGCCCGGAAATTGTTTTTTTTTCAAAGTATGTTGTACGTAAGTCAGTGCTGGTAACAGTCGGTGTTAAAGTAGGTTTGACATAGATTGTGTATATTTGTTGCGTCAGATGAGAGCAGTCGAATTAACCTTTGCCCTTAACTTAATCTGATAAACTTTAATCTGAGAATCTCTAAGATCTTAAAAAAAATGCCTCAGATCGAAATAACTTCTTATTTGAGAATGGTCTCAAGTTCCTGGAAATATTGAAATATCGAATAGTAAAATACAGGCAAAAGTTCACTATCCAAAAGCATTTGCATTGAATGTAACGTAATGCTCACGGCGAGTGAGAATTATGTTACCTGTAACATTTCCTTCTACCTTGCGTTCATTGTTGAAATGTCGGATCTAAAGGTACCGCTCGTGCCTTTGCTTGATAAAATGTTACACCAATACGCTCGTTGCTTTCTAAAATCAGGTTGTAACAAAATCGATGTTTTGTTACAACCTGATTTTATAAAACGTCGTGTTCGAATTCCGGTTTGATAAAATTTAAAAACGGCGAATGCTCAATGTTCTGTTACAAGTAAATGCTTTAGTTTATTATTATGAACGGTGGAACTACATGTCAAACCAATCCTTTGTTAGGAGATGTCAATAGCACACAATTATTTTGTTTACCGACCTCAGATCCCCCGGGATTTCTTGAACCTAACCTATTCAATTTGCTGGCAAAATTCATATTAGCTTTTGTGGTTGGTTCACCAAATCACCAACAACAATCCGTACTTACCTTTACAGAATTGAGACGACATAAAAAGATGGTGAATTGCTTTTATCAAAAAGAAACCATTTACACCAATTCCGATCAAAGAAAATCACACAATAAGAACAGCAATCACATGACGTTTGCATTGAACTGTGGAGATTCACAGATGACTTCGCCCTGAAGTGTTAATGTGGTGCTGTGCCACAAAGAATGCTCACTTAATATCGTGCAAAGCGTGTCCTGTTGCCTGCAAAGTGTAGGAACTGATGAACTGAAGGTGCCAAACTCGTAGCCAAATTGCTTGTGACTGCGGAACTCTTCCAGTCGGTACAGAGATAAAAATATGTAAAGATTTGGATTGCCATGAACACGCTAAGAAGACATGATCTTTTCCTTCACTAGCCTGCCAACCTTTCTTTTATCAAGTTACCAAGTATAATGCTTAATTAAACATAGGCAGGGCCGGCTAATAAGCCAAAGTAAAGCCTACTTAGAGAAATGAAAACCTTTCCCCTTTAGCCCGACACTTCGCCCCAAACCTGGCACAAATCAACGTTACACATTTTATCCAATTAGTTGAAAAGGGATAGTCTGCGAAGAAAATATTGTGGCATAGGCTGTTAAGGGAGACAAAGGAGATTCACCCTTGTGCCGTTGACTGAATGATGTTGGGTGATAGCAGACACATGTGCGTGTCTTTGGCGGCCTGTATCCATGGTTTCTCTCAGTCTTGGTTTAGTAACTAACTGACTGTAACTAATCGCAGTCTTTATCGTCTATAGAGCGTCTTGACCTTGGTATTAATTTCTAAAATGAACAATGTGTTATTTATATTTTATTAGGATTTTTTGAAGTGAAAATTTCTTTAGCGGCGTTGTGCACTTTTTTTGTGATGGGTAAAAAATGAAACCTGAAAAACACGTGACCTGATCGAAAATTCGTAAGACGGAGCTCGCGTCAGGACACGTGACCTGATCGAAAATTCGTAAGACGGAGTGAGAGTAGACCGCAATCCAAATTATCAAAAATGCACAACGTTAATATTCAAGTTTTCACTTCTGCCGGCACTCCCCGAGTGCAACCCGTTTTTTTTTTTTTGTATCAGCCTGGATGCTGGGTTTGCACCCAGTTAATGGCAATGCAGTAGGCTGGTTCCTGGCAAAATGTGGTCGTTTATTACACTACTGCGTATTTGAAACTCTAAAAAGCAAAATGTTTGCACATAAAACACGCAGAAAGCAATTCTTCTTCTTTTCAACTCCGCACACTGACGCTGTCATAAGATCATCAAGTGCCTAGGTGACAACGCATGCGGCGCAGAATGGAAGTTGGGCCATTGTATGTGGAGAGGTGCCGCATACGCACTTGAGATTTAACAAATTCCTTCGTAATGTTGACGTAGTCGTTTTTCTTCTACGACACTGTGGCCGAGCAGTCGAAACGGACACACATGAACCCCTATCGTGGAAATAGTCTTTGCTCCGGTCGACTTGGGTTCGAAGTATATTTAGAGATTTCCAAGTCGGCCACGGTAACGATTCATTCGATCTATACGCGCACTGATTTTCGTCTTACACTAACCAAGCTGTAGTAAGCTCAATTTCGTTCCCCTCAGACCATAGTCAACCTCTAACAGAAAGTCAATCTCGAGAGACTAATAGGATTAATACAAATTGGGACAGATTGGTAGCATTCAATCTGTGAGGAGCCCGAGAACACAATGCAATAATATTGGTAAATATCCCTCGGCCAATACCGCTCACGGTCCTATACAAACGGAATGAATAGTGATAGGGCTTCGTCTGGGGTATACATGAGGCAAGGTATACAACTACTATTATTGGTGCTTGTTAAATAAAATGGCCAAGTAAATGCGTAACACACAAAAAGTTCTTTCATTTTGACAATTCGACAACATTCATTGCGTTACGTTGTGAAGCAGTCGAATTTTTCAAGCGTATGAAGTAATGGAGTATGAATTTCCTCCAAAATCTTTCGGATTGCGAAAGAAATAAGCTTACGCAATTGGGGTACATGAACAAATGAAAGATGCAAAAGCAGTATGTAAGGATCGTAGCAGATGTCGTTCTGTAGTTTCTGCCTACCCCCCCCCCCCCCTTCCTTTCCCGAAATAATAATAGTGATACTGATTTTGGGTTTCACCAACTGGACACACGTGTGTCGAGTTTTCTCGTGTCCAGTTGGCGAACCACCCATTTATTCCACGATGCACTGTTTTAAGATATCTGTAACAGAACATTACGCCTTGTTTCTCCGAAGGGTTGGTCAGAGGTGTACCTATAGTACACCCAAATTTCGCTAGTTATGTTTAAGTCACATGGAATAGGGGCGAGCCTATTAACATCAGCCGAATATCTTCAAAAATCATAATATTTCTGCCTTCTTGGCCACTGGAACTGAGTTTATAGCACTGTCTGACCTGCTCGCACTAAAGTCACGCTTTTCTGTGACTTGAGTAGTCCATTTTTACGTAAGTGCGGGCTTAGGTCACACGAGCTATAAAATAGTACACGATACGTGTGACAAGTAGTCTATTAATGCACGGCGTTTAGCACCCTCGCTATATTAGCTCGCTTAAGTCACGCGTATCGTAATGTACTATTATAAAATTCTTTCTATATTTTAGCCAGCTTGTTCAGTTTTACAAGCGTGTACTTTAACACTTGTGAAACTGAACAGGCTGGCTAAAAAAAACTAACAGTTTACAGTAATATTGAAATACTAACAGTTTACCTTTACAGTAATATTGAAATACTAACAGTTTACAGTAATATTGAAAGGTTATGCCTTTTAATGTTACGAACTGCTGAAGCCTAAATTTATGTGTTTATGCTGACCAGCCTCATAACTTCTTGTTTTAATGCTTGCAATCATTATGTTTATAGGGGTGTGCAGGATAATTTAGTGGTGGTTAATGTCGGTACTTCCTTGTCAGGGTAATTAGAGAATACGTATTTGTGCTGTCTTGTATGGTGACCGGTGATTAGGGCAATCAGATCGTTATTGAAGCCTATAATTTAGTGGCAGTAAGGATATTATGATAGGCTTAGAAAATAGAAAGTAATTCAATAAAGTTTCCCTTGCAATTGATCTGTTCCCTTGCAATTTAGCCCGTAATATTCCACTACTGAGCAAAAAACTAGTTGAAAAACTTAATGATCTTTTGAAACTAGGTATCAACTGTAAACTATAATCAGGGAAATTCTTTATTCCGATCATTAAATAGCATAATCAGCCTATATTGTTCCCACTGCTGGGACACAGGCCTCCTCTGTGTGAGAGGTTGCTAGTCACATATTTTCATTGTTTTGTTGGTTCTAGGACATGCCGGTTTTCTCACGTTTTCCTTCACCGTTTATAGAGCAGTGATGAAATAATTTACACAAAGTAAAGCGCTCGTTAGGGTTCAAAACTAGCACTCGTAAGTCGCGGTCGTGACCACGGGGCCATTACTTTAAGTTAAATAATCCAAAGAAAATTAGACGGACTTTATTCAATTCAAGAGTTTAAATAAAGATTACGACTGCCTGAAAATTCGTACAAAGTTCTACGTTTCATCGCAACAAAAAAGTAAAACAGATGCGACGCCCACAGCCGACGAAAAAGGACGAGAATAACCGATCAAAACTCAATTTACGGCAAAATGAAAGAAGACACTTGATTCCAATCCAATCATGATACGGTGTAAGTCGGCGCGCGCATACTTACACATAGCAATTGTCTGCGCCACAGTCGTTTAAAGACTTTTTCCATACAGGCGCGATTTGCGATTGCGACATGCGATTAAAGGCTACCGTATATGGAGGAATCAATCTGAACGGACGAGCTTACGGCAGATCGAATCAAACTCATCAGTGTAATATTCGCTTCAGAAAGTGGTCTGCTCAATCATTGTAGGCGTCTAGATCAACGTCGCACGATACAAATTTAATTTGAGCAGACTGTTAGACAGATCTAGATGTACCACTGACCAGAGGGGTAATTCTCGTAATTTTAAGAACGTTCGCAGTCTGATCTCAGTCTCAATCTGTCAAAATTTACATCTAATTTTCCTACATTTTGACAAATTTTTGACATTTTTTTGTCGCCGAGATGAGACTGCGACTAGATTTTGAATGTTTTAAATTACGAGAATTGGCCTACAGGAGTCTTTACATAGACATCGTGGTTCGAAACATCTTAAAAACGTTAACGTAACGAAACGTGGCTTAAAACATCTGTTGATCACGTTCAGTTTTTATTGGTAAAATTCGCAATTAGTCTCGTCGCGACGCGCCTATTTTGGGGGGGCCTTAAACGCTTTCATCGCCTTCTGATATTATTACCAGTACTATTGGAAGATAACGTGTGTTGTATTACCATTAAGGGGTTTTGGAGTAGTCGTTGACAATGCTTTCAATTTTTATCGATGTTAAGCATATCGTTTTGTTGAACAAGAAAGTAAGTGTTAAATGTTTGCGTCTCATTTCGAGGTGTTAAAATTAATAAGGAGTGAGATTGTATTCTTGTATAAGAAGACTTGGGTAGAATCTACTTTCATAATTTTTGTTTTTGCTTTTAAGGTCTAATATTTACCATAATTTTCTACGAGAAGGTAAGCGTGGTTAGAGGAAATCTTAGTCTGAGCTGCATCCACACATACTCGTACTTAAGTAGTGTAAAGTGGAGTTTTCCAAGCAAAATGTTAATTCAGAATAATTTCTCAGCTGCATCTCTCGTCTTTCGAGAATATTATAAAACGTACGAGCTATTAATCTCTTGGTCGTATACATGAGATAAACTTGGAGATAGTCATATAATCGTTCTCTCTTTGAAGAAATGATGTAACGACGTTCATTTATAATAATGTAGGTACTATACTGTATTAAACACCACAAAAATACATAACAAAAAATTAATCGAACACTACAAGAAATACAATGAGCGGTATCGCTTTTTGTGATCTCTTCTAGGCAGCCTTGGAATGGACCGTGGTTTACAAGGACTTAAAATGCGGCTGTCGTTGCGTTGGTGCAAATAATCTTCTAATATATAAAATTCTCGTGTCACAGTTTTCGTTGCCATACTCCTCCGAAACGGCTTGACCGATTTTGATGAAATTTTTTGTGCTTATCCGGTATCTATGAGAATCGGCCAACATCTATTTTTCATCCCCCTAAATAAGAAAAAAAAAAAAAAAATTATTAGGAAATTATTTATATGGCAAAACAACGTTTGCCGGGTCAGCTAGTAAGTATACAATATACTAAAATAGATACACAGATATATATTTATATCCAAATTATCATCCCAGCCTTTTCTCTAAAATGTTGTGGTCGGCTTCCAGTCTAACTTCATAATCAGCCTATATCGTTCCCACTGCTAGGACACAGGCCTCCTCTCTTCGAGAGGGCTTGTAATCTACCACACGGGCCCAGTGCGGGTTGGTAGATGTCATATGTCTTCGAATTTTTGGTTCTAGGACATGCTGGTTTCCTCACGATGTTTTCCTTCCCCGTTTTGAGAGCAGTGGTGATGAAATAATTTATACAAAGTAAAGTGCCTGTCCGTGTTCGAACCTACGATCTACAAACTCGGAAGTCGCGGCCGTCACTACTGCTCCCAGTCCACTGTTCCAGTCTAACTGGATGTAGCTGAATACCAGTATCTTACATGGAGTGACCTCTGACCTCCACAGCTCAGTTACTGGGCAATACGATATCCCTTGGTAAGACTGGTTGTCAGACTTTCGGGCATCTGACGACCCATAAAGACTGCCAAAGATCTACGAATGACAGCCGGGACCAACGGCTTTACGTGCTTATATTCAATATATTCATATCCAAATATTAGTCACAAAGTTACAGGTAATGCATCACTTTGAAATTGTAATGTTGCTATTTCCCAACTGATGCATTTCTGAACGGATTCTGAGGGAAACGGAGGTAGATCCGTTGATTTCGGATATAAATTCTATGCAAATTCCGGACGGTGTCAACTCTATTTGCTTCGGCTTCTTAGCAACGCACCGGGAATGCAACAGGCTTTTCCGAAAATCTGTTTCCATCTGTGAGAGCTCGGTACTTTTCTGAGGTCTTCTAATTCTTTTGTTAGAGGTAAGTAGTTGCAAGTGTGCAGTAAATAAAACAAAATAGTACAAAAAAAATTATACTTACGATTAATTATGTTACATACATAGTTAACGCAAAACCACATACATCCCAACTCAAGTGTATTGAGTTAAATGCATAATACAATGACTAAGGGCTGATTTTTCCATAGCCAGATAACTTTTATTCGAGGAATAAAATTGACGTTTGGCAGTATTTGTATGAAATAACTGTCAAAATTTCAAAATGATTCCTTGCATAAAGTTATCAGATGATTGAAAAATCAGCCCTTATACTTATTTTATTTAATCTAACATTACTTTATTCATTTAAAATTGAGTCTTATTGCCTTGAAATAAGATTGAATTTTCTTTGGCTTAGTCAGCGGACAGTATGGCAAATTTTTGAAACCTATGTTCAACATTACTGAAAACGATTCAGTAGGCAATTACGAACAAACTGCTTTTAGAACTTGCGTTTATTCTATTACACCTTGTAGGTATATACGAGTTTGTAGGTATTTACACACCTAATGAGTCTTGACACTTTATAAGGTTGATTTTAGATTTATTTTCTATAAACACACTGTAACGAAAACGTAATTTTTCATACACGAATTTCAAAGTGATATTTATAAATGTTTACTCAATTACGTCGACGTGTCACGAGTTTTTGTTTAGAATTTCGTTTAGCTTCGTACAACGTAACGTTTTGTTTGATATTTTTTGTGTCCATAATTAAATTATGGTGGTCGCCACGTCGATGCGCAAAAGGTTATTTTTCCATGAAAACAACGTTCGTTTTTTAAAATTTGAATCAACCCGATCCTGCTCTGAGTCAGCGAGTATAATAATATTAGTGAACTCAAAGGTGACAATTTTTCCGTCAAATTGATAAAAAAAGGAGAATATTCCGTTCCAAAATCTTGAATAAAATCAATATCTCATTCCACATGTCTTTAGGCACCCTAGCAACAAAAACCATCCTCACAAAGATAGCCCCATTACCAATACAAAACCTATCCAGGGATACATAACTGAGGAAACAGGCTGTTAATAGGACTGTTCAACTAGCCCGTGGGATAAGCGGACCTTAATTACGGCCAGGGGTGGCGGGGGCCGAAGAAATGGATGGCGTCCGGTTCCGCAGCCCTCAAGTTCGGTAATTTCAGTTAGCAGCAAATGGAGGGAACTTGGACGTGCCTAATGTAGGATTGGGGACACTCCATGTGACCGGAATATACATCGATTTGAAGGAAGATTAAGTGACCTTACGGTTGACTTGCTGATTTTTTTCGTTGTTGATTTTGACCGCGGCTGTGTCTACTGTAGTGCTATTCTGTAAAATTAGGTGAAATGATGTTGAAGTGAACTGCCCCCCACCAGCGGTTGATTCCGTAAAAATCTCATAGTAAAAACTTCGGTGAAATGACCGTGAAGTGAGCTGTCATTCCATCTGATGCTAGGGATTGACACTATTATATCCGAGTCTGGGTGTTTTTCTATCTATAATATGTATGTATTTACAAAAAAAAAATGTATATAAGTAGTTTATCAGCCATCTTGTTACCATAACACAAGCATTAGGTTGCTTAGCTTGGGACTAGATGGCGCTGTGTGAAATGTCCAGGGATATTATATTATATATTATTATATTATATTATATATTATTATATTATATTATACTATTGACAGCTCACTTTACCTAAGTTTTCAGTTTTCAGGCTGTTCAATATAGGCAAACCATTTCTAAAAAGATCGACAAAAAGATCTGTACACGTAAATCTGAAGTGCTTTCTACTTTAAAGCTCGTGACGGTGCAGAACTTTCTAATGTTGTCTATTCTATTTTGATTTAAAAAAAAAAATCTAGATTCTTTGTATATTTAACGGCTTCACGAACTGGAGTTGGCATCTGTTAATATTGCCATAAACACAACTCTTATCAAAATCCTTTTAACTGTTATTACTAACAGAAAGTTGATTTCTATGTTGAAATATAATCGCACAATTTATAAGTACAACTAGGATAAAACTTGGCTAGCAGTAAAAAATGAACTTGTAAAGCGAAAACGATTTTAACACCCCCGATAATATCACAATATCCGGAACAGGTACAGTTTAATATTTTAACTTACGTGGCTCCTGATATTTACTGAAAATGACTCTTTTAAAGCCTGCTGGTTAGCAACTATTTATTGCAAAACATTTGTTGCTTCTTTGAGTAAAATGTTTTTGGCAACGCGTGGATTTTCTTCGGCGAAGGTGTCGTTGAGTGTTTATCCGTATTTTTGTGAGGCATTCCACTTATAGCATCGATTTGAACGACACTTGACCTATGACCTATTCCAGTTACGGCACAGAAACAAAATTTGGTTAAGTGCAGTTTTAGTATTGTGTGGCGAAAATTTATTTTGATCTTGTCTCGTGTCGGCACGAGAATAGCTGATGGCATAGTAAAGAGATTAGCCAGTCAGCAAGATTGGTAGAGGGCTGTTTAGAATGCACTGGACGAAGTATCGTATCGGAAAATATACCTCCCGGTAGCAGCATCATGTCATGGTGACAGCGTTGCGCGACGTTGCATATTCAAATTCTTGCAAAGTAATCGGTTGTGGACACCCGCCAACCTATTCTGTAAAAATCTTACAGTGAAAACTTAGTTGAAGACAGTGGTGAGCAGTGTCAATCTCTAGCGTTGGCGTTGGGTGGAATGACTACCTACTTCAAGCTCATTTACAGGGTAATCTTTTTACAGAATATACCTCAACATCCTACTAAATGCGTATTTTTCTTTATTCACCCTTACAAAACGTTGTCTCCCAAGAAAAATATATTTGAAAAGTTTCCCGTCGTAAGGCACAACTTAATTATTTTACAACAATGGTCGGCTGTTTTAAGTAACTCTTTGTGTTTACAGAGTAATTGCTGTTCATTTTAAGCCATTATTTTAAGTTGCCATAATTTACAAAGTTCTGGCAGCATACCTTTACCTAGGTACTTTCTGAGAAGTTTATCTTACGCTGCGACCTACCACATTTTATAACAGAGACACATTTTTTTCAAATGGACATTTATACCATAGATGTGGCCAAAGAGAGGCATTCATTACATAGGAAGGCTAATACTATGGAAATGCAGTCATTTATTAGGTTAAGTGTGACAAGTGGATAAAAACTCATTACGATAATATAATAATAGCCTCCGAAAGGAGATTAGCCAGGTACGCAAAAGATATTATAGTGCACAAGTGTATGCGCAAATACAGATGCACTTTCTGTTCCTTTACTCTCATAGTCCGATGGAACGGCAATCTGACGCAACCGTGGAGAGATCAGGCGCAGGGCCAACGGTTTTACGTGCTTTCTGAGGCACGGGGGTATCATACCGCCAACTTCTAAACTTCGGACTGTTACTAATAAATTCCTAATGGAAATCCTAATGACACTTTATCCGAGCCGGAAATCGAACCCAGGACACCACGCTCAGCAGTCGCACTTGCAACCAAGAGACCAACGGGGCAGTCAAAATAGTTTTTAAGTCATTACGATATTATCAAAGGAATAAGTATTTTAATAACTTTTAGACCTCAATTAGAACCTTCGAGCACTTCTATGGAATCTGCGACGGAAAGTTCTACGTGCTTAGGCACGCTTGCGATGCTCTACTCCTTAGAACGAATACCGTAGTTATAGCCGAAGTTATGGGCCTTTCCCACTACGTATCACTTATAGACATGAGATTAGTTCGGGGCACGAACTAAGAATGAATGGCAACATGATTTGCCAGTCGTCCCTAGTTACGATGTGTTTTTGCCTGACCGAAAATTTATATTTTTTACTGGTTTTGATAGATAAAATACTTTCGGACGGGCTTGTATCTTCGTTGACGGACTTCGACAGTAGACGTAACCCATTTGGGTTTGCGTAATTTGTATTGAAAACGATAACGTTCCTTCCCTTCGTTCCATTAAGACTGTGTACTTAGTGGGGCGACACACTAGCCGATATAATCCCAAAGCTTAACCTCAATTAGATCTGGGGAAAATCTCTTGAACAAACTAACACACAGTAGTAGCCAAGTGGTAACGGCCGCGACTTACGAGTAGTAACTTCATAGGTTCGAATCCAGACAGGCGCTTTACTTTCTGTAAATTATTTCATCACCACTGCTTTCAAAACGGTGAAGGAAAACATCGTGAGGAAATCGGCATGTCCTAGAACCAAAAATTCGAAGACACGTGACATCTACCAACCCGCACTGGGCTCGCGTGGTGAATTACGGACCACTCCCTCTCACAGAGAGGAGGCCTGTGTCCCAGCAGTGGGAACATTATAGGCTGATTATGTATGTGTTATATAAACTAACAATTTAGGTATATCTATTATTAGAATGTAATGCACTATGTATTGGTATTCATGAGTCTGAATAGACGTAACCTCTTTAAACACGCTCGGTCATGCATTATGTATGGGATTGTTATTTTCACTCCCCTTACTGAGTGGCTGATAAGTAAATAAGCACTTAGGCACCAAATCTAAGTTAACATTTATGTTATGTAGGTGTGGTTTCACTGCCCCGTTGGTCTCGCGACTGCGGAACGTGGGGTCCTGGGTTCGATATCCGGGTCGGACAAAGTGTTATTGGGTTTTTCATTAGGTATTTCTTAGTAACAGTCCAAAGTTTGGAAGTTGGCGGTTTAATACCCTCGTGCCTCGGAAAGTACGTAAAGCCGTTGGTCCTGCCCCTGATTTCTCTCCGGTCGTGTCGGATTGCCGTCCCATCGGACCAGTGGCGTGCATTGCATAAAGGCATATAAGCAGTGCCTACCTCGAAAAATCACCATAAGCCTGTCAATTACATTTTGGTGTGTGTATCCCACAATTAAGAAACTCACTAAATTATCATACCTAACTAAAAACAAAATCTTCATATAAACGCGCGGCAGTAGGCAGTCGCCAGACTGCCTACTCGGCTCCCGTACTATTCGCACATTGTCATTGGTCTTTACTCGTTCAAGTTAATACGACGAAATTAAATTTCTGCCTACCTATTCTGAAAACCAATGCACGGCACTGCATCGGACTATGAAAGTAAAGGAACAGAGAGAAAATGCGTCTGTATTTACGCTCACACTTGTGCACTATAATATCTCCTGCGTACCTGGCTAATCTCCATTGAAATTGGCCACCGTGACCGAAATAGGTCGAGAGGCTATTTTGTAACTATTGTGCTAATGTATAAAGACTTGGAATAAGAAAAGAAACGATAAAATCGAAAAAAAAAATCATAAGTTTTTTTTTTCCAACCTGTATTTTTCCACTGCTGGACAAAAGTACCACAGCTTTCCACTCTTTCCTGTGTGTTGCCTTCTCTGGCTAATCTCCCGATAATCATAAGCTTTACTTAAGATAATTGGAAAATATACGGTATTTAATGCGGAAATTATATAGACATCTACACCAACTAACTGCAGTTAACTCCAGTGAAATATTTAATGGAGTTATAGAGCTTAGACCAGTTAGATTTCTAACTCTAAAAAGTTAGACTAGAAAACAACTCTAAAATAAGGTAAAAAAAAATACTAACGAGATAGTTGACCTAATTGTGGCAACCCTACCCAAGACGAGTACAAAATTCAATGCAACACTCTAATGCCGCCTACACACGGTCAGCTGCTACAGTCAGGAAGCAATCTACAGACCGCTCAAGCTGTTCATGATCCACACATCAATCACTCTCGCACACACAGTCGGGTGGAGCTGAAGGCTGTCAACAGTCTCGATCCCAGCTGACAGTTTTTAATAAGTTATTATCGTGTTTCCTGCACTGAGTTTAGATTGAAGTTGGGTTCTTGATTCTTTGTAGATTTCACATTAATATTTGTTAAAATGTTTCAAAATACTGAAAATCTTTTGTAGCTATGGGGAACACTGCTGTGTGTGCGTCATACTATTTGAACCCTGTCAGGCGCTTTACTTTGTGTAAATTATTTCATCACCACTGCTCTCAGAACAGTGAAGGAAAACATCGTGCGGAAACCGGCATGTCCTAGATCCAAAAAATTGAAGATATGTGACATCTACCAACCCGCAATGGGCCCGCGTGGTGGATTACGGCCCAGTCCCTCTCACCGATAGAAGGCATGTGTCCCAGCAGTGGGAACATTATAGACTGATTATACTTTTATGGCTTTGTACGGTACGGAGAATCACTGACTCCCAAGTGACCGGAATTTACACCTATTTTAGGTGTTGTTTTTGTTTTATTTAAATGTGGATGTCTGTATTAAATTTTTAATGTTTTTAGTCATAATTATATTGTAGAAAGGCTTTTGGTGAAATAAATTATTTATTTATTTACTAGCTGTGCCTGCGACTTTGTTCGCGTGATTTCATTGGTTTTACTTATTTTTCTAATATAAAAGTAACCTAAGTTACGGCTTATAACATCAGCTATCTGCCAGTGAAAGTTCCAATAGAAGCGGTCAAGCCGTTTCGAAGATCAGCCGGAACAAACAGACAGATAAACAAACATTTAAAAAAAATTTGTTGTAAGTACCGTATGCATATGAAAGTATATACTTTCATATGCATTTAGTAAAAAGCTGTTATTTTGACTTACAAACAGATACTTTAATTTTATTTAGACCTGATTTTTACAGGTAACTTGTATCGGAGGAATAATTTTAAAGTTTTGACAGTTCTTCCACACAAAAACTGTCAGACGTCAATTTTATTCACCAATAAAAAATATCTGCAGATTGAAAAATCAGCTCTTATTTTTATAGATTTTAATGTTAATTCACACACGGTCAGTTGTGACAGTCACACATCAATCCTGACACAGACAGTCATGTGTAGCTGAAGGTTGTCAGCTGTTTTAACCCTCGTAGTTGAAAAATGTTTCGTGAGCTGAAAGTGTCATTACGTGGACAACAAATTCGAGACTGACATGGAGGCTTGTGTTAGAGAAAATTGAAAAATACTACACAAAGGAGGATGCACGGAATCGTCCTCACCCACCAACAGATTTTAAATGTATCTCAGTTTAAACAAATCTCAAGTCTGTTGGTAGGTGAGGACAGTGCCCCTACAACTTTGTGCATCCTCCTTTATTTGACAAATAGCCAGTTTTTGTCAATTTACTTAACACAACAAATTAAAGGAAATCTTTAATATGCTTTCATAGGATTTACAACAGCACCTATCAGTCACTGCAACAATTTAATATAGGATAGTGTTGTTTGCACGTGTCATTCTCATCGGGTACAATTTCCATCTACTTAAGTAGGTAAACCAGTTTTCTTTCACAATCCGAAGGATTTTGAAAACAAAATCCTAATTTAATAATTGTTCCATATGTTTGAAAAATTCGTCTGCTCGACAGCGTAGATAACGCACTGAATGTTGTCGAAATGAAAAAAATAACAGGTATTGCAATTGCTATTGTGTTACGCAGTTACCACAGAGTACATTATACTATGCAGTTACCCCGCAATTCTTTGACTACCTAACTCTCCCAAAGTGTTGAAGGTGGATTTTTACAATGCGCTGCGTTGCGGTGCGACCCGCACCTATCTGCGGTAGCCTTTAAATGACATTATTATCTACAGCCCTATTAAGTTAGCCATCAATCGCTCGTATTTATAAACCTTCAACGGCGCAGTTGATCGATTTTATTAGAAAAACACCATGTGTACTCAGCCTTGATATCATTGTTGGTCGATGGGTATATAGGTATCGTTACTTATTCAGAGTAAATGCAGCTTTAAATAAACTGAATTCTTATTTATTTTATTATTTATTTATACTTAGGGCTGATTTTTCCATCGCCAGATAACTTTTATTCGAGGAATAAAATTGACGTTTGTCAGTTTTTGTACGAAATAACTGTCAAAATTTCATAATTAAGTATTCCTCGAATAAAGTTATCAGATGATTGAAAAATTAGCCCTAAGTAGTAGTAGTATTGTATTAGTTATTAATATTATCCGTGTATTCTTCTTCGTATCGTCACAAACTAAGTTACACGTATTTCAAATAAACCAATTACAGACACTTTTGAACTGTCAAGGGGTCGGTCGGTCAGAAAGATGAAGCTAGTTGCCCATTCCAAAGCGTAGTAGGTACCTATAGAGAAGAACGGGCAAGAAATTCCACGGAAACTCTTTTAAATCATAAAATTGTTACAAAATAGTGGTCATTCATGTTGAAATTATACATGTGAAAACGATGTAGAATGACGTGCACGTTAAAAGCGTCCCTACTAAAAAAGATCAAAACAAAAATCTATTCAGAAATGAAAATGAATGAATGAATGAAAAAAAAAATATTAAGCCGTATTATAAGAATAGCCAACGGGGCAAACCTACTACCCAAATTACTAACCCGCTTTGATGTGCATTTCAGTATCAATTATGTTGGTTATACTTTGCACCTTAAAATCAAGTTGAATAGCATCAAAATTTCGTATCTCCATCCTTTTCCTCCATCGTAAAAAGTTGTATGACAGAATGATCCAGATTGAAAGTACCTACTTACCTATACAAAATACGTACGAAGCAGAAGTTTGTTCATAAAGACAGGAAGGCGCCATTGGGCCATACAATATGTTAAAAGCGACGTTCTCACAAAATGATATCGTGTCCCGCGAGCCGGTTCTTTCAGTAATGAAGCGTAGCTTGCGTGCTCATTATATTATATTTTGTGAAGAACTTGTGTGTGGTAGTGTACTGTTAGTAGAGTGGTATTTACTTAATTTAATTAAATTCAAGGTGTTGGAAGAAAATTGCATTTTCATTGTATCAAGAGTCGCGTTGATAATTTCGTAACTTTAATTAGTTTCTGTGTTTGGAAATTTCTATGGTCAGCAGTGAACGATTTCCTAAGTATTGAACAAAAAACTCAATTTACCTATTCGTTTTAGAACTCCATTTAAGTTCTAATTTGAACTACGTGATTATTGACAAATGCCTGCACTGACTGGATAGGTCCACTCAATCTGTGTGGTTCTTTCCTCAAAAGACCATTTCAGACACCAATCTACATGGTCTCCACATAATCTGACCATGATTATGCCTGGACTTCAAAAGAGACTGTAACCTCTGAGTTTGTTTCGGCCTTTTTTCTCAGTGTGGTCAGATAGAAAACGCCGACCTCATCTAGTTTTTAAAATATTATTGACGTGTAAAAGTGTTTGTACAAACTCGTACAGAAATAAATAATTTATCATTTCTAAAATTAAAGTCGAATTCTTTACGGAAGGAATCTGGAATCACTTCTGTACGGCACTGTACAATCTCTTACACGGAATAACTCGTGTATGACAGCGTACGAGCAAGCCCTTTTATGACTGAATTAGAAATAAATTACGGAATTCTTTACCCATAAAGTTCACGCTCTATAAATTTATAAGGACATTATTTTCTTCTTAATTCTGTCGTCGCGGTATTCATAGCTTTTTGACTTATAACACCCTGATTTTTTTCTCTTGTGATTTTTGGCGTGTAAAAAAGCTGAAAAATAAGTTTTTTTTTTTCGATAACCTAACAATGTAGCCATGCCTTTTGTTTTTAAGTGTTCTATTCTTTTTGTATTTATTTGTATAGTAAGTTAATTAGTCTTTTAATATGGTACCTACATAGTGTAAATAATTAGTTGTGTTAGATACTGTATATGAGAATTAGAAAGAAAATTACTGACAATATGACCAAAAGATGTGGCCAGAGGGATTGCGAATCTGCATGAAAAGCATCCAGCATCGTATGCCCCATAACATTTTCTATGCCAAATGAGAGAAAGCTAACGTGCAAAAAAAAGTCTTGACGGAAACCAACTCTAATATTGTCACAGGAGCAACCGTGGTTATCTATGCTCCTTGTTTCTAGGTAAGAAGCTTTGCTTTTACGTTGCCATAGACTAGAACATTATTCATTGATCATTATTGGTTTGTCTTTGCCTCATCCCAAGGTTGACTGGTAGAAAAAGCCTCAGGTATTAAGTTCGCCTTTGTACAGCATTTTCTTACTTGTGTATAAAGTTTTAATAAATACGTAAATAAATAAAGCCCCATTTACACGAAGTAAGTTTAAATAAGGGGGTATAATTTTAGTTTCGTCAAACTTACGGGCAGTTTCTACACTGTATCACTTACGGACATATGATTAGTTCGGAGCCCGAGCTAAGAATGAATGACGACACTATTCGACAGTTGTCCCTAATTTCGTTACGTATTTGCCCGTTCGAAAAATTTAATAAATGTCACTTATTTTGACGGATCAACTACTTACGGGCGGGCCCATATCTTCATGGCGGACTTAGATAGGATACCCCCAGCCCGTGTAAATCGGTCTTTACGGACATCACATTTTTTAAATTAAAAAAAACAAAAGGCAATCTTTGTTTGTAAATTCCACGAAAGTGTCACACCCTAAGAAGTAACATGTTGTGTCTTGCAGGTGACACCGTGACACGGTGAAGACGCTCGGAGCTGTAGCCCGAAACTATACTGTTCTGTTACGTGTACGTAATGTCTAGTAGAGTGAAAGGAAATCCTTGTTGTATTGCACGTGTTTCGAGCAATGTGTACTATTATTTGAACAGTCTCCATTACCCGGCGGTAATAGAGACGTTTAGGCATCAAGAGTATTCGGGGGTCAGTGGGTCATCTTAGGGGCGGTTATACTTACTGATAGTCGCCCAAAATAACAATTATCTGCATGCCTGTAATACATTATTGTCTCGTATGAAAACAAATGGGGCACTGCATCAAATGTTTAAACTAACCCAGAGGCAAAAGCGCAATGAGATAACCACGGATATCTATGGAGTTACCATTCCCTCCGACACATGCACTTAAAATTAACCTGCCTACTTAAAATTCCTCTCTAACCAGCCACTCACATAAACAACCCCATCATCCCACATTAACTCCTATGAAAAACGCAAAAAATTAATAAAACACAGACCACCAGTACCAGGCAATCATAAAAATTAAGTTTACGATGTACCCGTGCGCGTCAATATAAAGGCCCATAAAGACGGCCGAACGCCCGACCAGCGTTTAATTACTCGACCCAATGATGTGCCTGACAAATTGCTGACAAGCTGAATGTGGCATATTGTTGTTATGTGGTGCGCTTCCTCCGTTTCTATTAACTGCTGGATCGATTTATGTTGCTTTGTTGTACAGACGCCAGCAGGTCAAGTTACCCGAAACTGTCAAATTTTCCCAATAAACCTTGAACCTTAATGATTTCGCGATGAAGTTGAAAATCTACTACAGAAAATTGACAGATGTGCTGCGTCTGTACATAGTTGGTGGGGTCATTGTTTAGATATTTGTGGGTCAATTTATTGGGCTTTGATTGGATTGGTGTGGCAGTCTTGGGTGTTGTTAACCGTAACAATCTTATCTTCCTTTTGAGCTGTCGGGCTGATAACATTCGATTAATCGATTGTCTATAATGTTTTAAGGTACGATTATTATTTCTCGTGAAGCCTTGTATTTAGTAACGGGCGTTAAGATCCTAATATTTGAAAAAACATAATTTAACCGTTCAAGGCCTTTGGTTAGACGAATATTGGACAATATTCAGAAAAGGATGAAGGATTCGTTTTCTTACGTAATGGAATTATTTGAGCCTCTTTCCATTAACATGGAAAGACACCACTAGATGCAGAAAAATTGAGGATATGGCAAATGACGGGAAGGATTCATCCAGCACAGGGACTAACATATTAATGTTTACAGTTCTCATAATAAAGCGTTGTTCGATTTAATATCTGAACCAAATTTCTGGCCAAAAGGCCTAGTAATTACTGGTTTAGCCAATCACCCATGAACGATATAATTATGCCGGTCATAAACATTAGCGGTGGACCGCCCTCGATTTGATCGTCAATTACAAGTTTTTGTTTTCCCTTCGCTTCCAGATAACTGTGATTATAAATGACCAAATCAACACCTCTCTTTTACAAGAAACATAAATCAGTTTCTAGAATATTCTCGAGATTTTTCTGTAGGTACAGACGCCAGCAGATCAAGCTACTACAATCTGTCAAATTTCTTTAATAGATTTGCAACTTTATCGCTATAGCATTAAGGTTTAAGGTTGATTGGGAAAATTTGACAGTTTCGGGTAGCTTGACCTGCTGGCGTCTGTACTGTCAAGTCGAGTGTAGTAACACACATGAATGTTTTGTACAAGCTATCCGAAACTGTCAAATTTTCCCAATCAATCTTGAAACTTAATGCTATAGCGATAAAGTTCAAAATTTATTAAAGAAATTAGACAGATTGTAGTAGCTTGATGTGCTGGCGTCTGTACAATGACTTACATTATCTTGTTGTGAGTTCATTTTCCTTTGTATAATATTCTTCTTCTACTTCCATGTATAGTGTGTGGACAAAATGTATCAAAAAACGTACGTCTGAATTCCAATTTGTAGGGCAACTTACAAATTCGGTGTTTCGATTCGATTATTTGAATACTTAATAGACCTGCCAATCATTCTGTAAAAATCTCACCGTGAAAACTAAGGTGAAGTGAGTGATCCGAAGCTAGTGATTGACACTATTGACAGCTCACTTCAAGCTCACTTCACCGTTTTCACAGTAAGATTTTTACAGAATACATCAGCTGATATTTGAATTATTTTTCAATTACCATTTAATAATGTTATTCAAACAATAAAATACTAGAAAAAGTGGTAGTATATAAACTTAAAACCTTCCAAATACAGACGAATTTGTAACTAACATCCTTTAGTTAGTGATTGCGTCAGAATTTAAATTTAACTGGCGTTGTTTACACTGTAATCGGATAGTTTTGAAACAGATCATAGGTAGTCAATGAAATGGAGACGGCACTACTCAAACTACCCCCGTTTTGAGCCTCTAGCACACTCACCTTTCCACCACAAAGGTGGCTCGGGTGAAGGAAACTGACATAGAGTTCGAATGGCCACAGCTGAGTGCTGACGTATCGAGTGCAATCGATTCAACGAACTCATAGACACTTGCCGACTGACACAGCCGTGATTCAGCTCAAATATTTTGTTGGTCTGGGAGATTAATCTCGTGCACTTTCGGACCATTACATATTGTATCTAACTGTATGTATCCTGAAGGCCAATTCCCGTAATAAAATGCTTTTTAACTTTGTAGCCCTGTGTAGGGATATTGCTGCTTTTTTTAAACTGATTAAGAGGCTGCAAGGTGGATGTACTAGACTACCTCTGATAGCGGCGGTAAGACCCCTCTTTGAGGAGTGGCTAGAGAGACGTCACGGCGTTCTCACCTACCGCCTGACGCAGGTCCTCTCCGGACACGGATGTTTCGGGAGGTTCCTGCACATAATCAGGCGGGAGGAGACGCCCGGGTGTCACCACTGTCAGGATCGCCCAGAGGACACGGTGGAGCACACGGTGGAGGTCTGCCCTGCTTGGGCAGAGCACCGCCGTGTCCTCGTAGAGGCGATCGGCAGCGGCGGCGACCTCTCGCGTCCGGCCCTGGTTCAAGCCATGGTCCGGGGCGAGAGGGAGTGGGAGGCAGTCACCTCCTTCTGCAAAGCAGTCATGCTAGCGAAGGAGGTGGCGGGGTGGGCGAGAGAACGCGCCTTGCGCACCTCACGCCTCAGCCGCCGCGGGAGACGCTCCGGGCGTCGGGAGCCGCGTGACGACTCCCGGCCACCGTAGGCGCGGGCCTGCGGGCGGTGAGTAATGGGTAACTCACCGTCCGATCAGGACCAGGCCCGTGCCGGACGGCGTGTTGTGTTCCACGCGCGCCTCAAAGAGATGTCAGCATGAGTGACGGGGCCCCATAGGGCCGAAGCCTGCCAGGGTAGCGGGATTGTCCGAAAGGGTTACCGCTGCCCTGGAACATAAAGGGCTAAGGAAGGAACACGGGTGGGTTTTAGTCAGTAAGAGTCTGACACTCCCTCCTGCTCCACCCAGAGCGGGAGGAGTCATTTGATGATTTCCCATCCTCAAAAAAAAAAAAAAAAAAAAGAACTGTAGCAGTTTTCTGCTTAGGGACGACTTACGCAACCTTAATCTAACAGGGCGTTTAAAAACAATTTAGAGCTAGCATATAAACACCTCTGTGTAAGACTATTGTGTTACTGGGTTAAAGTGGTGTTACGTAATAAAGTGATCCCAGTTGATCCACCCTTTTGTTAAATCTGTGAAACAATGGTGCAATGACAAGCGGACACAGTTGTTTTATGAACAATGTGAACACTTTACAATGAATGGGAGTACTCCGGTGTGTTTCAGTTGATAGGATTAGCCTTTTGTGTCGCTGCATTGATGCACTGGCAATAAAACAAATGAACGTTACCTTATAGGGAAAGATCAATCTGGGCAGACGATCCTGCGGCAGATCATTTTGACCGGATGCACACTTAGCCACTCTCAAAACTGATTTAGCCTTCTGTATCGATTGTAATTTTATATCGTTATGAACATCGTTTTTAAAAACACATAGCATTTTGAAATAGGTAATTTCTCTAAGTTACGAGTACAATCGATATTCAACCAGAAAATCGCTTTTGAATTTTCCTAAGTCTGTACAGAATGCACGAAACAATCTCATCAATTTAAACAATTTGCTTCAAGGAGTAATCGTTCCTGCCATTGTACACGCGCAGATCTTGAAGCCGTAACAACCACGGACTTAAAGGTAGATTTGACCAGGTCGTCATCATCATCATCAGCTTACAGCAGTCCACTGCTGAACATAGGCCTCTCCAATTACACGCCATTCTCGGCAACTCTCATCCAACTGCTACAGCCACCCTGCGAAGATCGTCGCTCCACCTCCGTGGTCTCCACTCAAGAACACGACTAATTGTCACTTCAGCTTGCTTATTCTGTGAGCTATGTCGACAATTTTGGTTCTCTGCTGGATCACCTCATTTCTATCCCGCAGAGAGACTCCAAGCATAGCTCGTTCCATAGCTCGCTGAGCAACCTTGAATTTATTGACCAGCCGTGCCGTAAGTGTCCACGTTTCGGCTCCGTAAGTCATAGTCGTTGTCATTTGACCATGTATGTAGCCCCAATAATTAATTTGAGAATCGCCTGTAGGTGTAGATATACCAATTTGCAGTTAAGAGATACTCATTTCGAAGCCAATAGGTTTCCAAACCGGCTGCACTTTAATGCCTGGCTTCCGAAGCAAGACAATAAAGTTCGTAAGGCTAGTTTCTGAAGTACTAAAAGATCTCGCACTGGTGCTATTAAAACCCTTTCTTTGTAAGGAAGTAGGTGTTCAAATATATCATACTTCATTGCAATCCGTGCCCTGTGGTAACAAAATTAAGTTACACTGTAACAAATTGCTGCACCCATTATTACTATAACGTTATTACACGACTACCTACTTTACTACTATTCCGAACGCGTTTACGACCAGAATATACTGATTAATAATTTAAGGTAATTACTGTAGCATCCAGCAGCTGTGCTGATAGTTAAACGTTTCCCATAAGTGTGCATAGACACGAGCGACACGCGTCGATGACAGAGACAACTGAAACCACTATATATTTGCTAGTATAACACATGTATTTTCATCAGAAAAGTTCTTAGCAAAAGAATTCACACAAATATTATATTTCCCAATATAAACAAATTACTCAACGGAGCACACGACGAGCAAGCTTACTACTGGTATTACCAAAAACTAGAAACCAACTATGGCAAAAAAATGCTTACACTTGAAAGAGCACAACTTTATAATAAAATGGCTCATGAACTAGAAATGTACACTCATTTAATGCATTTAAAACTCAGCTCAGCCAGTATGTTAGACTTCTGGAGTAATAAATGCGTTGGGTGGGTCGGGTTTCGGATATCTTGATTAGTCTGTAACTTGCGATGTCGAACTTTTTGTAATGATAAGTATTGTTCTCAAGTAAGTGACATGTTATGTTTTCATTGAGAATAAAGTTTGTTTAAACCTAAACCGTCGACGGATGCCGTTGCCTCTGTCGGCGACGTGTCGCTCGTGTGTAGCTCTAAGAGATAGACGGCTAAAGATGCAAGGTTTTTTTACTATCGCACTAGTATTGCTATGACCAGAACCACAAGTTAAAATTGATCTTCTTCCCTCTTCACATCATGGTGGAGTGTGCCCGGGACGAAGATCTCAAAGCTGAGTTATTAATACATTTAGGTGTTGATGTCAATGAGGTGGGAAGATGCATAATATTCTAGCATTCTCCTTGTTGGAAACAAAGAGACTACGCTATTAGTTATATAAACTTATGCGGATCTGTATTCGTAGAAGTTAGTTTCTCATTATACACGGTGGCCGGGAAATCGACGCGCGAACTGTAACCATGAATTCAGCACATGATCGTTTTTTTTTAAATAAACGACGAAAAAATTCAACGGGGTGTTCATAATCATGTACGGAATATGTATTTTGTTTATAAAACGATGTATAATAAATATTATAAAAAAGCCTTACGGAGGTTTATTTCGAACCTGACCCGAAATCCTAACCCGGTCGCGGCTTAGGTTAGGAACTTGAAAAAAAATATAATATGACTTAGACTTGTGACCAAGATCCTTAATAAAAGATTATAAAAAAAAAATCCTTCCCTTTCCGTGCTAGTGTTCTAAGCTGCACTTACTTGGAATGTGTTCAGTTTACTACTCCGCAGAGGAACATGAACTTAACAATATGACCTAATATTTTCTCTCAAATCCCAGATCAGGGATGCAGAATTATACTCATAAGTAATATTCTAGCTGAACTAACGCAACAAGCTCTCGAAATACACAACTGCAATAAACTGCAATTTGCAAATAACATTTTGATATTCATGGATTTCGCGAATAAGCTTAGCAGTGTGGTTGTACGGGGAAAATAGGGATAGAAAATATCGTTGTGAGAGTGGTAATTTTGGACGATATTGTATGTATTATTTGTTTTTGGTTTATTTAACACACGAAGGATATGAAATAAATCCACGGCACGGTTAGCGCAGTGGTTAAGCGATTGATTGCTGCGCTACGTGTCGCGGGTTCGATTCCCGCACGGAACAAATATTAGTATGTAGTAGTTGTTCGGGTCTGGCTGTTTGTAAACGCACCCACGATACAAGAGAAATTCCTAGTGTGGGGCAACGTTTACATGAAAAAAAAACATCAATCTGCCTAGCCTTTTTCCAACTATGCTGGGGACACTTTCCAGTTTAACCGGATGGATGCAGCTGAATACCAGTATTGTACATGGAGCGACTGCCTATCTAACCTCCACAACCCAGTAACTTGGTTACACGATACCCCGTGGCAGTGGCGTGCATTGCATATATAAGCAGTAGTGCCTACCTCGATAAATCGATAAACCATAATTAATTAATTAATGCCTGTCAATTACATTTTAGTGTGTGTGCCCCACAGTTAAGAAACTCACAAAATTATCATACATAACAAAAAAACAAAATCTTCATACAAGCACGCGCGGCAGTAGGCAGTCGCCAGACTGCCTACTCGGCTCCCGTACTATTCACATTGACATTGGTCTTTACTCGTTCAAGTTAATACGACGAAATTAAATTCGCTATTCGTTAGACCCCATAGCGTCGAAATTTTTCGTAGGTTTTTTAAAAAAAAATTTGCTTGTCCATACGTTTTGACCGCGTATTGCACTTTTCTATGAAACAGAAGATTTTTTTTTTTTGATAACCGACGAAAAATTTCTACGCTAAGTATGGGGACATCGACGCGCAAACTGGCCAAATATGGGTGTACTATAGAGATACCTCTGCCTAACCCTTCGGGGGTTACAAGCGTGATGTTATGTTACTCGGGTGTTTATTGTCGTTATGGGGTTTTATGTTCAGTGAACTTGAGGCCGCAAGTAGGTAAGTAAATTAGGTTTTCTCAGTATAATGCTGTCATAATAAATTACGGTACGATAAAAATTGAGTTTCCTGGTAATCATTAAAAACATGTTTACCGAGAACGGAACGAAAATTTCTTGTATTCATCATACAGTAGATAAGGATACTGTAATATTAATGATATTGGTCACAATGCAGTGTAAAGAAATATGAGTCTAGATGACAACTGCTTTAATGTCATAATCAAACATAGACAATCCACAACATCTCCCCCGTAAAAAGATGAAATAATAATAAAGAACAAACTTAGAATCCATTACTTCAACTTATATAAGTTAAAATAATAAGGAGTTCAACAATATCCAATATCATTAATATCACAAAAATAACAAAAGACTAAAATAACACACGATACATAATAACCTGAGCATAATTTAATAGAATAATAAGGTAAATTGAGTTACGAGGTGGGAGGATCCCCGCGAATGAATGGAATGATTGATTGAATGAACGAGTGGACTTTGGGGAGTTCGGTCATTTCCACAGTGTTATTACCCGTGCATAATCGTGAGGAAAATTAACGATGAATTTTATGAACGCTGTCAAATATTTTATACGTATTTTGTGTAACGATGCTTTATATTTTAAACGGGTGATCTTCAATTAGGCTTAAAATTTTATGAGTGGATTTACGGTCCTTGCTTCGCAAGGAGGTAAGTGAAACAATATCGTTTTTGAAGATATTTTGTTTTTCATTTCAGGTTTATAGGCACTTTCATTGTGGTAATCTTAAATAAAATATACATATTTTAGTGTTAGCTAAAATATATATATTATGTGCAATTATATAACATACACACACAATTGAGCTATCTTGAACCTAGATATCACAGTCTTTAATTTGCATCCTGTTTTTTTTTTCTTCTTTACTTTTATATTTTTAGTTTATTAGTCTCCATTATGTTAATGTAAAATAGGGGAAGTAGCGAGTCGGCCCCAACACAAGTATTATTAATAACTTAATGGGGCCGCCTCATAATATATTTATGTAATCATTTTGGAACAATAAACAATTTATTTATTTATTTATTATATAAAAAAGAGGAAGCACTCATTGGGCATACAAAAATTCGTCCGCATCTCTGTCATCTAAACCACGGTAATGTTATCTAATTACCGTATCTAAACTGAGTGTGCTCTCATAGATGCTAGTACTAAGTAGGAAAAAGAACACTTACATATCAATAAGCTTGAAAAATTACACACAAATTACACTCTGATAATTGCCGTACACGCAGAGACATCAACATATTAAACTACCGAACCACTTTACCACAAAAACCGCGTCATTTAACCGTTCAAAATCCAATTGATATCGCCACACACAACACACAACTCCATTACACACCAGCCAAAAAAACAATCACAACCACTCTCAAACAAATCTAGCAGCAAAACGATTTACAAAACAAAAACGCATCAAGTGTGCCAACACGTATCGCGGCCGTTTTACACTAGACTGGGAGCATCCATCATTTTTCTCCCGTTTGACAGCAGTGTCAAACTAAAACTCGACAGCATGTTTCCCACTGACTCTCCTGTTTACGAAAACCACAAATATTTGACTAACTACCGACGAAAATGTTACGTTCTCATAATTGCGAAATTAGTTGTTGTGTTGTTAGTTCGCTGGCTAGTTATTTTTGAAGGATAATGAGTTGGTTTTGAGGCTATTTTTAGAAGTTGTTAGTGAAATAAACATGAAGGTTCTGTTGTTGAAACTGTTTTGAGTGTAGAATTGATATGAACATCGTTTCCTTTTTCCAGTGATGTTGAGTTCAGATTCTGGTCCCAACTCATAAGACTAAACACTCATAATTTAGTTAACATCTTAATAAAAATAGAAAAAATGTCATTTTTCTATTTTTACTAAACTAAAACTATACACAAACTAAAATATAGCGTCGAAAAATTCATCTGCATCGCTGTCGACTGGTAATGTACCCAAGAGACTGGCGGCATTGCCACGTTGTATGATAATGCCTAGCCTCTGGCCAAGGTAAAAGCCAGCCGTTTCGAAATTTCCTTCTTTGACATCTTAATTGGAATTACAATTAAAGTAAGTAGACCAATTTGTAAGTACCTATAGGTAAGCAGGCAGTAAAATATTTTACAGAAAGCTTAAGGTTAGCTAGAGTTAGCCTATCTATTTTAGTTCATGTTTTTTTAATCTTGATTTAAATTAGGGCCATCAAAAATCGCATTGCGTATGACAGTCCCATCATATCGTAAATACATACTACTACACATTATATTTGGGCCATGTACCTGAAAAAATACCCGTGTTTTGAAAAATCACTAAAATGTGACGTAAATAATAATCAAAATCTTCGTTTGCTCTGGCAATATAACACAGCAGAAAACTGAGCCAAACGTGTAGAAAATATGAACCAAAAAAAATGCCTTATAGCAACATTTGCTACAACTACTACACGACAATATCCTTATTTATATTTATCTTTCCCACAGTAGACCTCGACCAAAATATACAGACAGAAACATCTCTATCTAATCTCGGTGAGTCGAAGCCTGAGCCTCAATTTGCAAAAAGGTAGAAGTTTCCTCTCCATTTCGTCGCTTCATAAGATCGTGGAGGGAGGGAGAGCTTATTTGTTCCGCGAAATATGTATGAAGAATTAAGGATTGCTTACACACATTCAGATTTAAAAAAAAATAGCTTAACTTCTATGTTAATAAACACTAAGGTATTGCGTATTCTGAACCTATTAAAATGCTCTCTATTGCTATATCCAATTCGAATCAAATTGTCATTAGAATATCACCGACGAGTTACTATATAGTTGGAGCATCCAAGAAATGTATATATAGAAACTTTTGCTGAGGAAAAACAATTAAAAAGTTAAAACTTGCTGGCTTTGACACACCAAAAAATCAGTGAAAGACATTTATCAAAAACAAGGAAACAAGAAAATAAAAACTTAATGGCGTTTTCCAATTATTTTGTCGTAAAGTGGCCAGTATTTGGAATTCAAGTAACAAGGCCGGATTACACAAAAAGTTATAAAAAAAAAATCCACGTAAGATTGCTGATTGAAGTCATATAACTAAGCCTTACAAACAGAGATATAAAAAGATAAATGCGAATGAAGATGCAGTGGAATGAAGAAAAATAACGTAACGTGGGTTACGGATGTGAGGGAGGGAACAAAATTGTTTTCTCGTTAATATACGCGGATGACAGCACCGCTTTTATATATTTTTTATCTGTTAAAAATTGAAGTACTTACAGAGAAGATTTTCGTAATGACTGTACTCTTTGCTGATTGGAATTCCGTGTGAAATGTTTTTAAAATTGTTTTTTATTGTCTTTTGTTCTTGAATTAACCACTCTGCTCGACTAGATTTTGACATATGACATATCAGCTGACTCGACGGAATGTTGCGAATTACGTCATGAAAGTCAGTAAATTACATCAACTTTCAGCATTCAAATTTATTAAGAAAAATATGTTTCGGCGCTTATTTTATACAATATATTTGTGGCAAATATCTTTAATTATTTGTTGAGGTCGGTCAAACTTCGTTAGTCTACTACGAAAGTTGTATAAAATAGGTATTACTACACCTATCCAAAAGGTAGGCACCTTAAACTCGCTGGAAATATGTACATAAACAACCTATTCTCTTGCTGAAAATATGCAAAAGGGAAAAATAAAGATATTATCATTCTCTCCGCGTTCTTACTTTTACCATTTTTATTACTACTTATAAAACGCAATCAAGTCTTGATAAAAATTACAAAAAAATGTGTTTCGACATGACACTTCTTAGTGCTGACCATCCGTCCAGTTTTCTTATTTCGATTCAAAAATTGCATAAAGCCTAATCGATAATCGGAATTTGCAAAAAAAAAATAAAAAAAAGGTATAGAAACTATATATATCCTCTTTGGTATATTTTTCATGAATTAATTTATTTTTGAAATTAATCATTTTAATTACCGTACCTACACGTACGGTGTGGTTAGGTGTGTAATTTTTTATGGTTCCGTACGTCCAAATGAAAAAACGGAACCCTTGCAGGATCACTTGTGTCTGTGGGTTTTGTCTTTTCTTATTTGCTTCGAATCGACTGGACCGATTAAATTGAAATTTGGTACACATATGAATTTCTGTGACCCAAAGACGGACGTGTAACATAAATAAATTAATTTTGAAAATGGGGTCACTCTTGGGGGGCAAACTAGAAAATAAAAAATAAAAATCTTTGCTGTACCTCTGTGTGAAATATCAAATGAAAGGGCTTGTTGTGGGGTTTTAAATATATTTGCTTAGTAACTAAAACAAAAGTTATGTGGCCGTCTGTCTATGTGCCGGTCGGTCTGCCTCTCTGCCGTCTGTACAAACCTAAACTAACCGTAAAATCTAGATTTTGACCAATTTGCACCGGCCAGCCTTTCTTACAGGGTTAACGCGGGCGTTTTCGTGGACGCGCGTTGTGGGACGAAGTAGGCACTCTTTATGTCCCAAGCTGTCGTTCTGTAGCTTGGGATAAGATTTTAAGAACTGTAATTGTCTGATTTCTAATTTAAACGATCTGAAAATACTTTTACGGAACCCATAATTTCGTCATGTCAGTCTGTGCGTGCGTTCGGATGTCAATGCCATTAACCATTTTACTCGTAGACGTTAACGAGTGTTAATAACACTATATCGTATTCGTATTCTATGCACGCAAAATGGTGTAGTAAAATTACGATAAACATAATTAGAGGTAGCATTCCCCATGCATGTACCCGAGGGTTGAAAAAAATCTATGCACACAAGCGTGTGGGGGTATTGTTGGAACTTATAATTAAAATTATAAAGATGTTTCTAATTGACTTAACTTTTAAAGTCGTAACGTAAAGAGTAATCGTTTTTGAGATATGGGATATTTTTGTTTAAAACCGCAGAATTAATTTGGTTTTTACAGTGTTTTCGAGAACTTTTATGAAATACAAACTTATTTCTGCAGTCGATCAAATTAATGATATGCGCTGTGCATGCGTAAATATTCATCCCAAGTACGGGTCTTTTCGCTGTGCATAGTCCGACATACACTTGGCCAGTTTTTTTTTTAATTTTTTTGGGAAACTACTCAAAAAGTAAACAATTTCTATTACTCAAGTAAACTAATATAAATAAAAACTACCAAGCTCATACAGCTAACAAAACATAATGAAATGTAAAGTGTTTGCGGAATACTTAATTAATCTATCATCATTTCCCAAACTTTTACTAAGCCTATCTAAAAATGTATACTGGGCATTCTGTAGCAAACTATTAGAAAGTATCAAAAATTAATAATTGCACAATAAATAAAAAGAATTTTAAATAGCAAGCGCATTCCGAATATAAATTCAAATATAGAAACAATTCGGCGCGAAATTGAATAAATGACTATGGTCATAGGTCCTCTGTTATTGACTCAGTTTCAATATAATGTCCAAAAAACGATTAAAATTACATTAGGAAAGCATAAATCATTATTATAAATAATGCTTGTTGTATTTAATGTTTAAAATAATTTTATTTCAATTTCTGAGAATCGATTTCTGACATTCGTCATATTAATTACTCGGGTAAATCGAAATTAAAAAAAAAAATCGTTTGGCATAATCGCTTTCGCACATCATTACGATAAAAAAAAACAACAATGGTCGGCGATTTTGAACACAAATTAAGTAGTGGTAATGAATAATACGTGTTATTGGACCTGTGTTTCAATATTACGTTAGGATTTGGGCATTTTCGTGTTTTTTTATAATATTTGTAATAATATTTTTCACATTTTACATCTTATCTACATGTGTGTGTGTGTCTTTTGTGAAAAGTAAAAATGTAAACACGCACGGTTGGCGCGAAACTTCGACTTTAGATATCAAAAAACTACATTACCACTACTTATTTAACATGAACAATGGATGAATTCGTCAAATAATTAAATCATGTATTATTCATTGCCCCTGTGGTGGAGTTTGGATTCTCGAAATCCCCAATTTTTATGTTTTTTAGCCTCGACCACCACTATCATCAAAATGGCGATTATCGCATTTACAGACTTGAATTTAATAAAGGTAAATTAATAAACTTGCGAGCTAAATATGGAAGATTGAATGGTGATAACATATGAGTTTTTTATCCAACTCTCTTAATTAACGCACATTCATAAGATTTGATGGGTAGCATAATCAATATTTACATTATCAGTAAGGGTGTCGTATGTCGTCATTTCAAGGTCCAATGGGACCCGTTACTGAGCCAGCGGAGGTTCGTGTGTTCGGGTCCATTCGGGGGCGCTACCGAACTATACGGTTAATAATAAATGGAAGGCTTTGTGCTGTCCGGAATTATCTGGCTGGATGTAAAATATGTCAGGAAAATGCAGCTGATAGTTAAAATTTTATATCCCGAAGTAGGTAAGTATATTTGTAAAATAACAAAAGGTTACGAAGAAAAAACAAAATAATAAGGCACAAATTATCACCATTCTCCTCCCCTTATCCCGATTTATTTGTGGTCGGCGCAACATGTCTTTTTCTTCCATACTTCTCTATTAGTCGTGATCTCGGTAGTCACTGCCTTTCTAACCATATTTACACAGTCGATCCATCCACAAAAAAATATTCCACCATCACAAATTACGATGAAAATCACCGTGTTCTATTGTAAGACACTCCTGTTCGAACCAAAGAACATTACAGTTCACAATACTAACATAAACCTACCCTAAAAATGAACAGCTCAAACCTTCATCAAACTAATTTGACGCAAACTATCCAGCTAATTCGGCCACAGAGGCTTGAAGCAATTCTTCTAAACGGCCACATAACATCTTGGAATGTTCTACACCGTCCGGCCATCAGTCACTGTCGCGTGCTCTGAATAGTTGATGCTTGCCGTATCGCCCACCTGCCTGCAACCTTTATAACGTGGCTCCAGAGAAGCTGGTTCGACCGAGATAGTTAGAAAAATGAGGAGTTATGAAAGACGATATTTTTGGAAGTTTTATGCAACGTTTTCTTGATTTTTAAAGAGGAATTTTGTAGGATATTCTGCGTTCCACTATTATGTATGTCCCTGACTCTGAGTACCTAGGTACCTACTTGCTCTATTTTCGTTGATTTTAAACGTACCTTCTGGCCTTTTAGTAGGCTGAAAAAATCTAAAACTAACTTGAACTAGGTATTTTATGAATCAGTCATAATTTTATTCGTAATACTCGATTTAGTTTTTTTTCTATGATGATTTTAAAGGATCATAGAATGCTTGCCGAGCAAGCATTCCATGATCCCTTAAAATCGGCGATTTGACGAATGTCACAGAAAAAAAACAGTCTAGCAATTGCTAAGAACAGGCTAGAGTGACTCCCAATGTTTTATGTTATTATATGCGAATAAAAACGCTGACTACGGTACACACATCAGTTATAACTACGATATTACATTCATCTAACTGTCACATTAGGCAGCCCGCCAAAAAGTTATCGCGACTTTTGCATCACATTTTACTAGATGTGCGGTTATCATTATCTTTTCAACAAAATACTTTATGGGGAAAGTCTACTGTAAACCCGATCGGTTTTATAAACCGATTTTAACTATAATGAAAATTTATAGAACTAGCTTCTACCCGCGGCTTTGCCGATAAAATGTAACCTATGTTCTACCTCAGGGTTACCAAATTACAAGAAAATCGGTCCAGTCGTTTCGGAGATTAGCCGGGAAAAGCACACAGACAGACGCACAAAAATTTCAAAAATGTTTTTTTGTTGTACTGAATATACTTTCATATGAATTTAGTAAAAAGGCTGTTATTATGACATTATAAACAGATACTTCAATTTTATTTATTTGTAGTTTTTTACCGGTTTAAGCCATAAATCCGAATAAAAATAAAAATATATCCCTTAAACTTACGCAGTACTTTTCTACTTCACCGAATGTAAACGCGCCCTCAGTCGATTCCAGTGACGTGGCGGCCATGTTGTGACGTATGTTCGTGCCATAGACAAGTGCGATTCATTCAAATCAACCGCTACGAAACCGAGTGTCTTGCACTGATGAATGAAGCTGGGTGTACTCGGAGAGCGGGAACCAGCGGTACAGTTGCATCCAAGTTTTACTGGAAGAGACAAGTTTAGATTGTGTGCGGGTTTTATAAAGTTGTCGACACTGGAAGTGTTCTAACTTGACTTTTAAACTAAGAATAATAGAACTGCGGGGTTTACCCCGCAGTTCTGTTCGCGCTTTAGCGCGGAGACCGATATTTGAAATCAGAGGGACAATTCTCGTAATTTTGAGAACGTTCACAGTCTGATCTCAGTCTCAATCTGTCAAAAATACCTCTAATTTCCCTACATTTTTGACATTGATTGTCGCTGAGATGAGATTGCGACTAGATTTTGAACGTTTTGAATTACGGGAATTGGTCTTCAGGGTAGATAACGGTCAGGCGTTCTGGGATTGACACTCGAATTCTATGGCGTTTCTCCGAAAAAATCGAGATTCAAAGAGAAGTTGTCGAAACGCCATCGAGTTGAGATTTTTGACAATAGGTACTTTGAGTGACGTTGAGTGGAGTTGAAGAATTTTTCGTGGAAATGACTCAGAAAACGGGGTTGAAATTCATTTAGTATTTTGAGAGCTGTTCATAGTTTGGCGTTTTCGATCTTATTTTTTTTTTTCGAAATTATTTATTCTGTAAATAGGATATCGGAATCACTTTTATACGTCTTATTATAAAAAATAAGCTAGATCAGGTCGGCGTTTCCCATCTGACTTCTCTGAGAAGAAAGGTCGAAACAACCTCAGAGGTCACAGACTCTTTTAAAGTCCAGACATAATCTTGGTCAGATCATTTGAAGACCATGTAGATTGTGTCTGAAATGGTCTGCTGCTGTCTGTTTTGAAACTGAACTTCTAACTGATTATAAATGTAAACATTCTAGCTAGCCTTTTCAGTTACTTTACCTGTATGCAAAATTAGAGTTAAAATCACTGTAGTATTGTTGAAAGCTATTTTCTGAATACCATAGAGCCTCATTTTAAACAGAAAATCCATTTCCTATACCTGCTGTTAATTGGTCGGTTGTGGTGGTTATAATCACCGGTGATTTAATGGAACGATGACGGATTAATATCCTTATTAATTCAATATAACCTTCCTGCTATAGTAGGCTCCATAATGTAATTATATATCTTCGAAATTAGTTTAGTTGCCGTTAATATTATATGTGTGTGTGTGTGTGTGTGAGTGTGTGTTTTGTGTGTGTGTTGTGTGTATGTGTGTGTTGTGTGTGTATTATGTGTATGTGTTATATGTGTGTGTTTTGAGTGTGTGTGTTATTGTGTGTTATTATGTGTGATTCTGTAATACACGGAGTTACTATTAAAGTAAAAGTAATACTGTCACATAAGTGCGGGCTTAGGTCACACAGTGTTATAAAGAGACATTTAATATTGACATGTTCAAACAGTGTTATGAAGAGATAGAAGTATCCTTTTTTGGTAGCTTAATATTTTTGCACATTAAGCCATGTCCAGACGTGTGTAGGTGTGTAATGTAATGTGAATAGTGTGGACGGCATACAAATTCAACGTGAATCCATTGTGTGTTCGACTGAGAGAGCCTCAGAAAACCGTCAGCCGATGGATCAGCGGGAGCGTTACACGTTGCTTATGGTCCCATCCACACGAAGAATTCGAATTACATTACACGATACATTTCATTACACATTACACGCGTCTGTACACGCCTTTAGAAGTTTGTGTCTACGCACCCACGACACAACTTTCGAGGCAACTTTTCATATAAAAAATGTCACCTTCAGCAGGGTAAAACTACCCTCAACCAAATACATTGTTTATTCTGAGCCCAAAGACCCATAAAGTTTGATATATAGTACCGTTATCAGGATATTAAAGTTTATGCCTCTTAAAGATATTAATAGCCCCTCTGTGCGACAACAATGCTCTCTAAATACCAAGTAAAGGGCACGCCCCATGTGGGCCCAGGGCCTTGACATCGCTACACATGGCAAAATTTTTGAGGAAACAAAAAGCGGGTTTACCTATCATGTTCATTTTAATACATCGCTCTTATAATCTAGGAGATAGAGCATAAATCAGCCTCTATGCAATTTACGTATTTCCTCTCGGGACAGTCAATTGGGATGAAATGAAATGAAATTGTTTATTCTGTAAATAGTTTATCGGAATCTCTATTACTCGTAATATTATAAAAAAATAAGCTAGATGAAGTCGACGTTTCCTATCTGACTGACCCATGAGAAGAAATGGCGAAACAAACTCAAGGGTCAAAGTCTCTTTTAAAGTCCAGACATAATCTTGATCAGAGAAGGTGGATTAGTGGCTGAAATGGTCTTTTGAGAAACGATTGGTCCAGTCAGTGCAAGCATTTGCCAATAATCGAGTAGCTCAACTCAGAACTTGAAGAGTTCAACGACTCGATGAACAATACCAAAGAAAGGACAATTGTGTAGACCGCATACAGTACTCAAACTGGCAGACCAACATAAAAACTGACGGAGATAGAAAAAAAATCGACCCACATAGTCCTCACATTCACAATAATTATAGTAAAATAATACTTAATCTAATAATTAACGTTGCTGGCTGTCTATGTGACCGAAGCAGTCAAAGACAATTAATTAAAATAGGCTTCTTAAATCTCTTTGGAGACAGTCAACTTATTGTACATATATACCTTCGTGACCTTCTCTTATCTTTTCGACATATATAGTATATATTATGTAGATATATTTCATATAAATATATATATAATCATAAATATATAAATCCCGCCGACACGAGAAAACAAAAGCAAGTAAAATGTAGTAAAATCTTTAGTTTCTGAATTTTCTTTCGTCGTTACATATTATGTATGTCCTA
Organism: Apamea anceps; assembly: GCA_951799955.1. Lineage (NCBI taxonomy): Eukaryota > Metazoa > Arthropoda > Insecta > Lepidoptera > Noctuidae > Apamea > Apamea anceps. The sequence goes on from OX637517.1 coordinate 7,521,376, forward strand.
TCACAATAATGTCTTTATCCACATAAAGGCATTATGTCCCACCACATAGACTAACTATAAGACGTTCCGCAGTTCGGTTTGAACAAATTATCGACCGGCACCGCAATTCTTTCGAGAATTATGTCGAAGGCAGGCGACCAGCTACCCCATTCGCGTAATGTTATAGATGTCGAGGGCACTCGTGCGCTACGTAATGATCGCACGTTTTGTTCCTTTGAGCGAAACCGATATAGTCCATTGGAAGCATTCGCTTATTATTCGAGAATCTCGAAGACAAAGGCGTAGTTTTTAATAGTACCTATCTTTCCATCGGCCATGAAATGCCAGGAACATTATGGAATTGTTGGAGTGATTTACAGGAAACCTTAACGTATGAACAGTGCTACCTACTTTTGTTGCTAATATAATTTAAAACCAAAAGGAGTATTTAAGTATCGTGGCAGGTTGCGTTCTGTAGTTTCTGACTACCCCCATTGGAAAAAGTCGTGAGTTTAAGTAGGTTAAAAAGTTCCTGCTATGATTTTAGGCAAGAGGCTGTAATTTTTATAAAGGAAAAGAAAACTATTTTATTTGGGTCACACACTGGAAATACAAACAGTGAAAAAAGGAGCATTTAAAACTAATAAAATTGCATAAAATAACAACCAAAAAAAGTCATGATGGGCCCAAAAAGGCCCGGCGCTGGTATTTTGGTATAACAGAGGGGCAATTCTCGTAGTTTTAAGTATCTGTCAAAAATATCTCTAATTTCCCTACATTTTCAACAAGTTTATGACATTGATTGTGGCTGAGATGAGATTGCAACTAGATTTTGCACGTTTTTAATTACGGGAATTGATATTCTGAAATGGCAACTAACCATCATTTCCTAAAAACGTCAGTAAACAATCATCATCACAACTCTGCCCACTCTTTCGCAAAATACAAGCGTAACTATACCCTCATGACGATAAGACTACTCTCTTATAATGCAATTTAAAATTTTGTATGTGTCACATCTGCAGAGCTTTAAAACTTATTACGTTGGCAGAACGAGCTTGTCGCACAAAATTGATATTTGATCGTTCGATACGAGCGGGGCTTGCGCTAAGTTTTATTATAATTCCTATCTGCTTCAGTTGAAGATAGGGGTTGCAAGAAAAGGTAACTTTGATGCTGTTTTGGGAAATGGTCGTGACAGTTAGTCGGCGAATTTCATACAGAAAAAGTTAGGTCAATTATTTTCTTTGTTGAAAATTTGGTACAAAATGTATTACATGCAGGGTGGCAGCGACATCGACGCGAAAACTGAAACTATGAATTCAACACATGATTTTGGATCCCCTAGCGTTGAAACTTCTCAAAATTGGTCCAGCCATCTCGGAAATTTTCCGGAACAAACAGACAGAAAAACATTTTAAAAATAGGTACCGTGTGTATACTTTACTTTTACTAGGTATACTAAGTAAGTATATTTTACTAAGTATACTTTCATATGCATATAGTAAAAAGCTGTTATTTTGATATAACAAACAGACACATCAATTTTATTTATTTATATAGGACAGCAATGAATGAAGATTTCTAGACACTTTTATTCCATACAAACTGCGGTCTGCTAATATGTGTATTAAACGGACGATTAGACACTAAGCTGGATAGTCTTACAAAAAGCCGTACAAAAAGTGTAGTGTTTGTGTTCCACTTAAGAGAAAAGTACAAAGTAACAAGTCGTTAATGTTGTCTGGGAGACATATTACTGTTGCACTGTTGGATGGACGATAGAGCTGGAACGAAGCTTTTGCATTGTAGCAATTGTTGTACAGTATCAATTTAGAGATAAGTTGTACGACTTTTATAAATGTATTTAGTCATACTTTGGCGGTAATCGTAAATTTTACTGTCCCTATTATATTAATTATTGCAACACTACCTATGCCCCACAGGTTCACCCGTATAAGTCACAATCTTGTAGGAATATCGGGATAGAAAGTAACCTATGTCCTTATCCAGGTCATGGTCTACTCATTGCAAAATTTTATCAAAATCCGTTTAGCCGTTTTAGCGTGAAAACTTAAAAAACGAACATAAAATCTTTTGTCTGTATAATCTTAGGTTAGATAAACATCAACATAATTGGCAAAATTACATTTCAGTGCATAAATAATACGTAGTCCTACACAGAGTTATGTTCTATATCTATCCAATTGTTAGTACCCATAACAAGAAACCTTTCAAAGACATGACAACTAGACTATCAACAAAAACTAAAATCATAATTTCTCTAGTCGTAGCAAAAGTGCTACGGGCTACGCGGCTACGCGCTACGCTCGTAGCAAAGCAACGCGTAGTAATCCAACGAACCATTTGCGTTTCGACACTGCCGCGTAAATTATAAAACCACTTTTTTATTCTGTACGTTAACTCTCTAGTTTGTTTAGAGTAAAAAAAAGTATAAAAAAAGATGTATAAATGTGTGTTTTTTTTCGCCAACAGTTTAGCCAATATTTATTTTCGGTGTAGTTGCGCAAAGAGTGGATGTTTGCTAGATAAACTCAATTAATAACTCGGTGACTGATAGTTTTATTCATATTTATGAAACATGACGCGTGGTTAATGTATTGTGTGCTGTTATTTTAAAACTTATCCCTTTGTTTTATAGCATTTAGGGCTGATTTTTCAATCGACGGATAATTTTTATTGGAATGGAATAAATTAGAATAAAATTGACGTCTGACAGATTTCGTATGGAAGAACTGTCCAAAATTCAAAATTATTTCTCGAATAAAATTATCTGGCGTTGGAAAAATCAGCCCTTAGTCTTAGCCAGGCACATGTAACTGCTGAATAAATGTACAGACAGGGAAATTATTTTTTAAGCAAATTGATACTTAACGTCAATTTGCCGTGTTATAGCCACTTCATAAAACTGTCAAAAAATGACACTGTATGTGATTTGAATAGACCGACAATTTAAGTTGGTAGTCAATTTGATTAACAATTAATTTCCCTGACTTTGCAAAACCTAATTTACTCATTACCTATTTTACTAATCCAATCACCGTAAGTGTACATGTTTTCTTTGAAAATTTTACACATAGAAAGTGTATTCGCAAGTCAGACTTTCTTAACACTCCATAAATGTAGATTGTAACTTGCAAATTCGATTCAAAGGAGAGAAGAAACAATTTAAATAATATGAAGTTGTTTAGTATACAGGGGAATTTGCATCACAAATGTATCTTCGGATATTTTACGTTTATTTTACACTAGTACCCGCAGGATAAAAATACACTTTATATTGATATCTCTGCTTAACCCTTCGGGGAATACAGGCGTTATGATATTGATATCCCTTTTTTACTGTTATAATGTCTTTTTTGACAAGCCCAGCGGAGGACAGGGTGTTGTGGCGCAGCCTGGGAGAGGCCTATGTCCAGCAGTGGACTGCGATAGACTGAGTTGGTTGATCGTACCACATATACATCGGTCTTGATACTTTCTATTTGTTTTTTTATTAGTTGCCATGATGTATGTATCCGGTGAAATCTGTGCTAAATAAATGTTTTTTTACTTCTGTAATTTATTTTAAAAAAATTATTAAAAATATATAGAAAGAAGAAAGTCTTCTTTCTATATATTTTTTATAAATTTTTAACTGGATTATATTACACCTGTGGTGCACCTGAGTCTGTGCACACACTTGTACATTATAATAATATCTCCTGCGCCGAAGGTTAGTCTCCGCCATGGCCGAAATATGGTCCGGAGGAGTATTTCCATGTCGCATTTCCTCTCCAAATGCACGCCATTCAACTCGATTCTCGATAACTCTGCATGAATTCTAAGCAGAATTCCTTTAGCTACATAAAGTATTCTTTAAAATATCCATGTTGCACTTCAAATATCGTGACAAATTGCAAAGGCTAACTATACTGTAGTATTCTTAAAGAGCAGTTTAGTACCAAGTATGAAATAAACTCCGTCATATTTTATCACAAGTATTTTTTACGGCGAAACCAAAATTTCACTATTAAAAATACTTTTTTATGTAAACAGATACTGGTGTCTGGAAAGTTTTTATCACCACAAAACTATAGTATTACACTTCTGCCAACCGCGGAATCCAGGCCAAACACTCGTATTTTAAATGAAAACATCACGCGTTCTTGAGAGCTGTTTGTCTTTTTTATTCACGCCATTAATAATATAAAGTTTGTTATTTTAATGCACTATAGTGTAATACAAAAAACTATAAGTTGCGGATATCACAGTTTTGGGTTTAAGGGTGCTATTCTAGAGATGTCAGCATGAGTGACGGGGCCCCATAGGGCCGTAGCCTGCCAGGGTAGCGGGATTGTCCGAAAGGGTTACCGCTGCCCTGGAACATAAAGGGCTAAGGAAGGAACACGGGTGGGTTTTAGTCAGTAAGAGTCTGACACTCCCTCCTGCTCCACCCAGAGCGGGAGGAGTCATTTGATGATTTCCCATCCTCAAAAAAAAAAAAAAAAAAGGGTGCTATTCTGGGTAGCGGGATCGTCCGAAAGGGTTACCGCTGCCCTGGAACATAAAGGGCTAAGGAAGGAACACGGGTGGGTTTTAGTCAGTAAGAGTCTGACACTCTGACACTCCCTTCCGCTCCACCCAGAGCGGGAGGGGTCATTTGATGATTTCCCATTCTCAAAAAAAAAAGGGTGCTATTCTCTTCTTCGGGTCCGCACATTCGATTTGGCAGTATTTGTTGAAAACCAAAGCCGACCCGAAGCAATTATTACTCAAATTCGTTCTTCATTCGGCTCATGTCGTTCGGCATCTACCCTCGCTGAATCATGTTTCAGTTGACTTGGCAAAATTCGATCGAAGAAGGGACATCGACGCGCAAACTTTAACAATGGATTCATTACATCATTCTGAACCTGCTTAGCTGTTCCATACATTTTGACCGCGTAGGTCACAGGAATCATGTGCTAAAATTTATGGTTACAGTATGCGCGTCAGTGTCCCTGCTACCCTGTATTATATCTACACTAGCCGCGCCCCGCGATTTCACCCGCATAAGTTTCGATCCCGTGGGAATATCGGGATAAAAAGTATCCTACATGTCAATCCTAGTTATAAACCATCTGTGTGCCAAATTTCATCCAAATCCGTTCAGTAGTTTTTGCGTGAAAGAGTAACAAACATCCACCCATCCATCCATACAAACTTTCACGTTTACATATAATATTAGTAGGATTTATTTGAGTCGGTTCGCCGCCCAGTTGTGCCAAAATCTGCTGACCCGAACCAATGTGTAGCATCCCTAATATTTTGGTCGCAAGTAGTTTTTTGTTTTTTCATTTTAAATTCAGTGGTAGATAGCAAAGGTTAATTTGTCTTCCATTTTGGGCACATAGCGTGTGTGTAGGTAATAATACATGTACCATAACATGGTTTTATTTACAGTGTGTGCACGAAGCTTCGTGGAATATTTAAAGTTATTCAAAGCAATCGTAACATGCGTGCATGCAATGTTTTCATGCTTGTATTGTCGTCAATATGAATAAAACAGCAGTGTCTGTGGCTTTAACGTGACGTCAAGAATATAACGTATTAGGTACAGTCAGCCTCAAAAAGATGTATGTATACATCTACAAAAATAATTCATTTGATTGTCTACAATTTGTGTTCTCTGGTTCAATGTGTAGCTGCAATTAAATACCTAATGTGTAGTTTGTTTTGTGTGTAACATTGTAAAAATTAAATCCAGAACATAAGATTTTATTTCATCATTTGGATCAAGAAAGTAACTTTGTAATACCAGAAACTCAAATCATAAATTATAAACGTGAAGGTTTGTATGGACGGATGGATGGGTGGATGTTTGTTACTCTTTCACGCAAAAACTACTAAATAGATTTGGATGAAATTTGGCACACATATGGTTTATAATCAGGATTAACATATAGGATACTTTTTATCCCGATATTCCCACGGGATTGAAACTTATGCGGGTGAAACCGCGGGACGCAGCTAGTGGTTTATAGCCAGGATTAACATATAGAATACTTTTTATCCCAATATTCCTACGGGATCGAAACTTATGCGAGTGAAACCGTGGGGTACCGTTAGTGTATTGATATAATATTATGGCACAACGAGTGTATACGTTTAAATGAATTCTTGTAGTCAATGAAAAAAAATTTTTGAGGCTGACCCTAATGTACGGTATGAGTTAAAGTATATAGGATACTTATACCTAACACAGGGAGTGTATAGGAGCAGCCATTTTTAATATCAATCTTCAAATTAAACTTTTGTAGATTATAATTCTGTTTCCCAAAACAAATTAAGCCTACGTAGCAGTTCCCGCCAGTCTGTTCAGAAAATAAAATACACAGCTCAAATCAAAAGAATAGCAGAGCTCAGTTAATTCGGTTTGCGGAAAGCCTGCAGGCATCATATTAAAAAAATACAGAACATCATGAAAAAGATAATATTTTATTCACGACGTTTCTAGGACGTTTTTAATTTATGAAATTAAGATTTCCCGGGAGTCTGTGCTTCGAAGCGCGGATATATTTTGTTCGGTAGATATGCTTTAGTTTTCTGTTGTACATAATAACATCACGCTGGTTTTTCCCCGCAGGGTGTGGCAGAGGTGTACCTATAAGTATACCGTTTCACCAGTTATTTTTAAGTTCCATGTAATAGGACGGGAATCAATTGCCATCAACCGGACACAAAACCAGACTCCGAGCTGCTACTGAGAAATTCCTGACGGAAAACTCAGTAACACTATGCTCGACCAGGGAATCGAACCCAGGACCTCGTCCAGCAGTATCGCTTGCGACCAACATGACAGTTTTTTGTTGTACAGTCACGACCACCAATATGTCAACACTTGGCAACTTTCAATTGCGATTTTTTCATGAAATAACGAATGCTACGTCGAAATAAAACACATAACATAAAACTTTGGGCTCGAAAATGCTTCGTTCGTAACAACAGAAAATTTCATTAAAAAATAAAGGAGTAAATCGCTTTTGAATAAAGACGAGTGGATACATACTTTTGGTCGTGATTGTACTAGGGTGCCAGACATGCGAGATACAATATATGCAATGCGGGCTTGCAGTTTGCAGTTATAGTATATGAGTCACCTTGATATGTTTCAGCAAGTTCATTCAAATAGTGTATCTATGTACCAAATTCTTGTGAATGCTCTCATTTTTGACAATATACTCTTTACCTTATTTCTTACTTTTACTAATTACAAAACTAAAAAGTAATAATGATTTATTTGTCTTCATTTGTTTCACAATACTGCTGAAATCGCCAGAATGCTACTTTGTTGATACAACCCGAGGGCCACGAAACAAACGCCAATAGGGTTTTTCAAAAGTCAACGTCGAGTAGCAAAATACAAAATCAACTTTATTTACACCATGGTAAAGTGGCTATTTCTTCAAGTGGAGATAACCATTTTTGACGCATGCAACGTAAAAACGCCCTAAGCGATAGTTTCGTGGCCTTAATGTAATCACTGAGCTTTACATTGTGCGGGAGACAAAGACCTTACATAAGAAGGTTGCATTCTACAAAGCTCTTGTATGTACTTATAAAATCACTAAACGGACCACAATAGGATTGGCTTAAGACGATTTCTACGAAAATACTGTTCCATTAGAGAGGGCACTCACTGTATGCTAAATTATTACTTTCTAAGATTACCTAAAACTAGCTTTTGTCCGCGAATTCGCCCGCGTGGATGTCGTCTTTCGATCCAGGGCTAAAGTAGACCACTGGTGGTTTGTTTTGTCCAGCTCGTCCCGCCATCTTCTACGGGCTCTGCCGCGACGCCTTCTAGTTGTGTCAGGGCTCCACATGGTGGTTATTTAGGCCCACAGCTTATTGGGCTAAATAGTAGATCAATAAATACTCATTTATTGCTTACAAAAAGTAGACGAATGAAACAACTGCCTTCCGGTCAGAAATTAGATAAATCATTACTCCTTTAATTCTTTTCCTCAGTTATAATCTGAAACAGAAAATCGGCGAAAAACAGACAACCAAACCACAAAAAAAATATCATCTCAACTTTTTCAGACCCAGAACTAAAACTCAATAGTAAAGTTTAAACACAAAAGTCTCAGAAACAACGCAAACAGTTGTAATATAAACTTAGGATAACAAACTTAGGATTCGCTCTATTTCGCTCAACTAGGTAGTAACAACGGTGAATAACTTGTGAGCACTATATAGCACATTTTAATAATAAACAAATTTATTTATATTTATTTATTTATTCATCAACAAATTTACATTTGTGTCGAACAGTAGTTTTAACAACACAATCAATGTAGGAAACACAAAATTAAGTAATCATCGTAAAGCCAGAAAAGAGAGAAAAAAAAAACATTCCACATTTGGTCACAACATTATTAGTCTTAATATTAATTATAATAATTTAACTTAATATTAGTTCAAAATTTAATATAAATTCAATTCAAAGAAATGTATGTCAATAAAATTCTTATAGGTAAGATGCAATTTCATGATAAAATGTTAAACACTTAGGTATATCATTTAAAGTCATTAAAATATAATCACAGTCATATTAGTTCGAACTACTTTTATCTTTGAGAAACTCTTCTATGCTGTAATAACATTTCTTCAATTACAATGGCTTTAATTTTCTCTTGAATGCGAAATAAATAATACCTATATGGTTTAAACAACTTTTGTGGTAATATATATCACTTTGTTATCCAAATTCAAGCAAATATTACAGGCAGCGATGGTGGCTCAGTAGTAACGGTGACTTACAAGCTTTACTGCAAATCTTAAATTATAAGCTTTGGTGAGCAGTGGTGGCCCCGTGGTAGCGGCCGTGACTTACGAGTCTTAGGTTCGAACTCGGATAGGCGCTTTACTTTGTGTAAATTATTTCATCACCACTGCTCTCAAAACGGTGAAGACAAACATCGTGAGGAAACCGGCATGTACTAGAACCAAAAATTCGAAGACATGTTACATCTACCAAGCCACACTGGGCCCGCGTGGTAGATTACGGCCCACTCCCTCTCACCGAGAGGAGGCCTGTGTCCCAGCAGTGGGAACATTATAGACCGATTATGTATACAAATACGTTATGTATACAATATAATAAATAGATATGGTTAAAAGAACTTTTTTTGTAAAATGTATCACTTTACTACCCAAATTCAAGGAAATAAATTATTTGATTTGGGGTTAGAAATGAGATTAACTGTGCTAACGCCTTCATACTTTTCCAAAGTAAACAGCAAAAAGTAGACTACGAAGCACAAAAAACATGTAATTTGAACTTCATCCTTCATCCGACCAAGAAGTGGAACTCAATAGTAAAGTTTAAACACAAAACAACACGAACAGATGTAATATAAACTAACGATAACAAACTTAGTAATCGCTTTTATTTAGCTAAATTATGTAAATATCATGTGAACTGTAAACTCGTTGCCTCATTGGTGTGCACTCAGGCATAACACATATTTACTCATATGGTAGAAGGTGCTTGAAAATGGAAAATATTATGTAGGTTCTTCAACATTAAATTACAAAATCTTTGTGAAGCGTGGTTTACGTCCACTAAAACATAAGAATTGCTTTTAGTTCGCTAAGGTAGTAATCATGTTAAATTACATGTAAACTGTGAACTCGTTGCCTCATTGGTGTGCATTTAAGCATAGCTTAACTTTACCTCTTAAGGTAAAAGAAACGATGCTCGAATATGGAAAATATTGGTGTTTCTACGCCAAATTGGAACATCTGTGAAGTCGAAATTACGTTCACTAAAATACTAGGAATCGCTTCTATTTCGCAAAATTAGGTAACAAGGCTAAACAATATGTAAACTGTGAACTCGTTACCTCATTGGTGTGCACTCGAGCGTGATACATATTTACTCCTAAGGTAGAGAAGATGCTCGAAAATGGAAAATATATACAATATTATTATGTAGACACTTCTACATTGAATAAGAATATATTTCTGAAGCGTAATTTATTTGCTCTAAAATATTTCCTTTTGTATTTTATTATTAAACCCTAGCATTAGTACAACGGCGGTTTTGTTTAATTTATAAAGTAATTTATTTAGGTATGTTTGGCCACTATAGTTCTTTTTTGTGTAAATATTATTTTAAACTATACAAAATACGAACATATTTATATTGTGATACTTTTTCGTGTAAATAAATTATTATATCTCATAGATGTTGACTTATTAGGTACACGAAAAATTTCAATCAAAAATAGCAAACATGTTTGAATTTTACGCTCAAAAATGAACCGACTTCCCCTTATACGATATACTTATATGACGACACGGTTGGCGCAGTGGTTAAGCAATTGACTGCTGCGCTGCGTGTCGCGGGTTTGATTCCTGCACGGAACAAATATTTGTATGGCCTACAAGTAATTGTTCCGGGTCTGGCTGTTTGTGTATGTGAGTTTAAATGTTTGTAAACGCACCCACGATACAGGAGAAATTCCTAGTGTGGGGCAACGTTTTAAAAGTAATAAAATAATAATAAAAAATATTATAACCCAAACTAATATTATAAAGAGAAAAGATTTGATTTTTTGTGTGTATGTGTGTTCGAAAAATGTGTCTGCTGAACAAGTCAACAAGTCAAGTCAACGCAAGAAATGTTTTTGAAATGTCAAAATGAAAGCCATTGCTTACTGATAGTGTGTTACGCAACTACCCCGCAAGACCGCACACTCAGAATCCGACCATCGAGCCAGTCATTTCATTTTCAGTGAGGTTCTAACTGATTACACAAAATAAATAACAACACAGACTGTTTGCATTACGCCGGATTTGATAGCAAAACACGTATGCTCTCTCCCTAATGCTAAGTTAACACAGTAAGCAGGCATATCTCGTTATTACTATTATCTGCAGTGTTTATTTAACAAAATTACTTTAGAGGTCAAAACAAAGGCCAATTTTCGTAATTTAAAACGTTCAAAATCTAGTCGCAGTCTCATCTCGGCGACAAACAAATGTCAAAAACTTGTCAAAATGAAGGGAAATTAGAAGTATTTTTTGACAGATTGAGACCAAGATCAGACCGTGAACGCTCTTAAAATTACGAGAATTGTCCCTCAGGTCTCTTGTGGCAACATTTGTATTTCGAAGGTTTATCAAAGAGATAGTGCATGTTTGCTCAAATTAAGAACTTCTGTTATCAAGAACAGAAGTTCTTTCAAATATTCTTATAAATAAAAAATATTCTTATAAATATTCTTATAATTTCTCAGTAATAGCCTAGAGTCTGTATTAGTATCCGGTTACATGGGACTTACATACAACGGGTGAATTCAAATCTGCCTAGCCTTTTCCCAATGATGTTATGGTCGGCTTCCAGTCTAACCGGATGCAGCTGAATACCAGTATTTTACATGGAGCGACTGCCTATCTGACCTCCACAACCCAGTTACTGTGTAACACGATACCCCTTGGTAAGACTGGTTGTCAGTCTTTCGGGCTTCTGACGACCCGTAACGACTGTCAAAGATCCAAGAATGACAGCCGGGACTAACGGCTTAACATGCTTTCCGAGGCACAGAGGGGTCTCGATATGTAAAAATGGTCACCCATCCACGGACCGACCGTAGAAAGCTTAGCTTAACCTGATCTATCACGTGTGCGGCTATTATTACTTAGCCACGAGCCATAACGGGCGAAATGGGGTGTACTATATGAACACCACTATAAGCGTAATGTTATGTTATAAATCTAGATATCTGCGCGATCTTCACTTGCTTCACAAAGAAGATTATATTATTGTGCATTGTGTAAGTAAACGACTGAGTAAAAAAGGAAAGGTGGAAATCATCCAAGGAAGTCTAGTATATATAGCTCGCACCTTTACATTAATAAGTCACCATTTTTCTGAAGTATTTCAATTTGTAACGCGTACCCAGTTTTTGCAGTCGTACGCGCCCCTTTAGTACACTTCAGATCTACTAAAACCTAACGTTATCGTACATTTTAACTGCCAACACATTTTAATGCGTCCTCACCTACGTCCTCGAGTCTTTATAACTAAACTAAACTCACTCATAATACACGTGTCTGGCCTGACTTTGGAACTTTTTGACGATCTGACTACTTGAATGTCAAATTAAAGTTAATTCGAGGCGTTTATAGAGTTGTAGAACAATTTGTTGTTTCTTCTTAATTGGTAGATGAAGTTAGATGTGTGAAGACTTTAGGTGTCAGTTATGGTGGTGCGATTATTATTTCTTGTCAAATAGTATAAGCACCTCCTTTATTGAAGTCGGTTAATAAAAAAAGCCGGCCAAGTGCGAGTCGAACTCGCGCACGAAGGGTTCCGTACTATTATCTTTAAAAATCACGTCTGTTGTATGTATCCCTTAAATATTTATTTTATTTTAATTTTATTATTTAAATACAACTGAGTATTTTGTGAATATTTCAAGTGCCTACCTGTTGCCATTATTGATATTGAGAGAGCGGAGAGATTTTAGTATTTGTTATTATAGCGGCAACAGAAATACATAATTTGTGAAAATTTCAACTGTCTAGCTATCGCGGTTCTTGAGATACAGCTTGGTAACAGATAGACGGACAGACAGACGGACGGATAGACGGACGGAAAGACAGACGGACAGACAGTCTTAGTAATAGGGTCTCGTTTTTACCCTTTGGGTACGGAACCCTAAAAACATACAACATTAAAAATAAGGTAATTAAACTAAAGGCATGCCTTATTTTTATGTGGATATGGTGCGGTGGAGTCCGTTGGGTTGGGTTCGATTCCCAACAATAGTTTCTAGGTACCTATTGGTACTTTATTTATTTTCTGGAGTGGTATTGAACCCGCATGAATACTGTGGTGCACACAAAACGATCAGCTGTTGCGCTTAAAAAGCCTCCGATAAAAGCTTTCCTTTCTCCCTTGATGTGTTTCCCTTTTATTTATAAAAAAGCTACCAATCCGCAAAGAATAGCAATGAAATAATTTCCTTTGCGCACTGATCAAAGAAATAAATTCCCGCGCACTGGAACGTCACTAATATGACAATAAAATAGTGTTGTACAGTCTTCATTCACGCTCGTCTTCGGATATGTTAATCCCGGAGATATAGTAGAGTTATAAAATTGGTTTCAGCAGTTTTTTGGCATCGGTTTTTAAATATGTAATGTTATTACTAAAAGTAATTTATTGCCTTGTTGTTCTAGTGATCCCAAGCGCTACTACTGGGAATGATATCCTGGGTTCGATTTTCGGATGGGGCAGTGTTGTTGGGTTTTTAAATCTGGTTTCTCTCAGTAGCAGCGTGGAGTCAGGATTTGTGCCCGGTTGATGGAAATAGGCTCACCCTTTTTATATAAGACTGAAAACTTAAACGTGATTGGCGAAATCATTATCATCTCCCAGCCCTTATTCCATGTTACTAGTGGTCGGCGCAACACGTTTTCTTCTCCCATTCTCCCCTGTCGACCGTCACGCTATCACTCACTCCCTTCTCTTTCATATCATCCCTCACACAATCCATCCATCTTTTCTTCGGCCTTCCTCTCCCTCTCCATCCATCAACATGTATATTCATCACTCTTTTAGTCACATGCGTTTCGTCCCTTCTCATCACATGCCCATACCAAGCCAAACGGCTTCCTTTCAACTTTTCTATCACTGGCGCCACTTTCAAACTTCCTCTTATATACTCATTTCTTACTTTATCCATTCTCGTCACTCCACACATCCATTTCAACATTCTCATCTCCGCTGCATGCAATCTTTTTTCATGCGTCTTCTTCACAACCCAGCATTCAGACCCATAAAATACGACAGGCCTTACCACGGACATAATTGGCGAAATATGGATGTAATATAGGTTCACCTCGCCTAACCCTTCGGGGGATACAGGCGTGAATATATGTAAAAAGAAATTATTTATTTGCTTTAATAATAATAATAATCATTTATTCATCCAGATCATACAATCCAATTTGTTAGTATTAACATGCACATCTTAAACACTAGTGTTAGTACTTGAGCAAATTTGGCACATTATGGAAATACCTACTAATAATGTCAAAACAACCAATAATAATGTCAAAATCATCAATAAAAATGTCAAAAGCACCATTGATAATGTCAAAACTACCATTAAACAACTAATTAAGTCTCCAGAATATTAGAGTTTTCTGCTTTTCAATCGACAGATAATTTATATTTGTCGAATAAAATTGACGTCTGACAGATTTTGTATGGAAGAACTGTCAAAAATATTCATCGGATAAAATTATCTGGCGTTGGAAAAATCAGCCCTAACACTCAATGTAGACTAGAGGTGGAAGGAGAGTTGGGAGGCCTTTGCCCAGCTGTGGGACAGTAATGGCTAATAAAAAAAATACAAAAATACCAGTACAATTATCTCGTTATCATTCTAATCTTGAAAGAGTTAAAATAAAAGGAGACTACATATTTTTATAGCCAGTTTAATATTGCTAACACGGAGCAGTTGCAAACTATTCTGTTCAGCAAAGTAGGTAAACACAAGAACGTCAAGTTGTCGTGGGTGAAAATTTTAATAAAATTATTCGCAGAACATTTTTGTACCGACATTGTAAACCGTTTACCCTTTAAACGATCGTTGTTATGAAGTAATTTGTTGTCTGTAAGGTTTTATCGATTAATCCGTCTTTGTTCTTTTGTCCCCTATTTATTTAAACCTGAGGGGCAATTCTCGTAATTTTAAGACCGTTCACAGTCTGAAGGCCAATTCTCGTAATTCAAAACGATCAAAATCTAGTCGCAGTCTCATCTCGGCGACGAACAAATGTCAAAAACTTGTCAAAATGTAAGGAAATTAGACGTATTTTTGACAGATTGAGGCTGAGATCAGATTGTGAACATTCTTAAAATTACGAGAATTGCCCCTCTGATCTCAGTCTGAATCTGTCAAAACTACCTGTAATTCCCCTACATTTTCGACAAGTTTTTGACATTGATTGTCGCTGAGATGAGATTGCGACTTGACTTTGATCGTTTTTAATTGGCCTTCTGATACCTTGTCCTTGTCATTTGAATGTCTATGGATGGATAGGCCACTATAATACTTACTAAAGCTACGGTTTTATATAAGAGCAGTGGCCGCCACATAACCACCGCAGTGATGACTGTCATAGAAAATTATGGCAGCGGGGATTGAATCTACGATGTCAAAAAACAATCTCTAGGAAAACACAAACATGCTTTCATAAATAACGTTTCAGTGACGTCATTCGCTGTGGCTAAGTAATAAGCCGCACGGGTCGATCGATCAGGTTAAGCTGCGCTTGCCGCGGTTGGTCCGTGGATGGGTGACCATCTATACATACCAAGACCCCTCCGTGCCTCGGAGAGAACGTTAAGCCGTTGGTCCCGGCTGTCATTCGTAGATCTTTTACAGTCGTTACGGGTAGTCAGAAGCCCGAAAGTTTGACAACCAATCTAACCAAAGGGTATCGTATTACCCAGTAACTGGGTTGTGGAGGTCAGATAGGCAGTCGATCCATGTAAAATACTGGTATTCAACTGCATCCGGTTAGACAGGAAGCTGACCCCAACATAGTTGGGAAAAGGCTAGGCAGATGATGATGATGACCGGCTTTTGAATTGACGATGGCAAAAAACAATCTCCAGGAAAACACACCAACTTACTACCATAAATAACGTTTGAGTGACGTCATTCGCCGGTAAATTGTAGACGCTAAGTTACACATCTGATTTTGTGAGAGCTCTCTTGTATTTATTTTTTATAAATAAAAGGCTCGTTGTTCGTTGATGGTCGTTGTCAATGTTATCATCAAATCGTCCCAACCGTCGTTACGTAGTTCTTTTAGTAGACAGTTGCTGGACGTCTTTCATTCAGTGGGATCCGCTTGCAGTTCGTAACTTAGATTAATGAAGATGATCATTGCTAAAATATCTTCCAATGTGAAGACAATAATACCACAATACACGAAAACACTGGCAATACTAATACTACTATTTTGAAACTTTAAAATAAGTCCTAACATAGAAATTAAATTGTGAAGACCGACCACCTTGTGAAGGCCGCGAGATCTCGCTGGATGCGGGAAGCACAGAACCGGTCGAAGTGGAGGTGCTTGGGGGAGGCCTATGTCCAGCAATGGGCGTCTTTCGGTTGAAATGATGATGATGATGATTTTAAAAACAAATCAAACAATCTAAATAGAAGTGTTGGGCTGACTAAGGGGCCGTCTCCATGAGCGAGAGAATCGCGACGATATTATCATCGTGTGGCGATATATATCATCGCGGCGAGAATTAAGGTGTGTACGGACTACGTGTTCCTGTGTTACGCGTAGTCGGAATACGCTGTCCACGCATACATTGGATACACGTACAGCTCCTGTACGGACCGCCGCGAACCTGAACGCGAGGTCAATCGATCCATAGTGCTACGCGAATCCCGCCAGTCATCCGCCATGACTCCGAGAAATATAGCGGTTGCGTGCACCACCACTGAAACCCTCCATATTGCCGTCCAAATATAGCGTACCCGGGCGTGCGCGTCCCCTTTGACGCGAGACCAAAAACCGACTGACGGTGGCTCGCGGCGCTCGCGCGGCACGCGTTCCCTAAGAGTGTACGCGTAGCTGCAAGTATGGACATGGCGTTTCACGACACGCGTAACCGACTACGCGTAACCTATGTACGCGCTGTCCGTGCACACCTTTAAGGCCTACGCAGACCGGGATGGCATGGCAAGGGATTTTGCCGTCAGTCAGCGCACATTAGCCGCTTAGATACTGTGGCATTCCAGCGCCTTGCCACGGCATACCACGGCGTGTCGCGGCACGACAAAGCACGCCTCGGCTGCTCCTGCTGCCCGATACACTTTTAGTCTTCAGTTGCGTTTGATCGAGTGTTGATGTCACTCCGCGGTATGTCAAAACGAGCTCCGGAGTCCTCGGCATGCCGTTGCTTACCACAGTACGCCACGGCATCCCGCCACGGGAGTCCGTGGCACGTCTTTCAACGCCGTGCAATGAAATCCCTTTCGATGCCACGGCATCATTTTAAAGCATAGCAATTTATGTCGTATTTCTATATCGATACGTTTGAATGTGCATTAGTAAAAATTTAAATCCCTTGCCATGCCGTCCGCGTAGGCCTCCCCCGTGTAGATGGTGCCTAAGGGTTTTTCCAATAAGCGACTAGTTATAGTAACTAAACTATTGGATATATTTGATTGAATTTTCGCATGTAGACTCGGAACATATTTTTTTTTTGTTAGCCCATAAGCTGTTCCAACCTTTGCCAGCAGCATAGGTTTCCCCTTTTCCTTCCAAACCTCCTTGAATTTTCCTCGTCATTTACTGGAAGCCTGAGGACATCGCCAACGAGGTAGACCACGGCAAAGGTGGTGTGATGATCAATATGGCCAGAGATCGTACAAGATCATTCGTTAAACGCAGTTTAATTTATTAGCGTCTCCTTCTTGTGTAACATGTCAGTTTGTGCACAAATGTAGACAAGTCCATAATCTAAACAAATCTACAATATCCCACGACCGATTTACGCCAAAATCGTAAATAAAAAGGCGTATTCTGAAACCTCAATACCTCCATGTCTATTGAGAGTTATCTCGTACGATTGTGACATATCCTTAGAGAGGCGGTGTGATTTAAAATACAAGCGACAGATCCCGAGGGTAGCTCTCGACACCTCGTGCCAAGGATTGTGAGGAGAAAAAGTCTATTTGTGGTGGCGTGTGTGATTTCCAATCGAGTTGTGAGTTGTATTGTTTTGTATTAATGGGGGAAGGGTTCTATGTTAGTGGTGCTATAATTACCTATAGACAACAATCAAGGTTTTTTTTGTACGGCAAGATTTTCGCCTATGTCAATCGCTCGGATAGGCTCAGCGTCAGCAGGGTATTTGCGTAACACACTAACAGTAGGACTGTCTATTATTTTGACAGTTCAACGTCATTCATTGCATTATTTACGTTGTTGAGCAGACACATTTTTGGAACATATGAAGCAATGGATTACCAATATCCTTCAAAATGATTCAGGTTGTAACTGATACTGTGTTACGTAATTAGAGTGCAGGTATTAAAAAATATTACCAGGCAGGACAATAGAATTGTTGGTAGTGGGCTGAAATGTATACCAGAACCTTACTTTTACTTTAGCTTTTTTTTTGATTAATATAAAAATAGGTGCACGTTTATCATTATAAAAAAAACTTCCTAATGATGAAGCGTTAATTAAAAATGTAAAACACCCACAATCAGTAATTGAGGGTGTTTTAAATTTTTAATTAACGCTTCCTTGGCAACAGAACTCATGGTTAGCAATTTCGCATACAGGATGTGGAAACAAAAAACAATACATGTAACTCAAAACCTCCACAGAATAGGATTACGGGATTAATATACGGACGCATTGGTCTTTTTAATGAGGCCGTAAAGCATCGTTAGTAATTCTCGCTATGCGGTGGTATCGATACCTCGCCTAGAGGGCAAAGCTCCTCATTATTAATTTTTTCGACGAAGCAGCGGGAAGCGACCGGTACAGCGACTCAAGCGCTTAATTGTAGGATACTTCACTGTGTCTCTTGATTTTTATAATGATCCATTTTTTGATAGTGATATTTAAATAAGGATCTAAGAGGGGTTTTTTAATTTCATGAACTTGAATGTTTTTTTAATTGTAATGATTATCTAATTTTCTGTAATTTAATCGTTAATTTATCTTTTCAGGTAAGTTTCGTTCGTCTTAATTACTGTCGCCTGGATTTTGTATGTAAGTAGATATGTAGTATTATTACTTTGTTGGTAGTCACACTGTTTACTTTGTGGTGCCAATTGAAAACATGCAATACTAATTTTATTTCAGGTGCATTAGGTTAACCGTTTTTTATCAGCTGTCTTAGAACGTACATATTGCAGATTACGTAAAAGTTAACTTTAAAATGCGTAATAAAATTAATATATAAAATGCCTTATCTTATTGAATTATCTTATTTATGGCTTCTTACAGACATTATAATACCGTACGTGTATCAATCAATGTATTAAGTATGTGTTGCTGCAATCACTAGTTCCATCTGTAAAAAAACGGTTTACCAAATGGACAGGGTTTATGGAGGAGGAAAACATTCGATAAACAACATAAAGCAAATAGAAACAAAAAATAAGTTTTCTAACATCGAACACAAAAACAGCCATAAACAGTTAATCGAACTATTTTTCATTAACCCGCTCACCCGGACTTGGCGTGTAATTTCAATATTCTAGAATCTAGATTCTAGAAAGTGAAAATCGGCAACAACAGACGTGATGTTTACTAGGTTTGCACCGTAGAACAATTATGTAGTCCATACGGCCACATAGCGAGCGTGAGGCCAATTTGGAAGCCAGCCAATGAGAGCACGTTCCCGATAACTGAATATGCAAGTGGACACAACTGACATTAAGACTGTCAGTAATGTCATGTTCTCGGTAACTGAATCACGTTTAGGGAGGATTATGAACGCGATTTTTCGTGGATGCAACGAGAATTTTAGAAAAGGATGGTATTGTTGCCACCAGACAAAGAGACATTCAGACCGCCCTTTGTGTCACCCTTTGTAAAATGTCTGCATTTGTATCTGTAATTTTATGGTGTACAGACGCCAGCACTTCAAGCTACTACAATCTGTCAAATTTATTTAATAGATTTTCAACTTTATCGCTAGAGTATTAAGGTTCAAAGTTGACTGGGGAAATTTGACAGTTTCGGGTAGGTTGACCTGCTGGCGTCTGTACCTAATAAAGAACGTCATTCCGACAGCGAAAACGATGATGGAAAAATTGTGTTGGAATACTGTATCAGTACTGTTAAGTGTACTGTATCAGTGTGTAAGCCTTGTCTAGGCCCTCAGGCCAGCACCATACTTTCGTAACACACTAGTAATCACAATCTGAATCGTTTTGAAGGATATTCCTAATTCATTGCTTTACATGTTCGAAGAATTTGTCTGCTCAACAACGTAAATAACGCAATGAAATGTTGTTGAACTGTCAAAATGAAAGCCATTCCTACTGTTGAAGTGTTACGCAATAGGCTAGTTTCCTAAAAAATTCTAATTAGTCCGTCAGTTATCAAAAAATATTGGACCCGTATTTTTTGTTTTGATAATTATATAAAAAATGATGAAGAAATCGCCCGTCAAAGTTCCGCGTGACGTCACGCCTTGCTACACTTTTTAGCATGGCGTGACGTCACGACCCCTACTCCCAAATTTTGACGCACTTTATCTTTGTCATTTTATGTTCGATTGACAAAAGAAAAAAATACATGTCCATTATTTTTCGATAATCTAACTGATGGACTAAATATAATAATTATTTTTTTACCCAGGAAACTACCCTATTAGGATGCTGCTCGGAGGGCCAATTAGCCCGCTGGTAGGTAAAAAATATGACATTAAAAAAATACTCCATCTAGCAATTAACTTTGCCTCCCTCAACACACAACTTTACAGAAGAAACTTGCTCTCTAAATAACTAAAATGGCTATGTATGAGCATACATAACCATTTTAGTTAAGAAAGTATAAAATTAAAGCTACTCCCACGATTTCTTTGTATTCTTTGGTAGGTCAAACTTAATTTCAGAATTATAAGTTTTACGAGTATTAAATAAATATTGCGAGTTAGGTACCTACTACGGTATCGTTCATAGCCTAAACAAAGTTACTAAGAGTTGAATTTCTACCATTCTTCAGTTCTGAAATATTCGTAAGTTATCCGGTATAAAACAAATTCCAATCTCATAAAGTTCCAACCAGAAGTTCCTCAGCGCTTCTCCTCCACATTTATTATGTACACGGCCAAAACGTGGAACTCTCTGCCGGCGTGTGTGTTCCCATCTGCTAATAACCCATCTATCTGCCTTTAAAGCAAGAGTGAACAGGGATATCTTCTGCTTTATGTGGGGGGCCGAAGTCCAGAGCAGGTCTATTTTACAATTTAAAAAAATCATGTCTGTACTATTGACCGTTGAGGAGCCCCCTCCACTGCCAGCCAATCCTGGGTACAGCAGCCAGGTCATGTATCATAAAAATGCATTGTCTTTAAAACAGAACCATCATGTAAAATTTCAACTCCGTAGGATAACAGGAAGTGGCTTTAATTCAGCTTGCAAAATTTGTCCCATACATACTAACACTTGTAAAAACTCCCAAAGAACAAGAACAGGTAAAATGTAATCCTATCTATTCTACACCTCGTTGTGTTGTTTCCACATTTGTGCAACAATTTGGATACAATAAAGTTAAGCACTGTCCAAACTTATGCACTTAGGCGTAACTGCCGCGCAATGGGCGGGAGGCAGCCTCCTTCGAACATGTTAGTACAAATGTCACCTGAGCACGATTACAATTAACTCCTGTGTTTCTCTCGGCGCCTGAGAGTATGTACAATACAAGTAGAGCATATACAAATACCATACTAATTCTTTGCCAAGTTTTCTTAGACAACATTTTATTGTACGATGCAAAGAAATGGGATCAGATTGATATGAATTTATTAATCACATCACACCTCACGTATCAGGCTCTTATCAGTCTATCCTTTTTTCTACCTTTACTTGCCGTGTTATAGCCATTTCATTCAACTAATAAAAAATTACAGTTGTGATGAGAATATATGTACGAGTATGTATAGATAAATTGTAGTAGTGTAAGGACAATTTAAGTTAGTACTCAATAAATATGCTTTAAAATTAATTTAACTAATTTAACAAAGTTTTAACTTGTTTCATTTACTTGGCAACTACAGCTGCCTTTATCGATAGCTGAAAACTATCTAACCATGTTACCTAAACCTAGATATTTCGACCAACTTAGAACTAAATTGACTTACATATTGCGCGCTGCTCACTTTAGCAGGTCACGCTTCCGTGAACGTGCTGTAGCTTGTCTAATTCCTACTCTAAGGTCGTAACTATTGTCTCTTGATTTCTGAACTGGAGCAAACTCCGGGCAGTAGTTATTAGCCGGGTACATACATTTAGTAGATGTCGCCGAGGAGGCTCCAATTTATAGATGCTTGCCGAACTTAAGATTGTTGTCTGAATTTGAGTAAGTGATAGTTTGATTTGTATGCCGTTTGGCCCCGTTTTGGTTTCGGGGTTTATCTAAAATCTGTGACAGTTTACCGTGATTTCGTAATTTATTGAGGATTTAGGCTATATATAGTAGGTAACATGAATAGTTGTGACTTCTCGTGCAGTATTTTCTCAATTCTACCCAGTCTGTCTGCTTCTTTTTTTTGACGTAATGTAATACCTATCTTAAAAAACCTTTAATTGTATCATTCTATTCTACTAACACATGTAAGTATAGTTAGCCCTCTTCGCCGTATTTAGTGACAGTGTACCAGACTAGTTTTTCTTCCTTTCGTGAGCACAAATACCTATGCCAGGAATATGAATATATTTAAGTACATACAAGAAGTACCTATACCAGAAATATGAATATGTTAAAGTAGGTATATAAAAGGTGACAATATAACGTACCTACAATAAAGGCAAACTATTTGCGTTAGTAAAATGGAAAACAAACCAATAAAAGGCACAAAAACCCATTCCACATAAAACGTTCTATTTGCTAATATTTGACACAGTGTAGGTATTTCAGCCTGAAAATATTCCAACTGCGGATTTGTTAGGCTGGGACTCAGCTCTGGGGGTTGGCTTAACGCGACAGTCAATCTTTTGAATTTATTTTATTTACTCGCCTGTCCGCCAAACGGTGGGCATTTTGCATTTTTATCTAGGTCCCTGTTGGAAATCACATTCTTTGTTGGAGTTTTGTTACAATAGTTTCGATATTTTTATATGCATAACTGGAGTTTTTGTTGAGCTAAGCTTAGGTAGCATTGTAACAATGATTTTCTGTTCTATGTGCTAATCTTTGTTTCTTGAAGTATGCATGAGATAATAAAATATTATTTTAGGGCAAAAAGCATACGTACGTTTTATAAATAAGTAGTAGTATAATTGTAGTTTTTAAGCCGTACTAATAATTTTATATGGAACTATGTTCAAAAATAAATTATTATTATCTCCTTTATTTCAATGTAATCATATAAATTATATTTTTAAATATTAGAATACAAAAACATTTAAAAATATAAAAAATTGTAGCCCACCGGTATCGGGAACAGGGTCCAAGTTACCGGTGGTCAGGGCTCCAGAGAGAGGAACCTCCTGATAATGCGAGCCGTGTCCAGAAGTACCGCTTTCTGAATCAAGCCCTTGATCCAGCTTCCCAACTAGAGCCTAGTCCTGTCAGTGATGATGGATCGATCCCAGAACAATGTGATATTTCCATTTTCGAGAACTGGGTCGGGCACATACCTGTAGTACGGCACCTCCGATTCCACAAGGTATTTCAGAGCAAGTTACTGATGGATTATCCTAGCGACAAGGTTGTGTCTATGCAAGTACCTACTCCCCGTTAGCTAGACGAAACACCCGGAGATAGTATGCCTGATCGATTCCCCCGGCCCGACCGGTGGCATGCCCGACAGATGTCAACCGTGCCGTCTTTCACAATAAATCTCCGGTAATTGTTCGTCAACATAACTTCGTCCATAATTGCACAGACAAAACCTTCGGTTTCGCCAAAGAGGTCACCGAAACGCAGTGAGGCTACGGACGCTAGTAGATCTACATCAGGCCCATGTAGGGCCCGGAAGAATTACTATTATTCATTTATTATTATTATAAAGCATGGTCAGCCTATAATGTTCCCACTGCTGGGACACAAGGCTCCTCTCTGCGAGCGGGGGTGGGCGATAATCCACTTCGCGGGCTTATTGCGGGTTGGCGGATGTCATAATGTCTTCGTTTTTGGTTGTAGGACATGTCGGTTTCCTCACGAACTTTTGAGAGCATAGATTTTCTGTTTAATCGTTTATTTTCCGAAGTATGCATAATATGATAAAACATTATTTTAGGGTAAAACTTAACGTAAGTACGTTTTAAATAATTAATGAAAATTAAATTGGCAAACCGTAAAATGCAGCAGAATAATGGCGGTTTCGACGTGCAGTAAAGACTTCTTCACAAGAGTTACTGCATGCAAGTACTTAATTTCTTTATCATTTAATTTAAATAAATAAATAAATAAATTAAGCGGGAATCTAATTTCACAGCCAGAAACTTCATACTACACTTTGCCCTGATAATTCATAATTATATCCTGTCCACCACAGCTGTTAAAAAGGAGAGGCTGCTCTCCCATAAACATTTATTAATGGAAAAATGGAATAACTGACTATTTATTATACTATTCGCTTAGGAAGTATTCTGCCTGTAAGTATTATCACTTCAATGGTCACTGCTCCTTGTTCCACTGAATTTTGTTAATCTGTGGCATACCCTACAAATCCATATGGTGCTAGCCTTATATGGGGCGATGCGCGGTCGCGCGTCGTGGCGTGGCGAGCTTCCAGCGCCCACGACTTACGACACACATTACTGTCGAAGACACACTTGCTGTGATCATTTGAGGCCTCTTGGCTCGCTGTGTGTTGCTTAGAATGTTTGTAAAAATCTGAAAATGTTCCTGATGGGCGAGAATATTGTTTTTGGCTTGCGTTGGGGTCGTTTATGGGTATGCTCATTTTAATAGGCTGTGTGTTGCTTGAATTGGTTTAGAAAACTTTTTTTTTGAAATTTGGCTGGAGGTGGTCACTTTTGAGCGCAAAATATTGTACTGCATATTCTTTAAACCACTGAAATTTTTGAACGGTTGAGATTTAGTTTTGTGACTTATAAGTTTTATTTCCATTGAAGTTAAAAATCAAATCGGTGACACTCTATCACTTGATCAAAATTTGTCATAAATATAAAAACGCAGCTAAATTACAATAACTTTTTTGACGGATACTTCATTAAAATATTCATAGTTTTTAACACGTCCGACCACAAACTACATGTATCGGGTCTAGTTTAATATTTGACGAGAAATGAGGTTTTTAACCGATTTCTAAAAAAGGAGGAGGTTCTCAATTCGGATGTATGATTTTTTTTTTAAGTTTGTTCGCGCGTAACTCCATCGCTTGCCAACCGATTAGAATTTTTTCTTTTGTTGGAAAGGGTATACTTTCCAAATGGTCCCATAAAAATTTCATCAAAAACGGTTCAGTAGTTTGGTTTATAAACCAAAATTACTGATAAAAATTACAACTTAAAAATGAAAAATAAAAACGCTTTTGAAAAAAAAAAACAACCGACTTCCAAAAACGACACTACAAAGTTAAAAATAACTTTAATTTCGGAAGTCGGTGGCAAACAACGAAAATGCGAACCCAACGACACCGACTTCCGAAATTAAAGTTATTTTTAACTTTGTAGTGTCGTTTTTGGAAGTCGGTTGTTTTTTTTTTCAAAAAAGTTTTTTACCTAACCGTATATTCCAAAGTCCAAACGAAACATTATTCACAAAGTCTAGAACTAACAGGAAACTTTCAAAGCACTAATTTAGGAAATTCAATGAAGAGTTTGGTATCCTTTCCGCTTCAGAATATTTATGTGAATAAAATTCAGCGGGAGTGGGGGCTGTTTTAGTAAATTTTTCTAAAACGACGTGTTGACTGTTATCGCAGTCCCTGGATCTCCATTTAGGAATATAATGCTTTAGAATGAGTCTGGTAATGACCTGTACAGGTAAAAATAATATGTTCGAAGATAAAGGAATTATGGTATTTTTTAAGGTGGTACTTAAACTAATGTTAAATCGCAGGTGGTTTTTGATGTGTATGTCTCGATAGGTAAAATGCTCTGGACAACCGGCACCCTAAGCACGACACACACTTTCAAACACCATCTGAATCATGTTGAAGGATATTGCTAATCCATTGCTTTATATGCTCGAAAAATTTGTCAGCTCAACTACGAAAGTAACGCAATCAATGTTGTTGAACTGTCAACATGAAAGCTACTGCTACTGAACTGGATTAAAGCACTGGAGCTGAGTTCGAGCATCACCAGTGGGTATAGCTATGATTGCTTTTGAACTTAGATGAAGAAATTGAGGAAAATAAGGCAAAAAGGAATCCTTACCTTTTACAATGAAATGGCCTCAAAATTGTAACAAGATATTATTATTATAACTAAATTGAAGAAGATTAAATGGTTTCTTCAGAGAGCACAACCTGATTGAAAGAACTTTCGTGAATGAATACCAAAAATAGAAATTGGGAAATCGTTTTAATATTCTCAGAATTTAGCAGTTTCTTTAAACATAGATGTCAGCAGTCATAATTTAAATTCTAAATTGGCGCGTCTCAATATCGCGCAAAAATGTAATTCATGAGCCTATCTGAGTATTACATTTTTGTGCGATATTGCGAAGTGTCACGTCATGTAACGTGTACGTAAATAACGTTATTTTCAGAAGAAGTTCAACATGTGGCGGTTTTGATCATAAGGGAAGATCCTGATACATAATCAGCCTATTAAACGTTCCCACTGCTAGGAACACAGACCTTCTCTTTGTGAGAGAGAATGGATCATAATCCAACACGCGGTTTGGTAGATGTCATATGTCTTCGATTTTTTTCGGTTCTAAGACGGTTTCCTCACAATGTTCCGTTCACCGTTTTGAGAGCAGTGGCGATGAAATAATTTACAGCAGCGCCTGTTTGGATTCGAGCCTACGATCTACAACTCGTAAGTCGCGGCCGTTACCACTGGGCCTGGCTGCTCCTCGGGCCTCCATAGGATCCTTATAACAATGGTGCAATTTTGATGAGGAGAGGCACTGTCATTTTGCCTGCTCTGATTAATTATTTGATATAATTATACTTTTCAAATACAATGCCCAAGTACCCTTTTACATTTATTGTACTTAATAGTGTTCTAAATTCGGTATAATTATGTAGATAGTTTGCTTACTACTTACTACAAACTATAGAAGACTGGAAGGCGACCCCAAAATAGTTGTGAAAAGACAAGGCAAAGGATGGTGAGATTTTTTTTGTATCATTTTTAAAAAAGAATACAGGATTATTCATATTAAATAACAACCAAAAACCACTAAGGTTTAAACTTGTGCTATCATGAGTCTATCTCAATATCGAACTATTATTACAATGAAGCATTTTATATGTACCTATGCGTTATTATCCATACAATTAATAACATCTTGAGATCTTTAAATACACGTAGTTACAATCATTCCTACATAATACTTAAGTAATATTGCTTAAGTTTACATTTGATGTTTTTATGTGTAATACATTTATTTATTTCTGAGGGTAGACTATTAATAAGTCTCTCTTAAGATGAGTTTGCTTATTGCACTCAATCACCATAGTCCGTCGTTAACCGTCTGCTAGCACTGTGCCTCCAAATAAGGATAATGAACGGCCAAAACGAAGGAAATTGTACTCATACAAAACATTGTCAATTTTAATGAGATTGTGGTTATCATAACATCGCGGCTGTATGCCCCAAAGGGTAGTGCAGAGGTATAATAGTGTGTATAATTATAACCAATAAATCCATACTAGTCTTAACTAATAATTATGACACGGTAATAATGACGACACGATTGGCGCAGTGGCTGAGCGATCGACTGCTGCGCTGCGTGTCGCGGGTTCAATTCCCGCACGAAACAAATATTTGTATTGCCTACAAGTAGTGGTTCCGGGTCTGGCTGTTTGTGTATGTGGGTTTAAATGTTTGTGAACGCACCCACGATACAGGAGTAATTCCTAGTATGGAGCAATGTTTTTAACAAAAAATAATTATAAATGCGAAAATAAGTTTGTTTGTTAAAGTAACAAACTGTCTGTGTTACCTTTTCACACCTAAACCGCTGAACGGATTTCGATAAAATTTGGCAATGAGATATATGGCATCCTGGGGAAGGAAGGCTTTGTGTCCCGGTAGCATGTTTCCAGGGGATAATTGCCGACATCCATGCGGATGAAGCCGCTGGCCGAAGCTAGTAGTTCAAAAAAATATCATAACATTTTGAACATAAGTTTATCAAAAGACAAAACCCGCGCTGTTATTTACAGGAAAACCGACCATAAAAATAAACCAACAATTTTCCGAGCCATATATCAGCTATCGAAGTCTTATTTACGTCCAAAAGCAGTTGAAAGCAAACCACGAGGCGGCCGATAGTACATAAAACTTGTTAGCGTCTTCTTGGCAAGCAGCACCATCTGTTCGGGCAATTTGGCAAACTTTAAAACCAATACACCGTATTTCCTGTGGAATGGGACCTGTTGGCGATATTAGATGTGGAGACAATTGCCAGATTCAACAAATAAGAAATGGCTTTTGTTTACTATCGACAAGCTCGCTTCTGACCATTTTCTCACCTTGTTTTTTTGTTTTCGGGGGGAAACCTTCAAAAGGCACCCGACCTCCGGGGAGTGAGGTTGGGGAATGTGGGATTTTTACCTCATTAAAACCACCGCGGTGATCACCATCCGGTTCCTCTTAAAATAACAATTTCGGAACCCCCCCTGCGCAACGCCTGTAAGGAACATCCCTGGGAAGACTGTAAAGGGGCCGCCACTAAGCCTCGCTATGCACGGCAGCACGTGATCACTGTGCCACCGTTTTGTTTAACTCTAAATAACATCTATTGGAAATATCAAGAATAGATATACCTACGTTAGATAGAACTCTAGGCCTACATTTCAATAATAAAGTACCTATTTGTATATTATGCTCTTCTGTTAGTATTTTCTTGTTCAAAATCAAAAATCTAAATATTTTACTTCACAAAAATCTACATGGACACTTATTTACAAAGTTTACAAAGTTTCTTGAGTGATATTTATTTATATATTTTTCCTTACATTGGAACGCCTTAGCAATTACACCAATGGAGCAAAACATTTATTTCGTGTGCTGAAATTGTATTGTATTTTTTATGAAACGCCAGACGCTAGGTGCTTCAATTGGTCGTTTCCTAGGGAAAAGAGCCGGCAAGAAACTCCACGGTTACTCTTTTAAAAATAATTGGCTTACAATGTTTTCGAATTACAGTGTTCCTGTTACCACAGTGTAGGCCTGACAACAAGAACCAGCTAGGTACTTAACAAATATGAAAATGTTCTACAAATCTGCAGTTTACCACGCCTACAACGTTCTCACATCCACAAAATATAAGACAAACTATTTAATATAAGACAAACTATTTAAAAGATAAATAAAATCATAAAAATAAGTACCAATTTAAACCAAAACACATGATTGCCATTACAACTGTAACAACTCTGAATTAATAATATCTTGTAATTCGAGGATGAACAGAATTTTAAAAATTTAAGACATATGACATCCACCAACACGCACTGGGCCCGCGTAGTGGATTACAGCCCACTCCCTCTCACCGAGAGGAGACCTGTGTCCCAGCACTGGGAACATTATAGAATGATTATAAATAAACGATTCTGCGGCATCGATCTCACTTCTTCTGTTTTTCTCCCACTCGAAATTCGAAAAATAAAAACTGAACAACTTTCCCTCGATCAAAAGTTTAAAATTTCCTATGTTCAGAGCGCAAATAGGTTACAGAAAAAATATGAGAGCTTCAAATTGTTAAGGGTTTAATTAAACGAAGGCTTTCAAGAACTAATCGGCTTGGACATTCTACCTGTTTTTATTGGAATTTAGACCCGTACGTAAACAAAAGAAGGGTGAAATTACAGTGTAACCTACCTGTCCCAACGCCAGAGATTAATGAAAAGCTAGTGGACCAACTAAAAACGAGTTGGCAAACCTTTACTCCTGCCATCCCAAGGTGTGCGTGCGCGTCCAGACGTTTGTCTTGCACGTGCATCATGCGCGTCTCGTACGTCATGACACACGCAGCTGGTAGGCACTTATGTGTATGTATGCACAATATTATGACATTAACACAATAAATACGCACCCCAGTCAACGAGACACACGAACAAGCGCACTAGGTTTAACACTGTACGCAGACACGAGGCGGCGTTGAGACGGAGATTTTGTTGCTGCGACAGGAGAGTACAGGAGTGAGAGACTCGCGCTTGGTTCATACGCATATCAGCGAGTACGCGACGGCCACGAGCGATTACTCACTGATGCGTACTTATGTACCAAACGTGAGTCTCTCGTTCCAGTAGAAGAGTACTGTCGCTGCAACAACAAGTACCTGCTCACGAGCGACATGAACAGTCAGCATAATCAGCCTATAATGTTCCCACTGCTGGGACACAGGCCTCCTCACCACGCGGGCCCAGAGCGGGTTGGTAGATCACATGTGGAGGTCACATGTCTTCGAATTTTTAGTTCTCGGACATGCCCATAGAAATGTAATTCCTATATCTATGGACATGCCAGTTTCCTCACGATGTGAACCCTCTCCATCTTGACCTGACTTAATCCCTTAATCCTGCTTAATCTCCTTTATCGCGAACCACAAAGTAAACAACACGTACGTGCATAATGTAAACAAAACAAGTTTACATTCATAACTCTTAATACGGCGGGAGGCAAGGGTCACTCGAGGTCTCTCCATAGAGGGACCAATCTCGGGTACTTAGAACTTAATAGTGGCTACTGGCTAGGCTACTGGACGAGTTTACTAAATATTACTGTAACGTGTATAATATTATTAATAGTAAGAATTGAACCCAGGATCATGCACAGCAGTAGAAGCTTCCATCATGTAAATTCATAAGAATTGAGAATTAATAGATTCGTGGTGGCCCAGTGGTAGCGACAACGACCTAGGAGTTACAGTAGGTCGTGAGTTCGAACCAATGACAACGACAACAGACAGGCGCTTTATTTTGTGTAAATTATTTTACGACCACTGCTCTCAAAACGGTGAAGGAAAACATCGTGAGTAAACTGGTATATCCTTTTTTTTTTTTGAGGATGGGAAATCATCAAATGACCCCTCCCGCTCTGGGTGGAGCGGAGGGAGTGTCAGACTCTTACTGACTAAAATCCACCCGTGTTCCATCCTTAACCCTTTATGTACCAGGGCAGCGGTAACCCTTTCGGACGATCCTGCTACCCTGGCAGGAACTGGTATATCCTTGAATCAAAAATTCGAAGATATGTGACATCTACCAATCCGCACTGCCCCTACATTACTTCCTTTTCGCTTAACGTCCTTTCAGATTTTTTTTTTTTGCTTGGTTCCTAGCGTGATGTTAAATAGCCTAAAGCCTTTCTCAATAATTGGGCTGTCAAATACAAAAATATTTCTTCAAATACGACTGGTAGTTCCAGAGATAAGTGCGTATAAACAAACAAACTCTTCTGCTTTATTATTAGTATAGATATAGATATCGACGTGGTTCAAATTAACATAACAAAAAAAAAAAAGTAGATTATAATTATGTCAATGACAACGATAACAATCTTCCTATTATACCATCGTGCAAAAGAAGATGAGTTTTTATGCGCGAAAAATAAAATATAAAAACGCGAAATTAAACGATTCATAGCGGAATAAAACGAGGGGGCAGAAGCCCTATTGTTCGGGTAATTACCTATAGTTAATGCAGAACGGTTTTGGGAAACTGAAATTTCCTCCCTAGAATGGTTTTATTTGTCGTGGGAATATTTTTAATGTTCTTCACTAAGAATTATGTTGGCGGCAAAAGACAAAGTGTTTTGTAAAGTTTATTTATGTACTTTGAAATGCTTTAAGGCTGGCTTCGTGTGTTTTAAATTCTATGTATTTTAAAGTAAGGTAAATACTTAAATGACTTACGAAAAAATACTCTGGGGAAATTATGCTTAATTTTCTTGGCTTTTTTGGTCGATCGTCACTGAAATCGGTGAAGGAAAACATCGTGAGAAACCCTGAGGGGCAATTCTCGTAATTTTAAAAACGTTCACAGTCTGATCTCATTCTCAATCTGTCAAAAATATCTATAATTTCCCTACATTTTTGACAAGTTTCTGACATTTGTTTGTCGCCGAGATGAGACTGCGACTAGATTTTGAACGATTTAGATTATGAGAATTGGCCTTCGGGACTTATCTATTTATCAATACGAATCTATATATGTCTATCTATCTGTGTCTAATAAAGAATAATAATAATAACTAATAATAAAGCCGAAGAGTTTGTTTGAATGCGCTAATCTCTGGAACTACCATCTCTTGAATTGCAATTTTTGAGGAAGGAAGTTTTGTTGGTTTTTTTTCTATCTGGAATTTCTCAATAGCAACCCGAAGTCTGGATTCGTGCCCGGTTGATGGCAATTGGTTTTTTGTTTTAAACGTTGCCCCACACTAGGAATTTCTCCTGTTTCGTGGGTGCGTTTACAAACATTTAAACTCACATACACAAACAGCCAGACCCGGAACAGCTACTTTTTTTATAATTTTTTTTATTTTCTTATTTTAAAACCCATACACTATCATCACAGGCTTACACAATACAATAGCGTAGTTATAGTTATAACAGCTTACAATTAGACTTACAATTATTACATATTAACCAAAAGTAACTTGTAGGTCATACAAATATTTGTTCCGTGCGGGAATCGAACCCGCGACACGCAGCGCAGCAGTTAATCGCTTAACCACTGCGCCAACCTGCCGTCAAAGTTTCGCCCCCGACTACATGGGACTTAAACATAACTGGCAAAATGATCAAATTCATTTATTAAAACTTACACGTAGTTCATAAACATACAAGTCTTAGCATGCAGTTCTAACCAACAGAAAACTTAGACTACACCCTAATTGCGTAACACACAATCAATCGGAATCGGTTTCATTTTGACAGTTCAACAACATTCATTGCGTTATTTACGTGTTGAGCAGGCAAATTTTTCGAGCTTATGAAGCAATAGGTTAGCAATTTGCTTCAAAATGATTCAGATTAAGATTGATTGTGTGTTACGCAATTAGGGTGCTGATCTAACAGCGGGTCCCAGACAGCCTCTATCTTGATGACTCAAACACTACACAAAGTTAAGTAATAACCGGTAGATGGTCGCTGGGAACACGTGTTCTGCTAGCACAAGACTGTTATATGGAATGTGGGTGTGTAGCATGGCGTGATGTTATGTTACGTAAATGTAAGTAAAACATACCGCTGTGATGAATCATTTACTAAAATCACAAAATATTACAACTATAACATAGTTTAGGTATTTAGACTCATGCTCTTGTTATTCAACAACAATCTTAACCTTTAAACCCTGTATGTATTATGTTTATGTATTTCACAATAATCGAGAATGAAAATAGCGATGTTGAACACTGTAACCGTATACTTGTACCTGACAACACAGCATCTAAATCAAATCAAATCAAATCAAATCGTTTATTGCAATCCATAATGTACAATTACAGGTGGTAAATAAAAGAAAATAATAGAAACAATTATGGACCCTGTCGGGCACAGCAAATTTTAAATATGTTGAGAGAGGAAGAGCGCTTTATTAATTTTCTTTGTAGTTAGAATTAGAATTATATTGTATCCTATTAATTATTTCATACCTATATATTTATATTTCCATTCATTCACATAATCTTATATATATAATATTAATTAGTAATATTATTTTTTCTTATTAAAATATATCTGTTATTCATAATTATTTATTGTTAGTATTGAATTTATCCATCAGAATTATTTTATATCCTATTATCTATGTATGTATTTATATTACATTTATTTACTTACTTATTCAATTGTATCTATCTAGTGTAGTTAGTATCAATCTAGTGTAGTTCTCATCATTATCGACGCGTAGATAGTGTTGTTGCTATACAGACAACTCTATGTAAGTATCGAATACGCCGTAGTTATCGCACGATTACCTACCGTTCATAGTTTCTTAAGGTTTCATAACAAAACGGAAATTCCATATGTTGCCTACCTAGTTATTTAGGTAATAAATAATGTGTAACAGTTGGAACCTAAAACACTATTTAACAGCAATTTATGAAATGTTACACGAGGTTTAACTATAATTATCAATGAACGGCTGTAATATGAAACGGTAAACGCTGTGGCTAAACTGTTCACAGTGAAATATTATTTGATATCACGTATATTTTGTTACAAAATATGAAACAGCGTGTAGCTCAGCGGTTCGTTGGGTCTATGAAACTATGTTTACAGTTTATCCTACATTATGTATTTACATTTCCCTGCGAGCGGGAATTCGTAACAAATGTTGGTTACGAATGCACGCATGAAATAATTATTAATACATAACAAGGCGTGATGTAATTCAGTATTTATTAAATGAAACCTCACTTAAAATGCTGGTTTTCAGATACTCAACAGTTATTTGTTTGCGAAAGAAATGGAAAAATATGCAAAATTAAGAGTCATTTAAATTAGGCAGAGAATTAGCACTTTTCGTACGTCAAAATTACAAAAGACAGTCTCCCAAAACGCCCGGGCGCCCTTCATCTATCGATAGCCGAAAAAAATCTTGTCACATCCCTATGCCAGTAAGAGATCTCAACATTAATGTGAAGGATCTTTAGATATCGAGCATAGAAAGGGTTGTATATGGGGTGTTAATTGGCACAACTAATAGTTATATTGGGTGCCGATTGAGAGAATTTGGATAAAATTATTTTGATTCAAACGTCGCTTCTTGAATCTTAGCATAATATACTTAGATGATAGCTTGTTACGATTGTTACACAGCGTGCTGCTTTAATGGCGTCATTCATTTAACGCACGTATACGGTTTCCCATACATTTCGTATACGGGGCTTGTGACTAAGTAATAACAGTCCCACGGGTCGATCGAGCAGGTTAA
Source organism: Apamea anceps (assembly GCA_951799955.1). Lineage (NCBI taxonomy): Eukaryota > Metazoa > Arthropoda > Insecta > Lepidoptera > Noctuidae > Apamea > Apamea anceps. The sequence goes on from OX637517.1 coordinate 7,556,180, forward strand.
GCTACGCTTGCCGCAGTTGGTCTGTGGATGGGTGACCATCTTCATATATATCAAGACCCCTCCGTGCCTCGGAAAGCAAGGGCCCAGCTGTCATTCGTGGATCTTTGACAGTCGTAACGGGTCGTCAGTAGCCCGAAAGTCTGACAACCAGTCCTACCAAGGGGTATCGTATTACCCAGTAACTGAGTTGTGGAGGTCAGATAGGCAGTCGCTCCATGTAAAATACTGGTATTCAACTGCATCCGGTAAGACTGGAAGCCGACCCCAACATAGTGGGGAAAAGGCTAGGCAGATGATGATACGGTTTCGTGTTTTCGTTCTATGAACATATTTTAATTTCATGAAACGTTATTATTTACTTATTTATTTACAATTCTTTTAAATAGTTTCATTCCATTTGTCATCGAAACAAAATCCTGAATTAACTTTACAGCCCTTGCTATATGTACCAGACTTTGTGGGTTCAAACCGTTTATTCTTTTGAGAAATCTTAAATACAATATACAAGCTAATACTAAAATATATGTACTATGTACAAGTATATAAAAAAGGGGAGAGCTCATCGGGAATCAAAACATGCCTCCGTTTCGCTATCAATAGGAAAACCGAAATACTCGACGAGCATTCGAACCCCAAGGCCCTAGTGTTTCAACCCCAAACGGCTCAAACATATAGCTCCCAATATTTACGCCGTTTGAGGTTTGCTGCAAAACTTGGTTGCTCTGAAAAATAATCTCCACAGTAACAACTTCCTAGCCTGACATTTTAAACTAAAGTATAATATTTACGATTTTTCCGTCGCCACAAGCACAGCATAGTTGCGGAATATAAGTTTCATTTTTGTGGCATGACAGGAACGCAGGACAGTTTCAAAGACAGGACCAAGATTTAACGGAAGATATACTTATGTACCTATTTATGTAGGGTTTATTAGTAAATGTTGCTTAAAGTTAATAATAATAATAAAAAAAATATTTCAAAATGGGTCCATAAACATACATGAAAACACATACCTACACAAAAAATACACCAAAACAACTTATTTCAAATATTGGAATGACGCACGATGAGTGGTCATCCATTGCCTCATCATTGGACTGTCTATCCTGTCGGCTACTTTAGCCACCAAGCTGTTGGAGCTGTCGCGCACTCGCCGCATCAGGGATGCTATCCGTGTCCGCATTAGTGCGTAAAAATCTGGCACGCCATTCTCCACGAACATCCCACCATCATCCCATCCATGAGAGACATCAAAATATGTATGGTTACGCAAAAATTAATCATTACTTAACTACGGGGTCGGATTAAAATAGGTCGCCGAAAATTCACAGATGAAAACGTTATCGTAACCTAACCACGACAAAACAAAAAAATATGATTTTCTCAGCTCATATTTCAAGTATACTATACTACCAAAAAAATGAAACCAAATATTTTTTTTTTGTGTTTAACATCGCTACCCATCATGGCTGCGGAGTTTCACTAGCAAATTTAATTGACCCTTTATAAGCAACATTTATAAATATTTAAGCCTATTAAGCTCTTATATATTTTTTTCTTTTATTAACCAAAGTAAGCAACACAACGTAACACTATTTCTCTCCTTAAACGTCATTTATTTTCTTTGCACTTATTTTATGATTATTATTGAATATATTTATGTATATAGATAAGTGTATGGTTTGTGTATGTATGCATTTATTGTATATTATGTAAATGGTACACCACAGACTACCTGCAGTGCTCCTTTCTCTCTAAATTCATCCAAAGGTTGTCTTCAAAAGATAATTTTTAATGATTTCTAATTTATATTCTGTAATATTTATGGTGTACATAATAAAGAATCTATTCTATTCTATGTATAAGTTTTTCTTGGAATAAATACTGAAAAAATAAACCAAAACAAACACTATAAAAAAAACGTAACTATCATTAAAATGAAACGCCACCTTCTACAATTTTTAAACAAACGTTGCGTACGGACGCACCCTAGAGACTCGCCCTGCATTCGCACGAAAACGTTTAAATAATCTAGTGATAACATTAATTCCATTCTCAATGTACCCGAAGTGTTCCCAAAAGGTTGGAGCAATTGTGCCGACAACTCCGTTGATTTTATCGCTTATTTACTGAATGAAAGGTGACAGAATAAAGTTGTACTGAGGTATACAGTGTAAGTTTGACGGTGCGATAGCCGTATCGCGGTGTAAACAGAGTATCAGAGACACGCGAGGTCCAGGACGCTTGTCACGCGATTCTTACGTACCTAGAACTATGTTATTCACCAACATTGGAGCGGCGTAAGCGATGAGAGGTTTACGGTAGCTAAATATTTTTGTTCCGTTATATCTTGCCCGCGGTGGTAAAATTAACAAACGAGCCTATGAATAACATCGTAGGCAGCTATGATAACGTGGGGAAATTCGAATAGGTTTCCAGATTGTATCGAACGTTTTGTTATTCTATTCCTCTTTCACGTCATCGGCAGATATGTAAAGACTTTATCGGAGAAAATAATTGACACAGCAGTGTTGATTCTGTACTATCGTAATCTATAATAATAAACCTGAAGAGTTTGTTTGTTTGAACGCGCTAATTTCTAAAACTGCCAGTCGAATTTGAAAAATTATTTTTGCATAATTTGATAGCACAATTCCTGAGGATGGTTGGAGACTATTCAACTTTACGCTACGGCCGTTAGGAGCCGAGCAAAAAGAAAAAAAGTAGTAAAACAACTTTTTTTTGCCGTTAATGTCCCGTTGCTGGGCAAAGGCCTCCGTAGGTACTCTTTTTCCACCTCTCTTTGTCCAGAACGCTTAGTAAAAACAAAGTAACAAGGGTTGGGCGGGCGATGCAAAGCGACGCGATGGGTTAGGGCCGAAATAAAAGGTGATAGCTAGGTTACTAACCATCCCCGTACATCATATAATCTTTATAAAAAGCATCTAAACTTCAGGAAAAGATATCCTTCAAGATTATTTCATCAAACGATCTCTCTTCAACACTAATGGACAGTCAACTTAATAATGACCACTTAACAGTGGACACTAACGATATAATGACGATGAAATAAAATTTAAGCTGCATTTAAATTTAAGCTGGAGGTAAAGTAGCGAGTAAAGCTAAATTGCTGTAAAGAGCTTAGTCCGCGTTATGCTGCTTCGAGGATTCACGATTTAACTTAAGAAAATGTTATTCAGTGCACATTTTAAGTTAATTTTCATAACTTGCACAAAAGTAAAATGTAATCAGTGAGCAATCCTACTTCCTACTTTAATTAATCTATACTTATAATAAATCTGTAGAAGTGAAAATTCTGTACATTGAAAATATCAAAAAAATAAATAGCAGGGGGTGTTACTAGACCGACACCGAACCCAAAAATGTGATTAAAAAAATTTTTGTCTGTCTGTCTGTCTGTCTGTCTGTTTGTTCAGGCATCACGCAAAAACTACCGGTTCGATTACGTTGAAACTTGGTATAATTATTCTTTAATATCCTGGGCACCACACTGGGTACTTTTTATCCCGGAAAAGTATATACAATAAAAAACAAACTTAATTTTGCGGTTCGATCCCTAGACTCGATTACTGCACCAACCGCAAATAATAAGTTTGTCGTAGGTTAAGTCACCCGCAATGGAGTTCATTTTTATTCCTTTTAGTTTTTAGAGTTATTTAGGTTTATTTTTATATAAGTCGTAGGTAGGTATAGATTTTAATTTTAAAGTATAGGTATATATTTGATAGTGTACGTAGTGACCGTAGGTTATTTTATAATACTGTTAGGTAGGATTAGTCATTCGTATAGATATTAGTTTTTAGGGATTTTGCTTATTTATTGAGTTTAGATTAGTTATCATCAGAAATAGGTTTATTTAGGTAGGTAGGTATTTAATTTTCTGTTATTGAGTTTTTTTTTTTAATTAGGTTGGTACTTAGGTAAAGGTATCATATAGGTACCCTCTTAATCACCACTAATGAGACACAATTGGTTTTCTATTGTAATTAGCCACAAAGGGCCCGCGAGATGGATGGCATTCTGGGGAAGCACATGGGTACATTTTATCCTGTTGGCACGTTCCCGTGGGATAATTTCCGACATCCACGCGGGCGAAGCCGCGGGCAGAAGCTAGTTAATTAATATTTTAGCATCCTACTAATATTATAAACGTGAAAGTTTGTATGGATGGATGTTTGTTACTCTTTCACGCAAAAACTGCTACACAGATTTGAATTAAATTTAGCACAGAGATTATAACCAGGATTACCATATAGGATACTTTTTATCCCGATATTCCCACGGGATCGAAACTTAGACGGGTGAAACCGCGGGGCTCTGCTAGTGCTTTTATAACTTAATGAGTTAAATGCACAATTGCACATACTTATAATTGGTTGGCGGTGGGTCTGTTTTTATTTAATTTAAACTGGAATATAAACTTGATTAAACAATTAATTGTAATAATTGGATCCTTTCCAAGTACAATTGCATTAATGAAACCATTTGCAAAAGATACTGCAAATGAAAATATTGTTTATCAATTCTTTCATGTTCTGCTGTGGAATGAAGAGTAGCAGTATTTTTATTATTCGCATTTGTCAGAAACCGCTAGCTCCATACTCCCAATACTCTAGTCTTTTTCATAGCGTGTCGTTAGCAATTTAAATAGAGTCAGCCCAGAATTGGGTTACGAGTTTAGCACCTTCATTTAGCGTCCATCACTTCCTGTACCATTCAGGCAACAAGACACGCTGGACATGATATTAAGTACCCACTGTATTTGTAACAGCACCATTGACACTCCCGGGTGGAGTCACCTGTCAATCTCTACCGGGGCAGGTTTTCCTTGATTCGGCCTACCTGGGACAGGGAATTTCTTCCCGGAAAGCCATACAGCAAGTCATGTCCAGGTGGGAGATGTATTATACTCTAAAAGTCAATGTAGCAAAAAGTATTAAGTGAGCAACAAGTGTATACCCAAACCAAAAATTCGAAAACATGTGACATCTACCAACCCGCACTGGGCCCGCGTGGTAGATTATAGCCCACTCCCTCTCGAAGATAGCAGGCCTGTGTCCCAGCATTGCGAACAATATAGGCTGTTTTTTTTTTTTTTAGACCTTGTCCCACACTAGGAATTATGATGATGCGTTCTCCGGCCAATTGGTCAGGATCTCTGCTTCGGTGACGACCCAGGTACCCACTGTGTAACGATCCTGGCCCATCTGTTTTGATGCATCCTATACGTAAGTCCCGTCCGTCCTGTAACGATTAGTTTAGGTTAATTAAATTCGTGTCTAAGTTTTATTTATTTATTTATAAGTATAACAATTGCTTGCTGCACTTACAGTAGACACCAAAGCCAACAACATAACATTTAACTAAAAAACCTGTCTCGGGTGTGTTGGAAGAATTTTCTTGTGAAATAAGCATTCTCTGTACCTATTGTTTCTGTTCTGTTTTTCTTTCTTGTCTGTTTATACACGTGTGTGCATAAATAGTAAATAAATAGATTTACTGCTACATATACATAAATATTTCAACTTCCGGCTCCTGAGCAATCAGGGCCTTTAAGTACTAAATACTCTTAAAACTCCATAAAACAAATACAAATATCATAACAAGTATAATATGCAATACGCGATACGTATGACTAAGTTAGAGTAATTTCATGAAACTCGATTTTATTTCCATCATAAAGTTATATGTGGTGCGAGGGTAATTCTAAATTCATTGCGTCGTCGACGCCTCAATCATAATATACAACAGAATACGCGCTTTACTATCAAATCATTTGTTTATTTTATGGAGATAAATAACATGGTTCTCTTTCGTATTTTTAGCTGAGCTGAGTAAGAAGACCGTACACTATAATTAGCTACTTATAAACTCACCAACTCAATTTAATTCTTTATTGCGTACCATAATATAAATAGTTGATAGGGAAATAATTTTATTAGTCACAATCTCGGACACAGTCACACAGCATAGTTCAAGTAGGAGAGAGGGGGAAGAACACTGGGTGTTTAATTTGATAAATTTTATTATTACTAAGTAGTTAGTAAGTTATACTGTTTAATTACTTAATACATAAATAAAAAAAAAAAATTAAAAACCCTGACACAAAATAATAATAAAAATAGTATGAATGTAATAAGCCTACACAATTACAAAAAAAAAACTATTGAAAACATAGCCACAAATAGAACAAAAAATGTATAAAAAATTAATTTAAGGATTATGATTAAAATACAGCTCTTATAAGTACATAGGTATAACTAATTGAAAATGCGGAAAATCCAAAAAGTACCAATTTCCTTTGAAAATTTTACCACCTCCACGACTATAAATAAGAGTCTGGAAACAAATAAATGACTACATATGTTTTCACAAATTAGGAACTGGGTTGTGGAGGTCAGATAGGCAGTTGCTCCATGTAAAATGCTGGTATTCAGCTGCATCCGGTTAGACTGGAAGCCGACCCCAACAGTTGGAAAAAGGCTAGGCAGATAATGACATTTTCTTAAATTCAAAGTTGGTCCAGCGGAGCTATTCTTTACATATATCACCGTGATAACTTAGGTGAAGTGAGCTGTCATTCTACGATGCTAAGGATTGACACTATTGACAGCGCACTTTAAGCTCACTTCACTTATGTTTTCACGGTGAGATTTTTACAGAATAGCACTACAGTACGTAATATAATCGATATTATTGTTCTTATTGCGGTGACACAGACAGACACGAAAAGCAATTTTGCTGTCGTAAAGCAGTTTTTACCCGACTGCGCGACGCAAAGGAGTGGTAATGTTTTATTTTGTATGAATAGTTAAGCCGTTGGTCCCAGTTGTTATTCATGGATCTTTGGCAGTCGTTACGGTACCCTTTAGTAAGACTGGTTGTCAGCAACCAGTCTTACTAAAGGGTACCGTATTACCCAGTGGTTTGTGGAGGTCAGTTAGGCAGTCGCTCCATGTAAAATACCAGTATTCAGCTGCATCCGGTGAGACTGGTAGCCGACTCCAACATAGTTGGGAAAAGGCAAGATAGACGATGATTTGTCCTGTTGTTTCTTGCCCGTTCTTCTCCACAGGTACCAACGCTTTGGAATGGGCAACTAGCTTCATCTTTCTGACTGACCGAACTTTTGAAATAAATGCTTTGAGTTAAGCTGTTTCCACAAAGTTATTATTTCAAAACCCTGTCATGCGCTCCACCTCTTGTACCTTACACCACACCCACCGATTAATTCAGTTACAAAATGGGTGCAGTACAAAACACACAAAAGTATGTTTGTTCACCACTTTTACGCGCCGTCGACTGTACTCGCATTGTGGAAATATGTCGCCAACAAGTTTGAACGACGTCTACTTTTTTGTGCTTTTTCTCTCATTTTCCGCTGAATGTTCTGTGTTTTGTTGTTTAATAAACATGTTTATAATAAAGAGGGCTGTTTTGTTTGTTTGTTTGTAAATTATAGAGCTTGCGTTTAGCATAATCAGCCTATAGTGTTTCCACTGCTGGGACACAAGCCTTCTCTCTGTGAGAGGGAATGGGCCGTAATCCACCACGCGAGCCCAGTGCGGGTTGGTGGTTATCACATATCTTCGAATTTTTGATTCTTGAACATACCCGTTCCCTAACGATGTTTTCCTTTCGATGTTTGACATTCATAGCGATCGCTTTACGACCGAATTCGATCGCAAAGTCCCGAATTAACAGGTGAAATGTATGGAGTGACAGGACTTTGCGACCAAATTCGGTCGTAAAGCGATCGCTATGAATGTCGAGACTGCTGGGGCTGAGCTGTCAGGTTTGGATGATGTTTATTTTCTTTGCTATTGTATTGTCTCTGTGAGTTTTTCCCACTGCTGGGACACAGGCCTCCTCTCTGTAAGAGGGCGATGTGACGATTATTTGCTAGAACTCAATTGTAAGGTATTTTTGTGTTTGATCAGCTACTTTCTCATAGCCTTTGAAGTAGCTGATGCTATCATAAAGATCATCAGCAAACGGCAGTAAGATTGGTGGCAAAGCTAACTGCCCAGAGTGTGCAAATTCTTAAAAGGTTCACGTAAAAAGAAGATAACGCATTAGGTACTTAAATCTTCATTTAATTTTTCTTTGACTTTTTTGGCGACGCCAAACGTCATGGTTTAAGTGCTAGGTGATTAGGTAGTAAAATCTATGGGAATGAAGTCCCGGCGAGACACTAAACAAAAATTAACACCATGTCCCGTCCAATTACCTTGATAATTTTTTTTTTTTTTTAACGTTGCCCCACACTAGGAGAAAATATTTGTTCCGTGCGGGAATTGAACCCGCAACACGCTGCGCAGCAGTCAATCGCTTAACCACTGCGCTAACCATGCCGTTTAGCTAAGCTATCAAGTTTTATTATTTCATTATTAGAGTATGTAAACTAATTTGCTAATGCCAGCTCACTACCTATTTATTACGTATTTATGGCACTTAACTAACATGTTATTTACTTATGATTGTGATTATCGTTGCATTTGTCGCTAAGAAATGAGGGTACTTAAATGCGTGATATCCATAGGGATTACTCAAACTCCCTACGAAACACCAAAGATACAATACATACAAATAAATAAAATTTAAGTGCCTGTTTGTTTTGCCAAAACAACTTTTTGCTAAATGTATGTTTAATTATATACGGTACCTATTATAACAAAAAAAAAAAAAACAAATTTTAAAACGTTTGATGTCTACCTGTATGTCTGTTGGTTCCGGCTAATTTCCGAAACGGCTGGACCGATTTTGGCGGGAGTTTCATTGGCAGATAGCTATATATAGATATATTTTATTTTAGAACCCATGAAATACTTTTTGCTTTCCGACATGCACAGGACTTAAGTCGTGGGCACAGGTAGTCGTTCATACACAAATAGGCCAACTAATATAAATCCAGAAATTATGCTGCTCTAGTTTTAAGTACACTTTGTAAATTAACCAGTGTGGTGCTTTCCTCAAGAGACCACTTCAGACATTAACTAACATGGTCCTCGTTATGATCTGACCATTACAATGTGTATGGACTTTAAACCACTCCCTGTCCCATGAATCACATAATATGATTCAGGTTGATCGTTTAACTATTGTGTTTACTTTGTGGACAAAAAAGTGTTAAGAGACTTTGACGTCAGAGTTTGTGCGCGTTAAGAAACACCGACCTCATCTAGTTTAAGGCCCGATTTTTCAGTCAACAGATAACTTTTTTCTGAGGAAAAAAAACAGCTTTTGAAAAGAAAATAATTATGTCAAACCGCCATATTAATTTTTCCGATAAAGGCTATCTGACGATTGAAAGGTCAGCCCTTGATCAACAAAATTTACGTGTAAAATTGTTGTTTTTGACAACAAAATAAATACTTTTATTATTTAACAAAATATTTCTTTGGAAAATAGTTGCTTTATAGATAATTTAATTTGAGCCAACTAATCCGTATATATACCTACCCATTTAGTTACGTAAAGAGATACAATAGATTTAGGTTGAGGTTATCAATAGGGTGAGCCAGGTGTAGTGGGTAGAAAATGTCACGGGTGATGGAGAGGCGAAGGAAGTAAGGTCGTCTTCAATAGGCTGAAGTAGTGGGGTATGTAGAGTATGTATGGACACTATCCAGCTTGTGATTGGTTGGAGAAATGGATTATTCTAAATTCAAATGGCAATGCAAAAGCAGATAGCGATTTTAATGAGGTCATTCAAAAATACTCAGAAATTAGTATTTGAATATTTATAAAAATTAATATTTTTCTTATATGTGGAAGTTTTTTACTTTTGGAGGTTAATGTTGGCTATCAAACTTACTTTACCGTACAAAGTAAATTCATAGCCCAGGAATATTAACGAACAAAAAGAAAAGGTTATTTAGGTAAGTATTTTAAAATTATATTACGCGAACAGAATTTTCATATCTTGGTTACGAGGTTGGTGAAAATTAAATTAACTCATTAATTTAATCTTCTCTAATAAGTTTAATTAAAACCGTTCATTTTCTTTGTAAATACGATATTATAGTTATAAATTTTATTACCTACCTAAACAGTTTTGGCAGCTGATAAGGAATTATTATAGCGAACACTAATGACTTCAGTACTTGTAGGCATTACGTTAGCCTTTTTATACTTCATTTTGAACCTTACTGACATCATCAGTGAAGGAAAAACATCGACTAGAGGAAACCAGGACTTAGTTAAGATAAGTCTGGTGATCAATGCTCGCGCCTCCGTACCTTCTCTGTATGAGAAGAGGTATTTGCCTTCCACTGGGACAGTCAACATCGTCATCATTTGAGCCGAAAGAAAGAAAGAAAAGACGTCCACTGCCAGACATAGACCTCCCCTAAGCACCGCCACTTCGACCGGTTCTGTACTTCTCGCATCCAGTGGATTACTGCGGCCTTCACTAAGACAGTAACTGGCTGGTGTTATTATTAAAAGGAGGATCTTTAATAAGATTCCAGATAGTTTTAAGGAAATGACTTATGTAAAATTTAAAAAAAAAACCTGACTAATTTATTGATAGAAAAATATTACTACGAGTATACTGTTGACGAATTTCTGAATGACTTAACAATTTGATGTGACTTTTTAAATTTGTTGTGATTTTTTATGTACACATTTATTTTACTTTTATGAAATTTCGTATTTTTTATAATCTTTCAAACCTAATTTAATTTTATATTACTAATTGTGTTGTAATTAAATTGAGTATGATTGTTATTTTAAACAATCGTTATGTTAAAATATTTGTATGCTGTAATGGCAAAACATGGCGACCTATATAAATATGTAATGCAAAAACCCAATGTACCTATGTTTGACAAATAAAATTCTGATTCTGATTCTGATAATTTTTGTATGGTGTTATTAAATGTCTTAAATTGGCTTTATCGTCATCTGCCTTGCCTTTTCCCAACTATGTTGGGGTCGGCTTCCAGTCTAACCGGATTCAGCCGAGTACCAGTATTTTACATGGAGCGACTATCTGATCTCTACAACCCAGTTAGTGGGTAAAACGACACACCTTGGTAAGACTGGTTGTCAGACTTTCGAGCTTCTGACGACCCGTAACGACTGTTAAAGATCCACGAATGACAGCCAGGACCAACGGTTTAACGTGCTTACCAAGGCACGGAGGGTTCTCGGTATGTAAAAACCCATCCACAGACCCACCACGGCAAGCGTAGCTTAACCTGATCGATCAATCTGTGTGGCTATTATAATTTAGCCACGGGCCCCTCGAATTGGCTTAATATGTACATACACTATTTCACCCCGCAAGATAATAAAAAATAAAAAAAACACTAAATACAACGAACCCAAGTCGACAATGTTTTGCTGAAATCCCTCACAATTACCTATTATCCGACAAAATTGCCTTCCGTACATAAGACTTGGGAGGTCGCGGAGGTTCGGCCGAATATGGGTCGCTAGGTGACTGAGAAACATTGAGGTACAGGCCAGAGGTTATTCAATAATGACACACATACATTGACATGATGTTCATGTCAATCTACCTAGCAATTTCCCAACTATGTAGGCGTCGGCTTCTCTAGTCTAACCGGATGCAGCTGAATACCGGAAGTTGGCATAGAGCGACTGCCTATCCGACACGCACGATACTCCTTGCTAAAACTACTTGTCAGACTTGGCTTCTGACTACTCGTAACGACTGTCAGATCTACGAATGACAGCCATAACCAACAATTAACGTGCTTTCCGAGGCCCTTGCCTACTGGCGTCTGTACATATTGAAGACCCTTGTCTTCGATATGTACAGACGCCAGCAGGCCAAGCTACCCGAAACTGTCAAATTTTCCCAATCAAACTTGAATCGTAATGCTTTATCGATAAAGTTGAAAATCTATTAAAGAAATTTGACAGATAGTAGTACCTTGATGTGCTGGCGTCTGTACTGAGCTAGGTCATCATCGTCATCATTCTCCCACCCTTATCCCAATTGATTTATGCACTACCAGTATCCATGGCTCTCATTTTGATAGTTCAGCAACATTCATTGCGTTATTTACGTTGTTAGCAGACATTTTTTTCGAACATACGAAGCAAATGGATTAGCAATATCCTTCAAAATCATTCTGATTGTGATTGATTGCGTGTTAAGCAATTAGAATGCTGAGCTAGATCGAAAATCGAGTTGAATGGCGTGCAATAGGAGAGGCCTGTGTCCAGCAGCGGACTGCTATAGGCTGATGATGATGACTGAACTAGATATAAGTAGAAATATTTATATACCTATATGCCTTGCCTAAGTATAAAGGTAGATACAACATTCTTTATGCTCATCTGTAAAACTGGAAATAAAAGGCTTTTTTTTATGCCTTGCCAGACCATATTCGCAACATCACACTGCGCTTCAAAATACAGATTACTGACGTTGCTCAAAAAGCTGCTATGCGGAAGTGGGACTGGGCTGGCCACGTCTGCCGTATGCCCAATAAGCTGTGAGCCAAAATAACCACCACGTGGAGCCCTGACACAACTAGAAGGCGTCGCGGCAGACTCCGTAGAAGATGGCGGGACGAGCTGGACAAAACAAACGACCAGTGGTCTACTTTAGCCCTGGATCGAAAGAGCTGGAAGTCATGCGGAGAGCCCAGCAGTGGGATAATGCAGGCTTTATTAGTTAACTAAAGTTCACTGCGGCATATAAGTAGTTCTCTTAGTCGCTATATTAATTGTTTTCCCGTTTGAGTGCTGGCAACATTGTAAAACGAGCTAGCTAAGTAAAAATACTTTCAGCATAAAAAAGCTATAAAAATTCAAAATAATAAATCGTCCATAAAGGATTTACCAGTCCATGACAAATGTTCATTACACACGGATTATGTCCCTCGTTCACTCAACGTTCAACGTTTACAGTATATTGGATATGATCATTCATTTCATTCACGTACTAACAATTTGTATGATTTATACTCTTCCGTCACTCAATATAATTTTTTGAGGTTAGTGGAGCGATATCGTGTTTTCGGTATTGTATGGATGGTGTAAATAAAATTGGTTTTATGGAAAAAAATATCCCACGACTTATCTTGGGATATATATTTATTTTAATGGAAAGGAATGGAATAAATATGGATGTTCTGTAATGGATGGTGTAGTGAATTTAATAGATATGTAAACACTGTCTCATTCACACGAGTAGTGTGGTAGCTACTGTCACTTATGACATCTGTCAGTCACCGAAATGGCGGGAAGAGGTACAAAGTGAAACAGTCCTGCACGAGATGCTTGGTGTGGCATTGAGCCAGTGTAGTGACAAGATCAACTTACATACGGAACCTACAGAATTAATGGTCTGATATAAAGTTATAATAAATATATTAAAACCCTTTAATGTATTTAGGCATCAAAAAGATGATAGCCCAAAGAGAGACGTTAGACTTGCTTGGTAGTAAGTTCAAAGCCTACTATTTCCTAGTTCAATGCCCATACTGACGTGAAACACCGACTACAATCATGATTAGAACTAGATTAGTAGAATCGCTTTTCAGGAATAACAAAACTTAGAAGTTTTACCTCTGTGGTACACGCTGTGGCGCGACGCTTCTCTATTTTGGAAACACGAAGATTACCGAAGCGCAATCTTTTTCTGATGTAGCTGTAGGTACTAGTAAATGCAATAAGCATAGGAGACGGTTTCCTTATGTGGTCCAAAAAAAAATTATATAACTTTTAACAAGTACCTACAGGTATCCCAATTGTTAGTAAGTAATAAAAGGTTCAATAACAAAATATGTACGTCTAAATATATAATTTTTATGTTACTATCCGGTTTTCAACCCCAAAAAGTAAAAGTTCCGTAGCAACAACGCCTATCCCTTTACAGTCGAACTAGCTGCGCCCCACGGTTTTACCCGCATACGTTTCGATCCCGTGAGAATATCGGGATGAAAAGTATCCTATGTGTTAATCCTGATTACAAACTATCTGTATGTCAAATTTCATCCAAATCCGTTTAGTAGTTTTGGCGAGAAAGAGTAACAAACATCCATCCATCCATACATACAAACTTTTGCGTTTATAATATTAGTAGGATATGGAAGCAAATATGTACATTATTATGTATACGTACGTTTTCCTCGACGTGAAATCCCCGAGCCCCGAGCCCCGAATATTAATATAAAAGCAATAAAATCCGACTGTATTCATAATTCTTACGACCAACAATAGCACGTACCTACATGCAAGGCTCTTAACAAGGTATACAATAGAAACATTTCTTATTATATTTGAATGCTGATTTGTACTCCCAACTGCAGATACTTCCACACTGAGAATGAATGGAAACAAAAACTGTAAGCAATGACCTCATCATCATTCTACAGCAGTCCACTACTGGACATAGGTCTCTCCTGTTATGTCCAGCAGTGGACTGTTATAGACTGATTATGATGGTGATACAGCAAAAGAAACTTCATTTGCAACCGGGTGTCCCACGACGCCCATCTCCAATTTTTTTTTTACATTGCAGTCGTACTTTTAACGTAACGAAACGAAATTGTAACGTTGTAACGAAATCCTACGCTATCTATGATGTAATAAATTATTGATCGTTTCTTGTCCCCATTCTTCCATGGGCTTATTTGGTCCGCTACCTGCCTACGGTAACGGGAGGTAAGTCCTAAAGATTACTCGGAGGTCTTTAAGAGATTTCCGGCTTACACGACTTGGCTTCACCGTCTTAGTGAACTTTGCCACTCTGCAATGAAAACGCGAAAGTGAGCATTTTGTGAGAATAACTTAATATTTATTTACTAATAAGTACTTAAGTAGGTCACTCTCCCGCGCGCCTCAAAGGAATGTCAGCACTAAGTGATGAGGTCCGCTAGGGTTGATGCCTGCCAGCTTCGCGGGTTATTCGAAAGAGTTACCGTGACCCCTGACACAGGCAACTGAAGGAACACGGGTGGGTTTTAGTCAGGGTGTACAATAGGTAGGTAAACCTCTGCCCGATCCTTCTCGAATACAAGGCGTGATGTTATGTTTTTACTCTACTAACTCATATCAAGCTAGATCCTGGGATTGAATTCACTGCCGTGTAGTGTCAGTACTTTTGTTAAAATCGGTTTAGTATTTTGGGCTTTACGAGGGATAAACTCGCAACGGGAAAACGGTATATCCTAGAACCAAAAATTCGGAGAAATGTGACATTTACCAACCTGCACTGGGCCCGCGTGGTGGATTACGGCCCACTCCTTCTCACAGAGAGGGGACCTGCATCGCAGCAGAGGGCTGATTATAAAGGATAAACTTAGTTACCTACATACATTCATAATCCTTTCGCTCTTTCTTTTTTTTTAGTCCGGTAAAAGTAATGTGTGAAAATTACTTTTACCAACTCAATTTAAAATGTTTTTTTTTTACACTAGGAATTACTCCTGTATCATGGGTGCGTTCACAAACATTTAAACTCACATACACAAACAGCCAGACCCGGAACTACTACCTGTAGGCAATACAAATATTTGTTCCGTGCGGGAATCGAACCCGCGACACGCAGCGCAGCAGTTGATCGCTCAGCCACTGCGCCAACCGTGTCTTCGAATATATATAATAATATATATTTATAGATAAGCCGGATTTACATTACAAAACTCGTTGCGCAAACTTATTGACGGCACGGTTGGCGCAGTGGTTAAGCGATTGACTGCTGCGCTGCGTGTCGCGGGTTCGATTCCCGCACGGAACAAATATTTGTATGACCTACATGTATTTGTTCCGAGTCTGGGTGTTTTTCTATCTATAATATGTATATATTTACAAAAAAAAAAAAATGTATATAAGTAGTTTATCAGCCATCTTGTTACCATAACACAAGCATTAGGTTGCTTAGCTTGGGACTAGATGGCGCTGTGTGAAATGTCCAAGGATATTATTATTATTTAAAGGTACATTGTTAGATTCACGTGTGAAGCCCATTACAGATGTAGCTAAATATACAGGGTTAAATTAAATTAGCTAGCGAAACTCGGATAGGTATCGACATGTAAACACGATAAAATAAAAATATTAAACATTTGATGTGTTTTTCTTAGGGGTCAATGACCGCTGGTGAAGTTGTTACTTGAAGTATGGGTTAAAAAAATATGTTTTATCTGTTTACATATCGATACTAATCAAGTCTGTCAAATTAACACAAAATAAACTCATTTTTAAACTGATATGTCAAGTGAATACACTAACTGCGGGCAATCACACGGTCCCACAAAACAATCATTAAATTAAGTTGTTTTCTGTTTTATAGATAATTACCCATCACGTCTGCGGAGTTCCACTGTCCATTTAATTTGACCCTGGTATATTAAAGCAAGCTACCACACTCGGATGCGATGATATACTACGAGTATACATTTTGTCTTTATTTAATTGATGGTTGGCCTAACTATAATATAAATTACTAGCTGCGCCCTGCGGTTTCACCCGCATAAGTTTCGATCCCGTGGGAATATCGGGATAAAAAGTATCCTATATATGTTAATCCTGGTTATAAACCATCTGTGTGCCAAATTTTACCCAAATCAATTCAGTATTTTTTGCGTGAAAGAGTAACAAACATTCATCCATCCATCCATTTATACAAACTTCCACGTTTATAATGTTAGTAGGACAGTATAGGTTGGTTATAGAAATATATATTTTAGCTGTGTGTGCGGTCACTTAAAGTTAGTTTTGAAAATATATTTTATTACGCCTAGCTATGATTTACAGGTATTAAATATATTATACGTAAATAATTATATATTTACACGTGAAACTATCAATGAATAACTAAATTTGAGCAACGAGTTTATTAATGCAAGTCCGGCTTTAGATGGTGTAATTAATCACACTCGTCCCAACTACCTAATCATCTAAACAGAAAAGTACAACAGTACCTACAACTCTGCCTACCCCCCGGGAAACACAAGCTTGCATTCATAAACCCAATGTTGAATGAAACTATTTATAGACGGCGAGACTCAATAACTTGAAGCACTCCATAGTATAGCACCTATAGTACCGGTAGTACCAGGAATTTCGTCTGGCGCACCGCGCAGTGATCTGTTCATTGCATCTATACCTGGAATACTGTCTGAAAAGCGGTTATCTGTTGTGTACCGATAGTTGGATTAATTCTCGGACATGATAGTAAACTAAACATAGTACTACGGTACTGACCTTCGGTACTACGGTACTGACCTTCGGTACTACGGGTTCCGGAAAGGTGGATTGTTGTAGTATACAGGATAAATTTTTATTCAGTGCGTAAATTTTCACAGGGTGTTCTACCCATGAATATGAACAACTTTCACTATGGGACCATCTCTGAAATCACAAAAAAAAAATCAGCTGTTTCTTATAAAAGTTCAATACCTACTCGACCAAAATGTATGAATCTGCTGATTTTTTTTTCGTGATTTCAGAGATGGTCCCATAGTGAATGTTGTTCATATTCATGGGTAGAACACCCTGTAAAAATTTACGCACTGAATAAAAAATTATCCTGTATTCAGCAATATACTCGTGTGTATGTCAATGTCTATTTGTGGTAAGAGTATGAAAACAATTTTGCTGGCGGCTTTTTGAATGAATATGTTTTACAATTTATGGTTTTAATATTATAGAGGTATGAGGGTGTAAAGTTCACTCATCCTCTAGAGAAAAGAGATGCTCCTCTGACCAGACGGGTGTCGTGTCTGATGGGCTACTGCCCTACAATTGATGTCGGGACGTTGTATATGTGCTGGTTGCACGGTAAACTCTGCTTGCGCGATGCAGGATTTTGCGTGACGTCAGTGTGATGCGTAGTCCTCATGTAGCGATGTAGGTGCCGCTACAATATGAGCCTGTATTTAAAGGAAGGTAGGTAGATGTTTAAGTAGTGTATGACATAGTTAGGTACACATATTAACTAAGTCCGGATTTGGTCCAATTTTACTCATAGGAGGCATGCCTAACTAGTCTGAAGTCCGGATTGATTTCTCTTCTATACATACACACGAGAGCATATTTATATATACAATAATTAAAATTGAACATCAGAAACGCTGTTTACATACCTACCTTTTTATATTACAGAATAGAAACAAAAGCAAAAACAGATGCAGAAAATTCGTAGTTCCAATTACAAAAGTACCATTTTTTTCTTTTGTCATTTTTGCTTTCATTTAAGGAACATTTAATTGTCTATTAAACACAATTTATTTCATTAAACTAGCATTCTTAATTTTCGAGACTTTCAGGTATCTTTATGTGACCCTGATTCATTGCTCTCGAGTGTATTATAAATCTCTCCATGTCTGTGTGACCGCGTAGTTTCCACCAACATTAGAGAATTTAGTCCGGAAATATATTCATTTATAATACATTCATTTTAAGTTTGCTTATAAAGAAATCTCGATATTTCGTCAAGTAGTTTATATTCTTAAAACAATTTATAAGAAAACTAGAACTGGTGACCACACCCAGAACCAAACACTGAAAAGGTTAATTTACATTACGACAAGGATTCAAGCAAATATTTTCCTAACCCAATCGAATCCTATCTTCCCAAAAAAAAAAACACCAAATCAACACACTTTCCTATCTGACCTTACCTTAAACCGAACGATGTTAAGCCGAAGTACGGTCGGCAGCAAAGGTTGGCAGCGGCTTACGATAATGGAACACGTAGTGTCCTACATTAATTACTTAGTAGACTCGAACATTCCCGACAACGCGGATAAGCCCATATTTTTATAGATTAACTTTCATGAATCTATTCATGGACGTGTATTTTTTGCCTGTAATTTACGACTTATTTCAGGAGGTTTATCGAATAGAAAATAGTGTTGTAATTATTGGGATATTGTTGTGTACTGATGGACAAAAGCAGCTAGCTGTAGGTAGGCAATGGAATACCGCCCTTGGTGATTTCATTGATATTCATTTTAATACTGTAAATAGTTAGTTATCTATACATGTAGGATAAATTTTTAACCAGTTCGCAAACTGTAACCATGAATTCAGCATACGATTCCAGATCCCTTTTTTTTTGGGTGGGAAATCATCAAATGACTCCTCCCGCTCTGGGCGGAGCGGAAGGGAGTGTCAGACTTTTACTGACTAAAACCCACCCGTGTTCCTTCAGTTGCCTTTGCCAAGGGCCACGGTATCTCTTTCGAACAACCCGCAGCCCTGGCGGCATCGGCCCTAGCGGGCCCCATCAGTTCGTGCTGACATCTCTTTGAGGCGCGCGTGGAACACAACGCGCCGTCGACCCGGGCCTGGTCCTTACCAGTTATAAAAAAAAAATCTGCTGTTTCATAGAAAAATACCTACAATACATACGCGGTCGAAATGTATGGAACAACTATTTATTTATTTTTTTTATAACCGCCGAAGAATTTCTATGCTCGGGGGTAAAGCGTAGGTAAAAAGAGCTTAAAATGAGAGCTGTCATTAGTATCATTCATCAGCCGATCGATTCTGTAAAAATCTCACCGTGAAAAGTTAGGTGAAGTACACTTAGAGTGAGCTGTCAATAGTATCAATCCCTAGCATTAGTTGGAATGACAGCTCACACCACGCACACTTCACCTAAGAGCCTGCGCGCACTAGCGATTTTAAGTTGGCCGATAGATTGATCGGTCACAGGATCAGTATAGAGTTATATGGCAGTGTGCGCACTTGAAGATTAACATTTGTACGACTATTACGATAGCGACTGGACTATCGGCCAACTTAAATCGCTAGTGCGCGCAGGCTCTAAGTTTTCGCGTTGAGATGGTTACAGAATCGCACTGCAGGTGGGATGACAGCTCACTTCACCTACGTTTTCACGGTGAGATTTTTACAAAATATTGATCCTGGAGCGGTATCTACACTCGTATTTTTATAAATGAGAATGATAGAATTTTTACCACTCGATGTAGTCAAATTGTCTGTAAGAATCTAGATGAAAGACTTCGGGACAGAGTGTGTTCTAGAACCAATTACAGTATTTGTATCTCAGTAAAAGGTTTTCAAGGGAAAAAAGCTTCCCAGGCCTGGCCTACGCGGCCATCTGTATCCAAAGCTAATGACAAAAACAAAAACATCTCTCAAACATTTATTTTCTGACATTTTCTCTGTATCCTCGTATCCCGAGAAAGGATAATAATAAGGGTATTACAACCGGACTCAATAATGAAGAGGGCAGGAAGTTGCTCACCACGATATATTATTTACCTATTGTCCGGTGAAGGGATAAAGGCCACGATTTGTGTTCGGGTAATTTTCTACAACTGTGTTTGTAGACGACGGATAATAGAATTTTATGGAACGGAAAATTTCATTTCTTAGGGTTCCATTATTTTGAGAAGAAAGATTACTGTGGCCTTCTGGGTCTCATAAGTCATAACAATTGGAACCATGCACCTAGCTTCTGAGGGGCAATTCTTGTAATTTTAAGAACGTTCACAGTCTGATCTCAGTCTCAATCTGTCAAAAAATACTTCTAATTTCCCTACATTTTGACAAGTTTTTGACATTTGTTTGTCGCCGAGATGAGACTGCGACTAGATTTTGAACGTTTTAAATTACGAGAATTGGCTTTCAGACGTTTCACAAGTGCCCATGAAGGTTTATGTGGAATAAAATATTTTGATAACTTTAGCCTGCTTTTTAACTTTTATTACTGTACTTATAAATGTTAAAAATAGTGAAGAAAGAAAGAAAAGAAATAAAATACATTTATTTAACACACGCAATACACCAGAGACATAATATCAGATAAAAACGAATAAAAAGAGAAAATAAAAAATAATAAAAAAAATAAAAAAAAGATAAAATAATTTATTGCGTTTTATATCCAACTTGTATCAAAACGTATACGTATATATATATATAGAACCTCTTGTTTGATGAAGTCAGTGATATGTCTGTCGATCTATTCATAAAGATCTCCCCGTGAAAACGAAGTGAAGTGACCTTGGAGTGATCAATAAGCTCAATCACTATAGGATTAAGGTTAGTGCCTGCTCACTTCACCGAAGCTTCAACGGTGAGATCGTTACAGAATAGATCCGCTGATATAGTGATTTTATCTTGCGAAGTAACACGCACTTTATTTGTGGTAAGCACTTGTTAACCACAAATAAAGTGCTTATACAAACACGCTGTGAATGTGTGTGTAAGCGCAGGACCTCTCGGTACCGGCCGAGACAATGGCGAAGGCGGAAGTATGTGTGCGTGTGTGTGTTACGTGCTGACGCTACTCGCTTTCACGCACACATTTACAGTGTGTTTATACACTTGGTAACCACATGTAAAGCGCGCGTCGCTTCGTGAGATAAAAATACTAAACGAGAAAGTAAAATAAAAGTGGAAAGAGCAACCTTCATTATACATACAAGTCGTGTAAAGCATTAAAAATACATAATATAGCAGATACCTCCGTCTACTCTACCTACGTCACTCTCTACTCTCCGACGGTTAGTTGAGGTAACTAACATGTTCCTGAATTCCTGTAATTCTGTTTTCGAGTATTTTTCGTATTATAGTCAATAACTTTTCGTACTGCTATTCGACGTTTTAGCTTTTTAGTCGATTCGCACGAATTTACTCGCCCGAAATGTGCGAATCGTCACTTTCAAACAATATTATTTTTTCTATAGACGACTCGCATGAGAATAAATTTGTTTGTAGGCGACACGACAGCAAAGTTCATTTTTTAGGGTTTCGTACCCAAGGGGTAAAAACGGGACCCTATTACTAACTTCTCTGCCTGTCTGTCACCAGGCTGTATCTCATGAACCTTGGTAGCGAGACAACTTTCACAGATAATGCATTTCTGTTGCCGCTATAACAACAAATACTAAAAACAGAATAAAATAAATATTTAAGTAACAAACAACAAACGTAATTTTTTTGCCGTTTTTGCTCGATATTAATAACGGCAACAGGTAGACGCTTGAAATATTCACAGAATACTTAGTTGTATATTCACTTTAAAAATAAATAATTAAATTAAAATAAAATAAATATTTAACTTAAATACCCCATACAACAGACGTGATAATAAAAAGTTTATAATATAGTGTCTAATGTTGTATAGATAATGCTTCGTGCGCGAGTCCGACTCGCTCTTGGCCGGTTTTTCATAATTTATTTATATCTATACTATAGATATATTATAGATATATTATTAGTATATTATAGATATAGCTTGTATGCTGAATAGAGGTCTTCTTGTCACAGTCACGACATGCAGCTACCGTGATTATAGGTTTATTTTGTTTTTTTTTTCCTTTAATAGTTATTCGACACGTTAAACACGTGCTAATAAAATGATTAGATAACTTCTTATCTTTTTGTATGCACGTGTTTCTGTAACAAATAAACCTATTTTCTTTATTTCTGTTACTGCTTTAACTTTAACAAATCTAAAATACCAGCAATTACTCAACATACAGGTTGTTTAAAAATAAACTGATCCGTTTTTTCGGAAGAAATGTAAACCGTTATTTTCCGGCGCGATAGTGTCTGGTCTGTCGTCGTACTAATTAGACGAAGCCACTTCACCCGAGGGCCCTCGCTCTAAGGCAAAAGAGTTTCTTTGCGGGAGTACACGACGCGGTCTACTTAATTTACATGCATTCTGTCATCTATGCTGAGATCGAAATGAAAGAGGAAGCGAGTTGACTACCGCTTATGTGTGGAGTGGATTTAGAGATGTGTTGTATTGGTGTTTTCTGATAAATCTTAAACTTTGAATAAATGTCAATTGGAATGATTAGAAACGTACCTTAAGTTATCCTACTAATATTAAAAACGTGAAAGTTTGTATGGATGGATGAATGGGTGTATGTTACTCTTTCACGCAAAAACTACTCAACGGATTTGGATGAAATTTGGCAAACAAATGGTTTATAACCAGGATTAACAAATAGAATACCTTTTTATCCCGATATTCCGAAGAGATCGAAACTTATGCGGGTGAAACTGCGGGGCACAGCTAGTACTAACAAAAAATAATGGGTTATGTGCCTGAATTAAAGATAAATAAATAAAAATAAAAAAGAAACTTGAGAGGTGTCAAGGGACTCTCGGATGGAACGAAGTTCCTTTCGATTAATTTGTGAAGGAATTTTAATAAAATTTTATGTAAAAAAAAAGTGTCGTTCCAACTTTTGGTCTTAATTTTTTCCGTCTAGCCCCCTTTCGCAACGCGCGTTAAGGAAATTCGTTCCAATACAAACCGTGCGTGAGCCCAATGGGAATTTTTGGTTCTAGGACATGTAGGCTTGCTCACGATGTTTTCCTTCCCGTTTTTGAGAGCGGTGGTGATGAAATCATTTAATTAGGAAACTCCGGATCTTTAATTCTTTCCTTGCTTTCCTAATTCAGTTCGAATTAGTAATCTTAATGAGGTTCTTTGATTAAAAGGTTGTTCTGATAGGATAAATTAAGTCATTATTTTACCTTTATTGTATTTTATTTACACAAAGTAAAGCGCCTGGCTGGGTTTGACCCCACGACCCACCACTCGTAAGTCGGTGCCGATACTACTTTATTTTATTTTATTAGATAAGAACAACAAACAGCTACATTATGCAATATTATAAACAGTAAAATATAAGTTACTTAAGTAATAATGTAACCCACAGCGCTGTTCACAGATTACTATTAAATACAACCTTAATCACTAGGAGGTGAACTGTGCATGCATGACAGTTACGCTAATATTACTCGTATTATGGCAAGCTTTGTCTACAAATAAAAAAAAAACCCGTAAGTACCTGCCTACCTAATATATTTGTACTGTGCTCCACAGACATGTATATATTTTCTTGGAGGATTCGAGCAGATTTAAAATTTATATCTCGGGCATATCACGTCCCGAGTTAACACTCTTTCACCTAAATCAAACTCATTCACACAAGTTTTAGAACGTGTACTATCTCTGTTTTACCAACAACAGATAAGAGAATGATACATTAATTCCCCTATTGAAAAAGTTGTTTGATAAAGCAATACCCTGTTAATGGCACGTTAGCTGATTAACTTGGGGGATTGCGTCTGGGACGATGGCATGCGCGAGTAAGACACGTCTTTATAACGTTATTCTACTTAATTATTTATAAATGATTCAGTTATCTTACGCGCTTTCTATAACGATACCTACTTGTGGCTAAGTAATAACAGCCGCACGGGTCGATCAATCAGGTTAAGCCACGCTTGTCCGGTTGGTCCAAGGATGGGTGACCATCTTTACATACCTACCCTCCGTGCATCGGAAAGCACGTTAAGCTGTTGGTCCCGGTTGTCATTCGTGGATCTTTGACAGTCGTTACGGGTCGTCAAAGCCCGAAAGTCTGACAACCAGTCTTACCAAGGGGTATTGTAATACTCAGCAACTGGGTTATGGAGGTCAGATAGGCAGTCGCTCCATGTAAAATACTGGTATTCAGCTGCATCCGGTTAGACTGGAAGCCGACCTCAACATAGTTGGAAAAAAGGCTAAGCAGTGATGACTATGTACAAACGCCAGCAGGTCAAGCTACCCAAAACTGACAAATTTTCCCAATCAACTTTGAACCTTAATGCTTTAGCGATACAATTGAAAATCTATTAAAGAAATTTGACAGATTGTAGTAGCTTGATGTGCTGGTGTCTGTACGTAGGTATAGATAAAAATAACATAATACCTTAACATACGCCTTGTTACCCCAAAGGTTTGTGTGTTCATATATACTACGTATAGATAGATTCAAAAATCACAGTGACAAAACAAAATCCCATTTAAAACTACTTATTTATAGTAATCTAATTGAATACACGCTTTGTAACTCGTCAACCTGTACATGGAATGTAGCTGATTAACTAGGGGTGCGGGGTGCCGGGGTGCGGGGTGTAGGGGGGAGTGAATGATACAAGTCGAAACTGAACCACGACGCAATTTATGAGGGTTCCTCTCTATTCAGGAATGGTGATTTATTGTATATCGTTTTTGTATTCACGTTCATTTATATCTAACACTTGACCTGATTAAATTAAATAACTAATAATACACACACCGGTAACTGGGTCATGGAGGTCAGATAGGCAGTCGCTCCATGTAAAATACTAATATTCAGCTATATTCGGTTAGACTGGAAACTGACCCCAACATAGTTGGGAAAAGGTAGATGATGACACCAGGGGCCCAATTCTGTAAAATAACCAACTTGTCAATAGTGTGTAAGTAGTGTCTCAATAGAATAGTTTTTGACATTCGGTATTCTACAAATTATTTATGGTCATTGACTTGCCACTGTAGTGCTATTGAAATGCCATAGTAAGACTATTGTAATAATTGGTAGTCTGGTCCACTATAATGTGTCAATGTCATCGTGATGGCCAAAGTTACGGTAGTCTGTAAGGTATTTGACAAGAAAACTATTCTACTGCCACACTATCGACATTCTATCGACACACTACTGAGACACCACTGAAACGCCATGAAAGTTTTTGCAGAATGCCAAATTTGCAACAGTGGCAATATAATGTCTGTAGTGTTTCGATAGAGTGTCAATGGCGCGTTACTTAACTCAAAGTTATAGAATTGGGCCCCCGTATAGTGTCATCTACCTACACTATACTGTATTATTAATTATTATTTTTGATTTCATTTAAAACGTTATTTTAGTTATGTATTTTCTCAGACATAGCGATGTTTGATTTTTTTTACAGATTATTTTCAAATGGCAGAGGTACCTATAGTACACCCACATTTCGCCAATTGTGTTTAAGTCCGATTTAACAGGGGGCAAGCCTGTTGCACTTAACCAAGCACACAAATCCAGACACCAGAAGGCCAATTCTCGTAATTTAAAACGTTCAAAATCTAGTCGCAGTCTCATCTCAGCGACAAACAAATGTCAAAAACTTGTCAAAATGTAGGGAAATTAGAGGTATTTTTGACAGATTGAGACTGAGATCAGACTGTGAACGTTCTTAAAATTACGAGAATTGCCCCTCAGAAGGCCAGTTCCCGTAATTACAAACGTTCAAAATCTACTCGCGATCTTCTCTCAGCGACATTCAATGTCAAAAACTTGTCAAAAAGTAAGAAAATTAGACGTGTTTTTGACAGATTGAGATTGAAATTAGAATGCGGACATTCTTAAAAATATGTAAATTGCTCCTCTGGCGGCCCCTCAGGTACACGTCTGCCTAACGTTTCGGGGATTCTAAGCGTGATCTTAAGTTATATGTATTGTTATAAAATGAAAAATATGTTTTTATCAAAGCACTATTATTTTAAGGCGCTTAAAACAAGAATGAAAACTTAAAAAGCTACTTTTTATATAAATCATTTTAAAACAGAAACTGTTTCGTAATGTTCTGTCAGAAATGGCATTTTATTAATGTTTTTATTCTCTCTCTATTGTAGTCTTTTACTCGACAGTTAGGTGTTATAAACTGTCACAATGTAGGGAAATATAAAAGTAAAATTAACGCTACGAAGGAGCTAATTTATTTTTTCAGAGTGGTAACGTTTGAAGCTAGTTTACCTAGACTCCAAAAAATGTAGGTTTATTATAATATGTGTTCACTGAATAGATAAACTTCAATACTAAATAAACGAACAAACAATAAAAATATAATATCCTAACCTAACTAAAACTATTAACAAACTAAAATATGGCGTCGAAAAATTCCTCCGCATCGCTGTTATCCACAATCGCTGTTATACACAAGAGTTGTACAATTATTTGCAAGTTTTGAATATTTATTGAAAAAATAATAATTTACAAAATCTAGAACAAACTAAAAGAATGAATAAGTACTGTCATGAGATAAAATTCAACATCCTATACAAGGCTGTATACAAATTTTTTGACACACAAAAATCAAAATATCGTACTTAAAAAGAAAATGGCCCAATTTCTTTGATCGACACAGATTCAATTTCGAATGATGATAGCTAATTGGGTTCTAGAAAAATGTTCCTTATAATAATCTCATTTTAATTCGCCGCTCCAGGCAGCGTCGTTACTTATTTATTCAAGAGTGGGAGTGGTCGCCCTGTCCTATAATTTCTGATATTACGACATTATGCCTCGAGGGCTGTCCTTCGAATTTCCTCAAACCTTGTGAGTTAGAGGGATGCTAAGCTAACGGTTCGAGTGGCAAAAAGCTGAAAAATATTGGCATTGTATCCTTTGGATTTCCTGGGCCAAACTGAGTTCTATATGTTTTATATCGTACGGGGATGTTAATTTATGGCTAGTAGGGTTTTTGGCCTAGTAGATGGGTCAACAGGCCATGTAGACCAGGCCAGGCCATGTAGATGTGGATGTTTGAATGGAAGGTAAACCGGGTGATGACATGACTGTGTGATGTGACGCAACTTCGAGGAGGCCTATGTCCAGCTGTGAATTGCGATTGGGAACGTTTCGTCATGATATAGTGAATCCATTTTGGTGAAATCTGGCAGATAGGAAGCTAGATTCTCATAGAAGGACATAGAAGCATTTCTAGCCCAGTTAATGAAATACTCCCTCGTCCAAACGGGGCACGGTTGCTAGTGAGCATAAGTATAGTCAACCTAAAGGTCCTAAGTTTCCGCTTTCCTACTGCTGGGACACAGGCCTCCTCTCGGTGAGAGGGAGTGGGCCGTAATTCACTACGCGGCCCCAGTGCGGGTTGGTAGGTGTCACATGTCTTCGAATTTTTGGTTCTAGGACATGCGGGTTTCCTCACTATGTATTCCTTCACAGTTTTGAGAGCATTCATAAACCCAGCATTTCAACACCCCTGGGTGTTGAAATAAAAAGCCGTATGATGTTACGAAACTTGGAAGCTCCTACATATGTCCAGCTATGGAATGCGATAGTTTGAGTTGATGGAAGTGTTTCGAGATGATATTTTGATGAAATCTGGCAAATACGAAGCCAGATTCTCAAAGGACATTAAATAATTTCCAGGCCCGTTAATCCAAAACTTCCTCATCCGAACGAGGCACATCTGGTTCAAAATACAACCAGTTAAAGTTAGCATAGTATTTAATATTTATTTAACACTCGACACGAGGAGTAATATCAGGTGGAGTGGGTTGCCGTTGACGCAAAAGTATGTCGCTAATGACTCTCTACTACTAACATGGAACAACTGTGAATATTATTCGCACCGTTTTAAATTACTTGTTCCATATTCTTTCTAATTGGCACCTGGGTTTATGAAAGCTCATAATGTTTGTTTTTAAAATTTTATCGTCACCTTTTTTTTGTGGTTGGTTGTTTATAGTAATATTACCTATGTTTTTTTATTAAAAAAAACTACCAAGCAGTTGGAAAGACTTGACAACAGTGCGGTTTAAGAGTAAACTACGTGAGTTTTTGATAGGTAACACCAACTTACTACAGTGTGACTGAATTTTTATCAGAGAATAGAATTGTTTAAATTGCTCTGGATGATGGATCTGGCCTGCTGGCTTTTGGTTAAACTTAAGTGAATGTTAATAATATATTTAAATGTGGCATGCCAAATGGTGAAATATGGCTGACCTTTAATGTATTTTAACACCTATTACGAGTATGTATTACCCTTATTTATTTGCAAATTATTTTATAATAAAAAATAATTAAATACAATAATACAATAAACAACATATATATAATACAATAAAATAATATAATAATATGCATATATTTAATACAATAATTATATACAATAGAATAGACATTTATATGTCTATTCTATTGTATATAATTATTGAAGAACAGTTTCACGACTCTGTCTATGGTTTGTAATGGAAGTAGGTACAGCTATTTTCTTCATTAAAAATTAACCAACATTGTAAAGCTGTTTCCACACTGCTTGTTCCTGCTAACCCTTCCAACTTTGCCATAAATGTACTAATAGTTTATTTTGTACTTGTATGTACTTAATCCAAAACCATCTAAGATGTTGTTGTTGTGCAACTCTTCCATAACCTATTTCCATCGTTCATATCCAGTCGAGCTCTCAAGTTTCACGACAGAACCTCAGCCTCTTGACCCGGCTGACTTACAAATCCCGCAGCTTACGCGGGATCTCAACCTCAACCGACTGCGAGTACAAAGAAAGAAAGAAAAATAGGTTCTTCAGCACTTCAACGCAATTAAATGAGAACTAGTTAGGTTCCTACACTTCCTCTATATGTCGACTCGAGCATAAAAGAAAGGACGTTACATTAGTCCCCACGATACAGACATCGCCTTCTTTGGGGATCACGGCAATATAACAAATTGAATGTTGTCGAGGTAGACCACGGCGAAGTGGTAACATTTGCAGAGCCAACATGGCCAGAGATCACACAGGTTTGGAAGAAACAAGAGGAGGCCTTTGCCCGGCAGATCTAACAAAAAAATATAAATGTATATTATTGAAATATCTAGAGGAATTGAGAACAAAATAAAATTAATGACCAAACAAAAAGAGAGGTTTTGTTTTACGTTTAACATCAAAAGACTGTTAATTATGTGTATTGTATTTTGTCTAATTAAGGAACAACATTGTGTGTAGATGCCATTTATTTGAGGGTAAAACAGAAAAGATGATTCTGGACTTCCACTATTAACAAATCATTAAGACACCATCATCATCACCATCATTATTATTACTTATGTACATCCGTAAAATACTAAATAATTAAAACAACATTGGGCTTTAGTCATTACAGTATGGCCATTTTAATAGGTAACATTTGACAATTCATAAAAATTCAACAACGTAACCTTATAACGGCGGGCATAAAATAATATATTTTTTCGTTTTGTTTAAAATTCACATATGTTTCAAGCCCGTATCGATTCATTCACTTTAATCGATGTTTTTAAGCAGGTCACCTCACTATGAAGATAAAACTGACAGACGTCAAATGTTACCTATTAAAATGGCCATACTTTATATGATAAACAAACTTTCGTCTGCATCATTGATAGGTATAACTAGA
This sequence comes from Apamea anceps, assembly GCA_951799955.1. NCBI lineage: Eukaryota > Metazoa > Arthropoda > Insecta > Lepidoptera > Noctuidae > Apamea > Apamea anceps. The sequence continues at coordinate 7,586,157 of OX637517.1, forward strand.
CATACCTAAACAGGTTGACACGGACATTGACGCGCAACCTTCTACCATGGATTCAGTACATAATTCTGAACCCCCTGCGATGAAGAATTCTCATCGGATATTAAGAAACGAAATCAGCTGTTCCATACATTTTGACCGCGTACCTATTGCACTTTTTTATAAACCAGCTGATTTTTTTTTTATAACCGACGTATAATGTCTATGCTAGTGGATCTAGAATAATGTGCTGAATTTATGGTTACAGTTATTTACACATCGATGTTGTTGCCACCCTGTATAAATAATAATAATTTATTTATTTAAGTAACAAAGACTCATTGTGTTAGTAAACTTAAGAACTATGTTAGTTTATTGTATTTAACAATTATTTCATCCCATAGGAGATGACACTGCAGTGATTGATGTACATGCAATCGAGCCTGCTAGCGATCATTTTAAGGATATTGTTGGAGCTGGCCGGTACCTACTCTGTGCACCAGGGATGCACATCTAATTCGCATCGTTGCGTTAAATCAATTTATATGTGCGTCCGCGAACATTCCCGATGCGCTACAAAAACGGGGCAGCCCCACCAACACCCTGAAATTTTGTTGTGTTGTATAGCGCAACAGAGCTCGAAGTCAGATCTACAGAGGACATTCTTTCACGTAAAACTATTTTTTTCAATTATCGGTAGCGATGACTCGCGAGGAATAACAAAGGCAACCATTTTCTTCGGCACAACGCCATCAATTCGGTGGATTCGTTGAAACAATAGGAGCAAAAAATACTTGGTCCAGTTCTCAGATGAAATGATTGACGAGACCGGGGTGCGGGACGAAGGGGAGGGGGTGGTACGATATCAGATCATATCTCCCGGCTAGATGTGTTATGTCTACTGTAAGGCTGCGGTTACACGGGCATTTTGTTCAACTATTATTGCTACGAGACACTACTGGTAATAATTGCGGGCATGAAAGCCTAATCAACCTAAAATGTTCCCACTGCTGGGACATAGGAGGGAGTGGGCCGATATCCACCACGCGAGCCCAGTACGGGTTGGTTGGTGGATATCACATGACTTCGAATTTTTGGTTCTAGGACATGCCGGTTTCCTTACGATGTTGTCCTTCACTGTTTCGTGAGCAGTGGTGATGGAAAATTTACACACAGTAAAGTTTCAACCTACGATCTTCAACCCGTAAGTCGCGGCCGTTTCAACTGCGCATAACGCTCTCAATTCTATCAATTTCCGGATATACTGGGGGATTTTGTAACGCAAAGAATTTGCTTAATTTATTACAGCAGAATTGCCATTATTAATTGTTCCATATGTTCTCTAAAGCCTCCATGAACCCCCATCTGTGGAGATTGTCTTTGCTCTGGCCGACTTGGATTCGAAGTCTGTTTTAGAGATTTCCAAGTCGACTCGGCCTAACGATGTAATGACGTCATATATGTGACAAAGATTGCGCAAACCTGAGCAATCTAAGTTAACCGTGTAAGCACACCTTTAGACTTAGCGCCTATGAAAACATAAATCATATAAATCAGGTTAGGTTATTCGAAGGGCACATTATATTCTAACTCGTTTGTAGAGCGTTTTTTGAACTGGTTTAAAGAAATCCCTTGAGCACAATAAATAGAGCTACCAAACTTAGATATACCGCTGGAGGCTAGTTTGTTTAATTTGCACTTAGGCTAGGGTTTAGGCGGTAGCGTAGTTAATCCTAAAGAAGCTAAAGGGGGTAAACGGGGGTGTATCAAAATATGTTGGGCCCTTTTTACTCCATTACAGCGAAGGCAAAGCTACGCTTGCCGCGGTCGGTGCGTGGATGGGTGACCATCTTCATATACCAAGACCCCTTCATGCCTCGAAAAGCACGTTAAGCCGTTGGTCCCGGCTGTCATTCGTGGATCTTTGACAGTCGTTACGGGTCCAGTCCACCAGTCCACCAGTCTTACCAAGGGGTATCGTATTACCTAGTAACTGGGTTGTGGAGGTCAGATAGGCAGTCGCTCCATGTAAAATACTGGTATTCAGCTGTATCCGTTAGACTGGAAGCCGACCCCAACATAGTTGGGAAAAAGCTAGGCAAATGATGGTGAGAAGGCTAGGCAGTGATATGAGTTATACTCGTATGCCAGCAGCTTCACCCCTGGGTAGCAATAATTCGTAAATAGGTTCGCCTAAACTATCAACAGTATTTGATACACTTGCGCTACGTACCATAAAATTTGTACGCCTCTGGCAAAACATAAACCTTACTACCACAAACTAGTGTTCAACAGTTGTATGGACTTTAACGTAACAATTACATTAGACACACGTAGAACAAGTGTTTAAGTTTTATAGACCCAAAGAGTCAACTGAATAACATTATGCCTGGACTTTAAAAGAGACTTAATAATAATAATAATAATAATATCCTTGGACATTTCACACAGCGCCATCTAGTCCCAAGCTAAGCAACCTAATGCTTGTGTTATGGTAACAAGATGGCTGATAAACTACTTATATACATTTTTTTTTTTTGTAAATACATACATATTATAGATAGAAAAACACCCAGACTCGGAACAAATACATGTAGGTCATACAAATATTTGTTCCGTGCGGGAATCGAACCCGCGACACGCAGCGCAGCAGTCAATCGCTTAACCACTGCGCCAACCGTGCCGTCGTGCCTTGTAACCTCCGAGTTTGTTTCGGCGTTTCATCTCAGAGTATAGTCAGATAGGAAACGCCGACCTCATCTAGTTTAAAAAAATTATTGACGTGTAAAAGTGTTTGTACAAACCTATTTACAGAAATAAAATAATTTCTCAATTTATCATTTAAAAAATACCTACATCTAACAACCTTCACCAATATCATTGCGCTCATCTTTTTCCTTGAACTTCCACATTTTTCAATAAGCCCAACTGGCCCCGGCTCTAGAGAGTGAGTGGCGTATCTAATCGATTCCTATTCATCGTGCGTGCGTATCGATTGTTCGTTTAATAAAGCTGTGTAATCGAGCGCTGGCCCGTGGCGGTGAGCGTGATCTGTTGCTATGGAGGACGGTAACCAGCCAGTCTATTCTGTAAAAATCTTACTCAAACTTAGGTAAAGTGAGCTTCGAGTGAGCTGTATTCCACCTGCCCATCGATTCTGTAAAAATCTCACCGTGAAAAGTTAGGTGAAGTGAGCTTAGAGTGAGCTGTCAATAATGTCAATCCCTTAGCATGATTTGTAATGAAAGCTCACTCCATGCTCACTTCACGTAAGTTTTCACGGTATAATGGTTACAGAATCGCACAGAGAATGACACTATTGACAGCTCACTTCACCTAAGTTTTCACGGTGAGATTTTTATAGAATATGAGGGCTGGATTTTGATGTTCACCTACTAAAAGAGACGGTAATACTTGTTTATTGACCAATATCTGGAGATGTTTGGTGGCGTACATACATACATGTTGCGTACCTACTTGTAAAATGACCAAACACTTCACTTTTGGGTCATAGGCCGGTTCCTATACAATTGCGTCGAGTGTCCTTTAACAGGAATGGCAAGGGTTTGTAAACGACTTACTAAACTTAAAGTGGCAAAGTAGGTACGAGTCTTGCTATTTTGTACTTGCATATAAACCAAGAAAAGTACGAGAAGAAAGGACAACGACACGCACCATTAGAGCGATTCTCACACATCTCGCGTTCGTTATTGACGTTCGACTCGTACTTTTCCCACGACAAAATCAAGCCGAGCTATTCTCACCATGACGATTCGAGCATTTCTCGCAGGAAAGACACGCGACATGCCTTAGTTTACATGCGACATGCAAAGAGTAGTCATGACCAGTCGACACGTGACGTATGATCTGTGTCGACCACCGTACGAACGTCAAACAGTGGTTATGTCAATCATGTTTGTGTCAATTGCGAAAGAAAATAATAAATACCTATATTTTAACAAAATGGGTTCATAAACATCTTAGAAGACTCTACGACCATCACCACAAGGAAAAACACAAGAAGAAAACTTCAGGCTTCCGCCAAAATTATCAACTGTGGATAGTTGTTGCTTGTGTAGCGTCGATGAATGAGACATATGAGATACAGAAGCGGAAGGCGCCGGATTTAAAACCAGTCAAATGGACAAGGACGGCTTTGCCAGGCTTTACTCTGGTTGAGGGCAAGAAAGGTCGATCGCAACCACAATAAACGCGGTACTACTCCTGCAAGCGAGGATGTTTGAGCTGTAGTGCCCACTTTGCTCCCGTACATTTCCCGGTTGGATCGACAGATATCGAGAGAGAAAGAGCCAAGGTCTTAAGTGCCGAAAGAAGGACGTTGCAGTCGAACTAGACTTTGAATTTTGACTGGCTGGAGTTGTGTATAGATGTTACAGAGAAGCATGACCAAAAGTAAACTCCCATGTGTGGTGTGATAATAATTATGTTTTTGTGGTTTATACTTGGATGAATACTGAATTTATTTATTAGTCTGTAAGGTATTCTTAAAAAGGTTCTTTTGTAATAGAAATAAAGTGGTTCAAAAGCATTTCAAACAATAAATATTTCAAATGTCTTTTTTTTATTTTTTTCAATGAAAAAACTTAGCTAAGTACCTAACAAAAATAATATAGGTATGCAAATAATTGAAGGGCTTTGTAGTTAGGTTGCGCAGGCCGTTAACAAGTTGGGTTAGGAAATAGAAACACACAAGCAAAGTTCATACGTACAATCCTCACTGGGTTACAAATTTACAATAGGTAGGGTACAATAGATACGTAGTAGTAGACTGGTCGCGGAACGCCGGTAGCGCGTGGATAGGTGTGCGTGCAGCGCAGTGTCAGTCAAAAACTGTGCTTTTATTTATACCCGGCCTACGTTACTTTGAAGCGAGCCGTGTATTTTGAGCCCTTTTGCTTGTTAATTTTCTGTCAAGCCACTTTTTATTAATTTTTTCCATGTTATATCTTTACAATTTTGTTATATAATCTTCCTTACATAATCCTTAAGCTAATTAAACCTTAGTATATAACTTAACTATGCACAATAAAAAGTTTCTAGAACAAAAACTGTTACAAAAGTGAGTTGGCACATTTTGATAATACAAAATCCCATATAATTTCTAAACTTATGGTCCGATTTTTACAATTTAAACGGAAATATTCGTTTTATATCTAGACCTATCCTTTACAATAAAAATTATTAAAATCTATCCATAAACAAAAAAGTGAGTTTTCAAGTTACGTAAATATGCTTGAACAAAACTACACTTATAAGAATCCTTTTAAAAACAGTCTTATTGATCCGTGCAGCACATGGAGACTAAAATAATCACTGGTTTACACGAAAGGTCGGCGTGATGAGTCGAGCGTTGTCCGTGAGCTTAGGAATCGGCGGACCACTTCACGTTTCGCCCAGTCTTCATGTTTGTGAGGCACTTTGACCACAAAAAAAAATTGAATTCGTGTTGTGACGAGACTCCTAACGCGAGCCTCAGGGTGAAATCTGTTTTCGCAAGGATTTCCCAACAATCTTTTGGGCCTTTGTAAAGTAATGAAGCCAGGACACGTAGGTACAGCAGCCTAGCGTTCGTTGGAAAAGCATGTAGCAGGACGGTCCGGTGCAGTACCGCACTCTTTAAAACAACAACACTGCTCCTCTTCTTCTCCATTTTGATAAACTTTTATGTTATTGTGCTAGTCATCAGCTTACTTACAATATCATTAGCTCGTTCTGTTTTATTTAATTACCTATTAGTATGTAGACCAATGTAAACAAACAACATAAATTGTATTTTGACTTTACTTTGACGTGACAAATATCGATGACATGACTTGACAAATCAACATGAGCTATGCATTCCGTAGTACGGAGGTCTTATATTAATGTTAATAATAAAATAAAAATGGAGTTACGGAAACAATAATGATTATTAAATTGATAAATTTTAATGAAATACCTTTATAATGCTGCTCAAAATATGTTTTTGCCTTAAAAATCATTTTTAAAGATGGTCAAAAGTACATTAACGATTACGTAAAAAAATCGCATCGTTATGTGGAAGGGATTACTTCGTGGGACGCATAATGGCAACATTATTGTCCCTAGATTCGTGATTTAAGATCGACTTGTAGTGAGAATAGCTTTTTCAGGATATCTCACCGTTTTATAAGCGACATACGGAGACGAGCGGCCATGACGTCATGCGACACGAACGCGAGTTTCCGGAGAATCGGGCTACATATCTTTTTTATTAATTTCCTTTATTTCATTTGAGTAGGTACTTATAAATTACATTTCTAAATATTTTTATAAACAAAAACTTTTTTTGCAAAAAAATGCAACCGACTTCCAAAAACGACACTACAAAGTGAAAAATAACTTTAATTTCGGAAGTCGGTGTCGTTGGGTTCGCATTTTCGTTGTTTGCCACCGACTTCCGAAATTAAAGTTATTTTTCACTTTGTAGTGTCGTTTTTGGAAGTCGGTTGTTTTTTTTTTGCAAAAAAGTTTTTATTTTTCACTTTTTGGTTGTATTTTTTACCAGTAATTTTGGTTTAAAAACCAAAGTATGGGACCATTTGGGAAGTATACCCTTTCCAACAAAAAAAGAATTTTTCAAATCGGTTGGCAAGCGAAGGAGTTATGCGCGAACAAACATAAAAAAAAATACAAACATCCGAATTGAGAACCTCCTCCTTTTTTAAAAGTCGGTTAAAAAGATAAAAAAAACTAAAAATATCAAAAATAGCAGCCCAGCTGTATCGGGAACGGGCTCCAAGCTACCGGCGGTCAGGGCTCCAAAGAGAGGAACCTCCTGACAATGCGCGGCGAGTGTTCATCATTATAAAACAAATTTGGTATTATTCCAGGTTTATCGCAATTTACTCGCCGCTGTGATCTGTGGTAGTCATATAGTAATAGATATTAAAGGTGGTATTTAACTGTTTATTATTCGGTCCTTAAGGCATACAGTGCCTGGTAATAATGATAACATAAGCCTCCCGATACAACAAGACTATGACAGACCGCTATGCGTATGCCAAATGGTGTGCAGCACAGCATAACATCCATATTATAACCAACACACTCTGTGCCGTCAGCCTGCTGTCAATTTGTGCCACTGATAACACAATCAGTAATCACATTACCATGGCTGCTAATAATCTACATGTTATGAAAAATCTAATCTATTCCGTTACCGGTAAAAGCCTCCTGACAGTCCCTAATTTCTAACAGAGACATGTCTGATAGCAGGTCTTGTCTATTAAGATAATAAAAGGCATACATAAACTCAGGCTTTATTCCATGGGTGGTAGGCAGAAATTACAGAACGCCATCTGCTTCGGTCGTTACGTCTTTTGCTTCGTTTATGTTCATACGTCTGAGAGGCAATTCTCGTAATTTTGAGAACGTTCACAGTCTGATCTCATTCTCAATCTGTCAAAATATCTATAATTTCCCTACATTTTTGACAAGTTTCTGACATTTGTTTATCGCCGAGATAAGACTGCGACTAGATTTTGAACGTTTTATATTACGAGAATTGGCCTTCTGGTTTCACACGGTCATACGAGTAAAGATAATAAGTATCCGCATTACCAATATTTGTTTTTTTGTTCATTAGCTTACACTGTCCCACTAACTGACCAAAGGCCTCCACCAAATCCTACCACACATCCTTTTCTAGAGCCACCGCGACCCAACCCTTGCGGTACGCATCTAAGTCGTCTCGCCATCTCTTCCTGGGCCGGTCTCGGCGGCGCCGTCCATCCTCAGACACCCACCGTGTAGAAACTGCCCAGCGATCCAGTAAAATGAACATTTAAAAAAGCCATTAGAAATACCAAAACGACGAAAAAGATTGCGGAAACTCTTTTTGTAATTCTTATACTTCCATATTTCGATAAAGAGTTTACATGCTTTTTGTCCCGGCAGCACGTTCCCGTGAGATAATTTCCGACATCTACATCATCATTTTTCAATTAAATTAAATAAAATTTTCAACTAGTAATAAAATTTTCTTTATTGCGGACCACACATACAAGAACATACAATCCATAACCATATACTTAGTGTTAGTAACAACGACTTAAAAATTATGTTAATATAACTAATTAACTAATGAAACTAAACTATTATGCGCTTTCACATAAAAATCTTGAAAGATTCTGAACCCAACTCAATTCGCAACATACCTACCAGTTACGACCTGAGAAGATTTTCCCACAATTATTATTATTTGTTAATAATTAAATAATATTTATTAATAATAATAATTGTAAGGGCTATTACCCGTGATGTCCCACTGCTGGGCAAAGGCCTAACTACTCTCTTTCCACCTCTCTCTGTTCAAAGCTGCTAAGGACCAGGGGGCCTAAAAAGGCCGCTTTAAACAATACCTCTAAAAGCTATTCATTTCCTGAATTCCCAGCAGATCATTAGCAATTCCTCTAATTTTCGTAAAATGTCATTTCATATTCGGTGTAAACATTGCCGCGTGAAAAAAATAAAAACCGTTTAAAAATAAAAATAAATTACCGGTTTTTACATTACAGTTTTTATTAATCAAATTGGTTTTTTATTTCTACAGTTTAAATGTTATTTCATTGTGATATGAATTGCACACAGATCATATTATGAATTGTCAGTTTGTGACCATTTTACGATTTTTAATATGATTCATATTGTTATCCTATTATAATTCTGCCAAAGTGACCTTTTTAGGCCCCCAGTTCTTATTGAAGGAGTCCAGCTCTCAATGCGCTACAAAAAACACACACACATTTACCTCCGTGCGCCTAATGCAAAATATTTATAACTCTCATAAAGAGTAAGACCGAACCTAACTCTACGTAACAACTAAAGTAATCAGACATTCTAATCGCTCAAGCGTCTATTTGTACAACACGCAGCAGCTTTAGGTATATAATGCCTTCAGAAATCTAAACACAAGCCAGTCTGCTCTCAACGTAATCTGCTCCATTGTAGTCTATTAAGTGAGAATTATCTTAACAAAGCGTTTAAGGATTTATTATGAGATTTCTAATTTCAATCATAACATTTTCACGGGTCGTTTGTAGGTTAAGATACGCTTGCCGCGGTTGGTTCGTAGATGGATGGCGATCCATTACATTTCGAGATCCCGTCGTGCCTCGGAATGCACTTTGTGCCGTTTGCTGACATTTCGTAGATCTTTGACAGTCTTTAGCGGAAGTCAGAAGTCGAAAAGTCTGACAACAGAATACAGTTTTAAAGCCTCGTTTGTTTAACAACACGTTACGTAGACGGATTTACTTCCACTATACTTAGGCAAAGTTTCCCTCACCATACTAACAAGAGTATGACTAACAATATACAAGGTGTCGTTTTACATCCTCGTCGAATTCAAGGAGGTAACTATGCGACTGATTCTCGACACGAATCAATAATAAAAAAATTATAAAATAAAAAAAAAGTAGATAATTCTTTTTTTTTCTAACGTTCAGAAATCGGCATGTGTGAAAGTGGTGTATTCTGAAATACTGTCAAACTTAAATAACTAAAAAAACAAGTATGTATTCATTATTTACCAGGGATCGTAATTTTATTTAATTATTTATGTCTTTCATAACAACCTTCTGAATGTTGACGAGGATGCAAAACAACAGCTTGTATACACAGAAGAGTAAGCCAACACAGGCTGTATACGGCGTTTCCATGGCAGCATCCCACAGAGGTGTTAAACAAAACAGAAATGCGAACATATTTTGACAGGCAGGGCGAGTCTAACGACTTCAACCTTTGATTACAGGTAATTTTGTTAGCAGACAAGAGGGTGCCACGGCTAAACTCATCATCTTCCGAGCCTTGTCCCAACAATGTTAAGGTTGGCTTTCAGTCTAACCCGATGTAGCTGAATACCAGTACCACTGCTAAACTCTTTTACATAATCTCTAAAACACCTTTTACTTCATATACGGTAAGGTCCTTAAATCTCACTTCGCAAAATCTTCTGAGAAGCAATCAGATTCAATCCCACACACTTCGCTTTGAGAGTAGCAAGCCAGGGATTTAACAATAGCATACAAAGAGAATACTGAACAATTACGGTCTTACAAGCTCTTTGGGGAATTCTTAACTGACTTAACAACCGGCAACCTGAAAAAGATGTTTCATGAATTTCTGTTTTAACACGTACGAAATAAGGATGAAAAATTTTAAAACATCAAAAAATCATGTTGGTATTCCCCGAAGCACAGGACTGGTCGAAGTGGCGATGCTTCATCCTCATCATCATCAGCCTATAGCAGTCCACTACTGGACATAGGCCTCTCCTAATGTACGCCATTCAACTCGATTTTCGGCAACTCTCATCCAGCTGCTACCAGCCATCCTGCGAAGATCGTCGCTCCACCTAGCTTGAGGGCGTTTCATCTTACGTTTACCGATCCGCGGTCTCCACTCAAGAACACGTCTACCCCAACGGTCATCGGTTCTAGGGCTAATGTCGGCTAGTGGCGATGCTTTGGGAGCCCCATGCCCAGCAGTGGACATCTTTCAGCTGAAAGGATGATGATTTCCCGAAGAGATAGGTACATAGGTATAATTTTACTGCGGTCCTACATTTCGCCTGTTAAATAGTTATAGAGAGCAATATATTGCCATTCATTCCGATTCCGAGATTCCGTCGGAATGCTAGATAGAAATAAAAAATCTAATATAAAAACCTCAATATTCATGTATTTATGGCATTACACACTGTGGCCTATATTTTAGTTTGTGTATAGTTTTAGTTATGCTAGGATAGAAATTTGTTATTTTTATTAATTAATTAGGTTTTGGTTGTTATTTATTTACTTATTATTTTAATTTATAGCTGTGACCTTAAGTGGTAGGTTTACAAAGATATGATCATTGTGGACCCTGTCGGGCACAGCAAAGTAGGAGAGAAGGAGGGGCTTTAATTGGCAAAATTAGCTGTTATACTAAATAATTATATTATAATACAAGTAATTTACATACAGATAGATATATTTTGCCTATACTTGTCTTAAAGGCTTGTCTTGTTGTAAGACAAGTACAGATAAAATATTTATGAATCAACATTCACACCCCGATTTTACCCATTGCTGAACGTAGACCTCTCTTGTCAAGTGCCATTTCCCACGCTCCTGAGCTAACTAAAATTCTGTGTATTTTCGAAAAATTTATTGATATTGCATAGTTTTAATTCTGACAGCGAATTTCTGAACAAAAATCTGGTCGGTCCTGTGGAAGGACTGACAAGATTTTCAAACATGCATTGTAATATTTTTTAAATTATTTATGTTCCTTTGTTGATTTAGTTAACTACGTTATTACGTGACTGTATGCTGTTATCTACTTCATGTATTAAATATTTCCATGCCATCATTACATGGAGGAGTGTCTTTGCTCTACAATTTTATATACGATCAGTATATAAAATTGTAGAGCAAAAACACATCTTTTGTACCTACCACATTTTATGCAAATAAACGATTTTGTTTTGATAGCCCATCCAGTTTCTATGATGTTAATAAATGTATGAATCCATATATGTATACATAAATACACATCTATACATATATTCATTCATATATACATATCTTCACGTAGCTTATAGTATAAACCTGCCACTAACTACCTACAAGCAGGCAAGTCCCTCCAATTACTGGACATATCAAATTACTGAGCCATTCAGTCAATCAGTCATCATAACAAGCCGTAAAGACTCGCCGTTAACCGTGAGCGCCCGCTATAAACCGGTACAATAAACAATATTGGTGCTTACGACGGTTTTACGGTTTTAAGGCAGATTCGCAATATTGGTACCAAAAATTGGTGATTCTGGTTCGTAAAAATGTACAGTGAATATGGGACTCATTACCAACTATGTTGGGGTTGGCTTCCAGTCTAACCAGATGCAGCTGAATACCAGTATTTTACATAGAGCGACTGCCTATCTGACCTCCACAACCCAGTTATTGGGTAATACGATCCCCTTTGGTAAGACTGGTAGTCAGACTTTCGGGCTTTTGACGACCCGTAACGACAGTCAAATATCTACGAACGACAACCGGGACCAATGGCTTAACGTCCTTACCGAGGCACGGAGGGGTCTTGGTATGTGAATATTGTCACCCATCCACGGACCAACCGCGGCAAGTGTACCTTAACCTGATAGATCGACCGGCTGTTGACGTGCGGCTGTTATTACTTAGCCACAAGCGCCTACAGTGAATATGGGACTAACAAACCTTAAAAATGGTCGTAAGACGGCTCCAAACTTTTGGTGCTGATACGGCACAGCCGGGCGGCAAAATATAAATTCGATTTTGCCGCCCGATTATTCCGAATCGAGCCGACCCGTACAAGTGTGTAATAATAATAATATTTTATTGGGACTAAGAAACACAAATTACAATAAAATTATGTACTGAAATGACTGCATTAGTTATAAACTGTGTCGCTGCCATTAACGCCCATACAAAAATGTTTATGTATCAGTGCTCCAGCGTTCACAAATTATTATTAACTTAAAAAGAAAGAATTTCTTAAGAAATAAGCAGTACCTTTGTACTCATATTATGTTTATGTCATAACAATATGTATTTTTCTGTGTGTACATAAATAATAAAATAAATAAATAAATAAATAAGAAAATTATGGAGGAATATAACAAAAAATAATAAAAAAAAGAAAAATAAAGAAAATAACATAAAAGCTAAAACGTAACCAAAAATAGGCAAGCGTGTGTGTGATCTGTTGTGCGTAACACCCGTAAGAAATTAGTCTTTTATAAGTATTGACAACACGTTTTACATCTGTTTGTTTTAGCTGTAAGTTATCCATAGTTAATAAATAAATAGGTTTAGGTAGGAGAATATTAATTTACCTATTCTTAATCTGATCTCTAGTCAACACTTACAAAACGTAATGATTGGGGTGACAAGGAAATGAAGGGTTACAGTAACGAGTCGTAGAAATATTTGTATTTTTAACTATTAATTTATCAGTTATCACTTGTTTGGTACTGATCGATGATAGGAAGAATGTAAGAATGCATAATCAGCCTATAATGTTCCCACTGCTGGGACATAGGCCTCCTCTCGGTGAGAGGGAGTGGGCCGTAATCCACCACGCGGGCCCAGTGCGTGTTGGTAGATGTCACATGTCTTCGAATGTTTAGTTCTAGGACATGCCGGTTTTCCTTCACCGTTTTGAGAGCAGTGGTCATGAAATTATTTACACAAAGTAAAGCCCTTGCCTGGGTTCGAACCCATGACCTACAACTCGTAATTCACTGGGCCACCACCGGTCCCGCTTCTGCTGTAAGTACTTATGTAATCGACTTAATTTCGTGAAGTAAAAGTATGACAAATTCTATCACAAATGTTGAGCTACAATCTATAAAATATAAATTCCCAACGATTCAGTACGTTTTTTAATGGGGTCCTGATATAATCCTTTAATCGTCCCAAAACAACACCCTCGGGTAAAGCTGTAACAGGAAAATTGTGTAATTAAAAAGCACTTAGTAAAATATTTTATATTTCTAATTCCCGGCGTTCGTGACTGAGCTAACTGATTTAAAATTATCGTAGACAGAAAACGCAGAGCTTTATTTATTTTTATTTTTTTTTATATTTAAACTCAAAACATTTTTTATTTTATCCAAGCGAACTGGTAATTCAGATACCAGTTCGCTTGGATAAAATAAAAAATGTTTTGAGTTTAAAGCGACAATTTTTATTCCCTTGCAACGATTTTTTTTAAGCCTTTAATACAATATAGCGAGTTGTTTTAAAAATATATAAATTAAACCTGTCGATTTTCAGTTTTACAAACATAAATTTATGAAAAATGGCGTAAAGGAAAGAAGACAAACTAATTTTGAATTCTCATAAAGTTTACGAAACTGAATATTCCAAATTGTAAGTAGTTAGGTTTGAAATGGTGTGCTTATAGCGCCATCTGTTGTCGAGTAGCGAATAGTTTAGCACAACAGCTCAAAAACTTTTGTTAGTTCCGCAGTCTGCCGTAAAAGCCTACAGTGTCACTTCATGTAGTAGTACCGTATAGCTCCACTGGGAAACATACATTTTTCATAATTGGTAGTACATAGGAAAAATACGTAACCGTAACTGAAATTAAGTAATACGAATCTCTAGAGATTATTTCATGAATTTTATCGAAAATATTTAGGTACTGTTGAAACATATCTAATATTAAATAGTGCGAATTCCGTAAAATATATAGTCATAATCATCCGCACCGTCAAAATCAAAACAACCTTAAATACATTTTCATTTCTTAATTTTCATTACTTATTATGTTTTATTCTAAAGCCCTTGTTACATTTAAAGTAAGCCGGATGTCGTCAACACAATGCAAGAAACATAGCTACCTATATAAAATCTTGCGATTGTAGCTAGTAGCTTTACAAAGAAGCCATTTTCTTTTGTGTTGGTCACAAAGGGCAGTGTTCAAGGGCGGCTCGAAGGCTGTATGTTTATTTAGCGACCGATATTGCGGATTAGGTCGTGATCCACATTTCGCCCGCTTACCTGAAGTGTCTAAATATAAAACGTAACATTGAAAGTACCGGGCTGACTGTTGTCGTAGTTCTGTTGTCTGCCGGTAGATGGCGGTGTTAATTTTCTGTTTCAATGTGTAAAATACTGAAATATTAGCAGTTTAGTTTCCTTTATGGTAAGTAGTTATTATGCTTATTTAATTTTAAATAATTTCTAAAAATAATTCATAAATTTAAATTTTACGCAAAACTTATTACGAATATTTGGTCACTGTATCTATTATCTTTTGAGCTTAAAATTACATTGTATTTTTTTTTTTTAAACTTCCCTCATTTTTACATTCTTTACCTGAAAAACCTGCCTTTTTATAGGTAATATTAAATTTAGCTACCCAGCTGGCGACAGATAAGGCTTTGGTAATAATTTTAGGTAGGTAAGTGCATTATGATAAGATTTTTCAATTTTGTACAGACTTTTAAATAAAATTACAACCACCATTACGAATAATGTCACCAGATTTAAATCACGATATAAAACGAAGTTTAATTTTTACCAGACTTGTGCTATATTTTGCCTTTACTATGATCAACTTTCAATATTGTCCTAGATCCAGCAAAATATCAGTAGGTAGACACATGGAGCGACAGCCAGACAACACGCGGCTGTCGTTGGCTTGCCAAAACCAATAGTCATGCAATTTCTTGAAAATCTTTATATCCCAGGGTAAGTCCATTGGTCCGACTTTCAGGCTTCAAACGGGTCAATTTTTTATACCCTAGGGTATGTCGTTTGGGCCGACTTGAAATTGATGAAGCTAAAGTTTTCCGAACCGGAAGAACCGATTGTCATAAGATACTTCTTATACTGGTTAACGATTAAAGCTTGGTTATACCTCCTTTTTTATATCATCCTTTATTTTATAATTAAGTCTTTACCGCATGTACTAGAGTTTCAAAGGTTGTAACAGTACCATCAAAATAAACTTGAGAAGAGTTCGATTGATGAAAGTTTTATGTTTGCCATTCGTCTTCTCCACCGCACTCATTTACTTTATACGTCTTGAAATGGCACATCAATGCGGTACGCAATTTCTTTACTTAATTTAGCTCAAAGCCCCAAAGCTGTGCGTTTAATTTTAAAAGAAAGACCTGCTTTTTTAGGTCAGAAATAATCAAATAAATGAATTTAGATCAAAAAAGAAATCCTCTCCTCTTTATAGTCTAGTCTATTACAAATGGAGTTATTTCCCTACATACATCATAAAGCCAATTTGGAATGTATACATTTAATAAGTACATAAATCATAACTGTAATGTTTATTATCTACATATTAAATACATGAATAATATCATAGGAATACGTTTCCTATCACATTATTCAATTTTCTTCTCCAGACCAATTCATTAGTAAGTAGGTACTCCAGCAAATTGCCTGTCCCAATTCATAGACGGTACTAAACCACGAAAATGAAGTTATAGCTCTGTAATCTCAAGAGTATAATTTTTAACGCAAGAGGCTCAGAGAATTTTGAAAGATCGGGTGAACAATTCGCGTTTCTTTTTTTCATATCCTTACACGAATACGAAATGTAAGATGTTTATTCCGGGAGCTTAGTTTAATTGCGATCAGCTGGACAGGAACGCATGAATGTCAAAGTGGGAGTAGGACGCGGGAGGGAAGGGGGTGCGGGGCGCGGCGGCGCACCGGCCACCCGCCGCGGCCAGTGCTCGCCCGGCCCCCATCCCGCGCGCATGTCCACAAGACATACCCTTAATTCAATTTCCACACAACGCGACTCCGTTACATAACAACCCCCGAAGGGCACATTTTAAACCTCATAGTGTTAAGGCTTCTTTCTGTGATCAATAAATTTTAGCACATTTTACACGCGTAGTTTAGGTTAGCGTTACGTAAGCCGCCGCCGTCCACGAAGCTTCGCTTGCCACCGCTTTATTGTGATATTCGGTTGTGATATATTCCTTTAGGCTAGCTTTTTGCTCGTAGGTAGTATCATAGGGCTAGTGATTTGTTGATAATATTGCACTGTTAAGTTTGATCGTGTAACGGAGTCGTGTACGTCTAAGCCGCCGTTCTGACGTTGTGGAAATTGGATCTTTTTGGTCCCGTCTGTAACTTGTTGATTGTGTTTTTCCTGTCCGGTTCCTTGTTCCCGTGTTCCTGGTCGCATGGTGAGCACTGGGTGGGTATTCGGTCAGTGTTCGCGCGGTACTTGTTGATCGCGGGGTGATAATGCGCGCGTAGCGCTCCCGAGTGTGGCTCGTCACGGATTCGCGCGGCTGGTGGCGGCCCGCCACGCCATCTGGCGGCTGCGGCGCTCCGGCTCGCAGCCGGCGCAAGACAACAATGACCATGAACAGACCAACCATCTGTACGTTTCTTCCTCTATCTCAATTCTCAATGTCTGTCTTGCAAGCTTCTGTAACCATGACCCATCATTGCCTTCACTGTGTTTATTTTTTTTTATCTCTTTTACCTATGTATTAATTTCAGTAAAGTTTCAAAAGGAGCTAACTCTATTTCTTAAAGCGACGCTTATGTTTGAAGCTCAAAGAGCGCCACTCGTTTTATAAAAGTGGGTAAATAAGCAAAGCGTCAGTGCAAAGAGTCCGGTCAGACCTATTTCCGCGGCGACTCTTTCACATTAAGTTTGTTTTGCTCCGGCTGCCAGCTGCTCACCCGCTTTACATTTCCAGTTTTCACATTTCCCATTTCACGTTGGAGTTGCGGTCCCAGTCTGTTGTATGCATCGTCGGTCATAATGCAATGCCTGCTATAATAAATGTTACTCTCACAAATTGTTGTTTTATTTTGCATTTTGATGTCAGGTACCTCAACAGTGTTTGGGTACCCATTTGTGCTTATTGTAGCTTCATGTATAGAAACGTGCGATCGATGTTTAGATGAAGTAAGTATTATGTAGACGCACGTTGATCAATGTCACATGTTCAGTATGATATACAAGTTCATCAAATTCACTCACGCTCCAGTCGATTTTGTTACGTAATGGCGCCCGACGTGGGACTATTTTGTACTACTTATTGACTCACTGTTTTGTATTAATAATTTGCAGCGATATGAAATAATGGTAACAGCTTTTTTATCAGGCATGATACGAAAGTAAAACATGATTATTACAGTATATAATAAAGAAGTCACTTTAATGACTATCCATATGTAAAGCCATACGTTGTTCCCTTGGGGAATATTGTATGCTATTAAATACGATGAATCAATAAAGTACACAATTATTACATATCTAACAATAACATACCAAAACAATACACGAATGCTTTTATGTATTAAATGGATTTGTACGTAATTACAATTAAATGGAATGATGTCATTAAATCTAGGAATCTACGAACAAATAATGGAAAGTAATGAATTTTAAAAACCTCGTCCCCATTGACTGCAGCCAAATAAAAAGAGAAAATAGGCCAAATCCCGTTATTACCATAAGATGCAACACGACATCGGCGTGACTTTCGAGCCAAAAAGTGTAATGTAATAAAAGTAAGTCCTTGTCCTGACCTTGACCAGAACTTTCCACTGAACGCGTTTGGATTACGAGCTTTCGGGTATCGCGATGTGACTCGCATGAGTTCCTAATGCTTCAGAATGATAGATTCAATAAACTTTTCCGTGTTTCAATAAAATGTACTCCGTAATGGCGCCCAGCATGGGACAAAGTAAATGTTATTATAATAAGTTAAAATGATTGCGTAAATTCTTATAAGTTGCTCAGGTAAAAGTGATTCATGCATCTATTAATAATAAATAAGCTCAATGTAGACCCGGCTAAAAATAACTGGCCCGCAATATCTCGTGGGCGTCGTAAACAGCGGGTCGACTGGATTGAAAGCGTTTAGAATAAACCTCTTTCGAATATTGTGTTGTAACTCACTTGAGTTGAGAATTTATGTATTTATTGTGATTAATTCAGTGTCTTCTATTTAATTTAGCGTTTTGTATTGAATATGATAATGGCGACCAACACGGGGCTCTAAAAACAATGAACCTAGGTATATCTATCTTCTTTAAGGGACAATCTATTACCTTACCACACAAAAAAGACATCAACTGATAAAATGGACAACTACTCGTTCAAGCTTGAATTATTATTATAAAGAGTAAGGTACGTCGCTTTCACTCGGCTAAAAATAGAAGGGACCTCATCTTTCGTGGGCGTCTTAGGAGGCGGCAAGGACATATTTTCTAAATCAGGTCTGCGGCTATGAATGCGTGAAATTGATATCTTATTTTAGATTCGACTAGGGTTTTGGCTCAAACTCGCATGTTATACATACTAAATACAATGGAATTAAAGCTTTGTGTTGTTAAAAAAATTCAGTAATAGCGCCCAGCGTTGGCTATCAAAGTTTAGATCTATATTTTTAAATTGAGGTGTTTTAGACATAAAGAAAAAAAAAGTATTTATCAGCTAAAGCCAATAACCTAAGTGGCTATTAAGTTTATTCAAATTCAATTAATAAACATGCAACACTTTCGTTTTTGTCTAAAAATAAACCAGTCCATTTCTCATGAGCGTTTTAAAGGGCAAGGGATTCTATCAATATTTAAATTGGTTCGGATCATTCATGCTAAGATTACCAATCCGCTTTTAATTCTCTACGGGACAGTTTTGCACGGATACGCCAATGTTCTTCTGAAAGGCTTTTCGTGATCAAAGAGATTTTGACTTTTACCCTCTCGTAAGGTCTTCAATAACTTATAAATACTGCGAAGCCTACTCAATGATCCCAACTGTGGAACTTGGCTTTAAAATTTTTTGTTGGCGTCTACTTTCATATATTTTGGCGATAGCAACAAGCCTGAAAGGAATAGTAATAGCACGATACTTAACCCAGTTCTTGCAGCTTCGACATTAATTGCTTTAATGTCCTGAGCTGAATTATTCTTATGACCAAATTCCAATTCAAAGCTCACTTGTTGAACCTTTACTTTAAGAACCATTTGAATACTGTGCCAGTTTTCAGATTTATACTTGGTTCTAAGAAACTAAACTCACAGCTTTCATTGAAGAAAGTAATTCCAATAATTCTTTATTATTCAAGCTACGAAGTTCAACTTAGAGGGGCTCGTGGCTAAATGATGACAGCCGCTCGGGTCGAAGGTTAAACTATGCTTGCCGTGGTCGGTTCGTGGATTGGAGACCATCCATTCCATTTCGAGACCCCTCCGTGACCCATCGGAACCGCATGTCATTCTTAGATCTATGATAGTCGTACGGGTAGTCAGAGTCTAAAAGTGTGACAACCAGTCTTGCCAAGGGGTATCGTGTTACCCTATGACTGAGTTGTGGTACTCAGATAGGCAGTCGCTCCATATATAATACTGGTATACAGCTGCATGCGGTTAGACTGGAAACAGACCCCAACAAAGATGGAAAAAGGCTAGGCAGCGACCTACGTAGTTTAATTTACTATCATGTAAAACATGAAACAGAGCTATAATTTAAAGATGTGAAGTAATCGATCGCTAGCATCGCCAAAAAAACTTAACTAAGTTGCTAGGAGTCTTTACAAACACAATGAACCATGTTATAAGGCAGAAGCCTTCTAATATAAAAATAACAGAACTAACGACATAATATCCCTGTCCCCTCTAGACACTGATAGGACACGATGTCATCCTAGAAACGTGTTATCTTATCTTGTAATCGGGAGCCTGTTAATAGGGGGACTTTTAATACAGTAGCTTATTGATAATGATGATAATATAGATATACAATATGGGCTCTTACTGCTTCATATCTACAGTATAACAGTACTTCTATCATCAATTTTAGGACTTATGGATAAATTTTGTTGCTGCCAATATCAAACTCAATTTCTATATAAACAAATAATTACCTCTGGATAATTTGTCTGGTTAATAATTGTCATACAAATATCAAAATCAAAAGTCATTTGTTCAAATTAGGCTGAGAATCAGCACTTTTCGAAAGTTAAAATTACAAACGACAGTCCCCAAAACGCCCACTCTTCACAAATACAAATTCTGTTCCATTTTGAATTTATCTGGAACCTTTTTTAACCGACTTCAAAAAAAGAAGGTGGTTATTTCTACATTCTAACTGAACAGACAGCTGTGCTGCTGGGGAGTTCGTTGCGCGACTTCTTCTTTCCAGCGATAGCACTAGAAAGTGGTGAAGGGCGGGCGTTTTTGGGGGACTGTTTTTTGTAATTTTGACGTTCAAAAAGTGCTGATTCTCAGCCTAATTTGAATATGACTTTTGATTTTGATTCGACGAGTTTTTATTTTTAATAACGTAAATATTACTGCCAAAACACTCGGAAAAACAGCAAAAAAAACATACTGGATAACACAGAAAAAACCTGAAACTTTTTCTCGGACTTCCAAGCTATTAGGGCACTTATTCTAATGCCATAAATAACTCATAAAGCCAATTTTATCACTACGACTACTATTCGTAAATATCAGATAACAGAAAATGGATAACATGTGTTCTCGCTTCGATGTTATTATAGATTCGGTCGATACGAGTGGCTTCGGTTGAGGTAAACAATAAAACAAGGTCGATGACATTTGGAATCGATAGTTTTATCGACTAGTATGAGTTCGGAACTCCTTAAGTAGTAAAGTTGGTCGATAGACTAAATTACTTAAATACTTTAGTTTAAAATGGAACTTTTCCTGATCTTAATGTTTATTTCCTCGTTGGTTTAGTGGTCGTTACTGCTACTGCTGAGGAAGAGGTCCTGGATTCGATTCCCGGGAATCGAATCCAGTGGTATCGAGTTTTCTATCTGGAATTTCTCAGTAGCCGCCCGGAGTCTTGATTTGTGCCCGGTAGGTACACCTCTGCCCAGTACTTCGGGGAAACAAGGCGTCATGTTATGTTAAATAAGGGTGATGACATTTGGAATCGATAGCTTTACCAACTTGTGTGAGTTTGGAACTCCTTGAGCAGTAAAGTTGGTCGGTAGACTAAATAACTTAAATGCTTTAGGTTAAAATGGAACTTTCCTGGTCTAAATGTTTTCATTCATATTACACATTATCAGGCTGTAATGTTCCCACTACTGGATCACAGGTCTCCGCTCTTCAAGAGACAGTGGGTTGTAATCTACCACACAGACCCAGTGCGGGTTGGTAGATGTCACATTTCTTAGTTTTTTTTTTTTATTTATCCACAGTACTCGGTAAAGTGCCTGCCTGGTTTCGAACTCAGGACCTTACAACTTGTAAGTGTGGGCCGTTACCACTGGCCTACCATTGCTCTGAATGTTTTCATGCCAGATGTAACTAAGAGAAGATTAATGTTATTGGGTTTTTTTTATTAGAAATTTCTCAATAGCAGTCCGTAGTCCGGATTTTTGCAATCAATTTCGGGTTGATAGCAATAAGCTCGCCCCCTTTAACATGGGACTCAAACATAATATCTGGCGAAATATTGGTGTAGGTACTACAGGAACACCTCTGCCTACCTAGGAAAACAAGGCGTGATGTTATGTTATGTAAGGGAAATGCCATTTCAAATGGACAGTTTGTTTTTTTTTAAATAAAAACGTTGCCCCACACTAAGAATTTCTCTTGTATTGTGGGTGCGTTTACAAACATTTAAACTCACATACACAAACAGCCAGATCCGGAACAACTACTAATAGTTGTTCCGTGCGGGAATCGAACCCGCGACACGCAGCGCAGCAGTCAATCGCTTAACCACTGCGCCAACCGTGCCGTAAAGTTCTATCGAATAATGTGAGTTTGGAGCTTTTTAAACAGCGAAATTAGGAGATAGCTTCATTTATATACTTGAGTTTAAAATGAACTTTTCCTGGTCTAACTGTTTCCGTGCCAGATTAGAAGTAGGTACATATTTTTAAGCTGTAAATATAAGAGAAGATAAGGAACTTAGTTTTGCGTGTTTCTTTAATTAGTGACGGTGTAGATTGGTGGGCTCTTAGGGGATTATTTATAAACGTTACTTAATATTAAGTAGTGATTAGCGACTGGTCAACCACACATTTTTGACGTTTAGGCTTTAAGCAACGTTTATAAATAAAGGGATCATGTTCAGCACTATTTCTTCAGTCTCGCGTTACAAAATAATACCTTTATGTGCACGCAATCAATATAAAGTTCCAGCTATTAAAGCAATGAACTATTAATAACTAAAACTAAACTCCCAACAATAATAACAACTGCTATTAACCACGGCCTGAATATCCACAGACCGTTAAAACCATCAGAATAATCTTACCCATATATTTATCACCCATCATCTGCCTAGCCTTTTCCCAACTATGTTGGGGTCGGCTTTCAGTCTAACCGGATGCAGCTGAATACCAGTATTTTACATAGAGCGACTGCCAATCTGACCTCCACAATCCAATTACTAGGTAAGACTGGTAAGACTGGTTGTCAGACTTTCGGGCTTCTGACGACGCGCAACAACTGTCAAAGATCCACGAATGACAGCCGGGACCAACGGCTTAACGTGCTTTCCGAGGCACGGACAGGTCTTGGTATGTAAAGATGGTCACCCATCCACGGACCAACCGCGGCAATCGTAGCTAAACCTGATCAATCGACCCGTGCGGCTTTTATTACTTAGCCATAAGCCCCTCGTCCTATATTTATCACCCGAACATCATTACTTAATAAGCTGCTGTCAGTCACGGCAGTCAATGTGTAGGCTTAATACAACAGTAGGCAATATAAAAGTTCTCATAAGAGCCTTTAGGCATAGGCAGGACGTGGGCGGGGGGAGGAAGGAGGAGGGGCTTGGTATTCGCAATCGACTCACGTCCCAGCGCCCCAGACTTCAGCATCTAGTTACTATGAAATATATTTTTACTTTTACGTAAGTTTCGCGTAACTGTTTTATTAATTTTTGCGTAGGTCTCTTTGTGGGTGTTCCTGACCTAATTTATTATTTGGAGAGTGAATATTTTTCGATCGTCGCAGCTTTTAAAATAGAGCAACATAATCAGCCTATAATATTTCCACTGCTGGGACACAAGCGTCCTCTCTATGAGAGGGAGCGGGTCATAATCCACCACGCGGGCCTATCGGGTTGGTGGATGTCACATGTCTTCGAATTTTTGGTTCTAGGACATGTCGGTTTCCGAAGGATTTTTTCTTCACCGTTTTGAGAGTAGGGGTTATGAAATTAAATACACAGAGTAAAGCACCTGGCTGGGTTCGAACTCACTACCTTCCTCAGTCGGAATACAACAAGCCAATTGCCAATAATTCTCTTTTTCTTTGGTTTTAATCAGCAAGCTCTCTCCAGATACAATTTACTCCTACATTAATTAAAACTAGGTAAATTTCCATTTAGATCGTCCTCCAATCCGCATTAGTTAACCGTTTAATTAAACGTAACTATCCAAATAAATAGAAGACTCCAATATTTACCATAACGCTAACAATAACAGATCTGTTGACGATAATGTTTGTCTACTAACGAGATATTCACACAAACATAACGGATATTAAGGAAAACGATGTAAATAAATACTTTCTCTTTACGGGGCCATACAAATTGTAGCTAATGGCCGCGATAAACCGCCAAGTGCTTATATCGGACGCGTATAAAAATATAATACCCCTTTTACCGACTCATGCAAATGAGGCTTAGGGACGGAATTGAAAAATGATTTGGCTACGACATCTAGGCGCGTAGGCTGCTCACGTAGCAGCGTCTACGAGCGGCGTAGCGCCGTAGCGGCTCAAACAGCTATATCTGGGCGTATACGGCGTTTGAATAGAACTGAAGCACGTTTTAAATGACACATTATTTTTGTTTCTGTATTAATCGGTACCAACTTTTCTTTGTAGTTACAGAAAGGTACAGGTACAAGTAAACTTAAAGGCAGTACAGCAATATCGAAAATTATATTATATAATCTTTTAACCCTATGAAGAAACCCTAAAATTAATTTAATAGGGTAAACGCCATAAAAAATCCAAACTAATATTATAAAAGGAAATTAAGTCACTCTGTCTGTATAGACCACAGAACCGATCTTTATGAAATTTAACAAATACGTAGCCTGAGACCTGAAGAAGGTCATACGCTACTTTTAATCAAAGATATATTTGTATTAAAAATTATAAAACACAAAATAAACGCAGACAAATTCGCGGACAACATGAAGGATGTTGGAATGAATAAAAGCAATACGCAATATTATTAACTGTACTTTTATTAATATTATACCGAGACGCACATTACACGTATAGTTCCACCATGACAGTTTTTTTGGAGAGAGAGAGAATACACTACGTCATCATATTGTTGTCTCATCTATTACATTGTCTATAACTATACGTTCCGTTCCATTCAACACCCTACCTCAATGTAATAAATGAAACAAAACCACAACATATATAACTTCCATATGACATTCAAACTAATGTACCTCTAACATAGCAGTAATGTATTTCACTTATTATATAATACCACACTTCTTAATAAATTTTAACAACAACTCCCTTTTTAACGGCTTTGTATACATGTCTGCCAGTTGTTCAGTAGTAGATACATAATTTACATTTATTTTTCCAAGTGAAATTAGTTCTCTTATATAATGATATTTTATATCTATATGTTTAAGTCTCTTTACAGTATTAGTATTCGCTACCATAATGGCCGACTGATTGTCACATAACATTGTAACTGGAGATACATTAGAAATATTAAAATCATTAAGTATATTAATCAACCAACTAGCTTCACTTGATGCCATGCTCAATGCTACATACTCTGCCTCAGTAGATGAAATGCTTACAGTACTTTGTCTTTTAGAGCACCAAGATATAAGGCAATTAGAAAAAATAAAACAGTAACCAGTTGTAGACTTCCTATCCCTAAGATCTCCCCCCCAATCAGCATCACAATAACCTAATAGCTTATCATCATTACATTTATAAACGAGCTTATAATTTATTGTATGTTTAATGTATCGCAAAACCCTTTTTAAAGCTACTAGTAAAGTTTCATTAGCATGGTCTTGGAATCTACTCAATATTGATACTGTCACACATAGATCAGGTCGAGTGCCTGATACCGCATACATCAAACATCCAATAATTTGTCTACACAAATTTTCTGTATTTTTATCTGTTTTACATTCACTTTCCAATATTTTAGTATTAAAGTTTTGATCCATAGGTGTACTTATAGGTTTACAATCATACATCTTAAATCTCTTTAAGACATTTTCTAGATAGGCTTTTTGACATAATTCTGTTACCCCATTATCTAAACTCTGTTTAATGTTTATTCCCAAAAAATCTGAAACCAATCCTAAATTTTTCATCTTAAATTCCTTACTAAGCATTAACTTAAATTCACATATTTGACTCTCATTAGTTCCAAAGACAAGTAGGTCATCAACATAAATGATTAGATACATTTGTTGTTTGTCATTACATTTAGAGTAAAGACAAGAATCACACTGAGATCTTTTAAAGCCTTCTCTAATCATAACAGAGTTGAATTTTACATTCCAGTACTTTGGGGATTTTTTAAGTCCATACAGAGACTTATTTAACTTAACAATATTCTCACCATTGTTACATGCCCCTTCAGGTAATTTTAAATACACATCTTCCTCTATATCACCATATAAAAATGCCCCTGTTACATCCATTTGTGAGACTGGTAAGTTAAGTTTTGTTGCCACTGCTATAAATAATCGGACTGTTGACAATTTTGCTACAGGTGCATAAATATCATTGAAGTCTAATATATCATTTTGCTCGAACCCTCGAGCTACTAACCTAGCTTTATATTGCAAAGTATTATTATTAGTCTTAATCTTAAACACCCATTTACTACTAATAACCTTAGTATTATCAGGTAACTTACAAACATTCCATGTATTATTTTCCTTGAGAGTTTGTAGTTCTTTTTGTATCGCTTCTTTCCATTTACAAGAGTCTGGGCTACTCATGGCTTCTTCAAAGGTCTTAGGCTCACTGTCAGACACCAAAGCATTGTGACACTCGTAAAACGCAGTCTGCTTCCTCACACGATTGCCTTGCCGTCTGGTGGTTAGTTCATTACCACTTTGTCCACTCGAGTCCCCGCTCTCACTTGGCTCATACAAACTTCCCTCACTTTCATGATAACTGCCCTCTGAAGAGTTTGAATGTGTTTCTTCACTTCCTTCACTTCCTTGAAACCTGTCCTGTCCTGGAGGGTTTAAACATGTTTCTTCAATTGGCTCTTGTGTTTCACTGGCTGATAACTGTACAGGTAGATGATTTAATTGGCTATCAGACTTTTCCGCATTACTCTGATTATTTTCCAGGAAAACAATATCTCTTCTTATTTCAACACTATCACTGTAAGGAAAATATACTCGATATCCCTTTGTAGTTTCTCCATATCCCACCAAGAAACCTTTTTTTTCCTTTTGGGTCCCACTTTTTCCTCTGTACTTTAGGTATGTGGACAAAAACAGTAGTACCAAATACTTTTAGGTTATTTATATCATATGTTCTGTTGAACCACAGTTCATAGGGAGTTTTTGTTGCAACACTGCTTTTACCTGTTCTATTTATAACATAGGCTGCGGTATTGATAGCTTCTGCCCATAGTTTCTTTGGCAAGTCCTTATCACACAACATAGTCCGAGCAGCCTCGACCAGTGTTCTGTTTTCCCTTTCTGCATTGCCATTCTGCTCTGGGGTGTAGGGAACAGATGTTTGGTGAATAATACCTTTTACTTGGAACATTTCTTGGACCTCTTTGTTCATAAATTCTGTTCCATTGTCACTTCTGAATATTTTAATAGTGTTTCCTGTTTCATTTTCTACCCGAGCAATAAAGTTTCTTATACATTTCTTAATTTCATCCTTATTTTTCACAAAGTAAACCATCCTGTACTTTGAGTAGTCGTCTTTAAATACAACGAAATATTTGGAGCCTCCGACTGACGGCACTTCCATCTGTCCGCAGGTATCTGCGTGAATTATTTCACATGTTCTCGTACTCACATTATCACTTGCAGGATAGGGCAAACGGTGAATTTTACCCTTCAAACAACTCTCACATTTCTTCGAATCGGGCTCATGAAAATTGACATTGTTTTTCTTCAAAATATCCTTTACATATTGTATGTTCTGATGAGCTAACCTTTCATGCCACGAATGCAAGTCTCCGTTAGTAACTTTTGCAGCATTAACTAAGCAATCCGTATAATAACGACAGTCCAACACATACATATCGCCGCTTCGCTGTGCGACTGCTACAATTCTGTTGCATTTATCATAAAATTCGCAACTATTCTGGTTTGTTATCAAAACATAACCTCTACTTGTAACACGATTGACAGATAAAAGGTTCATTTTTAGTTCTGGAACGTAAAGAACATTGTCTATGGTCGTGTGAATCCATTTGTTTCCGTTCCATACATCGAGCGCCACCTGCCCGCATCCTTCAACACTAATTTGAGTTCCATTACCAACAGTCACCAACTTGTTTGTAACACTCGAATACGACGAAAAAAGTTTATGATTACAGCACATATGTTCACTTGCACCGGAGTCTACTAGCCACTGGGTTTTATGAAAAACCTCGCCAATTGCACTTTCTACAACGAATGCATTGTTTTCTTTTTGTTTCTTGAAACGACACTGACTTTTAACATGTCCAACTTTATTACAGTATTGACACCTCTGCTCAAATCGTCCATCTTTGTTGCTATTATTATTATTACGATAATTGTTCGAACTTTCACCTTGATTAAATCTACATTCACTTTGGAAATGTCCTAGTTTATTACATTTGTAGCACTTCACCAATTTCTTATTAAAGTTTCTTTTAGCAACAAATGCAGCAGAAGATGATCCCGCACTTTCACCGCCGTTTTTTTCCTTTATCCTTTCCTCTTCTATCAGCAACCTGGCTACTAAGTTATCGAAGGTCTGCTTGTCGTCAGGTGCAGATTCCCAAGCAGATATAAAATGTGTGTATTGTTCTGGTAACGACATCAAAACTTTCGTTATTACGAACTTGTCAGATATAGTTTCACCGAGCTGTTTCAATTGATTCTGCATTTCCTGAATCTTTGATAAGAAAGTAGACATCTCTGCGCCTTCTTCGTATTTAAATTGAAAGAATCTCTGCTGAACAATATGAATGCTCGTCTCCGATTTTTGTTCATAGACGCATAGTAATTTTCGCCACATCTCAGCCGAAGTTTCACATGACAAAATATGTATCATGACTTCTTCTGACATCCTTGTAACCAGCAATGTCTGGGCTTTAGCATCCGAAGTTTCCCATCGAGTACGGTCGGCATCATTTTCTGGCTTTATCTTTGTACCGCTTACTATGTCATACAAGCCCTGGCCTCGCAGCAAAACGGTAGTCTGGAACCGCCATATATTCCAATTCCTGGAACCTTCCAGTTTTATAGCTCCCTGTCCGTGTAATAAAGAATCCATTATATTTTCTTGATTTTACGTCCTCTTGCCTCGTTCTGACCCTGAACGAGTAATTTCTTTCCCGGCAAAAACAAAAGACGCCGCACGTGCCTTATTTTTTGCCAGTAATGACTTCTTGCGTATACTTTTATCCAATCTGATTACGAGTCTGGGCCCATAACCTGAAGGATGTTGGAATGAATAAAAGCAATACGCAATATTATTAACTGTACTTTTATTAATATTATACCGAGACGCACATTACACGTATAGTTCCACCATGACAGTTTTTTTGGAGAGAGAGAGAATACACTACGTCATCATATTGTTGTCTCATCTATTACATTGTCTATAACTATACGTTCCGTTCCATTCAACACAACAGCTAGTGTTTAAAAGAATAGGTTACAATTAACATATCGATACCCTCCAATGGCTTTAAATATTTATTGTCAATTTTGGTAGAACGTACAAACACGAGTCATGACTAATATGAATAGGGCGCCCTCTATATTATTATATTGTGCTTCAGTGTAAGCGAGAACTATAGAAAGTAGCGCGGGCGATATTTTATTCATGTAACGTTTCAACTTTCGCGTTATGAAGTTATATTACTTTTCGAGCGAACTTCAGACGCTTGAAGATTTAATACTTGCTGCTTTTGTACTCAATACGTGATTTTTTAAATGGATAGGAAACAGTTTTAATACTTGTTAAAGCGAATAGATGTTGAAGGAGTAATCTTTAGTATTTTTAGTTTTATAATCAGGATTAAAGATGGTTAGCAAAATTTTTACTGAGAACACTAACAACTCAAAAAACTCGTATTGATATCATAGTTGTTAAATAAATTAAAATAACAGGAAGTATTTTGATCGATTCTTATGCAGCGACAGTAAAATCTAGTAAAAATATTCAGTTTAAAATACTATTTTATGTACTTATAAAAACAATAGAATTTAGTAAAAAAAATACGTGCCTCTGAAGCTTTCAACAAGAACAAAAAGGTTCTGCTTACACTGAATGAAATAAGGCTTTACCGAAAACTTTATTAGACAAAGTGGACAGTCCCTTTATGAGGCACTAGGTACGGAGACATGTGCCAATATGTATGCGGCCACGTCATTTTTTGTCGTTTTAGGGCTGATTTTTGGAACGCCAGATAATTTTATTCGAGGTATAATTTTGAATTTTTGACAGTTCTTCCATATAAAAACTGCCAGACGTTAATTTTATTCCAAAAATAAAAATCATCGGTCGATTGAAAAATCAGCCCTTAGTTTGTAAAAGTTGACTAACACAGTTTTTAAGTCATTGTTACTAACACTATATGGATTGTGAGTAATTGTAGTCCAAACTAAAGAATACATTATATATTCTATTCTACGAACAGATATGGTTTTATATCCATTGTTTGACCAGGATCGTACCGGTACCAGTTCAGACTCCCACATAACTATATGTCACATTCACTACGTAAACAGCAAACCATTACTTCTCGTTCAGCTACTAAAAATGTGCACTTAAAATTAAGGCAAACTTTTGATATTACGTTTCAGTTTTATGTACAATGCACTCACAGTTTTTATTGGCGGCTGCCCAAAAATGGGGAGAATTCATCATATTCAAATGAAACTCTTTAGTTTTACCTTCAAGTTCTTGGCATGTTGATTCAACCGTGAGATAAGTCTCTGGAATATCGATCGTTCAAGAAAGTGGACGTAAGTTTATGATGATAGGGATTATATCAGTGGCAGCTACAATGTGATCGGTCAAAGGAGAAATTGCTACAAACAATACGTTTTGCAGAGTTGACGGATTAGACGTTGAGTTTATGGATTGTCATAGATTTTTGTCCGTAGCCAACAGATCCTAGCCTAGCCTATTGACGAATCTAAACTAATATTATAAAGAGAAAAGATTTGGTGTTTTGTATGTTTGTTACGCTTTCACGCTAAAACGGCTGAATGAATTTGGATGAAATTTGGTATACGGGTAGAACATGACCTGGATTAGGAAATAGAATTTGATTTTTTATTTCGATATTCTCACAACATCGAGACTTAAGCGGGTGAAACCGCGGGGCGCAGCTTAAGTTCGTTTTTTAATCCCAAATACTAATCTGACATTTAAGTCTTTTGTGTTTGCGTTTTTTCAGTATAGAAATTTGACCTGTCAAACTAGTATCTGGGTTTAACAAACGACCTTTAGTAATGAATAAAACAGCATAAACAAGATTGTTGACGTATTCCACAATCATGATTGATCATTATCATTTATATATGATAACATTTTTAACCAAAAAAGTAGATAACTTCAAATCTCCATGTTCAAGAGCCGCCAGTATCATCATTGTTATGGAATATTGAGACTGACAGTTATCGATCGCGGCTTACATGTGCTGATCGCGTTCAGTTCTCGCCTTATATTATTCCCAGAGGAGAATGAAAAGGCAACACGGAAAAATTGCGCCGTCCCGGGTAAAAACATTCTTATTTCACCATACTCAATACTCAAATTGGGAGTCGAAACTGTCTCTCCTAAATACAGATTACTCAGTGATCTAGGAGAGCAGCAATTCACCCAAAAGTTCTTTGTACAGACGCCACCCCATCAAGCTACTACAATCTATCACATTTCTTTAATAGATATTAGGTTCAAAGTTGATTGAGAAAATTTGACAGTTCCGGATAGCTTGATGTGCTGGCGTCTATACTTACACCATGTCATTAATAATGCATACTTTGTAATTCCCTCATGTACTACAAAACCTTTATGTACCTAAATAAATTATTAATTTTTATGCTCTTTCTTCAGTCGGGAATCTATCGTGGACTACCAACAGCCGAGGCGTGTGAAAAGCTGCTAACTCTCTGCCCAATAATGTCCAGGGGTACAATAATTACGTAACCTTGGTCGTCTTCGGCCCCCAATTACCGCTTATCGATGCACAGCCTACTAATTTCCTTCCATGTAGACCTCCCTGCAATGGATCGCAAGGTTGCGTGAAAGGTGTTCCTAGTTCTTATTGATTTAGTGATTACACGGAGGCAGTCACGCGAGCGCCGAAAGGGAAAGTAGACCTGATGAGTTTGTTAGGCAGACTTCATTGTTACGTGTTGTGC
Organism: Apamea anceps; assembly: GCA_951799955.1. Lineage (NCBI taxonomy): Eukaryota > Metazoa > Arthropoda > Insecta > Lepidoptera > Noctuidae > Apamea > Apamea anceps. The sequence continues at coordinate 7,618,249 of OX637517.1, forward strand.
ACGATTGTTGGCTAACTCTTGATTAGGAGGAGCTTTATTGCTGTTTTGCTGTGTTGCTTACTAGTGGGGACAATCATAAGGATCTCCGAAATGAGTAAAAGTGATTGTCCATCGTAGTCAGCATCAAATAGATTCATAGATAGACATTAATTCATTTGATTGTAGTGTAGTTTCATAATACTGTATCGTGAGCTGGTGGCCCCAGTGGTAAAGACCGCGACTTATGAGTTGTACGCCGTAGGTTCGAACCCAGACGGGCGCTTTACTTCATGTAAATTATTTCGTCACCACTGCTCTCAAGATTTTGGAGACATGTGACATCTACCAACCCGCACTGGACCCGCATGGTGGATACCCGGCCCACTGCCTCTCACAGAGAGGAGGCCTGTGTCCCAGCAGTGGGAACATTATAGGCTGATTGTGTAATACTGTATCAATGTGGTAGCTACACAATGTATGCTAGCTAAGAGTACATAATGATTAAGTACCCAATGTTTTGTGACTACATATTGATACAAATAATAAAAAGAATTGTTGTCGATTTAACCTACATTTGTTTGAAGCTGACTGTACCCTAGATACCTAGTCATTAGTCAACCTCGCTAGAAACCTGCTGACTGTCACAATATTAATGATATTGTGTAACTAACTATGTTAATATTATGACGTAACTCGTGTCCATTTGACAGGAAAAAATTTGTAATCTTTAGAACACTGTAATAAAAAGCATAATATTTTAAGTAATCAGTATGCTTAGTGTGAGTTTGACAGCATTGTTCGAATGACTTAACCATCGCGTAAATCGAGTTAACGTCAAACGTATCGAGAACCGAATGCATGCGAGTGTGAGTTACCATCGAATCTAACCATCCGATACGCGTTTGCTCACCGTGAATTGCGAGCATTATTTTTCTTATGTTGGTGTCACGTAAGCGTCCTCCGATAAACCGACCAAATAGAATGACATTTATATTCAGTGTTCCTAACGAAAGCGGCTGTCTATCAAATTTGTGTTGGTTATAAAGACTTTGTTTATGTTTCGTGTTTGTGTGAAGTTATTGTGATTTAGAATAATATTGGATTCTATTAATTAAAAATAAAGAAAAGTTCGTCCCAATTATGTTATGATAGTGACATTTATGGAGCAGTAAGTGGAATTTTAATTATTTGGTGATTAGCGAGCTTATAATCTGTGAACTTTGCAGAAATAAAACTAAGTTTATTTGGTCTTTTATGCATGGAGACCTCAGCAAGCTATCTGCAACAAATATTATTGGTGTCCAAGTCGCTACGGGCTTGGCAGTAGAAGAAGCTAGGTTGTCACAGGTTTAAACTTCTTAAATAACACCAACCGGTAGTACAAAATTATGTTACTTTAATGTGTCTCATAAATTGTATTCTCTTACAGGAGATTCACATTCAGCCCAATTCCACCTGTTACTTGTGCCCAACCTGTGAAGTGTTTTTGATGAAACTTGGAAAAAAGTTAGCCTGAAGTATGGTTATGTTGTGTCGTGGCATCAGCTGAAAAACTTTAAAGTCTGAAGAACATACAATTTTTATGTTCTATGTATCCAACCTAATTGGAATGAGCCAGGGCCATCAAGAGGCATTGCCCCAGCACAGTTGCCACCTACCATGGCTCCTACACCTTTTTCTTTTGTGGAGATAAAGTGGAAGGTAAGAAAGTAAGTTTTTTTAAAAAGCTCTATAGGATGACAACTCACAATATAAATAACTTTTATTATTTTTTCTAGAGACGGGCTTGCTCTCCCCAACTAGACCTTCATCTCATGTCCGTGTAGTTCAGCCAGAGCCTGTTACATCTGTGCAAACTACTTACTCCTCGTCGTGCAAGAAATCCAAGCATATTCGTTTTGGAGAAATTTTAAAGAACAGCAACATAAAGATTACATGGACTCGAGGAGAGAGCAGAATAGGATTAGAGAAATGGAGGTGCAGGCTCAGAGGGAGTGACAAGCTGTAGGCCACAGAGGATTAAATCTTTTAGAGAAAATTATTGTGGATACATTTTTTAAAGACTAATTAGATATATTTAGATCATATTAAGTAGTACTACTGCCCACCACCTTTTTTGGTATTATTTATGTAAGTTAGTTTTAAGTTAAAAGTTGAAATTTCATAAGAAGTTGTGTGATTTATAATATGTTCCTATTTACTACTTGTTATATTATTATAATATGTAAGACTGGTATCATATTACCCAGTCACTGGGTTGTGGAGGTCAGATAGACAGTCGCTCGATGTAAAATACTGGTATTCAGCTGCATCCGGTTAGACTGGAAGCCGACCCCAACATAGTTGGGAAAAAGGCTAGGCATATGAGGATGATGATATTATTATATGTAAATAATTTGTAACAATAAAGTTATCTCAAACCTCAAGTAACTAGTTAAGAATTCGAAGAATTGTTATAATATCAAAATAAACTTCCTAGTTTGTGACACAATTTAAGACTGATTAATGATGAATAAAAGTACTGCAACCTTCTTTGTGGTTGGTGTTTCATTACCTCTAATTAAAATTGAATAACTTCTCTTACTATTGTCAGATTCACTACTCAACCTTTCTAATTCTAAACAAATAATTCATAATTATTTTACATGCATATTATACACTTCCTGTCTCAGACACTCACTACACCGAAAGTCAGCATCGTCACTGGAGAAACTGCCTATCTTGTCAGATAGGCAATTGCTCCATGTAGGATCCTACTGGTATTCAGCTAAATCCAGTTGGGACAGAAAGCCGATCCAAATATGGGAAAGGAATAGCAGATGATGACTGCAAAGAATATGCAATTAATAACAATCATAATTGATTATATGATTGTTATTAATTTAGAAAATACTGAAAGTAGGTACCTACTTATTAGATTTGATTAGGAAAAAAGTAAAGATTTTATTACAAGTTTGCTAAAAGAATTTTATTTATTGTAGAACTTTCTTGACTGTAGTAACGACTACGTAATTATAATAATATTCTCAAACATCTTCCAAGCAAAATATAAACGTGATGCCATCTTCCAACCAAAATATATTAGTTAGAATGAACCCACACAACGAATTAAAATAAAATAACTTTGAAAATTCACCACGCTCAAGGCTCTCACTATAAATCCTTCAGTGAAGGATTAACGTATTCGAAAGTGAACGCGTTTCTCAAACGAGCTGTCAAAAATGTCAAAATTGTAACTTACACTCGCGATAACACAGAGTCACGCTAGTTTACGAGCTCACTATCGAGTGGGAATCGATCGTCACCATCGACAAAGTAAAATAAAAAACTCACACTCGCGTTTTTTAGTTCTCGCGTATGGCACCAGGTGGCGCTAATTCGGCGCCATACAAATCAGAGTAAACTCTAACGCGATGGTGAAGTTAAAAAAACTCACACTAAGCATACAGATGGGTATGCTAGCAGCTGTAGTTGCGTAGAACAAGTTGCGATAATTCATCAAAATCTAATTAGATAGATGATTGTAGTGGCCTCCTTTTTTGCGCTGAGTTGTCTTAGTAAACGCATTTAAGACACAGGCCAGACCCGGGAATCGCTGGGAATCGCTGGAGTTTGGAAGTTGGCGTTGTGATACCCCCGAGTCTCGGAAAGCTTTAAGCCGTTGGTTCTTTATCTGAGATCTGTCCGGTCGTGTCGGATTGCCTTCCCATCGGACTATGAGAGTGAGGGAAGAGGGAGTGCACCTGGGTCTGCGCGCACACTTGTGCACTATAATATCTCCCGCGCTTAAGGCTAGTCTCCGTTGAGATTGGCCACTGTGACCGAAATACGCTCTGGCGGACTTTAAGATACAGGGCAGACCCGAGTCTTTCTTTTGTTTTTTTCTGTATGAAAAACTCAGTTATAGTCCAGGATTTCATCTCTATAATTTTTGAAAGGCAGTGTCCTTTTGTTGGGTCGTGGGGCTTTTGGGACCGGGACCGCGGTCCTGAATGCCACCTATAAATGCAATAATTAGTTTTGATTGGTATTTTGGGACCACAAGAAAAAAAGAAGTTAAAGTACAGTTAACAAAAAAGCTGATATAATATTTTGATCATCAATTAAATGAATTATCAGTACCGGTACAAAGGAAAGGGTAATATTATTTAGTTGCATTTATAGACGGATACCTTTTATTACACGAGGCGTAGGCACGTGAGTATTATATTTAGTTATTTGTTGGATCAGGTGGTAAAGTTCAGACGTCTAATTTGACTTGTTAGGTCATTCTTAGAAGCGATAAAACGATTCGTGAACACCGCTTATTTATTTATTCACTTCTTTGAAATATTCATAAAATGGAAATACTTCTTGGTAAACCTTGGAATTCGCCATGTCAAGGACGATAGAACACAGTTTTCATTTTATAGGTATAAGTTTTCTTGTTACAAAGGCCTAGCCTTGATTTAAGCGATCAATTGATGACAGCTCATTGCTTAAACAGTGAGGGGCCTATGGCATATATTTATCGTTTTTCTTTATTCTATTCTATTCGGGAAACTTACAGCTAATATAAACAGTTTTCTTAAACAATATGCAATTGAAGGCCATTTACAAGTTTCCACTGATAAACACTTGAAACAAAAGAGACAACAAAAAAGGTTGGTACAAAATACCTATAACATAAATTAGGAAACAAAGTAACACGATCGACTAATACAAACTAGAAATCATTCAGATGCAAACAATCACTTTTCCGTAAAAAAGCTTCTCACCAACAATTGCTTAAGCCGGTATTCAAAATGATTTCACCCACCCTTCACTGTTTTTTTTAAACAGGGGTGAACTGGCGCTTTCTAACCATCTCCTTATCTGTCTATCGATAAACAGATTGCTAAATCAATCATATCTAACATGGAATCGTACCAATAACACTTGTCATTAAAATAATATGTAAAACAAACGCGGATGTTAAGGTAGGCCGAAGGGTTATTGCGACAACTTTCATATATTCATTTTTCATTCATTCATTTCATATATCAACTTTTATACTGCCTCGTAAAGTTGATGCAACTATCTTTGTCGCAACTTTTGTTGTTTACGCGTTTTGCTCATGGTTTTTGTCTGCGGGCACACTTGAGCACTATAATATCTCCCGCGCCGAAGGCTAGTCTCCGTTAAGATTGGCCGCCCCGTGACCGAAATACGGTCTGGAGGACTTTTATTTATATTTTGTTAGTGCCAGTCTTTTAGGTATGAGTCAAGTTCGTCCCGCCATCTTCGTCGGTTCTTCGTCGTATGGCGTCGTGCGTTTAGTGGGACTCAATCGCTAGTTCTCTTAGCCTATAAATTGACAGGCTTGCATTTATCAGGAAAAAGCACAGCTTCAGCTTTCTAAACCATTTCGTTGGCATGGAGACCACCCAATCGTATCCCAGAATGCTACGCCGTAGCAGTTCGCGTAGCGGAGCGAGACGTACTCGTAGCACACATCAGAGGGGCAATTCTCGTAATTTTAAGAACGTTCACAGTCTGATCTCAGTCTTAATCTGTCAAAAATACCTCTAATTTACCTATATTTTTGACAAGATTTTTTCATTGATTGTTGCTGAGATGAAATTCCGACTAGATTTTGAACGTTTTAAATTACGGAATTGGCCTTTAGTTTACAAAATAACCAAACAAAATTAAATATTAGCCTGTTCAATAGATTATCAACTCGAACACTTTCAAGGTAAAACTAGTTTTCTTCTACGAGTTCTTCGAAGTGCTGTCAGCCGATACAAATGGTTACCCATCAATAATTCACAAGCAAAGAGGTCTGCCGTGTTTAAGACTCGTAATAAATTGGAATTTACACAACTCACACGCACACGTTTAGGGTAAAATAAATGACGACCATTTTTCAATTTGATTCCTTACTGAAAGAGGGTTCATAGGGAACTGAAAGGGAAGGTTTTAATAAACTCAGGAATATTTATTTTAGTACGTAATGCTCACTTGATTGCTTTTGTAAATTCTTATTTTTTATTAGTACTTCCAACTGCTAAAAAGAGGGTCTATCTTGTAAAAACAGTGATATTCACAGTGTTAACACTAGAAATAAGGACAAACTACGTGCCCCCTTTCATCGGCTTCATAAGGTTCATAACTCATTTGTTGGGCTTGGTATAACCTTTTATAACAAGATACCCTCTTCTTTGCTAGAATTGCCTTTTAATGCGTTTAAACCTCAAGTAAAATCCAAACTTTGTTCAAAGGCTTACTATTCCATCAACGACTACTTACACGATAAGAATAGTTGGTCGCCCTAATTAACTCAAGACAATGTTCATGTTCTTTCTCCAGAATTAGCTTAGGTACTGACAGGTTACTGTTATTAGTATTAACTCATTTATTTCACATCGATGGTCCTAGTTCATCATCTGTGACTGCAAGTGACAGCTATGTGACGAACCCAGCAATGCATAAATATGTAAGCTGTCACGCCCTTTATGCCTGGACGCTTTTATTTAGGTAGTGAGTTTTTATTTTTATTTTAATTAATTATTTTTTGCTTGAGCTTGAGTACATATAGTTTTTATTATATTTGTTGGTATATTGGCGTGGCTAGCTGACATAATATGGCAAATAATTTAAGCTTCTTGTAATGTTCATTACTGAACATAGGTTCCTAGTATTGTATACATGCAACTATATTCTAACTAAACAGACAGCTGTGCCGCTGGGGAGTTTGTTCCGCCACTTCAAATCCTGCATCTCGCAAGCAGAGTTTACCGCGCAATTAGCAAAGATACAATTTCCCAACATCAATCGTTGGGCAATTGCCCGCCAGACACAACACCCGTCTGGTCGGAGGATCCTCCCTTTTCTATGGAGGTTGAGTGAACTTTTCATTATTTGTTCAAAACATAAATATGTACACATGGCATGCAAAATGTTCCATAAAAGGTCACTATATGTACTGAGTGCTTGTGACTACTACATCTATATAATCAAAGACATACCTCTAGACTTAAAAAAAGCCTAAAACTATCAATTCAACCCAAATACTGCACATCGGATCCACTACAAATAAACCTTGTTACTCCCGCTCCTGGTTGAAAAAAGCAACAAACGTGTCATTCAGTTTCATTAGGCAGGGGACACGTCGTAAACAAACATTGAGGGAGGATGCCAATCTGACCACCGATGTAAATATATAATGTGTGACGCCAATGTTTGGTAGAGGCGTGACGTCACACAATGAGACTAACATGGAGAATTAAAACCTGAAAACAGCCCGTTTTATAGTAAGAGTACAAAATTCGTTCAACAGATTGCTGTTACGATGTTGAGCTGTCAGAGATTGTTAGCTCAACAGTTACTAACTGTCTATTTTGTAAAAATCTCACCGTGAGAACTTAGGTGAAGTGAGCTGTCATTCCACCTGTTGCTAGGGATTGACACAATTGAGAGCTCAGTTAAAGCTCATCTACGTTTTCACGTTGAGAATTTACAGTATAATAGATCGGCTGTTCTGCCGTAGGTGGTAAATTCTGAGCAAAACCAAGTGCAACTTTGAACATAAGGCAAAAAAGTTAGACAACCAAATGTGAAGATCGATTTAAAAAACCTGCAACTTAAAATTAATCAAACAAACAGCAAAAAAAGCTTAAACCCTATTACAGAAGTTTAGAATAACACGTTTAGTCCACTCTCGGCCCCTCGACCCCCAATCAATCAGGTGGGGTCACTGTGACGATAAACCAAAAGACTTCCCACGCAATTAATATGCGTGACGATCCCTATAAGTGTGTAAAAACTCCATGATTGATTGCGGGATAAACCACCACGGCTCACTGTTCTAGACCCCTCTATATTCGTCATAGCTCAAACATATGACGTCATTCGAACTAAGAAGCTAAACGCCTTGATAGGATAAGCATAATCGGCCTATAATGTTCCCCCAGGCCCCTTTTCGGTAAGAGGGAGTGGGCCGTAATCTACCACGTGGGCCCAGTGAGGGTTGGTAGATGTCAATGTCTTCGAATTTTTTGTTCTAGGACATGCCGGTTTCCTCACGATGTTTTCCTTCACCGTTTTGAGAGCAGTGTTGAAATAATTTACACAAAGTAAAGTGTGTGCTTGGATTCGAACCCGCGACTCGTGAGTCGTATCCGTTACCACTGGGCCACCACTGCTCCTTGCTGTTTATAACAGCCTTGATAAGATAAAGGTTAATAAAGGCACTGTTTAAAATAGGTTTAGATTAGGTTAGAACACGTCTGCTACAAAACTTTGTCAAAATGAAGGTTCTAAAAAGGCTTTTTATTATTCAGGGCAAAAGGCAAAAGGCCTCAACGAGCGTAGGACGAAAGGTATGAAACCTAGCAAAACCTAATTCGTTTAAACATAAAGTCAAAAGGTCAAACTGTTTTCCCAGAGCTACGAGACCAAAATCAAGAATTTATTTACAGAATTTATCTTTATTTACGACAAAAATATGTAAACTAAATCTCAGACTAATGACATTTTAAATCGCAGCCATTACTTTTCTTGAACTGCTCCCATTTTGTATTTTACCAAAGCATTTTACCCCGCCAATTGCAACATGACATCATCACATCTCTATCTTGAAAGATGGAATTGTCCCGACATATTTATTTGTCACGACCCACTGACATAATTTGGGACAAAGCTACAAGAGTTCTCCAAGACCTAATGACATAACTGAACCATCTAGGTCAGACGACCTAAACTGAACCGACTGAAACTGATTGTGAAAGAGAAAATGTATAACAAAGACTTGTTATACATTTTCTCTTTTACAATCAGTTCTACACATTAAATGGTGTGCCAGAACTGTGGCCTTATTATGTACAGGCTTGCAGTGTCCTTGCCAACGTTTGGATAGGTCAGAGGGTACGATCAACTTACATATTGTGAATCATGGTTATTTATAACAAAATGTTGAACAACATTAAAGTTCGGACATTAATTTTAATATCATACTAGCGAACTTAGTAACGCCATCGAAATCAGTAAATCCGTTCTCAAGATATCATAAAAAATGCCGTTCTATACAAAATGTATGAGAAAATTAAGTATCTTCATTTTTTCGTGAATTTTTCCCATGTTTTATAGTTATTCTGCTATTCGGAGTGGCGACAAATCCAACAAATCAAAGATCATAAAAATCGGTCCAGCCGTTCTTGAGTTACAAATGGTGTAACCCGACTTTGTTTTATTCATATCGATCACCAGCCTATTATTGTCCTGTAGGGCAAGGGCCTCTTCTCGTGCAGAGAAGGCTTAAGCATTGATCACCATATGGATTGGCGATTTTAGACTTTTTATAGATATGTCCAGGTTTCCTCACGATGTTTACCTTGATCTCACACCTAATTGTCACTGCCCGTGACATCAAAGCGGGCCCTATGAGAATACCAGCGCTGTGAAATTTAATTTTTAAATGTGTCAGCATCATGCTCACGACACGGTTGGCGCAGTGGCTGAGCGATCGACTGCTGCGCTGCGTGTCGCGGGTTCGATTCCCGCACGGAACAAATATTTGTATTGCCTACAGGTAGTTGTTCCGGGTCTGGCTGTTTGTGTATGTGAGTTTAAATGTTTGTTTGTATGGCGCAACGTTTTAAAAAAAAATGCTGAGATAGGAGCGTTTTGGCCTTGTATAGGACTTTCTGTCTCATTTTTCTTTTTGTCACTTTTTTTTAAAATATATAATTTAGTTTTTTAATTTAGTTTAGAGTTTGTGATCTTTCTGTACGAGTCTCATTCTTTTCTCTCTTCACCGAAGTCCGTGATGTCCAAGTAAAACGTGAATTTTTGTTAGACTAAGTTTATATATTAGAATGAAAAAAATCGATTCCTTCAAAAGGGTTCTTGACCTTTACCTACAGCATTAACCACAATAATAATACCCGAAACGAAAATAGATCTCGTCAACCTAATACTCTGAGCTGAAAACTAAACAGCAGTGGTAAATAGGAACACGACACACAGGGTGTTTAGTGAGCCCACGACGAGACGTCGGCGGCGAGGTATTGACCCGTCTAAATATAGACGCGACCGTTCTGCGAATCTAAGCGATCAAGCGATTGCTTTTATCGCTTACGGAATGTTTACAGTCGCGTGATTAGCGAGTAGCGACACGCTGTCTTGACTACTGTGTTCCTGGCTTTATTGCTAATCAGATTATGATTTGATTGGATGGCGGATAATGTAATGGACCATCAATTTTGTTGAGTCATAAAGTTTCATTTAAACGAGTTTGGTTGATTGAGTATTTGGAATCAGAAGGCCAATTCTCGTAATTAAAAATGTTCAAAATCTAGTCGCAATCTCATCTCAGCGACAATCAATGTCAAAAATGTAGAGAAATTAGAGGTATTTTTGACAGATTGAGACTGAGATCAGGCTGTGAACGTTCTTAAAGTTAAGAGAATGGCCCCTCAGATGACTTACAGCCCATTTGAAAGTTAAAATTTAACATTTGAAAGATTTTTGCAGCATCAGTTTGGTTTTAACTAGTTATCCTTACTTACCGCGCCTGTACAATCCCTGGAGGGTTAGGCAGTACCTGTAGTAAACACAGTACACATTTTGCATCCATATCATCATATTCAAAACTAGAGTAATCCATAAAAGAAACTAAAAGCTACTCTTATCTTCTCCTAGTGAGAACACAAACTTATTGCTTACAGTTAAATTACCCCTTTCATTTGTTTTAACCCCTTTTCATTTGTTTTCACCCCTTTTCATAAAACTAACTTGGTTCCCACGCCAACACTTCAACCGCTGGCAATAATCTTAAATGATGGCACAAATACAATCATAGATCCTACACTGTAAGCTATTAGCCTCGTATTTGAGAGCAACGAGCGAGGCGGGCTAATAAAAGCTGCTATAAACCGGAGGGAACCCTTACAATTAGGGGCGGATCGCCCACGGTATGCCGCCTCCGTTGCCGGCCCGACTAATTTACCGTTGTCTCGAATAAATCCTATTATTCTGTCTGTTCAAACTTTTTCAATTACGATAAATCGGTATTGGCGTGAAAACTTTTAAGCAGTTGTAGGGTTAAGTTATTATACTACTCGTGGCTCTGCCTGTAAAGTGATTGGCCTTAGAGGCTAAAAATATCCTTCGTCTTTTTCTAGGAACTTTGTTATTTCTCGGTTTCTATTCGGTTTTGCATTTTAACCGTAAAAAAACAAGAAAACAAAACAATCACTATACATTATAAAACAAGGTTCTCAGCCGCGTTTTTCTGTCTGTCTGAACGCGATAAACTCAAAAACTCCCGAACGGATTCTCATACGGTTTTCACCAATAGACGGAGTGATTCATGAGGAAGGTTTAAGTATATAATTGGCTGAAATAATGTGATGAAGATTGTTGAAGAGGACGGAAAATAAATGCCGACTGGGATCTTTACTGGTGTGCGCCGCGTAAACCCATAGACTTGCGGGTATATGAAAACAATGGCTGTACGTTCCCATAGGATGTTTTCCGACACCCACGCGGGCGAAACACTAGTAAATAATAATAGACAGTCTTATTTGCGTGTTTAAATATTACATTAGTCTGAAAGCTTTTTTTGCTTGAAAAAAGTTAATGGATAAACTAACCATAATAATAGGCCATAATAGCAGTAATATGGGCCTCGCTTCCGATTCTAGGAAAGCCTCTACTTTCGAATTATAAACATGATTGGCATTTGGCATCGGATCGATAAGCCCATTCAGTCAGCTTGGTGTTCTAACAGTGTCTTTTGATCATTACTTAGTAAAAAAGGTGAATTTATTTAAGCCTTGATAGTATTATCTAACAGTGAGGCCAAAACGGTGAAGGAAAACATCGAGAGGTAACAGGCCAGTCTTAGAACCCCAATTCGAAGACTTGTAACATCCAACAACCCGCAATGGGCCCGCGTGGTGGATTGTGGCCCCTCTCATAGACAGGAGGCCTTTGTGCCAGCAGTGGAAAACAGTATAGGCTGATCTTGATCTTAACAGTGACCGTCCAACGTTAGATCCAACCAAAACCAGGGAAACCTGGTTCATTTTTCCCAACAGGAAGTCCAAATGTTCACCTTCGTGACAACAATTGTGCGTCATCATACCATTACGATGACGCACAATAACGGACAGAATAACAAGCCTACTGTCATCAGTAGGCTTTATTCTGTTGGCCTCCTATTACACTTACACACGAATACCGTCACGGCCCACGCAGTTTTTATTTAGCCACGAGTGATGCGACCAAAATTATACACAGGTTTTAAATCCATCCAGAATAGATCGACAGGTGGAGTGACAGCTCCCTTTTGTTTTTTTTTTTTTTGAGGATGGGAAATCATCAAATGACCCCTCCCGCTCTGGGTGGAGCAGAAGGGAGTGTCAGACTCTTACTGACTAAAACCCACCCGTGTTCCTTCCTTAGCCCTTTATGTTCCAGGGCAGCGGTAACCCTTTCGGCCAATCCCTGGCAGGCTTCGGCCCTATCGGGCCCCGTCACTCATGCTGACATCTCTTTGAGGCGCGCGTGGAACACATACACGCCGTCCGGCACGGGCCTGGTCCTGATCGGACGGTGAGTTACCCATTACTCACCGCCCGCAGGCCCGCGCCTACGGTGGCCGGGAGTCGTCACGCGGCTCCCGACGCCCGGAGCGTCTCCCGCGGCGGCTGAGGCGTGAGGTGCGTTCCCTCGCCCACCCCGCCACCTCCTTCGCTAGCATGACTGCTTCGCAGAAGGAGGTGACTGCCTCCCACTCCCTCTCGCCCCGGACCATGGCTTGAACCAGGGCCGGACGCGAGAGGTCGCCGCCGCTGCCGATCGCCTCTACGAGGACACGGCAGTGCTCTGCCCAAGCAGGGCAGACCTCCACCGTATGCTCCACCGTGTCCTCTGGGCGATCCTGACAGTGGTGACACCCGGGCGTCTCCTCCCGCCTGATTATGTGCAGGAACCTCCCGAAACATCCGTGTCCGGAGAGGACCTGCGTCAGGCGGTAGGTGAGAACGCCGTGACGTCTCTCTAGCCACTCCTCAAAGAGGGGTCTTACCGCCGCTATCGTGGCGTGCCCTGCGCTGGGTTGTGATAGTCGCTCCTTCCATGCCGCCATGAGATCGCGCCGGAGGTTCGTCCGCTCCGCCGCAGTCTGCCGCGGATGCGGAGTTTCCCCCCGGCGTAGTGCCTCCGTGCGCCAATCATACAGGCGCGCGAGCACTATCGCCTCCAGTGACAGCTCCCTTCATCTAAGTTTTCAGGGTGAGTTTTTTACAGAATAAAACACTATAATCACTACTGTGTTAGACAATCACGTGTTCAACCAATCAAGATTCATTATTTTGTCAAACTATACGATCACATTATTTTATTTATTTTAGGCTTTTCAACAACAAGGACTGTCACTGTTACTTACAATTTTTACATTGCAAACTTAAGTCTAAGGGCCTCCGTTACTCATAGGAAAAAGCACAACATGCACCACATTCATCATCTGCCTAGCCTTTTCCCAACTATGTTAGGGTCGGGTTCCAGTCTAACCGGATGCAGCTGAATACCAATATTTTACTTGGAGCGACTGCCTATCTGACCACCACAACCCAGTTACTGGGTAATACAATACCCCATGGTATAAGACTGGTTGTCAGACTTTCAGGCTTCTGACGACCCGTAACGACTGTCAAATGTCCACGAATGACAGCCGAGACCAACGGCTTAACATGCTTTCCGAGGCACAGAGGGGTCTTAGTATGTGAAAATAGTCACCCATCCACGGACCAACCGGGGCAAGTGGTGTTTTACCTGATAATAAAACAATACCTACCATCTCTATCTTCAAATAATTAAAACTAGGCAGACTGTTGTCTTTTACATTACAGCAGCTAAAATAGAGCTATTCACGTCGCACACTATCCTACTTCAAAAACTCCGTATGCAATTACTTCCGTGCACTTTATACACTACGGAATGCAGCTGATGGATCCGATCGCGTCACAAAATCCATCCATTACGTTCGATGGTCCATATAGAATGAATGCATGCGAATGTTTGCAGTATTTTACGTCGCCATCGGCTTTAGCGTGATTTGAAATTGAATTTTTTTGACAGCGTGATTGAAATGTCCTTTAAGCTATTGTCGGATAGCGAGAATACTCTTTCAGTGCTCAACTAAGTATCAACTTAAAAAAAAATCCTATTTTGCTTTTTATCTATCCAGCACGTCTTAGAAAAATTCGAAGGCATGTGACATCTACCAACCCGCACTGGGCCCGCGTGGTTGATTACGGCCCACTCCCTCTCATAGAGAGGAGGCCTGTGTCCCAGCAGTGGGAACATTACAGGCTGATTATGCTTATGCCTTTTATCTTATACTCATCACTTTTAAATGATAGTACCTAAGTCATAAAATTAATTGCCAATAACCATTAACGTTGTAAGTTTAAGTACCTTAATATCGGTAAAGGACTCCTCTTCAAAAACGGGGCAGTACCTGTACCTAATTGCAGACATGCCTAATATCTAGGCATATTATTTAACTATACCTATTGGTAAACAAAAGGAAAAGACACTTCTGGTCATCCCCTTTACCTAGAAGAATTTTGAGTAGAGATAAAAGCAGTAAATTCAAGCAACATAATAATATTATAACCATACGAAAAAAATTTTTTTAGGTCTTCACGCCATCTGTTGGTAAGATACTGAACTACATTAGATATATGTGCGTGTATCGTACATAGTATTATTATTAGGAACAAACCATTAAACTCATAATGTAAAAACCTAATCGTGATTGTACATTAGTTAATTACCTACGTGGCTAGGTACTGCGAAATAGCCTTCGCAATTCTTCGAAAAGGAAAGTAATATCGAAATGGAAGTTAATTTATTGGTCCCTATCCTATCATGGAAAGAACTTGCGCCTTGATATTTTTTTTCACAATCTATTGATGGTGAAAAAAACAGAAGCACACCCAAATATTGCAACACTTATTAAACAGGAGCACACCCAAATATTGCAAAAGCTAATAAAGATTTAAAACGGATTAACAGTTATAACAACTTTTCAAAGCTGTGCACGTCTGAAAATACCCCAGCGCAATTCTTTACAAAACAATTTAAAAAGATTGCAATTTTTTGCGCTGAGTTTCATTTGCCAGCTCTTGTTTTTGATGAACTTAATTTGTACTGAATAAAAAATGTTTCCAGTACACAAGTACTTTCAGCTTTGAAGTTAAAGTAAATTTATCACTGCAAAAGCTTTTTGAAGTGCACTTAAGCGTAATAAGCACAAAAAAAGTTAGAGTAGCGGGCAACCACAGCACAGTGGCGCCATTTACTTGATTTCAGGCGGTGTTCAAGTTCCGCAACGCATAGTACACTCTGAGCCATATAGATGGCGCCGTACCAGAACAATTTAGTTCAGCTACTTGCCGCGAGATGGCGTTAATAAAAATGCTTTATTTCACGTTTGTATTCTGTTATAAAAGCTTTTAAAATACATTGCTTTACATATTAAACAAAACCGAAACACTTAAATCGCTGAAAAATAAATTAACACAATTTCATCGTACTTTAAAATAATTGCTCCAATTTTCAATCCTAAATTGGTGCAGTGACGTAACGGCGGCGGGTTGAAAACAGCAGCTGTTTGCGAAAGTCATCGATGTCGGCACAAGATACACCCGTAAAGTGGTACAGTATCGACCCTGACCCAGAGGTCGCGTGCCTACCTGGGCCTCCAGGGTTACCTCGTCTACCAATAACTAGAGGGGCGGCCGACTTAATTTTTATCGAGTGAAAGATTTTGCGATTTAGTTTTAAGCGCCGCAATTTTTCTGATGGTTAGATAAAAGCTGTTAGGAGTTTTTGTATGATCTTTAATGTGAATACTGTCTAGCTTAGTAGATGAAGCTTTTTTATCAAAGCTTTAACAAACGAGATAATAGTAGATAATAATAACTTAACATTTTTTGAGGCTTCTTTCTCAGAATAGATTTTACGAGACCTAAGTGGAACTTATTTCATTTTATACCTCCCTATAAAGTGTAAGTTATTCCATCTCAGCGACATAGGTAATTACCCGACCAGTCGACTATACAATTGATACATACCTAACTCTTAAGCAATTGATCATGATGATGTCAATAGATACCTACATAAGTCGAATGAGTACCTACATACATTAGGTACATACCTCCTTACTGCAGGAGAATGGAGCAGTAAAAAAAAACCCGGCTTTTTTTTTCATTGATAAACATCATTGTAAGGTAGGTAGGTACGTCATGTTACTTTGTGCTAATAATTAACAATACATTTTCCTGGAAAAAGTCAATCACATGTGAATGGAAAAAAATCAAGATAGAATATTCTTTATTATGAACACCATAAAAATTACCGATATAAATGTAGACATTTTACATGGGGTGACACAATGGGTGGTCTTATCGCTAAAAGCGATCTTTTCACAAAAACATTTCGATGGATTAAGGTAGGAGAAACAATACTGACGGTAGATTATTATTATCTAACTGTTCTGTTCTGTTCTGTTAAATTATGATATGGTGATCTTTTATTCACCTATAGGAATCTACTGAATTTAAAATCCAAAGCCACATATGATAGAATACTATGTTCTCACCGGTACCAACTCGTAATGGTACCATTACGAGTTGGTACCGGTGAGAACACGCTTGAAGCTCATGGGGAAAATGCACAAACTGCATGCATAAATACTAACTTCCTTTTTATGGAATACAGGTACTGAGGGTAATTTATGGTTGTGACAAGCCAGAAGATAGTAAAACTGAACTGCTTTCGAATTAAAGGGTTAATTTGTTCTTACTTAGTTTGCAATGCAGGGTAACTTAACAAACATCTCTTAGCTACTAGGCACCTTTTTTTCATTAATTAATTCATGAATAGTAGGTATATACTTTAATTTATTACACTTCAGAATCTTTTCTACTTAAGCTGATTTTACCAAGGTCAAATATATTTTATCTGTCGAATAACATTGACGTCTGAAAGTTCCAGTATGAAAAAACAGTCAAAAATGAAAAAAATGGTAAAAATCGCCCTTAGAAGTCTAGTCCACACTCTGAACGTCCATAGGTACTTTTAACTACGCAAGACGTAGGTAAGTAGGTAAAATTATTAGATATCCGTAATTTTATTTTGCCTTAATGCTTCCCAATAACAATTTATTTTCTCACACATGTAAAAACCCTGGTAGTACGGTCATCAATCGGTAATTTCATGATCAAATTATACCTTCGTCATCTTATTCAAATCGATGCCACACGTAAGTATAGATAAAATAATGAGCAATACATTTTTATTTACCTTATGTCTTCACTTGGGGATTTTTACCTGTATCACCTTTACGTAACAAAGAAATGATTGCAGTATAAGCAAGCATTACAGATAATTTGACAAAATTACATGCGTTATGTAATTTTTTGCATCATATTATAATAATTTGGTGTAATACAAGGAAATCATGTTATGCAACATTTGGATTGAATGCAATATTACTAATATTAGAACTGGCGTAAGTTCTAATAGAGGTATGGCGCCGGCTTAAAGTGAGCGATAAAACAAACATTCACTATTCCTGGCAACATTTTCAATTGATTCCCCACGTGGCAACATTACCTAGAAATATTAATATCATTGGTATCCACGTGCAATACTTGTGGCCATCACCATCCATTAAAGTGTAGAATAGATAAGGTAAAAGGATTGTTTCAATATTAGCTCAATAAAATAGCTCGGCAATTCCAAGTTCTTGTCTGAACTTTAGAGCAGATTAGATTTTATTACCTATATCTTAGCGAAGGGAAAAAAATATCGCTTGTATCGACGAGCATTGCAAAATAAAAAAAAACAATAACAATTCGAATTTATGGATATTTTGGTGAACAATAAAAAGTGGCTAAATCTGTACATTTTAAGGCTGATTTTTCAATCGACAGATAATTTTTATTCGTCGAATAAAATTGACGCCTGACAGATTTTGTATGGAAGAACTGTCAAAAATACAAAATTATTCATCTGATAAAATAACTGGCGTTGGAAAGATCAGTCAAATCGCGTTGTTCTTCTAAACGCAATGGATTTTGATGCGGATTTCACCATCATTTATAGAATGTATTCCAGAAGGTTTATGTTTATTATACATTAAAAATTTAATAATAATCTCGATGTTTTGTCATGTCTTAAAAACCGTGGGAAGCAGCGGATTGCTAATATCATACAATTTTGGTTTTGTTTATACTGCAGTAAAAGCTATATACTTACAGGTTTTGGACTCGGGCTGCTGGGCTTAGGTGCGGGTAATTCTGAACCGTTTGGGAGTGTGCTGGAATTACGATTCCAGCACACTCCCAAACGGTTCAGAATTGGAAATGTGCGCGTTAAAAGGCTCGTTCTCCGTTTCATTTGGACGTTACACTATTAACGGAAAACTGTGTATCCGAAAATAGATTTTACTGTGTGTCGGTACGATATATTCAATTGAATGTGTATGCCTTGTTGATCTAGTTCAAGAACGACTGCTGACCGTAGGATCTTGGGTTCAAACTTCGGTCAGGTTTCTATGGTTGGAATTCTATTAGGAAATTCTCAGTAACAGCCCAGACCTTAGATTTATGCCCATAAAATGACACACGCTTGACCTTTATTACATAGGACTAACAATATTACATTTATCTGAAGAAAATTTGGAGTACCCATGGAAATACTATGTCCTAGTAATATTAGAAACGCAAAAGTTTGTAAGGATGGATGGTTGGATGTTTGTTACTCTTTCACGCCAAAACTGCTGAGCGGATTTGGATGGAATTTGGCACACAGATAGTCTATTACCAGGATTAATACATACGATACTTTTTATCCCGATATTCCCACGGGATCAACACTTATGCGGGTGAAACCGCGGGGCGCAGCTAGTACTACGTATATAGAGAACCATACACGTCTACCCTGGCGGTTTTCATATTAATGTAGTGTTACGTATTAATTTATTTATTTACACAATACTCGTAGGTAAGCCAAAGGAAACTTACCCTTGTGTAATAAACAGAACAACGATAAGAATGCGTGTAATGGCTACTAGTCTATAACAATACGTCAAACAACCTACAATGTTGCCAGGGGCGATATTCAAATGACTTACAGCATGCACATTGCATATATGCTATCTTTATGCACTACGGAAACGACCTCCCGAGTAGGAACTAGATAACAACATTAGTCTTATATATGATAACAGCTATATTTCTTTATTATAATGGTTAATTATATATAGTAGTTAAATATAATAATAGATAATTAGTATAATAAAAGGTTACCTCCAAAGAACCCATAATCATAAAGGACAAGTCTAATAAAGTGCACGACTGGATATAGGTTGTTTTCAAAAGTTCAGTTATTCTAAGCTACAGATAAAATGTCAAAACCTTTTTATTGTCTTAGGCTTTTTTTTGGGTGTCTTGCCAGAGGCCACGGTAACTCTTTAGAACAACCCGCGACCCTGACAGGTATCGGCCCTAGCGGAACCCATCACGTAGTGCTAAAATCTCGCGATTCTTTAAAAAACTCACCGTGAAAAGTTAGGTGAAGTGAGCTTACAGTGAGCTGTCAATAGTGTCAATCCCTAGCATTAGTTGGAATGACAGCTCACTTCACGCTCACTTCACCTAAGTTATCACGGTGATATGGTTACAGAATCGCACTGCTGGTCCTTACAGGACGGCGAGCTGCCCATTGCTTGCCGGCCGATTGTCTCAAGGCTGATTTTTCAATCTGATGACTTAATTCGAGGAATGATTTTGAAATTTTGACAGATTTTTCATACAAAAACGTCAATTTTATTTCTCGAATAAAAGTTAAGGCGTTGGAGAAAAAGAAAAAATCAGCCCTTAAAGAGTTTAATTTTAAATATTATCAAAAACGCGCAAGATGTCTCAAAAAATACTTGGTTTCACAATAATGTGGCTTTTGTCATAAATTAATATTCACAGAGAAGGAGTTTGCCTATCTTAAAGGCTCCTGCAGACAGGTGTGATGCGACGGTGCGATTCTTGTATAACAATTCCCATAAAGTTTTCATAGAAATTGTTCTACTAGAGTCGCGTGAATGGATAAATGCTTCGAGTTTGATTCGGTTTCGCAAGTTTCAAACCTAAAACCTAAAAAATAGAAGCACATTACATCAAACGACAGATTTGATGAAACTAACATTTAGTTACCGTCAGCAATAGAATTAAATAATAAATGGGAAGCGTAATTCAGAGATCGCATGCTGGATTTAATCACCGTTAATGGAGAATGGGTTACGTTCAACTCGAACTGTCTGTACTTTTAGCGTTTCAATTATTCATGTACATTTTCTGGATTTTATGCAGTGTGACGATGTAAAACGCAAATGTAATCTGGAGTGTAGATCAATTACTACTACTGGGTTGTGGAGGTCAGATAGGCAGTCGCTCCATGTAAAATACTGATATGCAGCTGCATCCGGTTAGACTGGAAGCCGACCCCAACATAGTTGGGAAAAGGCTAGGCAGATGAGCTTAATTAATTACTGGTTACTGTTAGCCTGCATCATCCCACAGCTGAGCAAAGGCCTCTCCCCATGACTTCCAGCTCTTTCTATCCAGGGCTTAAGTGGACCACTGGTCGTTTGTTTTCACCAGCTCGCCCGCCATCTTCTACGACTGCGTTAGGGCTCCACGTAGTGGTTATTTTGGCCCTGCTCATTGGGCATAATTACTTGGGAATTAATAAATGTTTAAATCCGAAGTAACATTTAACACGTGTATTAGGGTTAAGCGGAAGTCGGAGTCGGAATTCGTATGATAACATAATATTATATCAAAGTCCTTCTTTAAGTATACGTAATATGTCTATGTCTATCATAATTATTTCATTTACCTAACAACACAAAAAATATATTATATATATATTCACTTCCATGCCTGTTCCAGGCAGTTTGCCTTAGAGCCGTTTTTTTTTTAAACTTAGCCTACATAGTCCCCCTCTGCTGAGCAAATCCTCTCCCAAATCCTTCCAGGCATTCTTTTCCAGAGCCTCCTCGATCCGACCCTTGCGGTACACGTCTAAGTCGTCCGGCCACCGTAAATGTCTAAAATATTAACCCTCTATTCATAAACTTTGCTTAAAGTTAAGTATTGATTAGCGACTGTTTAACCATACATTTTTGACGTTTACACGTCACTTAATTTTAATCATCGTTTTCAAAATCAAAATATCTTTTTTCACATAACGTCACACACTCGGGCACTTATGAAACGTCAGAAACTAGGTGCACGGTTCCAATTGGTCGTTTCCTATGGAGATGAGCCGGCAAGAAACTCCACGGTTACTCTTTTAAAAATAATTGGCTTTTACAATGTTTTCAAATTACAGTATGTATGGGAGGACAGCGTAGGCTTGTCAACAAATACCAGGTACTTAATAAAATAAAAGTCTACAAGGCCTACAAAGTCCTCACACGTTTATAAATAAACGCATGTGGGTACAGTTTCAGTTTCCTCCCTACCTCACATGTAACGAACTAGAACATTCATCTTTACTGCCTAGTCTATGCCTTTCATACACCAAGAGAAACTCAAATCAGATCATCACGAAAGCAGCTAATCAGCTTGAACTTAATTAGTCTTCCAAAAATAAGTAGAATCGTAGCAATTAACCTTTGTATTTTGCCTATCACAGCCTTAACCCACATTGATGTGGAAGCCATAGGCTGCGTGTTTCATTATCTTTGCCCGTCATACCGTATCAGGTTGGTAAAACCTTTTTAGCTTGTCTATGGTACTAGGTGTTTCGAAATTCAAATGTTGTGAAGTGTTGGTGTTAACTTTGTTACAGATGTCGTATTTTCATGGGGTATGGGGTTACTTGATGCTTGTGGTTAACTCGTGAGTTTATGACTTTTTAATGTGAAGCTTTCTTTTTATGATAGCGTAATCTTACGGGTCGGGAATAAAATTCACCTTTATAACTTAGTCATTTCTACTTAGAGATTTCATTCTCAGTTTTTTTTAATTCTTCAAAAAAATCAAACGAATTGGGAAACGCAACCATACCGATGGTAGATATGGCTAAAGTAATTAAGTAATGTTATTATTTATTTAAAACTGTGAGGACACTACACACAAATAGGTAACTATGTCTAATGTAATTAATGTTATTGTTTAATAAGGGCTGACTTATCCATCGCCAGATAACTTTTATTCGAGGAATAAAATTAACGTTTGACAGTTTTTCTATGATTCAACTGTCAAAATTTCAAAATTATTCCTCGAATAAAGTTCTTAGATGAATGAAAAATCAGCCCTAAAACAAGGAGCACACAAGTTAAATTTCACATCTCTCATCATAATTAGTTCGATAGGTTAAATTATTTCATCATCATTCTCCTGCCTTCCTGCCTATCCCAAATTATTTGTAGTCGGCGCAACATGTCTTTTTCTTCCATACTTCTCTATTATTCATCATCTCGGAAGTCACCCCAAAAACGAAAATTCGTTCATTTCCTATGAAATTCTTATTTCAAAAACAACATTCAAAGACGTCATGTTTTTCTTTTTAAAATACTTATTGTGTTCACGAGCTGAAACAACAAGCAAGCAACGGAACAGATTGAATAGATCCGTTCAAAGTCTCCGAATGTTCCGCTCAGTTGGAGTAACATTCAAAACGTGTACACTACAGTCCTACACCTACAGAGTACAGTTTCAGACATCCTTACTGCATCACATCGATCGGATGCGACGGGAGTGAGTTTGCATCTATAAAGGTTGGTATAGACCAGCAGACTCAGACTAAAACGAAAAATAATTACCCCATAAACGTGTAGAAGATACCTATACCAAGGTTAGGATACATATAAAACGAGAAATGGTTTATTATTTTAACAAGTGAATACCATACAACTAGTGATTGTGGCCTCCTTTTGAGCAAATCAACTTGTGTTCTGAGACCCCGTTCTTATTTATTTATTTATTTAACCATTTATGTACACACATATATAAACAGACATTGAAAAACAGAAACAGAAAAAATAGGTAGGTAGGGTGGGTGGGTAGGTTCTTCCATATCTTAAATAAGTATTATTTACCTATTTAATTTTTTACTAATAAAAAGTCATTTATTCAAATAAGGCTCAGAATCAGAAGTGAATGTCTTATATAATGCTTCAACTCTTACAAAAGCTATAGACTCTGTGGCAATTTTGCTAGTTGGGTATGTTGTAACTTTACTCCGCGTTTATCAATTATGGGGTTAACGTCTAACTCAACTTAAACTGATTAGTATGTCTTTATTAGCTCCTAAAATAGGTAATTGAACTTCATGTTACAAAATGATTCAAGGTCGTGGCGATTCAAGTAAAAAGCCTCATTTTTAGAATAAACCACTCTTTTTAAGCTTCTGAATAAGTACTAGAACTTTCATTGGGTTTAACAACATTGCTGTCGAGAAAATACTTTGCAGACTCACAAAGTGAACATGAAAAGTTTTTTGATAAGTTTATATAGGCCAGTTGAACGACCACACTACCTCACTATGTGCTGGTGACTTGACAGACACAGTGGAAAAGTGAAGGATACCATCGTGAAAGTTTTTCGTGACGATTTTTTCCTTCACCGTAAGTTTAACATTGAGTGCCACATAACACACCTGCCTGGTTTTAAACGGGAATCTTAGTGCATCTATACAAATAATGTCAAAATAACAGCTTTTACTAATAACGAAAGTAACAAAAAAAAAAAAATCTGTCTGTTTGTGCCGGCTAATCTCCAAAGCGGCAGATAGCTAATGTTATAAGGAGTAACATAGGTTACCTTTATTTCTGAAAAAATATTAGAGTTCCGCGCAAAAACAATAAAACTTAAAAAGAGAAAAAAGATTCTTTCTTTTTCAATGGAGGAGTGGTACCTAATAATAATAGGTAATAGGTACAGCGGGCTGGCATCCGCAACTCCACGACAATTCGCGTATTTTGCGTACGGGTGGGAAAATCGATCATTCGATCCACCCCAGCTCCTCAAGGAAGGCCAGCAACGCCTTGATGTTACTGACCGTTTCACGTAGGGTACCTGGGTTACCGAAGTACTTTGCCCTGTACGTGGCGAGTGGTACCTATTGTAACTCTTCGCGAAACATTAATGATAGCCGACATTCTCGCAAACGAAGTCGCGGGCACAGCTAGTAAGCAATATAAAAGTTTTTACGCACAATATACTTAATATCTACCTATAAAAACGCCAGAAGTTTTCAATCCCCCACAAAATTTAAAATCTCGTAGTCTGAACATACCCTAACATTCACATATAAGCCAGCAGATACGTTCTACATGAAGTTGTATAGCCTACATGGCTGATATAATTAATAACCGTGTATCATGCAAATGCATAACTGTTAGCTACCCTTCCACGTATTCATGTTTAAGCCTCCCCTCTATATGCTCTCCCTAGCGGCGCATCGATCAATCATTTGCTTATAATTTGGCTGTTGGTTGAATATTAGTATTAATTTTATGTTATGGTTTTACGTTTTCCTTCTTCGTGTCGCTGGCACGACTTGTTGGCCCAAAACTTTGCCACTTCCACGGCGTTGTCGGTGGTAGTGCAGATGTCACTTTAACTGCATATTTTGGGACACAGAGGGCAGGATAGGAGGTGGAGCATGGTTTGCGACATAGCTCCACAATCACACTCTACTGCCGATCCGTCAAGGTAGCCCCACTTTACCAAGTTGGACTTACATCTTCCCATTTCTACGTTTTTCTTAACTAATTAGTTGATAACTATGAATAAGGTTATTTTGAATTGTAGTATCAATTTGTATAGGATCAGAAAGTTTGCTTAGACATAGTCAGCTTTAAAGTCAAACCTAAACCTAATTTACCTATGAAACCTGTAATCTCTAAGATATGAAGGCCTGTGTTCTAGTTTATTAATCATGAAAGAAAGAAAAAAAAAATAACAAGTTGGGTGAAAATATGCGACACATCTAAGCAAAACGGCCATCGCTCAGCATAATGCTAAGACCCTAGGCGAGACAGAGCCCCAGCGCTGGTTTTTAGCTACAGCTGGGGTTGACATGATGAAGTCAACCGGTGCAGCAAACGATAAGAAATAAAATAGAAATACAATACCTAGTTCTAAAATCTAAATAAATAACATGTTTTCATAATCTAACTAGCCTGTATTGTCCCAATGCAGAGCAAATGCCTCCCTCTCCCTTTCCCACACAATTCTGTCTTTTGCGAGTGGCGGCCAGTTCCTATTAGGAGTCAAGCTCGTCCCGCCATCTTCGTCGTGGCCTGCCGCGATGGCGCGTTTTACGTTTTCATAAACCTACGAATAACGACAACATACAATTTTTTAAATAACCCCGTAAACACTTTACCAAATAACGAAACCAGGACAAGGCCATAAATCACAGCCAACTCTTAAAAAAAAACTTACAATTAATATTAACAAAAACTAATTAATAAATTCCTTCGTATGGCTGCAAAACGCACCACTTTATAGTGTCATAAAGTAACGCCCACAAAGACATCGAGATTCAAGCCTAAAGTCTAAACAAGGTATTTAATGTTGCACAATATTAACGTATAATTATACGTAAAGCTAATCTGCAACGAGAAGCGTACCCATGACAATTCTAAATGAGATTTAGACTCAACCTAGTTAAGGCTAAAAGGCTGCACGACTGTGTATTCATGCCTTGCTTCGTTAGTTAGCCTCATTGTCAAAATTAATAACAACCAAACATACAATGTGTGTATGGAAATGTATATTTTATTCGAGTTTGTCTGAAATTCTAGATACTTTTGCTCAGAGTCACGTCGGGCAATATGGCGTATGTTTCGAGTTTAAGGAGAGCAATATTGCATAAGGAATATGTTCCCGGTACATTGCCTACAGGCACGTATCAGGGGCTATACATAGGTAGGTACATGTTCTTTACCGTGACGTCATTTAAAACAAGGAAACTTTTAGGTATCTTTTGGCGTATAAGGGGAAGTACGTAACTCCCATCTTCAAAATAGATTTGACTTCTTCTCAGTCGTTAAATAGACAACAAAGGCCAAGTCGAGATCCCGGATTCTATTATCTGCTAGAATATTAATCACTAGCTGTGCCCACGAGTTCGTTCGCGTGTATATCGTAAAACAAATTGAATTTCATGGGTTTGAAGTTTTGGCGAGACAACCAATTCTTTTTCCTAAAATAAAAGGAACTTATGTTACTCCTTATGACAGCTATCTGCCAATGCAAGTCGTCAAAATCGGTGCAGCTGTTTCGGATATTAGCCCGAACAAACAAACAGCCAGACAGACAAAAATTTAAAAAAAAAAATCTTATAAGTAGGTACCGTTTATACTTTCATATGCATTTAGTAAAAAACTGTTTTTTGGACATTACGAACAGACACTTCAATTGTATTTATTTGTACAGATGAGATTTGCAATACTTTTTACTTATCATTTTCCTCATAAATCGAGTAACAAGTTGATTTACACATCTGTCAGCAGTCTTGAAATTTTCCTAGAATGACGTGTGACAGAAACTAACCTCAGTTCTAATTAAGACGGAGTGACTGACTGCTTCAGTAACTGTTGGTGTGCTCATCAACTATGCTATTAAACCTAGACGGGGACTAACTCGGGCTGAATCTATATTGAGAAGTAGGATCTAGTAGAGTAGGGCTTTATTTATTGAAATTGCGCATGTTTTTATAGACAGAGGTTTTTGCTATTGATAACATTGTCTATTCTATAGATACTGGTAAACGAGTTCTAATTATGAAGATCGAGCCAAAACTTGCTTTTGACAAAAAAATTAAAGCACTTCTTTGATTCATACGCAAACACCAAACGCACACACTTGGCTAGTATTAGCCAAGTGTGGGCCGTTTGCGGCAGTCATGAATATCAACGAAAGAAAATGACTGTTCAAATTAGTGAGGTTGTCGTCCACGACGCTAGTCCAAAGTAAGTAGCGGGTTGCAAACTGGAATCACCAATGAGTAGCCTGACACCGTACACGACGCGAATTATTAACGCGTTACTAACTAGTTTGTGATTGGTTGGGTCGAGTACGGACCGCCATTTGAAATTTAGGCTTTCTTTCGTTTTTAGCAGGTTAGTATCAGGTTGTATGTAGAACAAGCTATAATTCGCTTTCGTAACAAAAATGTATTTACAATCATCAATACAACCCTCTAAGTACATATAACCCCATTGCTTGATATTTCATATGAAATTGTCATTCAATGGGGTTATATCAACTTGGATTGAATTTCGCGGGCTACCCTGGCGTTTCCCCCATAGGGTTATGGGGGTCCTGTTTGCTAGGCAAGCCTATTAAGTTCCGTAACAATAGAAACAGTAATTGTTTCTCATTAGTGACAGTTGATGTTTTCTTTTTTGAGGATGGGAAATCATCAAATGACCCCTCCCGCTCTGGGTAGAGCGGAAGGGAGTGTCAGACTCTTACTGACTAAAACCCAACCTTGGGTTCCTTCCTTAGCCCTTTATGTTCCAGGGCAGCGGTAACCCTTTCGGACGATCCCGCTACCCTGGCAGGCTTCGGCCCTATTGGGCCCCGTCACTCATGCTGACATCTCTTTGAGGCGCGTGTGGAACACATACACGCCGTCCGGCACGGGCCTGGTCCTGATCGGACGGTGAGTTACCCATTACTCACCGCCCGCAGGCCCAGACAAAGGGCCTAAAGCAACAATTTATTATTAATTTACAAACAAAACTGCTTATATTTACATTATTTGGAGTACAAAGTGTACATGAAGAGATAAGTAATATAAAGGGTCATAGCTTAATGGTTTCCGCGATGATAACGTCATGCTGATCTCGACTAATGATCGTGTTCTACATTATAACAGTATTGACCCGATGACCTTATCTATGCAATTCGATTACCATCCAACTGAACGCTTACTCGCGTACTTCACCATCATTCGCCTTTTTTTTTGCGCAGTGTAAATCCTCATGGACTTCTTCCATCGTCTGACAGACCGGCTAAAACCACCGCGGTGATCCACTTCTGCCTATGGCCGAGGGATTCACCGCTGCCCCGACAGGTACCATCATTCGCCTGTCCGTATCTCAATCTATTTGGGGTCAGCGCAACGTGTCTTTTTCATCAATACTTCTCTATTAGTTGACATCTTGGTAGTCACCCCCTTTCAAACCATATCATCAGTCACACAGTCCATCCATCGTTTCTTCGGACTTCCCCTACTCTTATAGCCATCGACATTCCTACTCAAAACTTCCTCACGACATTTTCCCCATCCCTCCGTATCACGCTGCGTATTTATTTTTTAAAAATCTAACCGTGAAAACTTAGGTAAAGTAAGCTTGAAGTGAGTCATCTAGTATCAATCTCTAGCATCTGGGGAGTGACAGTGAGATTTCTACGTCTGATTATCGGATTGGTGATTAGAGAATATCGGTTCAAGTAACTATAGAGAATAATCTAAATAAGTTTTTTTTAGAAAAATGAATGATCTAAAAGTCTTGCTTTTTCTTACAATGTTGGCATAAAGAAAACAAGAAAATATTGAATGAATAACGCACCATAGATTCATGCTTAGCGCCATGGGAGATGGTACGCCCGTGGAATTAAAATTTTCTTAAATTCTTTGCAATTAGTATTTCAGTGTCAGGTTATTTGTTTAGCAAAGTGTGATTCGCGACCATAACAAATATGTATTTAAAGAACTATAATCATTAAAATCATCAATACAACCCTCTTAGTTCATAAAACCCTACTGAATGACTATTTCATAAATAAAAATATTTGCATGCTATTTTCAGTAGCGTTCACGATTTTACTACCGACCTTGATGCAATCGGCTGTGGGGTTGGAATACATTAAGAATACATAGCTTTCAAGGTCGTGTTGCATCACGTCAGGGGCTTAACTTGGATACAGAAAAGTAGGTCAGTACCTACCGGTTTCATTTGCTATTATGATTAATGGAAGAAAAAGACATGCTGTACAAACATAAGCATCAGCCTATAATGTTCCCACTGCTGGGACACAGGCCTCCTCTCTGTGAGAGGGAGTGGGCCGTAATCAACCACGTGGGCCCAATGCGTGTTGGTAGATGTCACATGTCTTCGAATTTTTGGTTCTAGGACTGCCGGTTTCCTCACGATGTTTTGCTTCACCGTTTTGACAGCCTTGGTGATGAAAGTAAAGTGCCTGCCTAGGTTCGAACTCACGACTCGTAACTCGGGACCGATACCACTGGGCCGCCACTTCTCACTGATCCAAACAAATATTGCACATACCATCCTACTAATATTATAAACGTGAAAGTTTATATGGATGGATGGATGGATGTTTGTTACTCTTTCACGCAAAAACTACTGAACGGATTTGGATGTAATTTGGCACACAGGTGATTTATAACTAGGATTAACATATAGGATACCTTTTATCCCGATATTCCCACGGGATCGAAATTTATGCGGGTGAAACCGCGGGGCTCAGCTAGTAGGTATATATTTTTCTTCTATCATCGACGAATCCTAGTGTAGAGCCAAGGAGACTTGCCTTACAACGTCAAAAACAAATCTGCCATGGGCAGCTTAGTACTACCAAAACAAAACTTAGGCACCAGTAAAGTTCATACTAAACTTAGAAACTGTTTTAGTACTTCCCCAAACTTGGACGGCTAAGTTAGAAAGAAGGCCTATGAAATCTAAAAATATATAATAAATCATTCATATTATAGCGAACAAACTCTTGTCTAGACAAAAATGAATTGTCTCGAATATATTAAGCACATCAGTGGCACACACTTACATCGAAAATCGGGGCGGATTTTCGATGCTACGATACTACTACGATATTGTGGCGACATCTACATTGCCACATGCGAACTATGCATCACACTGACGTCACGCAAAATCCTGCATCGCGCAAGCAGAGATTACCGCGCATATTCACAATGTCTCGACATCAATCATCGGGCAGTTCCCCCAGACAAAACACCCGTCTCGTCGTAGGATCCTTCCTTTTCTAAATAAAATGAGTGAACCCCTGTCCCTCATACGTCTGTACATAAAGGCGCTGTAAATGTTCAAATTCTTACCACTTATATGCCTGTTGACGGTACTTATTTATAGCTGGTGCTCAAACGTGGATTCCTTCAGAATTCTTCAGCATCTTCAATATTGTATATAAACAATATACACCAAACGTTTTTTGGCGACAGGATTAGATAAGTGTACTCAATGTTATATCCTCGCTGAGGGGGCATCATTTTCAAGGAACTGTTTATTCAGGCTTTCAAGTTAGTTGTTTAAGCAGGTTTTTGATGCAAAAAATACGGTCTTTTCTCTGCTGTCATTTGAAACTTGACTACTTAAAACTGTGAAAATTATGTATATAAATTTTCTGTTAAAACTTTAATACCCAACTGAGCAACTACATACACAATAAAAACATCTCTCACATGATTAAATTCGGCAACGAGCAAAAAATATACGCAGTGCATTTTTTTCAATTAACACAACAACAAAAATAACAATAAAACGACACACAGATATGGACACAACCGCTGTTTCAGTATAACATACATATTATACAATTTGTGAAAACTTTCATTTGAGCGACGTCCATTGAAAATTGAGCTGCGACGCTTCATTAGGCTTCATCTCCCATTGTTCAGAGGCCTTGTCCGCGAGAGGTGAGGGAGGCCAAGTAATTCTGGTAATTTTGAGAGGAATTCCCGGTATGAAACCACCCCCGTTCGGGGGCATGCGGTGGCCATACGTCATGCCCGACACTCAGTAGCTATCCCACGGGGATAGAGCGGAAACATACAGTAATTCAACCGTTGAAATTATACGCCGACCTTCGAACAGAAATATCTTACTGAAACCTATCACGAACTGTGTCGTACGTGGGTCTGGTCGGTGTTTTGGCATTGACAGAGCGTGATGTCTCGTCAATTACATCAGGAGCAGAAATATTTTAGAGATGAGATCTTGCTGATCTAAGGCTCTGTCTGTAACCTTACCTTGCTTCTTAGATCTCTATATATAACCTTCTTAATGTCTTCCTTTTCATCCTCAAACCTTAATTCAAAAATAACAAAAGAGAGCATTGCATGCACGTTTTCAGCTATCTCGAATCTTGATTGTATGAAGCGTCGCCTTGGAGCCGCTTCCAAAGGTTACATTATATAACGCCATTAACAAAGTTCCCAATGGCAATGAAACAAAATGTAACAAGTGCAAACTTCCACTAGCAATTATAAGGTAGGTTAAGTTCAGTTCAGTTCGAGCACCGAAGTTTTCCTCCGCGGGTTTTTACCGAAGCCAGGTCTTCGTATGAATAATGTGGCGTACGAGTGCCAGCGAATATTATTTTTTCGCGGAAAATTTTGAAAAGAAATGGTTCCCCGTAGTGTTTTAGCTGAGCGTGGGATAAACGATTTCCTGGTATATCTCTCAGCCTGAAAATTGTACGGAAATCGTGTTGTGCTTTAGAATTCTGGAAATTGCTAAACATTTTAGTGTTAGGAGATACTGTATTCTACGTAATGTTGTTAGCTATTGTTAGTTACCGCATCCTCGCGTGGTATTATGTCATTATATCACAATCACATTTCGGTTTTTCGTCTTCGTTGGCAAAAAAAGGTAATTTATTATGGCGTCTTCTCGAGTCGTAATCGATGGCTCCAATAGTGATTTTTATTCGTAAAAGTACGCAGACGGACAAAAACGTAGCAGAATTAATTAAAGATATCTAGATTAATTGTCGTGGGTTTTTATTTCTAACAAAACGAACTTAGCGAAGATATTGTTTATTGACAAAAAGTGTTAAGTCTAAAGAAATCTTTATGTCTTTAATGTATTTAGTTTTAAAGGTCATTTTAATAGACGTCCGTGCAAAGAAAATCCCCCAGATTGAGTCACCCACATGAATAAGTATTTATTGATCATGGCCCGCAGGCTGAACTACGTATGTAGGTTGTGCGGGGGTTTCGGGCGATTGGCTTAAATTGAGATATACACTGCACTGTATGCATGTCGCGTACGTGAAACCGACCGCCTCTGTGGCGTTGGGAATTGATTCACTTTATCCAATTGTAATCACTTGAACTGAATTGTTCTTTTTAAAAACGCTAAATCATTGAAGTTTCGCCTCGATTGATTTAGAGGAAAATGAAAATAACAGGTAAGATAAAACTATAGTTTTTGTTAAGTAAAGATGAATATTTAAGATGAAGAGGACGCCTATAAAAACTGATTTGATTAACGTCCCTCATGATCTCTTGCACAGTGATAATATAATTTATAGGGACTTTTTCTTGAGTCACCTAAGATAATATAATATCAAGAGCATAAAATCGAAATGATATTTAAAAAAGCCACATAATTCTGAGAAAAAAAAATCAAAACAAACTTGTACTCGCATAAATCTGTTGCGTTTTGTGTCTACATATAATTAGTAACATGACGTTCCTTTGTTTTCGCTGAAATTGAAGGAAACAATGCGACGCTGCGTTGTCTATGCCGACGTACGGACGCGTTCGCTATGGTCAATGTTCTTACAGTTGACAATGACTAACTGAAAAATAAGCCGAAATGTTATGCTGGAAAATGGAAAAAAATAAGTAGAATCATGTTGTTGGGGGCTTCTTTCTACTTATAGTTAGTTACTTTTTAAGCGGTGGTCCGTCAATGTAATCCGTAATGTGTTGTGTGGGTGAGTATGTGTCCATGTGTGTGTGGTCTAGGCACTGTATTACCTACACACATGTAGGGATCCGAGCACCTGGGTAATTACGTAACACACTAACAGCAATTAGACTTTCATATTGACAGTTCAACAACATTCATTGCGTTATTTGCATTGTTGAGCAGACTAATTTTTCTAACATATGCAGCAATGGTTTAGCAAAATATCCTTCAAAATGATTCAGATTGTGATTGAAATTTTACGCAATTACGCAGGTGCTATTTTTTTAAACCGTATATTTCCCGGGACGGAAATTATTTCAGAAAAGTTACATAATAAATCGAATGATACCAGGATACCTTACCTATGTCATTAATAATTAAGCGGTAGCAATCAAGTAATTAATTTACGTTGAATAAAAACTTTTTTGAAAAAAAAAACAACCGACTTCCAAAAACGACATTACAAAGTGAAAAATAACTTTAATTTCGGAAGTTGGTGTCGTTGGGTTCGCATTTTCGTTGTTTGCCACCGACTTCCGAAATTAAAGTTAATTTTCACTGTAGTGTCGTTTTTGGAAGTCGGTTGTTTTTTTTTCAAAAAAGTTTTTACATAATTTTACATAGTTTTTAGTTTTGACTTTTAAGTTGTAATTTTTACCAGTAATTTTAGTTTAAAAACCAAACTACTGAACCGTTTTTGATGAAATTTTTATGGGACCATTTGGGAAGTATACCCTTTCCAACAAAAAAAGAATTTTTCAAATCGGTTAGCAAGCGAAGGAGTTATGCGCGAAAAACATTTAAAAAAAAATACAAACATCCGAATTGAGAACCTCCTCCTTTTTTAGAAGTCGGTTAAAAAGTTGATTGAGGCAAGAAATTTTTTATTAAAACAAAGAAAATGTAAACTTCAAGAAAATATTTTCCAATGTAAGGATGGCAAACACTTCTTTCAACTGTGTTACAACAAGTTACCTAATAAAAAATTAATTGATCTCATTTTTACATAATTTTCTTTATTGCGCAACTGGGTAGGTTAGGTTACGTAATTTATTGATTTAACCAACGTTTGTATACACAGACACAGAAATTACAGGAAGCAAAGGAAAATAAAGAACTAGGAAAAGTACTCTTCCTCGTTGCATAGTCAATGACCATTCAAGTCATAGATAATTGATGGATTTTAATTGACAAGGAAGGTTTGATAGATGCTGAGCTGGCATATCAAAGGAGGCTGATGAATATTCAACCGTCTTAATAATTGCCAGTCAAAGGCAACTTTTTTTTTTCAATTAAATGAATATCCTCATAGATTTTACCCTTCGTTTAGTTTGTGATATCGGCAAAGATGTGTGCTTACATGATTTTGTTTCTTGCCAAATTTCATGATTCTAGGTCAACGGGAAGTACCCTCTATAGGTTTTGATTCTCTTGCGAAAGTCAAATATGCGGCATAAACGGAACATAAGCCGTATCTTTTGATTGCGTTGACTGAGAAGTTCGATTTTTTCACTGCTTCAAATGATTGCTGAGTATATGGTAATAATTTTAACTTGATAACTCCACGCGTATCTGAGAAAAAGGGTCTTGACAGACGGACGGACAGACAGACGGATAACGAAGCGATCTTATAAGGGTTCGGTTTTTCCTTATGAGGTACGGAACCTTAAAAACGTTTATTTTTTAAGTAACTGACTGCTCTCTAGCCACAGAACCACAGATACAACAATTTCATTCACTTTTCATGTCCCATATGCAGTATAAAAAAACTTTTTTGCAAAAAAATACAACCGACTTCCAAAAACGACACTACAAAATGAAAAATAACTTTAATTTCGGAAGTCGGTGTCGTTGGGTTCGCATTTTCGTTGTTTGCCACCGACTTCCGAAATTAAAGTTATTTTTCACTTTGTAGTGTCGTTTTTGGAAGTCGGTTGTATTTTTTTGCAAAAAAGTTTTTATTTTTCACTTTTTAGTTGTAATTTTTACCAGTAATTTTGGTTTAAAAACCAAACTACTGAACCGTTTTTGATGAAATTTCTATGGGACCATTTGGAAAGTATGCCCTTTCCAACAAAAAAAGAATTTTTCAAATCGGTTGGCAAACGACGAAGTTATGCGCGAACAAACATTAAAAAAAAAAAAAAAAAATACAAACATCCGAATTGAGAACCTCCTCCTTTTTTAGAAGTCGGTTAAAAAGAACGTATTTCCATTTTGATACGACACAAACGTATCGAATACATGTCGTTAAACCTCGGGATATTTTTAAAACCCTGTTAAACGACTGCGCCCGAAATACAGATGTTTAAACTGATTTATTTCTGTGGTTAACCCGTAACTGCCAAAATAAATACCTATATTTCCGAACAGATACGTACTATTTAAGCACAGGACCTACGGCTACGCTAACAAAAAATATATCATCTGCCGAGCCTTTTCCCAACTATGTTAGGGTCGGCTTCCAGTCTAACCGGATGTAGCTGAATACCAGTATTTTACATGGAGCGACTGCCTATCTGACCTCCACAACCCAGTTACTGGGTAATACGATACCCCCTGGGTAAGACTGGTTGTCAGACTTTCGGGCTTCTGACTACCCGTAACGACTGTCAAAGATTCACGAATGACAGCCGGGACCAACAGCTTAACGTGCTTTCCGAGGCACGGAGGGGTCTCGGTATGTAAAGATGGTCACCCATCCACAGACCAACCGCGGCAAGCGTAGCTTAACCTGACCGATTGACCTGTGCGGCTGTTATTATTTAGCCATCTACTTAGTTTATTGTAGACCTATAAATACAGAAAAAAAAAAACAGATTAATACAGATCTTTTTTCTTCGTCGACTATCCTGCCAGCGCAGCGTCACGTTGAGTACAGAAATATTAAATTGTCAAGCTGAAACGATGTCAAAAATAACGAAAATACACGTCGTAGTTAAAAAAAAAAAATATCAGCTGCTTCTCAGTTCACAAATATAATTACGATTTCTTAAAAAAAAAAAAACCCTTTTGCTCTTGGAGGTAGCCTTATAAAGAAATTAATGTAGTCCTAATAAATGATTAGTACAACAATACTTAATATAACAATGCACCTTCATCATCATAATTATTATTTTATTGGTATTAGTCAATATTTTAGTAAACGGTTGCAACTAATATAAAATCAGCCTTTAATGTTCCCACTGCTGGGACACAAGCCTCCTCTCTGTGAGAGGGTATTGGCAGTAATCTAACATGCGGGACCTGTGCGGGTTGGTAGAGGTCACAAATCTTTAAATTTTTGGTTCTTGGACATGCCGGTTTCCTCACGATGTTTTCCTTCACCGTTTTGAGTCTTTATTTAATAGACTATTTTAATACTTGCGATAGAATCCTTTTGATTCCGTATTTAAGTTGAATATATCATTTCGCTACCACACCAGACGCTTTCGTGCAGATCCTTCACCTTGTCTGTTTCCCGCCATTCCTCGTGACTGACAGATGACAGTAGTAACAGCAGCTAGGTACCTCCTCTTGTATGAATAAGATAGTGTTTACATCTATATTAATATTATAAAGAAGTAAAATTTGTTTGTTTGTATTTATGTAGGGGGTAATCTCTGGAACTACCAGTCAGATTTCAATAATAATTTAATTAATTTTGCATTTAATAGCCCAATTCATGAGGAAGGTTATAGGCTATATAACATCACGCTGGGACCGATAGGAGCGGAGCATCAATGGAAAATGTTGCAAAAACGGGAAATATGATTCCTTTTGAGAGCTTCCGTTGCGTGCGCTGCGTAAACGGTTAAGTTACGCAAAAAATATGTATAATGAAATTGTTCCTCTTTAATAGTTATAAAAAAAAGTCCGCGTCAGCATATGTCTATCTTTTAAGATTGACTCACTATAACCTTTTTATGGTAATCAATTTTTTTAGAAATTAATGCATTATTTGCGAAGGTGCTTTATCAACATGATATCCTTATCCAAATGATAATCCTTATACAAATAAATACGTTATTCATCACAAGTATTTAACTATGAAAAAATTGCCCTTGACATCACTTGATTTCAATCAACATCTTAGGAGATATTATAATTTTAAAATAACTCCGCAACAAAATAGGTATGATAACGTTCGGGTCGGTTCAACATCACGCTAGGTCAAAAAGGATACAGTCAGAAAGAGAACTAAGCGAAAACGACTGCGAGCGAGTGATGTGATGCAACAAGAACTTCACGCGGACGAAGTCGCGGTCTGAAGCTACCCTACCATAATATTATAGCTAGCCTACTATAATACAATCGTGAACAATGAAAAAGTTCCGATGACAGCACCAAATTACTCCTAAACGGGAAAGGCTAGCTTTATGACGCCGTCTGCAATATTGAAGTACATTTAACAGCGCATCAGAATGTTACCAACTAAAAACGTAAATATTGTGTTCAAATTTTAAATTATATGTCTTAGGAGATATTAACGTGTTTGTCGGCATTTTGTGGGTGGAACTTTTTCATTGCTCGGCAGTGTATTAGAAACGTGAAAGTTTGTATGAATGGGTGGATGTTTGTTACTCTTTCACGCAAAAACTCCTGAACGAATTTGGATGAAATTTGGCATACAGGATACTTTTTATCCCGATATTCCCACGGGATTAAAACTTATACGGGTGAAACCACGGGGTGCAGCTAGTATGTAATAAATTTGCTGCAAAAAAAAAAAGAAGAAAAATAAAAAACTAAAATTCATAAAGAAATAAGAACACATGAATTAGTATTTTCTTGCTCACAAATACTTAGGTACATTGTAAAACGAAATATGAATAGCTAAATCTAAACCATAGCAATCACAATTTAGGAATCCATTGTTTAGAAATCTGAAATCAGCAATGGAACTGAAAATACATGGAACTACTAACTACCTACATACGTAAAGATTAACGGGTTTATTTATAAACAATTATTAAAGTTAAGCAACGTTTAAACATCAACAATGTATAGTTAAACAGTCGCTAATCACTTAACTTTAAGCAACTTTTATGAATAAAGGGGCACATCACGCATTTATTCCCTGAAGAGGTAGGCAGTGGTGTAAAGTGTCTCTACTATCACTAGTTCCGTTTAAATTCCATAATTACTTGATAAAGGGCTGATTATTCAATCGACAGATAATTTTTATTCGTGGAATAAAATTGAGGTCTGACAGTTTTTGTATGAAAGAACTGTCAAACATTTTAAATTATTTCTCCGATAAAATTATCTGGCGTTGGAAAAATCAGCCCTAAAAGCCATGTAATAGGGGCGAGCTTTCGAGAGTCTACTTATCTATTTATTTATTAGGGTTTCCAACACAAAAAAAAACATCAATCGACTTATTAACCATTCGCATCGTATCGAACGTGGATCCACGCGAAACACAATAGCTTTTTAAATTGTTTCTGTTAATACGACGTTCAACCGGTTAATTATTATGCCATTAACCGGGCACAATTTCAGAGTTACGACTTCTACTAATTGATTATACTGCTGGGCATCTGATCCAGCAACCCATCCTCTGCAGTCGCACTAACGACCATGACTAGGCCACCTCGTCAAAATAGTTAGGTACAATTCAGGAATCTACCGTTTACAAAGCTGAAATTAGCAACGCAACCAAAATAAATGGAACTACAAACTAAATTAGCATAAGGCCCCTTGTACACATACAGTTTTCTTGCCGTGAATAACAACGGTTTATTCGCCGTGTATGCACGGTCGTCAGTGTTGTATGGGTCACTATGGAAGCTTGTTTACGGACACGTTTTTTCTACGACACAGATTATACGCGCCGCACCGTTAAAAAAACAGCCTATAATGTTCCCACTGCTGGGACACAGGCCTCCCCTCCGTGAGAGAGAGTGGGCCGTAATCTACCACGCGGGCCCAGTGCGGGTTGGTAGATGTCACATGTCTTCGAAGTTTTGGTTCTAGGATATGCCGGTTTCCTCACGATTTTTTCTTCACCATTTTGAGAGCAGTGGTGATGAAATAATTTAAACAAAGTAAAGTGCCTGCTTAGGTTCGAACCTACGTCCTACAACATGTAAGTCGCTGCCGTTACCACTGGGCCACCACTATTCTACAAAGGGCATGTACAAAGGGCCTAAACCTTTTATTGCCTAAACCACAATATTATTAACTAACTAGCTTGTCCTACATGGAAAATTACCATAATTCCATTAAACAAACACAAAAGCGAACACCTTTTATTCGGGACCACGTACGGAAGCCATTGGTAACTCATTGACGAAACCTTACCCGAAAAATTGTGTTCCAGTTTTCACGACGCCGAAAGCCGAAAGCCTGTCAAAGCCTACATTATTTCTTTTGTTTCTTTCTTAGTAACAAAGTATTGAGTTTCAAAAGCCTATTTTTGTGGGTACCTGGCACAATGAATTACAATACGAGTAATGTAGGTGTTGTGTGCTACAAACAGTAGATATAAGTACCGACAATTCTCTTTCTACTAGTGTTATTTTTATAGTCTACGAGTACAGTCACGAGCAAAAGTATGTATACATTCGGGTTTATTCAAAAGCGATTTACTCCTTTATTTTTGAATGAAATTTTATGTTGTTACGAACATAGCATTTTCGAATCCAAAGGTTTATGCAATGTGTCGTAATTCAACGTTGCATTCGTTATTTCACGAAAAAATCGCAATTGAAAGTTGCCAAGTGTTGACATATTGGTGGTCGTGACTGTACACTAGCGACCTGCACCACGCTGTTTTACGACTTGATAAAACTTTGAGATTTCTTTATTATAGGTATGTAAATAATTTAAATATTCATGTAACACATAAACTTTCCGGAATAAATTCAGTAAATGATAGAGAAAACCGCAATCAAATCCTTTTCGTAGCTCAGAAGCACAACGCGGTCACACACAAAAACGAAAAAACTTTTTTGCAAAAAAAAAAAACCGACTTCCAAAAACGACACTACAAAGTGAAAAATAACTTTAATTTCGGAAGTCGGTGGCAAACAACGAAAATGCGAACCCAACGACACCGACTTCCGAAATTAAAGTTATTTTTCACTTTGTAGTGTCGTTTTTGGAAGTCGGTTGTTTTTTTTTTGCAAAAACGTTTTTATTTTTCACTTTTAAGTTGTAATTTTTACCAGTAATTTTGGTTTAAAAACCAAACTACTGAACCGTTTTTGATTAAATTTATATGGGACCATTTGGGAAGTATACGCCTCCCAGAAAAAAAGAATTTTTCAAATCGGTTGGCAAGCGACACAGTTATGCGCAAACAAACATAAAAAAAAATACAAACATCCGAATTGAGAACCTCCTCCTGTTTTAGAAGTCGGTTAAAAAGAGACTTTAATTTATATTACGATGAATATAATCATAGAAGTAAATGATAAGAATAATAAAATAGCTAACAACCTATAGGACATGTTTTTGTACCTTTATTGGAACCGCCACAATATTGATTGTGGAAATTCCATGCAATCAACGGTTTTACTCAAATTAGCTGGAGGCATGAAGCCCCTGAAATTTTCCATGCAAGCCATAGAAAAACAGCAATCAAAACGCTGTCCAGTCCAGTCTGATGCGGGTGCTGTCCCCTTTTCCCGAATCCTATTGATTTATGAAAAGAAAACCACTATCACACCAAAGATCTATAATTTTCGTATCAAACTGAGAATATTACAGTTCAACACGTCTCTCCCATACACTTTTTCTTACACTTTGCAAATCTGCTATCACACGTTCTGTATACAACCCAGTAGTGGGCACTCCACATAATATATTTTACAACACCCAAGGGAAGAATTCAGCTTCCTACGTGTGCTAAATGGCCAAGCTGAACGAACTCAAGTCTAAAGAATTTTTCGAAACGAGATTCTGATGTGCGAAGTCGTATTATGATATTTAGGAATATATGTATACTGTACGGTTATAATAACATAGCAGTAGAGAAAGAAGTTAACAAAAGCCCTAAAACTTGGCAAACGTTTAGTATAGCTTTTACAAATCAAATCTAACAAAAGAAGCAGTACTTAAAAAGGCTTCGTTACAAAGATATTTGTAATTTCATTTAATGAAATTTAATTGAGCTATGCAGTAAGAAAGGGTCTTAATTTGGCCTATGTTGCCGCGTGCAATCAAAATGATAAATATATCAAATGCTTCGGATAAAGAGGCATGCATGTATAGTATCTACACTATATAAGGAAGTATAACAAATTAACTTAATCGTAGATCGTTTACATGTCTCTTGTGATTGTATTGATTCGCTTTTAAACTTAATGTCGTACAAGGCTACCAAGGCATTATGTACCATACCAGGATGAGCCGCATTCTCTGATTTGCTAATAGCAATACAAAGCGATCACTAAACTGTTTGACAAACTTAATGATCATAAGTTATGAAGCTGTCACGACAGTTCATTGTATCAGTTAATCAGGAGCTCAGGTTTATATGTGAGGGCCTTACATACAAGAATAAGGAAATTTCTCGCCGCCTGGTCGACACTTCACGTGACTAGAGGGCTGTCGTTCTTTGGCTAAGAATTAGCATTGCCATTCAACGTGGTAATGCTGCCAGTCTTTTGGGTACGTTTTGCGGATGATAGCCATGCGGACGAGTTCTTCGACACGTGTCCTTTTGTTGTTGTATTTATTTATATAGTTAGTCATTTAATTTAGTACCTAGTGTAAATAGTTATTTATACAACAAGACAGTTGGTTCTAATAACTATACGAGGCTAAGGTATATTTTTATATTGATCTCATTAAATGACAGTTGAGATTACTTCAGAAATAAAATGCACGCAATGATCAAAGAAAGACACAGATGTGCTTTTATTTCCGGACAGTTTTATAGAAGCGGTGCTATTATTGCTAGATATTTGAAGAAAAGCATAATATATCTTCAGCGATGTAGATGACCCCTTAATAATAAAAGTAAAAACGATGCAACTGGCGGCTACTACGGTGAAAATACCTACTTTCAGTAGAGTGAAACGGTATCAAAATGCATTTACACAGTTATTTGCAAACAGTGTCTAATCGTGTGATGCGTACCTACATATATTTTCTGCAAAGCTGGTTGCAATGACAACTCATTCTTGCTTTTTCTTGGCTCGAGCGGTGTGTGCACTCCACGATTCCCTTGTAGAATTCGCTTTCCGTTTTTCTTAATAAGTGCTCTTTGCGCACTCTGCTCCTCAATTTCCTGTTCAGCCCACACACACAGCTTTCAGATATGGTGCAAAGAAGACTTTAGTCAAATAGGTTTTAAACTATCATGGCTCGTTTATAACATGGTAACCTACTGCGATCTTCGGCATGTCACTCCGGCTGCGATAGTCGTCAAAGGACAAGGGTAACGCTGTTTACTCTGAGTTGGCTAGCAAAGTCGACCTGAGAGGCAATTCTCGTAATTTTAAGATCGTTCACAGTCTGATCTCAGTCTCAATCTGTCTGTTTTTGACATTTGTTTGACACCGAGATGATACTACGACTAGATTTTGAACGTTTTAAATTACGAGAATCTGCCTTCTGGTGTAAGCAAGCTGTCAGTGAAACCACTGACAGCTGACTGGTCCTTTTTTGTGTCATAATAGTTTTCTTATGTTCTTATATTTTTGTTTCCAGATGCGAGGATGGTGGAGGCGGCGCGGCGACAGGCACGGGCGGGCGCGCGGCGTCGCTGCGGCTCGCCAACGGGCGGGTTGCGGCGCAGTCGGCGGAGCAGCTGCCGCACTCGCCGGCCGACTGCGCGTCCGTGCGCATTTCCATGGACAACACCAACACCTGCTGCACCGACTCGCTCGTCACCGCCCTCGACGACGAGACATTGCTGCTAGGTAAGGAACAATAATTTATCTTAAGTAGAACGAAAATTTGACCCCTGCCATCTATGGAATCTACAAACAGTTTGGTAAAATCGTCGAAATAAAACTTGGTATGGAAGTGAGACTGGCCGCATCATACGCTGGAGGCCACACCAACCAAAAACATTACACTCCTTCTGGGCTCCGCCAAAGTCGGGTTTCAATTGCGTATGGTTTGAATTTACTGGTGACTGTGCAATTGGCGTTATGTGGTTTGTTGTCCAGTCGACCGATTCAAAAAATGCTACAGGGTGAATCGGCCTGCAGTCCCAGTTTCACAGCGGTGTCAGTCGCCTGAGTACTCGTAGGGAATCTATATGGAACTACTTTCTTGATACCTATACGTTATTTAGTTTTATCATAAGCCCATATCTCAGCTGTTAATTTAGGTACCCCGCCATCTTGATCGACATAAGGACATTACGTAGCTTGTTCAATGACGTGTACTTGTTACTAAAACTACGGAAGCTGGTCGTTGTCTTGCCATTCCTCTTGAATAGCAAATACCTACTCGTGCTGTAATACCAGATAAAATAAAATTGCTTTACTTAGCCTGATAGAATTAACTTCAGTTATAACAACAGCGTCTTAATAATTATGTAATGCAAAACGTGGAAAAAGCTTTCTCTTGGTACTCGAAAAAGTTCCATATTATAAAAAAAAAACAATCAGGAGTTTACCACAGGTATTCCAGGTGTTGTGTTAGTTCACACACTGACACAATTCAAAAAGGAACTAATTTTTTTTAAAGTAATTTGTCGGAGAGCACAGTTCGACCCAGTTCGAATTTCTATTTGAACTGTATAAAAACGCATGACTCATGCAGATGCCTCGTTGCGTCTGCTAATACAGTCGTGACGGTATGTCACCCTCTTTATTGGCTAGAAGGGCAGGCAGATTTAAATCAAGTGCCAGTGCCTGCGACCTCCCGAAGTATGCAAAGGTCGAATACGTTGGCACTCGGCTCCTTGCACAATACTATATACTATTACTGACGTATGCAGTTCAACCCCGTACGTAATTGTCTTGACCCATTTAGTATTATTTTCTCCTGTGCATGACGTCATGAGATGGTTCAGTATTGTTAATATTTAAATACCGCTGGAGACTAGGCACTCGACCGCGCCTTACTAATTGTAGGTCATAGGTTCGAATCTAGACAGGCGCTTTAATTTGTGTAAATTATTTAATCACCACTGCTCTCAAAACGGTGAGGGAAAACATCGTGAGGAAACCGGCAGTCCTAGAACCAAAAATTCGAACACATGTGACATCTACCAACCCGTACTGGGCCCGCGTGCTGGATTACGGCCCACTCCCTCTCACAGAGAGGAAGCCTGTATCCCAGCAGTGGGAACATTATAGGCTGATTATACATAAGACTAGGTGATATGTCTTAGGCGTCCGTAGACTAGCAAAGGCTGTCTTAAGTTAATTATAATCAGTTTAAAAAGTATCTGATAGAAATGTCAACAAAGGTATCAGAAAACGTACCTGTGAGTGATTACGTAAGAATTTAACCTGAACAGGGTAGGGTTTATTTACACCCATGACCATCGCTTTAAGAAAACAATGACGATGAATGTGCACATACCGCAACAATAAAGTCTCGGCACAAAACAGATTTCAAACTGTTTTGGTGTGACTAAAAAATATAACAAACCTCTAATTCATTTAATCTTAACATTTCACTCATTACCCCAAATATCATAACAATATCGTTAACCATAACAATTAATTAAATGCAAAAAACAAAGCTATCAAGTTATTGTGCTTATTACTACAGGCGAAGAACCTGGTGGCCTCGATGGTATAATACGGTCCCCATTGACGTATGAAACTCCAAACCACAATCTACTAAGAACTAAGTAGATACCTGTACCTACCTACTAAATAAAAAAACCCGAAAGGACTTTACCTGACACGAGTATCAAAACCCTGACCTCAAGCAAACAGCTATCCTTGCGGTCACTAAACCAATGAGGCACTAACGGCTCTATTTCTTCTAAAAACAAAATTAGGTTCATGTGTTTAGGGCGTTTCCGGAATCCCAGTAACTCATAAAAAAAATTTCAACGTTCCAGTTACTACGTTATTTCGGTAACCAAATCAATAGCAAAAACACATAGGAATTCTTAAATCGGAACTGAGACCGCTGACTCATTGACAAAACCATCTGCGTCAGGGTCATTAACAGAACGATTAGGGAGAATTTAGCATGGAAACCTCAGATTTCTAGGAGAAACCCTGAAGGTCGTAGACACACTGCTAGGTACTTCGGTGCTAATGCTACGCTGCGATCTAGCTGGCATCATAGTCATAATCAGC
Organism: Apamea anceps; assembly: GCA_951799955.1. Lineage (NCBI taxonomy): Eukaryota > Metazoa > Arthropoda > Insecta > Lepidoptera > Noctuidae > Apamea > Apamea anceps. The sequence goes on from OX637517.1 coordinate 7,663,198, forward strand.
CTATAAGTAATATTCCCACTGCTGGGACACAGGGAGAGGGAGCCACAGGCCCACTCTCTCTCGGCGAGAGGGAGTGGGCCGTAATCCAACAGGCGGGCCCAGTGCGGGTTGGTGGCATGCTTTTAGCGAATCATCGCTTGATTTTACTATCGCAAATGGCAAGTGGCCACACAGACGAGACGCTTGTTGCGAAGCTGCATGTCTTTTTTGTAATTTCGAGATACGTTACTGTACTGTGTGCTGCTAGCTCCTAACAGTGTTATTGTATAATAAGGGATGGTTGTAGGTAATATCATGGTTGGAAGAATTTATTTAATTATTCAGTTGAAAAATTATAGTGATAGTAATTTAATTCAACATGTTTCATCAGTGAAGTCTCGACCCCTGCATTAGAACATCTTGTATGATAAGGGTCGAGGAGTTACATGGATCAGCATAAGAAGGCTTAGACTAAATACATTAAGCAAATTTAAAGATATAAAAAGAAAAATTTAAAGAAATAAAAATGAAAAAGATGTCAAAAATTTTATGAACAAAAAAAAACTACATGCGCATATTACAGAAAATTCATTATGTCAGACAACAACGTACACACACATAAACTCACCCCTTTTCCCCTATAACAAGACAGACAACGTCATAATAAAAATATGTTAAATATCAACATACTTTTTCGTAGCCAGTGGCGTAAGTGCGTAACACACTATCAGTAGCAAACGTTTTGACAGTTCAACAACGTTCATTGCGTTTTTTACGAGTACGTTGTTGAGCAGACACATTTTTCGAACACATGAAGCAATGGATTAGCAATAACCTTCAAAATGATTGAGATTAATAGTGTGTTACGTAATTAGGGTGCAGTACGATTATATGATACGATACTTTAACATATTGTATGGCCGGCCTTAGTGTTTAAACATAGATAAGCTGTGTCAATAACGGACCTAGGAAACCCGCATATAAGTTACTGTCAGTTGCCAGCAGTAAGGTCGATACAAAACTGCGTATCCTGTGCAGGCAGATTCTATTTAGATCGAAACGAGTATGATCCTCATCGTCTCAGCTCTATTGCCCTACCGATCAGTTTGTCGGTAAATTACCTTGCCACTTTGTGCTTGCGTTTTTCAGCGAAAAATGGGCATGCTAGTCACTTGTTTATGGACTACGTAGGTGACATGAAAGTGCCTGAAATCCCAATCACCATGATCGAAAACAAAGAATGCAGTTGGTATGACCGAAATTGGTTAGGTTATCATCCTTGCTATTTTGAAGAGACTAAGAAAATAAAAGGGAGAGATTGCGATAAAATTGATCATTGATGCGGATGATGTCAAATTATATTGGAAAGACATCGACTTTCAAGACTGTTCCATATCTACATAATAATATTATACTTTTTGAAGTCAGTATTTTAACACCCCCAGTCACGTTTCCATAACAACCACAATTCGTCTTGATCTCTTTTTTTATATTTCGTCGCTGGCCGCTAGGCACCACTCAATCAAGAGCCTACTGCCCTAAGTATTTGTTCTTTCGAAGACAAAATGAAACGACAATCTTTCACACTTAAGATGGCAGATACTGATTCTTTTGAATCGAGTTACCAAGACTATGTAACGTAATGCCTATGCTTTTGAACTTGAACAATGATGTAAAGTCACCAAAAGATATAAGTAACCAGGGCCGTCGGATATTCGGATATAGTTAAAGTTTAGCAAGAAACTGATGGATGTTTTCGAATGAAATTTAATTTGAGAAAAGAACGATATATGTTTTCGAATAAAATTAATTTAATGAATAGAATACAAACAGTATTCCATTCATTAAATTAATTTTATTCGAAAACATCTATCGTTTTCTTACTAAACTTCCACTTTAACCGACGGCTCTGGTTACTTATCTCGTTTGGTGATCGTACATTACAGAATAAGTACCCCGTGCGTCATTCTAGTTGTATTGTTTAATTTATATATAACTGAAAGTAAAAGTAATTCGTATTCGTCATTATGGGAAGTACCTACTCATCAGTTACTCAGCAAGTGAGTACCGGATTGACGAACCAAAATACCCAACGCAACATAACAAAGGCTGCATGAATCGATTATATAAGAAAGGTTACAAAAATGTTTGCTTAAACCGGGTAAAAGGTCACCGTTTCAACTTCCGTCTGCAGTTTGAGCTTTTGCCGGCGCGGGTGAATCACAGAAATGCCGGCGGAACATCATAACGCCCCGGAACTCGGTCGCCGATCACAATTTAATTTTTTCCGACACACACATACACCGGAACCTCACTGGAAAAACAAGTGTAAAGCGAAGATTCGGCCCGCGATGGCAACACGCGCTGATGTAAAGCACATTTCCTGAAACACCAACATTAATATTGCAAAGTTGACGCCGCTCTCCATCCGGACAGTTAAACGTTCAGAGGTACTGCTCCCTCCCTCTCTCGCCAAACGATCGAAGAAGATACTGATAGGAATTTTGGCTCAGCTAATAAACACAACGATGGGAAGCTCTAGGGAAAACCGCGAGAATTAGATCGAGCTGTACCAATCACTGTAACGCGAGCACATTACTGAGTGGGCATCGAGGAAAATAACCGTGCTACACGTCATTACAATGTTGTATGTTTATTATCGACTAATTGAGTCCGCCATAGAATTTTGTCATTCTTGTAAGTTTTAAAAGCAGCCCAATTTAGCTAGTAACAAGTGTAATCTTCCAATTAGCAATAGTTCCAGCTTTAATTATCCGCACTTAACGTGCGTATAATTGGTGCAATTTGTTGTTTGGCATTGTATTGAAATTCGGTGGCGGGTTGTTTGGGCAGCAGACTATCGCGGCTATCGGCCATCAAGCAGTTAGCATTGACCATGAATGTTGGGCATGTGAGATGTGCGGGCACAGCGCTCAGGAGGCGAGGCGCGCATGGCGGCATGCTCGCTTCCGCGGCCGTATGGCGACTCGCTCCGAGCAATGAGCAGTCCTCCGCCGCCCAGTCGAGCGCGATGACATGCCGCGCTCAACCCCCCACGACTAAAGCTCCTTACATACGCGAAACAAGCTCGCCGACAATCCAATAAAAAAAACAAATCGTGTATCGCGTGTGCAGTGATAAATATCAAAGGATTGGTTTCAACGTGAACGAAATAACTCAAGAAAAATGTCGCGAAGGGGATTTTGTCACGTTCGTAGATAATTTGAATTTCAGTGTCAAAGCTTATAAATGTTGCACATGTTTAAATGTTCGGGTTTGTTTTGTCTCGTCAGCTGGGGTCACTAACAATGAAATTGAATGTTAAAATTTATGAATTCATGGGGAACAATTAGGTAATATTGTTCAATTCTCTGATGCAAATATTACAGTGTAAATAAAGACTCGACAATTCAACCAAGTAATCATAAAGATGATAAAACTAATTAATGTTAGCTTAATATCCTATTTTGTTCTCAACATCGAAAAAAAATCCGTAAAAAAATTTCTTCAGTGAAATAAAAATTGAGTTCAAAATGGGATGTGCTGCCTCAGCAAAATAAACAAATTAAACCAATGTAATAAAAATAAGCTTCAAAGTAATTTTTGTAACGACGTTATCGCATGTCCTAACCTTGTGTAACAACGCTAAATGTCACATTTATCAACATTGAAGAAAATATCATTCATCACACTGAAACCACAGAAAAGGAGAATACTAACAGAAATAAATGTAAAAGTGGGTTAACACATAGTTCGTGCTTAGTGCCAAACGGATTGCCACACCATCGGCATCGCTGCATCGCGCTCCGATCGCCACGATACTGAGAATAGAAGACATTCCCCCAAATAAATCACTGATATTAATAAAGTACCATTAACTTTTCCAGTGTGAACTACTAGCCTAGATATTAAATTTTAAACCGACGAAAATGTAAGAAAAATTTTGCGGTGCAAGTTACAAAAAAATACTGAAAGATAAACAAAGGAAATAGGTAGGAGTTTAAAACAAACCGATACATAATTGAATACTTCAAACAATAATTACAATAAAATATAGGTTACCTATATCAATACGCCAAACCACGGTGCGCACAGACGTAAAGAAAAACAAATTATAACAACCAACTTCCATAAAGTGTACCTAGAGATCGCAAATAATAAATTGATTCCACCACAGTACAAAGTTCTCGAATTCCAGAAATACCACAGATGTTAAATTAGCTGCGTAGAGAATCAAAATAACATGCAATAACAACCAGCAATATTTGTAAGCACTATGTAACGCGTGTGGAAGACGATCGCAATCCTATCGTGATTACCCTCAAGAGCGCCCCGGAGCAGCTGGCACACTTGATATCGGCCTCACCCGATACCCCAGTTCAATTGATATAATCCACGATTTCGAACTACCAACACATATTGCTTACAACCACTTGAGTCTTGACATGGCAAGTATATTATTTACCATTCGAAGTCACGTGGAGAGAACGTAGCACGATGACGATTAATTCATGTTTATTAAACAAATTAACGATACTAGTGTGGCATTAGATACGCGACCACTAATTGCCAACGGAGAACAGTGAAGTGACGATGAGAAAAAAACCTCTTAGACTATATTGCGAAAGGTTGTAACCATGAAACCGGAACGGTATCGACGCCGGAATTATCGTGACGTTGCGATGGTAAAAACGTAATTTCTGTCATTTATGTTGGAATTGGGAATAGTTTACACTCAGCGACGCGAATCAATTGTCTCCAACGTAACAGTACTACTGATACAAGATACAAACTTTAATAAACTAGTTAAAAATACAATTTTCCGGTTTTGGAAGATGATGAATGAAAACAACGTTCACAATAGATTCAATTGATTTTCAATAAAGTTCGTTCTGTGCTACTGTAATAACGCCTACACATGTCTAATTTAACGCCTACTCTAAAATGACGGAGTTCTTCCCTGAGATTTTAAAACATTCGCCTTCGACAAATTCTGCATCGTCAAACTGATTCAGTCCATTGTTGATTTTTCTCACATATTACGGAGCATTTCATTCAGAGCTTGCGTCACTGCCATCTGAATCTATATAATTACTTTTATAGACACAAAATTGTTACTCAACTTTATCCAATAAATCTTGTAGAATAATTTACAAGAATTGTCCAATGAAACTAACCATGGTAATAAATACATCAAGATCATCAAGATAATATATTCCAGTGGTGTCATGTTAAGTTGATTTGGCTTCAAACTGTTTTGCATGCCAATAAATGGTGAATGAGCGTCAGTCAGGAACCACAATTTGTAAATGACGTGGAGCGAGGCTTGACCGAATTCTGTTATGAGAATGAGAAGCTTAGTGGTCCCAATAATTGTGAAACGACAAACCTCCTCTTATCAGATAGACATAACAAAACAGCTGTATACGAATAGTTTGTACTAGCGTCATTCACTGCATTCATTCACATGGACAATAGAAATTGTGTCTGGATCAATTCATTTGTGCAATGGGCGTGCGCTATGAAACTACGGGCTAGTTAACTCCGTGTCAAAACACAGAATTTTGGGTCATGTTGCATTGAATTTTCTCATAGGCTTGATGATGAACTCTTTGAACCATTCAAAAACGTTTAGTTTTTGAATGGTTCAAAGAGTTCATCATCAAGGAGGATAAAAAATCCAATTCAAAAGAAAAATCCGTCGCCAATTCTAATAAGATTCGTGATCATCATGACGCGTTCACGATCTTAATTAAAATGTAAATTGTAGTGCATGTGTAGAATGGGAAGCATATCTCACAGGCCGTTTGTGAACAGCATTTGTAACAAGAATCCGACGCTATATTCTATGTTCCAGAATTAATGGAAAATTATCTTTCTTGTAACATATGATCGCATGACTTTGCTTTAGTGAATCCAAAACCTTGTGTAATATGTTATATTCGACTTCTTATAATTTATTAGTCCAAATAATGTCTGAAGCTCTAACAAATTCAGAGATTGGCCAAAAAAGCAAATTAATTAGAGCATTTTTTGCTAATAAAAGTCATCGGCGATAATTGAATAGACAGAGCGGCGCTTAGCGTTTTTATGCTAAAGCCAATTAATATAATTCACACGTTAGGCATCTGATCTCTATTGATATCAGAATTGATATCTAACATTAGCTAGATATGAGTCGTAGACTTACCGCCATTCAACTTTGTTTTTATTGCAGCGTTGGATTTCATATTTTGACAGTTGTCGACTTTATTTTTTGTAATTTATTGGACGCGTGCAGTAATTGTCAAAACTACAATTTATTACTCAGCTGTTCTTTTGTTGGTTGTAGCGTTTTATATTAGTAGATTATTAACCAAGGGGATAAAGCAGTGTCTTCTGTCGCGGGTGACGATTTAAATCGCGAGCGTAACGAAGGACTCGAGGTTCACTCCTGAGCGTAGCGAGGGTGTTAAAAACTTAAATCACGAGCGAAGCGAGGGATTTAAGACGAGTCCTGAGTGTAGCAAGGGATTTAAGTTCACCCAAGACTAAGACAGCTTTATCACCGAGGAAAATACTCTACTTTTCGTACCATTTGCGAAAAAATTAACACAATAATAATATGAGATAAGCATTTATTAAAAATAATGACAATTAAAAGTAAAAGTTAACATTCGAAACATTGGTCCAATTATTGATAGAGAGAGTTACATTTTTGTTTGGTACATTTATTGTTGATGAGTTGATTTGAGTATTTCTCTGTTCTTGCGTCTGAGGAACTTGGCAAATTCCTAGACTAATATTTTTTTGTCGGAAAAGCAAAGGCATCAAGCTCATACGGCCTCGTCGGTTTTCGTATTTTTATTTAATAATCATAACTGCATAATAAATGCATATTCCTTTTTCAAAAAGATGGATAATGCTTTATATACAAACTCAATGGTGTATACACAGATGTAGTTCAGTATAAATTTCGGTAAGTATTCCAAATTTAAATCACATTCTCCCCCTAGAGGATGAATGAAATTCAGTACAATTTTCTTTCCCTGTTTTTAACAGATTAAAAATGACTATTGTTATGTTCGCTTTTTGTGGCATAGAATGTCACTTTTTTGAGCAAGTGGTATGAAAAGGATTTTTATAACACACTTTTTGGAATACAGAGGTGTTGATCCAACGTACCTTTTGTGTTACGATGATCTTTGTCTATGGCTTAAAAAAGTTAATGTCACTTTGAGCCATTATTTGCTTAGCTGCGTATCGCATACTTTAATGCGTTACATCATTAGTATTCATTATTATGTAAAGAATTGAATACACTTCTTAATTTACATAAGTAAACAATAAAACTCATCAAACAGTAGTTCGAATTCGAACGCGAGTATTCGTTTAATTAATATTACGGTAATGACTTGATTTTGGGTATAAAGATTTTTGATGTCACTAAATCGTTGACTAGTTATTTTAATTTGATTGGTCGTTATCAAGGCATGACTAAGAATCATCGCGAACTGTCGAACCACGTGCAGCGAGTCTGCGACCGGTTTCCTGTAGTTTTAATATATTCGTTGTTTACGTATAAACCTAAGTAATAAAATTAAGTCAGTTCTGTTTATATATCAGTTTTATTTTAACCTCACAGCAAGTATGTTGTGTTTATGTGACGTCACATTTGTTCGCGTAAAAGTTTGGTGTTTTATATTATTTTCGCGCAAGAGTTGACAAATATGGACCTTTTGAAGCGGATTGGTTCGTCTCTTCGTGCAGCCATGAGGAACGCTGTTTATTTGCCGCGCCTCCTCAGGACTGACGGCAAATATACGACAAGTAAGCTCTATTTTCGGTTGTTCGGATATTCGGATACTTAATCTAATTTCGATAAACTCTAGTCTCAAGTTATACTCGTATGTGTAAGAAAACTACGTGTTTCGTATAAAATTATAATTTTATAGGGTTATTTTCTAACATTGTGTCAATTAGATACAGTTGCGGTACTAAAAGTGTTAGTGTATGTTTCAAATGATATCAGCTTTCAACTGGTGCGTTACAATTTAATATACATATAAAATTACTGCGCTCTTATATATAAAATTACCGAATACTCACAAATTATTTACCTTGATCGATTATATTATATAGTAACAGTGAAGTATTTATAGACCCAACGTTGTATTTTTTTAAACATTTTTAACTAACTGCAAGTAATTGACAATCCGAAGTTAACACGGTTAACGCGTTGTTAAATGTATGTCGCGCATATATCTCTGTTCCAACTTTGGTTAAAGAAAAATGACTAGAAAGAGAAAATACAAGAAAACGACAGAATTATTCCGTTTTCTAAATTTAACGAGGCTATTGAATAATCATAAAACGTATCTCCTATTCCAAAATAAGACAAAAACGGTGCGAACCGAACAGAATTTATCCACCTCATACATGAACACGAACAAAAAATTACTGGGTAAACATACATACGAAAAACGTGAAATAAACGCTGAAAAATGACATCAGCTCCATAAAATAATAATGCGCTTCAACGTTTTGATTCGTATTCCTCATTCAATTCGGCTCTTTTGTTTCCAAATTAAAATTATATTTCCATATTTGAGGAACGCATGAAATAAGGAAGGCTGCTGATGATAAACACATTGTCATTATTAAATAATACAGTTAAAATGTTAAATATACATTGCTACCGCATTTGTCTGTTTCAGTAGGTAATAAATTTATTTTTATCTAAGTCCCTGCCTATACTTAAATATGTTGGTCGAATACGTTCAATGACCCACGATGGCACAGACAACAAAATGTGACAGTTTGGTTTCAAATTCAGAATTGTAAAAAAAAATCAGTCCCGTCAGTTCCTTTTCTTCGAATTCTGTATATCCAGCCAGCAGCAAAAACCAAAACGACTAGAGGGCCACATGTGTTGCCTGACGCCAAAAAACTGGCATGTTTTCACACTAGATCTGTTTTCATTCTCTCCACTAGAAAAACTACAGCTGGAGGCCGAATCGCTCTATTTCTTAAATGATATTTTGATAAATAGGTCTGATGTGGAATTTTCTCAATCGAACATTACTAAGTTTTTCAATTTTATTCGATCGTTGCTATTGAAATATTATTATGGACCTACCTACTTCAGATTTAGAATCGTAAAATCGCGCCTGGGAATTCTTTATATCTATTTTAAAATAACCAATTAACCTACCTGACCGATAACACCCTAAATGTGGCAATTACATCCAAATTTTCACTTTATTCTATAACTCCAACCTGGCCGTTTGGCTGCAAAAATAAACATTTGCTAGATAAAACAAATGTAAAGCCAGATAAATTGCGGGAAATGGCAACAACATTTATTGTAGAAACAAGCAATTTCCGTGCCAATCGCCACACACTGACCCACGTTCGAATTCACCAGCAATTAATCGATTCGTTGGACACTATGCTGAAAACTGTATAGGCGATGGCTCAGGCCTGGAAGTCGAGCGAAACAAAGGACTAGCTAGACCAACAAATAAACGTCGGCGGCCCATAGCTAACCATTGTGTACACAATGTTCACAGAATTGATTTCAAACGTCTTATCGCTGTCGACCTTTCAGCTCAAGTTGGGTATTTCGTCACAGTTTGCTTATCCACAATCAATGGCTACGTTACTGAGACACGTGTGCCTTCATGTGAGTTAAATAGTCAGGCCTAAGCGTTACGTAATCAAGTAGCCTCTTGGTGAAACTTCCTCACATATTTCAACAATGATTTCTCACACTCTACAATATTATTAGAATTAAAACTACTAGTTTTAATGCGATCACGCGTCTCTTACATTATTCCCAACAAAAACGATTGAAAATTGGCGGTCAGTTTTGTTTCGTTCTCCTAAATTATCACTATCACACCACTTGCGATTCTAATCAGTTCCTGCCACGCATTCATTCATTCATCTAATTTCATTCGCTGCAGTGATGACAGCACTTACAGCTGCTAAAGCGTTGATATTGTTCTGCAGTCTAAGCGGTTTCAACATAATCATGTTCATATTAACCGCCTCTTATCCTCTCTACATCGTGCAATTCTTTTGGAACGGTTAACTCTTTGTTATTATCGCCGCCGGTCATTATAAGTGACATGGAAAGAGCTTGCTCGCCTTCACCGACTACAATAATTACGATCGATTCTTATCTACATATTATTGAGATTTTATTCGAGAACTATTTAGAAGCTTCTAATTTCTTCCGTAGTATGACTATATGAGTAGGTATGTTGTATTTTTGCATTAGACCAAAGTGAAAGTGCTCTCGATCAATATTATGTTTAAGATGACGGGCGTGCCGCGCTTACCGCGTCTGCTAAATAATCTTAAATGCGGCAATATGTGGAACTAGTTTGGGTAACATTGAAAAGGACTATATCTTTCTACGCCCTTGACGGCATTCGTGCACGTTGTGTCTGACCGAGGCTCTGACATAACAATGTCGTTGTGATTCGAGGAATCGGAACTATTAGAATGCAATGAATGATATAGCATTGTTCTGTTCTAGAAATTGGATGGTTAAGCTGTTCACGCACTGGCGGAGTAACATTATAAAAGTTATTTTTTCCACACCTAGCTTCTGGTAGCACCACATCACAACGCTCATCTAATATTTATTTTCTGTGTTAGAGGGTTTTTTCGAACACTTACAGTGCAAAGTTTTTATTATGTTGCAAATTGTCTGACAGTCGTGAAGAATTTGACTGATAGCTTTCGTTCCGTGTGACAGCGCTAACGCCACTACCATCCGCCTACATTGTCCGCACGTCATACGCTCGGCAATGCTCGACAATACTCGGACGTATTTGCCGAGCCTTGATCTTAGCACCGACGGACGTAATGTGACTGTACGATCTCTGTCAAGTTAGTGTTTGTCGTTTTGGAATGGTTCGGATTTGTTTGCTATTGTGATTGTCTGCCTAATCATTGCCAGATTTACTTTTTTCATTTCATTCGTTTTTCTTCACCAGTCAAAGGTCTAGAACTATCGATATATACTGCAACTATCACATTTTCTATTGCTTTCGAATAAACAATTGAATTTGTGGAACAACATTCTAAAACTGTTTCAAACGCTCAGGGGGCTTACCACCAGAATGCGTATTCTCGTAATTTAAAACGTTCAAAATTTAGTCGCAGTCTCATCTCGGCGACAATCTAATGTCAAAAACTTGTCAAAATGTAGGGAAATTAGAGATATTTTTGACAGATTGAGACTGAGGTCAGACTGTGAAAGTTCTTATAATTACGAGAAGTTGAACTGCACTGCTTTTTTGTACTAAGTCATAGAACAAAAAAGCAGTGCAGTTCCACTTCTGCCCTGCTATAAGAGCTGGTGGTAAGCCCTCAGTAGCCCTATATGCGCGAGGTGCGAGTCACTTCAGAATAAATCATTAAACTTTCTTATACTTGTAAATTGACGTAATATCAGCTAGTGAATTAGCAGTATACATAATATAAATCAGTACACTATAACACATGACAGTGTAAACAGCTGTTTTATAGTCTGTCTATTTTTCAAGGCCATCTCTGAAACTGTTGACCCTGTGAAATTACGAATGCACGCAGACAACGGAATGATGGCTAATCTATTAAAGTTACAAATAAAATAAAACTGCGAAACATATAAATAGCTTATCATCTCAGCATTACCTGGACCAACGAAGCAGTCTTATCAGATAATTATTAAAGCTTAGGAATTATCAACACAGGAATGCGGTGTTTTGTTGTAGGTCAATTAAAATAACAAACAACGAATCATAAAATATATTTTTTTTTATTTTTTTTTATAAAAATAAATAAATAAAAAAATTTCATAAAATTTAGTAAAGTCATTAGTCATTGTAATATATTTGATTATATTAAAACAATAAACCCAGTTCTGTCATTTCTATTTACAAAACTTGAATCACAGAGTATATTTGAATCACTTTTACACGTCATATTAAAAAAAAAATAAAGCTAGATGAGGTCGGCGTTTCCTATCTGGCTACTCAGATAAGAAAGGCCGACACAAACTCGGAGGTCACAGTTAAAGTCTTTAAAGTAAGTATTTAAAGTCCAGACATAATCGCTAAAACACTCCAAGTCTCCTATTCCTCGGACATTAGCCGCTATTAACGCTCTCCTGGGGCTGCAGTCTCGACATTCATAACGATCGCTTTACGACGGAATTCGGTCGCAAAGTCCTGTCAAACACATTACACCTGTCAATCCGGGACTTTGCGACCGAATTCGGTCGTAAAGCGATGTCTATGAATGTCGCGACTGCTGGGGCTGGAGTCACACAGATCTTGATATGTTTGCGAAGGTGATATTGTCAGAATGTTTGAATTTTTGTGAGAAGAATGCATGACTGTGTTAAATAAATTATATTATTATGTCTAAATAGTGTAATTGGCTTCGGCCGTTCTATTTAAAATGAATAAATAATCTTGGCTGAGAATACAGAGTTTGTTCTGTATTCTGAGAATCTTGGTCAGATCATGTGAAGACCATGTGTGATTGATGTCTGAAATGATCTTTTGAGGAAAGTCCCACACAGATTTCGGTTAAAAAAAAATATTTCTGAGAAACTTAACAAAATATCTTAATTAATAAACATAGTCGTTCGATCTATCAAGTACATACAGTGAGTAATGATTTATTATTGTTGGTTAGCCCAATAAAATCGAACACACACACACACGCTGTCTACATCTCCCTAACTATTGTCCCATCGCAGGTATGCTGGAAGAGATTTCTTATCATCCTCTGTACCTATTTTTCTGTTCTGTTTTTTCTTGTCTTTTTATACATGTGTGTACATAAATGGTTAAATAAATAATAAAAATGTTCACTGATGAAGAATCTCTTACGTCTTTCGGTAACTTATTATATAGCTGCGCTTTCTCAAACTGAATAGTTTTCACTTGAGTAGACCAGTCCAGTCAGTGCAAGCATTTGTCAGTAATCGTTAGCTCAACTCAGAACTTGAGGATAATAAATGTTTACCTATCAATTTGTAGTTAGAACAGTTAGTTAGGGACAAGAACAAACATGTACCTAAATGATAATGTCTGCACAAATGACCCCCACGTATCACCTCGATGACCCCCACTCACTACCGTTAGAGATAAGAAATAGCTTGATAATATAGTAAATAACCGATATACGAGTATTTACGTGACAATGTTAGTTCATATAAATTGTAATGACATATAACTAAGAAGTTGTGCGCTTGCAATATAATTTCGTCAGATTACAATACTATCGGAATTAAATGTCACAATCAAGGGGTCGTGGCTAAATGATACCACCTGCACGGGTCGATTGAAGGTAAGCTTCCGCGATCGGTTCATAGCTCCATTACATGTCGAGACCATTCCGTGCTTCGGAAAGCCGTTGGTCCTGGCATTCGTAGATCCTTGACAGTCGTTACGGATCAGAAGCCCAAAAAGAAGGCTTTTTGGGCTTCTGACCCGTAACGACTGAGTTACTGAGTTACACGATACCTCGGTAAGGACCGAGGTATCGTGTAACTCAGTAACTGGGTTGTGGAGGTCAGATAGGCAGTCGCTCTATGTAAAATACTGGTATTTAGCTGCGGTTTGACTTGAAGCCGACCCCAACATAGTTGGGAAAAGGTTCGGCATGTTGATTGATAAAGGTTACAATCTATCAATACATAATAGTAAAAAAACCAACGAACTAGTAAAAAAAAAAATAGTCTTTTGAGTCTGTCTAGAGAAAGGTGAAGGATATCTAAACTATTAGAACTGGGGGACTTTTAAGAAGACAGGAAAACTTGACTGCTTTTCCAGTAGACGTCATAATCTTATTGTCAACTTTCATAACACATGCAGGCCAGGTGGACATTTGGTTTTTTTTTAAATATTATTACACAGTTTCTTGTCTAATATTAGAATATGATACCAGTGGGGCAATCCCGAGACATGTACTATCGCCAAAACCTATATCTGACCATTTCTAAAACAAAATCCCGTGCACATGATGACCACAGCTGCGTCCGTAAGTAAAACAAAAGAGGATCCTTTTTAGGTCGATTAATAATATGCGCTGCAAGCAGGAATAGTCCTTACGGTGGTCAGATATAGATTTTGGCGATAGTACGTAAATAAACCTGTATTGTATACGATAACATTTAAATATTCAGGTCGACTAATAATATACGCTGCAAGTAGGAATAGTCTTTACGATGGTCAGATATAGATTTTGGTGATAGTACGTAAATAAACCGGTATACGATAACATTTAAGTTTTCCTTGTAAAAAGTAGAATGTTGGAAAAAACTTACCGAAATATGTAGACGTCACACGCCGCGCTGTCGTCATTCGGATGAATCAATGAAATCATAATGACGTACAGTCGCCAAAGGAGATAAGTAACCAGGGCCATCGGATATAGTTGAAGTTTAGTAAGAAACCGATGGATTTTTTCTAATGAAATTTAAATTGATGAATGAACGGTTTGTTTTCTATTCATTCATTTAAATTTTATTCGAAAACATCCATCAATTTCTTACTAAACTTCAACTTTATCCGACGGCCCTGGTTACTTATCTCCTTCGCTGACCGTACCTGAAGTATATTATGTTTATTTAGATGGTCTATCCTCTGTTTACGGTTAGTGTATTTTTGGTAGCAAGCACTACTACTGAGCATGAAACCTTGAGTTCGATTGCCGAGTCAGGCATAGTGTTGATGGGTTTTTCCATCTAGAATTTCTCAGTAACAGCCTGGAGTCTGAGTTTGTGCCCGATTGTTGACAATAGCCTCCCCCTGTTACACATGGGACTTAAAGCCGGAACGTAGATCCACGCGACACACAATGGCTTTGTAATAGGCTAGTTTTCAAAAAAAAATATAATCCGTCAGTTACATTATCAAAAAATATAATAGACCCGTATTTTTTCTTTTGTCAATTATATAAAAAATTATGAAGATATCGCCCGTTAAAGTTCCGCGTGACGTCGCTTGCCTGCCTTGCCTTGCTACACTTTTTAGCATGGCGTGACGTCACGACCCCACTCCCAAATTTTGAAGCGCTTTAAAAAAATACGTGTCCATTATTTTTCGATAATGTAACTGACGAACAAAATATAATAACTATTTTTTTACCCAGGAAACTACCCTATTGTTGCCGTAGTTACGGCATTCGACCGGTTAAACATACCTAGTGAAATGTGGGTGTACTATATAGGTGCACCTCTGCTTAACCCTTCGGGGGCATACAGGTGTGATGTTATGGGTTATATCATTTTATCGTTATGCCAATAGTTAATAAATCATTGATTGGTCCTCTGGTATTTTAATTGAAGGTTTTACGTAGATAGGTAGGCACCTATGCCTCGTGCTTTTTGAAATACTACGTTATACCTTTGGTACTACCTGGCATATTGCCAGAGTCCAGTTTTGCTAAATGGGATTGGTACATCCTCAATCCATTAGAGCAGGCTTTAGACATTTTCATGGAGCTGGACGTATGAGTAGGCTGAAAATGCTGAAATGTATATGGCATTCAAAAGGTAGATATATTTTCGTTTCCTTTAGAATACTTTCGAGATATATCAGAAGGCCAATCCCCGTAAATAAAAACGTTCAAAATCTAGTCGCAATCTCATCTCAGCGACAATCAATGTCATAAATGTAGGGAAATTAGAGGTATTTTTGACTGATTGAGACTGAGATCAGACTGTGAACGTTCTTGAAATTACGAGTTAAATTAGTTTTTCACGAGGAGAGACGTGAAAAACTAGCTAGTTATATCGAAGAATTAAATTCATACAGAGTAATCTAGCGATATCAAAAACAAAAACAAACAAACAAACATGGACACAATTCTACAAATACTCAACTGTCAATATTTAACCGCGGACATTTATTTTAAGCGTATACTGCCATCTCATCGTAAATATTCAGTATCAAATGAATCATATTTTTTGCTTGCGGCAACACCTTTTCAAAGTGTGTACAATTTGTTTTAACCCTCAATGGAAAGGTTTGGCACTCCATCATTTAAGGCATGACCTTTTGGGCACAGACTTTTCCTTCCTATATATTTCGTAATATTGTTTTGGACCACACTGAAGTGCGAAAAGGTACTTTACCCCTGGATTCTGGATTCGAATCAATTCAACTTGCTGTCAAACCTCATTTGTTTTTTTCATCGACCAATCAGCAACTGCTATCAAACCAACTTTAACCAGTAGTTTAATAAATCATTGTCGTATGATACAGAGGTCGTAAGTCACTAGGTTCATTATCAAAGGTCAATGGCCGAAAAATGATATAATTAAGCGTTAATATTTAGATATAAAAAAACTGCATCGGTGTATAAGTACCTACAAAGTTTTTGTGCACCTAAACCGTATGTTGCTTTAATATTTTATAAAATAGGTCCTTTTTGAGACAAAAAATTAGGAGAAATACACAATTACCTAAGCATTTGCACATGTCCACCTTTTTTTGTAAGTTCTTGTTGTTTTAGGACACGACTACACGTGGTGCTTTCCTTTCAAAGTGTCAATTACAAATGAGTGAATGAATGAATGGATATTCATTTGTAGAGCCGCGTTTTTGTTGGAGTATAAACTAAGAAGTAAGAACAATATGTCAGTTAACTTTTTTGTGATGAATTCTCAACTTAGTTTTTTGCCTTAACTTGCCAGAGTAATGCACTTGTCTTTCAATGTGGCTTCAAAAGTAAATATAAAACTAACACAAACATACTTAGCTGCCTATTAAATAGTTGCTATATATTTCCTTACGTCATTAATATGTACTTACATGAAACTCTTTGAACTACATCTAAACAAAACAATTTTACACTTCCACTAAAAATACTTTTCCTCGAAATATATTTTGAACGGAACTCACATAAAGGTTCTTAATCCAGTGTTTCCTTTATAAACTACGGTAGATAAACAAAACTATATCGTAATACACAGCAACATAACATGTTAGTACGTTTGTATAGTAGGTATTCGCCGCAGCGTGGAAGGTCGGAAACAGGCCATAAGTTTGACTACAAGAAAGTATCGATCTTGATTCTTGCTCGAGACCGAAGTACTGTCGCGAATTATAATACAAAAGCTTTTATTTTTCATGTACGAATGCGCTGCACTTTCCGTTGCCATGCATTTTGAAATTTTGAATTTTGAATTCTCTTTTTCTTCTTTTAAAGTTGTTCGTTCAAATCATGAGTGGAAGCGGGAAAACCTTTTGAAATCGGTTTCTTATTTCAAGGATTAAAAACAGCATTCAATTGTTTCATAAGAAGTTCTCCTTAATGTCACTGATTCTCTTATAAATATGTCATTATAAGAATATATTCGTATTAAGGATAAAGCTTTAACGGTGATATATTCGATATCAAAAATCATGACTGCAAAACTTTAATTTTCCCCAAATTAACACATACCAAAGGCATCCACGATAAGTACCTACAAGTACATTGAGTCACTAATAGATCGTACGGCCCAGTTGCATCGTATACCTATTTATTTATTGTTCCGTGATTAAACTTATCAAGTGACCGGACCGACGACTATAATTCCCTTCGAAGACGAGAGCAAACGGGCTCGAAGGTCGCGTTGATTTAGGGCGCCCGCAGACATCCGACTGCAGACCTCAACTAAGCCAGTTGACATTTTTATTTTTCACTACAGCTGTGATGCCACATTATGATTTAAAATTAAAATAAATAGTCAGGTGAAGTATCTGGGGGGCAATTCTCGTAATTTTAAGAACGTTCACAGTCTGATCTCAGTCTCAGTCTGTCAAAAATACCTCAAATTTCCATACATGTTTGACAAGTATTTGACATTGATTGTCGCTAAGATGAGATTGCTACTAGATTTTGAACGTTTTTAATTACGAGAATTGGCCTACTGATTATTTTTAAGGGATTACTTTATTATTGTTATGACTAGTTTCTGCACGCGACTTCGTCCGCGTGAAATTTCTTGTTTCCATGACCCACGCCGTCGTATGGCATCACCTGCCCGTGCTATCACTTCATTTTCGCTTAGCGTTCTTTCCGACTTTTTTGCTCGGCTCCTAAGGTTCATAGCGAGATGTTAAATAGCCTACAGCCTCAAAAATTGGGCTATAAAATGCAAAAAGAATTTTTCAAATTCGACTGGTAGTTCCAGAGATTACACCCTACATACAAACAAACAAACAAATTTTACCTCGTTATAATATTATAGTATATATGGTATAGATGAGTCAAAGGTAGTCGAATTAGTCAATAAAAACGTTATAGCAGTTCAAACATTTGAATCACAAAAAAAAAAACATAATGTGTTAAGTATGTCAAAGTTGAAGTGGAAAAATATGAACTAAGTTTTGGAGGTCACTGTATATAGGGAACGATCGCGGCTGACACCAAAAAAAAAATAGTTGTACAATTAAAAACCTAATCTTCGTTATAAAACTTGTTCGTTGAACATCTTTTTCTCTCGTATCTGCACAGCAAATGGTAGAAAGATTAGTGTGCATTTTGTAGCAATAAGCATACAATTGACATAAATTAACCGGAAGTGTATGCGTCTTACCGACAAAACGATTGAGTTGGCCACATTGAGGTGATGAGCAGTGGTGCTGGTGGCCCAGTTGTACCGGCCGCAACTTACGAGTTGTAGGTCAAGACAAGCGCTTTACTTTGTGTAAATTCATCGCCACTGCTCTCGAAACGGTGAAGGAAAATATCGTGAGAAAACCGGCATGTCCTAGAACCAAAATATGGAAGACATGTGACATCTACCAACCCGCACTAGGCCCGCGTGAGAGGAGGCCTGTGTCCCAGCAGTGGGAACATTATAGGCTGATTATGAACACAGAGGTGAATCCCGCACGGGACGCGCTGTGATTCGCTTTACTTTTGGCCACAGTTTAATAAAACTAAGTAAACAGTTTTGTTGGTTTAAAATGCTGCAGGAGCCCTTAGTTGATTCAGCTAGGGTTCACGCGCCTGAATTAACTAGTCCACATCAAAAGAAGATTATCGAGTCAGCTTCACACTTATTACTGACCTTAATGTGGTCGACGAACTGTTCCAAGCCACAAACTAAGTTTTAGAATTTGTACAGTCATCCTGTTCGGAAATTTAACGATGGTCGACATTTTCGAGGATTTTAGAACACACCACTTTAGGTTTTTTATTCATTAAACTACAGTGCGGTTGACGAGAGAACGCGTTCTTGATACCAGCCAGTTTCATACAAACCAATACGTATTTTGCGAAACTGATCTTTATTAGCTACTAGAATTGTCGCACTGACTGGTGTCATGAACGCATTCTTTCGACGCGTCGGGTCGCTTTGAGTTCGCGCGACGCTTAAAGAGTTCTGCGCTTTATTTAAGTTAAATATTAATGTAGGTATTATACACAGAAGGTGAAAACCACATCAAAATCCGTTGCGTAGTTTAGAAGAACAACGTGGTCACAGACAGACAGACACGAAAATTGATTTTATTTTATAATACGGTCATCATCATCATCTGCCTAGCCTTTTCCCAAATATGTTGGGGTCGGCTTCCAGTTTAGCCGGATGCAGCTGAATAACCAGTATTTTACATGAAGCGACTTGCCTATCTGACCTCCACAACCCAGTTACTGCGTAATACGATACCCCTTGGTAAGACTGCTTTAATTTACAATACGATATAGATACTTAAATAACGGTTCAATTGAAAAATTGGATTAACAGAGTCGATGGAATTTTGAATGGAAAGTGCTAAATAATGTAAACAAATTAATGAGAGCACCTTGTACTTTTTAATTGTGTATTTTTCGCTTCAATTTGGCGAACAATGTCGTACGGATTTTGGGGTTGCCAATTTCGTGTGCAATGTTTTACTCTCTCTCTCTCATTGTATGAATAAAACTCTGGAATTATAATTGAATATTTTAGTAATGCTTGGACCACTTATTATGGCATTAATCAAATGGGTCTCGGAATTAGGTACAGACGCCAGCAGGTCAAGCTACCCGAAACTGTCAAATTTTCCCAATCAACCTTGAACCTTAATGCTTTAGCGATAAAATTGAAAATCTATTAAAGAAATTTGACAGATTGTAGTAGCTTCATGTGCTGGCGTCTGTACATATCTAGAAGGCTGAAGAGTTTATTTGTTTGTTTGTTTGAACGCGCAAATCTCTGAAACTACCAGTCGGACTTGAAAAATTAATTTTGCATATGATTACGAAATTCTTGAGGAAGGCTAACATCATGCTAGGGACCCTTAGGAGCCGAGCAAAAGAATCAGAAAGAACGCTCAGCCAAAACGAAGTAATAACGAGGGCAAGCGATGCGATGCGACGGGTCGGCACCCTAATTGCGTAACACACTATTACTCTCAATTTGAATCATTTTGAAGCATATTGCTAATCCATTGCTTCATATGTTCGGAAGAAAATACTACTCAACAACGTAAATACCGCAATGAATATTGTTAACTGTCAAAACGAAAGGCATTGCTACTAATAGTGTGTTACGCAATTACCCCGCGTGTCGGGAGAACAAGATCACGCGGACGAAATCGCCGGCAGAAACAAGTATTGACCTATACACACACACACACACTTATCGACATATTCAAGCACAGTTCAAGAAATAGCTTCAACAATTTTCTTGTTCCAAATTTTATCCCGTAAATCTTCAGCGTACGCTACGTATAATCATAAAATTTGTTTCAAAGAAGAATTTGTAGAAAATATTCACTTGGAAAAATTTGTCTATTTTAAAAAGTTTGCAAAATTCGTGTTATATTTTGCTACATTAAGAAGTAGTCTGTAGTAGGATAAAGGAACATAAACACGTGATATCTACTCAAAACGTAAATTACGTACTACTTGAATAAACATTTTATCTAAGTTCAAGACTCGTACCATACAAACGCACATAACCGAATTTCCAATAGACGCGCTACCGCATAGATACCGAATTGAGTGTAGCGTATGAATTTCCATAAATTATTTACCGGAACTAATGGCTGTCGTCGAATACTTTACCCTAACACCGATCGTAAATCTACAGTAAGTCATGACGTCACTGATAATCCGTAGCTCCGTAGCACCGTATTCCCGCCGTAGCCACGTAGCCACGTAGCCCCGTAGCCACGTACGCCTGACCCGATTCTGCATAACCATTCCCCACTTCTTCAATCCTTGAATAATTAAAGTCTATTGTTCGCGCAGAGTAACGTCGAGATCTGTACCTCACGAATAAATAATAATATACCTACGTAGATATTTAAGTAAGGACCAAGAAGGCTACCTTTTAAAAATTAAATGTAAGTTAGATGTTGGGTATGCAAGAACAATAAGGTGTAATTGGGTCAAATTGAACCTTCATTAGAATGAGATAAGTTTCGCTGTCATGTTTTCGTTTTTAAATAAATGGGGGAGAGCTGCGGCCCAGTGGTATCGGCCCCGACTTACCGAGTTAGGCACTTTACTTTGTGTTTTTAATTTCATCGCCACTGCTCTCAAAACGGTGAAAGAAAACATCAGGAGGAATTTGGTCAAAACTCTTAGATCCAAAATAAAATTCGAAGTCATGTGACATCAAGCAACTCGCACTGGGCCCGCGTGGTGTGGTGGATTACGGCCCACTCCCTCTCATAGAGAGGAGGCCTGTGTCCCAGCAGTGGGAACATTATAGGCTGATTATTTTAAATAAATATACTTGTATAGCCGCAGGGTTACATTGAAATGATTACTTAGACATAATTTATTTGGTGACTCAGTAAATACCTTGTACTTGAATTAATCTTGTTATGCCGAAAAACAACTGCACTTTGGGTAGCGTGAGCTAGACTATTATCATCGTCCTCCAACCAAAGTCTTATTTTTGTTCGCGTTGTGTGACAAATTGAAAACTGCGTTGAGTAGCATACCGAATCACTTCAGGTAATTATCGGTGTTTATTTAAAAACCTTGCACAATATTAATTAACATTTAACTTTGTTTTATATCTAAGGCTCGTCTCATTGACATTAAGGATGTTTTCATTTTGACGTTTAGAGAATCACTTCATTCTCTGTTAAAACAATACTTAAACTCAGACCACGTGGTACGATCTGAACAGCCTTCTTTCGTTTAAAGATTATGTCCTTGATCTTACTGTTTCATTTGGTACTATGTTCAGTCAACAAAAGATATAAGTATGCTGGGTCGTCGGATATACATAGTTGAACTTTAGTAAGTAACGGATTGATGTTTTCGGATAAAATTTTATTTAATTAATAGGAAACAAACAGTTCATTTATGAAACTAAATTTCATTCGAAAACATCCATCAATTTCTTACTAAACTTCAACTATATCCGACGACTCTGCATACTTATCTCTTTTGTTGACTGTTAAATGCTTATCTTACCGTAGAAACATAATGCAGATGCAGTGATAGATGTGAGTGAAAACGCCGGGAGGGGACGCCCTGGGACGTCTTATTTAGACCTTTCTATAGAACATCACCAATAAGGTACTGACCTTATTGGTGATGTTCTATAGAAAAAAAAAAAAGAAAGAGAAAGAAAAGAAAAAAAAAGAAAGAAAGAAAGAAAAAAAAAGAAAGAAAGAAAAAAAAAGAAAAAGAAAGAGAAAGAAAGAAAGAAAGAAAGATAGAAAGGTCAGGTGCGTAGTACTCACATCCGGCGTGCGTGTGTGACCAGATGTATGAACGTATGAGGCAAAAGGTGAATGTGAGGATCTTATAACATCTAATGTAACACATACAGGGCTAAGAACAACACACTCCTACCCTCTCCTCTGAGGATTAACAAAGTCATGAAGATACCTAAATTGGAATGCAGACTATCGATTTCACTCCACCTTGAGCAGGTCGTAAACGTGAACTTTGCAAGACGATCTGCTGACAATATACCTATTAACGGTTAATACTTCATTGCAGGGTTTAACTTCTGAACATTGCTCTTCAAACACGATACTCTGCATTACGTCACTCCTGTAGTCCTCGAAGTGTAAGGCACAGGTCACTATAGCACACCCACATTTCGCAGTCCCATCTAATAGGCGGCCAGCCTGTTGCCATGAACTCAGGCTATCGCAAGCCACTGCGAGACATAGGCTTCTGCCAGGCTGCGCCACAACACTCTGTCCTCCGCCTTCCGTATCCAGTCTGATCCAGCCACTTTCTTTAAGGTCGTCGGTCTGTTGCCATCAACCGGACACAAATCCATCTCTACATACTTGTCATAGACATTGGATAAAGACTTCTGGTTTCAGAATGGTCCTTGTCAATCTATTTCTACATACAGACATCGCTTCATCATCCTATTTAAACGCTGTGTCTCTCGATTGTCTGTCTGTTAGTGTACTTCTTAACCTAGAACCATTTTACGTTCTGTTTTAACACGTAGATATTATCTCTGGTCAGGTTTTAGTACCATAACTTTAATAGGTTTAACAAGGGCTCGTGGCTAATAATATTTTGATTTAAAAGAGTGTCCGTGGAGTTTCTTGCCCGTTCTTCTCCACAGAGATCTACGTTTTGGAATGGGCAACTAGCTTCAACTTTCTGACTAACTGACCGACAATTTAATTTTGACAATTCAAAAGTGCCTGAAATGGTTTAATTGAAATAAATTATTTGAGTTTGAGTTTGAATTAATAACAGTCGCACGGATCAATCGATTGCCGCGGTTGGTCCGTGGATGAGTGACCATCTTTAGATACCGAGACCTTAGCGTAAGCCGTAGCTCCCGGCTGTCATACGTAGCAGTGACAGGCGTTACGGGTTGTCAGAAGCCCGAAAGTCTGACAACCAGTCTAACCAAGAGGACAACAACGTTGTAGAGGTCAGATAGCCAGTGTACAAAATGGCACTCAGCTGCAACCGGTTAGAATGGAAGCCGACCCCAACATAGTTGGGAAAAGGCTAGGTAGATGATGATGAACTTGAATAGGTTCAACAAGGTCGTTAAATACGCACTCCATCAGTTGACATTGAAATTTCTTATTTTATTAATTGCCCTAATTAATTTTCAAACTAGCAATAAAGATCTATAAATTTATAATACATAAATGATTAAGTACAATCATCGGTTCGTCTGTGGTAATATTTTCATTTGTACAGATACTTTATTTCATAGAAATAAGGACGGTTTTCGTAGTTCAAATGTTACTGCTGTGTGTAGTTGACCGTGCGTTACGCCAAAACATTGTACAAATGGTTCAGAGGGCGGTCATTCCCACGACTGCAGACATAAACTGCTAAAGGCCAGGGCCGCGCGTGCGCAAGGTTCCTTCCTTCCTGTTCTCGGTTAACTTTATCGAAATATATTTATGTAGATATGAGCGTATGTTAATGCATAGTGCATATAATTTACAAGACAAACAGAACAGTTTCTAAAAAGATTCAGAAATCACCGTTTGTAACCTCCGCGACAAAATTAACATAACCTTTGAAGAATAGTCTTGTTTATGTTACCTTCTGCAAAAGAGTTTTAGAATCCATCACTTGTAGTGACGACATAAAACCAAAAGAAAGTATTACTCTATGCAAGCTTAGGTACAGACGCCAGTACATCAAGCTACTACAATCTGTCAAATTTCTTTAATAGATTTTCAACTTTATCGCTAAAGAATTAAGGTTCAAGGTTGATTGGGAAAATTTGACAGTTTCGGGTAGCTTGACCTGCTGGCGTCTGTACTTATAAAAAACACACATAATCCAGAATAATAAGCATCACCTCTGTACCTATTTTTCTGTCTTTCTTTTCTTTTATATGTGTGTACATAAATGGTTAAATAAATAATCTTTTGAAATAAATCAAAGTAGGTAACAGTGTTACGGAATCTTTGCCAAAGTGACCAAAATAACCACACGAAGTAGTTTCTTTTCTTTTTTAATTAACGTTGCCCCACACTAGGAATTTCTCCTGTATCGTGGGTGCGTTTACAAAACAATTAAACTCACATACACAAACCGCCAGACCCGGAACAACTACTTGCAGGTCATACAAATATTTGTTCCGTGCGGGAATCGAAACCGCGACACGCAGCGCAGCAGTCAATCGCTTAACCACTGCGCCAACCGTGCCGTCATCCGTTAGTCTAATAATATTTTAACAGGTTTTCTATTATTGAATATCCATTAGTGTATTATATAAAGCTATAGGTACTAATTAAAAACAGACACTTATCATAATCAAGTAATTTTAGTTTAGACACACGTGAACATGAATAAATAACGTAAAAACCAGATAAGTTTTGATAACCCTAGTGTTGAAACTTGTTATTATGATGTACAGACGATGGAAAACTTTTTTGCAAAAAAAAAACAACCGACTTCCAAAAACACACTACAAAGTGAAAAATAACTTTAATTTCGGAAGTCGGTGTCGTTGGATTCGCATTTTCGTTGTTTGCCACCGACTTCCGAAATTAAAGTTATTTTTCACTTTGTAGTGTCGTTTTTGGAAGTCGGTTGTTTTTTTTTGCAAAAAAGTTTTTTTTTCACTTTAAGTTGTAATTTTTGCCAGTAATTTTGGTTTAAAAACCAAACTACTGAACCGTTTTTGATGAAATTTCTATGGGACCACTTCAGAAGTATCTTCTTTCGAACAAAAAAAGAATTTTGAAAATCAGTCCACAATTGGCGAAGTAATCGCGTAACAAACACACAAAAAAAAAACATACCGTTGAGTTGAGAACCTCCTCCTTTTTTGAAGTCGGTTAAAAATATACCTAGGTCGGTATCGGATCAAAAATCTGTAACTTCGTGAATTTTTGTCGTATCGTGATGAAATTTGGCACAAATATGCAGTAAGGTTTGGAGATTCGAATGATGTTGTTGTAGTTTATAGTGTTTTCTTGTATATCTATGTATGTTTTTTTTGCATAGAATGAAAGAAATGGGAAAAAATCACGAAAAAAAAATAGTTAAAAATTTATTTCAAGTGGAATACAAGTTTATACTGACCAAAAAGGTTAAACTATGGTTAATTACAACAAGCAAAGTAAACAAAATATATATATGAAAACAATTTACTAAATTCAAATCATATTACTAATAGGTACATCCTATACTCTGGCTTCATGGAATGATGTAGCTAGGTACAAATATAAGTAATAACTAAATATAAATATTATTTTTAACTTATACCAGTTCAGGATCAGGGTCAGTAAATGTGGAATCACTTTCAGGTGCCACGTTTAAAGACTTAGTGCCTCTTCTTCAAGATCTTTCACATTTCTTACGTACGGTTTTCTCAAACTTGTTATATATGGATCTGACGTGTATAAAAGCGTTTCAAAGACATCTTCATTTGTAGCAGATCGGGAACATTTTCTGGCATGATGAATTCGTATGTTTCTATAGTCTTTGTTGCGAGACTCTTGTGCGTCTTCCGATAGCTGTCCAATAGGAAGCACCGCAAAATGTTTTATAACGTTTTCTCCGTGAATGAGTATTTTATGAACGGAGGATGGCATATAATACCAATCGTAATTACTTACATAGATTCTTGCAGTTTTTATTGCATATGCCCCAAATTTTTCAGGGTCGATCATCATTCCAGAAGAAAGAACTTGCAAGATAGTGTATAGGCGTTTAATCAATGCCTCATCTACACCTGTTATTTCCGATGAGCAAGTGCTATTATAGAAGAATCTTCGTGTGGTATTGCCATCGTTCGTATTCCCGCTAACTTGCCGAGGTTTATCGACGATTAATCCCAACTCCTCCCTAAAACGTTCAAGTTCTTTCTTTTCTTTTTTTAATCTCTTATTTTCTTCAGTTGAAGAAAGACCAAGTCTTAAACGAAAGATTATAGGAAATATGCAATATCATTTCCATGCACCGAATCCAGGCGTGTAAGGTGGACAATCCGTATTGGTAGGCGTTTTCGTTTTTAGGTCTGGCAGTTACTTTCGATAGGTCATTCATTAGCCGTGGAGTAGCCCCACATACCGTGCACGTGGAACCAGATAGAGTATCTGTAAGGACCTGAGCCACCTTTCCGTCGATCATCGTTAGAAATGGTTCATGCTTCACATTTACTACAACACCATCTTTGTTTATAAGTGATGCTTGTGCAGCCCTAATTTGTTTGTTAATATCATCGACAACTGCCTTGGTTTTTTCTGGAGTTTTCTTACAAAACTCGATAGAAATGGATTTGCAAAAACGGACAGATGAAGGTTCCGGATTTTGCCAAACAACGGATCCCGATTGCACATCAACTAATCTGATGGGGACTAATGAAGTGATGCACAAATTGACATCTGAAATTGTTTCCGACTCTTCTGCAAGTATTTGCTTGTATTGGCTTTAACCAGATGAACCATCACATCCCCATTTACAATAGAGGATCAATGTTCTATATTGTTTTTGGAAAACAGAATCGATTTTTAAAATTCTAGCAGCAGTATGATCCAATAAATCTTGGATATTAATCACTTTAGCATAAGTATTCGTGATTTCGATTGTAGAAGATAGTGGATAACAGGATCTTTTTATTTCTTGTATTTTGTAGTAAGGCGGGAATATACAACACTTTCGTTCGTTGGTTAAGTTTTTCAGGTACATATATTGTGCTTTTGTTAGATCCAAATCTATAAAAGCACTCAATGCTTCGGTATCGGAAAGAGAATAAAGAATTTTTCTTTTTTCCGAGATGCCAGGGCCCAGCGCTTGTTGAATATAGGAAGAATGTGCCTTTGTATGTCACTAATTATAAAACACAAGTTGTTTTCAGAAACATTGAGTTTTTCCACTAAAACTTTTAATAATGATTCCATGGTCTTGCCGCCCTCGATAGGGGATTATGAAGTCTCGTTTGGTACAGCCGAAGGAAGACATTTTAACACTTCACAATCTGCAGAAATAATAGGCATAGATGAGATTTGCTTCACTTGAAGTTACACTGATGTAGATGGTTCGAATAGGTTTTGCTTCCCTTTATAAACTTATTTTACAATATCGAATCATCACATCATTATTATCTTGTCATTTCCCACGCAAACCGAGTGCAAATTTGATAAGGTCCCTTTGTTATCACGAAATAATGAAGCAAATATCCAAAAAGTTCCATATTGTTCATGTGAATGGTGTCAGTGGTAAACCACAAAAGATACCAATTTTCGGGTTCAACAAGGAACCCTTATAGTTTCGCCATGTCGTCTGTCTGTCTGTCCGCGGTTTAGCTCAAAAACTATTGGTACTACAAAAGTTGTAATTTGGCATGTTAATAACGCCAAAAAAGTGGTAAAATAAAATTTTGAAAAAAATAATTATTTAGGGCACCTCCCCTACATCTAAAGTGGGGATGATAATTTTTTTGTTTCATCCTTCCTATAGTGTGTGATATCGTTGGATAGGCCTTTCAAATATTAGGGGTTTGGGAAAACCATTTCTTGACTAAGTAAACCGTTCGTGACTTATCAAGCTTTAAAGTACCAATTTTCGTTAGAGTCAAGTATCCCCCCCCCCCCCCCCACTCTACGAACTAAACGGTTGTAGTTAGAAATTCAAATGTCACAGCAGTAGTACCTATATATAACGAAGTTTAAAGGAAAACTATCACACTTAAGTGGGCTTTACAAGTTTACGAGTAATAGTCGACCAATTGTATTAGACTCTAAAATTTCGAACAACTCCATAGAAATGTAGATAGATGGCGCTAAGCGTCAGTTGTATCGCGCTATTGTTTCATTCATTGTTCTAAATAAATTTTATAAAAAAATAACAGTTGCTACACCGGCTATGACAAGCCTTATCCAAAACTCAAAAAAAAAAATTAAAACTTTCCGTGCAAAATTGTCGCATCAGGTGAGGATTTGTATAGGAAGTCAAATTAGGTAGGTAGTCATGTTTGGCTTTTAGTTAGAGCATGGTACGAAACTATCAGTCAGCGAATACGACCCGCACTTGGCTGTTATAAAAACTACGGAACCCTACACTGCGCGTGGCCCGACACGCACTTCACCGGTTTTTTCTCATATCTTCTAAAACGGCAAACATCCGCAACTGATTTTTTTTTAATTCTATTTATGAATAGTTAGACTACTAGTCAACATAAAAAGTAGCGCTTGGGCAGACGTGGGTAACATTGAAAACCTTCGACGAAAAAAAAAATAAGTGAAAAATTAGGTATGTCACTTTTTAAGTAATTACTGAAATATTTTTCTTTACTTTTAAAATCATTAAGCTGTATCGCATAAAGCATAAAATAACCTTTCTAAAAATGTATAATACTGCATATCTGTACCAAGTTTTTTTTTTTTCACAATATGGTATTGAAACATGTATACGCAAAGACTTGAGTTTGGCACTTTTGTCTTCTATGTATTTCTATCTATGAAAAAAATAATAATTTCGCGCATTAAGCGAAAAAATCCTAATGAATATTATATTTTGATTATTAGAAAATCTAATAAAATAGCCATATTAGCCAAATTATTATATTCGTAAAAAGCATTTTTGATATGCGCTTGTTCTACCATTTTCCATAGTGAGACGCCAGCACATCAAGCAACTACAATCTATCAAAAATCTTTCATAGATTTTCAACTTTATCGCTAAAGCTTTAGGTTCAAATTTGACTGGGCTAATTTGACAGTTTCGGGTAGCTTGAGGTGTTGGCGACTGTACTTATACATAAATAGATAGCCTTTAAAAATGAAACAAGTTTTGCGATGTTTTCGTAACATGTTATGCAGATCGGACGTACTTCCGAATCTTAATTTATTATAAAAGCTATTAGTTCTCACAGTCATTTGAAAACATTACAAATAATAGATACTTTAAATAGGCGCATGATACACCCATGACGATAACATTAATAGTAGTTATTAATAATATAACCTTGTGTTAATGTGTTCGGCTATTTGGAAGGTTTTCACTGCAAAACACTGGAACATTGTTTTTTTTTTTATTTATATAATAGGTAGCTTAATATTAGAATAGGACAAAGGGTAATTTACGAGAACTTACATCCCATAGCCTCTTGATTGTGGCGCGAGTCCGCGCAACTGTGGCGCTACTTCTGGGCGGTCTCGCGCGATACCGGCGCGTGTGATTAAAATTACGATATCATAAGTTTTTTATGTGAGCTGTATTTGAAACTTATGTCGTTGGAATCGTTATGAAACCAGCTAACATCAAAAAATGGATTTAATTAGTTTTGTAGTATTATTAATTCTAATCTGAAATCAGGATGAGCGACTTTTTTCCAGTTTATTGTACAAAAGTAGTTATAATTAAAAAAAAAAACATATCATTATTTGCGTGATCCGGAGTTATGGGGATAGAATATAAAAGTTCACAAGCGAAGTTTATGCCCATATTTGAATGGAATGAAAAAAAAAAGAGGAAAAAGAATTATTGAAATGGAATAGATGAATAATTGATCTAACTATCTTATTCATTATATAAAACTTCCTAACCTCTAGTTTAGAAACGACCGGTCATAAATAACACATATGTTGATCATTTACATATAACATGTAAGTCGTGGCTTAAATAAACATTACATAGGCTAAACGATGGGGCCTTTTGCCTCAGACTAATGACAAGTTTATATCTCAATTGACACCCTACGAGTAGGTATGTGCAACACATTTGCCGATAACTATATTGTTTATATATGACCTAAACCGATAGCTTTACGTGTTCAGAATTAGATTTATTTATGTCAACTCCATATCCTTCAGTTTATTCGAGTCCAAGTCTCATGCATGTCCTATATGCTACTATCCTTCTAATATTATAAACGTGAAAGTTTGTATGGATGGATGGATGTTTGTTTCTCTTTCACGCAAAAACTACTGAACGGATTTGGATGAAATTTGGCACACAGATGTTTTATAACTAGGATTAACATATAGGATACTTTTTATCCCAATATTCTCACGGGATCGAAACTTATGCAGGTGAAACCGCGGGGCGCAGCTAGTAATATAATATATGTTTAATGCTGAATCAGCCTGCTCTTGACCTAGATCAAGCCTGACGAAAAGCGATGAATGAGGTCTACGATGGAACGACCGTGCCCAGAAATTGCCTGTTCACTTTTGCTGTGAAGGCTGGTGGAAGGTAGGGAACACAGACACTGGTTCCATACTTTGGTTGTACGCATAATAAATGTGGAAGAGAAGCGATGAGTACGACTGGTCATGATATCAACCAAGTATGGATGGTAGCCTGCAGTACATCTGGTAGTCCGGTAGTAAAAAGGCAATTGTGGGATCAGCCGATCGATTCTGTAAAAATCTCACCGTGAAAAGTTAGGTGAAGTGAGCTTAGAGTGAGCTGTCAATAGAGTCAATCCCTAGCATTAGTTGGAATGATAGCTCACTCCACGCTCACTTCACCTAAGTTTTCACGGTGAGATGGTTACAGTATCGCACTGCTGGTCGTGGAGCTCCTGCGCACGCTCTCGGAAGTACAGTCTGTAGATAACTACAGTCATACCAGCCTATCACTGTCCCACTGCAATGTAAAGTCTCTTTTCATTCAGAGAAGGCGCGAGCATTGATCACCACGCTAGCTCAAGACGGGTTGGCGATTTATACAGTCTCATGCATGATCAAAGTAAAAAACAAAAAATTAACCCAAAGGTATTTGATATTTTCTTTTCCCAACTGTACACGATGTTCTAGGTCACCTTCTCCGTATAGATGTAGAGTATATGTAGATATAGATCATAAAAATAAGTCACACGTAATGGTAACTGCATATTACAGGGAAACATTTAGGCGGTGTCGTATTCATAGTTATTTGCATGCAGGCTAACGACCGCTTAAAGTCATAATGCAAATGAGGCGTTACTATACATATGACACTTGAGTGTTGCACACTTGCGGAAGAGTTTCAAGAACGAAGGATTCGTGCAAGCATTCGTGCAATACACATTGCAAATAATACATTGCGAACATCGTTTAGTAATTTACATACTAAATTATACAATGCTATTTTTAATATACTGAAAAGCTCCTGAAAAATAAAAGAGTCCATGTATGAAAAGTGAAAGATATACCTATATAAGTACCTACTTCCTAATCAAAACTAGCCACGTCAAGTAGATCATTATATTATACTAGCTTGCACGCCGTGGTTTTACCAGCATAAGTCTCAATCCCGTAAGAATCGGTCATAGTCTATCCACGTACTAAATTGCATTTAAATCTGTTCAGCCGTTTTAGCACTAAAGCGTAACAAACAAGAAAACAAATAACAAAAAACAAACATTCGCATTTTTAATATTCAGTAGTTTCAATGAGTACTAACTTCCAACTTTGCTACTGTGCTAATCCTTTGAAATTATAATAAAAAGTAATCCATCGTCCTTGTAAATAAATTATGAAGATTAAAAACAATATTTCGGCGTGACGGAGCAGACAATAATCCTGTTCGTGTCTGTTGCTTACCGAACACTTTGTTAAGTTCAACGTAACTTAGCCGTACGTGCACCTTGAAATTATATGAAACGAGACGTCCTTTTAAAAACTTGTATTTGAGCCAAGGACTTGCATTTGTCCTAGCTTTAGTTCTCGAGAGTCGCGTTAATATTAGAGCTAAATTTATTTAGTTATTTATATATACTTTACTAACTTCGCCCCACGGTTTCACCCGCATAAGTTTCGATTCCGTGGGAATATCGGGATGAAAAGTATTCTATATGTTAATCCTGGTTATAAACCATCTGTGTGCCAAATTTCATTCAAATCCGTTCAGTAGTTTTTGCGTGAAAGAGTAACAAACACCCATCCATCCATCCTCACAAACTTTCGCGTTTTATAATATTAGTAAGATAGTAGGATTGTACCCACAAAAATAAATAACAAACAATAAATTGAATACTACAAAATACATATAACTACAATGGGCGGTCTAATCGCTTTCTCCCAGGATCAATCGATCAATCAATCGATCTCTTCCAGGAAACCTTGAAATGGGCTGTGATTTGCCTGAACAAGAAAGGGGGCTTTCGTTGCAAAAAAATTCAGTCAAACGAGATTTTTTTTTTCTGTTCTAGCTTATTCTCGAGGCCTCTTCCCAGTAGATGTTGGAAAATATCCCACGCGAACGTACTACCAGGATTA
Source organism: Apamea anceps (assembly GCA_951799955.1). NCBI lineage: Eukaryota > Metazoa > Arthropoda > Insecta > Lepidoptera > Noctuidae > Apamea > Apamea anceps. The sequence goes on from OX637517.1 coordinate 7,696,272, forward strand.
AAAGTACCCTATGTGTTAATCTAGGTTATAAACTATATGTGTGCTAAACTTCCTCGGAATCCGTTGAGCCGTTTTTGTGCCAATCCGGAACATACATACAAATAAACGGACAAAAATTCTAAAAACTATTCTTCTTCCTAAGCCTCGTAGCAGATTTTTTTTTTCAAAAATATTCATTGTACAGTTTTGATTTCATTACCACATATTTGGGTATAATACGAGTATTTAAATATAGATTTATCGCCATCTTTAAAAGTAAAGATATTTATCATATTGTATGTTACGGGCAAAAGTCCAATTTTTAAGAAAACAAGATTTACAAGACTGCTTTTGTTTTGTTTGTTTTCATTACTTACTTCAGAGAAAGCATTACTTATAACTTACAATACAACTTGGCTCTACACTTAAGTAATTAGCAAACTTAAAACAGTTATATCTTCATTTACTTAACAACGAACATACAGCTGCTCATTTTAAATATTGCACTAAGAGAAATATTATTTCAAAACTACACTGGAGTAAAATATTGTAGTGAAAATTTCGTTCTCATGAGCGCAAATGTCTTATTTGGTTTTTCCCTGCATAATCTGGTTTTCAAAAGGACGAAATATTTCCAAAATTGTACCTAGCTTTAAAATTATTTTGTACAGTGAGCGAATTTAATAAAATAAAACCTGAATACAACAGACATTCCAGATGGTACAAATCAGAGTGTCAATTTCTTCTATTCTCCATAAGCAAGGCAATGATTTATTAACATAAGCTAAGCTGTAATGTAAAGTCGGGGAAATTCACTGGTTAAGCAAATTGACTACTATAATCAGCCTTTAATGTTCCCACTGCTGGGACACAGGCCTCCTCACTACGAGAGGGAGTGGGCCGTAATTTACCACACGGACTCAGTGCGGGCTGGTAGATGTCACAAGTCTTCGAATTATTTTTTGGTTCTAGGACATGGCGGTTTCCTTCTCCGTTTTGTGAGATTACTGACTTAACAATGGTCCGTATATTGAAATCACAACTGTCATTTTCACATTTATATGTAATGACACACGGCAAATTGTCCTAGAATGTCATTTTGCTTGACAATGAATTTCCCAGACGGTACCTACATTTCGTGACAAATAAAGTTAAATGTGCTTTGCTATTGAACAAGCTTATAACCGTCACAACACATGTCATAGACAACGAAATTATACTTCGTATACCAGCGAAACTAAACATACCCGAAACTTTAGGATTTTTGAATGCGTTCGTAGAGGAAGAATCACTTGTATACAAAGTTTTTTCTTCACACGTGTACGGTCACCAAAGGAGATAAGTAAGCAGTGTCGTCGGATATAGTTGAAGTTTAGTAAGAAACCGATTGATGTTTTTGAATGAAATTTAACTTGATAAATGAACTGTTTGTTTTCTATTAATTAAAATAAATTTTATTCGAAAACATCCATCGGTATATCCGACGACCTCTTACTTATTTCCTTTGGTGACCGTACCTGAAGTATATTACTGTACAAAGACGCTTCAAAATCTGAATTAACATTTTACCTAACGATCTTAACAACAACGTGTAATCAGTTCCTATTTAGAAATCTTCATAAAATCATTAACAATGCGTAGGCGCCTCCCATTCATCAATACCAGTCTCAACAGAATTAGACTCTTTGATGGCTTCTGTATGTGATGTGTTTACATCGATGAATGATATCACCATTACACAATGCTGGTCAGTAGTGATCAGCCATGTACCGGTTTAAGTCATATCGATGTATGGACAGGACACAATGCAGAAGGCCTGAATGGGCTCACAAGTAAATAGTTCAATGTTATGGATGGATCTGGTCTATTCAATTACGACGCATTAAATAGTTGTTCATTCTGAAAATGTAGACAGTTTTTGTACTGATGATAACGTAGATAACAGTCGTATTCTTAGAGTCGGACTTTTCCGCGACACGTCTCGAAAATGCGACATAATTAGACTTTGTCTTGTCTTTAAGCAGTCTTAGACTAATCTAATCAATCAAACCTAGGGCTCTACTCACTAAGCCCTAAATACGAAGTTACGGGCGTTTCTTTTCGTTTCTTACGGAGATAATAACTTTAGTTAGGGCCCGAACTAAGAATGAATGAACAATACGATTTGACAATTGCTCCATACAAGAGATGTGATTTTGCCCGTTCGAAAAATTTAATTTGTCAATTGTATTTTGTACTCCGTTACTTTCGGACGGAGCCCGTATCTTCGTTGACAGTCTTAGAGATAAGACCCCTGTATTGCCCCACTGCAGACCAAAGGCCTCCCTCTCTCTTTTCTGTTTTCTACTAGTGCAGGCCAGTCCTTTGTCAGGCAGTCTTAAGTCATATTTACCTTCAAAACCATGAAACAAGCAGTGATCTAAACCCACAAAATACCAAAACAAATCACTATTTAATTGACGTTGGCAGAAACGAGAGAAGGGAGTAGATACATTAAAACATTTGAATATGAAGAAACATCATTTGAAGTGATTGTACACAATAAGATCAGTTACGCACGTCATTAGCGTGTTTCGACAATTTCAAAAGGCGGACAACGTTTTGCACGCTTGATTTAATTATATGTACATATACTACACGCTATTAATGAGTTGTCAAAATCGTATACTCCTTTGTACACAAGTTTCCAGAATTACTTTGGCCTAACAATAATGGCGTGACAGAAAAATCTGTCGGTAACTTAGTGGAATTTACTTAAAAACTAATATAATTTTTGTTTATTTTGGTCAGCAATTTAGCTGTTTCGGTAATAGCTGTATTATGGGGCTGCGTCAGTTCTCATTATAGGATGATTGATCGAAGTTATTTTAGAAACTAAAGTTCCTAAAATAATTCTTCGCTATCTCTTATTCTTGTCTTCCCCTTACCTATTCTTGATAAGGCTTCCTCCTTCATCATTGGAGCTTCTTCTGGTTAATGACATATTTCCTTTATTTTTATAGATAATGGTACGGAACCCTTCGTACGCGAGTCCGACTCGCACTTGGCGGGTTTTTACTTTTATACTGGTATTCATCTTTCATCTGGTTAGACTGGAAGCCAACCCCAACAGAGTTGGGAAAAGGCTAGGCAGATGATGATGACTTTTATGTATGTACCTTTTATTTACTTGTACTTTTATTTCTATTTGGTGATCAATATTGCCTGACTGCTATTGAAACGGCTTTTCCTATAACGCGTCAAATCTTTCTATGTATGGCCTTCTTCAATCGATGTTTTTAATGAACAGGGTGTGTACTTTCACAAAACCCTATTTTGGACCTCAGCAAACCCTTGGGAAACCATGGTTTCGCAATATGATAGGTATTATTATCACAATTCGCTTATAAAATACCCTTTGCAAGCATCACGGTAACATGAAGATCCTTTTAAAAAACCGGCCAAGTGCGAGTCGGACTCGCCCATGAAGGGTTCCGTTACGTTACGATTTATGACGTATTAAAAAAAAACTACTCACTAGATCTCGTTCAAACCAATTTTCGGTGGAAGTTTATATGGTAATGTACATCATATATTTTTTTTAGTTTTATCATTCTCTTATTTTAGAAGTTACAGGGGGGGGGACACACATTTTACCACTTTGGAAGTGTCTCTCGCGCAAACTATTCAGTTTAGAAAAAAATGATATTAGAAACCTCAATATCATTTTTGAAGACCTATCCATAGATACCCCACACGTATGGGTTTGATGAAAAAAAAAATTTTGAGTTTCAGTTCTAAGTATGGGGACCCCCAAAATTTATTGTTTTTTTTCTATTTTTGTGTGAAAATCTTAATGCGGTTCACAGAATACATCTACTTACCAAGTTTCAACAGTATAGCTCTTATAGTTTCGGAAAAAAGCGGCTGTGACATACGGACGGACAGACAGACAGACAGACAGACAGACAGACAGACAGACATGGCGAATCCATAAGGGTTCCGTTGCCATTTGGCTACGGAACCCTAAAAAGGAGCTGTTTTTATGGAACTCAAATATAGTCCAAACCGTATTTCGGAGAACAGAGACTAGCCTGTGGCTCGGGAGATATTATAGTGCACAAGTGTGTGCGCAGACACAGTAGGCGCACTCTCTCTGCCCTCACTCTCATAGTCCGATGGGACGACAATCCAACACGACCGGAGAGAGATCAGGCGCAGGGCCAACGGCTTTACGTGCTTTCTGAGGCACGGGGGTATCACACCGCCAACTTCCAAAGTCCGGGCTGTTACTAAAAAATTCTTAATGGAAAAATCCGATGACACTTTTCGCGACCTGGGAATCGAACTTAGGACCGCACGCTCAGCTGTCGCGTTTGCGACCACGAGACCGACGGGGCGGTTCAAATAACATTGGTGACAATGACATTTCCATTGTAATTAAGCCATTCAGTAAACAATAATTAATCACTATTATTAGTCCTTTCGATCGTTTAGTCAACAATTATTATTTCCACCTTACAATAACGAAAGGCTATCAATTATCTTGTTACAGTCTTGTACCGTCAACAAAAACGGTAACTGATTGTTAAACATTCTACTGTTTCAAGAAGATCGATCAAAAGACCCGGAAAACGAGATATAACTGATGGATACATTTTTGTTTCTTTCAATAAATGTGTTTTACTCCTGATGTCGTAACAAAACAGAAATATTTATTGACTTTTTATGCTGACAATACCCAACAAAGAAGTCGATTGTTCATCACCTTAGTAATTAGTGACTTTTCCGCGCTAAACCGGGAAGACACAAACTTCCCGGTCACCGGGTACCCCGTGATACCTTACCCGAGTACCTGGTGACCGGGAAGTTTGGTTAGGTAGGTATTACCCGACTGCTTAATGAGGGTAAAATCCCCAGTGTGCTATTATCATTTAAAAAGTATTTCTGATAACGTTGTCAAATTAGTGACATAAAGAAAACAGGGTGGGTATCTTCTAAAAAAATATTGTTATGAAAGTTTTGGTGACTCAATGTAGTTACCTATTACTATAGTCCATTTATAATAGCATTAGAAAAAAGAGGCTCGTAGAAGCAGGAATGCAAAACATTTTATTTCAAAGTTATGATAAAACAATTTTAAGGGAGATGCTTAAATTCTAATTTTCTTGCGTTTTTTGCAATTTGCAGGTCAGTGTAAAGTTGTATCTTAATAAAAATAATATGATGCGCAACAATAAGAAATATGTAGGCAATAATACAATTTTAACCTTAAAAATCATCAATACATCCCTTTAAATTAGAATTGCTCCGAATTCGTCTGATTTCGCGGGCTACTGCAGCGCATCCACCTTAATTAAAATAAAATTCGGTAGAATTATAGTGAAACGAATAACGTTCCAAGTATTGTTCATCCCTGCTTCTTTTAGGTTTTTGGCATTGACACTGTAATTTTAAATTGGAGTTATATAATATAAATAAATGAAAGCCACATAATTTCATAAGATAAATAGTTAAAATGGTTACAATTAAGTGTGACAGCTGCTGTAAAAATAGATCATAATAAATTCGGCGTCTATCATAATGTAACAATGTTTATTGTATTTTTGTTACAAAGTGTGCATTAAAAATAACCTTTTTTAACTTCTTTCTAATGCTATTGTAAATGGACTATAGGTAGATTGTAGCCGATCTCATTAATTTATGTACTTATATCATCTTATACCTGTACCTACATTCGAAGCAAATAAAGTTCTGAATCTTATTATGACTAACAGTAAAGTTTGTATTTAATCCGAAGCCACCTCCAAATACGTCATTTTACAAAGACTTGTATTTTTTGCGTGTCTAAGTGGACTTGAATATGTTTTATTTATCAGTAGTAACCTAAATCAGTAATGTCATCATCGTACAACAAATTAATGTACATTTTTTAAATATTGTATCAAATCTTTTCAAATTAATAATTATTTATTTGCTAATATGGGTACCTAATTTAATTACATAAAGTTGTAAAAAAATAGAGCATAGTTCAACTATATTACGCCTTAAGGCATGCAAATTTTACCAATCATTTTTGTCACAACTCGCAGTGGTTCCGATTAAAAGTGGTTCCGCTTAAATTAAAATCGATTTATATTTAAAAAACAGTGAGTAATAGGTACTATCGATACCTTTCCCGACACGAATCCGCGCCCTAATTGCGTAACACACAATCAATCTCAATCTGAATAATTTTGAAGGATATTGCTTATCCATTGCGTCATTTGTTCGAAAAATGTGTCAGCTCAACTTCGTAAACAACGCAATGAATGTTGTTGAACTGTCGAAATGAAACCTATTGCTATTGATAGTGTGTTACGCAATTACCAGCGCAGAGGGGCAATTGTCCTAATTTTAAGAACGTTCAGAGCCACTAACTAGCTTCAAATTTCTGACTAACTGACCGACTATTTAATTTTGACAATTCAAAAGTGCCTGTAAACGGTTTAATTGAAATAAATGATTTGAGTTTGAGTTTGAGTCTGATCTCAGTCTCAATCTGTCAAAAATACCTCTAAAATCCCTACATTTTCGATCGCTGACATGAGATTGCGACTAGATTTTGAACGTTTTTAATTACGGGAATTGACCTTTAGATTTTCTGGAAAAAAATATAAGTACATAATTTAAATGCGTCAGTAACAATCAACGGTGAACTTTATCAATACGCATCGATTCCAAATCGATAATTACTGCTCGAACCGCGTCTAATTATACACGTTCTTCATTCACAAGGTCACAACACTACGTATCCGTGATTTGTTTGCCGTACTTTAGTCATTTCTTTCACAGTAGCCATTAGGTAAGGTGTCAACGAACTCTCGTAACGTGCATGCATTTTTTTGAGGATTTTCATTCAAATGTTAATTCAATATGCTCATTTTAAGTAATTTGGCAATGATGGTAAACAAATAATAAATAAATGAAAATATTATGATATAATAATAATAATAAAAAAGAAAAAAAATAATGATATATGTGAATCATCTGAACCCTAATTCACTATGACAACTTAACGATTCCTTCGAATTTCGAAACCACGTCAATTCCTTAGCTATTCCCGCCAATCTCGCGTTCATTTCGCGCGGTTTCCCTCATTGTGTCATAGAGAATTACGGCGCCGCGCCGGTTCGTTTATTTAATTTTATTAACCTGTTAGCAAGGGTAAGGCCCTCTATTAACTCTAGCCATTGTAAGTCCACTGACATAAAATATCCTGAAACTTTCATGGAAAACGTACCTACAAAAACACATGAAATCAAAATATTTGACATTCGGACGGCAAAATATTTGACATTAAGCCTCCTCTCTGTGAGAGGGAGTGGGCCGTAATACACCTCGGCCTCGCCTCGGGTCCAGTGCGGGTTGGTAGATGTCACATGTCATCGAGTTTTTGGTTCTAGGACATGCCGGTTTCCTCGCGATGTTTTCCTTCGCCGTTTTGAGAGCAGTGGTGATGAAATAATTTACACAAAGTAAAGCACCTGTCAGGGTTTGAACCTACGACCTACATCTTGTAAGTCGCAGCCATTACCATTGGGCCACCACTGCTCTCTACCTTTTCCTTGATTGTGAGAAATTGACGCATTCTTCAAGTCACAGAATGTATGACAAGTTTGTTTGAACAAACGCGCTCTTGTTTTTCAAACAATTATCTGTTGAAAAAAAAAAACAAAATACCTATGTATTTGAAAAATACGTTTGTTGGTTCATGAAATCTGTTTTTTTATCATCAATTTAGATTTCAATTAACTTTGTTTAAACTTAGCGGTCACCTTTTTTTTCTCAATTTCGGCAATTAAGGGTTGGTTCAGCTTTTTTCCAACTGTGTTGGGGTCGGCTTCCAGTCTAACTGGATGCAGCTAAATACCAGTACCTACTTTACATGGAGCGACTGCCTATCTGAACTCCACAACACAGTTAATGGGGTACACGATAACCAGCAAGACTGGTTGTAAGACTTTTGGGCCACTGACTATCCGTAACAACTGTTAAAGATCTACAAATGACAGGCGGGCTAACTGTTGGTTCAGCAACAAGCTAAATCAAATCAAAAGTCATTTATTCAAATTAGGCTGAGAATCAGCACTTTTCGAACGTCAAAATGACAAAAGACAGTCCCCCAAAAACGCCCGTCCTTCACCACTTCCTAGTGCTATCGCTGGGAAGAAGAAGTGGCGCAACAAACTCCCCAGCAGCACAGCTGTCTGTTTAGGTAGAATATAGTTGCATGTATACAATACTAGGAACCTATGTTCAGTAATTAACATTACAAGAAACTTAAATTATTTACCATATGTCAGCTAGCCACGCCAATATACCAACAAATATAATAAAAACTATACGTAAAATTAAAAAAAAATATAAAATACATCGTCAAGCGTCGCATACTGCTCTAATCTCTAATAAAACATTATTATCTACTAGACAGACACTGCATCATGTCTTTACACAATAAACCATGGGAATTTCCCAACTACGAAATAAAACAAAATCAACTTTATTACTGCTTACTCCATTATTAATAATTATTATGACTAGCGTGAATCTAGCTAGTACGAAACGTAATTAATTACACTACCTTGAAATTTCAGTAGAATCTTGCACGTTTCTAAAATAACTACAAGTGTGTGTTTTTGTATTTAGCCAGAGCTTTTTGCGCTAATTAAATCGATTATTTTTCGGTATTAAGAAATTAATACTATCAATCTGCCTAGGTTTTCTTCCCAGGTATGTTGGGTGTCGGCTTTCAGTGACACCGAATACACCTGAATACTAGTATTTTACATGGAGCGACTACCTATCTGACCTCCACAGCCCAGTTATACTGGGTAATACCTTACCTTGGTAAGACTGGTTGTCAGACTTTTTAGCTTTTGATGAGTAAAGACTGAAAAGTAAAACAATGTCAGAAGAATATTAGGTTGATATTAATTTTCCTCTTGCACAATATTATTGCCTTATTATTATGTATCTGACAATATCGCACATTGTCCACAGGAAAGTCCCGTTTTTCACGTGTCTTTAAACGAATAAATCAGCTTTAAAGAAAGGAAATTCAATTAAAATAATAACTTACTAGCTCGATAGTCACTCCTCCCTAGAACGCAATATGGAATCTCAATTACTTAGAAACAAATTAATTACAATACTTTATACTCCTCAAGACAATGGTAATAAAACAAAGTTACATAAACAATTTAAGTTATAGTTAAGGCTCGCTCAGACACACTCTGGTGGAACAATGTCTATGAAAACTTCATGGGCATTGTTCTACACAGGAGTCGCGACGTGCTTGTCTGCGGACGTCTTTAAGAAAACAAACTGTACGGTTCGCACTAGTGGTCTCAAATTGTCTAAGTTATTATGACTTTATGTTTTTATTGCACACTGTAGGTACCTACATGATTGTTCGTCTTATTAACAATGGATTCAGAGACTATACGTATTCACGGTTGTTATCCATAGGACAAGCCGAATGTTTACACACGGTATTTTCTCAGGATGCAGCTGTTTCGATAGATAGCCGTATCTGGTTGAATAGGAATCGACTTGTAACTGTAGGTAGACTGAATATAATTTGCAAAAAAAGAAAAAACTATTTTATAATAGTTTTTATACGTTTAATTTTGACAGTGCAGCCACATTCATTGCGTTATTTACATTACTAAGCCGATGAATTTTCCAAGCCTATGAAGCAATGGATACCAAAATGAGGCATTGCGATCGAATGCCATTCTTAACACAATTACCCAGCTGGGGTTTCTCAAAGAAATTTAGTGAAAAATTAATAAATCTCAAAGGTACTGCGATTTCAGCTTATCAAATATTTTTCAGTGTAATTCCTGCAGTTTCGCACAACCAGCTTAAAGAGATTGAAGTTAGTTGCCACGGAACCGCAATAATCCATTTTCCTCCATCCACTTATTACGTGTATCAAGAAATATGCGACCAAGAAATGCTAAAATAGTTTATATAGTACCTACAGCATGTTTATTGTGGTTAAGGTTTTCCAAACTCCAGAGAAGCGACTTTCCTTTTGCAGACAGAAAGGAAAATAAATCGGTAATTTCAAATTCAAACACTTTAATTCGAGCGAAGACTCATATCAAATCATGAGCGACGGCACGGTTGGCGCAGTGGTTAAGCGATTGACTGCTGCGCTGCGTGTCGCGGGTTCGATTCCCGTTCGGAACTAATATTTGTATGGACTACAGCTAGTTGTTCCGGGTCTGGCTGTTTGTGTATGTGAATTTAAATGTACAGGAGAAATTCCTAGTGTGGGGCAACGTTTTTTAAATTAAAATAAAAAAATAGAAAATATAGGGTTAGTAACATTGTCCTTACAACGAAGTGTTAGTAAACAACACGATACAATGGCGCATGTAACTGACAACAGTGAATCATATACGGACAGTCCACTCTGTCAGCAATCATTTTCAGCCGATCGATTCTGTAAAAATCTCACCGTGAAAAGTTAGGTGAAGTGAGCTTAGAGTGAGCTGTCAATAGTGTTAATCCCTAGTATTAGTTGGAATGAGAGTTCACTCCACGCTCACTTCACTTAAGTTATCACGGTTAGTGGTTACAGAATCGCACTGCTGAACCCTGTTGGGGTGGCTATGACTCGAGCCACCATCGACGCTGCGTGTTTGCGCACTATTATGTAAAAACAGTCTACAGGCGCCGCCGCAAACATTTTTGACGCACTGCAACGCCGGCAACTAAAAACTTTTTTGAAAAAAAAACAACCGACTTCCAAAAACGACACTACAAAGTGAAAAATAACTTTAATTTCGGAAGTCGGTGTCCTTGGGTTCGCATTTTCGTTGTTTGCCGCCGACTACCGAAATTAAAGTTATTTTTCACTTTGTAGTGTCGTTTTTGGAAGTCGGTTGTTTTTTTTTTTTGCAAAAAAGTTTTTATTTTTCACTTTTTAGTTGTAATTTTTACCAGTAATTATGGTTTAAAAACCAAACTACTAAACCGTTTTTGATGAAATTTTCATGGGAGCATTTGGGAAGTATACCCTTTCCAACAAAAAAAGAATTTTTTAAATCGGTTGGCAAACGACGGAGTTATGCGCGAACAAACATAAAAAAAACAATACAAACATCCGAACTGAGAACCTCCTCCTTTTTTAGAAGTCGGTTAAAAAAGAAACATCAATAATATGCACCTAATCATGATGAGAGAGAATCAAAATAATTTAATACACTAACCACACTTTGTATATTTAATCAAGCAAACTACATAGTTTACCTACCACACATCCATCCATTACATATCGAGATCCCTCCTCCATGCCTCGGAAAGCACGTTAAGCTGTTATACAGAAGCCCAAAAAGTCTCACAGCCAAAGGGTATCGTGTTATCCAGTAATTGGATTGCGGGGTCAGATAGGCAGTCTATCTATATATTCGGCTGCATCAGGTTAGACTAGAAGCCGACCCCAACATGGTTAGGAAAAGTCTAGGCAAATTATTAGTTTGCCTACTTGGAGCAATCAGTAAGCAAGGATTAGGTTTTTCAGTTTCTACAAATTCCTGTAACCTATTTAATTACTTACTCATTTGTGAATCGTATAAACCCTACGAATACCTACCTATTAAAACAGTTTAAATTATATATTATTTAAAACAGTCCACGATTTTATACAAGTCCACAGAAGGGTCTTTGCTTATATTTGCATACTAAATAAAGGTTGGTTAAACGTACTTTCTAATTTAGATCAGTTAACTAGAGAGTGAAAATACTTTCAGAGTACCTATCTCAAAAGTGGACATAATTATAACCGCAAATTTTGACCGTTCCCACTGCTAGAACACAGGCCACCTCTCTTTTTTTGAGAAGGAACATGAACAGTAGCTGAAAACATTCAAAAACACACACACCAACATGACGAAGAAAACCAGAAAATACATTTAAACGTGGAATTTAAAAGGTGTTGAAGTTTTGTATGGGTTATTTACGTTTCATTGCGTTATTTACGTTGTTGAGCAGACACATTTTTCGAACATACGAAGCAATGGATTAGCAATGTCCTTCGAAATCATTCAGATTCAGATTAATAGTACGTTACGCAATAAAGATGCTGTACCACACCACACCGTGAAATTTCACCACACCTTTCTTCCACACTCGCTTTGTTATTACATCATCTTAAGAACCCAAGAAACAATGACCCAAGTATTCTAATTAACTTCGTTCATCTGATTAACATGAATTATACCCTCAAAGTTCAAAAACTAAAAAACAATTTTAACTTTACTTATCTTCGGGCTGAGAACGGCTTTTGACATTTCAAGCGAACACTAGTCTCTATGAGATAATCTTGAAACAGTCGAGCCGTTTTGAAAGTCGTCGTACTTTCACGAATTAGCTGCTGTGTGCAGATTTAGTCTTTATAAGTAGGTAACTCAAAAAAAAAACTGGTCTCGCTGGCTGGTCTGGGGTACTGGCTGGCTGGGGACTGGCTGGTTGGCTGGGACTGGCTGGCTGGTAGATACCTACTGGTACTCAGCTGCATCCGGTTAGACTGGAAACCGTCCTCAACATAGTTTGTAAAAGGCTAGGATGATGAGGTAGGTACCGGTGCTAAGCGCTACAGCTGTGCATGAGGTCCTGCATACGATTACCAGCGCGATAATTGCGTAACACACTAACAGTAGAAATGACTGTTATTTTGACAATGCAACAACATTCATTGCGTTATTTACGTTGTTGAGCTGACACATTTTTCGACCATATGAAGCAATGGATTAGCAACATCCTTCACAATGATTCAGATTGTGATTGAAAGCATGTTACGCAATCAGGGTTTCTCTATCTAGAATTTCTCAGTAGCAGCCTGGAGTCTGGATTTGTGCCTGGTTTTTGGCAATAGACTCGCCCCATGGGACTTAAAAACATAACATAACTGGCGAAATGTGGGTGTACTCACCTCTGCCCAAGCCTTCGGTTAAACAAGGCGTGATGTTATGTTTATGAAATATCAAAGTAACGTTCCATTACGTAAAGAAACCAACACTTGAAACACGACTAATGTTTAATGAGTCTCTTACAAGTTATTAATGTCACTCGATCGTCACTCACGCGCGGAACAAAGATGCCATTAAATTACTTCCAAGTTACTAGCAAAACGGATAAAATGAGTCGTAAAGCTATCGGCCCATAAAACTGTTGTAAACATTAGACCTATTAGCTGAGCAACACCACTGATCTGCTTCTGGTTCCGTCAGTCATTGGCATTAATTGGTCTCTGTATTGAAAAAAATATCAGTGCATGGTGGGTTGCGAGCTCAGGCGGGCGTTTGTTCGTCGGTTCGTTTACAATACATGGTATTATAAGCTCAGAGTGTATATTTGGGGGGCGCCGTGGCGTATCTCATCGAAAGCGAGCCCTGCCACTACCGCCGGTCAATAGTATAGTGTTATGTGCGTCGATCAGTCGCGGTCGCCGCTCCGCACGCCGCCGCCGCCCGCGCCGCCCGCGCCGCTCGCTCATCAAAATGACATTCTCAATACATTGACGTTAAATTAAAAACATTGAACATGTGTTGTGCCAGGTTCGCCGAATACCTGTTCCGTAGTGTAGTGAAGTACACATGTGGACTAGCCAGCCGCGAAAGTAAGTAAAAACTGCGCCAAACTGTCCGGCACACACGAACCGCTCAATCTGCAGTGTTCCCGACGCTAAAATTAAACCCGATAACGTTCTGTACATTATAATTACATGTGACTACAAAATTCATTGTAACTTATCTATCAACGGTGATGGAACATAAAGTTAACTACATTGTGTTGAGTTTATGTTAGTTTAATGCTTGTTTTTATTGACGTCTCTCGTCAAATTACGAAACTATTAACATTTTTCGAGGTGCAATCGTTTTGCGTCCTAGTGCGGTGGAGACAGGCAAGCAAGTTTAGTGCTCAATCACTATACGTCCTCAAGGCAACTTTCTAGAATGTTTCTGAGAATTAACTTGTGTGTATAAGCACTGTTGAATGTGCACGAACACATTGTGTAAGTTGAAGCTTACACATAACAAACCGTTGGTGTTTAGAACTGTAACATCCATCGGTGATATTCGGAAGCCACGAATGCGTGCAACGTAAAAATTAAACGAATAGGTATTAACGAAACTTATGCGTGAAGTCACGTGAACTGGTTGAAGCATTGTAGACAATGCGCTCTTTGAAAATAAAACTGAATAAATGAGTCAATGTTTACATTAACTTATAATATCCATGCTTGAAACCGAACACGCACATTGGGCAACAATTAAACACAGCAATACGAAGTGACTTCATAAGTAATAATATTATAAAATGTAAGTACAAACAGTGGATACATTGGTTTATAATATAATATAAATAAAATAAAAATCATACGCCAGTGTCGTTCGCGATAATAGTTCAGGAGTCAAGGTCCAATATGTCATTTATTATTGCATGCCGCATTATTATGAAAGTTACTATACAATAGCAATTTGAAGTACACTGAATGGTTCCGTAGCAAAACGACAAATAATTGTACAATATTTTACGTTGATATTTAAGAATCCAATTTATTTCTTTGTTACCTTGTTAAAATCGTAAATAAATTAACCATGTAATTGGAAGATGCAATTTACCTCTAACGGAGAGAAACTAAGTAGTCTTGGGCTGTAGTTGGAGGCTGCGAAGGAAATCTTCGCCTTAAGAGGAAACGCGGTCACGTGGTCGTTGGCGTTCATACTATACTAAAGTACTCCTGTTTTCTCCCTGGTTAATGATACCAGAAAGCCAGTTCCCGCAATTAAAAACGTTAAAAATCTAGTCGCAATCTCATATCAGCGACAATCAATGTCAAAAATGAAGGGATTTTAGATATAGGTATTTTTGGCAGATTGAGGCTGAGATCAGCGGGGTAATTACGTAACAAGCTAAGAGTAAGAATGTCTTTCATTTTGACAGCTCAACAACATTCATTGCCATAGTTACATTGTCGAGGCGACAAATTTTTCTAACATATGAAGCAATGGATTAGCCATATTCTTTTAAATGGTTCAGATTGTGATCGATAGTGTACGATAGTTACGCAATTAGGGTGCTGACTGTTTACTGAGGAGCTGACTTTTTTATATTTTGTAATACATATATCTACCAGTTCCGATTTTGTTTTTGGCGTATTTTTTTCTAAAATCAATATAGTTAGTAGTTACGCCGCATTTCCTCCTATACATGACCTATTCGGATCAAATGCATTCTCTTCAATAACCCGATCATATAATTGATCACTGTAGCTAATATCATTTCGACATTTATCTAGTTCATTGGGTATATACTTACTAATACTACCTGTTTATAGTGCAACTTGATAATTACCGTCTCGTTGTCTGTAATTATTCCATAAGCAAACAGTTGTAATGTGCAAATTTGAAGTAACTTCTTTTATACTTAAGTTACCTACATGTTTTATATAAATAAATTCAATGGGTATATACCGGAATCCATTATAAGGAAAATAATCATATTTTATAAGTAACATAAAATATGATTTTTTTTCCTTAAATGTACCTAGGCGTACATTTGTAATTTTGGTATTATTAATAACTAGCTGCGCCCCGCGGTTTCACTCGCATAAGTTTCGATCCCGTGGGAATATCGGGATTAAAAGTATCCTATATGTTAATCCTAGTTATAAACCATTTGTGTGCCAAATTTCATTCAAATCCGTTCAGTAATTTATGCGTGAAAGAGCAACAAACATCCATCCATCATCCATCCATACAAACTTTCACGTTTATAATATTATATGGTAGGAATTAGTAGGATAACTCCAGTCACTGGGTAAATTACCTACTTAGTTATTACGTATTAGTCACTTATTATTTAAAAACCTATATTGGATTTAGTTAGTCGCTGCAGGTTCAAGGATATCTATATATATATATAGGATATCATTTTGTATAAATTATTTATTTAAAAAAACAAATGTAAAATTTAATGAATAAATCTAGCGTGTCAATTTTTATTTCCAATTGAACGAATAAAGCGCGCTGACCTTGACCAGGCGGCCAAACATTATCCTTTAGTCTCAATTGGCCGGTAATTGCTGGGGACGTCTTCAGTTCTATTCTCAGATACAATTTGCACTTACTGTTCTGTCAAATTGCACCTTAACTGTTGCTTCGCGTTAAAACTTATTATGCAGTGACAGGACAAATTGAATGAAAAAACTAGTCGCCATCCAAAGACCTAACGGCTAAACGAGCCAACACCATACGTGGCTCATAACGGTGATATACGTAGATCTTGAAATGGTTCGGATGCGATAACGTCACACAACGTTCCACATAGTCAACAATTTATTTTTTTATTTCAGCCAAAATATAAAGCCAAAACAAAATTAGTCAATTATACATAGTCATTGGGATTAAGTAAAGCTTAGTGGATGAATAGTGTTAATATAACTAATATAATATCAAGTGTCTCCGTGCTGATTGTGCTGTTTCCGATGTGTGTTATATGTGATGTGCTTGAGAACTGCATGGAGCGCCACGTGGATTATATTTATAACTAACCGCTAACCACAAATCGTCACATTTACGGGAAACTAAAAACTCTAAAGATGCCTAAAGGTAAGTGTCACTACACAGTAACATTCACAAATATTGCAGATCTGATCCATTAATAATGAAATGGCTCACTTCCATCGAAGTATTTTCCTCAAGAATCTCGTTATACCAAGAAGTTGAGACATGTATTAATTACCATTTTGAAATTCTGTTAATTGATGAAGGAAATGCTATGCTTAAATGTTTGTATTATTGATTAAGTGGCACAGATTTTAAGAGAAACATCGTTAGGAGTGAGGACCTCGAGTATATAATATTCGTGGAATGTTTATAATTCCCTGGTGGCTGGAGGCTCACGTGTCCGTATCTCGTGACATCACCGCCACTAAACAGTATCGTCAACTGCTGATTTCAAGGCTGACAATAATAATCAACAAATGCAACTAATCTAATAAAGTCAATAATAAAAGAGTTCATCAATCACATGTCTATACTGCCTCGCTTCAAGCTATAAGCAATCAATTCACAAGTTCTATAATTGTTTCGAGTGCTTCTACTGAAATTGTTGGTGCATCAATCCGCACCAGGCCACCTGCTTCTTAAACGTTTGGAATAAAACTTTACATTTAATTAAAGTCTTTGAGCTCTCAAACAAAATAAAGTACCGCAGTAACAATATTTCCAGGAGGCATAAATCTAACTGCTGCTTATTGTTTCAGCCATAATGAATCACTATTGTTTAGTCTTATAGCAATATCTGCTTCGTCTTCTCATCTCTCACTTTGATACTTTGAGGCCACGTCTATCAAGATTATTATGTTTTTATTCCACCTATGCTCGTCATAACATAAGAATGAAGTAATCGTTTGCATGTAGGTAATGCATTTATTTAATACCCATTGCAATATGTGTAGTGTATGTCGGTGGACACACTACGGAAAATAAAAGATTCAAACGGAACACTACATTTTCTAAAAGTCTTATTTTACTATCTGGAAGAGCTGGGAAAAATAGTGAAAGAAAATAATACAGTAGTGAATATATAAAAATAAAAATCTTGACATATACTTAAAGATGAACATATTCTTCCTCTGCCTTCATAAAACATGACAAACGCAGAGGAATAACCAAGTTTACCTCATCATAACAGATAATTGGAAGAGGAACAGGATGGTTTCATGGACTAGGCTTGTTAGAGACGACAAAATATTTGATAAGTGAAACGATTTTGCTATTAGGGCAGTGTCTCACGCATCGCTTGATTGGCCGTCTCCCGTTTCACTGTTGACGCCACTTGAATCAATGAAGTGCCATTGGCTCATTGTTTAATCGTCTGTTTTATCAGCTGTAATGAACATAGCCGAGATGTCCGTGCAAGCGGCTCGTTAAGGCACCCAATCATGATACATCGACGTTCAGCGTGCCTCCGATGTATACGTATTGTTTGTAGCTTTGCAAACGTGCGATTTTTTACGCCAATTTCCACGAATTTGTCTGTTTTGTTATCTGAACTAACGCAACTGTTTGGCAAATTAAATCCCTGTGCATTCGGTTTTAGCTTTCTGATTTCGTAATCATTTCTCCTTTTGAGATCGTTTCTCTTTTACCTATCCCGCCTGTCTCCGCCGATATACCACCGGCTCGTATGTTTTTGTTCGACCTTTGAAAAAGTCAATGTTTTTTTTATAAACACCTCTATGTAGTTCACAATACAGTTACATTTAGAACTTCAGGCTATTTGTTTTCTAAAATGCTATAGTATCCCTCAAACCCTCACCAAGCCAAGATTGATTAAATAATAAAGTTTCCTCCCATTCACATAAGGTTCTACAAATATTTAATGTGAAACAGTTCATTGGAAGCGAATGCATTAAAAGAACAATAACATTGGCTTGATTGGCGCGCCTCGGGCGTTGCTTCTGTGGCCCATGCTCCGTTCACATCTCTATTGATTTTGGAACAATTGTGCACAAACGTCACTGACCCTGGCGTATTGTTGAATCGAGTGAATAGTGAACTATTGCACCATTTCGGGGTTGCCGTTACGTTCAGCAGTGTCATATATGTTGAATTTGAATAGAATTCGTTACTATGTGGGTGGTCCGTGTTGCTTTATTGAGTACACGTGCCGAGTCTATCAAATATTTATAGTTAAAATAAAAATATGGCGTAAATGTTTTTCTATGATTAATTAATCGTGACAAATGCAGTCGTAATGTGAGTCAACATTCGTTCGATAAGGCTGGTGTAATTACATTCCTTACACTGCTATTGCAGGTGCAAAATACACTCTATTGTTGTCAAGTAGTTACAAATATCCATCCTGTAGACCGTGCATCAACACGGGATGCACATGTAAACGCTCCAACAACATCTGTTTCTGCGCTCGGGAAGCCGGAACCGATTCGCGTCGAACTTCTTCATCGTTTATTATTGTCACGTTTCTGGTACAGACAGGAAACTGCAAATGGGATTTATGTGCTTGAATTAGTGGCAATTTTGTCAGGGTCTTTCGGGGAAGAAGGAAGTTTTATGCGATATCGAGCTTGCAGATGCCACCCATAATGCTAAGTGTACGTGCCATCATTTTTAAATACAAGGATACTTCATACATATCTGGCCGTACTTGCCCTCTTTTATCCAGGCGTACAGATTCAGGGGTCACAAACATTATTTTATCAATTTGTAATGGAACCTTTTGTCCCCAGGCGACGCCGACATGTCGCTGAAGCAGGGCAGCGGCACCGGCAAAGTCCACTTCGGTGGTTTGGACGATGTGTCCTTGTACGGCACGCCTGTGGAACCAGCGCCCCCGGCCACGGACGCCAAGCAAGGCTTCCTGCGAAACCAGCTGCAGGCCCTCTTCCAGCCCACCGACAACAAACTAGCCATGAAACTGTTCGGGTCTAAGAAGGCGCTGATGAAGGAGCGCATCAGGCAGAAAGCTGCGGGCCACTGGGTCATACATCCGTGCAGTAGTTTCAGGTGAGTGGCTTTTATTTTTGGAATGTGACACGAACTTTGCCGAAGCGCAAAAATTAAATAGTAAGTTATATGTACGGGATTTCTACTTTAACATTCTGTTATATGGAACAGAATGTTTAAATAGAAATCCCGTACATCCAGTGAAGCAGATAATGAAATGTATGTGTTCATTTCGCCTATTCATCATGAGATGTCGTCTAGTCGTAAATGGGTTTTGAAATGGATGTGTTTTAGGTGAAATTAGAGATGTAGGTTAATTATATTCGACTTTAAAAGTAATTAATTTTGACAAACCCCGTTCTTAATTAAAACAAATTAACAATTAATCAATACGTAACGATACGCGTAAAGAGTTTCCGATAGACCGTAAAAACCGTACTTAAAATCCACATTATAAAAGCTACTTTTGTCACGTAATTAATACTGCATTAAAAAACCATCAATGAGATACTTACCTACTTCAATATCGTAATTAATTTCGCTTCACGAGGAAAGCTCTTCATACGGTACTTATAAACCACCGATTAACTATATAACGCGCGGTTAATTGTTTACACTAGTGTAGCATTGGTAAGTTTAACTATAGTTTAACGGTCTGGTATTTTTACTCCCGCCATCGCCATCTTTAATGAGAGATCGTAATTTTTGACGTAAACTCAGGCATGTGCGTTTTGTTCATCCGTTTCGTTCAATGTCAAGTTTTTTTCCAAGGATATGTTTTTTTTTTATAATGAAGAAATGATATTTTCAGTTTGATGCGTTTTGTTTTATGTTTCAATAACTGTGTACGTTTGTAAAAACAGACGTTTCTGAATTTTTGAAGTGGAACTTTTTAGGCGGCAATTCGTTACTTGGACGAGAATTGAGAATGAAATTTCAAAGACACGTCACGTATAGGCACATTTCGGAACATGAGAGAAAAAGATATAACTCTCTGTCTGTCTCTCTTGTCTTTATTTTGTAAGAAGTTTCAAATATTATAGTTCTATCGCGTGTACGGTGCTGCACGCTCAATTGTTTTTGTTGTATTTCTACCAACATTCAAAGTATGAACCTTCTCATTTACGAAGAAAAAAAAATAAGTTACTAACCCAATGAATAAGAAAACCACAAACAAAATTATGTTCAAGAATATTGAATTAAGTTCTCATTTAAATTCAACTGGAGATGAGACTGACCAATTCGAATATAAACTTCAATTAGAAATGGTAATCTGTTTTTGATATGAACTGTTATTTCCATAAATATAAATATTTATTTAGTTCACGCAGTGGGCGTTAGTTTTTTTCGAATACATTGTATAAGAGCTGTGTTACAATTTCGGTATACCTACTTAGTAAATATTATATTTAAATTATGATTAGCTTTGATATTTTCATTAATATATTTGAATTGATAATTTCCAAGTAAGTAATGGAACAACAAACTGAATTTCATACTGGAACAAAGTTCAAATTCCATTGCTACCAAAACGTTGCTTAATAGGAACTTTTTTTTTAAATGGTCACTCAAAAATCAACTTAGAATACATTTTACTAAAGTATACACAGAAGACACGCTAAGAAGAAGATACAAATTAAATGTTAATTCTATTACGAACACAGGGTTTATAGGTCATTTTCGTAAAAAAAAAACTATCTCACGGCACAGTATAAAGATATTTACGTGTCCGCCATTTTGACAACCGCCTTCCTTGTTAAAAAAAAATTACCTAAAAATTAAATCTCAATTTTTTTCAATTCAATTAAACATCCGAGAATGGAATTTATCACTCCCACTAAAACTCACTTCCCAGAAGAAGGGTCGTTCAGGAAAATCGTGTATTTTAGATCTCGATAATAAAACATCTACGAGTAGGTACTTATTATCAAACAGCACACCTACTGATTATAATTTATTCTAAGTATATCCTCTATCCTATTTTTCACAATTAACACTCCACAATATGGCCGATCATAGAAGCGTATCACAAAAGCAGAGAGGTTATTTTAACGTAAACGTAGCACTTAGTCAGGTGCCGATCAGTTTGCTCAGCGGACCGTTCAGCAGTAGTGTTGAATGAGAATATATGTTGAATATAGAGCTGTTATCTCATTTTCTGTTGACATTTTCCGCTGACTGTACTGGGTATGGGTTGTTTTTAATTGTAAGGGACTGGAATCAAGAAATTGTTGGGTAAAGTCAGGTTAATTATTTTTTAAGCAATTCCAATCACAATGGGCATATTCAAATCACAAGTGTTATTTTTTAACAGTTCTTTGTTTTAGTAATATGTAACGGAAACACGGCAAATTGGCGTAGGATGTCAATTTGTATTTTTTATTGAAGAAAAAGATAAGATATGCGATTGAAATTGTGATCAGGCAGTCGTAAGAATCAATCTGTGCTGCCTTCGGTAACAAGGGCCTGAAAATCGTGAAGTAAAGGAACTTCCTTGTAAGGTCAGGGGTAGGTACGCACGACGACATATCAAGCTGACTTCTCATAGCACGAAAAGCCTATACAATGCGAAGTTAGCTAAAACTAGAAATGTATAGCTTGATTTGTCGTCGTGTGTACTACAAAGTTTTATTAGTTAATTATTCTTCTCCTTAGCGTATCGATGGCAAAAAGTCCAAACATGTTTAACCCAAAATTAAGCTGTTTTTATATAAAATCCATCATAGCTACATAATTATATTGAATTGAACCGGAAGCAATTTTTTTTATTTTCTTTTCAATACAACACAATATTAGGGACTTTATAATTTCCTGCCATTACTTATCTGTCAGAAACAGTGACAAGTTCTTCCTTCGCATTTTCTTTTTCAAGGAAAAATAATTTATTAAAAAAAAAAATTAAATATGGTTAGTAAATAAATAATACTACACTTTTAATCTAAAACAAAAATTAAATTCCGATCATTTCTAGTAATTTCTTTTTAATGGAAAAACATCATATTTTTGTGAAATAAATTTAACAAGGTTGGTAGATACTTAAGTAATACTACAAGTTCAATCTAAGGCCCACTTTCATCAAATATCACTAAATGCGTTTAACGCTAAACGTATTTAAAACATCATCCTATCTCTGTCATCTTCAAACGAATGTTTTAAATTCGTTTAGCGCTTAATATATTTGTTAAGAACATTAAAATTCTAATTTGATGTTTCACTCTTCATCCTCCGTATTTCAATACATACGAGTAACAGTCGATCTATTCTGTAAAAATCTCTCCGTGAAAACCTAGGTGACGTGAGCTGTCATTAGCGTCAATGACAGCTAATCATTGGTGGAACTCAATTCACCCAAGTTTTCACGAAGAGATTTTAACAGAATAGGTCAGCTGTGTAAACTTGTTAAATACTATTTTCTTATATACTCTCAAGGGTAACATATTAGAAAGGGTTTAAGTAACCGTAACAATACAGTTAATAACAGAGCCCAGCATTCCTTTTGAAAGCGTAACACAATGTTATTTATGATTCTGAAATATTTTCCCGAAGTATTTGGATGCAGCTGTCTAAATTGTTAAACATTTTCCTTTTTATTCATAAACAATAGCGACTGTTTAACCATACATTTTTGACGTTTAAATATCACTTAACTTTAATCATCGTTTATAAAATAAACCACTGTAAGATTAAGATAATCTAGGAACATTCATCATTGGTTATAGAGTAAAATATTTAAAAAAAAACCTAACATCTGTCGCTTGTCAATGTTTTGATAAATAGTTTGGCAAAGATGGTCAAGGGTACTAATGAAGAACTCTCTAAACAAAACATGTAGGTAACAAATGATTAAGTACCCGACTTGATCATTTTGATTCAGAAAACCTAATTTCATCGGAAAACTTTTCAGCGAAATGTCATTATATATGTATTAGGAATTATGACGTACCTAAATAGAATGATTTCATAGAAATCGGACCTAGTAATGTCACAACTGTTAAAGGAAGTAATTTCCATAGGTTGTTGCGCCGGTCCCGCCTGCCTGACCTTCACTAGGTATGACCACGGTTTAGCAATCCGTTACACTAAACGGACCTACTATTTTCATAGCATCCGCAATTTTTGTGATTCACTAGCATCTGTTTGTTTGTAAATGCACCCACGATACATGAGAAATTCCTAGTGTGAGGCAACGTTTTATGAAAAAAAAAATGCCCTTTACAGCTAATGTGAGTGGCCTAGTTAAAATATTTTTTAAAGTAGGTATTTAAATAATTATTTACATTTTTTTTATGTTGTTTTTTGGAAAAAACGATTAAAACCTAGTCGCAATTTCATCTGAGCGTCAATCAATGTCAAAATCTTGTCAAAAATGTAGGTAAATTAGAGGTATTTTGGACGGATTGACACTGGGATTAGGATGCCAACGTGATTAAAAATACGGGGATTAGCCTCTGATTTACACGGTAGGTACGATATAATTGTTTACGGCAGACCATAAGTAGAAGAAACAAAAAAAGTTGCGTCGTCTAAAGAGTGTTTAAATGCACCGTTTAAACACTCTTTAGACGATGCGACGATGACGAAAAGTTATTTTGTTATCGTCCAATTGATTTGTATTGAATTGTAGTACGTTTCGTTCGGTAGTTTCTGCCCATACCCATAGAAAAGGCGTGAATTTATGCATACAATATGTCATTGGGTAAACATGTAAGTCACCTACTTTTTTCAGTACTTAACTATTTATAGAGCATTATTTAGTAGATCACAATCACTGCATTACTGAAATGCACATACAGATCCTACTACACGATTTGAATGTGAATACAAATAACTAAATAAAAACATCAATGGAAATGTACCGTTAAAAATTAAGTCTATATTTTGTTCAGTTTGCGGAGTACCTACTGGCTCTAGTGAAGGAAAACTTTATAGGTACCACTACACAATAACAAACACACACAAGCAGACACTACCTACTACATTTACATATCAATGCGTAAACAATTGAAAAACGCGACCACAATACCACCACAGACTACAATATAATAATAGCACTTTACCTACTAAAGGTAAGCAGTTGGTACCACTGAAAAAACCTAAATATCGTAAAAAATACACATTCGTTCATAAAAAAACACCCACCTGCCCCAATCATTGCACAAACTTTTAAACACACGTAAGTACATACGACGACATACAAAGATAAAAAAATTCAGTTTTACCTGACCTCGCATTGTATATACGCTTTTCGTATAATGAGAAGTCTGCTTATACTGGAAATGTATAGCTTGTTTGTCATCATGCGTACCTCAATGCATATTATTGATCCGAACAATAAATTAGACACTAAATGAGCCTTGCTCAGCCGTCATCCTGAATATTGTGGGCAGTATATTTCAATTTAGGTACAAGTGAACGCAGTACGAACTTAAAATTTAATGTTGCTAGAGCTGAACTCACAAAGGCCGTATTATGGGCCTAATTCGAACTAGTAATTAGGCCGCCATTGCAAATTCCTATAAAAGGGAAAAGCTTGTTAACTATGCTAGGGAAACTTCGCAATTAAATCCGTTAACGAGCTTCTGGCAAATAGAATTTAAATCCATCTGCTAAGAGTAGTGGGCAGTACTTGTTTGAGGACAGTTTTATACATTTTCTTTTGTAGCAGACGTAATAAGCTGAGATAGCTGATTATTATACCGCATGTGTAAAAATACGTTTATCTTCAGTATTTTTAACGCTTGTATACTAAAAATAGAACTTAATTATAAATATACCGAGTTGTTTATTATCTGACAAGTTAAAAAAATATTTTCCTGTCAAAGTTTACATATCATACAATATCAGCGTAACGTATTGAAACTAGATTAAATATTCAAAACATTATCATGCATAAAAAAATATCTGTAGGTACTGAAGCACGTGATAAACATTAATCATTCACGCAATTAGCAATCATTTCAATATTATGTCACTGTATTTATGCTAGCAATATATTTTTATATTCTGCGCTGCGTCACAGATAAAAAGTGAGTCGATTTTTTTATTTGCAAGTGCACTGACAACCTATAAAACTAATTCCTAGTTTAAAACAAAAAAAAGACATTTGTGACGGTTAAGAGAAAGGTAACATGTATTAAGCTTTCTAGCCATCGATTAGATGTAATATTGTAAGTTGTTAGTCTGTAAAGTGAAATCCAACGTTAGTCGTTTATCGGACGCTGATGTCCGTCCGACATCGGAAAGCTTCCGGCTGAGTTGCTTTCTCGACTACTTCGATACCGTCAATCGATCGAGTGATTCGATATTCGATATCGAATTTATAGACACTAGGGATTGACGTCTTCGAGATTTAAAATTATTCTTTCTTTAAAACTTGTCTTTTTAACTGCTTAGTTGGTCTTGTGGTCGCAAGCGCAACTGCTGAGCGTATGGATCCGAGTTTGATTCAAAGGTTGGACAAAGTGTTTTGGAAAATCACAGAAGCCAGAGAATAAAGTACCCAGCACCCTAATTACGTAACACACTATCAGATCACAATCTGAATCATTTTGAAGTATATTGCTAATCCATTGCTTCATATGTAAGAAAAAATTGTATGCACAACAACGTAAATATCGCAATGAATGCTTTTGAACTGTCAAAATGAAAGCCATTGCTACTTTTAGTGTGTTACGTAATTACCCTACAAGCTGTCGTATCTCTCTATGTCTGTCTGTCTGTAGCCATTTTGTCTATTGGAGGGCTTTACGGAAAAACTTGCCATGTGCAACCCACATTGCAAAAATATCCTTTCAACAAAACATAAAACATTTATTCCAACCGGAACGACTCAATTCAACTTTTTTTATTTTTTGTATTAGCCGTGAATGTCCCACTGCTGGGCAAATGCCTCCCTACTCTGTTTCCACCTCTCTCTGTCCAGTGCTGCCAAGGACCAATCTTTATGAAAGGAGTCCAGCTCATCCCGCCATCTCCGTCTGGGCCTGCCGCGATGTCCATTGGGTCGTATATTTGACCCATTGATTGTCTGACATGCGGCAGATGTGTCCAGCCCCATAAAGTTTAACGTTAAACGTTCATTCGAACGTTCAAGTGTATCCGCATAAAAAAGACGTCAAAATATCTGCAATCCATTTCAGTACAAATAAAACACCAAAGAATACTTACTTGCGAGTATGTACAACAGAACTGAACAATCAGTTCAGCACCATTAATAAAATCAACAAAGTAACAATGTTCATCAAAAGCTATTGGAGAACAATGGCGGCGTGCGCTTCGCATAATGACCGGACAATACACGACAGCGACTGTATCCAACGTACACCGCCCAGAGTACGGAAAAAACCAGAAGCCGCAAACGTGAGTAACACTGAGGCACCAGCAGTGGGGTAATTGCGTAACACTAACAATAGCAGGCTTTCATTTTGACAGATCAACAACATTTTTTGCGTTATTTACGTTGTTGAGCAGCCATTTTTTTCGAAGTTATGAAGCAATGGATTAGCCATATCCTTCAAAATGATTCAGATTGTGATTTACGCAATTAGGGTTCTGAAACGTCCAAAACTACTTATATAACGCGCAGTTTGAGATCTTTTTGTCTGTTTTTCTTAAATTTTCGACCGTTTGAGTGTTCTACATCACCCAAAGGAAGACTTGTAGAAAATGCCTAAGCCATTAAGTCTGCATTTAAATGTTGTTGTTTTAATTGTGCATAGTTAAATAATTTCTACGAGTGATAAAAGGGAGGAAAGTAGAAAACCATTTTCCCCGAAAATGGTAAAATTTTCCCATGCAAAATTACGCGGGTGGAAAGAAAGGCAGGTGACCGCAGGTGCCCCGAAGTTTGTTTTGTTTTTGAACACAGTGTGTGGCATGAAAATTATGATCGGGTGCGCCTTCTGGTTAGTTCTGTATTCTGTCTCGGGCTGGTATGCTGCGCGGAAACGATCTCATTGAAAGAAGATACAACCGGTTAGGGTGAGCAAATCTCAGCTCCAATGTCAAGGGTTCATAAATTACAGACCACACGTGTAAGAGGTGTAGGCTATTTGAATAGCACCCATTGAAAGCTGTTTAAAGCAAAAAATATAAAGATAAACTGCTTCGTTGATCTAGGGGTCGTGAGACCAGCGGGGTAATTGCGTAACACACTATCAATAGCAATGGGTTTCATTTTCAACACATTAATTGCGTTATTTGCGTTGTTGAGCGGACAATTTTTTCGAACATACGAACCAATGGATTAGCAATATGCTTCAAAATTATTCAGATTGAGATCGATGGTGTGTTACGCAATTAGGGACTACTCACACTTATTCAGCTCATCGTGGAGATTCCTGATCGGGCTAAGTGTTTTTGTGTCGGTTTTTCCATTGCTAATTTTGCTATAGCAGCCTCAGGCTCAGCCTTATTACATGTGACTTAAACATAATTCGTGAAATAAGGTTGTGGTTTAAACCTTTGTCTACACTGTGGGATATACAGGAGTATGCCCGTTTTCACCAATAGCCCCTAAAATTTAAGTGTCCTCTAAACAAATATAAGGGGCACCTAACGCAAGTTTTAATTTCACCAACGTTTAAGTGACACCTAATGCATTAAGGGGGCCTTTTAATTTAAGGGATGGATTGACGACCCCGTAAAACTTAGGTGACACATATTTTTAGGTTATTTTGTGACCGACCAAGATTACTCATAATTAACGAGATAAAATGGATAGTGACAACGATGTATATGAAGCTTTAGAAGCAATTGAAGACATAGAGTTTTTAAGTAACTGAAGCTTGTTATGCCGACCTCGTATTTACCGCGAAAGATCGAAGGATTTTAGCAAATATGATGACAAAGACTTTTTCATTAGATACCTATAGGTCATAATACTAGAAAAAGAACACGCAATCACACAAACACAACAAACTAACGAAAAGTCACTTATGTCAAGTAGTCAAGTCACGTGACTTCAAAATTTCACTGCGACTTTATTAGGCAATGGCGTTCGCCATACAGCCAAAAAAAGAATTTTAACTTTTTATTATTTATCTAATATTTAAAAGGTGCAGATCCTACTTTTTCCAAGTAATCTGAGTGAAATTACGTGTTCTATCTTGTTATTTCAGCTAAATATCAATAAAATCGTTGACTCGAATCATTTATCGATAAACGTTTCCGCAGTACCTCCGCACTATACGTCACTTATCTAGGGGGCTCTTACGTAAGTAGCCCATAGGATGGTGAAACAGAATTTAGGTAAGGGGATGATTTGAAGGGTCCCCTAAAATAGGGGAACCTTACATAAGTTACTGTTTAGGGGCTATTGGTGAAAACGGGCATTAGAGACACAGTGAGTCAAATGATTTAAATTAATACTTCAACTAATTGTCCTTGTTAAACTCGACTCGAATGCAAAGCAGAGCTACTCACTAAAACTTGTACTCCAAGAATTTATTGGGTACCTAGCAGCCACTTGAAACTGAATAGAAACTCCCAACGTCCCACGCTTGTACTTTAAGTACTTAAGTTAAAATATAACCCGAGACGTGTGAACTTGTGAAGCTTTCCAACAAACAGTAAGAATACTTGAACAAGTAAAAGAAAAATTACACAAAGGTACTTTCTTTCCAACATTTTCTTGAAACGTTTCTCTTAGATTTGAGGTTCATTGACATGCGTCTTCTGAATATTTGTATCAAAACAATTGCAGGCTCTTGTTTTTGCTTGCCTATCTACTGACAGTTTCAGGAAAAAAAGTAGTGCTAATCCAGGATAGATTCAACCCCTTTTGGGTTAAATCAAATTTATTCAAATCCATTCAACGGACAGTACATAATCAGACTAGAATATTCCAACTGATGGGACACAGGCTTCCTCTCGGTGACAGGGAGTGAGCTGTAATCCACCACGCGGGTTGGTAGATGTCACATGTCTTCGAATTTGGGTTCTAGGACATGCCGGTTTCCTCACGATGTTTTCCTTCGTCGTTTTGAGAGCAGTGGTGATGAAAAAAATTACACAAAGTAGGTAAAGCGCCTGTCGGGGTTCGAACCTAAGACCTATTAACTATGCGTAAGTCGCGGCCTTTACCACAGGGCCACCTCTGCTCACCGGCAAATCAGCGGACAGTACCCTATTGAAGTTAAACATAAGTGAAACAAAAGTTCAACTAATCGGAATTATCGTACATTTAAAGCAGTATTATTGAACCAATTCTTCAAGTCCTCGAACGGCATGTAGACATGGCTTCCCATTACGTTGTTCCAACAGCCGTCAACTGTCAGAGGGATCGTTTAGCCACAAATTGGATCGCACCTTGAGCCTTATCCTCTATGACACAATGAACAAAACCGCGCGAAATGAACGCGAGATTGGCGGGATTTGCTAAGGAATTGAAGTGATTTCGAGGTGGTCATAGGGAATTAGGGCCCCTGGTCGAGTCCGGCTAGAATTGAGGTAGGTCATTCACGATCGTAGTAAAACCATAAATAAGTTGATAAGTTATTGCAATGTAACTCTTATCTCATTGTTATAAAGTATAAATTACAATTATCTATTGCCGTGAGTTTGATAAAATTCTCGACAATCACTCCAATACCTTACCTTACCAATATAAGAGTTCCATTACAATGACTTACGTGGTTTTACGTCAAAGTCAAAATTGTTTATTTCAAGGCACTTGTTAACGTCAAAATTTAATGTTTGACAATATTTTGTATACATTAATATAATTATGTGAAGACGATGTACCTACAGTCCGGCCATCGAGAAAATGCATTACTGACACGTGTCAGTTCGATACAAACGAAAAAGTATTTTGCGTATTTGATCCAATAAGGATCAAATTCGCAAAACACGTTTTCGTTTAGTTACTAGAATTGTCGCACTGAGAAGCGTCAGAAACGCATTCCCTCAACGGTCGCACTTTAGAATAAAATTGCTTTACTCAGTACAAAGTATTAAAAATCATCGATCGTGGATGTCCCACCTCAGCCACAAATTGGATCGCACCTGGTTAGCTCTGGCTTCAACTAAACCGTACAATAGCGTTCCAGTTCCGCCTCTGGGCGCCATTTGCACATGATTGCTCAGGCACCTTCATACGACACTAGATGACTAGAGGCGATCATTGATACCTATAAGGCCAGGTCAATTACCGACAATAACCCTTAGACATATTATAATACACGGAACTGTACCAGCACCCTAATTGCGTAACACGAGATCAAACACAATCCGAATGATTTTGAAGCTAATCCATTGCTTCATATGCTCGAAACATTTGTCTGCTCAGTAACGTAAATAACGCAATGAATGTTGTTGAACTGTCAAAATGAAAGCCATTCCTACTGTGTGTGTTACGCAACTACCCCGTAATTTGACACATCGAGCTGTAGAACAGGACTGTCTCACAGATATGAGTGAGATAGGGTTTAATAGGGAGAGTCCATGGAATTTCTTGCCCGTTTTTCTCATAGGAACCTTCTACTGAATGGGCAACCAGCTTCATCTTGAATGATTGTTCAAAAGTGCCTGTAATTGAAACAAATGGTTTGAGTTTAAGGAGTTATGTTCTTTGCTCACATATTTAGTATGTATGTATTTATGTATATATTTTAGTATATTGTATACTTCATAGATATCCGATATATCGATATCCGTGATTAGTGTCAACGACAGACATTTAATATCCAGGCCCATTCCAAGGTTGCCTGGAAGAGATCGCAGAAAGAGCTAAGGCCGCCCATTGTATATTTCGTAGTATTTGATTAATTTTTTGTTATGTATTTTTGCGGTATACCTACAATAAAGTATATATAAATAAATAAAAAATTACAGTTTTTCTAATTCTTTTCTAATATTTCCGTATTTACAGTCGGGAAGGGTACCTACCTACTTTACATAAGCTTGAAACATCTAAGTATGATGGATTAGCATTATATGTCTTTAAAACACACATAACAAAATTGTAGATTGGAAAGTAGTTCAAAGTAATTTCTTTGAGCAAATGGATCGTAAAATACGAACATAAACTTAGTACACTTGTGGCTACTGACGTCACATAATAATTAACTCAATATCGTGTACTTGGTGATATTGCTCACTCGGGCACATGACCGCGGGACGAATGAGAATAGCAAAGAGCAATGAAGAAATTACACTGATAGGTTATAAAGTATCTATTGATATATTAATTAGGAGTAACGTTCAAGTGAAGAATACCTACGTCCAAAGAACTTCTTTTTCTCTCTTGGTATATTTAAAATGTTTATTTCTGTAAGCAGATCTTCTAAGACCATTTGCACAATCAGCCTATAATGTTCCCACTGCTGGCACACAGGCCTCCGCTCTGTGAGAGGGAGTGGGCCATAATCCACTGTGCCATCCATGCCATCCTTGGAGTGGACCCAGTGCTAGTTGGTGGATGTCACACGTCTTCGAATTTTTGGTTCTAGGGCATGCCGGTTTCCTTACGATGTTTTCCTTCACCGTTTTCAGAGCAGCGGTGATGAAATTAAATACACAAAGTAAATGGCCTGCCTGGGTTTGAACTCACGACCTACAACTTGCGAGTCGGCGCCGACACCGCTGACCCACCACTGCTCTTCCTGTGCGAGTCGCAATAAATACTTTTCTTTCTTTCTTTCTTTAAAACACTTTAACAAGTCAATTTTGGTCAAGATTTCAAAACTAGATGGCGCTAACATTTCCAAAAATGTTAAATCCAACTCAGAGGTCATGACCTGTTTTAAGGTCCAACTATTATATTATTTAAATGTGTGAGACTAACAATGCTGCGCAATTTATTAAGGACTTGCAACCATTTAGAAGTTATAACGTGCAGAGTTTACACAGAGTAACAACACTATTGCAGAATTGCTGTCTGCAAAAGTCTTTTTTTCGTATAAAAAACATCCATACAGCCATTTAAATGGAGCAAAGTAAATACCTATTGATTTCTCATCAGATTGTTTAACGAGCCTAAAAACACGGACGATTCGTATAAAAACTGAAATTCATGTCTGTTTCAGACAAAAATATGGCTCCCGGCGCGAGATCCTCGGTTTGTTACTTTATTGCTGGCCGAATACACAGACTTAGTTAGATAAAAAATATGCGAGTAATTTAAACATAACTTTATGAATTTTGTAATAATGCTCGTCCTTTGGCTCCCTGGGGAAATAGTTTTAATGCTGCACACAAAAACTGGGGAGGATTTGTTATATTTGTTGCTTCATTTTTAATGTTGCATACAGTCCTTCCGCATCATTTTACCTTTAATTTTGTATCACTGTCAAAGTCACAGTGATTTTTATAATCATTGAAATAAGGTTGCTGTTCGGTTGCTGCCATTGGCAAGTCTGTCAAAATCAGTGACCTTTATTTTCGCTACAATACGGTTGCTATTGGGTTGCTGCTGTCAGAGGTAAAATGGACAGTAGTCTTCACAGGCCCAATTTCGCCCTTTGTTTTCAAGATATTGTCTTTTGTTTTCAAGCGTGTCCATGCAAGTAGGTAGGAATAAAACATCACACTATCGGGTTGCTACAGAACTCGAAATCAAGGGCGAATGCAATAACAAATGGCGCTACTAGGAAATGAAGAAATTGCTTATCGATATCGTTTCCTATACGGACCGTATCGTGGGTAATGTTTTATAAACATTAGCCGTATGAGGAGCACGGACAATGAGAACACAGTAGCTACAAAGCTCTATGACTCGCCTGTAGCTACGTTACAACAGACTTGTATTTTCTCTAGAAAACGAAAGAATACTGTACTGATAGGGTTGCCAACCCTGCTATATTAGAGGCCAATATCTTACTACATTTATAAAAAAGAAACACTTCAATACAAAATGGCGAGATGAACGCAATATGGCCAGTATTAATTTCATAAAAGCTAAATTAATGGTATTTTGTAACCTTAATTTTGAGTGTGTTAATGGTTGTTATGAGGCATTTTTAAAAAAACTTCATATTCAAGGTTTAAAGTAGGAAAAATTTCCACTACTTACCTATGCTTTTTTATTTTTTCGCCATCTATTTTTTTACAGGCAGACTTCTAAAATACTATACCTATATCAGATAAAAAAAGTTGGCAACCCTAACTGTACACAAACAGTAAATACATACAGTACATAATGCGTTTGTTCTCATTGTACGGGATCTTAAAATATTAAGGCACGGAGCCTGCTACAACACACAAGTTACGTAACCTCAACAGAGGGAAATCTGCCAAATTATCATGCCTCAGCGTTTATGGTTCCTTTTCACGGCTAGGTGCACTCTCCCTCAAGAAAGTGTGTGGGACGAATCTGGAGAATTTGAAACGCAGACTGTGATATTGTAATCTAATATCGCGAGATATTCGCCAAAAATATAAACAAAAATGAGTTTATAGAAAAATAACTTTAATTCCTACAAAATAAAGTTCAGTTTACGCTACAACTTCAAACATTTTTATAACTTTTTCAATAGTGCTAGTCACTCTGAATTCAACTTAATTACTATGAAAATAAAGTTGATATTTGTTTAACATGAATTAACGTCAATTTGAAACAAAATTTGAATATAGGTCTAGGTATGCTTGCAAGACAATTAGATTCAATCGTACAACCATGTGCGGTGAGTCATTGTTTGTAGAACTGGTGCAAATCGACGGAAATCATTAATTACTATTATGATTCTATACTCTTGCTAGTATCATTGACTAATCCTCAAATCAAAATAGAGATGTTTACATACTTACTCGTACTTCTTCTTAGCGTGTCGATAGCAATCTAAATGTACTCGGCCCAGAATTCGGCTACTTGTTTGGCGCCATCATCAACGTCCATCAGTTCCTGTAACGTGCAGCTGACAGCTGTAACGTGCAGCTGACAATAACATACTAAAAAAATGAAAATACGTTTATTTGCGGCAAACAAGACGCAGAGAAAGAACACAAAAAATAGAACATCTTATTTCATTTTCCCAACTATCTTGGTGTCGGCTTCCATTCCAGCCGGACGCAGCTGAGTACCAGTATTTTACATGGAGCGACAGCTTATCTGACCTCCACAACCCAATAACTGAATTATACGAAACCCTTTGGTAAGACTGGTTGCCAGACTTTTGGGCTAAAAATTGAATGAGAGAAATGAGAGAAGAATGACAGCCGGGACAGATTGTCACCATCCACGGACCAACCGCGGCAAACGTAGCTTAACTCGATCAATCGACCCGTGCGGCTATTATTACCAAAAAAAAAACAAGGAAAATATGTTCACTTCCAGGCAAAAAGGCCATCGCTCAGCATAATACAATACCATAGGTTACTGTATTATGCTGAGCGATGGCCTTTTTTCGCATAGGCGAGACAAGAGCCCCAGCGCTGGTTTTCAGCTACAGCTGGCGTTGACGTGTGATACTCAATTTTGATTGGGATTCTTCTGCGAAAGGTTTTGTAAGCCAGAAAATCATGGAGTTCGTTCAATACTTATCTGAGAAGGAAGTCACAGGAGAACATAAAACGTTATCAAAGTTTATGATGGGAAACCTAGGTTTGATTACTTCCTTATACATTGTGCCCTTATGGGTCACGTGCCAAGGGACCAAGGAACTTTATCATATGCCATGAATACCTTACCTACTCGTATGTATGTTGTGAACTTATGTAACTAATTACTAACCGTTCTTGCTCAATCAGTAGTTGTTTATTATTTTATGTGTTTGATGTGGAAGTTATTTAGTGACGGGCTTGTGGCTAAGTAATAACAGCCGCACGGGACCATTAAGCTACGCTTTCATCCATCTTTACATATCAAGACCCCACCGTGTCTCGGAGAGCACGTCAAGCCATTGGACCCGGCTGTCAATCGTAATCTTTGCCAGTCGTTACAAGAGAAGCCCGTAAGTCTGACAACCAGTCTTACCAAGGGGGGTATTAGCCATGCATTAACTGGGCTGTGCAGATAAGTTAGGCAGTCGCTTTATATAAAATACTGGTATTCCGCTGGATCCGGTTAGACTGGAACCCGACCCTAACATAGTCGGGAAAAGGATAGGCAGATGATGATATGGCAATTATTTAGTCATCATCATAATTCTCTCGCCTTTATACCAATTTATTTGATCACCCCCTTGACGGTGCTGCGATCATCATATCAGCCTAAAATGCCCATTCCCACTGTTGGGACACAGACCTCCTCTATTCGAGAGGGAGTCGACTGTAATCTACCACGCGGGCACAGTGCGGGTTGGTAGATGCCACATGTCTTCGAATATTTAGTCCTAGGACCTGCCGGTTTCCTCAAGATGTTTTCCTTCACCGTTTTGAGAGCAGATCAAATGCCGTGTTATGATAGAGACACTATACAGGCGGTCTACTCCGAAGTAGTATCGGCCGAATGTTCGGCCGTTTCCTGCTACGAAGTTACTATTTGGTTCGGTCCGTTCCGATCCTACACTCCTACACTCTTTCGAATATTGACTATGGTCCCGACCCAACTGAGCCGATCCGAACAGTTTCGCATTTTTCAATAATATTCGGTTCGGCTATGTGTCGGTCCGATCCGAACATTCGCACTTTGCACTTCGGAGTAGGCCCCCTGGATCAAGTCTCATTTTCGTCATCGTCAGTAACACGATGGTGCATGCATGGATGATAGTTTGCGGACATAAATCTCTCATGAGAGATTTCATCCCCATTATTCCATAGAAAATCAACAGCTAAGGAAATCCTCAGTGCGTTCGACGTAAGTAATGAGTGCTTTTAAAATAGTACCGATATCCATAATCCGCCATCGATACATAAGTAACGACTTCTGTATGTAAATAAACATGATATTTACTGGAAGTTTCCTCACATGACATACGGACAGATCACTGGGCTGCGTGATTGATATGGAACTATTAATATCCGGAGTTCGATTCTACATCCTGTGCCACATTGATGAATATTTGATTAAAACGCCAAAGAGACACACAGTGATGGGTAAACACTGAATATTATTAATCCTTGAAAGGTTATTGTCTGTATCTAAGTGACCGGGTTCGCAGGAAGAGTATAAACTGATGTTAGAAGGAGATGGCAATGCTTTTTAATCTGCGAATGTAAGTTTTGAGTTAAAACAAAAGGCAATTCCATAATCTTCATCAAAGTCTGGCCAGTACCCTAATTGCGTAACACAATCTGAATAATTTTGAATATTATTTCTAATCTATTGCTTTATATGTTCGATGAAATTGTTTGCTCAACAACGTAAATAGCGCAATGAATGTTGTTGAACTGTCTAAATGAAAGTCATTACTACTGTTGGTGCGTTACACAATTACCTTGCAGGCTTCCTACTGAAACCATGGGCATTTGTAGTTGACAAACAAATGTCCATGGCTTTAGTAGAAAGCCCTTTTTTGTTTTAAACATGTTTTAAGAGTTTCTAGGCATGTATTAAGAGTATTATCCATTAAAGAAAAAACTCGACCCACAATAACCACGTTCGGTAGACCAATGCCAAGCAGTTGACGACATCCCTATGACACATTCATATGTGACAGAAAGGTGTTTAGTAGCCTGTTCCACCACCGAACACCTCTTGGAACTCAATTACAATATACCACTTTACCACATTACTTCTTTTGCTGTACAGCTTCTTACAAAGAAACCCTCTCGTCTGTTACATTTTCCTCCCCAAGGATTGCAGACTCCTGTAACAAGCGTAATACATAAAATCAGAAACTTCTACTCATGAATAAAAGAAATGCTCGCATGCTCCTAACAAGCTGGTGACCAAGCTAATTCTTTCTCAAGATCGGGACAACGCTATTCTTTCTATCCTAGAAGAAAAATTACGTTATGGTTCTTTTCTGGCTGTTCCCCTTAGTGACTTTGTAAAGCTATGTTTCAATTGTGGATAATGAGAAAGCACGACTACATCAGCAATAGGGGACAACAGGGTACATTTACACGGCACTAGCTGTTAGTTTAGTATTGTAGTTTTGGTAGGTATGTGGTGTCATCTACATCGCCACATTCGAACTATGCTTCACAGTGACGTCACGCAAAATTCTGCATCGCGCAAACAGAGTTTACCGCGCAACTAGCTTTAATATAACGTCCGGACATTAATCATCGGGCAGTAGCCCACCAGACATGACACCCGTCTGGTCGGGGGATCCTCCCTTTTCTATAGAGGATAAGTGAACTCTACTTTCCGTTTCTCATACCTCTATAGGTACACAAAGTGAGTGTTGATTGAGATTAAAATGCTATAACTACTTGACTCGTACCCATCTGACTTGCTTGATGCGTGTCATGCGCATTCTGGACAATGATTCACCGTTATTACCTACTTCGCTGACTTGCTTACGTTTTTACTACAGCAGCTTTTTATACAGGGTGGCAGGAACATCGACGCCCAAACTTTAACCATGAATTCAGCACATGATTCTAAGCCCCCTAGCGTTATATTTTTCGTAGGTGTTCAAACAAAAAATTTCTGTTCCATAGAAAAGTGCAATACCTACGCGGTAAGTCAAAACTCAAAATGTATGGTAGGTACACCTTATTATTATTTTAATAACCGACGACAAAATGCAACGTAGGTGGTTCAGAATCATGTACTGAATCCATGGTAACAGGCTGAGCGTCGATGTCTGCCACCCTCTATAGTTTATGCACGATACGTGAAAAAAGTAGTGTGTAAACAGAGGGGCAATTCCCATAGTTTTAAAAAGGTTCACAGTCTAAACTCAGTCTTAAGCTGTCAGAAATACCTCTACTTTTCCCTACATTTTTGACAAGTTCTTGACATTGATTGTCGCTCAGATGAGATTACGACTAGATTTTGAACGTTTTTAATTACGAGAATTGGTCTACTGTTATTAAGCTAGTTCACACCAGTTTAAACTCCATGGAGAAATATAAGTATGTCATTCCTTACGCACATTTACGTTCTTGCTCAGCGACTCATAGTGCACGTGAATGTAAGAGGTACCTACTGAGAAAATGAGCGTGAAGCTATGCATGCCTAATGCATAGGTAAACATAGACATCGATCTTTATATTATGTTGCACGTGCGCGAACGCAGATTGATTAAAAGTATCGAATGCTGACGTCACAGTCATAGGGTACTGCGTCATGCGAGTGATTTGATTGCTTGCTAATTAAGGGATATTTCATTTTATATAAATTATACTCTAAACTACTTGGATAAAAGTGACACCGGTTCTTGTGTCACGCGTGTAAGTTGCCACCTGCTATGCTCACTATTTATTACAGATTATATTCTAGTTATTTATTCATATGGCTTTACAATATAGGTATATCTACAATATACTATTAAAGTTTACAAAACATAGATCACAAAAACTTTTAACAATATGTCTAGCGTCTTTCAATAGCAATCCTGCATTTTTGTCTCGTTCAATATCAATTAGTGACACTTAAAGAATAGATTCTTATAATAGCATCGAGGATAAAATGTAAACAAAGATGAAATGAGAGAGAGATGAGATAAAAACTATGCAAGTTTTGGGAACTTACAGTCAAAGTGACCTCTGCGCTAGCGCTGCCACCGACGACGCCACAGAAGTGGCCAAGTCGTTCCAGCGACACGAAAAAGAAGATAAGAACTATTAAAACACTACTTTCAAACAACAAGAAGAGAAAGGAACTAAAAAACGAGGATAAAGAAAAGTCATTTATACAAAAAAAATGACATGCCAGATTGTCACAGCACTATTTCAATGGCGGTTCGAGTCCGTACACGACTCAACCAATTACCTACATTCTGGCTAATCATTGGTGATTTGAGTTTAGAACACGTTATTGTTGAGTAGCGTCATAGACAAACAGCCTTTTATGCTTCCAGAAGCAGAACAGCAAAATTAATGCACATTTTCAGAACATATCTTCATATCCTACAGTATAAGGTACAAAAACCGTAGTAACTCTATCCAGCCAGCAATACAGCCAGCAGGCAAATGTAGCCTATATTATACAATCCTAGTGGATCAATATAATGTGCACCGTACCTACTCGGTTCATGCATTGCTTAGTGCTCGTGTGTGGACCGGACCGCTGAACAATGCTGACTCACACTAAT
The DNA here is from genome assembly GCA_951799955.1 of Apamea anceps. Taxonomy (NCBI): domain Eukaryota; kingdom Metazoa; phylum Arthropoda; class Insecta; order Lepidoptera; family Noctuidae; genus Apamea; species Apamea anceps. The sequence continues at coordinate 7,735,843 of OX637517.1, forward strand.
TTAATTGAATTTGGAACTGCAGCAAATTTTGTTAACGAGTGTTGATATTTTATTTTTGTTTATGTTTTTATTAGGCAATTTGATTATATTTTGTTCATGTTGTGATGTGTAAACTGAAACAAGTCAATAAAGTGTTTAGTAACAGGCACTAATAGGTACTTAAAGGTACACTTAGCAACTGTTAAAAATAATTTTCTCCTACTGTATTATTTATAATTTAATGGTATTACAAACATAGTATTTTGAAACCCATACTATTATGAAATAGGTCTTATCTCAAAATAGCAATCGTTATTCTACGAGAAAATCGCTTTTTAATTTTGCATTTAGTGCTCATACTGTACGATTGTTAGTTTGCAAGCTTATACCTAATAATCTTGTACATGGTATGTCAAGATTAACATAAAAAAATATATTTTAGATGAATATTAGGAGGTTCATAAATGTCTACCAATAGATTTGTTTGGGCCAACTAATTGGTACAGTATGCAGACTATAATTCAGCTTCATACCTGAGTATGATTCACACTTTATATTAATTTGTGTAAGTACTAGGTATCCGCCTCATATAGGTTCAATCAGAAATTATAAATTATTCAACTCAAATTAAATGTATGTGTATAAGTTTATAACCAATACAACGTACCTGGTAGTAATCAATTACCTATGGTCTAGCTAGGTACGAAGCATAATTAACCTACTTATTATTTATTCGATCAATTTAGAATTTACCCAAGTATACCAAGAAACTGTTATATAACAATTGTTGTAGGTAAACCACTAATTAACCACATCATTGACTTCGTGTAAGAAACGTTATGTAAGGTCCTCATCTGGAGATGATGATGATCATGCTTCTTATACCGGTATTTCCGTAAAACCAATGACATTTCCGAGAAAGTTATTAACTAAACATACCCAAAAAAAGGAAGGAAAGAAAAGGTTTCTAGGAAGTCACAATACGCAATACGCATTGCCACTTGTCTTAAAGACAGTTGACAGTCTTCTCAATTAGAAGACAGTCGCATCGTCTATAATACCGGTCTGAAAATAGACGCCGAACTTTCGCGCATGTTCTCCACTCGTCTCTTGTCATCATTTGGTTCCTAAAAATTGTTACTGCGCAGCCTTCCGCGCAAAGTTCAGGCCGGCCATGATTCATCTGCCGTATTGTACTTCAGTTGCTCCGTAATGGCTACATCGAAACACCAATAAATAACTATTCGCAGCTTGTTCTTGTAAACAGGTTCATTAAGTAGGTGTATAATAATATAATTAAGGACTCTGTTTACCAACTCATAAGCTGATTAAAATCCTATGACGTATGAACACGTGTTCTATATTATGTATAATGGACGACATATTTTGTTTATTTAATTATGTTTTTCTCAAAGCAGCTGATTGGCTTCCATGCTATGATTGTTTGAACAAAGAACAAATGCTAATTAAAACTTAAGAACTGAAGGTCAATGCCATTAAAAACGTTCAAAATCTAGTCGCAATCTCATCTCAGCGACCATCCATGTCAAAAACTTGTCAAAATGTAGGGAAATTAGGTACAGGTATTTTTTACAGATTGAGACTGAGATCAGACTGTGGACGTTCTTAAAATTACGAGAACTGCCCCTCTGAAGTCCGATCGAAGGAGACACATGCAGGATATGGTGAAGACATCTATACAGACACACCATACCCTACCTATTCATACAATATTTCTGACACATACCCTTACAAGTTATATAAACAGGTACATAACGGACAAATTTTATGTATCGCTACATATAGCACAGCTCACAAGCGTAACCGCAAAACAAATACACGTGTTTAACACGTGGTATAAGTAAAATAAAACACATTAAAATTCACTTTCTAGAGCCCGTCGCAAGGAAAAATCACTCACCATAATATCACGTTATTGACAAATGAAAATCCATTATTTTGTCTACCGCAAAGCAAATAAAATGTTTAGAATGCGGTCTATGCCCGAACACATTAAGTTCACATTCTATACCCTATCCGTCATTACAGAAAAAACATATATCTTCAAAGATTTAAATCGTTAGATTCGCCCTACCGCGCCGGTAGTGGTGGTGGTTTAAAAGATAGTCGCTTTTCTGTTTCATTTGAACACCTCTGACACACACAATATCTTCTCAGTGTGCACTCTTTTTTCGTGTCATCATTACGGTGAGGGCAAATCTTACGATTTAAATATTTGTATCTCTCAACGATAATTACAAATGAAAATCCATTAGCCTGGTAAATACCCTACTCAACAATAATTACATCTCCGGTTATAACATTTAACAGCCAGCTGAATGAAAAAGAACAATTCATTAAATAACGAGCGTTCAGATCAGCCATTTGTGTGCGGGAAAAGTGAACACAGAAAAGCTTTTATTTTTTTGCTAATATCAATTAAATGGATCCAATTTCTGGATGCATTGTGGATTCTCCTTAGGGTAGATTTCACTAATGAAACTAAACGCGTTCAGAACACCTAAACTGCGTTCAAGAGTTGTCAGTGTCAACATTTTTGTGAAATATTGACACTGACAGCTCTTGAACGCAGTTGAATTGAGCTTGATAGCATTCAGTTGTGTTTGTGAAATGACGAAGCTTGGTTCAGGCTGACTTTCATTTGTGTAATGGATGGTGCCAATGATGTTATAGTATAGGGAAGGTGCTAATACTAGTCAGCGCGTTGTAATAAGGGCCAATCAACGACTTACATGGATTAACACTATTTACTTTATGCTCAATTACCTAAGGGCTTTCTTTGGAAAAAATGTGTTGCATAGCTCTTGGATTATAGAAAATACAAAAAGTTTTATCGGCAAAAAGAAAAGGTGATGACGGACAGTAATCTTACATAAACACAGCTTTAGTTTGTTCATCACAATATGTATAATTATTAATATATAATTATGTTGTTTCGGCTGTTTTAAAATAAGCTTGGTGTCCCATAGACTACTGTTAAAGATGGGTTGAAGTTGCAGACCTTGCTACTCAAACTCAAAGCATTCATTTCTATCAGATTTACTTAATTACAGGTACTTTTGAATTATCAAGGGGTCCATCAGTCAGAAAGATGAAGCTAGTTGCCCATTCCAAAGCATAGTAGGTTCATAAGGAGAAGAACGGACACGGACTCTCTTTTAAATCCAAAAATTGTTCTAAAAGAGTATGCTGAAATATAATTCTATTGAATACGATAATCACAACGCATTACAGAAATATTAAAGAACGTTAAAAAGATTACTCTTATTCAAAGAATAGTGTCATCCTTACAAGTGTCATTATTCAGAGAATGAAAGGGGATAGCCCACTCACGACGAGGCCTTCATAAAAACATTTCTACAAACGACACAAATCGTTAACAGCGTAATAACTTAAAAGATTCTAAGTGACATGTTTTTGTATCATTACGTGCACTTAAAAATACTGTTTACGATATTGTAGTATGAACGGTGTTTTACATGGCGACGTTAGGTAATTTAGTAATTTATTCATCATTGTGTATGTACCTATCTACTCGCATCCGAGTAATGGTACAATTAAAATGACATTTTGCCACTGCGACTGCAATACATTTTATGTATATGTTTCATTATCTTATAGAGCGCTCATAAAAGCGTCGTGAAGACGATTATCGATTTTGTCGTTGAATCCATTGATAATTGTTGCTACATATTTGTTGTAAAAAAAAAATTGATCATTTTGAACCAAATACTTGTACACATTTCATAAAGCTGCCAAACTGCGTGACAGTTTGTCGGCAGGATTAGCGCTCGTCTTAAAACATTTGATATACCTTAACCATTTGGTGGTGTTGTACTGAGATACTTTAAATGGACGGTAAGAAGATTATAATTTAGTTTTGTTATTAAAAAAAATGCCTTGGTTTCATAAAAAAGCGGTGAATGGTCACACAGTAACGACTGTTCAAATAAGAGCTTTTTGTACCACCTTAGTGTCAATTACTGATGAAATTGACAGAGGTTCATGATGGCCATCGGTCTTTTAAGAAACCGTAACTTTAATTATTATGGGCTGCTTTTGTTTATATTAATCATTTAGAGCCCTTTATACACACACGTTTTTGTTGCCGTGAAATACTACGGTTTAATCGCCGTATCGTAAGCACGGGCGTCAGTGTTGTATGGATCACAATGGAAGTACGGTGACATGTTTTTTCTACGGCGCGGTTTATACGCCGTACCGTAAAGAAACCGTGCCGTATACAAAGGCCTTATTGAAACATTGATAGAGGCACATATTGGTTGTGCAACTTTTGATTTATTCTAAGCTAACCGTCTTAAAAAATAAAAACGGATGGCATTCAAACAGAATACTTACAGCAATTTGTTAATGGAAACGACAAAGTCTTCTTTCTTACTTTAATTCGACGTCCGTCGTCTTCACACAAAATTCAAACGTCGTTCTCCAAAACAAATAGGATTGCCAGCAATTGAAAGTTGGTGCAGCGAACTAAATAAATTTCGAAGCAAATAAGTCTGTTAGTGCCAAGGATGCAGAACTTCTGTTCAGGATTTCACCACATTTTCCACTGCCGACGCTTTAACTCTCTGCCACACGTAAATAATGAACTTTGTTGCAGTCACACATTCGACTACTTTGATTTACACCAGAATACCTGAAAGTGTTCCATTTCTTTTTGATGAAATCGAATGCTATGATTGTTTGGGTAAATATACCCAAATTCTTAGCTAAACCTTAATTTCTCATCATGCCTCATACCATAGACTGAACCCTAATTGCGTAACACACGATCAATCGGAATCGGTTTCATTTTGATAGTTCAACAACATTCATTGCGTTATTTACGTGTTGAGCAGACAAATTTTTCGAACTTATGAAGCGTATGGATTAGCAATTTGCTTCAAAATGATTCAGATTCCGATTGATCGTGTGTTACGCAATTAGGGTGCTGATGGATGCTAATGAAGGTGCCAAACTAGTTATATATATATATATATAATAATTGCGTAACACACTAACAGTAGCAATAGCTTTCATTTCGACAGTTCAACAACATACATTGAGTTATTTACGTTGTTGAGCAGACACATTTTTCGAACATATGAAGCGATGGATTAGTTATATCCTTCAAAATGATTTAAATTATAATTGATAATGTGTTACGCAATTTGGGTGCTGGGCTAACCATTTAGATTGTCATCGATACGCTTAGAAGAAGATCCCATATACCATATTATTCCAAGCTCAACATATCTTCCTCCATAGATCTCTTTTAGCAATCATATCTGTGTATACTAGCCATATCTTCTCTCAATCAGTACCTACATCTAGTTTATTTGATTGCACCTAACAACTACGGTGCGACTAAACGAAGAAAATAATCCAAAGACTAGAAATAAAGTTCAACAAACTCATTGAACCATAGACAATTCCTAATAGATATGTACCAATGTACCTGAAATACATAAAGTCGTAAAACAATAGTATCTAACAATGAACCAAACAATATGGGCTGTTCTGACAAAGTTTTAATTAAAATCGTACACACTACAGATATATTCGCCTTTCCACTTTGTCTTATGGACTGGAACTTGCGCACACAGTGGTACCAACGATTCTGACCTTTTAGAAATAGTAATTTTCAGACACGACCAGTTGTAAAACGTGTTTATGAGTGTTTTTAGCTTAGTGGGGGTATTGCGGTCACCTTTGACCTGAAAGGTATTAACAATAGTATTAACTTTAATTAACACAAATACATTCCTTATAAAATGCTGGTATCAGGCGGGGATCAGGAAATTCCATCTCGATACAATTTTATCTGAAAACGAAATCGGGGACAAGGAATACTGTGACCACTCATGGAATATTTTTAGAATTACCACGTTCCATTCATTCTTTAAGAAATGGTATCGTGACTTTATAAATAGGGGAAAGCTACTACGTACTTAAATTACTATACGTACAAGTTATTCTAACAAGAATGCTGCGGAAAATAAGTCAAGTTTGACCTCATAATGCAGAAACGACATAACTCACCAATTAAAAACTTGAAAAATGTCGGAACTTTTTCCTAACGACGTTGTAATAGTGGGCAGGTATACCTCTTAGCCAAACGAGGAATAATGTTACACTATAAAATATTATACTAACTAATTGCCCAGTTGGTCTAGTCATCGCAAGACGCTAGTCCTGAGCATGAGATCCTGGGTAACCTGGGTTCACATTCCGGGTCGGGCGATGTGTTTTTGGATTTTCCATCTAGAATTTCTCAGTAGCAGCACGCAGTCTGGAGTTGTGACTGGTTGATGGCAATAGGTCACCTGTTAAATGAGACTTGATCATAACAGGCGAAATGTGGTTGTACTGTAGATTCACCTCTGGCTCATCCTTCGAGGAATGCGGATATAAATGTTATAAAATATTATAGATGCTAGGTTTATTTTACCAAGCTCCTTTAAACCTCTTCGTGGTCCATACCTAATCAAATTCGCTGAAAACATTCTTATAAAAGGCTGAACAAAAAATAAATGTTTAAAACTGAAGAAGATTAAATGTTTAACAAACTTCTCCGAGTCGTTACGTGATTGTTTTAAATTAATTTAAACTTTCTGTACAAAGTTAATTATGGAACACTGGATTGAGATTTACCAAAAAAAAAGAAAGAGAATTTAAGTCGGTATTTATAATAAAACACTGGGATTTTCCATCTGGAATTTCTTAGTAGCAGCCTGAGGATTTGTGGCCGGTTGATGGCAATAGGTTCGCCCCACAGAACAGATAAAAGAGGTTCCCCTTTTATCCTCTTTTATCTGTTCTGTGGTTCGCCCCCTATTACATGGGACTTACTGGTAAACATAACTGGCGATATGTGGATATACTATAAGTACACCTTTACCCATCCCTTCGGGGAAACAAGGCGTGATGTTATGTTACGTTATTTTATAAAATCTGATACCAATATAATTTTTTTTTAAAACGTTGCCCCGCACTAGTAATTTCTAGAATAAAATGTTCCGTGGTCCAGAACAAACTGAGATAGAACCATTGTCGATTCAGTGGTATATTGTCCATTTTCACAGCAAATGTTATTTCGTTTTCTTCGAGAAAATCTAGTAATGTAATAGCCCGCACCTGATAAATAGCGATAGAATTGCCCACTATCGGCTATCCACGTTTAAAAATCGCCATATGTACAGTCACGAGCACCAATATGTCAACACTTGGAAACTTTCAATTGCGATTTTTTGGTGAAATAACGAATGCAACGTTGAAATACGGCACATTACATAAACCTATGGGTTTGCAAATGCTATGTTCGTAACAACATAAAATTTCATTAAAAAATAAAGGGGTAAATCGCTTTTGAATAAAGTCGAATGTATACATACTTTTGCCTTGCTTTTGCTTTGACTGTACGCACGGGGACTTCCTTATCGCGTACTGGATTTTCAACTCACTGGTTAGCGCTGAAAGTTTTAAATCCAACTGTATTTTTTTGACGCGCTGGGGTGCACTCTGGATTCTCATCATCATCCTTTCGCCCCGGAATCACCCACTACTGGGTATAGGCCATCCCTTTCTCCTGCCATACTTCCCGTGACTGTGCGTCTCTCATCCAGATGCTTCCCGAGACTTTGACGATATGGATTCTAAATACTTGGAAAATAAAGTACACGATAAAGACAAACGTTGCGTTCAAAATCCCCCTTGCGGTTAAGTGTTCAATTCTAACTTCACCTGCAGTGCGATTCTGTAACCATCTCACCGTGAAAACTTAGGTGATGTGAGCGTGGAGTGAGCTGTCATTCCAACTAATGCTAAGGGATTGACACTATTGACAGCTCACTCTAAGCTCACTTCACTTAACTTTTCACGGTGAGATTTTTACAGAATCGATCGGCTGTTACCTTTTGGCTAGAGTAATGTAGGTAAATTGCCTAAAAAGTAATATTTATCAATGCGCACCTATCTGAAGAGAGGATCTGTGTCATTCAGTGTTTTAAAACACTGAATGAAACATGAAGAGGGAAGGGAAAGCTCACTAGTACCCGCGAGAACTTCACTCGAGACCGTGGCTACGTCGGCAGGTTGGGGGTTAAATATTGACGCTGCAATCTGCCTTTGAAAACGCCCACGGATACTGGGTTATGCTCATGACTTCCAATGTTAATGTCAAAGTGTAAGACACTTTGACTAGTTTAGGTTTGAGGGAAGAAATAGTTATTAAATAAGATCATAAGACAATCCAAATTGGAAGGAGTTTGGAAGAAGTAGATTGAAACAAATTCAAGCAATTCGTTGGGAAATCCTTACTTCTATTCTAATTAATTTATTATAAGTGCGAAAGCAAATCTGTCTCTCTGTTACCTTTTGACGCCTCAATGGCTGAACGGATCTAAATCCGTCCGGTCATGGTCTATGTTTGGCAAACAGGTAGACCATAACCTGGGTTAGGACATAGGATACTTATTATCCCAAAAGTATCCTATGTTGGAAATAAAAAGTATCCTAATTATCCCATGAGAACGTAGGTAACCTACGTTTCCTTGGAATGATTTACAACCTAGGCTGTAAATATAGTTACTTCTTTGAGCTTACATACCCAGAGCTGTTGGAAAACTTTGTCTACTGGTATTTTGGGTGGTATAACTACCGAAACACTACGACTTTGAAATTGTTCCAAATCTTTCGACAATTTATGTGTTATCTTGTTTGCTCATAAAATCCAAAATGCTCTGTTTGTTTATCAGTCCCAAAGTTATGGCGTTTTCTCCGAAAACAAATTACCTTTTTTCTGTTTTTAGTTAGTTTGATGCAATTCAATTCTTTAGAGATTAGATTACATAATATCTATATCATCGTCATCGTCCGCAGTTCACTGCTGGACTTAGGCCACTCCTATCGCACGCCATTCAACTCGATTTTCGGCAATTCTCATCCAGCTGCTACCTGCCATCCTGCGAAGATCGTCGCCACCTAGCCTGAAGCGAGTGAGGGCAGTGAGGGCATCCTACGTTACATTTGCCGATTCGCGGTCTCCACTCAAGAACACGTCGTGTGTCTCTCTAGATATACCTATATCATATAGTATTACATAACAATGGGGCACCTAATATCGTATCCAGCATCAGTATCTATCAGTGTCCTGTTACCGCACGCTACAGAAGTTAATGGACGCTACTGAAGGTACCAAGCTCGTAGCCAAATTCTGGGCTGACTGTAGATTGCCATCGACACGCTAAGAAAAAGAAGATTACTTTTACTCCCAATAAAATAGCTTGGTTGAGCTTTTCACAAAAGCTTAAAGTTACGAATACATAAAATCTTAGATAGAAAACGAATACCTAATAAATTCAACTCGGCCCAGCAGCGGGGTAATTGCATAACACACAATTACTTTTATTTTGACACTTCAACATCATTCATTGCGTTATTTACGTTGTTGAGCAGATAAATTTTGTCGATCATATGAAGCAATGGATTAGCAATTAAGGTTCAGATGGTTGGTTCTGCCATTTCAAACCTGGAGGCTGATATTAATACAGTCATGCATCAATGTAGAACTAAGTACAATGACACTTTGACTAACGAGAAGTAATCAATATTTTTTGTGAAAATATTGATACTCGACATTATCATAATGCATACCGTGCACGACAACATATCCAGTACGAGTATACGCTGACTTCTCATTGTACGAGAAGCCTATACTCTGCGAGGTCAGCTAAAACTGTAAATGTATAGTTTGTACCGATGGATGTTTTCGAATGAAATTTAGTTTGATGAATGAACTGTTTGTTTTCTATTAATTAAATAAATTTTATCCGAAAACATCAATTCGTTTCATACTAAACTTCAACTATATCCGACGACCCTGCATACTTATCTCTTTTGTTGACTGTACATATATATATGTTACAATTTACCATGCCAATATGTAACTGTTTACCCACTTATTTTCATGAAGTCTACCTATTTCATCTTATCTTTGAACTAGTTATTTGCTCAACTGTAATAAATGAAAATACTTTTTTTTTATGTTCTGACATAGTGAACGTCATTGGTAATTATAATAAATATTACTGTAGGTAGGTACTATGTAGACAAAAAAAAATATTATAAATTATTAAAAATTAATAAATAATATTGCAATTACATACAATGAAAACACACATGAATTGGAGATCACCTTTTAAGCAAGATATAATAATAAAAAAAAAAATTAGAATATAATATAAAAAATTCGAATTTTTTGATGCGCTATGTTTATATTGCACGTGTAGGTACATATTATTATTTTAAATGTTAGCTTATATAATATAAATTTTATCTTGATTAAGTAAATATTAACTATTACAATTGCATAATGTTATTCACCTATAGGTATTTTTAACCTTTATGTGAATAACATTATGCAATTTTGAGGATCAGGTAAAAAATGTATACTATCTACGCTAAAGGCTTCCGCAGACAGGCGCCATGCGTCTCTGGTGAAGTAATTTCATGGATTTTTTTGAGGTAAAGCTTGTAAGTTTAGATACTGATCCAGTTACAAAAACTTTTTCACTCATAGAAAGCAACACTATTTCCAAATGCCATAAGAAATGTTTTATGGTATATTTAACTTAGAAAGCTACACTATTGCCGAGTGCCATAGGGTATTTTTTTACAGTGTAGATGACTACCACGAGGGCAAAGTCGCGGGCTAGTACCTATAAAATACTGCTAAGCAACTTTTTTGTGTTTGTGTTCTTTCTCTGCGTCATGTTTACCGCAAATAAGCGTATTTTCTTTCTTTCTTTCTACGTCTAGTTAAACCGTTTGCATGACGCTTATCTTGGTCACAAAAGCGCATTGCCTTGAGTGCGTCACATTCAGCATAGATGTAGTTATAAACGCCAAGGTCTTAGATGTGAACTTTACCCAAAGCAAGTTGCAAGAGCTTGCACTTACTGGCTTCGAGTGGCTTGCAGGGTGCCGCGTACTAAACGTTGGCACAAACCGCAGGCTAGGCTAGAAACTAGCAATGGCACTTCTTAAGTGTACTTAACTTTTACATTGTAAGAAAAAACATAAAATCGAAACTTTAAAATTATCCAGGTGATTTTTTTGTCTTTACATATCTTGGGACCGTCAAGCCGTCTCGCAGAGGCCCCCTTAGAAAATTTTAATGAAATGCGGCACCAACCGACGATTATCCCTGTAAGCACTATGCAAATGCACCCAAGGACAACCCCCGGTTGGTGTAGGACTATTGCAAGATACGGAAAAATAAAAAGTTAGACAATGGGTTTGGGTGGCTAAAGTTGACTGGTTATCAAGAACTATTAAACAACTATGGCCCCTGCCTGATCAATGTATTATGTAAATTACACAGATAAATGGCAGGGGGTGTCTTGCACACTCAATAATGGGCCCCCGAAAATGGTCGCTAGCTCATAGTGACGTAGCGACCAGGGGCCAACATGTCCTGACGTGCTTTTCCCGGACAATCCCGGAGGTACGGTCAAGATCCCTACCAGCATCTCACTGGAATACTTTCTTCCTTCGAGCACGTCAAGGTAATTATTATTATATTATTTACTTCTACAGATACATTTTTCTCTCACGAATTGGCTGTTTTTGTTTACTGTTTTGTACAAACGCAAATAGGTAGTAAGCACCTACATTTTCTTGCCCTTTCTCCAATTTATTTAGTAACTAAGGAAGTAAAAATAAATACTTTAATCAAATTCGAATCTGCTAAAAAGGAAATACAATATTACAAAACATGAAAACCGGAACAACTCGCCATTTAATTTTCACAATTTCAAAGATGCATTAAAATAAATTTAATTTCAAAGCAATAAAAATGCAAAGTCTATTTAAGCTCGCTCATAAAGTTTATTTTTAATGGCGGCGAGAACAGTTTACTGCGACGATTACGAACGTCCGAACGTCCAGATGAAATCACTCTTGACTCAATTTATGGTCACTGCGGACTACTATGATAGACTGTTATATGTATGGAAAAATATGGGATAGGTCCGTTACATTGTCTATGGATGATGGATGGGTTGAAAAATGGGAGCTTTACAGCTTTGGAAGTTTATGTAGCTTTTGACTTTGAATGTAAATCCATTTTTTATTCTTCTTCTTAGCGTGTCGATAGCAATCTAAAGGGACTCGGCCCAGAATTCGGTCATGTGTTTGGTGCCGTCAATCCCCGTAAACTGCAGACGATAGGACACGCAGGACACCATGTTTTATTAGAGCATTAGCTTAAAACCCGTAACAGGAGCATAAAAATATCATTTTTTTGTTTAAATCTCGTAGTGATGCATAGTAGTTAGGAATTTTGCTTTAAAGCTTAACAGCATATTCCTAAAACACAATTACGCTTTGAAGAGCAGGCAAAAAGCATACCATAACATGCAGCTTATGACAGCTATTTACACATGAACGGTTCCTAAATACTAGTACATAGAAGCGAATACCGGAGCTGTTACACACTTGTTTATATAAGATGCGCAAAGGTAACCCGCGAAATTCAAATTTTCTTACGTTTTTTGCAATTTGCAGGTCACCGTCAGGTGGTATGTTGATTAAAATTTGTTTCGCGGCCGTAACAAATATTTATTTACAGAATTATACTCATTAGAATCAGCAATACAACTCCTTGAGTTAGAATTGGCCTCAAATATCATGATTTCTTAAAATAGTTATTCAATTCAATTCTGTAAATAAATATCTGTTACGGACGGCCGCGAATCATATTTAGATCAACATACAGCCTGATACAGACCTGCCAATTCCAAAAAACTTAAGAAAATGTGAATTTCGCGGGCTACCAGGACGTTTTCGGCTTAATATTTTGAGCTATACATACATGAACGGTTCCTAAATATCTACTAGTACACAAAAGCGAATACCGGAACAGTTACAGTTGTTTAGAGAAAGAAAAACCGCAGTGCTGTACAAAACGAACTGGTTTCTGCAGTTCCATGTAACAGTTCAGGATCTACACGAGCGCGAGCCATTGTTCGCTTTGTTCCAATTGTTACTTTGATAATGCATTTTTGTAACATTTCTCGTTAACGTTTCTTATCTAGCTTAAATATGCAAAGTGCTTTGGGTAGGTTTTATTTGAGTAGCAGTAGACATGACTGAAGTTGGTGATAGTTGCAAGTTTGATCAATAGTTTGGTCAAATATTTGTTTAGGATATTGTGTGGGTAACTGAAATGAGAATCGATACCTAAATTGTATTATCGCTGCTTAACACTTCTGTCAACAATTCCCGCCAAATTGAAGCGTCACTAGGGTTAAAACAATCTAACTGCCATATAGTCGAATAGACCTGCGGGGTAATTACGGAACACACTAACTGTAGCAATAGCTTCCATTTTGACAGTTGAACAACATTCATTGCGTTATTTACGTTGTTAAGCAGACAAATTTTACGAACATATGAAGCAATGGATTATTAATATCCTTCAAAATCATTCAGATTGTGGTCGATAGTATGTTACGCAATTAGGGTGCAAGTTATATATATGTATAGATATTCAACCTTAAGGTTGAAGCACTTACGAGAGCGACTAGACTTATTCTAAAATAAAACAAGCTTCTGCCTGCGTCATAGTGACACAGTCACGAGCACTAATAGGTATGTCAACACTTGGAAACTTTCAATTGCAATTTTTGCGTGAAATAACGAAAACAACAATGAAATACGACACATTGCAAAAACCTACGGGTTCGAAAATACTATGTTAGTAGCAACATAAAAGTTCATTCAAAAATAAAGGAGAAAATCGCTTTTGAATAAAGCCAAGTGTATACATACTTATGCTCGTGACTGCACACCCATGGATTTCTTATATCTATAGATACAACTCTGCCTAACCCATTGAGTATTACAGGCGTTATATTACGTATGTAATATTTTATATGAGATGAACTTCATATATTTGTTAACGTTATGAATATTATTTATTCATAGTCAACATTCAATATTGACGTTCCATTATGAAGAGTTTATTTAATATGTACGTACAGTACATACATCACAGCTGATTTCCATTTACCTACTCATAAAGGCTGCCGCAGAACGGCGCGCCGCGACTCTTGTAGAACAATTTCTTAGGAAAAATCATGGAAATAGTTCTACCAGAAAAGCGTCATACCGTCGCGTCACGCCTGTCCGCGGGAGCCTTAAAGTCGATGTATTAAACAGTTTCCGTAATATATTTTCTTCAATGTATAACGTCTTTTTCCTCTGACAACTCTGACAAGAATATCCGGTGTCATGTTTGGCTAATCGACTAGCCATTATCATGTTAAGTCTACATAAGGCTTAGGTATTTATTGTGTTAGACATTCTTACATAGGTCAATCAAAGTAATTTATATTCCATTATTAGATGTTACAATCCTACATGATTATTCTGTGCATCTACATTCTTTTCGTGCTCACGATTCATTCGACAACTGTATTCTGCGGTTTGACTTTGCTTTTTTTGCTTTTGCTTTTACAAGAAAACGTTGCCCCACACTAGGAATTACTCCTGTATCATAGGTGCGTTTACCAACATTTAAACTCACATACACAAACAGCCAGACCCGGAACAACTACCTGTAGGCAATACAAATATTTGTTCCGTGCGGGAATCGAACCCACGACACGCAGCGCAGCAGTCGATCGCTCAGCCACTACGCCAACCGTGTCGCGTTAATTTAATAACTGTTTGTGTGTCATTTGTTTACCATTAGATATGATAACAAATAAATGTAATAATATAACATAACATTGCGCCTGTTTGCACCGAAGGGCGTGGGTGCACACCCACATTTTGTCAGTTATGTTTAAGTGTCGTGTAATAGAAGTTGGGCCTATTGCCAAGGGCACAAATCCAGAATACGGGGTTCTACTGAGAAATTCCAGATGTAAAAACCCAATAACAATTTGCCTGAACCGGGAATAGAACCCAGGATCTCATGATCAGCAGTAGCGCTTGTAATAACATATTAAGTAAAGGCACATCCCTACCTTTTTTTTTAGGTGGGAAACTTCTCCCGCTCTGGGCGGAGCGGGAGGGCGTGTCAGACTTTTACTGACTAAAACACTCCCGTGTTCTTTCAGTTGCCTATGCCAGGGGCCACGGTACCTCTTTCGAACAACCCGCAGCCCTAGCAGGCATCGGCCCTAGCGGACCCTGCTATGTCTATTTCTTCCACGAAGAGTCTTTGCAACTATACTTGTCGAATTAAGTTCAAAAACCGCTTTTGGTATTTTCTTTGTACTTGGTTGTATTTATGTGATTGTTGGTGCAATCTGTCGTTCTATAGACAGAGAGCATCACGTGAGTTGAAATTCATGGAACACATCCATATTGTGTGGAGCTCACTCAATTGATATAAACTGCACTAAGAGGATTACACGCACCGACGGGAAAGGATTGGGTTTGCACACTGCAGATCTAAATAGGTAATTTAATTCGTGAATAAACTCTGTGTTGGTTGATATTGGAATAACCGACCACTTTATTATTAAATATACACGTATCTAGTGCTAGCAAGAGTTCCGAGTGTCGTGTTTGACTGCGTGCCTTTTGACTATCCGTAGATGTTGTGAAAGGCTAATTGAGGATGATTTTTTCATCAACTCATCTTTCTAAGTATACGAATCAGCAAAACCCCTGCGGAATCTTCTTTATATGGGTCATTGAAATGCCCAAGTCTTTCCAAGGGAGTTATAGCAAAATCCCTTCGGATTTTTTGTAGGGGCAGGGGGCTACTAAGATAATAAAAAAATATTTAAAAAGTAGGAATAATACTTAGGTGTTGCTCATAAAACTGCGTGTAAAGGCATGGTTCTCAGGGGATATGAATAATCCTAAATCAAATTTTAAAAGTTAGCAATCTAGCATAGTCAGCCTATAATATTCTTACTCCTGGGACCATAAAAATGTCTTATATCTATGGCTGAGACACAAGCCTCCTCTCGGTGAGAGGGAGTGGGCCGAAATCCCTAGTGCGGGTTGGTAGATGTCACATGTCTTTGAATCTTTGGTCCCAGGACATACGATCATAATATTAGCATCCATGTTCAGGTGCTTTCAGTTCAATGGTAACGAACCAGTCACGAAAAACCGTCTGTATTTATATGGTACCTAAACCGAAAAGTATCCTTTACAAATAACTTTTTTATGTCTTTGTCTGAACTAAGAAGGCTTGTTCCATTAGTTTTTGTTACTTTTTCAAGGTCCTTGAAGACGTAAACTTGAACAGTTTTCACACACAGAATGTAGGTAAAGATTTAAAAACTCTTTTCAGTTACTTTCCGTTACAATTTAACAAGAATGTTCTTAAAATCTACCAGCACGTTGAAATTGAAACCAATTTAAAATGTAGGTAGGCACTTGGCCTTTTTCTTTATCTATATTCTTTATACAATAAACTGTGCCCAGGCCACATATTTCTTTGAGTTCATAATTTACAACGGTCCTAAAAACATTATACAAATTTAACCGCCATGTAAAACTAAACGTACTCTGGCAAAAAAAGATAGTGGCACTCTATGTCGAATTTTAAGAATCGACATAATCGATTATATCATACAATCGGTGCCACCCAGTACATGTTAAGTCAAAACTATTCGTGCACAGAATTTAGAACAAAAGTTGCCGAAATACCTTGTATCGGAGCACCTAGCTAGTTCGTATGAAGAATAGAGATACGACACGTAAGCTTTCAAAGATGTTTTGAATTTAAAATATCTATTCAATTTGACATCGAATCATAAAATTGAGTAATAACATTAAAATTAAATCTATTCTTGTCTATGATCGTGCAAATTTTAAATTTCGAACACGGTTGACATTTTATTGAGTCACCCCACAGAGTCGTCCATTTTGGAAAATTTCAGTGTGTTGTGCATCTACGCTCAAGGTAAACATGTAGTAAGTCACGGGTCGAGCTCACTGAAGCAAAATAAATTATTTTTTATTGGAAGAACTCGCAGACTGGGGTACATTATGCATTCCTCGTGCTTTTTACGACCGACATTCAAAATGTTACCGGGATAGGTAATACTTCACCAAATGTTCTGTAGGTCTAGCGTAGTTTTGGTCTTTGATTTAGTTTTGATTTCAGGCTGAAATTAATGGAAATGATTCTCTCGTGGAATTGAAATCTCTCCGAAATCTTGAAGGCTACGACATTGCAGTGTTGTTATAGAGATACAAGCCCTAGTTTGTATTTTTTTCCCATCGAAAATAATTACAAACTTTCATCCTCTATTTAACCCGTTGAGTTTTTTATTTTTCAAAAATCCAAAATTAGTGCTGCACCTACGTTATACAAAGGAACTCTTGTGCAAAATGTCATGCTTCTAGACCAGCGGTTTAGACTGTGCATCGTCTGTCAGTGAATAATTCGTTTGAGATTTTTATAGACTGCTTTTTTTTAGAAGTAATAGTTAATAAATAATTCTAAGCACAATAAATAACTGATTAGACGCGTACATTTTCTACCGCAGCAGTATAAGTACAATATATTAGCCATTTCTCACACAACAGCGCGGTTCTACGTATCGAAATTATTTCGCCATTAGTCTTACTTTATCCCTGTCCCACCTTCAAACTTGCTAGATTTATTGCTACAACGTACTACGTTGCTAAATAAAATACATGTCGCCGAGGAACTAGATATTCAAGATTGGTTTTCCTGCCTGCCTTAGTTAGTTATAGACCAGCTTCAGAGTAACATGCACTTAGTATGATGAATTTGCATAGACATTGACTGGATTGAATAGTACCTATTGCAGGTGGATTTGCGATGTATTTCAATCAACATAGCCTATCGCAGTCTACTGCTGCTTCTAGGTCTTTCTCAAGTTGCGTGATAACCGTTCCGATTTCACCATCTTTCTGCATTCAGTCTGATCCAGCAGCTTCCTTATTTCCACGATTCATTTTGCGATTGATAGTCATCACTCAATCAATATCAATTTCCTACATGGTTATAAATAAGCAGCTTAAGTACCGCATCTTTCTGAAAATAGCTCGATGTGCTCTTTACAAATTATCATATTAATCAGCACCCTAATTGCGTAACACACTATCAATTACAATCAGAATAATTTTGAAAGATATTGCTAATCCATTGCTTCATATGTTCTAAAAATTTGCCTGCTCAACAAGGTAAATAACGCAATGAATATTGTTAAACTGTCAAAATGAAAGCCATGCCTACTGTTAGTATGTTACGTAATTCCCCGCAGACCCATTGAACTCCTTGACATATTTTGTCATATCAACATAATATTTATAAGTGCCACATTAGCAGTCCATCTTTAAGTAGGGTATCACGACTCACCTTACAAATACCGACAAATCTGAATACCAATTCATTTAGACGTTGGTATTGCAATTAGCACGGTGTCGGAAACCCTGGATAATGTGTTTGTTCCGGCAAACTATTTAGATAAGTGCATTAAAATTTTGTGTCTGGTTGGCCGAAGTTTTTTTTTCTCAGAAAAGCAAGCTCGACTAATATTGACGTTAAATTCAAAAATATAACCGTTCTCTTTCATTATGATTTGATTTTGTTTGTAGCACACGCACTTTTCCACGAAAGTAATAATTAGCGGCCGCGAATTACGATGTTTAGGTCGTAGCTACGACCTAAAAATCGTAATTAGGTTCGAACCCAGACCGACACTTTCCTTTGTGTTACTTATTTCATTAGCTCTCAAAACGGTGATGGAAAACATCGTGACGAAACCAGCATATCCTAGAACCAAAAATTCGAAGTCATGTGACATTACCAACCCGCACTGGGCCTGCGTGGTGGGTCGCGGCCCACTCTCTCTCACCGAGAGGAGGCCTGGGTCCCAGCAGTGGGAACATTATAGGCTGATTATGCTATGCTAACGTACTGGCTGGTAAGCCTTATGATAAACCAAATCATTCGTGCTAACAACACAGGTAAAGAATAGAATACGAACTCCTTGGTCGTGCCTAAACAATAGTGTAGAATTGGGTTGGCTGAGTAAAAAGGCGGTTGTGACACGTTCAGGTGGCCTCCTAGTACCCTCAAACAAGTGACTCTCGGCCACTTGGCCCTGTCGAGGCCACTTGAAGCTCTGCCGACGTCGACGTCAAAATTCTCCTTACTCTCGATACCTATTTCCGTTATAAGATTGGATATTTCATATAATCAAACTTCGATATCTTGAGTAGGCTGATGAAATTATCCAGGTTTGATGTGTTTCATGTATATAGCAGTAAGGACTAGGTAGATATACACATGTATAGGCAGCGTGCTAGACATGTGGTCCAGCGTGTATCTCCATGACCTATTTTGCAGTGTTGTGTTGATTCATAATATGTACTTACCTACCTGCAAATGATAGATAAGCTTCTGTTACACTAATATTTTTCTAAGCCTCGTTGATTTTGAGGTTGTGGCAGTGATTGGATTACTCAACTTACAGAAGTACAGACGCCAGCAGGTCAAGCTACCCGAAACTGTCAAATTTTCCCAATCAACCTTGAACCTTAATGCTTTAGCGATAAAGTTGAAAATCTATTAAAGAAATTTGACAGATTGTAGTAGCTTGATGTGCTGGCGTCTGTACGTTAGAGGCTGGTATTATTCTAGTCGCCTCCTATTACATGAATGGGACGTAGGACTTACCAAGCAATTTTTTTTTTGGGAGGTCCTTTTAGTCTTTTACTAACTAAAACCCACCCGTGTTCCTTCAGTTGCCTGTGCCAGGGGCCACGGTAACTCTTTCGAACAACCCGCGACCCTGACAGACCGAAATGCACCTCCCTTTATGTTTGCTAAAAACCAGCGCTTAGCAACCTGCTAATAACCTGAGCATAATGCTGACGCTTTTAAACCTTTTGCTTCTGGTGTATGTACTGACTACTAAGTACTACTAGGTATAATAATGGAGACCACAGACTATAAGTCGGTGATGGAGACAATAAAGGTTATTCTATTCTACTATTTTCTCAATATTCAAGCGCTATCAATACTTAGACGTCTGGCATACCGTTTAGAAAATGACAGGCGTTATCTATTGTTATATTACATTTTCTCTCTATACAGCAAAACTTTTCAACATCAAAAACACGTAGTAAAATACTTTAATCAATCAATCAGACAAGTAAGGAAATTATCTACTGGAAATGTTTTCATTCAGAACTCGTATAACTCAAAGGTTACAGACGAAGTACGGCTGACAGTCTTTTGATCAAGCCAATGCGGAGCCAGCACTTCCACGGACACGAGATGAGGACACTCCACAACATGATAAAGATATCTCGACAGAACAGGGCTCGCTGTTACAGTAGAAAATGTACATTAAAATGTACGTAGAATGTATTTATTTTATGTACGAGAAGTTGAGATTTATGTGGTTTGAGAAATTGTGTTGAATAGAAGCAAACTGCATTTTAAATGTAGGGTTGTTACTTCTCATTTACAATTCAGTTTTAATTTTTATTACACCCAGTTTCTTTTGATGGATGGATACGTAGAAAATGTTTGAAATATACTTAATAATATAAGAACATAACATAGATTCTGCATAACTTTTTTATTTGAGACTAAACGTAGTTAGATATTTTACGTCAGATAACTAGTCATAAGCTTTAGGCTTAAAACATTTTACATACACGACGTACAATTATACGGACAGACTGCCAGCTTATCAAAACACATAGAGGCTATTTTCAGTCATATTTCACCACATTTTTCAGTACACCTCATCAAAATCATCAACCAAGCCTTTCCCAGCTATGTTGGGATCGACTTCCAGTCTAGCCGGATGCAGCTAAATACCAGTAATTTACACGGAGCGACTGCCTATCAAATTCGTCAGTAGACCTAAATAAAAAAAAAATATTAACACACCCATCTTTCATCGAGATTAGAATCCACACCAAAATTATTCCATAGTCATTTTTCTTATAATCCAAGGGCGTTGTGCCCGGGATAAAGTGTTGAATAAAACAGTAGGTACGTATTAAATAACAAGGAGTATTGAGGCTACCTACCAAGGTACACAGGTAGGTAGTAGGTACTCGAGTTACCCGTGAATCTGATCGTCTTATTTATTAATGTAACCAGAATCTGGTTCAATGCCTACCTCGAGTGTTTGTAGGATGAGAACCGCTGAGTGATCGCCGGTGGTCCCTAAGATTTATTCCTGTATTGGGTGCTACATGAAGAATGTTCAGTAACAGAGATACAGTAAGTCAACATGTAGAGTAGTTAAGATTCGGAGGGTCCACAGATCAAGACTAAAATAAAGATTTACCATAGAGAGTTTATTTTTTCTTTGTCTTTACTGTCATGCTTGTGGAGATTTGGGCTGTTTCGGCGCTTACAATTAGAAAATGCTCTACTGGATTAAAAATTTAATGAGAATTATGTAAAACCAAGAGCTGTGGTGGCCCAGTGGTAACGGCCCCAACTTACTAGTTGTAGATCGTAGGTTCGAACCCAGACAAGCAAGTTTGTGTAAATTATTCATCAGCACTGCTCTCAAAACGGTGAAGGAAAACGTCCTGAGGAAAGTGACACGTCCTAGAACCAAACATTCGAAGACATGTGACATCTACCCAATCGCACTGGGCTGGCGTGGTAGATTACAGCCCACTCTCTCTCGAAGACAGGAGGCCAGTGTCCCAGCAGAGGGAACATTATAGGCTGATTATGTGTTAAGTAAAAAGAGTTTCTTCTTTGCTGTCATGCTTGTGAAGCTTTGGTCTGTTTCTGTTTTTACAGTTAGAAAAGACTCAACCAGATTAAAATTAAATGAAGCTTATGTAAAGCCGAACGTACCGGTATCCAACAAAAATATAGGTACCTAGTCACTTAACTTTGTTAGAAAAGTTAGGTAAGCTCTAATTCCAACAAAATCCGTATTCGTACCAACTTTAGAATAACAAAACTGTCCTCGAAAATCCGCAACCGTACCGTACTTTTACGTAACAATTTATAAATCTAGCTTTTACTGTGAACAGTCACCGAAACGGACACGGTACCTAACTAAGTTTGGTGTCTCTCAAAACGACATTACTCTGTGTAATCCGTTGTACAGGAGATGACAGTTAGGTATCATCCTATTATGCAAAAGCCTGGAAGCTCAGGCAGCTAAGGCTAGCATGACACAATTGTCCGGAATGGTATGTACACGGTATACAGATATCGCATCTTGCTTCCTCTACAGATAGAAGCTATATGAGCGAGAGGGACAAGACTAAAGTCCGTTACGGTCCACTCGCTTACTGCAACCTTAACGAGGTGATGCAAATTTCAGCTGTATCACACAAAGGAGGTATAAACTGCTTGTTCTATTTCTTTGGACTATCAGTATGCTGTCACTAACACACGAAGAGAGATAAATTGTTGTAATTTAGCAGATTTACATTCAAATTAAAGCTTCGCGGCAGCGTCTAAGACGAACAGAGAGTTCTCTCCGTTCGTCTTAGACGCCATTTTCCTTCGTTTGTACGGGTTTGAAGACGACTGTATAATTGAATTGTAATTTGTACTTGAGAATAAATGCTTAACAATAGAATAAATACTTTCGAGATAACTAGGTATACAGATATTTAGTAGCTAAGCATTCTATAGTGGGATATTTGTGTGGTTAGATCTCCGACCGCTATTTTTTTAACTACATTGAGTATATTAACTCATAACTCACGATAAACGTAACGCAAAAATCACAAAGAAGCCGATAATATTGCTCTGCAATTCCTCACCACTTTTTACGATTCCGGAATCATTTACCACAGATAAAATGACCATAACCCAACCCTACGTCGTCAAATCAAACAGCTGTCATAGCGAATATTTTTAGAGAAACAATTTATCAACATTTGCATATTTGCGAGTGTAATTTGGGCGTCGTTCCGGCCCGCAACCCCTAGCCACATAAAGGTCAGCTTTGACATTTCCTTCACTTTCGCAACACTGAAATGTGAGGGACGAATTGAAATATACTTTTTTATGGAAATACTGGCTGAAAGTATGTGTTCTAAATTCAAAGACTATGAATAGGATATTAGGAAGATTGTAGTTCGAATTAGGTTCTGAGAATGCTATGAATGTGTAAGTAGCTTTATAATGTCAGATATTGATATGAAACCTGAGAAGGAAAAAAGAAAAGTATGACTCAGATTTCAGCCGACCCCAATATAGTTGAGAAAAGGCTAGGCAGATGATGATGACTCAGATTTCCATTATAACCTCATAACTGCGAAAGATCATTTCTAAGAATTGAAATGCGGACAGAGAACATTAATTTCTAATTGGAGGTAACTAGAATAATTTACCTCCACATCCTCAATAAATAGTTTTATTTGCGTCAAAACAAACCAGAAACTACCGTTAATTTATTCCACAGTTTTCCTGTTTAAAACCATATTTAACAAGTTGTAAAGTACAAAATCCAGTAACGCCGAACCCTGACTACGTTACCTTGATCCAGTTGTTCTGAGATGTGGCATCCCTTGAGGATGCTACCAAGCTGTTACGCCACAACGCCAGACAGCCAGGTGACTTGATTACCAAATCCCTAGACGACCGTATAGTACAGTTTGATTTGAATTTAGAATTAATCGGAAGTTCTCACCATATGCCAGTCCGTATTTACATCATTTATTATGAAGTATATTGATCATTATTATAATATATTTCCTACATAATTATAGCTTTATCTCCATGATGTCACCAGGGTGTATAACCAATAACATTTGAACTTATTTAACTATGTTATTAATCATTTTCCTATTAAAATCTCCAGTAGCTTCTACATTACTAATCTGAGCCTCACGTGAGCCAGATCTCGTTTATCTGAGACGTGGCATCCCTTGAGGATGCTAACAAGCTGCTCCGCCAGTTAGACAGCTAGGACTGTGATTAACAAATCCCTGAACAACCACTGTACGGTGTACTGTTGGATATATGATTTAATATAACTAGTAATAAATTGCCTGTAGTATTTGCTCGGTTTTTGACAGGCTCTATATGTACTACCGACCTTCTGACTTCCACCTTCGTGGAATAGAGGTGTGATATGGTTATTCCGGGGACAATGATCTCCCGCCTGATGTGATGGGAGCCTGCCATCTATTCTCTTCACCACCCTTGGTTGACTTGTAAAGAATGCCTAACCTTAAAACGCAGCTCTGACTCTTAAAGCAGATTCGGCTAAGAATATGCAATTTATGAACATTGTAGATTTATGGCTACACGTTAACGTGTTACTAATGACTGCAAGATGTCATATTTAAAGTCGGCGAGATTATAATAAGTACCTGGCAATTAAATACCTACTTTAATTCAATGTGTTTGTTTCTTTTGAAATCATTATTTATGATCTCATCAACCACATCAAAAGGGTTCTTGCAAAGTCATCATAACATTTAAACCACATCTAAACGAAGGTTAAGGTTGTGGCGGGATCTACATCGCCACGTGCAAACTACGCAACACACTGACCTCACCCAAAATCCTGCATCGCGCAAGCAGAGTTTACCGCGCAACTAGTAACATAAACAACATCCCGTCCCTACATCAATCGTCGGGCAGTAACCCAACAGACACGACACCCTTCTATGGAGGACGAGTGAACTTTACACCCTGTTCCTTATACCTCATAAGGTAAACTATTTATCTTATAAGCAAAGAGAAGCCAAACTCTTAACAATATCACGTTACACAGTTAAGGGTTTCCGATGGGCTTCCTGTTTCTGAAGTACATTTGAAGTGGTCTAGGCACTTGGATAGTGGCCTAACACGCTATGTTAGCATTAGATACGGAGTAAACGTTGTGTTGGTCGTAAGATATGGTGGAGCCCGCCTTTGTACCCAAGTATTTATAGCTAAGTTTACTGTTTTTTTTAGAGCGTCTTTTAAAGGTTCATTATCGTTTGAGAATGCGGGTATAGTAGTTTACTAAATAGCGTCTCAAATGTGTTCTTTCGCAACCATTCAAAATAAGTTTTTAAAATCACCAATTACTAGTACATATTATTTATTTATTTATTTTATTATTTATGTACACACAGAAAAAAAAATCTAAAAAAAAAAAAATCTAAAGAAATTCAGACTTCGAAAGAAATTCTGTTCTTAATCTGTTCATTACTTAAACCGTGTACAATTATCGTGAATCTCTGTTTCTTTTAGTCTGCATGTGCACTTAGGTTTATGCGTGACATAATAACATGTCCCGCCAGACCTGCGTTCTCAGTTCTCAGGTTTATCCACCAGGATGTTTTCAGTAGCAGCCCGTAGTCTGGTTTTGTGCGGTTGACGTCAACACGCTCGCCCTCTATTACATGGAACTGAAACATAACTTGCAAAGTTAGAGTTCACCTCTGCCTAACCCCTCGGGGAAAACAGGCGTGTTGTTATGATAATATGTTTAAGAGCAGTGATAACGGCTTTGACTTTTGAGATGCATTTCGTAGGTTTACCCAGACAGGCGCTTTACTTTGTGTACATTATTTCATGACCACCGCACTCAAATCAGTGAAGGAAAACATCGTGAGGAAACCGGCATGTCCTAGAAACATGTGACATCTACCAACCCGCACTGGGCTCGCGTGGTGGATTATGCCCTCTCTCAAAGAGGAGGCCTGTGTCCCAGCAGTGGGAACATTATAGGTTGATTATGCTATGTTATAAGTATACCTACCGTCTGCCCTTCGAGAGTAGGCAGTAACAAAGACCGTACTTGTCGCAAGCCCGCACAAAATTAGCTTTCATTTCAAAGCAAGTGCCATTCTGTAGAAGTGTAGAGCATCATAAATGTAAAATTATATGCCGTTGTTAAAATATGCGCCTCTTGAGATATACTGCGACGTTGTCGTGGACTGTAGGACTGCGTTCGCTGTTTGGGACACTGGGATTGAGTCATCTAGGGGCGAAAATTAAGTTGAAGCTTGCGGTTACGTAATTTTGTGGCGTTCTGTAGTTTCTGTGTACCCCCATGGGAAGAAGGCATGTGTTTATGTATGTAGGTATGAAGAACTGTTTATATATGTAGGTATAAAGAACTGTTGGGTGCTCGCCTCAAAAATATCCAATTATTGAATGTTTATGCTTTACTTGAGCTTCCATTTCAAAGCTACTGTTGGCACTCTGTTAGAGAAGTGTAAAGCATCATATAAAACTATAAGTACGGTATACCTTTGTTAAAATATGCGCCTAAATATACACCGTTAAAGTTTGATCGTTTTAATCCTTAAAATAGGTCATTGTACTCATCATTATGAACAACTTTTACTACGGGACCAGACCAGAAATTGTGAAAAAAAAATCAGTTGTTGTTCATAATGATGAGTACAATGATCCCTTTTAAGGATTAAAACGATCAAAATGTAACGATGTATACTGCGACGTTGTCGTAGAGTGTAAGACTAGGTTCGCGGTTCAAACCTAGGTTAGACTGTGATTGTGTCGTTCTGGGCGAAAAAGTAGAACCTTACAGGCTGTGTTCGGCTTCTGTGTTCATAATAACCTAGTACCTATTTAAGTGTGTAATTTTCTTCCCTTACAACTTAAAATAATTATCTTGTTTAAAAGAGCTTAATTATTTTGATTTTCATAGGCGAAAATAATCAATTTTCGTTTATTCAGGTCATCTGCTGCTAACCCCAGCCTCTAATATACAGCTAATAATGAACAAAATAAATGATTGCAGTGAGTTTTCCTGTCAAATCTATGTATTAAATAACTGCCTCATTTCATTACCCAAATAATTTGCCCCAAAACTTTATCTACCCTCACCATCTTTCAAAATTAAACTAAACTGAATTCAGTTTATTTTTGTAACACATGATTATCTGTTCGCACTTCCATTGTCATTGTTCATCATTAACTGACGCGACTATGAATAGTCACCATTAAGTTAACCGGCTGGACTATGAATATTGTCACTGTAAGTACACGTCAAGCTATACAAAACCAATATAAACTGACTTCTGATTGTACGAAAAACCTATACAATGCGAGGTCAGCTAAAACTGGAAATGTATAGCTTGATGTGTAACCGTGTGCACCCAACTGCGGTTAAACTGTTTACCTAGTTATTTTTAATAGTGACATAGTGTTCTATTATTTTCCTATTTATTTACGCTCGTAGATTTACAATGATTTATAGCTTGTTGTTATGGTTTCTAACTGAAGGTATAAAACAAGTATAAAATGCAATAAATATAACGTGTAGGTAAGTTCAGTTTTATTAAAAGAATCTTTTCAAACACATTTTGTGAAACAAAACTTTGACTGCCTAGATGATCTAGGCCCTGGGCCTGGGTTCAACTCCTAGGTTGAGCAAAGTAATATTGAGCCTTTCTATCTGGAATTTGTCATTAGCAGCCCAGAGTCTAAATTTGTGCCCGGTTAATATATATAATATAATATATTTATTCAATAAATTATAAGGCACAAAAATTAGTACAGTTTTGCTTAAATTTAAATTATAATTCTAAGACTTATGTGCCTAAACTAGGTAATCCTGTTTCGGGTTTAATGGCAACAAGCTCGTCCCCTATTACATAGAACTTAAACATAGCTGGCGAAATATAGGTATACTATAGGTACCTAAACCTGTCCAACTCTTCAGAGAAACAAGTCGTAATATTATTTATGTAAGGGCTGATATTTCTATCGACAGATAATTTTTATTCGTGAAATAAAATTGACGTCTGGCAGTTTTTTTTATGGAAAAACTGTCAAAAATTAAACTGTCAAAATTATTCCTGAGATAAAATTATCTGGCGTTGGAAATATCAACCCTAAATCAAAGAAAGTTGTTAGAACCATAAAAACAGCAATAACACACCTACTTACCATAACTAATGGAAAACTAATTTCCGTATCCCTATTCACTATCGTATTCATTCCGGAAACTAAAGAAATATTATAAATAAGAACTTTATTGATATCCGCTTATTAACGGTGATATGGACATGCTATTCCCGGAAGCTATCCATCGCTGTACACATACGGATACTAATAGTCATGTTGTGTAGACAATGCGCAATGTTTGCTGTACGCAACATTGGTCGTCGAGCCGTCTGCAAATATGACGGGCCACATCCAACATATCTACATTATGTAGGAAAATAGAAAGCTAATTCTGGTTATAAAGGAGTAAGTTCGGATGTGGAAACAGTAAACGGAGGAAGTAAGGACTCAAGAAGGGACGAAGTAAGGTGGTTGGTAGTTCCTACCTGCAATTTCTGGAGCGATGGATTCTGTTTTCTGAAAATTCTAGTTACTTACCTACCTACAATGTTTTCTGAACAACTAGGGAATAAAGGACGAAGTTGGGTATCTATCTACCTACCTAAAAAAAGTACAGACGAATTGAGAACCTCTTCCTTTTTCAAGAAATCGGTTAATGCTGTTAAGCTAATGATCTTTTCATTTTTCATCATAACATTAATTAGAGCAGCTAAAAGTCGTTGAATAACTACTAATGCCATCTCAAAGCAAGAAATATTTATTTATATATAAATAAAATAAAAATTCTCGGTCCATTGAAAAATCAGGCATTCGTGTAAGTTTCTATGAATATTACTATCTTAAGAATAAATATGATAATTATAATTTTTTTGGTAATTTTACAAATGTAACGTCACGTCTTCTTCCTCCTTGCCACCTTCCTATCATGGGGATAAGCAGAATCTACAGATCACCACATGTTAAAATTATTACATACTTCTTTTGCTTCGCTTACGAATATCCATCTATTACTTAGGTATTTACTCGTACCGAGAAAATAACTTATGCATAGTAATTGCCATCCTGAAAATAAATATGACGCCGGATCTCTTCATAATGAGGAGATAAACAAGACTGTTTAATGGCTTCTCTATCCACGTCAACAAATTAATGCGCGAATCTCCTGGAAATCTTTTACATAATATATTATTTATACATAGACAAAACAAAATTAAAGTGTCTGTTTGTAATGTGACATTACAAACAGACACTTTAATTTTGTTTTGTTTTGTAATGTCATAATAACAGCTTTTTACTAAATGCACATGAAAGTACAGGGTGGGCAAAAAAAGAGGTTACATACACTTTATTTTTTAAATTTTATTCTATGAAATATAAGTATTTTTATTTAAATATAGTATTTAGGGCCGGCAATTCAGTATGGAAAATAATCTCAGACAAATGTCTACCTCTAGCAGCATGGCAGATGTGAACCCTTTTCACTGCGTTTTTCATGATATTTTCACACATTTCCGGCGTTATTTTAGTGACTGTGTCTCAGATGTTTTGTTTTAATTCTTGAAGGTTCATTGGCATGTTAGCATAGACACGTCCCTTTAGATAGCCCCACAAAAAAAAAGACAGGAGCTGTTAAATCCACGCATCTTGGGGGCTAAGCAATGTCACCTTTTGTCGAAATTAATCGACTCGGAAACGTTCTTTTTACTGTCTCGATTGTGGCTCGTGCCGTATGACATGTGGCCCCGTCTTGTGGAACCACATTAGTGTGTGTGGAGTAAATTAGGCTTTTATTTTAGGATAAGAATTAGTAAAGTGCCACATTATTGTTTTCCGACATTCACGCGAACTAAGTCGCGAGCACAGCTATACACAGTATAAAATAAATCGTCAAAACACTCATAATTTCATTTTAATACGTAATCGGGAAATCCGCAATACGTTCCTTCCTATTGAAAGATTTCATAACTTAGCAGTAAATATTCATTAATTTCTATATATTTGTATGAAACACCATAAATATTATTAATATTTATGTTTATTTATTCATCATTATTTATTATGTTTCTTCGTACAATATAACATTATAATTAGCTCCTAGCATTTCTATTACCATCTCTTAATTAGCTTAGGTAATAATATAAAACAATATGCCATAAAATCACTTCAGGTTTCAAAACAGTAACTTAATCATTTTCTTTCGTCCATTAAGCGTAAATAAAAAGAAATAAGATCCATAATTCAACTACAAAATCAACATTGGGCTTAAACATAACTGGCGAAATGGAAACGTACAGACGCCAGCACATCAAGCTATTACAATCTGTCAAATTTCTTTAATAGATTTTCAACTTTATCGCGAAAGCATTAAGGTTCAAGGTTGACTGGGAAAATTTGACAGTTTCGGGTAGCTTGACCTGCTGGCGTCTGTACTATAGAAAGAAAGAAATAAATATTGTTTATTCTGCACAAACAAAACGCGGATTACAATTTAAAAAAAAAAAAAAACAAACAAAATCGGTTCAGACGTTTGGCAGCTACGATGGCGCAGACAGACAACAGACAGATACACACGTTAAACGTATAACACCCCTGTTTTTGTCGGGGGTTAAAAAGACATAAAATATACACAAACAACGTAGTCAAAAACCTCGTACTCAAGCATATAAAAATTTGACATATATATACACACCCATATATAAAATTATTTAAAAAAAAATCAGTTGATCCATACATTAGGTCGAGTTATGCGAACAAAAACTTATGGATCAACTGATTTTTTTTTCACGATTTCAGGGTTGGTCCTGTAGTAAAAGTTGTTCATAATGATGAGTACAATGACCCCTTTTAAGGATTAAAACGATCAAAATGTAACGATGTCGGTATATCTCTACCTATCGTTTGAGGATAACAGGCGTGATATTAAGTTACGTGTAAGTAATATCATAACTCGAACTATAACAGTACAACTATAAATATAATCGAAACTGTTTCACGAAATTATGTTGTATATCTGGCAGCCGACATCAAACAACTAAGGTTAAATTTAACGGACGCGTTAAGGCCGTTTTGCCAGATTAATCTGGTGGCCGGCACCGCCCGACAGACTTTAACTTGGTAAGCCACAGACCGGGGCCGGCGGGCCGCAAACCTAGACGAATTAACTTACTTACATCACAAGTTAATGGAGACTTTTTGCCAAGTTATTACTCGCTGATGAGTCGAGGCTTGATTAGATGTTTTGTGTTACTGTACCTCGTTGTTTAGTTTTTGTATTTTTATTTATTTATTTAACCATTTCTGTACACACTTAAGAAAAGACAAGAAAAAAAAACAGAACATAAAAATAGGTACAGAGGTGATGCTTATTTCGTGAGAAATCTCTTCCAGGTATGCCTGCGATTGGACAATAAATAAAGAGATGTAGACAGCGCAGCGAGTGAAAAAGTAAAGGAGACCGAAAAAAAATACATATATTGTATTTTTTATGTATTGTATTATAGAAAGCATCACTTCATCATTAGCATAGGCTTATATTTGGGACTTCATATAATTGATTCATGTAGTTGTTGTTATAATATAGGTAGGACAGTCTTTAAAACTTGGTAAGCCGGGTCGCACATCTAGATTAACTTGCCTACGTCACAAGTTATGAAGACTTTTTGCCAAGTTATTAGTTGTTGATGAGTCGAGGCTTGATTAGATATGTTTTGTGTTACTGAGCGTCGTTGTGTTGTGTTGTATTGTTGTTGTATTATGATGAGATGAGAGCATCACTTCGTTATTATTAGCATAGGCTTTTATAGTTGGATCTTTTCATGTAATTATTTCATATAGTTGTTGATATAATGTAGGTAGAACAGTCTTTAAAAATTGGTAAACCATCGGGTCGCACACCTCGACGGATTATCTTGCTTAAGTCACAAGTTATGGAGACTTTTTTGCCAAGTTATTACTTTTTGATGAGTCGTGGCTTGATTAGACACCTTTTCTGTTGTGTTAAGGTAATCATGAGTTGCACATAGGTAGATATATGGAGAGCATCACTTCGTTATAAGCAAAGGCTTACCTATTTGAGACTTTTCAAATAAAAATACATGTAAATCAAGTTGAAGTTCAGTTGTAGGTAGGTCAGTCTTTAAAACTTGGTAAGCCATCGGGTCGCACACTTAGACGGATTTTTTTGCTTACGTCACAAGTCACGGTGACTTTTTGCCAAGTTAATGCAAGTTATTACTGGCTGAGAAGTTGTGACTTGATTAGATATGTAAAACTCGTTTTTTTTTGTCAAGCCGGTGTTAAGTTACTCATGAGTTTCACATAGGTAGCCTTTATAGAGAGTATCACTTCGTAATTACAAAGGCTTAGATTTTTCTTTTCAAATATTGACCTTAAAAAGGTGGCTGGGACAGACTGGATTTAATTACCTACATCAAAGGCGGAAGGCGGAGGACAGGGTGTTGCAGCGCACCCTGGGAGAGGCCTATGTCCAGCAGTGGACTGCGACAGGCTGAGTTGATTGATTGATTGAAATACATACACGGACACATGTATCAATCGAGTTGAAATTCAGTTGTTGATATAATTTGTTGATAGAAATAACAAAAGGCTGGAATTTTGGGCAGTTTTGGGTTGGGGAAGTTTCGGGGAACAGCCGTTTGGGATGGGCCTTGTGAAAGACCCGGGGGCCTAAAAAGGCCACTTTAAGCATTACCTCTAAAAGCTATTCATTTCCTGAATTCCCAGCAGATCATTAGCAATTCTTCTAATGTTCGTAAAATTTCATTTCATGTTTGGTGTAAACATTGCCGCATGAAAAAATAAAAACCGTATTTTTTACTTATCAAATTGGTTTTTTATTTTTTATTTCTACAGTTTAAATGTTGTTTCATTTTTATATGAATTGCATACAGATCATTTATTATGAATTGTCAATTTGTGACCATTTTACGATTTTTAATATGATTCATATTGTTATCCTATTAAGATTTTGCCAAAGTGGCCTTCTTAGGCCCCCTGTTTGAGCCATTGTGGACCTGGCAAAGCTTTGGGCTAACAGTCTGAAATAGAGCCGTGCCAGCTCTATGAAGAAATAGAAGATGTAATATAGGTGTATGGGTACATTATAGAGGGTCGTTTAAGTACAAACAGTGTTTCACAATCATAAATTAATTATCGATCTCTTATCTTTAAGCCCACAGAAGGCTATTATAGCTATATATATTTCTGTTTCTTTCACAATCTTTAATTCTGATCAGTAAAGAAAACTTATATAAAGCTTTTCTCTTATGTAGGTAGAGAGTACAGACCTTTAATGCTCACAAAATATTATTTTCTACGTTCCAAGTTTTAATGGGAAACCCAAAAAAATTTAATACCGTTGAAACCTTTTTTGGCAAACAACACTTCGTTGACCTTTGGTAGAATGTAGGTACGATACAGTAACAAACATCTATGGGCACAAAAGAATAATAATAATAATAATATCCCTGGACATTTCACACAGCGCCATCTAGTCCCAAGCTAAGCAACCTAATGCTTGTGTTATGGTAACAAGATGGCTGATAAACTACTTATATACATTTTTTTTTTGTAAATACATACATATTATAGATAGAAAAACACCCAGACTCGGAACAAATACATGTAGGTCATTACAAATATTTGTTCCATGCGGGAATCGAACCCGCGACACGCAGCGCAGCAGTCAATCGCTTAACCACTGCGCCAACCGTGCCGTCGAAAGAAACATGCTTAAAATGTATTCCAGTAATGCATTCAAACCATTTTCTTAAACAGCAATTTTATCATGATCTTTGACATATCTCCGGACCCTGGGGCTCCGGACCTTTGGAAACGCCTTCCAAAGGTCCAGGACGAGGGGCCAAAGCCAACTCGCAGAGGCCCGTTAGAAAATATGCCGCATTTCATTGGGTGATTTATATTTGATGTAGGTAATTAAATTTATTAAACACAAAATTTACTATGTACAATCCCCAAGAATTATAAGTAACCAGGGCGTCGGATATAGTTAAAGTTTAGCAAGAAACCGATGGATATTTTTTTAATAAAATTTAATTTAATAAATTAAAAGAAAACAAACCGTTTATTTATTAAATTTAATTTCATTCGAAAACATCCTTCGATTTCTTACCGAACTTCAATTACATATGTATATCCGACGACACTGGTTACCTATCTCTTTTGGTAACTGTACTTATAGGTATTTCCAAAGGAAACAAAGTTGTATCCGTTATACAAAACTCTCAGCAACAAGAAATTCTATTATGAAGCCTAAAACCCGGCCATGTGCGTATCAGGCCACGCATAGAATAGGGTTCCGTAGTCACCCATAATAATGGCACTTTACAAGTTAGGCCTCTATAACTCCCGAACTAACAAAGTTATCTCAGCCGTTATAGTTTTTCTTCAAATTTCATTTAATGATACCCCACACTGTGGGGTAGACGCGAGAAAAAAAAATCATCCCCACTTGACGTGTAGGGGAAGTAGCCCAAAAAATATATTTTTCGTAATTTTATTTGAGCACTTTCTCGACATGGTAAATAGTGTAAATACACATATCCATGCAAAGTTTCATCTTTCTAGCACTTTTGGAAGGACTTTCTAGGACTTTTTTCCGTTTGGAAGGTAAGCCGAGGACGGACAGACGGACATGACGAAACTATGAGGGTTCCGAGATGTGAACTACGGAACCCTAAAAAACTCTGTCTCTTCACAAAATCTTTTCTGTTGCAAATCAATAGATTCCATAGCAAAGGCATTGTGTCGTACTGTTTGCCGTATCTTTTCAATACGTCTTTTCATCAGGTGCCATTAAAGGCAATAACATTTTCTACTCATTCAAATGTAAATAAGCCGATTCATTGAGAAAATAAATCATTTATTACATCAAAAGCGTTTCAATGCGAATAATTAATGATCAAACGTAACGAATATAATTTGAGATGTGCTTAATTTACCGCCAACGCATCATCATTAGCCACTCTACTAGTGATGTGCGATGTTGATAGAGCTGTAGCCGATTAGTCAACAGTTTCGGTTTATAATTCGATCATAAACTGTGCAACATACATAAACAAGGGTCATAACATTTCAGAATGTATGTAACTGCAAAGCTCTTTGCCGCGGGCTGATATTACCCCAGTTCTAGCCAGATAGTGGAATTCTGCAAGCGAATTACTACTCGACTAAATTGCTCGATATAAATCGATGGTGCCTACTCGATATAAACAGTAGGGTGTAATCTGATCAGCACAGTGAGCTCACATGAAGTACTTACGTTATAATTAGCAATATTGCCAATTTGGTCGGGTCACCGCACACGCGTATCTCTGTACGCCTGTCTGAGTCTAATTTGACACGGAAATGTACTGAATTATCCGTTACCTGCTTATGAATTACACCTCATTTGACAATGTCAACTGAACTGTATAATAGGGGCTGTCGAACTGAGGTACTTTAGGAAAATATAACTGAAGTTAAACATGCTTAAATTGATTTAATCTGCTATAAACTAGATACGATAATTTTCTGCATGAGGTCTTGTACTTCGGTTTATTTGCAAGGTCGACGATGCCATTCATCATAGCTGACCTTAAAACTACTGTAGCTATCAATTTACAATCCATTTAAGAATTTAATCGCTTTCACGAAGTTTTGATGCACGTTTAGATTATTTCCTAACTTAAATTCAATGGATCGATTTCACTTCAAGTCTGAAAAGTTAATTTTACTATTTGGATTCTTTAGACCAAATTGCAAATCATTAAAATACTAAACGGGGTTGGCCGTAATCACTACGCGACCCCTATGAGGGTTTGTAGATGTCACATATATCTTCGGCTTTTTGGTTCTAGGACATGCCCGTTTCATAACGATGTTTTCCTTCGCCGCAGTGGTGATGAAATAATTTACTTTACCCATTTAGTTTTCACACATATAAATAGACAATAAGAAAAAAACAGAAAATCTTGTCATACTGAGCACCTTTCCCTGTGACACCCGTATCCAATTCTCGCAGATGCCTAAATCAACAGTAGACACATCCTATAGATTACATACATAATATTAAGTGTTTATTACGTACATACATTGTATGTTACCCATCATCCCCTATGTATTTGACGTACCTAAGCAGTAATGTAAGGAGCTAGTGCCGCGAAATAAGCCATCACGTATTATGGTCGTCAGTTATAGTCCATTCCGCTTAACGATCTCCTAAAATGGCTTCGTGTAGAGCCGAATTTATGTGTTAAAAATTCCCCCTGCAATGACATAATGTGTGTAATCAGTGCCTTAATGTTCTGATTACATTTCCGTATTACCGTATCGTTCCCGTGTGTAATAGGAAATTGGAGAAAAACATCCTTTTTGAAGTGAAAACTTGTTTAGGTCACTTTGCGCTCTTTGTGAACACTGAAAGAAACTGAACCGTCATGCTCGGGTCGGTGCCGCTGAATCGGGTTCAGTCGGTCGGTCACGCTGAATCGCGTACCTATACTCGGCGCTGAATCGCGTAATACTCGGCTCCAGTCGTCATCTGAGAGGTAATTCTCGTAATTTTAAGATCATTCACAGTCTGATCTCAGTCTCAATCTGTCAAAAATACCTCTAATTTCCTTACATTTCGACATGTTTTTGACATTTGCTTGTCGCCGAGATGAGACTGCGACTAGATTTTGAACGTTTTAAATTACGAGAATTATTGGCCTTCAATTGTCATCAGCCATGTTTACTACCTAACAAAGAGCGCATCGTTTCATAAATGTATATTTTAAAATTAGAAAATCATATTATAAATTTTCATTTCTATCGTGTGGTCATTAGTACAGACGCCAGCACATCAAGCTACCCGAAACTGTCAAATTTTCCCAATCCACCTTGAACCTATTGCTTTAGCGATAAAGTTTAATATCTATTACAGAAATTTGACAGATCGTAGTGGCTTGATGTACTGGCTTCTGTACACAAAGGCATATTTTAAAAAAAACAAAAATACAACATTTTTTTAAGTTTTTGTCTCGTTTCTCAATTTTTTAATATTGATCTCAAACGGTTTAAGCTATTTACATAAACTGGTATGTTTACCTACAATATAACCTACAGGTTTTATGAGCTTCCACGGAAAAAGATCCCAAAGGATAGTCTTCTCTTAACCCTCCTAACTAATTCAACGATGTGCTACATCCACGAGTTACCAAAGGGTCGCGTCGAATTTGAAACTTTCTATCCTCACAACCACAGGGATACCTTTTAATAGGGATTAAGGTGCTACAGGTACACGAGTAGGTACGGTCAGTGTCAAATATCAGGGCGAACACACGGTTCAGAATGATCTGAACGACTAAAGAAATTTACATTTTAAGTTAATAGAATAAAATTGTCAGAATGCCTAGACATAACTAAACTGAATTTTTATTTGCTAGACCAAAATGACAGCTAATATATACTAAATAATGTCATGTCGACAAAAGAAGGTCGATCGTAGCTGTCATTTTAGTCATGACAGAAGCTGTTTTAGACGTTCTTGGTTGTTCAGTTCATTTTGAACGGTCTGTTCGTCCCGATATTTTTGACGCTGGCTGTACATCAGGTAGTTATACAGGTATATAGGAGTACTGATTAGGGTCGTAGTCTCACGTGATGTGATCGTTAATCTTACCTTTGTTTGAGCTTTTATCGGCGCAGTTTAGTGAGAGCTCTTTGCCACCTTTATTAACAACAAGTGCGTACAATTTGACGATCTGTATGATTCTGCCTAAGTATATCTGCTGGTACGTACTCTTTACCTAAACTGCTGATTGGAAGTGAACTGTCAATAGTGTCAATCCCAAGCATTAGGTGGAATGACAGCTCACTACACCAAAATTTTCACGGTGAGATTTTTACAGAATAGATCGGCTGGTGACTGTTTTGTGAATTCTAATTTATTTTAAAAAATTTGGTTATTTTACTAGTGTGAATTTAAATGACTCAGAGTGGTCCCACTTCAGTAGTAGCTCGTTTAAATGTTTAAATGTTCTCGCCCCAGAAATTAAAAACACTAAAACAATATAGAAAAATTAAATAAAACATCCTTATTTAAATATGCAAAACTGCCACTAAAACCAGGCCTCAGACCGAATATTGTCTACATTTCATGAATTTCTGAGTCGTTCAGATTTTTCTCGACCTCTGTGTAACTTTTATTATTTAGTTCAGTACCCACTTCATTTTAGTGGACGACTTCATACGCCATTACACTTTATTCATTTAACGAAAAGTTTTAAAAAAAGCGAGTTTTAAAAAGCTTGAAAAAGTGAGATGGCTTTTAGATTGCACTCTCTCTAAATTGTAATCACATTGAATCTGAATTGAAATCTGAACCATTAGTTCCTCATGCGATTGCGCTATTTGAATATACAACAATAGGTAAGTGCATTGAATTAAGGTTAATTAAACCAATAACTATTATTGTTCGCAATGAATACGATGGACACAACAAACTCAACTCTATCACGCACCTAATAGAGATTATACCGGACGAACTAATGTGGGTGCAATCACGTAAATTGATAGCGATACTCTAGATAAATGTACGCATATTAGCTGTATAATGTTGCGATTTTTATGAGCACTTCATACGTCCGTCCCGACATTTCATCACGAGAAAAATAAGCGCCGCGTATTTGCAGTTATAACGCGTCGATAAAACTATAATAAAAAAAAATGACGTTCGACATCGGAATGTTATTTACAATTTAATATGAAATGTTATTATGGAACTCCCACGCCGTAATATCCTATAAACACTGATATTTTAACAGCCTTTTTCTATCGGCCGGCCGTACATCTTCCGCGCACTTTACGACAGCGCTCCGAGTTCCCGACCCGCGATTTTCCGCTACATATTAGATACCAAAAGAAAATATTTTAAACTTCGGTACACGGTATTCCTTGTATTTTATTTAAATGGGATATTTTGCAGCTAACCTCACTTATTAACGTAAGCTTACCTGGAAAATATCCCATTTATTATTGGGAATAGAGAGAATATCGGCGGCGTCGAGATACGAAGACGTACGAAGGTCTTCGATATCGGAAAGCGTATTATAGAACTCAAATAGAGTTGGGCAAGACACCTGAAAAGGCGTAGTGATGACAGGTGCAGTTAGGCTGTGACAGAGTGGCGTCCAAGGACTCGAAGACGAGATGTCGGTCGTCCGGCGGAGAGATGAGCAGACGACATTGTTGTCATCGCACGCAAAACCTGGATGAGGCTGGCACAGGAGGGTGGTAATTGGCACAAGAAAAGAGAGGATTGTGCCCAGCAGTGGGTGAAATCGGGCTGCTACTCGCATCATCAGATGAGAGAATAATGATGATTAAGAATAGAGAGAACCATTGATAACGGCACCAACATAAAACATTGGCCGAGAAACAAATTTTGATGAGGGCAAAACGCGGTACTTCAAACGTCACCCTATAATGAAATTATCCTCCATCCCTACTCCAAATTCCCTTTTCCAATTACCTTAACATAAATTATTTACTGAACAATTTCAGTTTAACCATTATAATTAGCAATGTTTATTAAGATGACATTAGTGAAGCACAAAGGAGAGATAAAGTTAGTTATACATCTTATAGAAAGGCTAAATTTTAGCGAGGATGCCCGTTGTTTTGTGTCGGTATAAAGCTTTTGTAAGCACAACAAAAGACGAAGATTGGGTAATGCCTTCAGTACGACGAGAGTGATGAGAACAGAAATAGTGCTTTTAAACTGAGTTACCTTACAAGATACTACCCTACTTCCTACTAATATTATAAACGCGAAACTTTGTGAGGATGGATGGATGTTTATTACTCTTTCACGCAAAAACTACTGAACGGATTTGGATGAAATTTGGCACACAGATAGTTTATAATCACGATTAACACATAAAATAGATTTATCCCGATATTCCCACGGGATCGAAACTTATGCGGGTGAAACCGCGAAGTACTGCTAGTAATTAATAAAAGTGTTGGAGAGTAACAATAATGTGGAAACCACACATCATTATACCGATTAGTAAACGTTAACTGATGAATATGGGCCTTCCTGTAATTGCTTTGTAATGAAAACGGTGAAGGAAAATATCTTGAGGAAACCGACATGCCCTAGAACCAAAAATTCGAAGACATGTGACATCAACCAACCCTCACTGGGACCGTGTGATGGATAACAGCTCACTCCCTCTCACAGAGAGGAACCCTGTATCCTAGCAGTAGGACCATTATAAGCTGATTATTCTATTAAGCTAATGAAAATATTGAATAATTCAATGTTGGTGTAAGTCCCGTTAATTTGAGTGCAAACTAAATTACTAGTGCAGATCAATCCCTATCCAAAAACTAAATTATAGTTTACGGAATATAGGTGCATACACTTCTGTGCAGTGCACAGTCTCCTTTGGGATACAGGCGTGATGTTATGTTACAAACAGAGAAACTGTATCACAGTATTTCCGGAGCTTAAACTGCCTAGCAATACGAGTCACGTTAAGCCTCCAGATTTCAGATAGCAGAACGTCACAGTAATAAAACAGTGCGATGTTTCACGTTGGCTTCAATCTCCACCCTGCATCGGTACATCAAAGTAGTTAGGAAACCATAACTGTACGTTGTGTTGCCAACATCGGTCATTGTAGGTAGATCTTGATCCATTATAGACCAGACTGGGACGTTTACTGCAGAAGTTAAGAGGCCATAAATATGGTGCAGTTGTTACTTAATACAGTAATACCGTCTTGTGGACTGTTAACGATACTGACGGATGCATTCTTCTTTTTTCTCATGTAGTCGTCTTCTGAGGGTCTTGTGATTAAGTAATAACAGCTGCACGGTTCGATCGATCAGGTCACACACAGGCTATACTTGCCGCGGTTGATACATGCTTCGGAAAGCAAGTAAAGCAGTTGGTCGCGGCTGTCATTCGTGGAACTTTGACAGTCGTTACGTGTCGTCAGAAGCCGGAAAGTCTGACAACCAGTCTTACCAAGGGGTATCGTATTACCCAGAAACTGAGTTCTGGAGGTCAGATAGGCAGTCGCTCCATGTAAAATACTGGTAGTCAGCTGAGTCAGATTAGGTTAAAGAACGCTAGGCACATGACGATGACGCAGGCTTCGTCTCTGGTTTTGAGACAGAGTATATGAAAACAGCTAAGGATATTAACAAAAAAAAATCATGTCACCAAAAGGATTTCAGTGTGTGCTAGACGTGCTAAAATCAGTGCTCCTTTACTTTATAACCTATGCTTTACAAATTTATAGATCACCTATAATGATGGAGTCCAATGGCCAAACTCATTAGGAGATTCTATCTAGTACCTACCTACTGTAACTGTCATTCATTGTTGAAATTATAGGTTATGACAACTGACCTATTTGCATCTTCAAAGCATGCACAACTAAGCTGAAGGAAAGCGGATCACAGCAACACCACTGCAGCAATTTACTGCCAGTTTTCACTGTAAATAACAAATCTATATAAATCTTCTAAGTCAACAGCTTTGTTGATACAACGGTGAATACACAATAGACTTTGGAGGTATATAGGACTATATTGTTCAGAGTATCAACAGACAGTGTGTACAGGGTAATGCATATTCGTAATTCCTGTAATGCTCGGGTGTCGTCCATTATTACCTCACCCCGTAACGTGAGGCCTTCCTCTCAACATGCGTCACGGCCCTAAAAGGTGTAAGAGATGTACGCTGAATGACTGTGTCTGTTGGTAATCCGTACACAATGGAAAATAAGAAGTTGCGGTTATGTTTTTAGATAGAAAAGTTTTTTTCTCTTGAGTTTCTTTATTTACCAGTGAAGAAGTCTAGTAAGAAATACTGATCAGAAAAAATACCCTTAGGTAGTCATTTTAATTTTCCTTGTAATTTACAGTTTTTATTAATGGTTTTTAAACTAAAAACCTGCATCCTAATTGCTTAACACACTAACAATCTCAATCTGATCATTTTTAAGGATTTTGCTAATCCATTGCTTCATATTTTCGAAAAAATTGTCTGCACAACAACGTAAATGACGCAATGAATGCTGTTTAACTGTCAAAATGACAACTGTCAAAACTGATAGTATGTTGAGCAATTACGCTGTAAGCTAACTTTAACTACTCCTAAATAAAAGACTGTTGTTTGAACAATCAATATATCAAAACAAGTAATCATTCATTCAGTCATAAGATAAAATCACAAGACACATAATATTAAGGTTGCATTGTACCAAATACTTCGAATTAGAGCAAGGCAAAGGTCGAAATATCTTTGAAAAGAATGTTGTTAAACTGCTTATTAGAACTTTGACACCATTATGATTTGCAAGTCATGTTTGTAAACAAAACTTTGACGTGGCTGATTAATCGGGAAGTTTAAAAGGAAGGAAAACTTAAATTAATTGTAATCAACACAATTACGATGTTACAAAAATGTACATACATTGGCAGCGTTTTAGTCAAGCAGCGTAGGATTTTAATTTTTGGAGAGCAATTGCGTAACACACATTTAACCATAATTTGAATCATTTTGACGTATATTACTATTCCATTGCTTCATAATTTCGACATTTTTGTCTGCTCAGAATGTAAATAGGTAACGCAATGAATGTTATTGAACTGTCAAAATGAAAATCATTGCTACTGAAAGTGTGTTACACAATTACCCGCTTATAGGTAAATGAAATCAAAGAACTGAAGACTAACAATAAATTAACCTCAAAGGTAAATAAAGTAAAAAAAAACGTTAAATCCTTGTTCTTTATAATCTGATTATGTCTTTAACTAAGATAAACCTAGAATAAAAAAGCTAACTAAACATAAGCTGTCATAAAGAACTTGAAATTAATGCACTCAAGATTCTTCTCTGGTACATAATAAACGTAATTTTCCCTCTCTTTATGAATCAGTTTCACTTATACGCCCCATTAAAAGTTTCAAGTCGGCTTTCCTAGCTCCGCAGATCTCTTGAAACCGGAGTTATAGTGGTGATTTTTCTAGCTTATTGTTGGAAATTGCCGTCATTTACCTCTTTATATTTCTGCGAACTGCGGCCGGCTGCGCTGTTGGATTTGGCATAATTTCAGTAAGCTGTTTGGAGAACTGCTCGGTTTTATTAAAGTCAGGAGAGTAAGGATCGTAACAAAATAAATTAAATAATATAGTATTTCTGATGGTTTCAATTCAACACGAGTAATTAGTAGAAATATCATTTTTTTTTAATGTGAACACTTAAGATCCCAAAAAAAAATCATGCTCTTAAAACGTAAGTTCATTAGGATACTCATATTCAGCGGTAAACACTACGAAACTGAAAAAGAGTTCAGATCGAAAGAGCCTAAAAAAAACCTGATACCGTAAAATATATCTATCACCCACAATAAATAATACGGGTCACTCCAGTATCGCAAGTGTAGATCGTTCGCGGGAGGCAGCGCAGGTGCGGCCAGATTATAAGCCAGATGAGATCATTCCACGGTCAATTGCTGGCTCAATCGCCTCTCAATTAGGTAATTGTAGTTATGAGCACGCTACGCGTCCTGCCCGCCTCCGACTGACAACAATGTAACTGCTTACTGC
The DNA here is from genome assembly GCA_951799955.1 of Apamea anceps. NCBI lineage: Eukaryota > Metazoa > Arthropoda > Insecta > Lepidoptera > Noctuidae > Apamea > Apamea anceps. The sequence continues at coordinate 7,779,242 of OX637517.1, forward strand.
TTGATTACTCACCTGGTGGTACGAATTAACTGGTAGCTAAACAGCTGCGAAAGATGAAAAATGGAGCGAAACTGTATAATTTTGAGATCTTTAGGATTGCATAGTGGACATACGAAGGCTTGACGGGGAACAGATGTTTGGAAGGAAAAACAAACGCAAATAAATTGGAATAAGGGTAGAAAGAAGGATGAGTTGGGGGGTTGGTTTGGGGGAGGGGTTCTAGAGTTGATTGTATGATGTCATTCAGAATTCTAATAATCTCAGTTCCTGAATGACGGTGACATTCGTTGCTAGGCAAAACGAAGGAAGCAGCTCTCATATTTGTATTTGTCTCGCAGAATTCGGACGAAAAGATTATGATACCTACCAGAATTTGGAGTAGCATCCAATAGCAGACCCTAACTTTTACGATTCTGTTTTCTAAGCTTGCTGGTTGTGATGAAACTCATCTATGCATCATTAAATGTTGCTGTATTAATAGATTCACGTTCATTGTTTAATATGATGTTGACACCATGTTTTCTTGCATGAGCAATGGAATATAAAAACTTAGCTACCTTTGTAGACCAAAGGGACTATGAATAATAGGCCACTGTAACGTGAAACTTGGCGTGTTCGGTCTCAAGTTTATTGGAGACCTTTGGCGTATTTTATGGCAAATGCTTTGAATTCCACGTGTCATCGTACGGTCCTTGGTTTAAGGTCTTAAATTAAACTCTCTCCACCTTATTACAAAACAAGGTTTTACTCTAGATCAGGTTTAGACCAGAGCGAGTTATTGAATTAAGAACCTAATTGTTATAGTAATGCAGTTCTTTGTACAAAAATGACAGCTTAGTTCGGTGCTACGATGTCATTTCAGTAATAAGAACTTTCCCTTAATCGAAATAAAGTTCGAAATGCAAAATACTGGCTCAAACGTTTAAGCTAGAACTAAAGTTAGATTTCGTTTTGTAACAAGACGGTCTGACTCAAAATACAAAGAGAGCAAAAGGGGTGCATACGGTTTTTCGGAAACTTTCTTGCGTTTATACTTTTATACAAAGTTAACCAAGTAAATGTAGCAAATACTTATCCGGTGAATTTATCATTTTCTAGATCGGTTTTATTAATATTCTCTTTTAGATTACAAAATATATAATGTGTTTTATAACAAATATTTTATAGATCAGGCTCACCTATCCTTTTTATACCTCAAATATTATGTTTCTTTTAACAATGTTCTTTAATTGTTGTATTTTCTCTATTTGCAGATTCTACTGGGATCTATGTATGTTACTACTGCTCGTGGCTAACCTGATCATCCTGCCAGTCGCCATCTCCTTCTTCAACGATGACCTCAGCACGCGCTGGATCGCCTTTAATTGTCTTTCCGACACCATATTTCTTATAGATATCGTTGTTAATTTTAGAACAGGTATGTATTCATTAAATATTTACAAAGAACGTCCAGATTATATATAGTGCAAAAGATTTGATTATGTTATTCTCTCATCTTTCCAGGAATAATGCAGCAAGATAATGCAGAACAAGTGATATTAGATCCCAAGTTAATAGCGAAGCACTATTTGAGGACATGGTTCTTCCTTGACCTCATCTCTAGTATACCACTAGATTATATATTTTTGATCTTCAATCAGGTAAACGTACGTTGCAATTTGGCCGTGTTGTTCTTATTACTATAGTTTTAAACTGTCTTTTATGTTGTTGATATTCTGTTTCAGCTTGGGTGTTCATTTGTTTTATAGACAATATGTTGTTATTGTTTCCGTTTTGTTTTTGTTTCTCATTGTGAACTTTTACCCAACCGCCACGAGAACCTGTGCGTCATCGTGTATTAAATTTAGTATTTGTATTATCAGGGTCTAAGAGAACATGCAAAGGTTTGATTAAAGCACACCACTTTCATTCTCATCGAAGTCTGTTCTATTTTAATTTATTATAATTTCGACACACTCAGAAAATCACCTGCACGTCATCATCAGTAACCCATATGATTTCTCGATGTTGTTCTATTCTCCGCTGTGTAAGCGACCTGCGTATCCGATTATGTAATCGTATGGGATACTTAATCCTTTTCTAAAAACTTTTGAAGATTTTAATCAGCACTTTCCAACTTATTGCACGAGCTATTCTAAAATGCTTCCACTAAATTGCACTCTGTTGTTCCAAAGGTGTTTATTGTATATCTTTATAATTTGGTACTTAGGTATATACAGTTGTATTTCCTATTCTAAGCTCTACGTTGGTCACATGCACGTCGTCTTTCTTCTACCTCCTAATATTTGGTTTCCTACCTTCAAAGTTGTGTACAGCATGGTCTCAAAGCTTTCCTATTGTAACAATTACCACTTCTGAATAATTTTTGTTTCCTATTTATCATATTTATAACATGTCTTTGGTTTTATAATTATACGTATATATTTCTGATTTTTCTTTTGGTTTTAATTTTATAACAGCTACAACACGACCAAATTGTAATATTAACAATCTACACTGACAAGTCTAAATGACCCTCTATATAATTTATAAATTGCATCAGTACTGAAGCTTAATATAATAGATTATCCAGTGAAGGATATTTACCAGCCTGTTCTTTACATACTATACAGCTTTCACTAATAAATAATAGACAGTATTCCCCACTTGAAACTCTACTAAAATTGTAAATTTACAAAACATAATTATAACATGTTATTATGCTTCAGCACTTTTCTTTGGCTGACAAAATCTTTCAAATACTGCAATTATGCATGTCTTCAACACTTCGTCTGTATAAACTGAATAGGAATAGCGGCTAGATGCGATGCTCTAAACTGAATGAATTTGTTTTAGAGCATCAATATGCTAATCATCACCATTTAAATCGTGTGTTTTTGTGTTGACAGGACTTTAGTGAAAGCTTTCAAATTCTTCACGCGGGTCGTGCACTAAGGATACTTCGGTTAGCAAAACTACTATCTCTGGTGCGGTTGTTGCGGCTGTCCAGGCTCGTCCGATATGTATCACAATGGGAGGAAGTATATGTAAGCCATCATGCCCTTCTGACCCACATACCATGGGTTGCCCCTAACTACTTGCCACTAACACTGCTCTAATATACATTACGCTCACATTTACTAACACGACATGACTAAATACGCTACTAAAACTTACTATAATATTGGATTAATTTTTATTTGCAATGAGTAATGAAATTTTTCTAAATTTTTATCGATTATGATAACTATCTTCTGATTGGCTACTACTGATTTTGATGAAAATTGTTGTGATAATGATGAGTAATAATGTTAACTGTTTTAGCGTAGTGATCCTAATGACGTAATATGGAGTTTTGTTGTAATCCTGTATTATACCATTGATCCCGCCCCCACTGTATGTGAGCCCCACGTCCCGCTCTGCACTTCTCTACTGCTTCTCTGCAAGCTTCTTTCTGCCTGAGCACGCTCTCACTCGTGAAGTCTGATCTATCTCTTGTTTCTGCGCCCGCGCCGCGAATCACGCCCGCGACGTGTCCGCCGACCCGAACCGTCCCACACTTGCCAACATGTCATATGATTTGCCAAAATGTTAATATTATGTTGCCGCTTTTAAAGCTTCTAGTACTAATCGTGCATTGAAGCTGACGTTCTGCAAATACATAATAAAATTCAATAAACGTCATGAACGTAGTTCCTCCATGAGTAATCTTACGCGATCAATGAAATCAACCGCCTTCCGATCCAAATACCTGCCTGTTCAGTGAAAGTGAGCACGTAGTTTCCGAATAATATGTAGACCTTTAGGGGAAAAAGCAACTCGCATTCCGAGAATTACACCTCGCCTCATAAGAAGCTAATGAAACAAATCATTACCAGCAACTGTTGCATAACATTAGAAAGTTAGAATTGGCAACACAAAGAGTAGGTAGTGGTTACGTCCGAACAACGTACAACCAACGGTAACGAAGCGGAGAGTCAGTGAGAAGTGGAGTACGGGGAGGGTGTGGCGACGACATCGCAGTGACGGTGTTGTGTGCAGATGAGCCCCGCGCCGCAGCCGCGCGACGAGCCGGGCGACGCGGACAGCGGCTCGCGCGACCTCGCCTCGCAGGTGCAGCATGCCCCGCCGCGCGCTAGCGCATCCGTAGGGGACTAGCCCGCGTCCGCTCGTCTCGGTGTTAGTGCATCCTGTGTGTGCCTGCACGCGCCCCAGCCCCGCCCCGCACACCTCGCGCGACCTTTGCCCGCCGACCCCTTCGCGCTTCGGGCGCGCCTGGCTCTCTTCCTACTATCTCGTGTTTCTCGCTTGTTTTCTAGATCTTGCAGAATCTTCAAAAAAAGCGCACGGAACGGAGGGGACGTCTCAGCTCCGACGTTGCCAACAAAAAGAAGGGTGGCACCAAAAGCAATCTAATCTTCAAGGTAACCAGGGTCGGCACGAGCCGGCGCGCATGTGCTCGTTCGCCCGCTTAGCATGTTGCCGGCGGCGTCACCCGGCGTCCCTTAGTCCGCTGCGTTCGCTTCGCTTTCTCTCTTTCTTTGGCGTTTCTGTTTCCAACCCTCGTCCCGCCGGCGGCCGCGCGGGCTGAGGCGCGCAGGGTGCGGTCGCGCGACCGCGCGGCGGCCGCGGCCGCGCGACCTACACCACGCCGCCACCACGCATGCTCGCTCGACAACTCGTCTCACGCGTTCATATTTTATTTCTCACTTCTTTACGACTCCATCGGTAGAGAATCATCGCGATGCTTGACCTCGAGCGTCCTTGTCGCGCGCAGTCCGCACGGCTTCCTTTAGAGGCGACATCACCTCTGTTGCTGATCTCGTTAATTTATTTTCTTCTCTTTCCAGTTCCTCAACATGGCATCAGTTTTCATGCGGATATTCAACCTGATCTGCATGATGTTGTTGATCGGACACTGGTCCGGTTGTCTACAGTTCCTCGTTCCTATGCTGCAAGGATTCCCACCAAACTCCTGGGTTGCAATAAACGAACTGCAGGTCAGTATGCAAATGTTAATTTTAAGGACTCAGCTGTGCTCTAAAATGTTGGAACAAAGGGAAAAAAAGCAGGTTGATGCCGCACTTTTTACCGTACCGTCATCGAAGATTTGAACCCTGCGAAATGAATAGTTGTTACGACAATGCTTTTAATAAATATGTAATATGTGACACCGCTCTTGTATGAACACGAAAGTATCAGAAGAAACAATTAAATCAACTAAATCTGCGACCACTGTTGAAAAAGTGGTTCATTTAAAATAACCACATAAAATAACGGGAAATAATTATGACTTTCCAGGAGGCCTTTTGGCTAGAACAGTACTCGTGGGCGCTGTTCAAAGCCATGTCGCACATGCTGTGCATCGGGTACGGCCGCTTCCCGCCGCAGTCGCTCACGGACATGTGGCTCACCATGCTGTCCATGATCTCCGGAGCCACCTGCTACGCACTCTTCCTTGGTCACGCCACCAACCTCATCCAGAGTCTTGACTCTTCACGAAGACAGTACCGAGAAAAGGTATACCTGCAACTCTTTTATAGCATCCTTTGCATAAAACCAATAACCATTTTTAGTTGATTTTTCCTCTTAACCTTTTTCTAACGTCGGAGATAAATCGTTATGAACACCTGCAGAGTCAACTCTATGGACATAAATCGGACGAAGTTTCGGTAAAAGAACTTCTGAATAAGTATTCCATGACAAGTCTCGAACTATACCATTACATCAGAATCGTACATGCATGTGTTTGACTAAATTTTCTATGTAATATCCCCATCTAATAAATCGATCACTAAAGCCTTCATTGCCTGTTTCAGAAATTAGACGTGAGTACAAAGAGAATGTTTGTTTAGTGTTTCACTGGTTGTTATTACAGATTCAATCATCTGCACCAATACTCATGTCTCCCATTAAAATAACAAAGTCATTATTTCGTACATTTCACAAATATTAACGGGTGTTCATAACTGTTTACTTCCATGGGTACTAACTGCTGGACTCTGTTCGTTAGGGTTATACATGCGTGTATTGTTGATGAGTCGGTTTGCAGGTGTGTAGTTTGTCCTTCAATGTAAAGTGAAGTTGTCGCTAACAGTCCGTGGTTTTTGAAGCTGCATGATTTTATATTTGCTGTAGGCGTGTGTGATTCGCGACATTCCATTGTTTCACGTTCTATAGCTTCTTGTGTACGTATTCTAGGTGAAACAAGTAGAAGAGTACATGGCGTATCGGAAGCTGCCTCGAGAGATGCGACAGCGGATCACGGAGTACTTCGAGCACCGGTACCAGGGCAAGTTCTTCGACGAGGAGCTGATCCTGGGCGAGCTGAGCGAGAAGCTGCGGGAAGACGTCATCAACTACAACTGTCGCTCGCTCGTTGCCTCCGTGCCCTTCTTCGCCAACGCCGACTCAAACTTCGTGTCCGACGTTGTGACCAAATTACGTTACGAAGTCTTCCAACCTGGTGAGTTTTTAGGTTGATTGGACCAAACGCTTATTTACCCGTTCATATAATTATAAACTTTTACCAGCGGCTTCGCCTGCGTGGAAGTCGGAAATTATCTCACCGGAACGTACTACCGGGATAAAATGTATCCTATGTCCTAACCGGCTTTCATGTTGGAACTTACTTATATTGTAACAACTAAATGTACACATGAATCATGTCAATCTGTTCAGCCGTTAAGGCCTGAAAAGGTAACATACAGACAAAGTTACTTTCGCATTTATAATACTTATTAGTAAGGAGGTATGGATTTTGATAATGTTCCATTGATGTGAAAACAAAATACTAATGTATCCAATTTTATGATTTCAGGTGATATCATCATCAAGGAAGGAACCATCGGGAGCAAAATGTATTTCATCCAAGAAGGCATCGTAGACATCGTCATGGCTAACGGAGAGGTGGCCACGAGTCTGTCAGACGGTTCCTACTTTGGTGAAATCTGTCTCTTAACGAACGCTCGTAGAGTGGCCTCCGTCCGCGCCGAGACGTACTGCAACCTGTTCTCCCTGTCCGTGGACCACTTCAACGCCGTGCTCGACCAGTACCCGCTCATGCGACGGACCATGGAGAGCGTGGCGGCCGAACGACTAAACAAGATAGGGAAGAACCCCAACCTGGTGGCGCACCGGGAGGACGACACCACGTCCGAGGGCAACACCATCAACGCCGTGGTGAACGCGCTGGCGGCCGAGGCCGAGCACGTGAGCCTGTCGGACGACAGCGTGGCGCGCCTGTCGGAGCGCTCGCTGGGCCTGGCGCTGCAGCCGCTGCAGGCCGCGTCGTGCCGCATGGCGGGCGTGGCGCTGCCGGGGCTGGGCGTGGCGGCGCAGCTGCCGCGGCCCAAGTCCGAGCACGACTTCAGCGCCGCCGCGCCGCTGTCGGCCGGCAGCGCCGCCTTCCACAAGTCCGACGCGGGCATCGCGCCCTGACGCCGCACGCTGTGCTAGTGCGCGACATAGCAATACTAGGCTTAGTGCGAGCGACCCGCGGCACGCTCGCTAGTTGTAGCGTAGACACGAGTATTATAGCTGCGACTTCGCCGGGCGGACACCGCGCCGCCCGTTGAATCTCATTTTGTGATCTTATACTTAATTCTCCTGTGTTATAATTTAGGTTAAATTTTATATCATTGACGCTGTGAGGAATCGACGAATACGTGACGTATTCCGATTGTATAGATATACCTGTTATATATTGAAGAATGATACTATTGAATCTTTATAGAGATACCTTGCCATTAAAAGAGGAAATAATTATATAGACTAGACTGAAATGTAAAGATATCACTATTTTATGCTTTGTTGGCGTATGAAATAGACCTCTATTGTTGTTGCGGAATATTCGATCGCGAAGTTAAGTACGAAGTGTATTAAACGTTCCTGATTATCACGATTCAGAGATTATTATATTGGAAGCTCTTTAATTATAAAGTTGGATCGTGGGAGGGTACACGTGGAGTGAGGCGAGAGGGCGCGGGTCGCCCGTGCCGCCTCACGCACCGAACACAGCGTCAACGAGCCGAGCAGGCGCGCGGCTCTCGGCACTGTCGCCCCGAGCTACGTCGGCGACTGTCGTCGGTGCATTTTAGCATGGCAGTAGCGGTCATGGTCACCTACATTATTTACAGATTCTAGGAAAAAAAATAAAGTCCATTTTTCTAACTTTCTCTGTCCCACTCCTAGGCAAAGGCTTCCTTCCATCTTTCGTGAGCCAGTGCGTCCTCCTTTCAATGTTGACAGAACCTATTCCGTTCGTCCGGCTTTCTCCTACGTTGCCTACCGCCACCCCGTCTTACTGTCACAGAGCACCAGTTCCGTGCTATTGGAGCCCGCAGTTTGTCCGATACTGCAGACATGCCCTACCCAGCCCTGATTGACTTGGGCAGCTTTTAAAATCCATTTGCATCCTGAATATCTATCATGTTCGTCATCAATCTTCATAAATAAAAACCCATACATAGTTTTATTGTTAGAATCTCTACTAGGAGATATTATGGAAATAGCAATGACCGCTATTCGCTATTGCCATGCTAAAATGCACCATCAATAGTATGTCGCTCGCGCGGGCCGAGAGCCGCGCGTCGCCGGCGGCGGAGCGGCTGCGCCCGCGCCGCCACTGCACAAGCGACGCACAACTGAACAGAGCCTCACGCGCGATTCCAATAGCACACGGTTGCTTTCTTCATTTAATTATAAGTAGTATCTACCGATAATCGGCATAATTAGCGCAAACAATTCTCTCAGTTTCTTAAGTAGAGGTGGATCAGTAGCGCTTCGAATCTTTTGAGAGTCGTTTCTGTATGTAAATATTGTAATATCGAGGATTTGCCTTAGCGCGGTTCGTTTGAGCGGAGTGTTAGCGGGCGCTCGTTCGAGCGGCCCAGTCAATTATCCGAGCGCTCGCATTGCGCGACGGACGTCTCGGCTCTCGATGCACTACTACACTTCATACCTTGTTTTTAATTGTAGGTGAAAATAATTTATTGTCGATAGTGATCATTTCGTAGGAGTAAGTAGGCCGGAGCGTTAACAAATTCGGACGAATTACATTATGTGATAGAGCAGCGGTTGGCTGCGCGTGCCCCGCGGCCGCCGGCTCGGCGACACAGTACTCAGTAGGTAGACCCGTAGATAGTGCAGTTACCGCATGACACTAATTTTTTGACTTGAATTTATCTATCGTTTGAATCTTTCGATAGCCACTTTAGTTACTTCTGGCAATGATATTGGCTTACCGCAAACGCTTATACATTTTTGAATAACTTAGCCTAACTTAGGTACTATTTATTATAATGAGCGACATATCCTAGCGAGGCTCAGTCCAACATTAGTTCTGTCGCCGAGCCGACGGCCGCGCCGGCGTCGCAAACTTGGGCACGAATCATCGTTGACTAATTCTTATAGTGTCATGACAATTTGTAAAGATGGTTTTGCAAATGTTGACTTTTTAGCCAAAATATAGTTAATGAATGACGAACCAATACGCAGTAGCTTACTTGTAGATGAACGCAGCCTAGTTCTCAGTTTTGGCGACTAACACCAATAGATACTTTGTACTCGTAAGATATTTATACAATACATTGGTCTTAGCAGAGTGACTATCTGTCAATTTATCTACAAAGAGAAATATAATTGCGTTTCATTCCCAGAAGCATTTATTTGTTGTTGTTTTATCTACCTAACATTACCGCTTTTGTAAATTATATAAATTTTATAGAAGAGATCTATTTTTATTGTGAAGTTGATCTACTGGATAAGTAAAAACCTATATAAAATTTATTTCTTTTTAATCTGAACTGTTATTTGTTACATATTTTAATAATTTCTGGTAACTATTGTCACCAAAAGTGCTCATCGCTGTCAAGAAAATTAGAGAAAAAATGCATTAAAGAATGAAGAAAACCGCTCCGTTGTTTGAATTACTGTCTATGATTTACCTTACCGAATATCTTCCCTATCCCGAACCTACCACATCATCAAAATTCATGATCTACCTCGGCTGGCAATAGCTAATGCCCCCAAATAGAATAAACATCGACCATCAGGCGCCTATTTAACTATAACATTTAAATGGTGTTTCACTAAGACCTAGTGACAGACAGCTGGATTTCCAATGATCCCAGTTTCAGTACCTAAGATGACAAAAAACAATTATGTTTAATCATAGCATCAGACAACTCAATGATGTAGATTCGTAAACGCAAATGCGTAGGTAGTTCAAAATAGTCTTAAAAAGATTAAAGACTTGGTTTACTTCGAACCATTAGGTGTACCGCAAGGCGCACCTTAGGCCCATTTTTACTCTACTCGAAAAACGATATAGTCACATACATACGAGTACCAATGATGATGAATGATGAATCGGGAAAACCAGCGATATTAACCTCGTCCTCTATCCCGTGTATCCCGTGAATGGTCCAATATACCATTACCAGGAAATTGTGTCCGAGATACAGATATGCTTCGGTGTAGATACTATAATGCAGACCAATCTGTGGAGGGTCATCGTAGTGCAATACCGCTGTTTATCAGCCAATTGCGAGAGTTAGTAGGTATGAATGCTACGATTTGTGGGAGTAACTAACTTACATAAATCTAGTAACTTGTACAAATTACTAACACAAATCTTTAATCCAAAACATGTGAGGTGCACTACCTACTATAAGCCCATTTTTTCTACAGATTGGGCATAGTGGCCTGTAGTTCTAGTGTCAGTTCTGTAGTTGTAGAATGGCAAGAAAGAAAAAAAAAAAGTTTATTTGGACACAGTTCGTGAAACAGAAAATACAAAATTAATAACAATAAATAATAATGTTTCAGACAACAATAGTGTGTGAAATATTAGAATGGCAATAGCCGATAGGTACAATCTGTGTGCGCAAACTATTGTAATACGAGTAACTGGATAAGGCAGATGTGACTGACAAAGTTACGACAGTTATGTAAGACACGCTCGGAACTCGGAAGGCAGTAACGACGACGCGACGTCGCTATTTTTAATTCCAAACACATCTATTGGATTGAGAATTTGAAACCTTAACCTTGGTTAACGTTTCTTCAAGCCTTGGCTTGAAGATACTTCTCATCATTTTCTACTGAGCCAAGCGAATTTATGACTATTATTGACCTTCTTGTATCGTTCATGGACTAAACCGTGTCATAGATAATTTTAATAGGTACAAAATTGTCTATAGTCCCATAGTGTTGCTTTTATTATAAATTTTATCCCGTTTCAAGAAATTTGTAGAACCCGAACCAGTTTCATAAAAAAAGGCTTTAATGGTACGATTTCTATTTTTATCGAATGCTTCTGTATTAGCTTACTAAATAAAAATGTACTATGTAAATACTGCAGAACTATAGCAGCTTGCCCAGTCGAAAAAAAAAATCTAAAGCTTTATATTTACATAATGGCAACCGGCTTAAAATCAGAAAGCTAAATCAGAAATTATTCACAAAAACACAAAAATCAGAAAGTATTTATGAAAAAGGAAGAGAAGGAATCATAGGTCATCAAAAAATTCGTCTAAGTTAAACTGGTTATTAAACATTTTAACCGCCTCTGTGGTCTAGTGGTAAGACCACCTGTCCCTAGCAATCGAACCCAGAGGTCCCGGGTACGATTCCCAGCGGGGGCAAAATTTTCTGCTCGGTTTGGCTATACTAGTTACCACAATCTTATCTAAGTCTGTCGCTATAACAACAATATTAACAGCATTGTGGTGTTTCGGCAGTTATAGGTAAGATAGCCAGTTCCTCTGTGGTTGAGGATTCCGCGTGAAGCTAGTATCTACCTTTGGTCGATCATAAAACATACGATCGGGTGAGATGAAGGCCAAGAGCTTCCCCGTCGTGGTAAAAAAAAAAACATTTATTTTTGGCAACATTGTCAAGTCAAAATATCGATCGTGTATTCTGTCATGTCAAGTTGTCAACGTGAATAGAGATGGGTTAATACCGATATTTGTCAGTATTAGCTAATATGAATATATTCGTCTAGTAATATTATAATATATTAACTAATATTTGAGTATCGGTAATATTTATCTAATACCTAATATTATAAGTATCACTGCCGTATTTAATTAGTGTTCAATAGACTGTATCTCGGTATTTAATAAAGCTAGGTGGACATTGAATGTTAAATTATTAGTATGGTTACTAATGAATGATATAAAATTTAATACATCGTGTGGTGGTGTGGGATCAAAATAAATAAAAAAAATATCTAAAAAAAATACTTTTTATTGTGTTTAAAAACATCAATTTTTTACTTTCTCTGATGATAGCCGAGTACGTCGCGTCGGTCGGAAATCAGCTCTCCAGATTTAGAAAAAATCCTTTCGCAAACCACTGAAGTTGCCAGTACACAACAATGCTTTTTGAATAATTTGCTGAGACATTGAGACATTGTAAAAAAAAATATTTATGTCACCAATCGTTCGGGCTCGCGTTTCTGGGTAACATCGTTAAAATATCTTTGAACCTCAGCAATTGCCATAGCCAATGGTGATTCCATTGTATGGACGTCTTGTATGTCGATATCTGTCCAAATATCAATGCGTCTCATTCATACATAGGTACTTGTGTGTACACATGAATGAGATGGTTAAACCAATACAATAAGTTCGTTTGTTGCCATTCGGCATTCGTTCACTTCACGAACCGTTACGAACCTCAGACTAAGGAAAAGAATTATTATTATAATTATTCTTTTCCTTAATCTGAGTCACGAACAGCCAGCAGCAGAGTGAATCCCAGTATCTCTATGTAGTTTGTGGTGAATACGATCCACAGAACATATTCGATCCGTGTATGTACAAGTGAAATAAATCCCAGCCAGAGTAAATATTAAATATTAGCTTACGAGAGTTCGTCAGATTACTAATACGTGAATCCATTGAATATTACTAATCTTTTAACTAATACCAATATTAGTCACACCGCTAAACAATATGTTCTGTGCCGCTAAACGACGTCGCGAACGTCATAAACTATTGTTTTGATCGTGCATGTGTATGGCGCTCAGTAAATTCAGTAATTCATTATTATTAAGATTGGGGAATAAATGTTTGTAATCGCATAGTGCAGTGATTCATCTAAACGCAAAAATATTACAAGTGCACCTCAAACAATTGGTTTATATAGACGAGACGAGATAACAGTTCAAGCAATAGTTTGAGTGATTATTAGGTACCGCAATGTCCACAAGACGAGCGAGAATTAAAGCTGTTACCTCATTACCGCCCCGAAGAAAAAATAACAATGTCACAGACAACAACAACGCTAAAATTCTTGAGAAAGAAACCACTGAAAAGCCGATTCGAAGTCCTAGAACGCCACGAGGCTCTATTAAAACTCAAGACAACATTGACAGACGCTCCCCGAAGCCTGGTTCTCCATTATTGTCACCACGCCCTGTAAACATTGATTTAAATCAATATCAAGCAGAAAGTGTACCATCGCCCTTAGCCCAGACTGAGGCCATAAAAGAGTTTGCAGTCACTCAAAAAAGCTCTGAAAAGGTGTCAGTGATTACAAGTGTCAATAGTGTGAAGCCTAATGTATTTGTGTCGCCGCGAAACGTCGGGAGTCCTCTCAGGAAGCGTTTGGAGTCACCTCTGGTGCACAACTCTAAGGTAGAGGTGAATGTGCAAAGATTGACAGTCACACCGGAGAAGCTTCCAGAGAAACCAAAAGAAAAGAGTGTTGAGACCCCTGTGGAGGTTGACGTTACTGATGGCGATTTGCCATCAGTAACATCAACCTCCATGGGTGTCTCTAAGGAAGCTACGAAGGATGTGGTCAGTACTGTTTCATCAGATGTTCCAGATGGTATGTATGATTTTTAATATGCAGAGTGGCAGGGACATCGGTGTCCCAACTGTAACCATGAATACAGCACAGATTCTGAACCCCCTAGCGTAGTTTTTTTTTTTGTTATCAAAAATGATTCCACTAACACAGTCAAAATGTAGTAAACAGCATATCCCTTTTTTAACCGACTTCTAAAAAAGGAGGTTCTCAATTCGGATGTTGGTTTTTTTTTTTTTTATGTTTTTAATGGCCAACAAAAAATTCTATGCTATGGATTCTAGAATTATAAAGTATTGAATTCATGGCAACAGGTTGCGCGTTGATGTACCTGCCACCCTGTATAGATCATTGTATCACTTCTTTAACCCTTTATATGCCAGAATGTATATGTAATAATACATATAATAATACTATGTGTCAAGTACTCACTTATATAAAATTGTACAAAAAAAATTACATATTATATAAACTTAAATAAATTCAATATGAAATCTAAAATTACAGACTGGCTCATACAACAAGACTACAATAACACTGAATATCTACTGGCATACATTGCTTAACAAACAAATAACAAATCACTATTAAATAGGAATACAAAACACTACACACAAACAAACACCTCATAACACACAACACACACACTCATACAACACAACTAACATTACACTCACAAACACATTCGTAGTGTAATGTTAGTTGTGTTGTATGGGAGTGTTAGTAGTGTTGTGTGGGAGTGTGAATGAGAGAAAGGTGTGTGTGTTCACACACCTCTCATTCACACTCCCACTCTTTCTCCATACCTGCACCCATGCTCAAATAAATCTAACATCAACACTCGAAACCAAAGGTCCAACATTCATTTGCAGTCCAGCTCGATCGAATCACTGTCTCCTAAGATACAGGCCATCCCTAGTATAGGAGGCAGTGGCGCCGATTCCCTTGTTCACAAACTAAACTAAATTTAAGTTCTGTGCATCTTTTTCTTTCTATTTCATTAAGAAAAGGACTTAATTTGACAGGAGTAAACTAATATTTTATCTTCTGAGAAAATATTAGTTTACTCCTGTCAAATTAAGTTTGACAGGACTAAACTAATATGTATCTTCTGTCCTTTTCTTGTCTGGTTTATAGCCTTCTTGTACCACAACAAAGAGACTTATCATAAAAATAAGATGTTTTTTTACAGATTATAGTGTTCCAAGTGTACCTGAAAGCATTACTGAAGACACCGTTATGGATGGCATCGTGCCCCTCCAAGCGGTATCCAGTGCCCCTAAACCCCTCGCCTTGTTGAAGAATGAGATTATATCAGAAAATGCGGAAGTGTTGTTTGATCCTATCGTACCCCTGCCTTCACCGAGCAAAGTGAGGCCGAAACTACGTCCTGTGCCGAGACTGGCGCCTTTGAGGAGAAATAGTGTGCAGGTGAGTAATATTTACACTTTTAACAATTTTGAATATCTTATATTTAAGTTTATTGAGTCCCACTGTTTGGAAAAAAGTGTAAGGAAACCGGCATGTCCTAGAACCAAAAATTAGAAGACATGTGACATCTACCAAACTGCACTGGGCCAGCGTGGTGGATTACAGCCCACTGCCTCTCAAAGAGTGGAGGCCTGTGTCCCAGCAGTAGGAACTTTATAGGCTGATTATGCTTGGAATAGGCCTCCCTTTCTTTTCTGTCAACTGAGACCAGTCTTGCCTATTTGAACAAATACTTACAATAATTGTTTAAAGGCTTGTACAAACAATTTAGATAGTCACTATTGACCAGATAAATAAAAAATAAAATAATATTTCTATGAAGTTATCTCCCAGATAAGTTAAACTGATCTTATCCAGAAATGATGAAATGGACAATCAGAAATATTTTATGAATCTACATTATTTTAAACCCAAGTTTTAAGATGTCTGCGTGCAATTCAGGATAGATATGTAGCTTTCTCTTTTCATGTAAAGTCAAAATTACGTCTGATTGTTGGAACAGCTGCAGGATATAAAACAAGTTATGTTATTGATACATATTATTGTTGTAAAACAAGCATTAAGCTTCATTATACTATATTGTTGAATCTTATGTATGTTTTAACCTGACACATAATGTAATTTGAATAAACTGGCATAATGTCAACATCTACACCATCATACACCTGTGGTCAGATAGGCAGTCGCTCCATGTAATATTGGAAGCCAACCCCAACATAATTGGGAAAAGGCTAGGCAGATGATGACGAATGTCAACACCTCTGCCTACTTCTTTTGGGAATACAGGTTTGATGCTTTTGGCAGTATAATTAAAACCCAAGCTCAAGCCTTAACCCTAGCAATTTTTTCAGGAACGTAATTCTTACAACACGTCAAGTTTACGCATATTCTGAAAGCATAATGTCATGAAAGCATTACATCTTCAGGGTAGCGCATCAGAGTCTGAGGATGAAAGTCGTCGCGCTTTGCTGAGCAGCGGCGGCGCCAACACACCGGCTCCACCACGACAAAGACATGACTGCCACACTCCACTCAACACCATGCATTCATTGCCTAACAGGTAAATATCTTAACTATGTTGTATATTATTTCTGATTGATGTTATTTCCACTAAAAGCTGATTTTTCAATCGACAGATAATTTTTATTTGAGGAGTAAAATTGACGTCTGACAGTCTTTGTATGGAAGAACTGTCAAAAATTCAAAATTATTCCTCCGATGAAATTATCTGGCGTTGGAAAAATCAGCCCTTAATCAAATATCAAATTTATACTGTGGAAATTAAGATGATGACAGAGTGACTGAAACACTTAAACTCCCTCTCACCGAGAGGAGGCCTATGTTCCAGCTTTGTGAACATTATAGGCTGAATGTAGGCCGGTCGCGAATCATATTTTAATCAACATACAACCTGACACTGACTTGCAAATTGCAACAAAAGTAAGAAAATTTTACTTTCGCGGGCTACCTTAGCGCATCCCCCTTAAGCGAATTGTCCTGGTAAAATGTAATGTAAAACACATTTAATTTGTTTTAGGGAAGCGAACCGTACCAGAAATGACTCCGTGTGCTCGAGTGTTAGTCAGGCGACAACCCAGCCCCCGACCGCCTCGTCACCTGTTAAGGAAAAACACTTATCTAAGTAAGTGGTTCAATTTATCCATACCCTGTCCATTAGGTAAACCGTTTTTTGGCAGATGGAATTAGTGATTGCAGCAACACACAATAAGTTGCTGTGGTTGCTTAGTCTTTCTTTGTCGGCACTTTGAGGTATTCATGTATTTCAGAGTTTCGCGATCTCCAAACCGTTCTTAGTGCAATGTAAAATACTTAGGATAATAACATAAAAATGTTTGAGCCCTGATCAACAAACAATTTGGCTAATCAAAGAGGTGTCCAAGGTGCCTCACATACATACAACTTACCTATTCCGTCGAATGGCAGCTTTACTCTTTACGTTTTGTCTAGTCTTTGAGCTCAAATACTACTAGTTCTAAACGCTTTACACATTGTTTTCTTCCTACTGGCACTGTTTATCATCATCTCCAATGTTTTACTCATGTCCGATGTTTTTGACATCTTAAGTGTTTTTATTTTATTTAGGGCTGATTTTTCAATAGTCAGATAACTTTTATCTGAACAATAAATATGACAGTTTGACATATTTACTATACAATAGCTGTCAAACGGGAATATTTACTCTTCAGTTAAGAGATATACGACTTGAAAAATCAGCCCTTACAGAAATAAATATCATTTATCAATGGATACCATGAAAAATCGTCTCTTCTTATATATACAGACGCTAGCACATCAAGCTACTACAATCTGTCTTTCTTTAGTAGATTTTCAACTTTATCGCTACTATATGGTTCAAAGTTGATTGGGAAAATGTGATAGTTTCGGGTAGCTTGATGTGCTGGCGTCAGAACATGCTTTCAATAAACCCTAAAAACAATCCATTTAAATGATAACAGCAGTTATCTAAACAGCATCATGTTATGCTTAAAAGAATATCTATCTTCAGATCTCGTCGCCAGGACATGTCTCGCCGCATGGCCGCGATGCGTCGCCGCCGTGAGACCGTCAAGAAGGAGACGCTCACGATGTACGACCTCATCTTCTACAACCCGAGTGGCAACCCTATTATGTAAGTATATTGGCCCTTGAAATATTTTATTTTAAAACCTATTGCAATTCTATTCAATAAGCATTTATCCATACTAATAATAGAGCTGAAGTGTTTGTTTTTTGTTGGTTTGTTTGAACGCATCTCTGGAATTACCAGTCAGATTTGAAAAATATATTTTTGCATGTGATAACTCAGTTCTTGAGCTTTTAGCTAGTAACATCACGCTTGGACTATTAGGAGCGCAGTAATAGCGCGGGCAAGCGATGCGATGCAAAGAGGTGGGTCGGAGAACAAAAAATTTCACGCGGATGAAGTCGCGGACTGTGTCTAGCGGATTTATAAACTCGAATACATATTAATTAAACATTTATTTCTGAAATCATCAAAGTTCTTTTTCACAAATATACTCTGGAACTCGTAGTATCACATAACAGCGAGATATAACCATTAAAACCTGCAACATTTGCTTCCCAGTCCCGACAAAGACGAGGTTAAAGCCCAGGAAGCTAATGAGAAGGAGGAAGCGGCTCGCAAGGCCGCTACTAAGGAGGTGGAAGAGAAGGTGGATGATCCGCCCGAGACGGACACCGACGCCGCGCCCGTGCCGCAGATCAAACTTGGGCCCAATGGAGAGATCATGTTGGATGAACAGAGTTTGGTATGTACAGAATAATATATTATTTCTTTTTTACAAACCTTGCGCCCGAATGGACTTCTCATCGGCAGAAATTACGAATTCCATAAAAACTTTTATCCCCTATTTAACTCCTTTAAAGGATGAGTTTTCGAAATCTTTTCCTTACTACTTCCTACCTTCGTTCTACAAGGTCCGTGCCTCGGAAAGCGCGTAAAGCCGTTGGTCCTGCGTCTAATCTCTCCCCGGTCGTGTCGGATTGCCGTCCCATCGGACTATGAGAGTAAAGGAACAGAGAGTTCACCTGTGTTTACGCACACACTTGTGCACTATAATATCTCCTGCGTACCTGGCTAATCTCCTGGTTGAGATTTGCCACCGTGACCGAAATCGGTCGGGAGGCTATTATATAAGGTGGCAGGGTCATCGACGCGCGTGTTACCGTTGATTCAGAACCTGATTCTGGACGACCCTGCTTTAAAAAAAATCATAATTCAATTCGCTTACTTTTTAGATCATAAAATCCAATTTCCAACATACACAAAGGCCTCCTTCTCCCTTTTCCACACAGTCCTTACGGTAGGAAAGTAGGTACGGTAGGAAGAAGTAGAAGATAGTTCTCTTTTTAGCTGTAGAGGGTAGACAGGTAACGGCTGAAATTGATTACCTATAGATGGACTGACCCAACTTAAACACTAGTGTTAGTACATCCATAATAGTTAGTTACAAAGGTCTTAAAACTATGTTATTATATCACACTACAAACTAAGTTAACAAAACAATGAGCATAAAGCATTTTCTTAAAATATATACATCATCTGCCAAGCCTTTTCCCAACTATGTTAGGGTCATACCAGTATTTTACATAGAGCGACTGCCCATCTGACCTCCACTATCCAGTTACTGGGATAATTTTTATAATATAAAATAAATCTACGCTAGAATCATGTGCTGAATTCATGGTTACAGTTTGCGTGTCGATGTCCCTGCCAGCATGTATAATGAACTCTTGGGTAAAATTAAATGCTTCTCGGCCCAGCGGTTTAGGCTGTGCTTTATCTGGTCTGTCAGTGAATTTAAGATTTTTATTAATTAGGTAGTTGTCACAAGGTTGATTTGTCAACTAGAAAAGGTCCAAAAGCTTAATTTAGCTTATTTTTAATAATTATTTATTATTATTATATGGAATTTTATTAAAGATGGTATATATATATTAAATATATTTCAATACATATATATATTAAAAATTATAAAATTAAAATTAATTATATTAATATAATATAATTTATATGAATATTAATTGTTTAATTTCCAATTTAGGTTTAATATAATTATTATAAAAAGAAGAAAAAAGAAATTATTTAAAATTTAATACTTCTTTGGAGCTTTTCTTTTCAGTCTAAATACGATCACCACTTTTAATATCATGTGAACGCACTTCATGTGATCTACTTCTTTTCGTATCGATGGTACAGTCAACAGCAAAAGTAGATGATCAAAATCAGAAATTCAATACTAATGAACAGAGTTCACGTCAGAAATGTGTGGCGTCGAAGTGATTCAAAAATATGTGATTGTAAATTTTACCAAACATTTACTACTAGTACAGCTGCCATATAGCTGCGAACTCCGCTCATTAGTATTGAATTTCTGATTTTGATCATCTACTTTTGCTGTTGACTGTACTCTATATGCTTTTTTTTTTAAATATAATTTGTGCCCAGTATGTGGCCACGTTGATTGCGGCATCAGTAGCATTATTTAGGTCATCCAAGGTGCAGGTGAACGGGCACTTAGGACACTCCAGCAAGTGGGGCATTTCCTCATGTGATGAACGCATTCAGTGTTTTTAAGCCCGGTTAAGCAGCCGATAACCTCCTAGGTTGACCTGCGAGATGCCATTTATAAAAATAAAAAAACAAACAACTGTGTTTTGAGTCGTTTTGAGCTCACATTAATCATCATAGTTATCACGTTTTACTTTTTTTAGGTAATAAAACAATCAGACAAGCGCAAGGTATCATCAAACGTCGTGCACGAAGGCGCTTGGGGGACCGGCAGTACTAGCGGTCGGTACCGACGTACTCCACGTACTGCCGACTGGAGTGACGCAGAGACAATACGGTTCTACCGCGCTCTAGCCACCTTGGGAACTGACTTCATGCTTATGGAGAGCTTGTTCCCAGGACGGACAAGGAGAGATCTGAAGCTTAAGGTAAACCAGCGGTATCTCAGCTAAATACGAACCCAAAAGCCCGGTTTCAACTATAAAAAACCTCGGTACTATGCCTGGTGTCAAGATTGGCCATTCGAGATCCCACCAGGAAATAAATAATAGTAATAATAAGTTTATTTATTTTCTCTCACAATGGTTTGTAGTACTTAACAGTTTGAATAACATAAATTCACATTGTGAGAGCTGGTGCCTGAAGTAGGTTTTAGAAAAAAACCTATAATACAGGTCACCAGGCCCCACTTAGTGGCATCATACAAATAAACAGGTAGGTAACATAAACACACACACACACACACACACACACACACACACACACTAAACACTTAAAACAAAAAATAAATAATGAGAAGAAATAAAAAAATAACAAAAAAATAAAAACAGCACAGGGGCAGTACTCACTGTCCCATGGGAATAGTGGGACATATAATTCCACTTGTCCCATCATGGGACTGGGTCAATGGAACTAGTGGGACAGACCCGCATTCCCTAGGGACCTCATACAAGCCCAAAAGCCCGGTTTGTACCCTAATAAAAAACTTCAATAGCACATATCCAGTAATTAACTCAATCGTTCATGACATAAGATTAAGGGGGAACATACGATCTTCTCGTCGCCATTTTCCCGCTAGATGGCGCTGAAGACAACTTTTTTAGTTTATTTTGTTTTATCTTGATCTATAATTGTGTAATGTTTTTAGTTTATTTTTCTAGTTCAAAAAGGAAGAGCGTGTAAACATGGCTCAAGTGGACAAGGCTCTTCGCTCGACATGCAAGTGGGACGCCACTCGATTAGGAGAAGAGTTCCAAGCCGAACGGGAGGAGGCAGACAAGGCCGCGCGCGCTGAGGCGCAGGAGTTACAGCAACGTGCCATCGAACAGCGCCGCAGGCAGAAGGAAGCGCGGGAACTGCGCGTGCGCATGAGTGAGTATTAGTGTGTTGTTATTTTAGACCAGCGGTGAAGTATACGGCTTACACTTGAATTCAGTCTTTATTAACTTTTAGAACAAAAACCTCAATGTCATACATGCCATGAATGTTGATATCTATATACCTACAGTCCTTTTACAGTTATTTTTCCTCTGAATTTGCATCACTGTCAAAATCAAAACGATCTTTATTCTCGATACCATAAGATTACTGTTGGGTTACAGGTGTGATTGTATCATATATTGGTCACTCAAAAATCAACTTAATCTACATAACGCTAAAGTAGATAGTTGTAGCTGAGTTAGTGTAATGTAATAAATGATGATCTACTACTTCACAGTTTCTCAATAGTTTATTAGAAAGTAGTTTGCACCTAATTGACACCATGCTTATAAATATTCTTCAAAATTACAGGTCGAGGTTCAAAAGCGTTGGGAGCGTCCACCTTCCCTTCGTCAAACACCGGTCTCACGGCTGACGAACTAATACTTCGGCACCACGAGGCCAAGGCATGCGGCGCGAAGATCACACGGCCTAGAGCCACCAGAGGCCGACCAAAGTCCACAGCCTCATCACAACTCGCGACCATCGCGCCAAAGCCGAAGCCAAAAACAACAAACGACATGGCCACATTACGTAAAATAGAGGCTAAACCTCAGGACGCAACGCCAGATAAGCAACCTCCAACCACTCCGGCAGTCACTTTACCTCCCAATATCGAAAACGGGTCCCTCGTCGTACTTACAGTGAACGACCCCAACTCTCCTTCCAAGAAGATGTTGCAAACGTACATTTCTGGCGATGGAGGTCGGCTGACTCCTGTCGCGTTGCCTACCTCATTCTTAAACACTGTCGTCACCTATATGAAGAACGGTGGTACGCCTAAAAGCAATATGTCTGCGGGGTCCTCGCCTCATTTGGCTTCCCCTAGCAGTGTTGCCAGTCAGGATAGCCGGCCTAGTTCCACACCAGGAGTTATCCAGATGAATAACAGTCCTAAGAGAAAGCGACATAGTTCGTATACTATCACCCAGCTTTAAGTACTTGGCTACAGTACTTGTCAATTAGCAAGTGGGCTGAATGAAGTCACTCTACTTAATTCTGTTGTGCAAAGCGATGGGTCTTCTATTGCAATCTGCGGTGCGATCTGCTCATTACCGTTTTTTTTTTAAATTTTGCTTAGACAGACAGTTTTTTGTACATTCGCTGTTCAACCAAAGTAAAGTGGCTACGTGTCTTGGGCCGTATAGTCTTCCAGACTGACTAGCCTCCGCTGAGATTGGCTCACGCGGGAGATATTATAATGTACAATTGTGTGCAGAACACAGGCACAGGTGCAATTACTGTTCCCCACTCTTTATAGTTCGATGGAATGGCGTTCCGACACTCGCGGAGCTCTATCAGGCGCAGGACCAACGGTTTAACGTGCGCACCGAGGCACAAGGGTAGCACACGGCCAACTTCCAAACTCCGGCTCGTTAAGAAATTCCTAATGGGAAAACCAAATAACACTGCGCGATCGGGGATTCGAACCCAGGACCCCACGCTCAACAATCGCGCTTGTGACCACGAGCTGGGGCCATAATAGCGAAGTATCAAAGACGTCATTGTTCAAGTGAAAAAAGATGGAAGCATACAGTACACTATACGTCATTTCTATATCCCTTTTTCGCTCTGGAACAATGACCACTACCATATATTATAGAAAAAAATCATGTCATTGTGTATATCATAATCATCAATGTATTTAAAAAAAAACAACATTAATTATGTAAAAATTGGAGCAGCTCAATCCCAAGTATTTTGGTCCTCTGTATAAAAGTCCTTCAGGCACAAAAAAGGTTTAATAAATTATTTGAATTTATTAAGGCTTAATAGATCTTGAACATGACTTGGAAGTTTTAATAAACTTCCAAGTCATGTTATGTTATGAAGCGTATAATAACATCTAAACGAGCCGCCTATTTCCTTGGGTCTGGTTGTAGGTACAACTTTGTATTATTATGAATATCATTGTATTTTTAAACAATTTTATATTCTTATGGGTATCATTTTCATAAATATACTGAGAAGGCGCAGGCAATAATCTCCTTAAATTGCTCTCTGAGAGAGTGTCTCGGACTTAATATATAAACGAATGATTCGTAAATCTTTGACAGTCGTTACGAGTAGCCAGAAGCCCGAAAATCTCACAAATCAGTCTTACCAAGGGGTATCATGTTACCCAGTAACTGGGTTGTGGAGGTCAGATAGTCGCTCCATGCAAAATACTGGTATTCAGCTGCATCGGGTTAGACTGGAAGCCGACCCCAACATAGTTTCGAAAAGGCTGGGTAGATGACGATGCTTGTCTAAGAATATAAGGCTACACTGTCAGGTACTATCACCGACAAAACTTGTAATCTCTTAATAATCAAACTTTTAAAAACAATAAAGCTTTTAATAGGCAAACTGAATTTTTTATGCCCAAAATAATAAAATCATGATCAACTTTTACTGCGCTGCTAATGCTAGTAACCAGATGTTTTGATTATCACTAGTTTTAATAATAGGATAAGATAATTTATATTACACCCAAAGGGCCGACGTCAATCGATGGCATCTACACTCCATTCACAGTTATTTTACCTCTTAAATTGCAAAAATGGGTAGATACAAACGCCAGCACATCAAGCTACCCGAAACTGTCAATTTTCTCAATCAACCTTGATCCTTAATGCTTTAGCGATAAAGTTGAAAATCTATTATAGAAATTTGACAGATTGTAATAGCTTGATGTGCTGGTGTCTGTACAAAGTGAAGCCCTGACTACTGCGCTAGGGAAAACATCTGTGTTACAGGAGCCAATTACGTACTGTTGTGTAAAAACCAAGGTTAGTCGCTGATGAAATAGTATATTAAACTGATCACGGTATTAGTCGGCACGTACCGTGCTGTAAAAGCATGGTGAATTTACGCAACCGGTGCCTTAATTCTCAAAATGCACCCGAAAAGGGAAATACACATCATGCAGGGCCACTCACGCAGTCAACGTTGATCAAAATAACGGTGCAACGTCAAACATTTGAGATTACCATTAGTGATAGTTTTTTGCCAATGCGCTGAATTAGATACGTATATTGTATGCTATATTAATGTAAGTGGTAGACGTCAGGGTTTTAATTAATTTTACTTCATAATTGTCTGAACATGTTGCGATTTAGTTGGTTTCATATCCGTCAAATTCGCCTCGCGTTTAAAAACGACGGCGTGCATTTTCTACCTGAATGCTGGGAATTTTGTAGAAAACCTAGCAAGCGGGCACTTAGTAGTTTTAACACGATAATAGTCTCGGTATCTTTTAAAGCACAATTCTAGTAGAGGTGTGCTTTATCTTCGACGATAGGCCACAAACAGCCACTTACTGGTGCCACGACAGTTCAGACTATCATCCCAGGATCGCACGGGCATATTTTATCGCGGCGATTTTTTTTCGCGTTTTACGCTCACATTTTTTCAATAAGCTATAGATAAAATTGAAATACAATACAGGAAGTGCGCCGTCTTAAGTTATCAGCTCGTCATCCTTAAAACTTTAAAATAGGTTTAAAACTACAATGAACTTCGAAAGGAGTTTATTAAATAGTATTTTAAAATAATTATTTATTATTAGATTCGAACGTAGCTATGTGATATTGAACATATTTTTAATCAAATCTTGTGCGATCTCAGATGAATTTTATATTCACAAATAAAAAGCTTTTTAATAATGTTTTAACCGCAATTTGTGTACATAACATATTCAATAGAGGAAACTTAGTGCATATCAATGTTTTAGGACTAGTTCAAATCTGGATAGCTATTCACAATCACTCCACAGGGTTCCGATTCCAAAATGACACATTTTTGATTAGCTACAATTGCGGACACTGGCGGTGCACCACTTTTCAACCTTATTTCTAAGGGCATAAGCGTGAAAAGTGGTCGACCGCCATTGTCACCGGTCGTACCTGATTTGCAGTCCCAATAGCGGCCTTCTTTGACATTGATTGATGTTCGATTCGACACGGAAGCGTATCGAATGGTTTTGAATAGCTATGCTGATAAACAACATACATTGAAATTATTATGAACTACAGTAGATCATTTTATACAATTGACTATGTTATAAAGTATTGCTCTCCGAATAATAAATGAGTTCTTTTAGATATATTTGTTTTATTTTTTTTAGATACTGGTCTTCAGCATATGTAGTTGGAAAAAGACTAGGAAGATGTTTTAATTTTTTACCATGTAATGGGTGAAACGGGTCAAAACTTTATTTAATCGTTAACTGTAATACAGTTAACACATTAAAGTCATTTTTGGCAACAAACTATATTATTTCAATGTTAAAATCCCATTTAAAGTTTCGTCTCGATTCACTTCTGCATCCCTATTTACCTCGTTTTATGGTACATGTAAGTACCGTAAAACGCCCATTAACAGACAAAGACGCAGATGAGCGTTAGGAAGCTGGATGGATCTTACCCCAGCAATAGTAAGCGGCAAAAGTAATAGAACGAATAGAATTCAAAATTATCTGAAATACTAAATTATAAATTACAAAACAGGTTACTCAAAAATAATCAGTACATGACATCCGTTATCCCGAAAATATTTTTATCAAATTGATGTAAAGTTTAATTTGTCCCTAAATATTGCCGCTATGTGTACAAAATAAAAATCGCAAACATAAATGCAAAATCATTTATTTACAATTAACAGTACTAACTTAAATGTCATTAAAACCTATTATAATATGCCCACTATCAACACTCCACAACTTCGTGGGGGAACCACTGCGAGTCTTCAAGACTGTCCCACAGTGAGAATTCAGGGTCCAGGAATTCTTGGTTCAGTAGGTCAACGTCGAGAACTTTCTTGTGTTCTGCAAAACAAACAGTACAGATTTCATAAAAAGATCATTTACTGAAGGCAAAACATGCCAGAAGAAATGAGATGAGAAAGTTCAGTTTTTGCCATAGTCAATGCTGTCAAAGGCTGTTTTTACCAAAGTC
Source organism: Apamea anceps (assembly GCA_951799955.1). Lineage (NCBI taxonomy): Eukaryota > Metazoa > Arthropoda > Insecta > Lepidoptera > Noctuidae > Apamea > Apamea anceps. The sequence goes on from OX637517.1 coordinate 7,806,005, forward strand.
GGATAAAGAACATTAACAGTCTATCAAAAATACCTCTAAAATCCCTACATATTTTACCAGATTTTTGACATTGTCGCTGAAATGAAATTGCGACTAGATTTTGTTTTTAGTTACGGGAAAGAACATTCACAGTCTGTCAAAAATACCTCTAAAATCCCTACATTTTTTACCAGTTTTTGACATTGTCGCTGAAATGAAATTGCGACTAGATTTTGTTTTTAGTTACGGGAAAGAACATTCACAGTCTGTCAAAAATACCTCTAAAATCCCTACATTTTTACCAGTTTTTGACATTGTCGCTGAAATGAAATTGCGACTAGATTTTGTTTTTAGTTACGGAATTTATCTGATATCTTAATTCGTGGAATAAAATTGACGACTGATAGTTCTAGTATGGAAAACTCAAATATATAAAATTTATTCTAGGTATAAAAGTTTGGTGAAATTCGCCCTTAATCGCATGTGAGTCAGATTTTAATAGAAAGCTTTATTAGCCCCTTCTTACAGCCTATCCCTTGCTGCCCGCCCTGCAGTGACGCCCTAAGCTGAGGTCATAATATTATGCGAATAAAGGGTCTGTACCCAAGGGGTTGCCCTTAACGTGGAATCGCCTATTTCGTAAGTTTTATGCCCTGGCTGCTGGATACCTTAATTTCACAGGGTAGCCCGGTTTAGCAACCGACAACCCGTAGATTGACCAGCGACATGACACTTAGAAAAAGAACCTTTTCATACGCGCCAGGTGCTGGTAAGTCGTCGCCGGAGCGTATCAAAAAGGACTTTCAGTGATCGATCATATTCCATCACTCACTCTTTATTATGTCTATCATAATCCATATTAGTCTGCTAATCATATCATAGCCGTTTCTGAGCAAAAACAAGAGGCACCTCATGAGCAGTAAGCAGTGTCGTTTTGCATTGGTAGGTATACATTAGTGTAAATCAGTAAAGCTAAGCGAATCTTTAAGCATTCTAGCAGATAGCTACATTTTCTCTTATGGATATGCGAAAAAGGAGAGTATTGTTTATGAAAATTGGCGACAAAACGTGGTTAGAGCGGTAAGCAAAAGATTTCGGAATAACATTTTTGTCAATAGACAATTCGCATACATATATAAATGATTACCTTTTGATGGATTCAGGCAAGACTTACTTGTAAGAGTATCTAAGATGTACAGACGCCAGCTCATCAAGCTACTACAATCTGTCATTATTTCTAAAGCATTAATGTTCAAGGTTGATTGGGAAAATTTGCCAGTTTCGGGTAGCTTGACCTGCTGGCCGGTACATAAACCAAAATTATAGTCTTGTCTATCAGCTTGATCTACAGCCCCGTGGTGGCCCAGTAACTGCCGACTTACCTAGTCCAAGGTCATAGGAGCGAAGATGAACCTATGCACGTGTGCACTGTATAGCGAGCTTATTTATTTCATGATGTCTGAACACGCTGAAGATAAACTTTTTTTGTGGAATCTGGAATTTTCTTAAATAAACAATCAAAGACATGTGACGTGACCACCACTGAAACCCACACTCTCGATGGGTGGACCTGTATCTCTGCCGTGAAAACATTAAACTTATAGGATGCTTATATAGAGAAGTCCAAGCCTTCATCCATACACGTGCGCGATTATAGTCGACTTACCAACTAGCGCGAGCTCATCGGTCTGCGCCTTGGCCGCCGGTGCCTGCGCGGGGTCAACGACCGGCACTGTCTGCGCCGGCGCCGCGCCCGGCTCCCCCTGCCCGTAGTAGCCAGACCACGCAGAGTAGTTCTGCCAGTATGCAGACGGATCATAGTATTGATTGTACTCCTATAAAGTAAAATGTTACTTCATATGTACAACATCCTGACAGTTTATCCGTCAAGCCATTATCCAGGGTCCGCTTTTTCTTTAGTTTCATTGCGATGAAGTTTTTAAAGATGCAAGCTTGTTCTGAAGCAGCATTCTTCTTGATTTTGTTTTGTTAAGCAATAAGCGATGGCCTACAGATATTGTCAGTGTCGAAAATTGAAATCAAGCATATTATACAAGGTGTCGTTTTGCATCCTCGTCAAATGCAAGGAGGTAACTATGCTACTGATTCTCGACACGAATCAATAATAAAATAAGTAGATACCTATTTTTTTTTTAATTTTCGGAAATCAGTATGTGTGGGACACGCATTTTAAAACGCGGCCTGTGTGAGACAGCACTGTAACTGCCCTTTTACACCCACATAAAAACGCGGCCGCTTATACGATTCCATAACGCGATTCTGTTCTTTGAAAGTGGTGTATTCTGAAATACTGTCAAACTTAAATAACTAAAAAAAAAACAAGTATGTATTCATTATTTACCAGTGATCGTAATTTGATTTGATTATTTATGTCTTTCATAACAGCCTCTTGAAATTTGACGAGGATGCAAAACAACAGCTTGTATATTTTATCTACTACTTGTAACTGTTCAGTCAAAAGTGTTGTATTTTAGGGCTGATTTTTCCAACGCCAGATCATTTTATCAGAGGAATCATTTTGAATTTTTGACAGTTATTCCATACAAAAACTGTCAGAAGTCAATTTTATTACATGAATAAAAATTATCTGTTGATTGAAAAATCAGCCCTTAATTGAAAACACAAGTAGTAGTTTTTTTAATAACATTTCTGTAATTTTATTTTAGTTTCCATAAAAAAATTACAAACTATACATAATATGAGAGAAAGCTATTTTTTTTTATTTTATTTATTAGGCTATGCTATAATTTCAATTTAATTCTGCATCTTTTTTATCTTGCACAAATGTTATTCCCCAAGCCATCTGCATGGCCATTTGTAGTGCTGAAAAGCAAGCTATATAATGAAAGATGTTATATACTGAAGGTGAGCTTCCCGCCATTTGCAGCCAGCAGCACGTATTACGTAACATCCACACTTGGAAAGAACGCAAGCAAATTAATTTTTTGTCTTTATCAATTAACAACTACTTACCGTTCCTCCGCCAAATGTAGAATTAGGTGTTGACGGCGCTGATGGGTTCTGTGAGGAGTTGTTGCACTTAGGCTTGGGCACTGCAGTGCAAATCTTCAAAGGTTTAGACCCAAGTCCATTGTAACCATTCATTGCATACAAAGCATTCCTTTGCTCCTCTTCATTGCCGAACCTCACAAAACCATAACCTTTTGTATATCCTGAGCTGTCCAAGATAACTGTAATAATATAATTTTTAATCTTAATAACTATGTTAAAACACGTGGAATTGGTCTTTCCACACATTTGATGGGAATTTATTAATGTTAAAAAAGTACCTTTTGCAGTTTTTATTGAAGAATACTTCGATGCAAAGATTCTGTAGAGCGAGTAGTCATCAACATCGGGGCTCAGGTCTCCAACCCACACGGAGAACTCTCTTTCTGTTTGCATGTTAGCACGAGCTTCCCGTGATGCAGTGTTTAGGCGGAACCTCACCACGGGAAAGGTCCCTGGGATTGGTTTTCCATTCAGTTTGTGCATGGCATCTATTGCTTCTTCATCTGTCTGTAATTTAAATATTTTGATATAAGTAAAAGATGTAGTTTCAAAACATACCTATTTAAAAAAAAAAAATCCTGGAAAATTGATAAAAAATGCCCTTGAAGCAATTCTTGTCTAACCAAGTTGTAACAGCATGGAATAGGCTACTGGAAAATGTTGTGACAGCTCCCATATTGAACTGCTTCAAGAATCAACTGGACAGATTAAATATCTCCAAGCTATTTGATACACACGCTAAAATTAAATATCTCCAAGCTATTTGCTAATTAACTGCTAGTGTGTCTAACCAAATAAATAAATCTGGTAGGGTTTTGTACAGTACCTGGAAATGTACAAAGGCATATCCGGCTGGTTCTCCAGTGAATTTGTTTCTCATGACTTTTACGGCCAGTGGACGCTGCCCCATCCGGTTGAAGGCAGCCATGATGAAACTCTCCGTCATATTGGGCTCCAACTAAAAGAAGTCATTATAATTTAGGTGGGAAATTTTCTACAAGTATTACTTAAATATAGATTCTCTAGCCGATCCAACATTACTTCAAGACTTTTTTTTCTCTTCTTAGATTTATCTGCAATCAGCATTAGCTATAAGCAGATGCGCTGTAGGTTATGGCAGATCGAGTGTGACCTCAAGTGAAGACTTCTCCTCTTAATTGGTCATATTAATTTATACAGCTATAATATCTTTTCGCTTTAGCCTTTTAGTGTAGCTGCTGGTTGTCAGGTTAGCAGCCAACTGGATAGTATGATTTTCCAACCTTCCTAGGTATGTTATTGCAGTTTGTAGGATTTCTTCCAGCACAGTGCTCATTGCCAGATAGCGGTGTATTTCCGTGTTTGTGACAAACTATGGGATAGTGCATAGGTTTCTCAGTATCATATTTTGCATTCGCTGTAGTATCGTTATAATTATTGGAGTCACTGGCGCTGCCCCAGAGTTGTACACCATACATCCATACAGGTTTCAAGACGCTTTTGTAATTTGTTGTCAATAGAAAGTTTGCTATTGAGGCCCAGTATCCAGAAGAAGTGGTTATATCGGATTTTAAGCTCTTGTCTTTTTGTTTTGATGTGGTGCCTCCATGTTAGGCGTTGATCCAGGTGTAGACCAAGATATCATACACTATCTTAGTGAGGCAGTGTGGTATTATTTATTTATATATACTTTATTGTACACAAAAAAATTACATAGCATAAAAAATACGTGACACACTACAAATTATACAATGGGCGGCCTTCTCTTCTTCTTCTCTTATTTTCTAGTTTGACTGGTCAGTTTCCTTGGCGCAGTGTGAAGGTAACATGGGCAGATTTAGATGCGCTAGCCTTTATTCTCCACTTTTGGAGCCACTCGGTGACATTATTCAGACTTCTTTGCAGTTTCTGGGTTGCGATCGCAGGGTTCTTGTCGCTTGCAAAAATAGTGGTGTCGTCGGCAAATGTGCCTGTAGTGAGATCTTGTCCCCTGGCAAGTCAGACATATATATATATGTTTAGCACAGGCCCCAAGACTGATCCTTGCGGCACTCCGGCTTCTATTTGGTAGAAGGCAGACATAGCCTCAGCTTCCTTCACTTGGAAGAGTCTCACAGAGAGGTAAGACTCAAGCAACAAGTTCTTCTCTCTCTCTCAGATAAGGTAAGTTATTCTTGACTTGAACAGACTTTTAAACTAGTGTCATGATAATAGCATGCAACTTAATGTAGAAAATTTTTCCCAAATTATGTTTACTCGCAAGGCTAACTTTATGGATTTTAATTACAGTATGAATGGTTCGACCCCAGTAAAGTTAATGTGATCAGAAATTTGAGAGTCCTTCTCGATCGTAAATTAACATTCATTCCCCACATAGACAACATTATTAAAAAAGCTTCGAATACACTCGGTTTTGTGTTATGTAATGCTAAATGTTTTCGTAACTTTTCAACTGTCTTGTGCGTACTGTATTTGAATACTGCCTGGTTGTGTGGCATCCCTACTATGCAACACATAGTCTTAGGTTAGAGAGGATCCAGAAATGATTTTTATACCATCTTGCCTTTTCTGCTAGATTAGACAAAAAAATTCCAAGCTACACAAAACGGCTTGAGAAATTGTTCATGACTTTACACACAAAAACGAAGAGATGGTATTGATCTAGTTTTTCTTTACTTCAGAGTAAATTAGACTGCCCCCAGTTGTTAAGTAAGTTAAGTTTTAACCTACCCCACAATTATCCACGTCACCCTATCAAACTATTACGTCCCCCATTCCGCAAAACTGTTTCAGGATCCAATTTCCCCATTCCCAGAATTTGCAGGCTTCTTAGTAATTGTGATGAATCAATAGATATTCTTTCCATATCACTTCAAAAATTCAAGCTCAAGTCCATAAAAAGTAACCAAGACAATTGACTGTTTTTTTTGTTTCTTTCTTCATTTTGTATTATTATTTATTTTGTATTATTTTTTCCTTGTCATGTTTTCTAAAACTGCCCATTATTGCTGTAAGCGTTATTTCTGCACAATTATCGCAATTTTATTGATGTTATAATTTTATTTAATTAATTTTAAACCACAACAACATCTAACAATTGTAGATAGGCCAATAAATAAATAAATCAGCCTGTAACTGTCCCACTTTAGGCAAGATCCCTTCTCATTAGTTCTCATGCAGCAGGTATGAGCAGTAATAATCACGCTTGCTCAAGGCGGATTGGTGATTTCAGACATAAGTACTAACAACCACCTGACCCGGAGAACTTCGTACCGCCTCATAATTTTACGGTATAAATCCCAGAAATATACATAGCTCCCCGCGGGAATGATCATGCGGCTTTACACATAAATAAGAATTTATTATGTTTGATTGTTTCATCGGAATATAAATGGACATTGAAGTTTCGGTCTGCCCAAGACGTTAACTTTTATGATGATATTGTTTGAAAAGTATCTAATACTTACGCTGCCCATCCATAGTTGACACTGCATAGACATGATATAAACTGAAACTTTAACTATCTGGAAAACAAAATGATGATTTATTTTATTAAAAAATAGCGATTTCCACAACAACAAAATGCGTCCTTTGCGAACACCATGCGAAACTATTCTAAATTTCTAATGTAGGTAATTGAGTCAATGTGTGACATTAATTTAATTACATGGAACAGATAGTGTAAATGCTACTGACCGAATCATTCACATTCATTCAACAGTTTCACTTCCTGATTAATCGACTAAAACAAGAAAGAAAAACTGAAATAATTATTGTCATAAAGTTATTGATCCAAGCATCTTTTATGGAGAACTTTTAAAATGTATACATACGATGCAGCAGAAATAGAATATTTATCAACGGTAACACAATATTGATTTTGATATTTAGATGCGCAGTGACATTTTGTTTTTCTGTCTGTGGCCAGTTTTATATTGCGGATTTGCAATCTATGGCCGACAATGACGTGTGAGGGTGAGGAGAACGAGAACATGTCATCATCGAACCAAAGCAAGGCGAACGAGACAAGTGGATTATAAGATAACAAAAGCATTTCTTCAAATGTGTAAAGTGAATCTTTTACTCACAAAAGAATGTGATTTTTATAATATCAATATATTTATAGTAAGAACATCTCCAAAAAGTTTAAGGTAAATATTCTTAACATTCACTTGCCATTCTTACATTATCAGGTCAATAATATCACAGAAATGTCACGACTTGATAACATTGACGCATTGGAAAAGCAATTAGCCGAATTGCAAATGGCTAAGGATTTAAATAACTCTGGCAAAGTTAAAAAGATACCACCAGCCGTACCGCCAAAAAAGAAGGCTCAACCTCAAGTTCCACACAGTGCTGTTGTAAGCACTATTTGTGAGCCATCGTATTCGGCAATGATCATGCCGACTTCAAATAATAATACAACGTATAGTAACACACTTCCAGGCAATGTACGCCCTCATATTCATAAAGATTACGCAAATGTAAACCAATTGAATCTGCCAACTTTTAACCATTCCTATAGACAGAACTTACCCATGCCGCCTAAGAGTTACAATGCAACATACAGCAATATTCCTCCGTACAGAAGCAATGATACTCTGCCTCCAGTACCGCCACCACCGCCGCCGCCACCTCCACCACCGTCAATTTCTATTGCATCGTCGAAACCATACAACGTGAGCCAAAATAATGAAGAATATTTGCCACCACCATCACCTGTAAGCTCTAACTACAGTGAGTTAGTCAGAGCTACTGCAAACTTGAACTATAACCAAGAAAGACCATCTTATCCACCTATATATCAAAATGAGTTTCCTGAATATGGGGTCTCACAAACTTCAACTTATGAGTCACTTTATGAGCCTATTAACCCACGTCCACACAGCAACATGTCATCGCAATCTAATTCCTTACACAATTATCGCAATAACTTGTCTAACACAAGCAAGTCACCACTGCATAAAGAAGAAGAGGTGGATGCACTTACCAATCTTCTTGTGAAGTCTATATCAAACAGTCAGGATTTAGATGTGTTTGGAACATGTGTCAAATGCGATGGTAAAGTGGTAGGCGAGAGTTCTGGATGCACAGCAATGGGAAACATGTACCATGTGACATGCTTCTGTTGTCACCGCTGTAATGTAAACTTGCAAGGGAAACCATTTTATGCTGTAGAAGGACAGCCATACTGTGAAACTGATTACTATGAAACCTTAGAGAAATGTTCTGTATGTGACATGCCAATCCTAGATAGGATTTTGCGAGCTACTGGGAAACCTTACCACCCCAACTGCTTCACTTGCGTTGTATGTGGAAAAAGTCTGGATGGAATACCATTCACTGTGGATGCCATGAATCAAATTCATTGCATTGAGGATTTCCATAAGAAATTTGCTCCACGCTGTTGTGTTTGTGAATTGCCTATTATGCCAGAAGAAGGGGAAGAAGAAACGGTCAGAGTGGTGGCATTGGATCGTAGTTTCCACGTAAGATGTTACCGATGTGAAGACTGTGGGCTCTTATTGTCTTCAGAGTCAGAAGGTCGAGGATGTTACCCACTTGATGATCACATTCTTTGTAGAAACTGCAACGCTCATCGCATCCGCCTTCTCACAAATGTTATGACGACTGATCTTTGAAAGTTTTGCTCAGCAATATCTTTTTCATACTCTGAATAATCCCATTATAATGTTGTTTTATTCAATTGTAATTCTTATCATAAAATGTAACTCATCTTATCATTATTTTATAAACGTATTTAATATATTTTATACTTCTTAGTAGATTTTTGTAGAAGTAAACAGCTATGTTTTGATAATTATAGCTGGTAATATGTTCTAGTGATATGTCCTAAGTAGTAATGTAGTTATTCCTATTTATATGCATATTTTGAGCCATTGTATTCTATAAGAAGACTGTTATCAGAGTAATATTTGTCAATTTTATTGTAATGTTAGTGGTTAATGGAAAATAATTTAATTGGTTTTTATTATAACTGCATAATGTGATAATCGAGACAATACTGTTGTGTATCTTCTATTTATGAAGCATTATAAATGCTATAAAATCGTTTGTATGATTAAATTAGTGTAGTTACATAATATTGTAATCAATTTTTGTGGCAGCATATTATTTTTATAATATTATAATAAAAATATTATATATTAATTTGTCGTGGATTATTTTAAGAAATAAGTATAACATTAGTATACATTTTTTATAAAATTTATTTTATTTCTATAGTATTAACTAAAAGTAATTATAGTTTACAATACTGGCTTAACATAAAAATATAAAGGCAAGTTTTCGATATGTCTTAGTTCCACAATTTCATAATGTTACTTAAATATTATCACAAATACATTATAAAAACACAGTCACAATATTCACAATCATTAATTCTGAACTCTTCTAGACACGTAGCTGCAATTTTTTCGATATTAATATCACATTATGGAAGACTAACGGTCATCAGTACTACTATATTATTCTTATCTTACTAATAGTCTGAACAACACAGACCACGTTTTAAATCAACGGAAATTTTCTAAATTGTAAAATTATGGTAGTATAAAATGACTACACTCATTTTGAGATCCATGTTCACAATGACTTCATTCCTTGTAGCGATAAAATAGAAAAAAAAACTAGGAACATGATAATCACATATTGTAACTACCAATTTACACCTTATGTCTTAATTTCGTATTGAATTTTGGTGGGCTTAAAACTTGTTTCATAAATAAGGATCGTTTTTCCTTAATGTTTTTAGACATGATCAAGTCGCATCCAGCGGCACTTTGTAGACTTTCACTAGTTTCAAAAGATGAATTATCATAATTATGCTGCCGTGGAATTGTCCTTCCTCCTTGATCTAAGTCAAATTGGTTTTTTACATTAACCACGCTAGGATCAGTTTGCGGCTGACTTATTTCACATGAACGGTATAACATTTCTTCGTCAGAGTTTAAATTTATCCTAGGCTCAAACCTTTCTCTTAAAATAGAAAACTTTCGTCGTGGTCGACTTCTGGCTCCTTTCTTAACATTTGATATTTTCGATGCTGACGTGTTGACTACTGGCATTGCAGTATCTTTCTGTATCAGTGACTGTAAAGATGTTGATATTTTATTTGAAGAACAGTCTTCAGTCGAATTAGTAGGAGCAGCACTTTCTGAAACTAACTGCCACAAAAAATCAATGTCCGTATTTGAAAAATCGTGTTGGTTTTGTTCAGGTTTAACATTGATTTTCTTGCCTGGTAGTTTGATATTACTTGAATTCGATTTTTGACGACGTTTCGTATTTTTATTGTAAGCAGTAACATTTTCTGCACTATGCATATCTGTGGATGCTGATGACACATTTGAAACATTTAGCTCCTTTTTTATCATCTCAAATTTTGATCTTTGGTTAATGTTCATACAGTTTTCCTTTTCTGGTAAAGATTCCATTATATTGCTTGGGTCAAACTTCGAAGGTTCTTTCCATAGTGCTTGTTTTAAATCAATTTTCGTAGATGTGTTGAATTGAGGCGAGTCCCATAAATGTTCTCGTCTGTAATACAAATTTCTTGGGGAATTTGTAACAGTCGATTTACGAATTTCATCTATTGTTGCAACCAGAGAGCTTTCAGAATTCAGTCTTTTCTTATTCGAGGGATCTATATCGCCAAGGTCATCTAACTCTTCCATTATAGGTTCTAAGTGGTTAGGATCCTTGCTAACATCAGCCATGCATGGTTTTGCTAAGAAGGTATCATCATGAGAAACGAATGTATTTGTATAATCATCCTGATTTGTTCTATCAAACTTTACAAATACATTCGAGTATGTATGAGGCTTTTTAGGGAAAGGTGGTGCAGCCAAAATAGCGTTCTTGAGATCTTGTGAAACACAGCTACTTATCTCAGAGCTACCTGACGTTAACGTGTCTCTTCTTCTGTCTCTTACCACACTTCCATCATGAAGCCAGTTTTCTATATCAGAATATCCATTCCAAGATCTCAGTCCCCAAGCTTCTCGAGCAATATTTACGGCACATATATTTTCATAATCATGAACTGACAAAACCTCCGTTGGAGTATCTAACTCACGTGGTTTCGAAGGGAATAAGTCCGTTCCTATTCCATTCTTATTTTTATCCTTTTTGGCATACATTTCCTTGAGGATATCTAAAGCTATTCTTTGAATGTTTTCGATATCTGCATCTTGGTTTCCAACTTTAATATTCTTTAGTGCACTCAAACATAACTTTTGGACAATATTTTCGTTAAATGTGTTTATATCCGAGCTATTGATATCGCTGAAGCTAAGGTCTAAATCCATATCAATAGAGTCAGAAGAAGTCTTTTTATTAGAACCATCTGTATCGTGACTGATCTCAGAACTGTCCGTCTTTAACATTTTCATAAATTCTTCATTAATTAAGTTACAAACGTCTAGATTTACATTAGTTAAATTATCTCTTAATGCATCTGAGGAACATATGCCTCTACGCTTGTGCAAGTTCAAATTGCTGGAAGTTATTTCGTCTATTGAGCTTTCTAAATTTTCCATGGAACTTAACTTTAATGTTAACTCTGTTGGAGAGCAAATAGCAATTTTTTTGTTGTTTTTATGTTTGTATTCATCTTCGTGCAAAATTGATTGAGGAGTGTTTTCAACCGTGTAAAATTCTACACTAGAAACCTCTAAGCTATTGTTCCCAATAGGCGCCGATGTAAATGTAGGTGTACCAGATCTAGCTATCCAGTGTTCCAATAAAAACTTCTTGTCAGCGTTTTCACTTTCCTGTTTCTGAGCTTGTTCAATTGACACATCTTTACTGTAAATAAACATAAAAATATTCATATAAAGCTTTTTTTGTTGGTAGTTATACATACGAGACATTAAATGTTTTATATGTACCTGGGGCTGGCATCTGTTTCTTGTTCTTTCCGAGAACTTTTAAATGATCTGACATGGTTTAGACTGCTACCTTGATCTCTTTTATTATTTGATTCTTGTATATCGACTTTATTGTTCAATTCGATGTCGTCATTTTTCCATGAAATAGGTCCCGTTGAATGAAAATATCTGTAGTATAATATCATAGAAAGAATACCTGAAAACGATTAAAATAACTTAAAATCGAGAGTTGATTTAAAGAAAAAGTACATTTGTTTGTGTTAACGTACCAACGATTGTACCAAATATGATACAAATGGCTGCAGCAATGGACCATGATTTCTTTTGCCGCTCAGTTTCAGAAATAAGCACATACAAAAATAAGCTTCCAAAGTTTTGTGATATCATCAACGTATAAAACAACATCAAACGATATCGCGTATGTCCTTCCCGCAAGTTAATGTAACAGAAACAATAAACGAAGCCCATGACAACATTGTAAAGAGTTTCTTCTAATTTATTTGGACAAAATGTAGTTTTTTGAACGACAATCCAAAAGGTCATTGCAAACCAATGCAAACCTGAAAATATAATAAAGATTATTCGGTATTACGCTATAGGTCTACGAACTTATACAGGTGTTATAACAATTACATACATTTATTACTATTTAACAAACCTCCAAACATATAGACATACAAACTTTAACATTTATAACATTAGTAGGATGGCAACCAAACTAAACAATAAAAAATCTTACCTAGAGGTATTAATGTCCAGATTCCGAAAATTATAGCAAATAACAAAATTCCTGGAATTCTTCCGATTAACATTCCGAAATGCCATATCAGTTTCAGTAGTAATGAATTCCAACTGAAATTCTCATTGGAAAATGCTGTAATACTGTAGATGTATGTCGCACAACCCCAAATAACTGACGCGAAGGACGCTGATAAAGCAAACACTGAAAATAAAGAAGCTTTTATGAGATAAAACTATTATATACATTTTAATTTGCAAATAAAAAAACTTTATTGACATAATACCACGCTTCTGTTCGCCTAAAAAACAGAAAAAAATTAAGGTTTAAAGAAATAAATTTACCTTTTGTATAGTAATTTTCATCTAAAGTAACAATAGCATACGTTTGTAATATTACTTGTGGCACAGTACCAATAAAAATGTATAAAAAATGCAACAAACTCAAGTCATTTCTTTGAGAAATTAATTTATGAGTTTTTATAGATTCTAGGTTTTTACACACAAATACTTTGCGCAGAAATATTATATATCTGAAATAAAAATCCACACATTAAATAAAGAAAAAAGTTATAGGTACACGAATTATTTGTTATCACTGATACTTTACCTTTCTAGTAAACCAACAAGGCAAATATGAGTAATCCAATGACGTAAACTTGATTTTTGATCAGTAACAAACCACCTAATTGAAAATATATTTATAAGAATATTTGGAGTTACTATAAAAATTAATGTACCAAATGCCCAGTAAAAATGTCCATCTTTACAATATTCGGCAAAAACTATTACATCTGCAATAAAAATAATTAAAAAACATGTTACATGGTTCACGGGTATAATAATTATTACTCCGGTTTAAATTCAAATTATAACAGAAAAACATTACGCAGGGTTTAGTAAATAACTTTAAAAATCATCAATTATGAATAAAAGTTATGCTCACCTGTCGTCAAATCAGCTAATATCGTAACAAGGGATATAAATACACACAAAACATGAATGATACAAAAGTTTTCATCTTGATTGTTTGATATTTTACTTTCTATGTTATGGTTTCCAAATCTACAAGCCTCCGCCATTCTAAAAATTCATTCATAAACACATATTGAAAACAAACAAATAAACTTCAGCATAAACTGTCTTGCTGTCATTACTATTATTTCAGAATCGACTGTTATTTCATTTATCGAAATCTTTGCAGTATCAAGTTAACTATGGTACGTCAAATTCAACAAACCAATACAATCAATACTAGTTCAATGCCGTAAGTCACTGCGCAGCGTGGGCGCATTTAATAAAGGCAAACTTTTGTTCATGCATTGTAGGGCGGCTCGTACCGCCATACAGATAATAATATATTGAAACTTAATGTGACAGTGAGTTTGGGACATCGGTCATTTTAAGATGGGTCTTACAAATAATTGTTGTTGAACCAAATAAATAAATATCAAGTTTTCCAAGCCAATATAAAAGTGGTTTCCTTCTAATAGGACTACAATAATGATCCACACTACAAAAGCAGTAGTAAGTTTACATTTTAAAATTAGGAAAGCCATTTAAAAAATCGACTAAAATGCGTGAATGAATGATTCCTGAAAATTATGTTATCTGTAGGTCTTGGTTATTTTTTGTTGTGGAACTTGTTGAGCCCGTCTGTGGTTGTTGTTATTATTTGCAAAAAAAAAACCTCAAGTCAACGTCAAACAAAATCACTAATTTTGAAAAACTGTCGCGGGGTAGAGGCGAAGCAGTAATTAATTATTATATTATAACACAAAAATAACTAAGAAATATGATTCATGACGCTCTACTAATCCTTTGGGATTGTTCTCATACTATTGAAACGGGACAAGAGGTAAATAATCTTTAGCAATTATTGTTTCTATACACTGTTTTTATGTACTGTAATGAAACAGGTGTAACGAAATCGGTTCATAACTTTACAGAACGAGTTAGTAGCATACGCTAACCAGGGAGACTCAGAAATATTTGGAAGAATAAATGATATAGCCAAGAGTCACCATAGAATTCAACGATTTGTTGAGGCTACGGGGTTTCGCTCAAGAAAGACTCATGCAGGTATTTGTTCTTTTATTTATGATCCAATTAGTAGGGAAATAACATAGGCAATAAGCCTAATATTATCCCAAGAGAATGTGCTGCCAGGACAAAAAGTAGACTATGTCCTTCCCCAGGATGCCATCTATCTCCTTGCCAAATTTTATTGAAATCTGTTTACTGATTTAGTTGTGAATAAGTATTAAACAGACAAAGTTACTTTTAAAATAATAATATAAGTATGGAAATGAATATATTTCAAAGACTTGACATTTTGTCCTAAATAGTTTTTATTTTTATAATGAAATCTTTACTAACAGGACTCAAGATGTGTGGTCTATACTCGCAAGCACTCAGCGAAGGCTTCTCCGAAGTTCTACAGTCATACAAACTAAATCTAATGGAAGTGGAGAGCCTGGTCATAGGCAACCACAACTACACACTATCATTTGTGTATAGTTACGTAGAGAAGTACAGAGGGTTGTTCAATGCTTTGAATAAGATTATAGCTACAATCGAGCAGCGGAAACTGACCGGGTGTCAGATACTGAGTTTGCTGCATCAGTACATTTTGAATGGCAATGAAAGAGTGCATGAAGCGGTTGTAAGGTAATTTCTTTTTTTTACTGCTTTAATACATGGTCTATATGTATATGATCTGACCAAGATTATGTCAGGACTTTAAAAGAGACTGTGACCTCTGTTTCGGCCTTTCTTCTCAGAGTAGTCAGATAGGCAGACACTGACCTCATCTACTTTTAAAAAGATGATTGACGTGTAAAAGTGTTTTTATACAAACACTATTACACGTCAATACCAAACCTACTCACAGAAATAAAATCATTTATTAGTTATCTATCAGTGACTAGAGAGTTGAAAATCCTCTTTTGGGAAAAACTATAGTTCTAAAAAGATATGTAAAAATGGAGGTTATAAAACTGTCTAATTTAGAGTTTTAGACTCAGTTTGGTCGAAGCACAGCTTGGTCGACTGTATCCGCGCCTGATTTGCCTAACTTTACAACAGTTATTTTAATTTTTCCAGAATATTCTCATGTGTCAACAAAGTATTTGTGAACCAGTTATGCACATGGCTTCTATACGGTGAACTGAAGGATCCTTATCAAGAGTTCATCATACTGCACAACCAGACTCATCATAATGCATCGGAGACTTTCCTTTCTTCTCCCACATCTGCCTGTGAAAAATCTCTTGTGACCACTGTAAGTATAAAAAAATGGCAATAAAAAAACCGGCCAAGTACGAGTCGAACTCGCGCACGAAGGATTCCGTACCATTCTATAAAAATCACGTCCGTAGTATGGGAGGCCCCCTTAAATATTTTTTATTTTTTTATTTATTATTAAAGTAAAAATACAACTGAGTATTTTGTGAATATTTCAAGTGTAAACAAAATAAAATATCAACAGGCTGTTGCCATTATTGATATCGAGCAAAAAAGGGCAAAAAAATCGCGTTTGTTTTATGGGAGCCCCCCTTAAATATTTATTTTATTTTGTTTTTAGTATTTGTTGTTATAGCGGCAACAGAAATACATAATTTGTGAACATTTCAACTGGATAGCTATAGCAGTTCTTGAGATACAGCCTGGTGACAGACAGCGAAATCTTAGTAATAGGTTCCCGTTTTTACCCTTTGGGTACGGAACCCTCAAAAGAGGATTCGTTTTGTTTAAATTTTAAATTGACGATCATATCTAGTACTAGCTGCATCTGCGACTTCGCGTGCATGTCGGAAAGCAAATTGGATTTCATGGGTTTAATTTTTTTTCTAAAATAAAAGTAAGCTTTTAAGTTACTCCTTGTACCATCATCCAACTGTTTCGGAGATTAGCTGGAAAAAACAGACAAAAATGAAAAAAATGGTTTTATTTAAAACTTGGTAAGACATGGAACAAGGATTGTATGCATAAGCAGTACCAAAAAATGCAAGCATTTGTACATTTAATATGTAACTGTCTTGCAAAAACGCTAATTATGCGATGCGTTGCGACACGGTGTTTCTGTAAAATAAATTTTCTTCTATCTAGTTTTTTTTTTACAGCTTCAAGATACAACTCTAGAATGTGGATACGCCCTCAACACAAGCATGATCCCATACTTTGTGCCTCTCTCCCTCGCCCAAGAGATATTATTTATTGGCAAGACTATCATCCTATTTGGTTTTGACCCTAAAAAGGTTAAGAAAAATAGTTCATTTGTCGCCAACAGGACTTTGATGCCTTTGCAAAAATTAGGGGTGGAATCTAGGAGGTAATTTTATGCCTGTTTTTACTAACACTAGGTGACAACTAAATGAATGCGCGGTCTTGGATTTTCAACTTTCAACGCTGAGCAGAGCGTTGAAAATCCAACGTGCACTAATTTATCATGCCTTGCCCATCATGTCATGTCTACTGTTTATATTTTTAGATTCACAATTTGGGACGATAAAGAAGCTGAGTTCCATGAGAAGTTGCAGAAACTGAAGAACCCTGAAGTGTTTGAAGTTTGTAATCTTAGAGGAGTTATCAGAGAAATAAAAGAATGTGTTACAAAAGTATGTAAGAATAAGAAGCATTATTGTCTGGCAAATACACTCCGACAACTCTCTTGGATGTGTGTCCACACTGCATCACTCTTATACCTATTTCAACAACAGTTGTTGAAACAGACCGTTACTTGATTCAGATAGGCTTTATTTATGTTTCTATTCATGGAGGTATGAGGAACAGGGTGTAGAGTTTACTCATCCTCTATAGAAAAGGGAGGATCCTCCGACCAGACAGGTATTGTGTCTGATGGGCTACTGCCCGCCGATTGATGTCGGGACGTTGTATATATGCTAATTGCGCGGTAAAGTTCGCTTGCGCGATGCTGGATTTAGCGTGATGCGTAGTTCGCATGTGGCGATGTAGATGCCGCCACATTCTATTCTCTAGCTTGTTTCGTTTATCTTACAAAATCAATGTAAATACGTTTTTCCAGCACCTTTGGACAGTAGCCGTAGAAGAGGCTCAACTGATCCATGAACTGCGACTAATGAAAGACTTCTACCTGCTGGGTCGCGGCGAACTATTCCTGGAGTTGTTGAGACTTACTGCGCACATGCTCAATAAACCTACTGCCAGAACTTCTACAAGAGGTACATTATGCTTCAATACAGTGATTAGGACACATCGGAGTTGTCAATTGCATTTACTGGGCGAGATATTGCAGATTTGACTGGTAATTTTCTTGCTAAATGTGTTAAAAATACAAAAGATGTTTCATTAATGTTGAGGCATTAATTGACATGGTTACTATAATTCTGCTCAACGACAACAATCAACTCAGCGTATCGCAGTCCACTGTTGGACATAGGCCTCTCCCAGACTGCGCCATAACACCCTGTCTTCCGCCTTCCGCATCCAGTCTGTCCCAGCCACCTTCTTTAGGTCGCTTGGGGGCGTCCCACACTGTCGCGCTTGCCGATTCGCGGTCTCCACTGCAAGACATTTTTTTTTTCTCCATTTGTGTTGTTGATGTGCCTTAATAATAAATAAATAAGACTCGTCTGCTCAGCCGGCCTTCGGTCCTTCGACAAACATGGCCTTGGCCAGTCCACTGCCACTTAAGTTTGCTTACTCTGCAAGCTATGTCGGCAACTGCGGTTCTTTTCCTGATAATTAAATTCCTGACTATTCTACCACTCCTAGAGTATTATAATGGACAAAATCATCGTTTGGATTCACAAATTGCATGCACACGTCATCTTTCTCAGTGAATCCGTGAACAAGTCCTGGCCTTGAACTTTTTTTGTCGTTTGTGTTTGAGGTTATGTCGACTACCTACCGACTAAAACCCCACTGTTCCTTCTATAAAATACTTAAATAATAAGAAATCAAGTCCTTATCATTATAATTGTTATTTCCAGATATGAACCACGCGTTTCAGTTAGCAGCAAGAGCGGTATTCCTAAGTAACAGTGCGGATATAGAAAAGTTTAGTTTTGAGCTACCATATGTGAAGCCTAACACTAACATTACAACTAATACTTCTGTTGAAGATGATAGCACTACTGGTATGTATAGAACTACAGAAGAATTACCACACCACACCACCATCACCACCACACCACACCACCATCAGCACCACACCACACCACCATCAGTACCACACCACACCACCATCACTACCACACCACACCACCATCAGCACCACAACACACCACCATCAGCACCACAACACACCACACCACCATCACCACCATACCACACCACCATCACCACACCACACCACCATCAGCACCACACCACCATCACCACCACACCACACCACCATCAGTACCACACCACACCACCAGCACCACCACACCACACCACCATCAGTACCACACCACACCACCATCACTACCACACCACACCACCATCAGCACCACACCACCATCACCACCAAACCACACCACCATCAGTACCACACCACACCACCATCACCACCACACCACACCACCATCAGTACCACACCACACCACCATCACTACCACACCACACCACCATCAGCACCACAACACACCACACCACCATCACCACCATACCACACCACCATCACCACACCACACCACCATCAGCACCACACCACCATCACCACCACACTACACCACCATCACCACCACACCATTTTTTTTACGCGGTACCCTAATTCTTTTTCAAAATAACAGTAACCTAAGTAGTAACTTAGTTTACCGTTACTTTGAAAAAGATAGCTGATGTTATAAGGAGTACCTTATAACATTACCTATCTGTGAACGTCCTGTCAAAATCGGACCAGCCGTTTCGGAGATTAGCTGGAACAAACAGACAAACCGACAGACAAAAAAAATTGAAATTGTTTTTTGTTATAAGTATATTACCTTTATATGCATTTAGTAAAAAGCTGTTATTTTTACATTACAAACAGACACTTCAATTTTATTTATTCGTATGTATAGATTTGTTGTTACGGGTAGTCAGAAGCCCGAATGTCTGACAACCAGTTTTACCAAGGGGCAGGGGTATTGTATTGCCCAGTCAGTAACTGGGTTGTGGAGGTGAGATAGGCAGTCGCTCCATGTAAAATACTGGTATTCAGCTGCATCCGGTTAGACTGGAAGCCGACCCCAACATAGTTGGGAAAAGTCTAGGCAGATGATGATGATGTATAGATTTAATTTGTTTGCAGTAGCGGATGGCTGGTCCAGTATAATCCTGAAGTACGATTTCAAATGGCCTCTCCACCTGTTATTTACGCCTGAAGTACTGGCACGGTATAACGATATGTTTCGTCTACTGTTAAGGATCAAGAAGACTCAACATGATCTACATGCACTGTGGAAGACTTATAAACAGTCTGCTAGGTGAGTTAATTTATTGAATCCTGTTTGCCAGGCAAATATATTGTGTACTTGGGCACACTTTATTACTTCTTAAAAGTATTTAGGACAGCATGAGACATAAAATTGAGTTGCTCTTGAAGATTATGAGATGAAGCCAGACCCAGCGGGATAATTGAGTAACACACTGTCAGTAGCAATGGCTGGCTTTAATTTTGACAGTTCATCAACATTCATTGCGTTATTTACGTTGTTGAGCAGACACATTTTTGGAACATAAGAAGCAATCAATATCTTTCAAAATGATTCAGATTGACATTTATAGAGTGTTATGCAATAAGGGTGCTGAACTTTTCATCATGGCCACTCAAATAGCAGACGTCGTCGGTACGTTCAATTTTGTAGTGTATAGCTGGACTTAGTATAGAGGGGTCCGTGGCTAAATAATAACAGCCGCGCAGGTTGATCGATCAGGTTAAGCTACGCTTGCCGCGGGAAAGCACGTTAAGCCGTTGGTCCCGACTGTCATTCATGGATCTTTGACAGTCGTTAGTCACGAGCCTGAAAGTCTGACAAACAGTCTTACCAAGGGGTATCGTATTACCCAGTAACTGGGTTGTGGACGTCAGATAGGCATCCGGTTAGACTGGAAGCCAACCCCAACATATTATTTATTTATTTATTTATCCTCACACTGGAACGCCATACGGCAATTACACCAATGGACTGGTTGTCAGACTTTCGGGCTTCTGACATATGTTGTTGGGAAAACGCTAGGCAAATATGAGCTGGACTTATGTGCCTAGCTGTGTCATAATATTATTAAGTTATCTTGAATTTCCAATCTGGAATCATCAAACTGGAAAAATCATCAGGAAAAAACTATTTCAAATCAGCTCAACTACATATACCGTCTCAGTTACCTGCTAGATCTAATGTTCATATTTACTGTTTCGTTTTTCAGTTTCGCAATGTGCCAACTGCACAACAAGTTAATGTTCCTGATGGACAACCTGCAACACTACATGCAAGCCGACGTGCTGGAGACAAACTTCTCCCGGCTCATGGAGGCGGTGTACAAGACCAATGACTTCGAGAAACTTAAGAAGGCGCACGCTACGTTCCTCGCTGATATACTGAGCCAGTCGTTCTTGACTGTTACTTCTGTAAGTTGCTTTTATACTGTTCCGCTGAGATTGGTTGACATGACTGGAATTCGGTCTGCAACTCTGCAGGACTTTTGTGTCATTGCGACTTGATCCATGTTTAACATCCCTAAATGCATACATAATAAATACATCCTGCAAGATCTGAAACTCAAAAATGTGAAACAAGAAATCGCTGCATTTAGTCAAAAGTACCAGAGAAAATTAAACAAACATGTCAACTCCCTGGCTGCTGATTTAGTGGGATCTGGAAGTACAGTATACACAAGACTGAGGAGGAACAGTGTTCCAACTCTAATAAACCGATTCCCAATAGAATAAGCGAGAGTGGTCTATGGACAATTCCTCACTGCTTCAAAGACAAATTACAGAAATATTTGAACAAAGGAGCAGCTAAATGTCTAACTGGACAGATTGTTGCGTTTGGCAGGATATATATAAAAAAAAAAAAATGCGACTTGAAGGTTTTGTCATCCAAGGCAATTTTGTGTGTTATAGTTATTAGTATTGTCCCGTCGGGGGACCGCTACTATTTAAAACTTTAACAGAAAGTTAGGCTAATAAAATTAGAGCGGTCCCCCGACGGGACAACATTTAATCAAAAAATTTCATACGTAGGGTCATAATTTCAAGGTTATTTTTTGCTTTTTATAGGGTTTCACGTTTATACCTTTTCTGTTCTATTTGTAGCTATTTTTTCAATAGTTTTTTTTATTGTTTTAGGTTTTTACATTTGTACTATTTTCATCTCCTTTATTTCATTTAAATACTTACAAAATACATTTTTAAATATTTTTATAAACAAAAGGATAAAAAAACATTTAAAAATATAAAAAGTAGTAGCCCACCGGTATCGGGAGCAGGGTCCAAGCTACCGGCGGTCAGGGCTCCAGAGAGAGGAACTTCCTGACAATGCGAGCTGTGTCCAGAAGTACCGCTTTCTGAATCAAGCCCTTGATCCAGCTGCCCAACGAGAGCCTCCTCAGGTGTTGGTCGAGGCTTTTGGCTATTAAGCCATTGGCTGTCACGACTATCGGCACAATGATCGCTGAGTCCACATCCCACATGTCGACAACCTCGCGAGCCAAGTCAAGATACTTGACTTGTTTATCTTTCTCGGCTTTCACGAGGTTCTCATCATGCGGGACGGTTATGTCAACAATCATTGCGCGCCGCTCTGATCGATCCACCACCACTATATCAGGCTTATTGGCAACAATAGTCCTGTCAGTGATGATGGATCGATCCCAGTACAATGTGATATTTCCATTTTCGAGAACTGGGTCGGGCACATACCTGTAGTACGGCACCTCAGATTCGACAAGGCTGTATTTCAGAGCAAGTTGCTGATGGATAATCCTGGCTACAAGGTTGTGTCTATGCAAGTACTCTCCGTTAGCTAGACGAGAACACCCGGAGATAATATGCCTGATTGATTCTCCCGGCCGGTGGCATGCCCGACAGATGTCAACCGTGCCGTCTTTCACAATAAATCTCCGGTAATTGTTCGTCATCATAACTTCGTCCATAATTGCACAGACAAAACCTTCGGTTTCTCCAAAGAGGTCACCGAAACGCAGCCAGGCTACGGACGCTGGTAGATCTACATCGGGTCCATGTAGGGCCCGGTAAAAGCGTCCGTGAAGCTCCTTACTCTGCCATACTTCCATGCGATTATTGGTGTCAAGCACTACCGGCTTGCACCAGTTCTCTTTAGCCAAGGAGAGTGGGGTGAGGCCCTTGTCCACCGCGACTACATCTCGATGCATCCCCACGTCGGTTTCTAGGACTATTTTCATTATTATTATGTGTCGGGGGTTTTTAAAATTTTTAATTTTCTATAAATTTACACACAAAAACTGGTTCTTCTCACCTATCATTCTAGAAACATTTCTATTTGTTTCGATTTTCGTGGATTGTACAGTATTTTTATCTCACGAAGGGACGCGCGTTTTAGATGTGGTAACCAAGTGTACCAACAGTCTGTTAATGTGTGAGTGAATATGAGTAGCGTCAGCACATAACACACGCACACACATCCCCACACACACACACACTTCCGTCTTCACCATTGTCTCGGATGGTACCGAGAGCTCTTGCGCTTACACACACTTTCACAGAGTGTTGGTACATTTGGTAACCACAAATAAAGCGCGCGTCGCTCCTCGAGATAACAGTACTATACAATCCCGAGTCCCCAAGTAAAGGTATGGTGATAAAAAGTATCCTATAATTATAACAGAATACATATTTTCAATTTGGTTTGGACGTCAGACACTAGTTTAACTAGAGATTCATAAATTATATTATTTTCAAATAATTAAAGAGTGTTTTGCACTATGTTCCAGGCTTGTGACAGCGACACTTCGTGCGACACGACGGACTCGTTGAACAACCCGGTGTTCTGCAACATTATGGAACTGCTGAAGCTCTGCCACTCTTTCTGCGGGATGAACGACAATGTCGCCGATAGAGAGGCCGAGGATTATTATATCAGAGGATATTCTGAACGGTTAGTAATCCCTACGTTACCGTGACCAATTTGGAAATCTCTAAATAGACTTCCAACTTAAGTCAGCCGGAGTAAAGACAATCTCTACAGACGTGGGTTCACGGACGGCTCTTCAACCTAATATTGGTCAAGGATAGAGTTAGCCAGTAACTGGGTTGTGAAGGTCAGATAGGCAGTCGCTCCATGTAAAATACTGGTATTCAGCTAGACTAGAAAGCATCCAGTTACACTGGAAGCCGACCCCAACATATTTAGGAAAAGGCTAGGTAGATGATGATTGGTCAGGGATAGAAAAAACCCTGATCTAATTTTGTAACATTTCAGGTTCAGTAAGCTAGTGAAGCAGTTGATGCAGCTTCTAGTTTCTCTTCGCGACCGTCCCTGCGGCGTCTACCTAGCTCGCCTACTGATGAGGCTTGACTATAACCGCTGGCTCAGCGGAGAAGCGCAGCTCACCCAGTCTGTAACTAACATGTTGCGATGCTGATGAAGACTTGAGATAGTAGAGAAAACCTGGAAGTAAGTCGGTATGGGGATCAATGGTCGTCGAAAAGTGCCTACAGTAGCACAAAATAAAGGCTGGTTATAAAGGAGCGTAGTAGATTGTCGCTGGGAACTTTCGTTCCCAGGCTTTTTAAAACTGATACCGGTGCAGCACCTCTTAATAATGATAATACCTAAAGTCTATTCAAAGTTATGTAAATAATAGGTAATAGGTACAGCGGGCTGGTATCCGCAACTCCACGACAATGCGCGTATTTTGCGTACAGGTGGGAAAATCGATCATTCGATCCACCCCAGCTCCTCAAAGAAGGCCAGCAACGCCTTGATGTTACTGACCGTCTCACGTAGGGTACCTGGGTTACCGAAGTACTTTGCCCTGTACGTGGCGACCACCGGGCAGTTTAGCAGCACATGCGCCGCTGTCTCGTCATCCTCCATGCAGGCCCTGCACAGCGGACTGTCTGTTACTCCTATGACATAGAGGTGTTTGTTAAATGACCCATGGCCAGTTAAAGCTGCGGTAACTGTGCGCAGCTTTAGTTTATTTAGACGGAGAACCTGTTTCGTGAGCCGGCCATCAAAGTTATGTTTCTTTGATGTTATTTCAAGTTCAACAAATATCAACTATATTTTAATGCAAACTAAGTTGATTTCAAAGTAACTAGCACTATTGAAAAAGTTATAAAAATGTTTGAAGTTATAACGTAAACTGAACTTTATTGTGTAGGAATTAAAGTAATTTTTCCATAAACTCATATTTGATGACAACGTGTCCCTGTATTTGAGCACGGTGCTCAAATACACGAGCGGCATGTTGTCGCCAGCTACAGTTGCCTCTGTCCTCGACGCGTGTCCCTCGTGTGTATGCACACTAACCACGCAAGGCTGGAGGTAACTCGAATTAATGTCACAAATACTTGTCACAATTTGAATACATGATATATTTCAAATGTGATTGTGTATTATCTAACAATAACATATGAAGTAATTTTATCTAACTCTCGAATAATATTACATGATTTTATATTTAATTTGTTATCTTTATAAATAAAACCACAATACTCGCAACATTATATGTATTTTATTTATCATCATCACCATCATCATCATCATCATCAATTTCTTCATCCTGTAGAACAGTGGTACCATTTTCTTTAGCATTTTGGTTCAAAGCATGTTCAGCATGTTGCATCATGAAGGTTTTAGTTAGTATACACTTGGTCATGTGGCAGGAACATGGGAGTGGGTGTTCAACTTCTTCTGGATCTAACATGGTCATTTGTAAGTTGTACCTGTAACAATAAAAAAAATAGTAAGCCCACGGATTGAGTGGGATTTTATCGCGCATTGGATTTTCAACTCTCGATGTTGAGCAGAGCGTTGAGAATCGAACAGAGCACGTCAAAAAAACAGTTGGGATGACAGCTCTCGGCGCTAAGCAGTGCGTAAAAACGCGCCCTTGCGGAACTGGGTTATGAAGGAATTGAAATAAGATGACGACTGTGATAGAATTTTGAGTGTTGGTATATTGAAGAACGGCATTAAAAATAACACCTGGCAATTTAATTTGTATCTTAGTCAACAACATTTGAGTTGAAAAACAATGCTTTGCAGCATCATTTAAAGGTGCCTATAAATATGCTAAATTTTTTTGGCTATTAGGTAACACATGTGATTGACAAAATCGAGTACCTATGTGTAAGCAACATACGATCGCCATCGCATTTTCGTCGTAAATCTGTAATGCTACGGCTACATTTTCGCGATAAGGCGAAATGCACTTCGCGCGCTATTAGTTAAACAGCGAGACGTCAAGCGATGTGCGAGAGAGATAGGGCCGGGACACATAAACACGATACGACGTCGCGTCGTACAATGCCAATGTCAGACAATGCCATTATGTTGTGATCTCGCCTTCAAGCATATACAAGACAGCATGATACATGCCAAGTTTGTCACTAGCAGCCGTCGGAACAATCGTTGACGGTCACCATCTGACAATGAATGGTGGTATCTTTGTTATGTAAATCAAAGAATTTTACGACGCGACGTCGTATCGTGTTTATGTGTCCCGGCCCATAGTTCGCCTTATCGCGACAACGTGGACGCCACATTATGCTACAGCTACATTGTCGCGATAACGCGAATAGTTCGCGTTATCGCGACAATGTAGGCGTACTATTATAAGCTACCGGGATGACTCGACGATGATAAAAGACTAACGTATTTACTGTTTTTTAATTAAAGATCAAGTGTCCTTGTTAGCAACAAACTGTATTATTTTAAAGTTCAAATTCATTTTGAAGTTTCGTCCCGATTCCCTATTCACCCCGTTTAACCGTAACAGATCTTATCAATAGTCAAAAACACAGCATATCGAGAGACAATAACGATCGCCAGAAATCGAGAAAATCTGAAGCCACCCAAAGACGGACTGATTAGACAAAAGCAAGAATAAAAAATATTAATAAAAGCCCACCTTCTGCTTGTAACCTCTGCCCTGTTCATATCCAACTGGAAGGCGATCGGCTCTCCTGCTTCCAACTCCTGCTGCTGCGGCAACACTATAACCGTTTGTTTCCAATGTGTGGCCGCACTCTGTGGACTTGTGTCCAGAACTGTGTGACCGTCTCCTGTACTGTTAGGAAGCTGGGGGAAATTACACTCGAACCATATGCAGAGGCCTTGGTAGTTACAATTTTTGCTTGCACCTGGAATTGAAAAGAAAAAAAAATATGTTTTCTTTTCTCATAGCGGACAGTGTGGTAGTATAAATTATTATTTTTTTATTAATTTTTGTCATACTGATGGATGATGCATTTTGTAATTGAAATTTCAGTTTTGAAGTCTGTAGGATAAACTTAAATTCTGTACTCTATAATTATAACTTTACCATTCCCTTTAATATCTGTCTTAATTTTAATATTAAAGCATTTTTCAGTTTTTTTCTTAGTCTGATGATTTCATGGAGGGGGAAACAAAATATCTCATAGTGAAACAGCATTTTTATATTTTCTACAAAACTCAATCATTATTTTTTTTAAGACAATACACAACAGTCTGGGTACAAGACAGTAAAATTTACACTGAAGCACAATAATTTAAAAACTTTATTTGAATTCTCATTATTTTAATTTGTTTGCTTTTGTTGATGTATTTTGACTGACAGTTCAATTTTTTTTTTTAAAGGACACGACAGGATATTGCTGACCCATGTTTAGCATACTATGTATTTAGTGATGTGCAATTTGGTAATAATACTAATAAGAGATGAGACACAAAACCCAACTTTAAAAAGTGTTGTTCAAAAGAGGTTGCACCTTTTGGTATGCTATGATGATAGTCTTACACTTACCAACAACATGTTGTATGCTGTACGAATTTAAATCATGTGGTTCATCCTCTCTTAAGTTGACCCAGCAGAGGGCCACTTCAGTTCCCAGCAGGTCATCAGGTTTTATGGTAAGGATTTCTGGCTTGCTGCCTTTACTTGCCCTTAGCTCTCTGGCAAACGATGACATGGATACTCCATGTAAGCTGTCCCAATTGTTGTATAGTGATGGTACACTGGAAAACAATAGGTAAATTATTCTGTGAGGAGTTGAGGTATAATGCTGGATCATCATCAGCCTATAGCAGTCCACTGCTGGACATAGGCCTCTCCTATTGCACAACATTCAACTCGATTTTCGGCAACTCTCATCTTGCTGCTATCAGCCATCCTGCAAAGATCATCGCTCCACCTAGCCTGAGGGTGTCTTACCTACGTTCACTGCTGTATTTTTAATGCTGGATGTGAATAGCCACCAATGTTGCAACCAATGTTGATGGACACTCAACAACCATGGACGTTTTATTGTTATTCATCTGGGGGATTTAGTGTCCCGCAGTGCCATACTTTATAAATTAATTTGGATTAATTAAAAAGTTCAAATATTCATTAGTCTTCTTATTATTGAAAGAATGCTGAATTGCTGATGCAATAAAAAAAAAAGAAAAGAAGGGTGTCTTACCTACATGGGGCAATATAAATAGTAGCACTCTCGGGGAATATTTCTCCTCCGTCTTTGAGGAACCGGTCTCTGGCAAACAGGACTGAGTCTAACATGCCCTCGTGGAGTAGGTAGAAGCCCATCCACTCTGATACTATTGCATCTACTTTCATGTAGTTAGGTAAAACTACATCCTCTACTCTGCTGTGAATTACCTAAAAATTGTACAAGCATCTTAGTCAGCTTATATTTTAATTTAAATACTACATAAAATATTGCTGCACTTCTAGCAGTTATATCAATTTAGCTCGGTAGATTAGCAATAGAACAATACTGAACAAATTTAGCTTAAGTTTTAAACCATGAACAAAGTCAGATTCAAACTTTATGGCGAATCTGAAGTGCACTATTCGCTGCACCGCACCTCTCACCCCTGCTGACACGTGAGTTTGCTACTGCGCAGCGAAAGCGACTCATGTTCCGAGCCGCCATGAAGTTAGATTCGTGCTTGTATTATTAGTTTGCAAAGATAAGAAAGAAAATAATAAGAATTTAGTCTCTTAATTTTTTTACCTCTATAACATTTTCAAATTTGTTTTCCTTCACTATTTCCTTAGCTAAATTCGCTAAATTACTGGCTTCAACAGCAAATACTTTTTTAGCACCAGCTTGAGCACAAAATATGGACAAAATTCCTGTTCCACATCCAACATCCATTACAACTTTATCTTTAAAGTATGCCTTGTTATTTAAAATGGCATTCTTATAAGCTAGGGTTCTTGGCTCATCTTCAAGCATTAACTTATGCACCTAAAACAAAAATTTTGTGAATATCACACAGTTTTAGATTTAATTAGAATATTTGTGGTTATCCTGATAAGTATTACTTCTAAGTCTTCATAGCTTGAAAAATATTGCACTGAATCAACTTCCATTATATAATTATTATTATTTTATAGATTGCTTTATTTATATGCACTAAGCATTAAAAAACAACAAAAACAATTCTTTGCAAACGCGATACCTAACCTATAAAAAATAAGCAAAACATTGAACAGTGTTGACTGCTCATTGAAAAGATTTCCCGAAAGATGAAAAATAGGAAGTGTACGATTTTCCTTTTTTGATGTGAAACATCTAATGCAGCGATCCCCCTATCTTTCACTATGCTGAGCTCGTATAGCTAAAGCGTATTTTCTATACAAAATAGTTGCTATGATTCATAGACTACTATATATAAATGAGATTCACATCTGCCAGGCGTCCGTCCCGCCACGGCAAAATTTTCAATTTCTTTTCCTAATATGTCTACTAAAACTCTAAGATTACTAAGAATGTTTTCCTCTTCTTTTTTGGCATAGTAGAGTTGATGTAATGTGGATTGAGCTTGTTCTATTACATATAAAAGTACTCTGTGTTCTATTATAAAGTACCAAGTTTTTTTTATTTACCGTTTACTCTAGGTAAAGTTTTATTAGCTGGCAACATATAAACACCCTGTTCCGCGAATATCGAATACAGAGTATCGGAAATAAATAAAATACCATTAAACGACACGCAGAAATCGACTAATACCGTTGATTTTTTATTTTCGTGGTTAACCCTTATGTTTCGCCAAGTATGTACGGTCACCAAAGGAGATAAGTAATCAGGGTTGTCGGATATAGTTGAAGTTTAGTAAGAAATTGATGGATGTTTTCGAATAAAAATTTATCAAATTAAATTTCATTCGAAAACGTTCATTGGTTTCTTTCTAAACTTCAAATATATCCGACAACCCTGGTTATTTATCTGTTTTGGTGACTGTGCATCCGTCTGTTTGTCCGCGGTTTAACTCAGAGACCCTTGATAATAAAAAGCTGTGCCCTTGGCTATATATACTAAAATGTTTATCCATAGTATAATCTACCTCCCTTACAAGGAAAACGGGGTTGATATTTTTTAAGAGGATCGCACGGCATTTATACGTATGGGGTATTATTGGATCCCTTATTTAAAAGGATAATAAGGGATTATAGGTGAATTAAATATGTAACTTTTATATTCCATCAATAGTGTGGGTTCGCAGAAATAAATTAGTTTTTCATAATTCTTCCGAAAAATACTATGAAAATATTCTAAATAGGTACTTATTTTCGCAGTCGATAAAAACTATATAATGCATGCGCAAATATTCATCCCAACTATAAAACTCTTCACTCTGTGCGTGGTCCGACATGCACTTGACCGGTTTTTTACTCTGTGCCACGAAATTGACATTATTGATTATTGACACACAATATTTTTTAATCTGCTTCCGTTTTGTACGAGTACGTGCGTTGTTATATTTCAGAATTCAATTTAGTAAAAATTAAGATTTTGTGCAGATAATGATTTCTAATTAATTTAAATACAACCTAAAACTTAAATTATTGTGACAAAATGGCTAAGGAAGGAGATATGTCACTGTTCAATGATGTCTTAGAGCCATTTAGACGAGTAATAAATACGGACCCGCCGAAAGACAAATTGTCGTCTGCTACAAAACTGAATTTTTCTGATAGTAATCAATCTCTGAAAGAAGGTAATATTTTAAATAGTGTCTTATGCCTTACGGCAGCCATATTTCTATAAGAATTCTGTTTTGATTGAGAAAATATTTGCAGGGATCAGTAACCTCCTGTCGCTTGGTAAAAGGAAGTCCAGTATTTGCATGAACGATGTCTGTACGCCTGAAAAACGTACCCGGACGGAGTCTGCCTCCACGCCGGCTTCTGCACCGCCTTCTCCGTGGGAGGCAAAGAGGCTGAAGATAGATCTCATAGCTGCTAGAGCTCAGGTAAACACCATGCTTTCTCTACTTGATTATGGGCTGAATTTTCAATAGTCAGATATCTCATAACTGAAGGGCAACCAGCTTGACATTGTTTTTATGGAAAACATGTCAAACTGTCATATTTGTACTTCAGATAAAAGTTATCGAATATTGACAAATCAGCCTTTATTGAATGTCACCCATAGGCATGTAAATGTAATCATGTTATCTTTTTATTGTTCTAATAGCTAATTGAATCCTCTTCAAAGCTCCACAGCCTGTTATATTTTCATTCTTTGGTGCAAAACTATGAAACTTTATATCCAACGACTGCCAATTATCACCCTTTGTAAAATTTCTATATTTGAATACTGTTTATTACATACACCATATAAATTACAGGCAGAAGAAATATAGAATATTTACACAGTATAAATTACTATGGTAACAGTTTGACCGCCAATGTCCGTGCCACCTTGTATAAATGGCAATATAGTTATACATTAGATAATAGAATACTATTAACACCATTAAGAATACTAATGTATAATTATATGTGTAGTGGGATATAGGCGGTCAACCTGTTACCATGGATTTAGTACATGTTTCTGACCCAGCATTGAAAATGTTTGTGGGTTATTAAAAAAATAAATTGCTATTCCATACATTTTGACTAAGTGGGCATTGCACTTTTCTATCATACAGCTAATTGTTTTTTATAATAACCGACGAAAAATGTCTAGAATCATGTGCTGAATTCATGGTTACAGTTTGCGCGTTGCTGTCCTTGCCACTGTACATTATCCACAACCATTAAAAAGCTTATTTTCTTTCAGATAATACAGTTAGAATCACGCATAAACCACCAGCACACAATTCGCAAGGAGATGCAGATCTTATTTGAAGAGGAGAAAGGGTCTTTAATTGAACAACACAAGAGAGATGAGAGAGCTCGCTCTGAGATGGAGGACAGATTGCAGCTGATTAGGAGGAGAGAACAGGATCTGAAGGATGACTATAATCAGGTTAAAATGTTATTTATTGTTATGAGACCCCTCCGTGGCTCGGAAAGCACGTTAAGTCATTAGTTCTGGCTGGCTGCAGATCTTTGACAGTCGTAACGAGCTGTTAGAAGCCCGAAAGTCTAAAAACTAGTCTTTCCATGTGGTATTGCATTATACAGTAACTTAAATTATCAAAATGTACTGAAATGGTTGATTCGAAAAGCGAATTATATGTTACTGTCATTACAATAATTGTAATGACATTAACATATAATTCGCTTTTCGAATGTACTGAAATGTACTGAAATGGTTGATTCGAAAAGCGAATTATATGTTAATTATGTTGTTGTACATATAATTCGCTTTTCGAATCAACCATTTCAGTACATTTTGATAATTTAATAATTTATAATGGTTAATGGTAATGGCCTGTAATTTTCTTCATTAATAATGGATGCCTGTTCAATGTTTTTCATATTCAAACAATGTAATGAATGGACCTACCAAATGTTGTCCATAAATTCGCAATTAATCACTTAAAAAACAGTCCTTTCAAGTTTAATATGGTGTGAAATCTAGTACTATTGTTGATCAGTACCTGTAATTATCTCTACAATCCAGCTTATCTCAATCTAATCTCGTCGGTAAACCATCCATACCTCATACCATTTCTACTGTCAGTATTCACCCTGTGGTTATTTCACATTTAATCTCTATGCAGGTTATAAAAGAACACAAGGAGAACAAAGCAAAGTGGGACAAACAAAAGAGTGAGCTTCTGAAGCAGATAGCAGACTTGAAGGATAAACTGCTTGAATGTAATGTTAGCAGCAAAGATCAGCTGTCTGAGATGAAGAAGGATATGGATGAACTACTGCAGGTAAACATTGTGTTATAAAGCTAAGGTATTAGAAACCACCCCTTGTTATATGGATCTTTAAACATACTGGCAGAATGTGGGTGCTACTAAAGGTACTATCGCCAAAATCTATATCTGACCACCGTAAGGACTATTCCTGCTTGCAGCGCATATTATTAGTCGACCTAAAAAGGATCCTCTTTTGTTTTACTTACGGACGCAGCTGTGGTCATCATGTGCACGAGATTTTGTTTTTAAAATGGTCATATGTAAATGGTAATAGTTAAACGTGTATTAAAGTAAGCGACACGCGCTTTACTTGTGGTTAACAAGTGTAAAAACACGCTGTAAATGTATGTGTAGGCTCTCTGGGTTCCGAGACACTGACTGACTGCTCTGAGACAATGGCGAAGTTAAAAGTGTGTGGGTGTTATGTGCTCACGCTTTGTCTTCATGTACACATTCACAGCGTGTTTTTACACTTGGTTAACACAAATAAAGCGCGCGTCGCTTCGTGAGATAAAAATACTGTACCAGATGGCTTACAATAATTTAGTAGTAATTTATTAAATACAACATTATTTTATTATTTCCATTACCAAGCAGCATTACTGTGCTGATCATCATCATAATTTCATCCGAAACACGTCCACTGCTGGACGTAGACCTCCTTCCTGAGCTCAGGTTTGTGAGATAGGTGCGAGTGACATTGTAAACCCAAGAGACACTTCCACTCGTCTATATTTTCGACTTTAAGATGTGTGTTGCCTATTTCTTTCTAATATGCAACGCACTTTCCGTCAAGCAAGCACTTAGTGCATTTACAAATCTATCACATAAAAAAACCATAGTAAAACATACCGTCTTTTTTTTTTAACCAAGCTGCCTCATATTATGTTCTCATTTATCCCCCCCCCCCCCCACAGGCTTTAGAGGGAGCTCAATCAGAAGTAGAAATGTTAAAGGCCGAAGTAGCGAGACAGACCAGTAGGGCAGAGCAGTGCACAACCTTGAGGACTCAACTGGAGAAGCAGAACTTTGAACTGCTAAGCGTCACCAACAAACTCAAGGAGTTGGAGTATGAGAAGGGCTCTTTCCTAGACTGGCAGCAACAATCTAAGGTAATGGATGGATTAATAATTTAGCTTTAAAGAGTAATTTTACACTAAAAAGTATCTGAAAAGGAATAATTTAATAGTTTTTTAAAAATATTTCTAAAAATAGTTTTTCTCTTATGTCCATTAACTTTAATTACGCTTGTGCTAGGAGTGAATTCACACCAATAAGGCAATGGGTTGATATGGAACTCACATTATCGAGATCATACATGTATAACAACGCAATTCTCTTTTGTGTCTCATAAATACCAAATTTTTCCTAACCATTCTTACTTTTAGCAATTATACAATAATCCACCTGAAGGACTAAGTGCGGAAACCAAACCCGTAACATAGAACATAGCAATAATACACAACATATATTTGATAAAAATTGGTGTAAATTTGTTTTCATTGTACACTTTCCTTTTCTGCCACAGACTGCACAAAAACGTTTAAGCAACATGGCTGAATTAGAAAAGGAAGTAGTTCGTTTACGTTCGCAAGAGCGATTTCTACGGGACGGGATATGCAACAAACTGTTGTTGGAAGAACAAGTACACCTGTTGCAGTCCAGGGTCGATGCCTTTCAGCCTGTGCAGAATGAGCTACATGAGGCCAAGGTAAAGTGTTCTTTCCGATGTTAAAATAAGGTTCAATATTGCAATATTAGTCTGTAATGGCTTATGCTATTGAATAAACTATTTGTTGCTGATGCCACAAAGCTATGGGCGTGCGCGAGCGGATGCTTTTCGTACGCCGATTTAAGGACAGTTAACGTGACGCAACTGTCAGTAAGTAGACATGGGACGACTGTACCGCGATGTAGGCACATTTAAGAATTGACGATTTTTTATTTGTGAAGTGCGATCACATTTTTTATGAAATTTGTTTTCTCCATGTTTGGTATTGGTGAAAAGAGTGAAGAAAAGGTAAAGTATGCCAGCAGGTCAAGCTACACGAAACTGTCAAATTTTCCCAATCAAATTGAACCTTAACGCTTTGGTGATAAAGTTACAAATCTATTAAAGAAATTTGTCAGATTGTAGTAGCTTGATGTGCTGGCGTCTGTACTATCGCCAAAACCTATATCCGACCATTTTGAACATAAAGTCCCGTGCACACGATGACCACAGCTGCGTCCGTAAGTAAAACAAAAGAGGATGCTTTTTAGGTCGACTAATAATATGTGCTGCAAGCAGGAATAGTCTTTACGGTGGTCAGATATAGATTTTGGCGATAGTACATTGTTTTATTGGATAAATCAATGAAAAGTTCAACAGTATTGTTCTTTATCTAATATGCAATAAGCTGATGTATTTTTATTATTTATTTATTTAAATTACAATTATAACAGCTTCACAGACTCATCCAAGGCGATGTTATTAGTCTGTAATAGTGATCATGCATTAAAAACGCTTTCAACTGCATTAGACTGGCTTTAACACTAGGCTTTTTGTATTTATAACTCGAGTTGTCGCAGACAACTACACAAAAAAAAAAAAATGGGATAAAAAAAACTACTTTAACACTCGATAACAAATTACATATTCAATGTACACAAAGGAAAACCAACAAAACGCGACTCTTACAGGTTAAACTAGCAACCCTCGAGTCATCTCTAGAAGAATGGAAGGCGGCTGCGCAAGCGCACGGCGTGCAGGACGCGCGCCAGCTGTCCCGCACGCTGGGCGCGGCGCTCGGCGGGCAACTCGACGCCGCCGCCGCCTCGGCGGAAGCGCAGTCGCAGTTAACGCAGCTGACTGAGGTAGGTTCCTTTCTTAGTAATAAATAAATATAATAATAATAATATCCCTGGACATTTCACACAGTGCCATCTAGTCCCAAGCTAAGCAACCTAATGCTTGTGTTATGGTAACAAGATGGCTGATAAACTACTTATATACATTTTTTTTTTGTAAATACATACATATTATAGATAGAAAAACACCCAGACTCGGAACAAATACATATAGGTCATACAAATATTTTTTCCGTGCGGGAATCGAACCCGCGACACGCAGCGCAGCAGTCAATCGCTTAACCACTGCGCCAACCGTGCCAATTAGTCGATAAATACCCTGTTTATAATATAAAACTTTTTTGCAAAAAAAAAATCAACCGACATCCAAAAACGACACTACAAAGAAAAAAATAACTTTAATTTCGGAAGTCGGTGTCGTTGGGTTCACATTTTCGTTGTTTGCCACCGACTTCCGAAATTAAAGTTATTTTTTTCTTTGTAGTGTCGTTTTTGGAAGTCGGTTGATTTTTTTTTTGCAAAAAAGTTTTTATTTTTCACTTTTAAGTTGTAATTTTTACCAGTAATTTTGGTTTAAAAACCAAACTACTAAACCGTTTTTAATGAAATTTCTATTGGACCAGTTGGGAAGTATACCCTTGCCAACAAAAAAAGAATTTTTCAAATCGGTTGGCAAGGGACGGAGTTATGCGCGAACAAACATAAAAAAAAAAATATACAAACATCCGAATTGAGAACCTCCTCCTTTTTTAGAAGTCGGTTAAAAATATCGTATTGTATAACGGGCTGGTGTCCGCAACTCCAAACCATCTATGTAGATAATTCGGTTTACACACGGATGCGTTTTGTGACGCCTTGTTTGGTCCAATATTAAGCGTGTAATCAGTCTATAATGTTCCCACTGCTGGGACACAGGCCTCCTCTCTATGAAAGGGAGTGGGCTGTAATCTACCACGCGGGCCCAGTGCGGGGCGGTGGATGTCACGTCTTAAAATTTTTAGTTCTAGGACTTGCCGGTTTCATCACGATTTTTTTTTTTATTCATCGTTTTGAGAGCAGTGGTGATGAAATAATTTACACAAAGTAAAGTGCCTGCCTAGGTTCGAACCTACGACCTACAAACTCGTAAGCCGCGGCCGTTTCTACTTGGCCACCACTGCTTAGCGTGTATAATACTCGAATATATGCACTTAGAACTCTCTGAAGCCAAAAATACTGTAAAAATTATGGTTTCTCTTTTTTCTCTGCTGACTTGTTAACTGCTAGAATTAAATAACCGTCGTATTTATTCGCAGGAACTAGCAACAGTAAAGTTTGAGCGCGATAGGGCGACAAGCAAGCTGAATGAACTGCTCGTAGTGCGCAAGAACCAGGAGAGTCTCATACACAGGCTGCAGAAGAGACTGCTACTCGTCACGCGCGAGAGAGACAGCTACAGGTAAGAGCGGCAACAGCGCACAACACAATATAAACGCGCATGATTTTACATAAATCTTACCCGCCTGTGACCGGGTAGCTCTGGAAGCGGGGCGGGCGAGAGCCACACACTCTGTAGGAGTGTCGAGTCGCCACTTCTGTCGCCGGTCGTCTCTTGCCGGGTCTCTCCCTGGGGCCGACTCCGAGGTGTCGGAAAGACAACGTGGCGCGCCTACAGACACTACACATGGCCTATAATGATAAACAAGACGACGTGCTCGTCGTTACGGGTCAAGCTATGGCTTCTGCGGGAAGGGGGCAAAACCCCGCGACCCCTTGCCACGCCCCCTGACGGTAGCGTCGCGACATCCCGACGAATAAATCTAACCCGCCCGTTGTAGCTGGCGACACAATGTCAATCAATCAATGTCAATGTCAATCTGCATGATACTTAAATCCAAGGGAATATCCCTATCTGCAGGTTTACGTACCTGAAAGGTGAACACTCCACGCTATTACTAAGTGGACGTCTTCCGCCATCTTTTTTTAAAACGGAAACCCCTAGTGCGCGAGTCCGACTCACATTTGGGCAGTTTTTTCATAGTCTTTCCTGAATTTACAACCCTTTGAATATAATTTGATGACTTGAATAGGCAGCAGCTGGACTGCTACGAGAAGGAGCTGACGGTGACGCTGTGCGGCGAGGCGGGCGCGGGCGGCGCGGCGCTGCTGGCGGCGCGCGTGCAGCAGCTGGAGAAGGCGCTGCAGGGCTACCGCGACCTGCTGGCCACGCACGACCAGGCCGCGCACACCAAAAGTTACTATTTACCACAGCTCATAGTCGGCTCCAGTTTGTAAAACATAGTCAATGGGCCTCCACCACTTAATTGGAGAGCACCAGGAAATTAAAATTTTTTTATAACCCTTTTGATTGATATTTCAATGAAATAGTCATTCAATATGATGATTTTTATGATTATAATTATGTAAATACTTGTGGTGCCACCACACCATGTGGGGCCAATGCGGTTTGTTGGATGCAATAAAGAGTATTTGCTCTCAACTAAAACGTAGTTTTCCATTCCAGTGGTGGAGAGTCTACGCGCCGAGTCGAGCAAATGGCGCGAGGAGGCTGAAAATCTGAAACGTGACGTTGCCAAGTTGCGCGCGCAGCGAGACACACTGCAAGTCAACCTGGAACGTATCGGTGCGCACTCACAGACTAAGGTAACATACGCTACTACAGTAAAACACATACATGAATATCTAGTTCATAAGAATCTAAAATTCATTCATTTGCTGACAGAGACGCATAGCTTGGGCTCACTCCCGGTAACTCTTAGGTCTGAAAATACCGGGAAATTTCCGTACTGGCGTGGTTCGACCAGTCTCAGCTTTGCGATTATAGTCTCTCGGTACTCCCGGATCTGCAGTTGTGGGTGGACAAACATTGTTAACCGCTGGGTCTAGAAAAGTCTAAAGTAAATAAAAAAAAATGAATTTAATTAAATTTTTGTGTTCAAACTTCTAGGTCCTGCATTTGACCAACAACCCAGCTGCTGAAGCTCAGAAACAAATCCAGGCGGAACTAGAAGCTGCCCAAGAAGAGGTATGTTATCTTTTATCAATCATTTATACATATTTTTGCTGACGTATGTACGGACAGCTAAATTATTGTTCAGCAATGCACACTACGTATAAACCCGTGTCATACATATTTTGAAATTTTCATTATCTTCTGATTTCGGTACAATGGTTTTGCACATTTAACGCTTGTGTCTAACGTTGTTGTTTTTCCAGTCTTACCAAGGGGTATCGTATTACCCAGTAACTGGGTTGTGGAGGTCAGATAGGCAGTCGCTCCATGTAAAATACTGGTATTCAGCTGCATCCGGTTAGACTGGAAGCCGACTCCAACATAGTTGGGAAAAGGCTAGGCAGATGATGATGTCTAACGTTGTTGTTCATCATCTATACTATCTATCTCTACTAATAACATAGTTGAAGAATTCGTTTGTTTGTTTGAACGCATTAATCTCTGGCTCTCTCTTTCCATTTGATAGCCCAAATCTTGAGGACGGCTATAGGCTATTTAACACTACGCTATGACCCTTGGGAGCCGAGCAAGAAGAAAAAAAGTCAGAAATAACACTAAGCGAAAATGAAGTAATAGCGCGGACGGAAAATTTCACGGGGACGAAGTTGGGGGCAGAAACTAGTTTTATTTTATTACTAGCTGCGCCCCTCGTTTTCTCCCGCATAAGTTTCGATCCCGTGGGAATATCGGGATAAAAAGTATCCTATATGTTAATCCTGGTTATAAACTATCTGTGTGCTAAATTTCATCCAAATCCGTTCAGTAGTTTTGGCGTGAAAGAGTAACAAACATCCATCCATCCATACAAACTTTCGCGTTTATAATATTAGTGCGATCTGAAACTTTATATGCGTCGTTTCGATGCATGTATCTAGTTTGATAGCATTGTGTATCGGGTGCTGAAGCTAACTTTTTAACCGACTTCAAAAAAGGAGGAGGTTCTCAATTTGGATGTTTATATATTTTTTAACGTGACAGCTATGCCTATCTATCTCTCGAAGAGGTAGGTAGCAGTATTGCTCACCCACACTTCGACAGTTTAAGTCTCATGTAAATAAGAGGCTCCTGTTGCCATCAACCAGGCACAGATCCAGACTGTTACTAGCAAAATCTCATGGGAAAACCCAATAACAATTTCCCCGAGATGGTCATCAAATTCAGGACCAGGAGGATTAGCCTTTATTTTAAGGCTCGCTCACCCGATTCTTATCTACATTTATATTCTGGAAGTTAGGGACATCGACGCGCAACCTGCACCCTAATTGCGTAACACACAATCAATCGGAATCGGTTTCATTTTGACATTTCAACAACATTCATTGCGTTATTTCCGTGTTGAGCAGACAAATTTTTCGAACTTATGAAGCAATGGATTAGCAATTTGCTTCAAAATGATTCAGATTACGATTGATCGTGTGTTACGCAATTAGGGTGCTGTTACCATAAGGATTCAGTATTCCGAACCCCCCTGTGTGTATTAAAAAATTAAAAAAAAAATTAGCTTGTCCATGCATTTTGACAGCGTATGCGTTGCGCTTTTCTATGACACAACAGTTTTTTTTTTTTTTTTTTGATAACTTATAATAAATTTGTACCCTAGGGGGTCTAGAGAACAAATGGTGGGAAAGTCATGTGCTCAATTCATGGTTACAGTTTGCGTGTAGATGTCCCTGCCACTATGTCTGGTGTACATAATAGGGGCTAGGGTTGATGAGGATTCCTCTTCCTCATCCTCATAATGCGGAAGTACCTCTTTTTTTAGCGATTCCTCATCCTCTTCTACATCCCCAAAATCAGGCATAAAATATTCCTTTTCTTCTTCCACATGCTCATTCATTAAGAGGAATGTATGAGGAAGTGTTGTTGACGTATTCAATGTAAATAAAAGAAATCTCCGTCTTTTGCTCCCTGCATTAGATAGTTACAGTGAAAAGAGGATAAAATATGAATTAGGTACTTTCACGATGAGGCATGAACGTGTCTCAACGTGTTTTAGAAATATAATACAGCACGCTATTGTGTAGTAAGTACTGTAGTGTACGTAGCCAGCCCACTGTAGCCACTTAGCCAGTCTTAAATTTGTTTTGTTTTTGAGTGGTCGTACGTAACTACGTAAGTCGTAATTAGGTTTATTGTTAAGTTAAAAAGTTTTTGAGATGAAGCCGAAATGTAGTGCTATATGGACGTATTTTAGTGAAGTGGACGTTGATACTGTTTGATGTAAAATACGTGACCATAAATTAGGGGCTGTTCATTTATTACGTAAGACAATTTCAACAAATTTCTGTCCCCCCTCCCCCTTTTGAATCTTACGTAAGATCAGTATCTACCAAAATTGTTGTCTTACGTAATAAATGAACAACCCCATAAATAGTATTCTGTCTATCTATCTTTTTAGGCGCCTAGAAGGTTAAAAGGCTATTTTGCTGTTTAGCTCTCCAGCCTGGTTCTATTCAAGAACCTGGCCTCTCGGAACTTGTAAGTTAACCTTAGCATAACATTATAGGATAGCATCACGCCTCCCCGAAGGGTTAGACCCACGTGCACCTATAGCACACACACACACATTTTGCCAGTTATGTTTAAGTCCCATGCGTCTAATCTACCTATTGCCATCAGCCGGTCACAAATCCAGGGTTCAGCTTACCTTTATCAGGATGTTTTCTTGAAACCTAAAAGCTCTTGTCAAAATGTTGAGCTTTCCAAATATTTTAGCCTCCAAGTCTAACAAGAATCACAGGATAAACATAAGTGTTCATACACATGAGCGGCACGCGTCAACGGCAGTGACAACTGTAGCCGGCGACACTCGTCGACGGCAGCCGCCGACGCGTCTATGGTAGAGGCAACTGCAACCGTCGACGCGTCGACGGCTGTTGTATAAAAAACAAAGGTTGTATAGTTTCAAATAAAATCACGAATCTTTAGGGCTAAAGGCTCGTGAAGTCTTTTGGAACTACCAACAAGGCAGTTAGCGAAGTTTTATGATTACCTCAAGATGACTAAATAACTGTAATTGAAAGAATTGAAATTGCAGTACCCAGACTTTACTTTTCATCGATGTTTAGAAAGAGACACAGATATGAGTGACAGTGACGACGCTCTACAAAGACAAACTTTTACTAAACTTCGATGTTCCAAATTATGTTTGTTATTAATGGTAATTAGTTGAATATTGTTGTGCAATTAAATACAGGGGGGCTACTCTCTAATTTGGTCAACAAAGATACGGATCCGTCCGAAGTAGTTGCTCTGTATTTTTTTCGGGCGGGCCTAAACACATCGCGAGTAGAAACAAATAATGAATAATAATAATAAATTAATAATAACGTTTATTTATAAAAATGGTGCAGATTTACAATAACTTATCACGCAACTTACAATAACTTATCACGCAACTTACAATAACTGTCAAATTGTGTTGTCGTTCATTCTTAGTTCAGACTCCGAACTAATTTCATGCCTGTAGGTGATACGGAGTAGAGTACGCCCGTAACTTCGGCTAAAACTACGGTTTACGTGCTTGGGGAGTAGACTTAGTAGTTTAAGCCCTGTTGCGTGCTTTGCTTAGTATCCTCATGCAAATGCGACAAAATTTCAGTTTTATAATTTTATTATTGTATGTAATACAAGATAGTAGTTTTGTATGAATGTGTTTTAGTATATTTTCATTGTTTAAATGTATCGTTTTCAGTTAAAAAGGCTAAAGGCAACGTTGCGAGAAGGAGGCGGATCTCGTGCCTGTCCCGAAGAGACGCAGCAGTTACGGCAGCAGTTGGAGAGTAGTCGTATTAAACTTAAAAGGTACACTCACTATAACATCATTACACATCATTATAACTCACTTGAGGACAGTACCCTTGCTTTAATGTGGCAACGGAGTGACAAAGACGAAGCCCGACAGGCTTTTCACGATTCTCTGGAAACTTGAGTACTTTATGCGGCTTACCTAAATGTCATTTCTTTAATATTGATCGTCGAGTCGTTGAGCTCCTTTTGAATCTGTGTTGAGCTA
The DNA here is from genome assembly GCA_951799955.1 of Apamea anceps. Classification (NCBI taxonomy): domain Eukaryota; kingdom Metazoa; phylum Arthropoda; class Insecta; order Lepidoptera; family Noctuidae; genus Apamea; species Apamea anceps. The sequence continues at coordinate 7,848,776 of OX637517.1, forward strand.
CACGATTACTGATAAATGCGTGTACTGGCTGGACAGGGCCTCTCAAATCTGTGTGGTTTTTTTCAAAAGACCGTCTCGGACACTGCATGGTCCACACTTGACCTGACCAAGATTATGTCTGGACTAAAACAGACTGACCTCTGCGTTTGTTTCGGTATTTCTTCGCAGAGTAATCGGATTCATAGACCTCATCTAGCTTTAAGATATAATTTATATTTGACATGTAAAAGTATTTTGTAGTACTAATTTACGGAAATAAATATCATTTATTATTAAACACGAGAGATGTTTTTTAATAAACAAAACAACAATTGATAATTAACATTTAATCATTTCAGGTTGAAGGAAGAGTTCACGTCTTCCGCTCAGGAGTACCGAGATGTGTGTTATATGCTATTAGGTTATAAAATTGATAGAACTGGGCATAAGAATTACAGGTGAGTCATTCCTTTCAATAATTTCTCTTTTGTGAATTGAATGACGTAGCGTTGGAAGGCCTCCCACAAGGTGGACTGATGACCTTTTGAAGGCCGCAGGAATCCGCTGGATGCGGATTATTATATCGATATATTTCCCACTGAGAATTGGATCTCCCTTTTTTTTGTAGCCTATTTTACACTTTCTTTTATTCTTTACAGAATATCAAACATGTACGCTGAATCGTCGGAGGAATACCTTACATTTACACTCGACGACGACGGAATAGAGATGGTCCACACCGACTATTCCTCCACTCTAGGCGAGTTAGTAGAGTTGCATCTACATCAGCACCGCTCTATCCCACTGTTTCTAAGCGCTCTCACTATGGATCTCTTCACTAGGACTACTATGCAGCAAGTTCAATAAGGGAAGGTATGGATAGGGTTGTCCTACACTTGAAATTTTGTCGCACGATTATTTTGTCGCACGACTATTTTGTCTCACGACTATTTTGCCGCATCACTATTCTGTTGCACGACTATTTAGTACATTTTGTTGGTAATAATTACTATGCTGCGTAAAAATTTGGCTCATCTTCGTGATAGTAAATATTCTTTTTTCGCGACAAAATGTTTTTAAGTTTGCGGTAAGCCGACTTTGTTTTTAATAGGAAATACGAAGGATGTAACAGTGTTGATGTTTTTTTAATTGGCTAAATATTTATCTCATAGTTCATAATGTACTGTCGCTTAGTATGAATAGTGGTACAGTTACCTGCAAACATATTTATATGCTTTCTGAAATTCAGCAACCATTTTCGTCTAATGTATTGATTGGAACTGTGAGCTGTCGAGCAAAAAGAATCTTCGAACATTTGCAATTTAAATATTTATATATAACTTTAACAGATTTGCTCTCACTGTACTTAGTCACGCGAAAAACTGTCCATACTGAGAAGAGTGAGGACACACATTATTAAATAGTGTTTCCATGACAATCAAGTCACAGCGTCATTGTGTGTCAGAGATGTCAAAACGAAACGGAACCCTTTTGACGAGGTAGGACGAATTTAACGATTTAAATCTTTGCCGCTGTCATCATTTTCACGACAGCCGTCGCTATGGCCGGAAAACCGCAGCTCAACGCATCGGTTGATTGCGTAAGGTTGAATGTTTTACTATCTACCTGACCGTTCTGGCGTTACGCAACGCATCTTCTGTCAGATGTGCGACCACCCTAAAAATATTGAGACTAATAACTAAAATGTTTTGGTTGTTACACTATTCTTATCAAGCGATAAATTAATTATCTAGACTAATTTCTAATCTCCCGTATGTTCTTCAAATTATCCACTTCCCTTCGTAACAAGGGCTGTAATAATAACTTTTAGGTTGGTTTTAGTGCTCGACCGACAGTCATCGCGTACGGTATAACCGTCGTGACCGAGCGTTTAGTGCTTAGCTGACGGCAAACTGAGTACTCACAAGAGATACTGCGTACGCGCGTACGGTCGATCGCTGGGTCATGACACTAAATGCCTGCATATACCGACCTGGCGCGTTAGTTGACCGCCGTACGCCCAACATACGTTCCTCGTCAGCGCGACGACGCAGGTGTACGCGCTCCACTGTAGTTGTTCACTACGTTCGACCGATTTCATATTATAAATGTACTGAAATAATAACAATAACTGCAATCACTGTTTCATTGTTGCATCCTTCGTAGTTTAAAATAGAATTAAGAATTTCGACTTCAGTTTTCTGATAGGTAAGTTTTCCTTTAATAGTTGCCTAGATATTATCATAATTAATCGTTAAAGGGAAATGCATTGAAAAATTTAATTAGGGCCTTAGCAGACATGCTTCTTTTAGCATCTACGATCAGCCATTTTGTGATGTCATCAGTACTGCATCACGTTTTGAAGACTGCGTTCTGCCTTGATATCAAAATCGCGCGATTCAGCGACTGCTTCGCTGTCGTATCGCGGTTTGGCGACTCGGTGCTAAAATTAGCATGTATGCTTGGGCATTAGGCGAAGATTTGACACATATTTCAAGAAACACAGATCATATTTATCGTATAGTTTATTATTATTATTACAAGCAGACTTTTCAATAGCATAGAACGTTAGCAATTTTTTCTAGGGGCCGCAGCTTCACGCCGTACTGGCACTTATTTCCGTGACCATAAGATATGTTAGAGCAGGTATGTAAGTCGCAACGAGTGCTTGTAATATATTTTATTGATTGTATTTGAAAGTATTGGATATTAGGTGTGAATCACACTTTCAAAAGCTATTTATGTGAACTGGGGATGTACTATGAAGTTGTAAGATTGCCTGGCTTGTCTTACCATGCCTTGGACAACACAGTCGCTTCTTGTCATGGGCCGTAAATAATCAGCTATAGCACTAGGAAGTGGTGAAGGGCGGGCGTTTTTAGGGGACTGTCTTTTGTAATTTTGACGTTCGAAAAGTGCTGATTCTCAGCCTAATTTGAATAAATGACTTTTGATTTTGATTAATATAACGGGCGTTGTAAATAATTAATTTATTTTCATATCGAGCGGGAAATTTCATGACGTGTATGAATTTTCTGATTGGCAACACTGTAAAGTTTTTTCGTGGAGATGTTTTTTCAACATCATTATCATCAGCCTATAGCAGTCCACTGCTGGACATAGGCCTCTCCTATTGCAGCTGCTACCAGCCATCCTGCGAAGATCGTCGCTCCACCTAGCCTGAGTGCGTCCCACCTTATGTTTACCGATTTGCGGTCTCCACTCAAGAGCACGTCTACCCCAACGATCATCGGTTCTACGGCTAGTATGGCCGGCTCATCGCCACTTCGGCTTGCTTATTGTGTGAGCTATGTCGACAACTTTGGTTCTCTGCCGGAGCACCTCGTTGCGGATTCGATCCCTCAGAGAAACTCCAAGCATAACCCGTTCTATGATGTTCCGTTCCGAGATGTTTTTTTGACAGTGCCAACCAAACTTCTTTTTTCTTTTTTCAACTCCTTTTTCCTTGTTTTACGTACCATAGTACGTGATAATGGTGTTACTTTGGTGACTTCGTGAGTTTACTAAGCACACATGTCGATTGTTTGTTCGTCGTATCATTTTTTACTCGTCACTGTGCAGGCACACCTCTTTCTCTAAGCAGTCAACTAGCCTGCTACGGATTACATTTGATATCATCACCCAGATAATTAACAAGATAATTTCAAGTTTGTGTGAAACAAACTCAATTTCATACACGACAAAGTTCAAATTCCATTGCAAGCAAAATTTTGTAGAACCTTTTTATAAAGTTTATCAAAAATGAACTTTAACCCCAAAATAGATAGTTGATTAACTGGCAACACTTGTAAATTATGTGATTGGAAATTGAAGTGTAATTGGTTGAAAATAATATTATATTGACACTGCGGACGGTTTATAATTTTCTATGAAAACGGATGAGTCTAAAATCTCAATGAAGAATATAAACTTTCATTGTACATCCCCAGTAGTAGAAACCTTAATACTTATAGCTACTTGTTAAGCGCTCGTAAATCATTATTATAATTATTTACTTAACTATCAAGCTAAGTTTGCCTTGTCGGATCACCAATAGCAATAATTTTGATCCTACATAGACCAGCAAACGTTAAGTAGTGATAAGCGACTGTTTAACCATACATTTTTGACGTTTAACTCTACATATGCGGCGAACATAGAGCCACGCGAGACACAAATGGCTGTAATTACGGCATTCAACGGGTTAAACGTTAGTTAACTTTAATCATCGTTTATGAATAAACCCCTTAGTTGTTATTCTTTTAAAAGATAAAGCTTCACGCATATTGAGCTAAATATTTCAATGTAAGATAATATTATAATATTTACTTAAGCTATATCAGTAACAGTATACTTTCTACTTGTACTTTAATTGAAAAAATGTACTTTGTAATAGATTGACATTCCTTTAATATCATTTGTGTAGACTGTAACATTGATATGCCCCTTTTTACAATAATAAAGGTGTATTTTGTGTCAAGTATTGGTTTTATTCTGACAAATTGCTTAATACTCGAAGCACGTGGCTAAGTACTAACAGCCGCACGGGTCGATCGATCAGGTTAAACTACACTTGCCGCGGTCGGTCAGTGGATGGGTGACCATTTTTACACACCGAGAGAGAATAACGTGCTTTCCGAGCCACGGAAGGGCCTCGTAAAGCACGTTATTCTGTTGATCCCGGCTGTCATTCATGGATCTTTGACAGTCGTCAGAAGCCCGAAAATCTTACCAAGTGTTACCCAGTAACTGAGAGGTCAGATATGCAGTAGCTCCATGTAAAATACTGGTATTTAGCTGCATCCGATTAGACTGGAATCCGACCTCATAAATAGTCGGGAAAAAGCTAGGCAGATGACGTTTGAAACTCTTCTAGTGAAATAACCGTGTGGCGGTTACTATCCCCCTCGGCGGTTTGGTAGTTTCGCACGGAGCCCATGTCCCAAGTTGCTGTACTGCTTGTTGGGACATAACATTAAGGCTGTTAAATTCTTAAGTATATTAGAATAAAAAATTTGAGATCATTTTCAAGTTACGGAACAACAAACTGAATGTCGTACCTAACAAAGTTCAATTTCCATAGCAACTTATTAGGAGCAGAAAACCTCAAACGACGCAAATATAACAACCTTATTGGGAGCTATATGTTTGAGCCGTTTGGGGTTGAAACACTAGGGCCTTGGGGTCCGAGTGCTCATCGAATTTTTCGTGACATCGCCAAGCGGTTGGTTGACTCTTCACGTGACCAGAAGGCTGGCCTATTTTTAGCCCAAAGAATCAGCATTGCCATCCAACGTGGTAATGCTGCCAGCCTTTTGGGCACTTATCCCATTGACAGTGATGCGGACGAATTTTTTGATGCCCAATGAGCTCCTGCCTTTTTCTATATTTTTTCGTATTATATACTTGTATATAATTGTATATAGTGTATATTAATTAGTGTTAGTTGATATTTGTTTAACTTGAAATAAAATATAATCACACTTATTAGGAACTTTTTGTTACAAAAGGTCACTCAAAAATCAACTTAGAATACATTCGACTAAAGTGGATAATTGTTTAATTGGCGATGGAATGTAAATTATCTGAGATTATGAACACTGCTAAAAGATATTTCCAATAAGTTAAAAAAAAAAATAATATTTGATTTTTGTTTACATAGCCAAAACAGTTGTGTGGTTTTAGTTTTAATTTTGAAGATATAGTAAGTAATTTAGTTTGGTCTTATTTTTTGTTGGCTTTTTTAGGTCTTATCTAGGCTGAATTTATTTAACTAGTGGGGATTTCTGAAAAAAAAATAACAATCCCCACTGGTGGGGATTTGTCAGTGGGGATTTCTGGAATAAACCTTATCTTATAGGGATATAAAATAATAATACAGATACCAGTGTAAAATATTTATGAAGAAACAAGGACAATATATTATACAAATCATCTAATGTTTGCAATGAATTCAACTACAACAATTTAGTATTATTATAGTCAGACACAGTTAACAACGTGATTAGCACTAGGAAATAATTGACAAGAGCCGAGCTACTGTGTTATGTATTGTTTTGTTCACAATATTAAAAATAAGTACAAATATAAACAATAATTATTTTCCGTTTGCAGAAAAATTAACATAATATAATTAATTATTAAGATTTTATGACTATACAATGACTTCAACAACTATTGAGCTGCGTTTTCCGTCTTCGAATTTTCAGAAAACATAAAACAAATGTACTATGCGCACTGAACGCATCGCCCACGAGCTCACGACGCGTTGAATGGCCAGACTACAATAATAAGTAGCAATAATAATAGTCCAAATTCGATGGATTAAATTATAGTATTAAGTATGCATTAAAGCTTATGCCATCCGCTGTCCTGAAGTTATACCATTACATAATATAATGAATAGTAGAAAAACTTGTAACTATTTAAAGCTAAGAAGGACGCCGAGAAAGTTGTTCCACTACTTTGACATCACACATTGCTTTGAATCATTTGAGAAATTCACGAAGATAAAACTCACATACAAATAGTCTTGGAAACATTTTTGGAAATAATTTAAAAGTAACAATAAATTACTTTCTACCTACAGTCTATAAAAATCACATAATTTTCAATGTAAAATGTTTCGAAAATAACGATAGTCTAAAAATCTTACATACACATAATACTGAAAACGTATTTATAACACTCACCATGTCCGAATGACGTTTTGACGCTTCTTGTGCTACGCATCACGAGCCATGTGTACAAACAAAACAAAAATATAACATAAATTTCATACAATTTTCAATAAAAATTATTGCACTAAACTTCATACTCGTAACTTAATAATAAATATTGCATTAAGCGTTAACCACATCTCGTGAAGTAAAGTTATTTAAGTCTTAAAGTATCTACTAAGAGTTAATTAAATTTTAAGAACAATATTTCAGTCCGATGAAAGTAATATTTCATCCTAATACGAGCTTCGTTCATTGTAGCGAAATTCAACAAGACGGAAATTAGAATTTATTAATACAGAAAGTAACTAAGTTCCAAATATTGTGCTAACTACAGTCCCTATGTTTAACATTTTGACTAAATATTAAGTACAATTTGGTGCTCAAATTTAATAATGTAAGTGTTAATTATTTAAAACTAGGTATATAGAATTATTTATCTACAAAGTTCGAAAGGGTGCATCAGCTCGACAGATTTATCTAAGTCTAAACTAGCTAAGAATTTTTGAATTTCAATAGATCTGACACGATGTTGAGTTATGATTAATGAAGCGGTCACTAACACCTCAATAACGATTTCGATAATTAGTAAATGGTATTGTGAAACATTAGTTCAATATTACCGCCTGTAGTTTGGATGGGTTAACTACTGAATGAAAGTTAGAGCTATTGGCACAAGTGACCGCTTCCAAAACAACAGACACATTATCTGCTGCACAAACTTCACAACTTTCCTCATTCTGAGTATTTCAAAACGATGACCGTGAGAGAAACTTGTGTAGATGTATCGACGGGGGTTCTCCAGCCAATGCGCACTGGGCGCCAGGCTGGCCCATCTTCGCCCATCGTCTACGCCAGCCACACACTACGAAGCCAGTGGATCAGTCCACGATACTAGAGAGTCTATGACTATAGGACGCGCGTGGTGTCCACGTCGCTCACACTTCTCTCAATCACACTATTGTCCGTTATGTTTTTGTTGCCTGTGGAAAAAAAAGTACGTTAGGAAATAGACAGTTTATTTAGACAAATAAATAAAATTGAAGTGACTGTTTGTAATGATTAAATAACAGCTTTTTATAAATTCAAAAAATAAAAAAATGATATGCGGTAATTATAACAAAAATACATTTTTTTTTGGTTGTCTGTCTGTTTTTCCGGCTAATCTCCGAAACGGCTGAACCGATTTTGATGAAAGTCGAGCGCACGAAGATCCTTGAAGGACTAAAATCCTAAGTCCACGCAACTGACGGTTAAAACTTCAGTTCAAAAAGCGGATCAGTATGATTGCCAACGAATTTGTACAGGCTGTGGATGAAAAGAGTTTGGGACAGCTACCTTTACAGGGTCCAGTATGTAACGGATCGACGACGCGTCCGGCGTGGCAGGCGGCGCGCTGCAGGCGGCACCACGACGGGTAGGTGCGCCGGTCGGAGCCGCACAGCTGGCGCCGCGCCGCCGCGCCGCACGCGCCGCACGACACGCAGCGCGCGCCTGACGCGCCGCCCGACACGCATCGCTGGCCGGACCCGCAGGAGATCGACGCACATGTTGCGTTCGCTGTAACAAGGCACGGGAGGGATTTGATGGAGATGCGAAAAAAAATACGCGTGAGTTCCGTGCAAATGTGAGTTTTAATTCAATTTCGTTGCACGGATGCACTGGGAGGCTTGTCTCTTGAAGTTTGCATCAAAATAAAAGAATAATTTGAAAAGTAAGGTAATAAAAGAATAATTTGAATGTTTAAGTCTCTAAGCAATAGAACAACGAAGGACTCCGCTGGATGGAAACCGAAATTAAATGCTATTTCTGTCTTAGACGGATCACACGCTAAAGCGCGACACGTGACGGGGCGCAGATAACGCGCCCCCGCGCATGAGTTTTTACATACAAATTCAATGAAAACGCGTGGGAAATGACATTGCTCGGCTTCCATACATTATTTGCCTAAGAACCGTTGATGCCGTGAAATTATTTTTTGTGTTTTAAATAATGCATATTTTCGATTGAAACTCAATTTAAGTCACGGACACTTCAGCGAAATGTGAAAAATCTAAAATTCTTTCTGATTTTGAGGTTATAACGGGCCAACATAAATAAACACGGCACGGCACGGCACGGCTTACTCTAACTTATATAAAAGCTTGTAAAAAGGGAAGTTGTTGTGGTTTTACTTACCAAACGAGGAGCAGTCCATTGTTGTATACAATGAAGAATTTGCTCATCTTCCAATACCATGGAACCAGAGGCTGACCCGCAGTTAACACAAAATACATTATCGTTTTCCAATTCCATGTTACAATAAAAGTCCGTTGAGTAAATGCCGAGTAGTCGTTCTTAGTAGGTCCGTACGAAATCACAGTCCTTTGTTCACGCCAAGTTGTTAGATTAAATCAGAATACAAAAATAACACAAACGAAAACACAACCAACAATCCGTATGCGAACACAGGATGCGCGCGAGGGTAGATATCAACGTACGTAGTGTCAACTAAATGTCATCCGTCAATTCATCAACTGTCAGTCATAGACTTTAGTCTATGGTGTCAATACTACTGCTCGATAAACATAAAATCGTAATCAATAATCTGTTTGTAAAAATAATAACCTTATTTTATAGATGAAACGCTGAGGGTAATTATAATTAATTGCTTTGTATAATTACGATACACACTGTTAATGGATCAATAATTTCACAAAGTGTTTATTTAAACTACTCTGTAGATGTGGCTGTATGAGCTTAATACCTTTGCATAATCAAAACCCAAAGTGAAACAGAAAAAACATAGGAACATATATTGAATTACTATTTAAAATGTTTTTGAAATCAAAGAGTGTCCGTGTTATTCTAATAACTGTAAAGTAATTAAAAAAATAAAATATAAATTATTGTAAAATTTAAATACGTGACGATTCTTAGGCCATTGCTATACATCTCCTTTGGCTCCGTTTCCCGCGCCCCGTTGCGTGGCGCGTTGTAGTGTGTGATCCGCCTTAGTGGCGGAGGGACATTGAAAATATTCGTTCGATTAGACAAGTACATTCAATAAGCTAACAGTCTATATCGGTTACGTTGCTGTGGCTCAGGGGGGGAATCTAGGTAGAGAAATATACAATCGTTGGGTCTAGAAGCATGAAATTTTGCACAAGAGTTTCATAAATAGCGAAAGTGAGCACTAAGGAAGGATGTGTATTTTACTTTCCACTTACTCGAGTAGGTATCTACTTTAGTCTATTGTCTAAGTTGATTTTTGAGTGACCATTTGCAAAAAAAGGTCTTACTAAATCGGGATAAATCTTACCTATGCAAGGTCCTCTATACGCTAGCGGCAGGGCTCTGCCCCGTTCGCAGGCGGCTCGCCTCAGCGCGCAGGCGCCTGCGTAAGTTCGTCCATCGACGGCGCAGACGGGCGTACCCGCAACGCCGCACGCCCCGCATCGCACGCAATGCGCACCGAGTTCTGCGTCCAGAACGCAACGCTTGTCGCCTCCGCAGCGCACGCCTTCGCAACTACCCTCTGCAACACATGAAGTGGAAAATTATTGTTAAATTATGTAATATTTACAATTTTGATACTGAGTAAGGAACATAAGAAAGCCAGTCCAGTATGGACCGTCCATAGATAAATGGTACAGCGAGTATCGATTGGACTCAATCATATCAATTAACCAAAAGTCATTTAATGAAACTAGGCTGAGAATCACCACTTTTTGAACGTCAAAATTACATAAGACAGTCCCTTAAAACGCCCGCCCTTCACCAGTTCCGTCTGCTTTAGCTGGGAAGAAGAAGTGGCACAACGAACTCCCTAGAAGCACAGTTAGAAGAACATGATTCTATACAAAAGTAATTAAAACTACGAAACACAAAACATTAAATTATTTGCCATATGTCAGCTAGCACACGCCAATATACCAATAAAAACATTGTTAAGGCAAATAGGGTCTTGCCTTAACAATGTTTTTATTGGTATATTCGATCGATCGATCTATCTTCGCATCAAAATAAAGGAGATGCTATTTCATTTCTGAAAACAACACTGAATTTTTGGATAACAGAGCTGTAAAGGCCAAACGGTAGTGATGCAAAATTCATTATTTATGAAAATCCAACAGTTTTAATTTAACATTTACGTGCACGCAACAGCAGCAAGCTTTCCAATTAAATGTGATTGTAAACTTACTTAAGGTGGATGCTCCAAGGTAGCCCGCGAAATTCAAATTTTCTTATGTTTTTTGCAATTTGCTGGTCAGTACTAAGTTGTACGTTGATTAAAATTTAAAATACGTTTCACGGCCGTAACAAATAATATGTATTTACAGAATTATAATCATTAAAGTCATCAACACAACTCTCTAAGATCAAGTAATCCTATTGAATGACTATTTCATGAAATCTTGACATTTTAGGATTATGCTAACTTAACAAGTTGTATTAGTGATTCTAATGATTATAATTCTGTAAATACATATTTGTTACGGCCGCGAATCATATTTTAATCAACGTATAACTTAGTACTGACCAACAAATTGCAAAAAACGTAAGAAAATTTGAATTTCGCGGGCTACCTTGGAGCATCCACCTTAATCAATAATTATAAAACATCCTGTATCTAAGTGTGCAGGCGCACTTAACGTTACAGTTATCATTTCAATCGCTGAACAGGAGCAGCATACTTAAACATAAAAGTCCGCAGCCCCAACGACTATACTTAAAAGCCATAAATTCGTGCAAGATAGCGTTAATAGTAACTAGGTAACTTTCTTAGGCGTGGCGGTTATACACAAATTTCTGGGTAACATAACGTGGTAGAAAATCAGTTAAACCGCGTGTCCGCGTGTAAATCCTGCTCTTTTCCCGGGATTGTTTCGTATTGCGATTTATGGAGCGTTGGTCTAGACTTGGACGATCGAGTGTCCGACTTTAGAGTGTAGATTACATAGAATTTATCGGTCCGATCGGACGTGGCCAGTACACGTCTGCTTTATGTTAAAGATACCTACGTTGGTACCTACTCGTTGTCGAAGCTTGATGTGTACGGATAGCATCAAAGTCGTCGTTAAATTGAAATGGTAAATCGATTTTTGAATGAAAACTTTGATAGAGGGCAGAGTATGTACTAAAGCTTTCATAAGACTGCTCTCTGTCCCTACATATACATATGTAAATAAAATGAAAATCAAAACAAAATAAAATCCGATGAGGATCTACAGTCGTTTGCTATTCCTGTTTTAGAGCCAGTACCGCAGTAGTAGGAAATACGAGTACTATTAGACATAAAATGAGAATTATCCTATAAAAACCAACTTCTTAAAATGTATAATATTTAGCCAGTTACAATGAGCAGTTTATGTCAGGTCCTATACGTTGCGGTTACGGGCCTATACGCTCGTAAATGCAATGAAGTGGTGTGGCGGCGTTTATGACCAAGTTTACGTCGATATTATCGCGGAATATTATTCATAATATAGAATGAGGACGTCTGGGGCGACTGCGGTTATGACAGCCCCACGACCAGACGAGGTTCAAACGCCAAGGTGATACGCGGATGTGGATGCTTTCGAATATGTTTACGGGTGCTGCTATACAATATAGATACATCTTCCAGTTAACGGCTACCATATATCATGAGTTCTGCACTTCTTCCTTCAGATTCGTCTGGTCTAGCCATCCGTAGGTATGTGGCTGTTCAGGCCTCCAAGTCGATCACCAATGACGCTCGGCGGGGTAATTGTGAAACACACTCATCTGCCTAGCGTTTTCCTAACTATGTTGGGGTCGGCTTCCAGTCTAACTGGATACAGCTGAATACCAGTATTTTACGTGGAGCGACTGCATATCTGACCAGTAGACAGAATCAGTAGCAATGACTTTCATTTTGACAGTTCAACAACATTCATTGCGTTTTTTAAGTTGTTGAGCAGACAAATTTTTCGAACATAATTATGAAGCAATGGATTAGTAAAACCTATCGTTTATAATGATTCAGATTAAGATTGATAGTTGTGTTACGCAATTAGGGTGTTGGTTCCGAAACGATTAGGTAGTGATTTAAAAAAGCAGATCGGTTTAGTTAAACTGTCTGAAAACTAACATACGTATTTGATCCCGATTGAATCCGCCTCAGATTCGTCTGATCTTTCCAGGTACCGTAAACCTTTACGTACGATAATTATCACGGCTGCAAAACATCTAACTTGCATGTTCTAACTAAGAAAAGTTTCCGTGTAATAAAGGAGCTAGCACATAAAATATGATTGCCAAGTTACAAGTTGTCTTTTGAGTGGAAATTTTAATAAAGTTATTTATCCCTCTCGTAAACTTGCCAGATAATTTTACAAATGCAATGTCCGCGTTGAAATTAAGCGTTAAATATTATGAATAATAAAGTAACAACTTTTTACACATAAAGTTTATTTATAGAGACTGGTTTAGAAATAACTGTGCTGTGTAATAGCTTGATGCTATCTGCATCCTACATCGTGTTCCGTGGGTGTCGTAAGGAGTTATGTGAGTGGATGCAGCAGGACCCATCTGGTTATAAAGACATCACTTCTCTTCCTGCCAAGTGCGGTAGTAATGGCATAGGAATTACCTCGACAATTACTTAGCCTAGTGCTGCTTAACGTTTAGATTTGACGTATTTTTGAGGAGTTCTCTTAAGATAGCCGTTATTATGATCGCAATTCTGATGTTTTCTTCAAAATGGAGGTCACCTTTGACTTTATTTCAATTTCTTTGATAATATTTACATAATAAAAAAAAACTAACAGTATTAAAATAATAATATGTACAAGTATATAAAAAAGGAGCGGGTGATGTGCAATCATTATCTAAGGATCAGTTTAATTATTGTTATTAATAAAATTACAATATACAGATCGCTTTCAGATATTTTTAGGATTCAAAGAGGATCCTATTAGCTACTAAGCCTACGTCCGCCGCCGCGCCGTCTGTCTGTCCGTCTGTCAGAAACACAGGGTTGTATTTTTTTATCGTAACAGGTAGTCATTTGAAATGCCGGAAGAAATAGAAAACAGGCTATGCCATAGGATAGATAACTATGCGAACGTCGTTACAAAATGTTGTCCATTCAGAAAACGTTTTTCCATTTCCACGTGTGATTGAACGCAGCGCGTGTAACGGTCGCGGCGGCGGCGGCGGCGGCGGCCGGTTCTATCCGCGAGCTTGTAAAAGTGCGTATTCTGTATGGTGGATACCATGGGTAAGTTACAGGAATAAATTCATAATTATGTTTTTACATGGATAAAGTCGCAGTCCACTGCTGGACATAGGCTATAGGTAATTTCCTATAGCCTATGTCCAGCAGTGAACTGCGATAGGCTGAGTTGATTGATTGATTGAAATAAATTCATGTTTTTGGGATGATATACTTTACGGGGTGTTTTTTTTTTTGTAACAGTTGGAAAAGTCTTAGTGTAACTTGAGCGTTATCCTTTATTTTGATTAGATTGAATATCCTGAGACCTTGTCTCATGTACGGTACGAGCTATACGAGAATCAATCAGACAGAAAAAAATCATTTTACTGCTAGCTCATTCGATGGTAAAATGATCAGGCTGTCTGTAGGTTGGAAACGCGGCTAATCACCCAGCACCCTAACTGCGTAACAGACTATCAATCGCAACCTGAATTATTTTAAAGGATATTACTAAACCATTGTTTCTTATGTTCGAAAAATTTGTCTGGTCAACAACGTAAATAACGCAATGAATGTTGTTGAACTGTCACAATGAAAGCCATTGCCATTGTTAGTTTGTTATGCATTTAGCCCGCTAGACTTGTCGGAAAAACGCTTAGTACTGTGACGCATCCATGGCCGCTTTTTTAGACAGAATACCAGAGTAATTTCTTAGTCAAGACAGATAGTATCTACATAACATAACATAATCAGCCTATAATGTTCCCCACTGCTGGGACACAGGCCTCCTCTCTTCGAGGAGTGGACTGTTGTCTGTTATCCACCACGCGGGCCCAGTGCGGGTTGGTGGATAATGGTTTCCTCACGATGTTTTCCTTCACCGTTAATTTACACAAAGTAAAGCGCCTGTCCGGGTACGAACCCACGACCTATAACTCGTAAGTCGCGGCCGTTACCACTGGGCCACCACTGCTCTCGATTAGTAGGTACCTATTGATAAAATATTCCATACATTCTACCTACCCACCTGCAGTTGCGTAAATCCTTGTTTACCTTTTCAAACCCGTAGACAGTAACACGAATATTCATAGGCCCGATCCTATGAATATTCGCGTAGGTAATTATGATTCGATTGTTTTCAGGTCAACTGAATATATTGCACCATACGCAAAATGTACTTACACGGTGCAGACTGCGAAGTCATTCCGTCCAAGATACCAGCAATTTGCATAAATATTATTAGTATTATTGGCAAGATCAAATCTCTAGACTGGACGGACTGGTCCACTCAAATCTGTGTGGTTCTTTCGTCAAAAGACCTTCTTAGGCGCTAATCTAAATTGTCTCCACATGATATGACCAAGATTATGAACAGATAAAAAAAAAAAACGCGCGGTTATTTCGCCATTTTTTCTCAGGGGTCAGTCAGATAGCAAATGCATATCGACTTCATTATCAGATTTTTTTTTATAATATGACGTGCAAAGTGATTCGTTTATCCTATTTACAGCATAAACAAATTCATTTTTATTACCGTTTCTTGTTTAGTTATTTAAAAATCTTACCTAAAAATAAAATGTGTATCAGTTCAATTTCATCATTTCAAAGATAGTGTAATATGCCACTTTATCTAAATTTCATTAAAAAGGGAGGACAGAATAGAATAGAATATATTTATTTGCTTTAAAACATGGTACAGACGCCAGCACATCAAGCTATTACAATCTGTCAAATTTCTTTAATAGATTTTCAACTTTATCGCTAAAGCATTAAGGTTCAAGGTTGATTGGGAAATTTTGATAGTTTCGGGTAGCTTGTCCTGCTGGCTTTTGTACAATGGTCTTATAAATAGAATTATGATCTTACAAGCATGTTTCGCCAAGGACTGGCATACAAATATTTAAACACGTTACATGAAAAAAATTAAAAGGACACAGTGGCGGCGATTCCCTTGTTCACAAACTAAACTAAATTTAAGTTCAATGCATCTTTTTCTTTCTATTTAATTTAGAAAAGGACGGAAGATACATATTAGTTTAGTTCTGTCAAACTAGTCAGCGCCTGACGTAAATTGACGTATTTTTAGCAGCCATGTTTTTAATCACGTCTAATCTGTCTATGGAGTACTTAATTTGACAGGAGTAAACTAATATTTTATCTTCTGTCCTTTTCATAATGAAATAGAAAGAAAAAGATGCATTGAACTTAAGTTTAGTTTAGTTTGTGAACAAGGGAATCAGGGCCATTGTTAAACTTATTATTCTAACATGTTTAATAGTGAATTCTTAACAATAATAGGTTAAATAAAACCGGCCAAGAGCGTGTCGGGCCACACAGTGTAGGGTTCCGTAGTTTCCCGTCCGTCACAATAAGTGTTCCCACTTATGAGTTTAAAGGTGGGTATCCATTATGTTCGCGCTCCAGCAGCGCTCCGCGCTCCTGCAACTGCTCCCGGTAGTGGGTACGTGCGCGAACACGGAGCGTGCAACATTGCACGCTCCGCGGCAGGCGCTCCGACTCGTGACGGTTTTTAGCGTGAACACAAAGGGGAGCGCAGTGTGTCAAAAGGGAGCGCATGTAGAAGTGCGCGCGTGCGTGCGTGCGTGTTTGAAAAAAGATACGTTCAGGATAATAAAATATGTAAACGAAGTTAAAAAAAATTCTTGCATATACGATTATACTACAAACTTAGTCCAGAAATTATTTTGTACAAATTTTTGTCTTTTTTGTACAAAAACTGTTGTTTCCATCAAGTTCAAAATGATTTTCCTAGAAAGTCCTTACAAAGTTCTACTTTTCAGATTTTTTTCATATTTTCTAAACTAATGGTTCAAAAGCTAGAGGGGGACACACATTGTTTTTTACTTTTGGAGCGATTATTTCCGAAATTATTGACATTATCAAAAAATGATTTTAGTAAACCCCTATTCATTTTTAAATACCTTTCCAACAATATATCACAAGTTAGGGTTGAAATTAAAAACAAAATCACTTCCCACTTTACATATAGGGGGGCTACCCTAATAAAACATTTTTTTCCAATTTTTATTTTACCACTTTGTCGGCGTGATTAATATACATATTGGTACTAAATTTCAGCTTTCTAGTGCTAACGGTCACAGAGATTAAGCGAGGACGGACAGACAGACGGACAGACAGACATGGTGAAACTATAAGGGTTCCTAGTTGACTACGGAACCCTAAAAAGTACTTAAGTAATATATACCTACTGAAAATTAGTAACCATATCCAAAATTGTTTAAATTTTATTAAATTCAACGAAATAATCCTGCCACGCTTATACATAGTCGTTTGTCTATCCTAGACTTAAACATGAATTACGATGTGTTTAAAAGTTGCAGGTCAATACAGAAGGGTACAATTACATCGGGTCCTTACCCACTATTTACCTGTAACACTGCTATTAGTTAGCTTCAGGGCCTACCACCAACAAAAAACGACTACTCAAACGGTGTAGTAGCGTACGGGTTACTACGGGAACTCGAACTTAGTCACTTCTATTTCTCGATTGACGAACACGACTCGCTCGTCTTGCACACGACGGTACTTTCGCAATTACGAACTTCTCATTCGAGCAATACTTATAGTACCTGCGTCAATAATATCAGTTACGCGGACGACATGGTGCTGCTGAGCGCGTCAGTCTGCGGCTTGAGAAAATTAGTTGCTCAATGTGAGGCGTATGCTAAAGTTCATGGCTTGGCATACAACACTAAGAAGTCGGAGGTCATGGTTTTTGAGGCTGGGGGTAAAAGTCCGGATGCAGTACCGCCTGTATTACTTTATGGTACACCTTTACAGAGAGTCTACAGGTTTAAGTATCTTGGTCACATATTGACTCCCAACCTTAAAGACGATGATGACATTGAACGGGAGCGGAGGGCGTTGTCGGTTAGAGCGAACATGCTGGCTCGCAGGTTTGCACGATGCTCACTTCCTGTTAAAATCACGCTCTTTCGAGCCTACTGTACTGCTTTTTACTCATGCAGCCTGTGGGCTAAGTATACGCAAAGATCGTACAGCGCTCTCCGCGTTCAGTATAACAATGCGTTTAGGATACTGGTGGGGCTGCCCCGTTTCTGTAGTGCGTCAGGGATGTTCGCAGATGCGCATGTTGATTGCTTTTTCGCAACAATGCGTAAAAGGTGCGCTTCCATGGTGCGCAGGGTGTGGGGCGGCTCCAACAGTGTCCTAAGCATGATTGCGAGTCGCCTAGACTGTGTGTACGTGGGTCACTGTTGTGCCGTCTCTCATGGGATGTCGCAACTGTGACCGTTAATTTTATAGTGTCTGTATTTTACTAACATAGTCGTAAGTTTTTACTAACAAGTGAGTCTTTGTAGCTTGAATAAATAAAAATTATTATTATTATTATTATTATAGGCTTGATGAGAGACGGTTATACGAGGCGGAGAGAGACGAGGCGGTTTATGACAGGTGGATTGAGAGATATCTCTGCTTTTAAAAACTATCCTCTTTATTCATAAATGTACTCGTATGGTTAAACAGTCGCTAATCACGACTTAACTTTATGCAAAAGTTAAGTAGTGATTAGCAACTGATTAACGATAAATTTTTGACGTTTAAACGCCACTTAATTTTGATCATCGTTTATAAATAAACTCCATTATTGCGAACACCATTGGATTGGATTCCCGAGTTTTTCGTGTGGACTGTCCAAAGTATTCTTCCAGTGGCCTTTGTGGTCGGGTGGGGTCGTCATCTCGTCAGGCTTGCGTAACTTGGGTCATGTTAGTAGGATTACCACATAGGTACCGAAATAAAATAATATTTTCTCAAAAAGTGATCTTGTGTCGAGAACCAACAGTAGCTTACTTCGCAACTCTCATTCACATTCATGCACCTGGGGCGAGACGCGTTCGTCCAGACGTATCGTGCATCGCAATGAGCCATTATTGAGTCCCGATCCCAATAGAGATGTAGCTAGCCTTCTAAGAACACGCGGGCAATTTACTAGCGCGATAGTAGGGGTGTGTCCGGTCATTACGGCAGTCAGGATTAATGCACCCGACTGCGAACGAACAAAAGAAAACCCGCGAAACTCCCATTTAGCGAGGTAAGTAAAAAGTTCCGTGACTTTCAATAGGCGATTGTTCTGTGCAGGCCTAGTAGGCGCTAGAGTGGAAAGTAAAATATGCTCAAGATTATAGGTAGGCTGGTAACTAGTTGATAGTTCTACATAGGTAAATGTAGGAATGCTCTCAAAACTGTGAAGGAAAACAACGTGAGGAAACCGGCATGTCCTAAAACCAAAAATTCGAAGATATGTCACATCTATCAACCCGCACTGGGCCCGCGTGGTATAGATGGCCCACTCTCTCTCACAGAGAGGAGGCTGTGTGCCAGCAGTGGGAACATTATAGGCAGTTTATGCTAAATGTAGGAATTACATAACTATGATGGAAATGTCAATGGACAATGTAGGTGGGCAATAGAATTTTCTGATGAAATAAACACTACGTTTTGTCGTAACGTTCCAGGTGCTGCTTACCTGCCAAAAGTCATTCAAAATTCTCTGAAACCCGTGCTATGACACTTAAATTCACATTTACAATTCGAAGGCAAAATTCAGTGAAACGGGGCAGGCCATCAATGCCATCGGTTCGTTACGTCTGCGTGTGCGTTCGAGAGGTGCAAATGACGCTATTGTGCCCGACCGGCGGCGCAGACGCAGCCTGCGCGGTGACTTGCGCGAATAATACGAAAGCTCGCCAACACGCCATTATCATTATGGAATGACAGCGACAACAATCGCGAATTGCAAACGTTTACATGTTCTGAATTGTCATGCTCCGGTAATTTCTGCACTTGATTAGAACAGTGACCGTGGAGGTTGCAAATGACTTAAAAATGCACGTCATTCATTAAGTATTTTGAATGAATGAAGGAAGCCCAAATCGTTACCGCCTCACTGTACCGGTGACATGTATGACCTTATCTTAATCTGTTTTAAATTTCGCGATTATTGTGTAACATATTTTCCTCAGCTTCGTGAAACATTTCCATCGTACTTCGATGTTTACCTACAGAATCTGACTACCAGATTGTTGCACCCGCACCTTAAATTAGAAATGATTATTTGTCAGACCTAGATATTGTTATTCTCGTGGACTTGCGTCAGAGCTTTGTGCATTTCAACATTCTGGGGGCCGATAAGCGTGGCTAGCGTTTGTTTCGGTCAAGCTTGAGCGCGCCAATAATTTGCTAGTAAACTTTGATGGAACAGTCAGTTTGTACAGGTATTATTATATTTATCCAGTCGGCTAGACAGTTACTAGGTGCCCGCGATTGCGAATGATGGATACTCGAGCTGTTGCCAAGTGAACGGCAATGAATCATGCGCCTATTTATAGCACAAGATAGATACGATTAATATGCAACTTAAGTGCAGATGTTATAGATAATAATTGAATGGCGATGTGCGCAGCTATGCTTTAATTTGTGTATGATATACACCACATTATTAATAATCATAGATCAGATTGTGTCGAGGTAGTAGTAGGGGCTGATACTACGAATAGTCGTGTTCATGATCAATATAATGTATTCAGTGGTTGATTAAACTATCGTCAACTGGCATAAATTGGCTTGCGCTGTGGCGTTGATTGTTTAAATGTGGTTGTACTTATTGTTCTGTTATTAATTCCAAAGCACTGTACTAAACTTCTTTATGGGTTGAAGTAAATGAAGATTTATGAGTGTTTGGCTGTAACTTTGATGTTCATTTGTGATTTTACTACGAGCTAATCATATTTATATTTATCTCGCTGCCAGCTGCAGATTTATCTTGACAGTAGTAGGTATTTATTCTGTAGGATCGATAACTGTGACAAATGCACGATCTTCTTATTTGATAATCATAATCGTTATCATTATCGTTTATATTGTTATTATCATTCGTTCCTTGATCATTTATTACTTCTCTCGTGTTAGCAAACAATATATTATTTATGATGCTCATGTTGTCCAAATTGGCAGAGAGTATTCTTTTGTAGTTGGGCGGCCTGAATTCCCGTTTCTACTGGAGGCTCTTTTTGAAATATGCCTAAGGAAACTATGTATTCAATTCAAACATTTCCGAATCCATTGGAGGCATATTTGAAATCTTCGAAAGCTCCAGCCCAACTGAAGATCCTATAAATTTTGTTGTTGGTTCAGTGAAAGCCTGGCTACCCGCCCAAAGCAAGAATGATGGATGGTGGAGCTGTTGGCAACTGAACGACAATGAATCATTCGTTGATTATTATATTATAAATGAATAGGGACGTAATGTATCACGTATAACTACCCACTTATGACAGACTCACGAGTCGCGAGATCATTACGTGGATAATCATGAGATACCTAAGTTTTGTGGTTACCCATCCGATTTCTAGGGTGACGCCCAGCTTTTAGCATTTTTTACAGCACGCGAGAGAGCACATCAAGGCTCATAGCAACCACCGTGACATGAAGAAAGCCATAGATTTAGATTGCAGTTCATCATCATCACCCACAGCCCGACTTCAGCCACTGCTGGCCACAGGCCTCTCTTTCCTTGTGCCAATCGCCAAGCTCCTGTGTCAGCCTCATCCAAGTTTTGTCCGCGATGGCAACAATGTCGTCTGCCTAGATTAGATTGCAGTTGCTGTGGGTGAAATCGGCTACATGCCATCATCGTCATTATCATAGCTAAGTAGATTTGGATTTCCGAAATCAATCCATTGACGGGTTGGTTTACACCAGAGGCCACAGGATCTCCCAACACCAATACACGTAAAACTTAGATATGAAAAGCCTTACCTTGGCAAGGTCCCGGGTAGTCGAGCACTAGGTGTTTGGCGGGTCTCCGGCAGGCACGTCGCCGGAGCCGGCACAGCGAGGGGTAGGTCCGGCCGTCACTACCGCACACGGCGCCGACGCGGCGGCAGGCGGCCGCGCACACGCAGCGTGCGCGACCGCCTCTCACCACGCAGCGCCGTCCGCTGCCACATGACACTCCTGCGCATGATTCTGTAGAAAATGAGCACGTTGATAGAATTACAGATTGGTGATGTTTTCACTATTAGATATTCAGTAATGAGCCGTAGGGATAATCTGTCGTAGGTACGATGGAAAGAGGCGCGATGGAATGACCATAATGCCTTGGAAGTTGGGTAGGCTTTTGGTGTGGGATGCAACCTGTGTCGACACCCTCGCCCCATCCCATCTTCCTAGCACGGTGGGCTGTGCTGGGGCGGCTGCTGCAGGAGCAGAAAACCTCAAACGGCGCAAATATAACAACCTTATTGGGAGCTATATGTTTGAGCCGTTTGGGGTTGAAACACTAGGGCCTTGGGGTCCGAGTGCTCATCGAATTTTTCGTGACATCGCCAAGCGGTTGGTTGACTCTTCACGTGACCAGAAGGCTGGCCTATTTTTAGCCCAAAGAATCAGCATTGCCATCCAACGTGGTAATGCTGCCAGCCTTTTGGGCACTTATCCCATTGACAGTGATGCGGACGAATTTTTTGATGCCCAATGAGCTCCTGCCTTTTTCTATATTTTTTCGTATTATATACTTGTATATAGTGTATATTAGTGTTAGTTGATATTTGTTTAACTTGAAATAAAATAAAATAAAATAAAAGTCGTAGGTAGAATATTGCATGAAACAGGCTGAAAAAGTTAAAGAAAGAGAAACTTTACTTAATCAAGATAAAAATATAAGAATTTCACGTAACATTTATTTAAAAAAAAATGTAGATGTAAACGGGCTACGGCTATTGGTATCCAACAAGGACCACAAGAACAATTAATTACAAATTATTTTTAATTTTTATTTGTTTATTTTTTTCACATTGTTCCCACATATAGAAACAATAAGAATAATGTACCCAGGATTTTGTAATAATATCTTGATTTAAAAGAGTGTCCGTGGAGTTTCTTGCCCGTTCTTCTCCACAAAGATCTACGTTTTGGAATGGGCAATTTAATTATGACAGTGCGTGGTTGATGTCTTCAAATGTTTGGTTCTAGGATATTGAGAGCAGTGGTGATGAAATAATTTACACAAAGTAAAGCGCTTATCTGGGTTCGAACCTTCGATTTACAACTCGTAAGTCACGGCCGTTACCTCGGGGCCACCACTGCTCTGGATTGCACTAATTTGCACTAAAAGCTACAAAATTTTTCACTAAAGGAAACGGTGAAGACTTTTATGTTGAAAAAGATTCTAATGTCTAATGCTAATGTATGCGAAGCTAGATATTTATCACTCATATAAAAACTTGAGAAAACATCCGCCAGATATAAACGACTCGGATGTTGTCGGTGGCGTACATGTGTAGATAAATCTCGAGATATTTAGATAGAATCGAGTGTTTTATGGCTCACGTGGTGGCCCGACAAATATGTAGGAGCTGATCAAAGTGAGATATCCACATACTACGCTTTGAATCGCTCGTTAAACACTAAACTAGAAATTGCCACATTTGCGAGTGATTTGTTCAAGAATTTACTTTTCACGAATGATGACATCTTACGAGTCATTAAAACGTTGTTCGTTCGGGTTTACTCTACCCCCACGCGTATTTAAAATAATTTGTAAATTAGTAGATTCTTGATTTTTGACATAAAAACAAAAGCTCGTTTGTTAGCAATAAAGAGAAAAAATATGTGGGCGACAGTGTTTTATTGGCTGTAATTTTTTAAAGTGCATGTTTCGAGAAAATTTAAGAATAACGACTATCGCCTTACAACACATTCGTTCAAGGACTAATAATATTTCCCTCTTGTTTACTACGAGTAAATACAAAATTAATTCTTCGCCATTTCAGCGCCAGCATCAATTTATATCACAGCATAAAACCTACTTACATAATATGCACGGGACGATAAATGCCCTTACATAAAATCACTCTCTGCCAAAACAATTCATTTATTTGAGAAATTTGTTTATTTCTAAATTCAAGTTTTTGACGTTTTGCCAACGCGTGTTGATTCGATGCGCAACGTACATCTATCGGGCGATGCACTCCACGGCCCAATTTTATTATTTGCTGAACAATGTTGTTGGTTGTTAGCGGTCGGATATAGTTTATCTGTTGGTTTAGTTGATTGGCGTAATTGGGCTTTAGGCACGTCTGTGTCTTGTGTGTCTATTGAGGCAATTGTTTTAGTGCCTAGGATTGTTTTGTTTATTAATGCGCCGCACCTATAAGATCTGCCGCTAAAAGTTTCCACTCTTTTACTGCGCAAAAGGAGAGTATGTATTTTGTAAGTATTTTATTTGTTTGAGATTCACATAAAACAGGTTTATCCGATTGAAATTTCAGCATAGGTAGGCTGTTTGCCATTCTTTTGCAGATGCATCTAGCTAGGTGAATGCAGTCTCCGGACTGCATTCACCTAGATGCTCCGCACCGCTGCACCTCCGGGTGTAGCTGCATTTTTGCAATAAATGTAGGGAATATAGAGACAAAGACAGTTAAATGTTATCTTAAGACTCTTTTTTATTAACATCGAAATTAAAAAGTTTACACCAGAGTTCAGCAGACTGCCTTGCATGAAGATATCAGGCCATAGAAAAATAAATAAGAGCTGAGCAGGGTTTCGTTGAACCGAGGAAAAAAGTTGTAAAAATTATATTGCGGGCAGTCTATTTTGTAATGGCTATTAAAAGAATTACAAGGTAGTCTACATTTACTAACAAAATATCTGTTCAGTTCTTCGCACCATACCTAATTTTACCAGGATACGGCGACTAGATTCATTGGATGACGTCATTCTTGGCTCAAATTACTACAAAAACAATACCTTCTTTGAATTCTAATTGGCCTGTATTTTTCCTAGAAGCAGCGAGGCCGGAAGGATGTGGCCGTGTCTTTAATTAACTGAGGAAGCAGCTTCGACGAACTAACGCAAACTATCGCGAGAAAAACATTCAATAATAAATTTAAATATGCATTGTGCTGGAACCTAACTAGCTTATTGTCTACGGGCAAACTTTGCCTTGGCTTCCTTTAGTCCATAAATAAAATGATAAACGGAAAGCCATAGACAATTTCTCGAATGGTTTTCTTTTCTTCTTGTTTAATTCTCAGGTGCAATTATTTTTATTGACTTTTTTTTATTGTTGTCCTTTTTGGTCCTTCGAGCCAGATGTTTACACATTAAGGAGAATGTTGGTCAGAATGTTGGTATTAGTTGATGTAAATTTTTGATTGATAAGTTTTCTTGACACCAAAGAGAAAACTTATTAAAGTATGTCATTTATGTTTTTTTGGTGCAATTTCTTACAAACAGCCTTATCAGATTGGATCGGCTTAAATATTTCCTAAATATAAATTAAACATGTGATCTTCCATCCATTTGAATAGATATCAACTATACTTAACTTTCACATTTCTATTATAAAGGAAAACGCAAATGTTGCCAAGTTCTCGTCAAACTAAGAAAAACGGTCTCACCAGCACAGGCAACACAGGGAACTCCTCCAGAAAGCGCTTTATAGAAGAATATCTCGCCGCTGTCGAGGTCGCGGGGGCTCCAGGCGGCGGGCGCGCGTGATGCGCCAGCGCAACACTCGGCGCGGCCCACGCGCAGCGCCGCCACCGAGCTGCAGCGCCCGCCGCGGTCCATCCCCGTCCAGCAGATTCCGGCTGTGAACGATAAAGACATTAGTTAATATTTATAATTAAATTATATTTTAATCTTTCTTGGTTTACAAATTTACATTCACCGCTTGGCCACTTGGCTTCACTAGGTACATGACGTATTTTTTCTTATAAATTGTAGGTTTATAGAGTTGTAACCCAACACCCAAGCTAAGATTAAACTTGTGTTATAGATGTAATTGTTAATAATGGCTCTCTAAATTGCCGCCAGTTAGACAAATAAAAGTTCGAAGTGTATACTTCATAGTACTTTAGACAGAAAACCATGTTTTAGAATGACTGTGTTGAGTAGTGTTATGTTGTGTTGGAAGGTGGAAAAATTTGGTACATTGACATAGCAGTGATAGTGGTCGCAAGCTTTACCGCTGAACATGAGGTCCTGGGACCGATTCCCAGGTGGGGCAAAGTGTTAATGGGTTTTTCCGTCAGGAATCTCTCAGTAGCATCCCAATGTCTTCTCTTCTTCATGGAACCATCTTTTACATGGAACTTAAATATAACTACATAGTAAAATGTGGGTGTACAGACGCCAGCAGGTCAAGCTACCCGAAACTGTCAAATTTTCCCAATCAACCTTGAACCTTAATGTTGTGCCGATAAAGTTCAAAATCTATTAAAGAAATTTGACAGATTGTAGTAGCTTGATGTGCTGGCGTCTGTACTATTATAAAATAGTTGCCACACCTCTGCCTAACCCTATCAAGCGTGATGATGTAAGGAAAATTATGCTAATTTAGCATCAAAACATCAGCAGTCTTTCTGTAGAGTTTATTAATAATGCACAAAAATCGGGTAGGGCTAAAGTGGTTCATGTTGCTAAAATAAATCGGACTTAAGTAGATATTAAAGTAGAATAAACAAAGAGAATATTTGTATGGAAAACATTTCAGAAACCCCTTATAAACATCATAACCTTAGTAGACCGTAGCGTCCGTAGCCCTGGTAGGTAGCCTTTGTGAACCAATCAAGTCTAGTTTCGCTATTCAACTATTTATCTTATCAGCCTAAAAACTTCCTCAGCGGAACGCTACAAAATTGCAATACGAAGGTATAATAAAACGCTCGGGTCCAGACTAAACATAAATTGAACAGATGTGTCTGGAAGCAGCGCAAGCAGCTAACTCGGAGCGCCGTATTCGGTCGGATTCCTGCGCGTGAGTCACGGGGCTCGGCTGCTCGCGCCGGCTGCGCTAGACGACCGCCAGACACTATTTTTCAATGTGCGCCCGCGCCGCCCAGCGACGCGACCGAACGACCGCAACCCGACATGCCTATAACTAGTAATTGATTGACTTTTTACAACTATTCGCTCGAAAATACGGATCGGAGGACCAAGTTTATGAAACTTGGTGTTTTATGATCGATTAGGACGAGGATATAATTTTGTAACGTGTTTACATTTTTGATTGACTGTAATCTCTTAAGATATTGTCTAATATTTGAGTAATTTCGTGTGGCTATAAGTTTTATTAGCTTCGGGAGGACTTGGCGACAGGCTAGAATGTGCGGATGAGATATGTTCGGGGAAATCAATTTGTTGTGAAGGAACACTCTCCGTTGACGGTAACCTTGATAGTGTGATGTGTAGATAACAAAATGTATATTCTCGAATACTATTTTTATTCAAAAATTAAATCTTGCGGTTTCAGAAGCGGGTGGGCTGGAATTAATGACAAAGGCTTAGAGGAATTTATTTATGAACGTTTTACAAATGCTAATGCATTAATTTAAATTAATTAAGTCTATTGATATTAGCCGAGTATTTTTTTTTGATATTAAAAATAAATATTATTCCATCTGGATTTTTTTATTCAAAATCATATTTCTAAATGTGCATAATGTAGGTATGAGCAAGCATCAAGTCTAGGATCAAGCGTCAGTTTATTTGAAATTGTTCCGTCGGTAATATTAGGTGTAGACTGTAGGTACACTACTAGGTAGGCTACTTAAACTGTTTAGTCATAGTGTAAACCAAATTTTCAGACAGTTACGTAATTACCCGTTAGTTTGCTCAAGATAAATCAATGCATAGGTGATTATCTACTACACTAGGTTCTATACATATTAGTTGCGATGTTCTTAATTAATTTATTTTTTAATCTTTGTGCACAATTAAGGTACATACGAAGGAGGATTTAATGCCTTAGACATCATTCTCTACCAGTGAACTAAGGGTGGTGGAGAGATCATATTGCATGTGCATTTTTATTAGTGAAAAATAAATAACTAAAAGGGTATCATTATTATTATTTCGTTTATTTATTTAGTTTTCTTATTTTGTTACATTTTTAAATATTAGTATATAAAAAAATACATTATTATTATTATCATAATCCTATCCTATCCTATTATCCTACTTTCTACTAATATAAATGCGAAAGTTTGTGAGGATGGATGGATGGATGTTTGTTACGGTTTCACGCAAAAAATACACACACGCAATATAGCGTATACATCAGAATAACACATAGGTAACTTTTTATCCCGATATTCCCACGGGATCGACACTTATGCGGGTGAAACCACGGGGCGCTGCTAGTTATAAATAATAATAATAAGTATTTAATAAATAAATTAATTAGGTACTTAATATACCATAATACAAATACCTTTAATAATATATATATACTTATATATAAATATAAATATCTTAATCAACAGTTATTATTATTAGTTGGTCGTATTTGTATAATATGTAACAGACTTTATTCAACACGTAGGAATATATTTCGCAGCCGTCTGGGATTGCAACGGTTTCCATGGTAACCGGTTGTTGTCGGGCCTACGTGAGAGAACTCGACTCTCTCATCCTGTGTTTTCCTGACTTATGTCAGGTTTAAAGGAAGTAGACATGTTTTATTTGACCTAGGACTTGACCTTCGCCAAGATAGATCCTGTTAGCTGACTTTCACAACTTAGGGAAGACAGGTCTTCACTATTTTTGCAGGAATCTGTAGCCCATTCAACCTCCTAAGTCTCCTAAATATTGTCATTTCTGTTAGACGAAGGACCAAAATAGAATAATAATCTTTATTTTTCTTTTCACAAAGGTTCACATCGTTATAAACAGAGACAAGAATTATAGCGTTTTGACAAAAAATACATAAAGTATGATCCTTTGTGAGAGACTGGCGTCCATACTAGGATACCCTGTGTGACGGATCACCAGGATCTCACCCCGAATTAAACCTAATTAACATTACAACGGTCAATTATTAAATATGAACCTCGTCACATCATGGACGACTCACAAGGACCAAAAGCAGTGCGAGTGAAAATAAGATAAAGCGTAACAACAATGAGAGACCAAAAGGAATTAATTATCGTTTTTTATCAGCCTGATAACTCCAACGGCTGCTACTACATAGGTACCCAAGTGCCTAGAGCTAATAGCCAGCGACCTTTAGGGCAATCAATGTAGCGACAATGAATGTTCAAGAGTGATTTGCGAGGTATTAAAACGTTCTAATCGCCACATAGGTTAGACTGTGGTCTGAAGCACAGCTACCGTGCACGAATTCTTGAATGGTTCGGATTCGAACTTCGCGATGGGGTTTATTTAGTGGCTCGTGGCTCCGTCTGATGGCGAACGCGCTGGGGCCGCAGGGGAGGAGGAGTGTTGGTATGACGTTGGCCGCTCTCCCTATCCTCTGCGGTCGAAAACTGGCAGGCGGCAGGGCCAATGACCTGACGGGGACCAAGGGTGCCCAGACACGGAGTCGTCTGGCGCCCATGTGCTGGTTAGGTCCCTGGGGTGATCACGGCGTGCTATGTGTTCTGGTGCGCCGGTGATGAGGAATACTCCCCAGGGGAAGGTCCGGTGACGGACAGCCGCGGCGGGTTCACGGATGAGTGCTAACGCGTGCTCGTGTTCCCGCCGTAAGCGGCAGAGGAGGACACCGTGGAGTTTTAGTGGGTTAGAGTCCCAGATAACTGCACTATCTCCCCGTGGTACTGCAGAATACATGAGTATTTCTCCACGATAAAAAAGGGGCTCGTGGCTAAGTAATAGAGTATATACAGACACATGAGTCGATCGCAGGTTGAGCTGCGCTTGCCGTGGTTGGTCCGTAGGTGGATGACTTTCCCTTTCCATCCATTGCATACCGAGACCGTTGGTCTCCGCTGTCATTTGTCGTTAGATCTTTGACAGTAGTTACGAGTAGTCAGAAGCCCAAAAGTCTGACCGACAGTAGCTGGGTTGTGGAGGACAGGTAGGCAATCACTCCATGTAAAATACTGGTAGATGTTCAGCTGCATCCGGTTTTCAGAATAGAGTCGACCGCAAAATAGTTAAGAAAAGGCTAGGCAAATGCTGATGTTTGTTAGTCTATCAAGGAACCTCTCTTCGTGGTGCTACGTTTTTAATGAAACCACGAAAGTTTAAATTGATATATGGCGCGCGTTAATGTCCGGAGCGTGCTTGACCGGTTTTCGAATTCGGACTTCGGTACTGGCAGTAAAGCACCTTGGGAGAAATGTAAATATATTCGAATATGATTTTAGTGTGGCGAGCGAGGACGTTGACTCCGGCGGCCATAGGAGCATGTTGCTTATATCTTCGTGAGCTAGAGTAGTAATAAGAGCTAAAGAGCGCTAGCCCACGCCAATTGCATTGCGGCATGTGTTTCTGCTGATGTGAAAAAAATAGCGATATATTTTCAAATCTAACAATGATACGCGTGTCAGTGATAATCTTACTAACCCTAAATGCGAAAACAGTATTCAAGGTTTCGGACTAAAATATGAACGCTTTCAAAACTCACTCAATATAGATATTGAGTGAGTTTTGCTTTAGTAGATATTATTACAAAACTCACTATATTTTACTTTATCAAGCCTAGCTTTTCAATTTCTTGTAAACCATAGTTCCTATAAAGTATATAGTTCCCTACTTAGTCCCTATATTAGGGCCGCGACTCGCCAATTTGACGCTGTTAATGTCATCGACGTCAAGTGTCATTCAGATGTCAAAAGACCCACGTGTGCTACCGGTTCTTCCCGTTCAGTTCCAATATAGAAAGAAGGACAAGCGTTACTGCAAAAAAAAAAAATCGCTGTATTTTCTTTTATTAATTGTAAAAGAATCATCACACTCTTAAACATCACACATAAACAGTCCTACATTGTGATCTAATGGGGTAATGACGTTTCTTACACTTGTTTCAGCCAATTCAATTGAACAAGCGCTCTACAGCACATCTAAATACTCCGCTTCTTCCTCATCGGATGGTTCCATCAACTTTGGCGCCACAATTTGGAGCCGAGATCCGGCTGCTATTGTGTGGGTGTGAGAAATTGCGACAAAAAATGTGTAGCAGTTTAAACGTAGGCTGCGCTCGCCTTGTGTGTTTTTATCGTTACGCTATTCAGGGGTTAAGGATCCTCCTAAATAAAGACACGAGGCGCTTTTAATAACTTAAAGGTATATTACACGTAACATAGCATTGCGTCTGTATTCCTTGAAGGGTTAGTCAGAGGGTCATCATCACCTGCCTAGCCTTCCCAACTATGTTGGGGTCTAACTGGATGCAGCTGAATACCAGTATTTTACATGGAGCTACTGCCTATCTGACCTCCATAACCCAGTTACTGGGTAATACGATACCCCTAGGTAAGACTGGTTCTCAGACTTTCGGGCTTCTGCCTACCCGTAACGACTGTCAAAGATCCACGAATGACAGCCGGGGCCAACGGCTTAACGAGCTTTCCGAGGCACGGAAGGGTCTCTGTATGTACAGATGTTCACCCATCCACGGACCAACCACGGTAAGCGTAGCTTAACCTGATCGATCGAACTTTGCAGGTGTTATTATTTCGTCACGGGTGCCTTGGTTAATCAGGGGGTGTATACACATATTTCGTCAGTTTTGTTCAAGTCCATAATTATTACACTAAATGATAAATGATTTTATTTTTGTAAGTAGGTTTGTACAAACACTTTTACACGTCAATCATATTTTAAAACTAGATGAGGTCGGCGTTTCCTATCTGACTAGTCTGAGAAGAAAGGCCGAAACAAACTCAGACGTCACAGTCTCTTTTAAAGTCCAGACATAATCTTGGTCAGATCATATGAAGACCATGTAGGTCGATGTCTGAGATGGTCTTTTGAAGAAAGAACCACACAGATTGAGAGGACCTGTCCAGTCAGTGCACGCATATGTCAGAAATCGTGCAGCTCAACTAATTAATAGTTACAACAACTAATTAATAGGTATTACATGTAATAGGAGGCGACCCTATTGCCACCAACCGGGTATAAATCCAGACTGGAAATAGCTTATAGAAAAATCCAATAACCAAACTGAACCTCGAGTAAGTTACAACACATTTTAAATAAATACTATTTAAATTAAAACGATCGATGAGTGTTCGTGTGTGAAAAGAGATAAAAAACTAAGAATTAGCGCGATGCGTTCGTCGATAAATAATGAAAATATCACTCTTATATAAGTTTAAACTGTCCCAGTCTGTTGCCAGGGTTCCAACAACACCTTTCCACTTCAATGGGACATAAAGGTATTCCAGAACACACCCAGGAGTTTCAGGAATGGCACTAGTATTGCATATTAATTCGCTTTGATAAAAGGAACTGGTCGTGAGCTAAATATTAAATGTGCGATATTAACCTGTGCTATTTCTATTCTCTAGAATTCAGGAGGTCTACTCTCTAAGCACTAAATCCGTAGTTTCGGCCGAAGTTACGAGAGATTCCTACTCCGTATCTCTTACAGGCATAATATTAGTTTGGGGCCCGATTAAAGAATGAATGATAACACGACAGTTGTCGATACTTCCGATGTGTCTTTGAAAAAAAAATATACCGAGAGTAGGATTCACTCCGAAGTATCGAAAGTCCTTCGGACGGGCTCGAATCTTCGTTGACGGACTCAGAGAGTAGACACCCTGTTTTATTCGTAGATTTTATACTGCCGTCTCAAGTCCCGAAGAAAATCAGGTCAAGAGCTGAAGTGACTTCGTAGACAAGGACCCTTCAAACGTTAAAAATGTAGGTCCTATTGTTTTAGAAGTTTCGCAAAACAATAGACACGGTTGCAGTGTAGACAACAAATACGAAATTGTTGAGGGGGTCACTGGAACAAATACACTGTCAAAAATACCTCTAATTTATTTACGCTGAGATGGGATTGCGACTAGATTTTGCGTTTTTAATTCCGGGAATTGGCCTTCTGATACCTGCACTTTCTTGCCTAGGTTAAAATTGCAATTTTTATCACAACCTAATAGTCTAAAAACAGAGTCGCCAACCCTAAACATGCAGTAAAGTTAGTAAAGTTTTAATTGCAGAATTTTCGCCACATCGTAAAAAACTGGAACAAGATATAAACAAAATAAGTGCCAGAGTCTCCATGAAAATAGTTCGGTTACAATCCGATGCGTGTACAGATAATATTGTTGGAGCAATTAGCGGGGGAATTCTAAACGATCGTGAAATACAAACAAGCGAGGAGTCAAGAGCGGGCACGCTGGAAATAGATCAGAGGCGCGTCAGCGGCGTCATCGTGTCAACCGTGTGAGGAACGGACATAGGGTTGACTGAAGCCCTGCTAGACAAGTGACTTAAAAAAAAGAATTCTTTATAATGACTCAACAACTATCAATGAGGCTGAATACTGAAATCCAAATAAAAAAAAAAAACATTTCAACACTGTCAACTCCTTGGGCTATTTTGAATTTAGAATTTAAAATAAAACGTTCGATTTTAA
Organism: Apamea anceps; assembly: GCA_951799955.1. Classification (NCBI taxonomy): domain Eukaryota; kingdom Metazoa; phylum Arthropoda; class Insecta; order Lepidoptera; family Noctuidae; genus Apamea; species Apamea anceps. Next base: position 7,882,044 of record OX637517.1, read on the forward strand.
AATGAGTTGACGCTTGAATTCTTGATACTCTGTGGTATAAGATAAAAAAAGCATTTTATGCAACCCTATGAGCGAGTATATATGAATGGCCCAAGAATAGTGGCGTCTAAATCGGTCAGTCTAATTATATTCAATGGCCGTTTTATCCGCACTATCAACAAATCACTGAACAACATCCGCTGGCTGGATTACGTCAAAATAATAATATTTAAGAATGATTTACGAAACTCGGCTATTAGTTTTGGCAGACAGTGCTATATATAAACAAAATGTCACAGGTAAATGTTGATTAATTTTAGAAGATTTGCGAAATGCCGTACATCCTGTTTGTCAGGTTATGTTATTTTGATGGCTTGATGTGGCTTGGATGAAATTGATTTCTGTTTCATTTTGGAATAATATTTGGAAAATATAACGTGACTCATTACCATACTATTTTTGTATTTTTTTTTTTTTGTGTTTGTGGGAATATTGTGTGCCTGGGTCAAATAAACGTTTTTCTTTCTTTCTTTCTTAACATACCTATATTATAAAATAAAAAAATCAAAAAGCTCTCTATCTTATTTGAGATTCCCCCTTTTTTATAAATATTAGGTACCTTCAAGAGCCTTCGAAGCAATGTTAAATGGATAATAAATTCGATCCAAATAGAAAACACCAGCTGTTTCCATAGCAACACATTCTCCATGTTTAATACAAATTGCGCGGCTAATGGAAGTCACGTCATAAAATCTACAAAACAGTTAGTAGCCAAGATGATCACTATTAATGAGCCGTAAAGTTTTACCGTCTAACTTCAAAGTGGCTTTGACAAAGACACTTCAGGTCCCAGACGGCCTAATAAAGCTCTCATAAGCCGAGATCAAGCGATCCTTAGTGAAATGCATTTATATACGTATTGTAAAGTTCGTCTAGCCGTTAAAGGGTACCTAATTTAAAATTGTGATTGTCTGGCAGCCTCTCGCCGACCTAGTTCTCGTTTCTGGGACAATGAAGGACAAATTTAACCAGGTGTCTGGGTTGAGAGCACATTTTGCATAACATGATAAGTCACCGTCTAGCCGTTTGATTAAATATTTTAATTTTGGACGTTACAGCGGAATAATTGTAAGGGTAAACGATATAATTCATGTCCCCGTTAAGTTAGTTAAGCGGGCTACCCGAACTAAGTTATTCAGATTTAAACATTTAGTATCATAGTTTACAAAGTTATTTAATTACAATATTTCTCGAGAACTATGACGCATTTCACTTATTTGCATATTTCCCCCAACTTGTTTTTTTTTAATGTTTGTGTTGTTTCTCTGCGTCATGTTTACGTACTTATAAACGACTTTTTTTTTCTTGTATTTCCTCTATATTTTTTTCTAGAATTTAAGAGCCAACTAAAAAAAATAAGTGAAGTTAATCATAATGTAGTTTACTGCCCACATAAACAGCGAACCTGTTATTAAAATAATATAATTCAATTAAATGTTTTTAGTAAGGTGTCATATTTTGCAGTTAATAAAACGTAACATATCACTTCTTAACGAGCTATTGGTGGAGAATGGAAGTCGTAACTTTTTTATTATGATATTAGACATTTCATTAAACGTAATGACTTTATATTTGGAAAAAAAAATGGCTATGACTACATTCACGTAAAAATCATAAGCTTTTAAGAATTTTCTTTTCCTCTTATGGCTCAAATACAGTTATTTTATAGATATACCTACGTGAAATTACTAACAGGAATATGCTAATTCTTAGGATTTTAAGAATTTCTCTTAAAGTTTCGTCTGAAATATTAAAATGTTAGACTAGCCGTATCGCAATTGCATTTCGCTAAGTGTTAGTTACTTAGGGTGCTTACTCCTTACACGTGCCTGTCTGCTCTTACACGTGCCTGTCTGTACTTACACGTGCCAACTTATCACGGGACTTATAACTTGTACATACTAATTCCATGCTTGTTTCGTCGCAGGGAGGCTATGTAGGGAGGGAGGGGCATGTGGCTAAGTTATAACAGCCGCACGGGTCGATCGACCAGGTTAAGCCACGCTGGCCGCGGTTGGTCCACCGATGGGTGACCATTTTTACATACAACCTCGTGTGTCGGAAAGCACGTTAAGCCGTTGGTCCCGGCTGTCATTCGTGGATCTTTGACAGTTGTTACTGGTCGTCAGACAAGCCCGAGAGTCTGACAACCAGTTTTACCAAGGGTTATCGTGTTACCCAGTAACTGGGTTGTGGAGGTCAGATAAGCAGTCGCTCCATGTAAAATACTGGTACTCAGCATCCAGTTAGACTGGAAGCCGACCCCAAGATAGTTGGGAAAAGGCTAGGCAGATGATGATGATGCAGGGAGGCAGATACAGAGACGCGCATCCCGTTACCATGTATTCAGTATATGATTCTGAACCACGTGTTAATTTTTTTTGGGGTTTATTAAAAAAAAATACCTTTGCACTTTTCTTTGAAAATACAGATTTTGTTTTTATAACCGACGAGAAGTTTCTAGAAGGGCAAGGTGGGACGCCCTCAGCCTAGGCGGAGCGACAATCTTCGCAGGATGGCTGGTAGCAGCTGGATGAGAGTTGCCGAAAATCGAGTTGAATGGCGTGCATTAGGAGAGGCCTATGTCCAGAAGTGGACTGCTGTAGGCTGACAATGATGATGAATAGTTTCTGCCCTAGAGGGTCTAGAATCATGTGCTGGATTCATGGTTTCAGTTTGCACGTCGATATGTCCCTGCCACCCTGTATAACACTGATTGCATGCTTGTTTCTTTTTGCACTAACGTTATAAAAAAGATAGTAAATTATTAGGAGAATAGCATTATGTCGGATACGGTTCTATTACTATTATTTCTTTGATGAGCAACTTAGGTGCACACGGCTACACGTCAAGCTATACAAAACCAGTTTGTCTTGGCCTCACTTTGTATGATATTTTCTCACAATGAACGGTCAGCCAATACTGGTTTTGCATAGCTTGATGTGTAGCCGTGTGTACCTACCTAAATCAGCCTACATGTTACAGGTGATTCTAAGTAAATAGGTAATAATTCTCTTGATAAGTGTCGTAATTGATAAAAACTTTGAGTAGCAGGGTTCTCCTGTCAATTAATAACCTAGTTATAATTATAAACAACAAATGCGTAGCCTACGGTACTTTTTAGTCATTTTCAGGCTACCTGAAAAACTCAGTTATTCATGAAAATCAGCTGATTTTAGCTTAAAGATACTCGAAACTACAAAAAAGAAAAAATACTAAAATCATTGCGACAAACCAAACATATTTTCCTAACGTCGTAGACCAATCAAAACATCGTAGCAGATGTGCTACGCGTGCTACGAACGGTAATAGAGCTTTTACGAATAAATGACAGACGGTTCTCTTTTCAAATATGACGTATTGAGGGACCATAGAGAGGGATTGTATGGAGGGATCGTAGTTGCAATTTGTAATCGGATAGGCGTCTGCATTCGATAACAATAACATGGGCCTGAGTACTGCCAATTACGACTACGTTGCAACGTGAAATGCAATAACATAATAGAGTTTCCGTATTGGGCGTTTATTTTGTCTATCTACCGAATTATTTTGGCTAGGTTTGTTTTTAGTTTGATTTTGTGAACAACATTAATTTTATGAACTTTATACCGACACAGAAATAGTATTCCTGCATGCATTCGTACTGCAGTTTATATCGGTAATACCGAAAGGAAAAGGAAGTTAGACATAGAAAAAGCTTTTTTTTGACAGTTTTTTTTACAGCAGCATATTCAATGTGAGCATATTAGTAATATTTTTTGTGTTTTACTGTTTAAAGACAATAGATACTACATATCCCGAATACCCATTAAAATGTAGTTTAATTCTTTGATTCCACAAGTCATTCCATGTTTTCTGTGACAAATAACCTCAAATTTAGCCAGCCAATATTTTGCTCAAATAAAATACTAACTTACATTCAAAAGCGAGTTCTGTTCACAAGTAAATACTACATCTAATTAAGGGCAGGCAAGACAATAAGTTGAAGTGGCGGGACACAAAATACTCCGGTTTGGCCTGCCCCGCACGGCCCCGCACAGCCCCGCACGGTCGCGCGCCGCGTATTTTTTCAATCCCTACTAACAATAGCGGGAGTGCGCCGATGCACCGCCGCCTGCACCGCGCTTGCATCCATACTAGTGATGGGACACTTGCGAGCTTGAATCAGATATCGATACAATTAATAACTGATTGCAACAATTTACGACCTTGATTTTTTGTTTTAAAGTTCGTTAGGTGAATAAAAATAGATATAACTAGATTAATCTCCGTATTGACGGTTCTAAATAGAATGGAACAAAAAATATTTCAACATTCTACAGATCATAAACTACACGACGAACTAAACGACTTGCTATAAGTTTTAGACATATTAACTTAATGAATTCGAATCGATACAACTAAAATATAACGTTGTAATCGACCACAGCATCATAGATAACAGACAGGTTCCAGACTTTATGATTAATAACTCCTCAGCGGTTAATGTGCAGATTGTTGACTTCAAAGAGTCAACAATCTGCACATTAACCGCTGAGGAGTTAAACGCGCGATAACATAAAACAGATGGAGTGATGTTAATGTAAGCCTGCACAGAGGCGGCCGGCACACCGGGCTTCTCACGTCGAAATTCATGGAAATATTTGTATGTGGCAAACAGGCGGGACACACATAAATCTCGTGAGGCGATTGAATACAGACGCGTAAGCGTGCCCGTGCGCATAATTCAAAGGGGCGATCACCAGGAATCGCCGCTTGGCATGCAGACGGCCGCGTTCATTCCAAAGCAATAAACCCGTTAGTGGCGACGTAATGTGCATATTGGAGAACAATAAACGACATACGTGGACCGAGTCTACACTCTGTCCGACGGTCAATTCATTAATCGTCATATTTCCCAAAAGTGTCGCCGTGAGTCGAGTTGGCAATGTGTACTTATTCCTCAAAATGTCGGACAAGAGCAATTAATTTTCACTGCTGAATACATTTCAGTTTTCCTTGTAAACGTCACTACACGTAGCAGAAGGAAAAAACTACATTTCAAACATCCATCCATCCATCATCAGTTACATTACATTGTAACCAGAATCACCAATTCCCTTGCTCCTTCAATAATTTATATAAAATTATCGACATCGATAAACCCGCCGTCACCAGCCCGCAGGTGTTCAGTTGTCCGATATGCGGTTCCTCTGGAATCATCGCCGGCGCCGACGGATCGCCGAGACCAGACGACCGAACTCTTTAATATTTATTTACACATGCAAATATGCACCCAACCGGCGAAAACATTACCAAACGCTCCAAGCCAGTCTGATGACTAATTTTTGTGGAGTTTTGTTAACAATACGCTGACGATTTTGTCATTATAATAATTGAGAACGTAATTTAAGTAAGGTGACGCATTAGTTTTTATTATTACAGTTTAATTTTAGATGTGTCTCTCATCATGAAATGTTAGATTATTTCTAAGAATTTTCGTGCAGAAAACTGCAGTAGGTAATAAAAATAATTATAGGAGTATCACGTCTACATTTATTTTTATTAACACTGATAATGATGTTCTCTAAACATTTATTATTGCAGTGACTTCTGTCAAATAGGGCATGCAAAAACCGGGTTGATTAAAAAAAAACATTTTTTCGGGTTTTTTGTTTACAAAACCGGTAAAACCGATTAAATCGGTGTTTTCAGTTTCTCTTTTTCAATTTTTATTTTAGAAATGACAAATATGTGTAAAATAAATATTTTGATAAAATACGTATTTTTTTACGTTTATCTCACTTATTTTTATAATAATGAGCATTTGTTTGGACTGAAATAAGCTACAAAATCAGTAAGTACCAAATAACGTGAGAATACCAAAAAACGTATGAAAATTTCGCGGTTTTTCGAGTGCTGCAAACTTGGATATACGCTACTGGTAGTGGTCTTACAACATATTAAAAAAACAAAACTAGCCGTTAGTTTGCGATTTTAGCGTTTTTTAGTGTTAGATATGACTGGCCTACCTAGTCATTTTTATAGATATACCTAGATTAAAAATTCAAAATTAAAGTTACACAGCTAAACCAAATTACTATTTTTTAATTTGATAGAATAACCGTAAGGATAGAAGTGCATCAAGGGAGTCATCATTTATAGTACTACGGATTTTATTACACTGACCGAAAAACAAAATGGCGGCAGCGTGGCATAGTACGACAAGGATCTAAATTAACGTGGCCGAAATAGGAACTAACGCCGCCTCGCCGTCCTGTCCATGTGTAAATTTAATATTTTATTTGGGAAAATTAAAGCATTATGACATCAATAACATAAGAGAAACATAACCGAAAAAACCGGTTTTTCTTATCCTAAAAAACCCGGGTTTCAAATCAGTCGGGTATCCGGTTTGCATGCCTACTGTCAACGTAATGTTTTTCCATTATTCTAATTCGTTTTGTTAATTGCTTTGCCTGGCTCAGACAATCAGTCTATGACGGAATAACGTTACATTTGCATAACCTAAAACTAGGATTTATTTTTAGACTCGATAGTTTACATTTAAATATACAAAAATGACGATAAAAATTAATTAATTAGTGCAACTCTAATTAGGCTATGTGCAAAAACAAACGCGTTCTTATCACTTATCATTTTACGATATTCTTAATACAGTCATCAACGCAAACCCTTTAATTCACGTGGGCCATGAAATCAACCAGACGTCGCGTCGAAGTTAATAGAGTAAAAACAAGTAGTTAACACACATGCATTGAATATATCGGCGGCTAGGCACTAACATAGAATACATAGACACAGAAGGCCGGCTTAATACAAACGCACGCGCCCGAATACACACACATAGAAGCTACGTATAGCGCGAGCAGTGGTGGCCCAGTGGTATCGGCCTCGACTTACGAGTTATAGGTCGTTCGTGAGTTCCAACCCAGACAGGTACCTTACTTTGTGTATTTAATTTCATCAACAAAACGCTCTCAAAACGGTGAAGCATCATCGGTATCTCCTAGAATGAAAAAGTCGAAGACATGTGACATCTACTAACTCGCACTGGGCCCGCGTGTTGGATTATGGCCCACTCCCTCTTACAGAGAGGAGGCCCGTGTCCTAGCTATGGGAATATTATAGGCTGATTGTGACGTATAGCGGGTGCAAGCGCTTTCGCGACTGACATTCGTTTGTGATGGTTTGAGATCGCAGGGTGAAATTGAATTCATGGGCATCCTTTTAAGGGGTCATCATTATGAACAACTTTTACTATGGGACCAAACCTGAAATCGCGAAAAAAGAATACAGCTGTTCCCTACATTTTGACGAGTTATGCGAACATAAATGTAGGGAACAGCAGATTCTTTTTTCGCGATTTCAGGTTTGGTCCCATAGTAAAATTGGTTCATAATGATAAGTACAATGATCCCTTAAACGGATGCCCATGAATTTAATTTCACCATGTATACGCGTCTGTGTATGCGTGTGCCTGCGTTCGCTCTTTATAAGGAGCTGGCCTTCTGCAACTGTCTACTCTGTGGCACTAGGCTGCCCGCAGTCGGGCGGCGGTCTAGCCAGCGGATGTTTCCCAGACAGAGAAATATTATGTTATTCAGTTAAGTGGATATTAAATACATAGAAGCAGGCGCTAACTGCCGCTAATTTCACTTAAACGCTGTAAGCTGCGTGTACGCGCCTTAACTAGTCAATTTTATGGGCGAATTATACAAAGACGACGCGACTCAAATATTAGGACGAAAAATAGTTCCATTCAGGACATTCAGGTTAATTATTTAACACCGACATTTCAAGTCGCAAGCCTTTGCGAGATCTGCCTTAAGTTTTATAGTCTATTAAAATATACGACCGAGTTTTTGGGGCTTGGATGCGGTGCTGCGGAATTTATTTCGGGCACGCAAATGATGCTGCATCGACAAGCAAATATAAAGGCTTTAATATCCCTACAAAAAATGTAGCAATTTTTAAATCAATTAGTTTAGAGGTGCACGGTGTTATGGTAGCAATAAATTTAATATGTTTTTCTTATAAAAAAACAAGACACCTTTTTTCTGGACTTAATGCCCACACTATAAAATTGATATTAAATTCTTGGACCATTATAGCACTTCAAAAATGCCGTTGACGTGACGTTTTTACGTAGGCTATACCTACGTAAAAACGTCATAAGAAAAACGTTCGATACATTTTCGTTCGTCGAGTTTACTCATACTTTTTTTATATTTTTTTCTTGGCTATTGAGCCGGTGTCGACTATTCCGATGTTGTCTCATTATTTTACCGTTCCTTTTGACAGTATCTTACAGTTTGACATATGAGTGTTCTCATCACTGTCAGAGTAACAAGTGCGCGACTTCCTGTGGTTCCGCATCAATGCAACTATGTGTGACAACGGCCAAAATAACTACTTTTTATGTCCCGTTCTTTGAGAGTTTTTGAGAATATTTTCATTTATATCTCGGGGTTGGAATTGTGCCCGGTGAATGGCGATGCATTTACACAGATTTTATGAGCCCACTTATTAAACTTACCTATAACCTATAAAGAGACCACCCATTACCTACTCATTCAATAAAATATTATGTATGTATACTATGTACTTATGGTAAATGATTTATTTTCTGTCAGTAGGTTTGTACAAACACTTTTATATAGTCAGTTCAACTTCTTGATTCAGGAAGTATTTTTGGTGAGTGCTTTTTAAATTTTTTCAGACATTGGCGCCGATTCCCTTGTTCATTACCTTACCTAAATTTATTTTCAGTGCATCTTTTTCTTTCTATTTCATTAAGAAAAGGACGGAAGTTAAATATTAGTTTAATCCTGTCAAATTAGTCAGCGCCTGACGTAAATTGACGTAATTTTTAGTCGCCATGTTTTTAATCACGTCTAAACTGTCTATGGAGTATTTTAATTTGACAGGGCTGATTGAGTATCGCGTATCGCCAAGTACGCTTTTGAAGGTTCCTATTCAGAAACAGGCTAGAGGATACAAAATTTAAAGAGGTCAGGTACTCACGGGATACTGGGAGCCAGGAGATCACCTCACTGAATCACTAGCAGTCGTATTTCACGATATTTTGGTGGTTTTTCACCGCGCGCGTGGTTTGCTGCCGGCCGGTCTTACGTTTCGTTCGAACTCGTTTTTTCGTCTTTATGCCGCCAGATGGCGGGAGCGAAAGGGTTGTCTTTGGCCCGCGCACAGCGTTGGATGAGTACGCGTGGCGGCAAATTTAAAATAGGAAGGAAAGGGAAAAGACTGAGGAAAGCATCCCTAAGCCTGTTCATATCCCCCCATTTGAAATCACCCAGGGATTTCATAAGATAAGATAGATGAAGTTCGAGACTTACGGCCTATGCAGATTCATTTGTCATCATGCTGATAAGGTGTTAAGTTTAAAGTTAAGCTGATAAGAACAAAATAAGTTTAAATGCAATACATAATTTGATATAATACTAAATACTTGAAAATGTTGATATGTTATAAGTGCGTTAAATTGTAAGTATAGAAATATGTGTAGATAAGTTAATTATTTTGTTCGATTGGAAGAGGACAAATTTTGACAGCAGGTCTTACAAGTAAGCCTTTCAATGTTTTGACTGTCACAACACGAGTAATGTCATCTTTACCCGGATGGAGCTGTACAACGCGTCCCAACCTCCATTCGTTAGCAGGTAAGGTAGGTTCATAAATGGTTACAAGATCGTTCAGTTTTGGGTGACGGTTGCCGTGTTTAAACCATTTCATTCGCTGTTGTAAGGTATGCAAATAGTCCCTTTGCCAAGTGCGCCAAAAGCTCTGTGATAGGCGCTGTAATAGCTGCCAACGAGTACGTAATGTCTCGTTTTCAGCATACCTCGGTTCAGGCAGAGATACTAAAGGTCGACCGATGAGGAAGTGACCAGCTGTAAGAGCGTCAACCTCGCCGGGATCGGAAGATATTTCCACTAAGGGTCTAGAGTTTAACATGGCTTCCACCTTCGTTAGGATGGTATAAAATTCTTCAAAGGTAAGAATCTGGGAACCGATAATACGTTTGAGATGATATTTTGTCGATTTTATACCGCTCTCGAAAATGCCTCCGAAGTGAGGACCGGAAGGAGGATTGAGCTTCCACTTGATTCCTCGAGAAGCGAGGTGACTGGAAATACTACCGCTTTCGCGGTTGAGCATTTCGCTAACTTCCGACAAGTAACGTCTGGCACCCACGAAGTTAGTACCACCATCTGTGACTATGGAGTGACAAAGTCCTCTCCGCGATACAAAACGATCTAAGGCCGCTATGAATGCTTCAGATGTGAGCTCAGTAACCAGCTCAAGATGAACGGCCTTGGTCGCGTGACAGACTATGAGGCAAAGATACGCTTTGTAAGTTTTAGCGTTACGACGTCTACTTTCCTTTATCATAAAAGGACCTCCAAAGTCAATGCCGATTGTTTGAAAACAATGACCCGGTTGTAGTCGGGAAGATGGAAGATCACCTTGTGAAGGTTGAAGTGGAATAGGTTTGACTTTAAAACAGGTCACGCATTTAGATAAACGCGATCTGATAAGATTTCTAACGCCGAGTATCCAAAATCGACGCATGATTAAAGATTGGAGTAGGCGAGGCCCACAATGAAGATAAGTTGTATGATAGTGGTCAATAAGAAGAGTACTCAATCGAGAAATCTTAGGTAAGAGGTATGGATGTCTGACGCGATCTGGTAATGACGCGTGCTTGAGACGTCCCCCCACTCGCAAGATTCCGCGAGTGTCAAGAAAAGGAGAGAGTTTAGATAAATGTTTGGGTAAAGGTTTCTTGGATGATATTAAAGATATGACATCATTAAAACTTTGATGTTGAACATATCTTGTTAAATGATCTAGAGATTGGACTAGTTCAGTGGCTGTCAGATAAGGGAATAAGTTACGCTCAGAACGTTTAGCTTTCGCGTTGTTGATGAAACGGTAGATCCATGCAACCACTCTTTCCACTCGGGAAAGAGAGGAGTGGCGTTCCATGATGGACTCAAGCAAGTCAGCTTCACGTGTCACACCAGTAAGACATGCGCGTGATGCGGGCTTAAGTTCTGGCACGGTATCTGACCCTTCAACTGCTGAGACAGGCCAGTTGCAGGGTTCATTGGACAGCCACTGAGGACCAGACCACCAGATTTGAGAAGAAGATAAAGATAAGCAAGACAAGCCACGACTACAGATGTCGGCTGGGTTGTCATGGGTGGACACATGTCGCCATTCAGTTGGCACAGTACTGTCGTTAATGAGGACCACTCTGTGGGCAACGAAGGTCTTAAGCTTATGTGGTTCAGTGTTCAACCATGACAATACAGTCGAGCTGTCTGTGAACAAGATAGATTTATTCAAAATTATTTTTGAACTAAGCAAAGAATGAATGCGATTTATTACTTTGGACAGTAATACAGCACTGCAAAGCTCTAAGCGGTTGACAGTCAACACTTTTAGAGGTGCTACTTTGGACTTAGCAATTAAAAGATAAACTTGTACGTCGTGAGAGGTAACGACACGAAGATAAACACAACATCCATAGGCTTTAGTGGATCCATCACAAAATCCGATGAGTTGAAATTCCTTAGAGTGAGAAGGTATAATTCTACGAGGGATTTCTATTGTTTTTAAGTTATGAAGATCCGCTATAAAACCCTGCCATTCTAGAGCTATGTCTCTGGGCACAGGTTCGTCCCATGAAAGATTCAGACGCCACAGATCTTGAAGGAGCAATTTGGCTTTTAAGATAAAAGGTGTGAGCCACCCAAGAGGATCGAAAATACGCGCGATGCTAGATAAGATGGAACGCTTGGTACATTCATTGTCCTCGATTGGGGACTGTGAGTAACTGAAATTGTCACTCACAGGATCATATTGGACTCCTAAGATTTTTAACGTTGGCTTATCACTTTCTTCAGAGAAAAGTTTAGGTGTTTGACAATGATCTACAGGCAAAGTTCCAAGTAAGGATTGTGAATTGCTACTCCATTTTCGGAGCTCAAGTTGAGCACAACCTAATAAACTGATAAGTTGATCTTTTAGTTCTATGGCTTCGCGTACAGAGGGCGCGCCGGTCGTAATATCATCGACATATGTCTCATGAAGAAGAGCTTCAGCTGCGCGTGGATACGCGGCGCCATGATCGGCTGCTAATTGGTGGAGGGTGCGGATAGCCAGATAAGGCGAACTACTAACTCCGTAGGTGACAGTCGCAAGTTCGTACTCTTTAACTGGATCACTAGGAGATTCTCGCCATAGTATGTGTTGAAAGTTCCGATCCTCCGGTCTAATCAAGATTCCTCTATACATCTTTGAGATGTCACAAGTTAAAACTACTGTGTGTAATCTGAAACCGGTTATGATATCTACAATATCCACTTGAAGCTTAGGGCCAGTGAATACAATATTATTTAAAGATAGACCGTTAGTAGTTTTAGAACTGGCATCGAAAACTACTCTCAATTTAGTGGTCGTGCTCTCTGGGCGAACGACGCAACTGTGAGGGATAAGATAACGATTGAGAGTAGGTACCGCAGAGTTAGGTACGGGATACATATGTTTTAAATTCTCGTACTCGCGCATAAAATTAACATAATCGGATTTAAGTTCAGTCTGACGATTAAGTTTCTTTTCAAGATGAGTCAAACGCGACAAGGTACTATTGTAGGATTCACCCAAAGAACGATCGCCATCCTTTAAGAGGATAGGTACGACGTATCGTCCGTCAGGTTCGCGATAGGTTAAATCAGTGTAAATGCGTTCACAGGTATCATTATCGGGTACGGTGATAACAGCGCGCGGTGGTTCCTCCACTTCCCAAAATTTTTGAATTTGCTCATCTAATTTAAATGTGGTGGCCACTAACGAGCACGCGGTGTTTAAAGGTGCAGAATTAGAGTTTACTGCCCCTGACAGAATCCACCCGAAAACGCTATGCAGTGCGGTAGGTAAACCGGGCCCCAGATTGATACGTCGACCGTCATAGATTTCGTGGAATAGCTCCGCCCCAATTAATAAATCGATTTTGGCGGGAACATCGTAGTCGCGATCGGCTAACACTAGATGGTTGCTACGTTCTCGAACGACTGATGGTACTTTAACGCTAGGTATTAGAGCAGTGATGTTATCTAATACGACTGGCTTGATATTAAAGTGTGGAGCATCACCATGTACAGGTCGTATAGTGCATTCCGTCAGCCCCCTTACTTGTGTGACTGAGTTTTGTCCTAGTCCGGCTATGCGAAGATTACATCGGCGGAGTTTTAACCCGAGTGTTCGCGCGCACGCAGCGGTTATAAAACAATCCTGCGCCCCACTGTCTACGAGTGCACGCACGGTACATTGAGTGCCGGCGGCGGTGTTGAACGCGCGCGCCTGACATGTTCCTAGTAAAACCATATCGCGGTTGGGAACAGCGGCGTGAGAATGAGCCGTAACGTTCACTCCAGTGGTTGCGCTGGCGCTGGATGACGCTGGGTCAACATGCAATAGGGTATGATGACGTGATCCACACACCGTACAAGACATTTTAGATACACAGTTTTCTATGACGTGATTTGTCCGTAAACAATTTGTACACATATTGTTTTTACCTTGTACTAACGCGAGTCTAGCACGAGAATCTAAGGATTGAAAGGTAGGGCACCGATAAATCGAGTGCGCATCACTGCAATGAGCACAAGCCACATTTGCAGGTGGGATAGATTTTGCGAGATAAGATGAGCGTTTGGATCCGCTGCTATTTTGCCTACTAGACGCGGGCGAAGGTTTTTTCCCTTCAAGGTTACGGGGGATAGGATTGTTATTGATATTAGATTTAGAAGATATATGACTAGTTTCTAAGATTTTAACATAATCTTGAAGAAACTTTAACAATTCACAAAAGGTAGGTATTTGTGAAATGTTTTTCTGAGATTCGAAACGATTACGCGTGTCCGAGTCCAGCGCGCGTGACGTTAAACAAAATAAGATAAAATCACCTAAATTTTCAATTTTTAAAGCTTGGAGTGCATGGTATGACTCATAAATTACGTTTGTTAAAGTTTGTAGATCTTGGAAGTTACCCGATTTTATTACTGGCTGGTTAAAGAATTTGTCTAGATATGTTAAAGCTATAATACGCTTGTTTTGATAACGCTCGATCAAGCTATTAAAAACTACTTCGTAATTATCGGCGGTCATCGGAACCCCTTTGATAATAGACAAAGCCGGGCCTTGTAAACAAGACGCTAAATAATGAAATTTTTCTATTTGCGAAATCGAATTATTATCGTGAATTAAAGTTTTGTAAATATCATAAAATGTTTGCCAGTTTTCTATCTTACTATCAAATTTAGGTAACTCAAGTTTAGGTAGCCGCACGTTACGTCCCGTTTGCATGGAGTCGGACTCACCCGCCCGCGCGGGCACCTGCGACGTCCCGTCGATGTTTCCGCTCTTATCAGCGATCTGCAAGTCAGCCGCTGCACTGATTACGGCATAGTACAAATCATCAAACGAACGCAAAGACTTTTGACACACTTGTGCATCAGGTTTCATGGCTAACTCCAAAGTTTGAATTTTACTACATAACTCAATAAATTCTTCGCGAATTGAATGTATTCGAGTATATCTCGCCTTGAACGACGATACCTTTGAACGATCTTGAATCATAGTTTTGGATAAGTCGTAAAGGATTTGAATATCACGATAAACATATTCGCGTTGAGATTGAAGAAGTCTAAGTTTACCCTCTTCCATTTTGTATTTTTATAAAAAGTAATGTAGGTATGAAAATACGACACTAGGTTGAGATTTATTAGGTGTAAATCAATACTTTTAGGTGAAATAGTTATTTAATAACGTTTGTTAATGTATAAATAACGTGAATAGATAAAGATAATAAGATTACAAAAAATAATTTCCGTAAATTACGTGAATTACTGTGCTATAACCCGACTTAATTAAGATGACCTCTGAATCCGCATCGGTTACACTGCGAGTATGACCAACACAATTTTGTAGGATAATACTTTAAAAATGCGTAAATCTGGCAATTCTCAGAGTTTTCTAATGAAATTGAACCTGTGAATGCCTGAAAAAACTGTAATCTACAGGTATTCGCGCTCGAAATGGACCAAAAATATGATTGAGTATCGCGTATCGCCAAGTACGCTTTTGAAGGTTCCTATTCAGAAACAGGCTAGAGGATACAAAATTTAAAGAGGTCAGGTACTCACGGGATACTGGGAGCCAGGAGATCACCTCACTGAATCACTAGCAGTCGTATTTCACGATATTTTGGTGGTTTTTCACCGCGCGCGTGGTTTGCTGCCGGCCGGTCTTACGTTTCGTTCGAACTCGTTTTTTCGTCTTTATGCCGCCAGATGGCGGGAGCGAAAGGGTTGTCTTTGGCCCGCGCACAGCGTTGGATGAGTACGCGTGGCGGCAAATTTAAAATAGGAAGGAAAGGGAAAAGACTGAGGAAAGCATCCCTAAGCCTGTTCAAGGGCTAAACTAATATTTATCTTCTGTCCTTTTCTTAATGAAATAGAAAGAAAAAGATGAACTGAACTTAAATTTAGTTTAGTTTGTGAACAAGGGAATCAGCGCCATTGGCAGATATCTCTAAGTACTAAGTCTAGACAAGGAGAGTTACTAACTTAATTATTAACAAACATGATTGAACTCTAGTTATAACATTGAAAATATATGTTACAACTTTGACTTTAGTTGTCACACACTTAATTAAAAATACTTTAAGTACAGATTCTTAACCAAAATCTTGAGTGAAAATTCTACTGCTACCCAACCAATAAAAAAGATTCTTAATCTCCTCAAACTGGTGTTTCCGTGTTTTTTTTTTCATTTTAGCAACGTACTTGAGGAAACAGACTCTGTTAAATTAGTAACATGTAAATCAGGCTTCAGACAGTCACCTGTACAGCAAGTCTGCAGTACTTAAGTACGTACCTAGCCCCAAGGTACTCTGGCGAGAGTTATCACTTCCTTTGAGAGCGCCGGTGTAAGTTTATGAATTTAGCTTAATCGAGTAGCAACTAGAAAAGGTTTAATATAATCGAGTGTTCTCTGGCAAATGTTAGCTGTTAAAGTTCATTTTTTGAGGTTGGTTAACTTCTATATTTATACTTACATGATGAAGTACTGTCCAACCTACTAAGATCCTGAAGGAAAATGACAAAATCCCGAATATGAAAATTAAGGAGAAGTGACCCAGACATGTTTTTAGTAAGCGAAAACTAAATCGAATAAACAACACACCAATAAATTTATTGTTTCCAACGTAACATAACATTAAGCCCGTTATCCTTGAAGGGGTAGAAGAGGTGTACCGTTAGCATTCTAACTTTCCATCAAATATTATTCGTGCTAGTCCTGAAAGATACCCTTTTTCCTATCGATAACTATATGCGCAATTTTTAAGAACCTAATGTAGTTGTATATACTTTTTCTGTCGTTTTTGAGTAGGTATCTAAGTAGTAGGTAGGTATCGATTATGTCAAATGTGCTTATTGATTCTCGATAGCAACTCTAGCGAAGTAAGGAAATATCAGATGATAAATATTTGATATTTTCTATAAGGACACGAGTTTTCCCATACAATTAATGTAGGTAAAGTCTGTTAAGTTTGTAATTATTTAATCACTTATAATTATAACAGTGCCCATAGTAGTTTATTTTTTTTAAATAGAATATGTAGGTTTGTACAAACACATTTACATGTCAATCATATTTTTGAAAACTAGATGAGGTCGGCGTTTCCTAACTGACTACTTTGAGAAGAAAGGCCGAAAAAAACTCAGAGGTCACAGTCTCTTTTAAAGTCCAGACATAATCTTGTTTAGATCATGTGAAGACCATATAGATTGGTGTCTGAATTGGTCTTTTGAGGAAAGATCCACACAGGTTGAGTGGACCTATCCAATCAGTGCAAGCATTTGTCATCATTATTTTCAGTTATGATTCTGGGTAGGTTAATATTTATCTGAAGCCATGTTTAACTATTATGAATAAATCAGTGATTTCCCTGAAATAAATGAATGAAACGAATGCTCGTCTCAATAAATCATTGTGACGAACATTCGTATACAATTTAAATAACTAATATATTAATATAAGTACGTAAAAAAGTGTTGTTGATGTTACGAATGTTTTTTCCTCAAAGCTTAAAGAAAGTTTCCAAGAAACTTGTAAGTGAAATACCCAACAGGATACGAATTAATAATTTTTTATGAAGAATTCTTCTTCTGTTTAAAATATATTCATTGGCACATAAGTGTTGATTTTCGTAAAAATATTTCCAAATTACAAATCTTCTAGTAGACATAAACTCTTATACTAACATAACATCACGCATGTATCCTCCGAATGGATAAGCAGAGGGGTCGAGCAGAGATACAAATGAGTTCTGAATGATATTTGATTTCAACTTCATATTTTTATCTCTAAAGCTTCGTAAAAACTGTCCATAAAGAAAATAGAATATCGTGAATAGGAATAACTAGCTATGATTTGAATTAAACCGCTAAATTAACTGACCTGTAAGAATTTTCACGAAAAATGCTTGTAAAGTGTTTAATCTCACAAAAAAAAAAAAAATATGACGAGATGCGTAATGAATCTTACCGTCTCTAGACACTAGACATTCGGGTAATAAACAGCGTAACATTTAATAAGCGTTAATACTAGTTGGTGCGTTTAAAACGGTTCGTCTCGCGTAACGTCACGCGTCGCGCGGGAGCCGTAGCACCGGTCCGTCAGACTTATCACATGTCCTGATTAATGCCCCACTATTAATTATATCCAACCCACCCAAATATCTAACTAACATAATTATCATGTACCTACATAATTAATAAATCACCACAGTTCTCATTTATCACTCTACATCCTACATCAACTTTTAACAAAAACTTTTTGGAATGATTAGGTAAAACAATTATCACATGCAACTTTGCCAAGTAATTATTTAAAGATAAAGACAGATATACAAGCAAAATAATTACGTACCCATATAGCAAGTGGGTAAACGAAAACTTTGCCAAGTTACCTTATAAATACGGCGGACGCTGAAAGTTCACGAATTGCAATTTCCCGGAGAGGAGGGAAGTTTGGTTAAGTTTTGTTAGAAACTTTTCACGGATAGAGTGTGTCAAATGCGATAGAGCAATTTAATTTTCTTTAACTATAAATTTCATCGAGGATTACGATTTCATAGAACTGATAAAAAACTTTTTCCTGAAGACGGCTACAAGAACGTGTAATATTTCATGCTTTTTAATAGTACCTAACTGCAAAATTTTCCCGGAATTTTACAATTTTCCGAAACCGAGTCTAACTTCAAAACTTTTACGAGTTAACAACTTTTTCACAGCAGTAGTGTGCAGTGTTACAGACGGTGTAAAGTTCACGAAAGCCATTTTCCCGAGAAAAACTTGTGCAAACTTCACTGACGATGTGTGGAGAATTTGTAAGAATATAAAGGATATTGCTCACCTGCTGCCGGGCGCGCGAGCACGAGCGGCAGCACGAGCAGCGGCAGCAAGGGCAGCCGCATGCTCGGGCTAGCGGCGCATGCCGGCGCGTGCGGTGTGGCGGCAGCGCGCGGGCGAGCCACCGGCGCCGCGCACACGTGCCGCAACTAGTCACCGCTGCACCTCCCGGCGTCGCGTGCGACCACGTACCCCTGAGAGCCGGCGCGGACTGAACGAGACGCGGCCGTCAGCGCGCCATACGCGACGGTGCAAGTGCAGCGAGTGGTGGAGTGTCGACGACCCGCGCCACGCGCCCGGCCTTCCGCCTGCCGACCGGCCGCGCCAGCACCGCGCCGCACCGCCGCACGCACCACCCGCACCGAACACACTGTCACACTGTGACCCTCTCTTATCATCTCGTTACACTATCTCTATCGACACTCCTCTTCAACAAACTTTCTCGACAAAACATCCGATAATCACACATCATCGAACTTTAATTCTGATCAAAATTTAAATAATTTATACATGACATAATAACGAGTCACATAGTTGTATTGAACTTAATCTGATTAAAGCATGCTCAATAATAGCGTTGGATCAATGAACTTGATGTCGGTTAAGCGTTGAAGTCTTTTCAAGGGCGCTTATTACGTTACATTCCTAAAAAAAAACAAGTTTGTCTTGTAACACAAAATACTTCGTCTATTGCAAATGTTATTCTATTATTTCTTAATTTACATCCATTTATCATAATGTTGTGTTTACATATGCTTGAGAGGTGGTTATTTTATTGTAGTTATAATAATTGTATGGAGATTAAGATAAAACACGATCGACAGAAAAAGGGTAGGTCTTATGCGAATTCTTGAAACATTTTGTCGTTTATTTCTGTGGCTAATGATTTTGAAAACGCACAGTAGCCGGTCCGATTATTAGTGGTAATGGTTTAAGAAATCCGCCTTGATTGCGGGTCTGGGCGTGCAGTGTGTACCTGTGGGTACCTGTACTGTGTACTGTGCATGTACCGCGGAGACAGGATATAATTTACGTCTCGTGATTGACCACGAGACTTACCTACATTAAACGGGACCATCGGATTTAAGACGTCCTCTCGGCAGTCGACATCGAACGACGACGGAGAGAATCGAATGTTTATTTGTTAAGGCATATATCTACACTACACAAACTTATGTTGGTTATTGAGAGTACAATACTAAAGGTACCGTGCAGAGGTAGGTACCATTAATTTCTGTCAAATTAAATGGTCACAAACGCAGTGACTCGTGATCCTCGTGTCCTTTTCCATGTTAAAGTCATTTTTTGTCTAGGAAAAAAGGCACTGACTTCGATGCATCGAGTCTGCAGACAAATGTCCTAATTAATGTGTTGTTCTCGGAAAAAATAAAGCAACATATAAAAACAAACGACCTATTAGTTACAGTCAGGAGTGAGTCACGATTATGCAAGAAGGTTTCATGTTCTAGATTCGGAGATTAGTCGGCTTTCGACTGTTTATTACGTAAAGACAATTCAATTATGTTGACTTCCAATGTATTAAAAAAAGTGGTGCATGTTTAAAGGAAATTAAATTTACCACTGAAACTGTACACATAATATTACTTAACCATACGTCTGTTAACATATGTGTTAACACGCAAAAAAACTAAAAACATTAATGTAAACAAAATTTTATACCTAAATAAAAGCGTCTAGGCATAAAGGGCGTGACAGCTTACGTAATATTCTATTCTATGAAAACCTCTCCCTTTTTTATGGAAAATTAAACGACACCACGATACCCTGAAATTGTCGATAAATATAAATAACTTCACAAAATATTTTTCTCGATTATTTCCACAAAAGAAACAGACGAGAACGTTCTTCATCATAACATCATTATAATAATATCACACCTACACAGGCCAGACATAAATAAAACAAACAAGAAAATGGAAATACCAGCATTTTCTTATAATAACCATAATTTGTACCCAGTGTGTACAAATTGTAATACTGAAATACTATTGCATCATTAGAATTGGTTGCAAACTCAAAACATAGAAACAAAGTGGTAATATCGTACAAAAGAAGTAAAAAAAAAGTATAAAGTATATATATATAAATAAATAAGAAGCTTAGATACACATGAAACTCCGGCCTCTTTCAGTTTTAATGAATAAACGCGAAGGAGTAGAAGTTATGCCAAACTTAAACCTCAAAAATGTATCGTTATTCTCAAGGTTCTACTGGTTGCACCTAATTTTACTCCACCATCAATAAGCTGGAAATAGGGTTCCCTGGAACCCATTCATCTATATCGGTACATAGGCAGTTGTATCTACACGCACTTTGTACACTGGTGACTCTGCGTCTGTGACACACTAATACCTATCTGTTTCAAAAGTATGTGATGAAAGTGTAAATAAAGCCTGCCCAGGTTAAATTCTCCACACACACACACAAACAACAACAACAAACTCAACAACAACAACAATTCTTACACATTCATCTGTATTTAGACGACTGTGCCTAGGTTTCAACTTTATATCTCACCAGATTTTCCAACAATTATTATTTGAATAAAATTATTAAATAGTAATCCAAAAATCATCCACAAAAATTGAGGTTAAAAAATTAATATATTAAATCAGTCCACTGTTGGACATAGGCCTCTCCTATTGCTCGCCTTTCCACTCGATTTTCAGCAACTCTCATCCAGCTGCTACCAGCCATCCTGCGAAGATCGTCGCTCCACCTAGCCTGATGGCATCCCACCTAACGTTTACCGATTCGCGGTTTCCCCTCAAGAACCACGTCTACCCCAACGGTCATCGGTTCTACGGCTAATATGGCCGGCCCGTTGCCACTTCAGCTTGCTTATTCTGTGAGCTACGTCGACAACTTTGCCTACTTTACGTACCTACTCATTGTTTGTTATGTCGCACACCTTAAGCAATCTCGGGAACCATAAACGGACTAATTACTCTCACCTCGAAAACCAATCTATAGCTGTATATTAATTTAAACCTCAATATCAGAAGTAGACATATTTATTTATAAACTGAACTCTAATCGCTTATTAATACGAATTTATTGGGTGTGATTGATAGCGTAGCTTGGTTCTTGACACGAACCTACGCAACACTCGTGTCACGAGTGTTTAATTGTACAGCACAATTACGAGTATTTAGTTAGTGTAGGATCATACGGTTCCCTACAAAATGGTTGAGCTGGATGGTGTTGAGCCACGCGTCACGGGCGCCGCGCCGTCGGCGTCGGTTGAGACTGGTCATCCCTTAACTGTTAGGGCTTATTTTCAAGGGCCTGTAATACCTCAGATTGCGAAAATTGAATATATTTCTGATATTTTGAATTGTTCTCACATATAGGAGCAACAATAAAAATGTAGGTACCCAGGATTTTGTAATATCTTGATTTAAAAGACTTGTGTAGATAAACAAGAATACAATAATTATGTAACTTGATCGTCACATAAGTAAATCTAAGAAAAACAGTAGGTATGTATTTTATAAAACAGGTAAATACATCTACACAAGTAAATCTCGAGCAGTGGTGGCCCAGTGGTAACGGCCGCGAGTTGTAGCTCGTAGGTTCGAACCCTGACAGGAGCTTTACTTTGTGTAAATTATTTCATCACCTCTGCTCTCAAAATGGTGAAGGAAAACATCGTGAGGAAACCGACATATCCTAGAACCAAAAATTCAAAGACATGTGATATCTACCAATTCGCACCGGGCCCACGTGGTGGATAAAAGCCCTCTCACAGAGAGGAGGCCTGTGTCCCAGCAGTGGGAACGTTGTAGGTTGATTATCTTAAGTATATCATATAAATTGATGGGTTTGATTCAATATAAAGTTTATTTTCTTCTTTTTAGAGCATTTAAATAAAAGCTTGTTAATTGTTGCAACACAGAATCTATATCTATATCTATACTTATAATAAATCTGTAGAAGTGAAAATTCTGTACATTGAAAATATCAAAAAAATAAATGGCAGGGGGTGTTACTAGACCGACACCGAACCCAAAAATGTGATTAAAAAAATTTTTGTCTGTCTGTCTGTCTGTCTGTCTGTCTGTTTGTTCAGGCATCACGCAAAAACTACCGGTTCGATTACGATGAAACTTGGTATAATTATTCTTTAATATCCTGGGCACCACACTGGGTACTTTTTATCCCGGAAAAGTATATACAATAAAAAAACAAACTTAATTTTGCGGTTCGATCCCTAGACCCGATTACTGTACCAACCGCAAATAATAAGTTTGTCGTAGGTTACGTTACCCGCTGTGGAGTTCACTAAAGTTATGCTCTAAATGTAGTGCTGAAGGTTGAATTTGGCTTGCACCGTTCGCAGCACACGCGTGGCGCGCGGCCGCCACGGATCGCTACCGTATATAAGGATATTTTTTGAACTTTGATTTGAACGGACGTGTTGAGTGGCGAGCGTTCGTTCTTATTTTAACTGCTACTTGCAATTCTAAACCGTGTTTTTCAGTGCGACCTTTTTTATTTCTATTAGTTTTTAGAGTCATTTAGGTTTATTTTTATAAGTCGTAGGTATAGATTTTAATTTTAAAGTATAGGTAGTATATTTGATAGTGTACGTAGTGACCGTAGGTTATTTTATAATACTGTTAGGTAAGATTAGTCATTCGTATAGATATTAGTTTTTAGGGATTTTGCTTATTTATTGAGTTTAGTTATCATCAGAAATAGGTTTATTTAGGTAGGTAGGTATTTTATTTTCTGTTATTGAGTTTTTTTTTTTTATTATGTAGGTACTTAGGTAAGGATATCATATAGGTACCCTCTTAATCACCACTAATGAGACACAATTGGTTTTCTATTGTAATTAGCCACAAAGGGCCCGCGAGATAGATGGCATCCTGGGGAAGCACATACATTTTATCCTGTTAGCACGTTCCCGTGGGATAATTTCCGACATCCACGCGGGCGAAGCCGCGGGCAGAAGCTAGTTGTTAATAAACTCTTGCAGTGTCTGTGAGGATCCAATTTAATTTAAGTACTTAACTAGAATATCGATTGTTGATTCACATAATGACATACTGCACCCTAATTGCGTAACAGACTATCAAACTCAATCTGAATCATTTTGAACGATATTGCTAATCCATTCCTTCAAATGTTCGAAGAATGTGTCTGCGCAACAACGTAAATAACGCAATGAATGTTGTTGAACTGTCAAAATGAAAGCCTGACTACTGATAGTGCTACTTACGCAATTAACCCGCTGGTACCCAGTAAGTAGATGTAGTAGATAAAAAATAAAAAAAAATGTTGGAAAAGCGGCTGTAAAGTAAAATGTTAAAGTGCCTCAAAATAAAACTCTAGTTGCGGGACCCCTAGAAAACGGTTGACAAAAAGAAAATTAAAAACGAATTGCCAAAATGGAAATTCAATAATGTACTTTTTTAATTTAACATTTCCTGTGTAGTTGGTGGAAACCGTTACGTCTGACCTGTGCAAGGCAGCCACGCTGCCAGACTGCCCGTAATTGCACAAATGACAGACTTCACATTTCCGTCTGTGTGATCCTCAATCATGTTTTCCGTTCCGTTAATTTCGCAAATAATACACCGAATGTACACGAAACGAAACGCGAATGCATAATTATTATTTACGAAATTACTTATTACTTGTGTTGGTTTTCGTATCTATTGGTTGTTTGTTATTCATACTTTTAATATACAAAAACTGACCGCCGAAACTACAGACCAATTTATTTGTACCTTCTCGCCTGTATACCTATATTCTATGCAAATTACCATTTTCTATTCTATTCTAAACCAAATACTTAACTACCCAGGGTAGCGGGATCGTCCGAAAGGGTTACCACTGCCCTGGTACATAAAGGGCTAAGGAACGAACACGGGTGGGTTTTAGTCAGTAAGAGTCTGACACTCCCTTCCGCTCCACCCAGAGCGGGAGCGGTCATTTAATGATTTCCAATCCTCAAAAAAAAAAAATATTTTTCTTTTTTTTTAAGAAAAAGAAAAGAAAAGAAATATTCGTCCGCATCGCTGTCAATAGGTAAAGTGCCTAAAAGGCTACCAGCTTATTAGGAAATAGGCTACTAAAGGAAAGAGGCATACTTTTCATCCTGGATCACAGACTAAGTCGCAGGCAACAGCTAGTTGTAATATAAGTTTAACATAACATTTGATGCGCATAGCAAGTTATTTGCATGTCTGCATGTCTGTTTGTTTTGCCCTGAATACCGGGATGAGTTTAGTTAGGGCAGCGCGAATATTTCGTGAATTTACACTAATGGCTTTACAACGAGAATTGCACTATAAACAAGACAGCGGCTTCTCGTCTGCTTCATCATAAAACTGTTTGATGTAAGCGAGACGTAGATGTTAAGATCTGTTGGATTCGGCCATGTTAAGTGCTTCTCAATTGTATCATTAAGATCAATGAAATATCTCCGAATGTACCTTAAGCCCAATTTCAGTCACTCGTAACTGTTTTATAGATCTACTTTAAAACATTTTTTACTGAAATATGTACAACACCAACATGTTACATCTATACATAAAAATTAAAATTGAAGTATCTGTTTGTAATTGTAATGACAAAATAACAGCTTTTTACTAAATGCATATGAAAGTATATACCCAGGTACGGTAATTATAACAAAAAAAAAACTTTTTTTTTTAAATTTTGTTTGTCTGCCTGTCTGTCTGTTTGTTCCGGCTAATTCCGAAATGGCTGGACCGATTTGACGGGACTTTCACTGGCAGATAGCTGATGTTATATGGAGTAACTTTTATTTTAGAAAAAGAATTAGGGTTCAGCGCAAACAAAATGAAAACCGAAAACATTTCCGAAATCCGCGCAGGCGAAGCCACGAATTGAATATGTAAACATTCTCCGTAAAAAGTAATGTGAAGTTGACATCGAATTTCAGTTATGAAACTAGACGCGATCAGCTAGTCTAAACCATGTTCAAGAGCTGTCAGTGTCAATATTACACAGCAAAGAGGACACTGACAGCTATTAAACGCGGTTTATAGATGTACTAATCACGTTCAGTTTCATTGGTGAAATTCGCCCTGATCTATGATTTTCTTCCATCTTTGATCACATAATCAGCCTAGAACGTTCCCACTGCTGGGACACAGGCACGATAGATAATATTACCGTTACACAGGCCTTCTCTCTATTAGAGGGAGCGGGCCGTAATCCACTTCACAGGCCCAGTGCGGGTTGGTAGATGTCACATGTCTTCGAATGGTTCGTTTTAGTACAGGCCGGGTTCCTCATGATGTTTTCCTTCACCGTTTAATCTAGAAAATACCAACCCGGTAGCTGAAAACAAGCAGAATACACACCTAAATCTAGATTCACATTAGTGCCCTAATTCCTCTTACGCGCGTTTACACCACATCCTGAATGCTGACCATGTGCAAATAAACAACATTATCGCACATTATGGCATAGGTACTTACGATTATCATCAACCGCACGTCAATGTAATAGATGGACTATGAAACCCCTCCTATGACGCTTACAAGACAGCGCGGTCACTGTCGGGCTGCATACAAAAGAAAGAGATGCGCGATGACAAAACGCTTGTAATTAATTGATTGCAAAATATGAAGTAGGTATTAAACGAGTATTTAACTAAAAGTAACAGAGTAATCGAGAATAAAAAACAGCCAAGTTCTGCATTCAAATATGATACGTTATTTATATTAATTTTACCAACGATAAGTAATACAGATACTTTGGACATATATTATAGTCGGTAAGAGCGTCTACCGTTTATTTGTATCGAGAAGTTCTCAAAAATAGGCATATTTTTTTTTCCGTTGCCGCAATATATGGTATCGCATGTTTTTTTAAGAGGCCTATGTGTAGAATTTCTCTCTAGATATCGCCATAATGCTACGAAATAAAGGCGCTTTCAAAGTCGAACTGTTGACATGTACGTACGCTTGATAGTACGTACTTAAACCCGGTACGCACAACCCTAATCGGGGTGCTTAGTACACTTGTTGAGCAATCCGTGTGTTTATAATCAGAGTCGCGTCTGTCTGTCGGTCCCTCCATTTGCATCATGTATAATTAGAGCTCCTATTCGACGTCCGGATCCCTGTTTAAATCCGGATAGTTTGCAAATAATGTTGATTTGAATGGGGGGGGGGGGAATGAGAATGTTGTCATCGTCATCAGCGAGTCATTGCATTCCAAGTGACTGATGCTCAACTAAGTAATTCATAGAATTTCGTATACAACGTGTAACTGATATCTAAACACGATAAAATAAATAATAAAAAGATTTGTTTTTTTTTTGGATGATCAATTACCGCTGTTATTGTTGTTACTTGAGGAAAACTGTTTCCTTATGTTTTATCGTGTTTAGATACCGATACCCATCATGTCTGTGACGTTTACATAAAAAAAACTGATTTTTTAAACTGATATTTCAAGTGACTACAATAAAAAGCGGGGTGACCCAACAAAACAAATCGAATTAATTTATTAAAATTATCGTGTTTATTATACTTAGATGTTGATAGATACTTATCGCGTTTGTGGAGTTTAGCCAGTCAATTTAAAATAACCCTGTATATTATCATTCGTCTTTGTTTTAGAGGGGTTTTGGTTAAGTAATAACAGCCGTACAGATCGATCCATCAGGCTAAGCTACGCTTGCCGCGGTTGGTCCATGGATGGGTGACCATCTTTACATACCAAGACTTCTCCGTGGATTTTTGACAGTCGTTACGGGTCGTCAGAAGCCCGAAAGTCTGATAACCAGTCTTACCAAAGGGTTTTGTATTACCCAGTAACTGGGTTGTGGAGGTCAGGAGGTCAGAAATACTGGTGCTGTATCCGGTTAGACTGTAAGTCGACCCTAACATAGTTGGAAAAAGGTTAGGCAGATGATGATTACCATTCATCTTTTAGAGGCACCTATTCCTACTGAAACAAAGCCTGGGGGCCTACTCCGAAGTAGTATCAGCCGAATGTTCGGCCGTTTCCTGCTACGAAGTTACTATTTGGTTCGGTCGGTTCCGATCCTACACTCCTGTACTCTTTCAAATATTGACTAAGTATCGTCCCGACCTAACTGAGCCGATCCGAACTATTTCGCATTTTTCAATAATATTCGGTTCGGTCATGTGTCGGTCCGATCCGAACATTCGCACTTTGCACTTCGGAGTAGGCCCCCAGTGTATGGTCTAAGTAAACGTTGTTGTGCTGTTATTGTACGAGTAGGTATATACAAATATTTTACATTCATGAAAATTCCTCGGGATGTCGTGAAGTCGGAAAGCAGCATTTTCATAGCCGATGTGAAAATTACTGAACATGAACAATGAAAATGAGTATTGTTATTCTTTCCAACGCCAATTGCTTTTTTTTTACTGCACTTATCTATATTTACAATATAAAAATCAATAGCCGTTCGTTAGTCTCGTAAAAACTCGAAAATGGCTCGACCGATTATGATGAAACTTTGGTAAGTTGTTGTGTGCGCACCGGAAAACTTTCTTACCAAAAAAAGGCATTACAACGCATAACATTAGCTAGTCTATGATAAATTAAAGTCGCTTTTCGTATGACCGCGTTGTTCTTCTAAACTACGAAATAGACTGACGCGGTTTTTAACATAACTTAGAGAATTTATTCCGAAAGGTTTATGTGTACATACAGGTGGCAGGGACATCAAGCCGCAAACTGTAACCATGAATTCAGCACTTGATGCTAGCACTCCTAAAGTATAAAATCGTCGGCAATTAAAAAAAAAACGGCTGTTCATAGACGCGGACAATACCTACGCGGTCAAAATATATGCAATAGCAATTTTTTTTATTAACTATCTACGAAAAATTCTAATCCGAATTATGTACTGTATTCAAGGCAACAGTTTGCACGTCGACGGGGATGCCATCCTGTATAACATTAAAATCTTGCTGTTTAGTCAAGTCATAAGCACCTTGCGAAGCTGGGGCGGGTCGTTTGTACCCTATAAAAGCTTATGTGTATTTATTAAATATATTATTTAATAACAGTAGCATGATCTACTAATTGTAAGAAGTACTTAACTCCACTCGAATACCTAAGAAGGTTCAGTTATTAGTACCTCATATATTAGTAGGTTTATTAGCCTGATATTACTACAGCACTTGGCACTAGGCCACTTAGATTATTTAACTATTTGTTACAAGTGTTACAACTAACTGTATGAACTAGTATGACGCTGTTTAAGTGGTCTCAGGCTGCAGGCTCTAATCAAATTAGCTAGCGAAATGCTGCAGACGTGATCGATATCAAAACACGATAAAATATAAATATATATGTTTTTTTTTTTTTGGAGCTTGGGAACTCTGCTATTGTTGTTACTTGAAGCTTGAATTGATCAACTGTTTTATTTAGTTTCATTTTCTTTAGATATCGATAGCGATACCTATTACGTCTGTGAAGTTTACATAAAAAAAACTGTACCTATTAGATTAAACTTATATTTCAAGTGTCAATAACTCAACAAAAGAATCATAAAATTAATTTATCTTTTGTTTTATCATGTTTAGATATCAATACCATCGCGTCTGTGGAGTTTCGCTAGCTAAGCATTTATCCCTGTTTAAGTAAATAATAGTTTAAAAAAATACTTTTCAAGTCGAAATTGGTTTATCTCATACAAAATTTTGATTGGTGTGAATATCCCAATCAAAATTTTTGGAAAATTCAATGGACGTGAACCTGGGTCAAAAGTGCACCGCTGGCGCAATATCGCAATTTGGTTACTTTCGTCACCTACCCGACGACATGATAAAAGCTTTGAGACAGTAGGTATACAGAGCGCAAACTGAAACCATGAACTCAGCACACGATTCTAGAGCCCCAGGTGCATAATATTTTTGTCGATTATTATAAAAAACACAACTGTTATAAAAACAGGGGTGTTAAAAAAAAAAGAAAAAAAAAAAAAAGTACAATACCTACGCGGTCGAAATGTATGGAACAGCTAATTGTTAGTTACCGACGAAAATTGTCTACGGAATCTAGAATTTGTTTTTGATAAAAATTTTGTACAATAGGGGTCTAGCTAGAATCATGTACTGAATCCATGGTAACAGTTTGCGCGTCGATGTCATGTCACTCTGTATAATTTCTTACTTACTCATTTTATGGTTTAAATTTTCCACTCACGTTTTCCTGAAATCTTACGGCAAATATGCAATGTGTACATAGTGTAACGTATATGCATCTGTATGTACATATTACGAAACTACCTATTTTTAGACCAAGTCGTGACATTCACAACGATGCACCGCCAAAATCAACAAACTCATACAGTCATATCCCTCACTAATTGCGCTGACATTTGGCAGCCAATCAGATATCGGCATCGAACACTCGCTCGGAACGCACGCTCCGAAGGTACGAAAGTTAGGGACATTAGTTCCGTACGTAAGGTCGGGCACTCGGGTGACTCGGGGCCCGTTCACCATCAACTAACGACCATTAACAAATACCGCGGGGCTTAAGCCGAACAAATATGCGGCCAGGCGTGCGATGCCAAGAATTTGGTCGAATCGGCAACTTTACATACACTTGTTTACCTCGCTGTGGCAACGGCTATTTCTGAATGTACACTATATTTACGGGCACAATACCGGTATAGTACCGTTAATTCGTGTTCACACGACAACTTTGTATCGCAAGCTATACGATCTCATTGCGGCGAGATGCTATCGAGTTTCGATTGGTGTGAACATCTAAGTCATCGGTAGAGGTCAGGGAGGTCCTCTACTGCATGTTTTGAAAGCTCTTCGTAATAAAAACATGTCTTAAAGCTGTCAAAACAGAGACTGATTAAGTGGTAAAGTTTAGGCTGCTGAAAAAATATTTAAGTCTGTAAATATTCTTTATTATTTCACAGTGGTTCGTGACCCCATCGCAGTTTTAATTGAAGGGTTAATCAAGGGTACATCTTGGTTGGTTTACCGCTAAGACAACTAAGATTAAGACCACTTCTGAAATAATTGTACATTCAAACGAAATCTCGAATTAACTTTTCTTTAAAAATCATGTTGATTCCGTCCATCTTGAGAAGTAAAACACAGCTTCAAATATGTTTAGAAAAAGTTTTGGACACATCCCAGTTATACTTATGTAGAATTCGTTTCACATTCCAGACGTTCCATAGTGATTCACCATTCTATTCCAAAACGAGCATAGCAGCATGGAGCATAGATACAGTCAAAAACTCTAGATTTGCCAAACATTTTTGGCAGGAAAAGCTGATGCTGCACACCCGGCGCAGCATCTTGTTAAATGAGTTGTCAACGTTACCTGTCAATCATAAGCCTAAGAATCCATGTTTATATAATAAAAAGACATAATTCGGTATGCATAATAACTATTTAGTGACAAATTATTGGCAGATAAGCTATTTCCTGCGTTAATCATTGCATTTTCCGTATTGGTTTTCTTCTATGCTGAATTTCCAAAACGTAGTCACCCAAACTGTAACTAATTCGGCAAGGTGACTAATGTTTCGGCTTTCACGAAAATTATAGCCGAAAAATACCGCTTAATTATATTTAGAGAGCAGTAGTGGCCCAGTTGTAACGGCCCCGGTTTACGAATCGCAGATCGTAGGTTCGAACCCAGACAGACGCTTTACTTTGTGTGAAATATCACCACTGCTCTCAAAAACGGTGAAGGAAAACATCGTGAGGAAACCAGCACGTCCTAGAATCGACAAATTCGAAGACGTGATATCTATCAACCCGCACTGGGATTACGGCTCACTCCCTCTCACCGAGAGGAGGCTTGTGTCCCAGCAGTGGGAACGTTATGGCTGATCATGTTAGAGGAATAACTATTTAATCATGGAGCCTCTACTTGTCCCATTAGAAAAGTAAATAGGATGTGCACGATACAATTTCCTGATATAATGACACCGTAAAAAATAGCTGTCTCTCATAAAGCTAAGCTATATTTAACTAATAAAGTTAACTTCAGAGTTCTACAAGTAAAGTAGACTCGTCAGGACGTTATAAAGCCGAGCCATTACGGTAATGGCATAAGAAATCATATCATAAAGGCTCCCGCAGACAGGCACGACGCGACGCGGTGCGATGCGATGCTGGTGGAACAATTTCCATAAAGTTTCAAATGAAATTGTTCTTCAAGAGTCGCATCGCGCTTGTCTGTGGGGGCCTTAAACCCAAGCCGTTGTTCCACAAAACACTGTATAATTATGTTATCATTTCTTTATAACTAGGTACAAATTATAGGTAATTTTATATCAGTTTAAAGGCTTTATAAATAATCAATTAAAGCTTAATGTATAGATGTAAGTGGATCGTTATCTGATGATTGATATATTGGCTTCGGTCAGATATATGTGGCTCAATTGATAAATCATTTATAAGTAAAGCCATTTCCTTTGGCGCATGACGTTTGTAAATATAGCAGCTACTCGCTCAGATACAGTTTCCTATTTTAATTAATTTAATATTGATGACACACACAACACAACATCACGCCCGTAATCCCCCAAAAGTTAGGCAGAAGTATAGCTACTCGTAATTACCTATAGTGTACAACTATATTTTGTTATGTTTAAGTCCCATGTAAAAAGGGGCGAACCTATTGCCATCAACCGGCCACAGATCCTGACTCCGGGTTGCTACTGAGAAAGTCCTGATGGAGAAACTCAAAAACCAACAACTCAATAACTTTAATTTCGGAAGTCGGCGTCGTTGGGTTCACATTTTCGTTGTTTGCCACCGACCACCGACTTCCGAAATTAAAGTTATTTTTTTCTTTGTAGTGTCGTTTTTGGAAGTCGGTTGATTTTTTTTTTTTTGCAAAAAAGTTTTTATTTTTCACTTTTAAGTTGTAATGTTTACCAGTAATTTTGGTTTAAAAACCAAACTACTTGACCGTTTTTGATGAAATTTCTATGGGACCATTTGGAAAGTATACCCTTTCCAAAAAAAAAAAGAATTTTTAAATCGGTTGGCAAGCGACGGAGTTATGCGCGAATAAACATTAAAAAAAAAATACAAACATCCGAATTGAGAACCTCCTCCTTTTTTAGAAGTCCGTTAAAAACACTTTGCCCGATCAATTATTGATATTCGCCTATAGGGACCATGTATTAAGAATTTAGATAATATACATTTTTTGCAATCTTTTGGACTTAGCTTTTTTTTCATCACTACAACGTGCCACGCGACGGGACGCGGGAAACGGAGCCAAATTCCCCACGCGGAAACTGTTTTTATTGTAGGTATTTTTGTATGTAAAAAATCACGCGCGGCGCGTTATCTATGCCCCCGCGCATGGCGAGTTGTACTGTGAGTTCTGCCTAAGTAGCTTTCTGGAAGAAGAAAATATTGTTTTAAGTACCTACAAATAGAATTTGTACTCAACTAATTTACTATGGATACTATTAGGCCCACGTGTTGCAATCTCATGGCAAATAGTTCGGCTAGTTTCTCAGATAATGTCGTAAATTATCAAATATTTCTATAAAATTCCGGGAACTGAGTTATAGCGGAACTGCTTCAAATTCCCCACTTATTAGGTAAAAGTAGAACGGTCGATATGATATTTTATATTTTTTTAGTTATTTTTAGATCTATCTAGCTGATCTGGCAACCGTTGTTTTGCCATATAAATTATTTATAGCTGCCCGGCGCTACTACGTTCGCGTGGTGTCCTACCGCCTACCCTACCCCTACCCTACTCCTACCCTACTCCAACCCTACTCCTACCCTACTCCTACCCTACTTCTACCCTACTCCTAACCTACTCCTACCCTACTCCTCACCTTCTAATCTTAGATAATCCGAGTCATGTGGATATATGTATGTTGTCGATTCAAAACCCTTAAGGGTAACCCGAAGGGACGATCGTCAAATGTTTGACAGGAAAGTAGGTAAAACAGTTTATATGGGAAAATGAAATTGTTGTTTTTACTATCTTCCTCGCAATTTTTCCATATTTTCTCACTGCTCAGCTCTCTCTCAGCTAAATCGGCCCAGCCGTTCTCGAGTTTTAGCGACTCAAACGAACAGCAATTGATTTGATTTGCAATTGATTGATAGATAGAAGTTAGGTATAGATAGATAATGATTCAGTTTTCATTTTTCATTTTTGGGGTAAGTATGTACCTACTTATTTAGAAGTGGCGTAATTTTTTCATTGCTTGGGAAACCATTTTCATTTAAGTTAACTACATCATCATCAGCCTACAGCAGGCTACTGTTGGACGTAGGCCTCTCCTATTGTACGCCATTCAACTCGATTTTCGGCAACTCTCATCCAGCTGCTACCAGCCATCCTGCGAAGATCGTCGCTCCACCTAACCTGAGGGCGTCCCACTTTACGTTTACCAATTTGCGGTCTCCACTCAAGAACACGTTTACCCCAACGATCATCGGTTCTACGGCTAGTATGGCCGGCTCATCGCCACTTCAGCTTGCTTATTCTGTGAGCTATGTCGACAACTTTGGTTCTCTGCCGGATCAACGCGTTGCGGATTCAATCCCTCAGAGAGACCTACATATAACTAAAACAAACATTTAATACCTGGTGCTCTTTTGAAAATCTGCGCCGACGAGCTTTTACTTTTCAGCTTTGCCAACAAAATACTCTTATGTAAGCCCTATTTTATCTTCGTTTACGATCACTTAAATTAAATCTTACTTCAGCTTTTCACTCAAACCAACAATTTCACTCCTTCCTCGACAGAGAATTTATGTTTATTTCATATGACAATAAAAATGCTAAATCATTTAACAATATAATGAGTCTGGTAACAGCCCCGAGCGGAGTTTCAATCAACTAAATTGTCGATATAAACGTCATTTAGCGTTATAAAGCCTCTGGTTTACTTTAAATCCGTGCTGTAATTGCTAGGCGTAACTTTTCCCTTGAAAGTGGTGTCTGACGACTTTCTTCGAGTAATTTACAACAGATTTGGTAAATTGCCTTGCGTGTTTCAGCTTTCCATCTTAGGTAGTAAGGGCGAACTTCACCAATAAAACTAAACGCGATTAACACATAGGGTCAAATTAAATTAGCTAGCGAAACTCCGCAGACGTGATGGGTAATATGGAAATTGATATCTAAACATGTCAAAACGAAAAAAAAGAATGACTGGTGATTTTGTGGGGTCAACCACCGGCGTATAAGTTTAGAAAATCAGTTTTATTTTATTTTGTCGTGTTTAGATATTGATACCCATTGGGTGTGCAAAATTTACACGAAATAAAAAACTAATTTACTAAACTCATATCTACTTCAAAGTAACTACAATACCTGCGGTCATTGGCCCTAAATAATCTTCAAACCATTTTTGTTTTCGAATAGAATAGAATATATGTATTATCCACTCTTTAGAATTGCTGGTTGAAAAATATCAAGAGTACCAACGCCCACTCTACATTGACTACCAGAAAGGGTTTGTAGACTACCAGAAAGCTTTTGATACTATACTACGTCCCTCAATATGGAAAGCTTTACAATCTCAAAAAGTGGAAAAAAATACGTACAAGTCTTAAAATACCTTTACGAGAACAGCACTAGTCGAGTGAAACTGGAGACCGCAGGACTCTATCAATCCCCATCAAAAGAGGAGTACGACAATACGACCCCCTATCGCCTCGAATCTTCATAGCAGTACTGGAAATGATTATCGGAAAGTTAAATTGGGATAGAACAGGTATTTACATACAAGGGAAACATATTACATAACGTTCGCCGACGACATTGTAACATGACTATGTATATGACATAGTAACATGACTATAGTATACATGACATAGTAACATGACTATAGTAATTAAGTTAAACACAATAATAACAACCATCTAAGTACTTTAAACGCAGTGAAACAATCACTGTGTCATGGGCCTTAATAAACATGTACTGTACCTGTCCCTCAACTCATGCGCACCTCTCCGCAGTGGCGATACGCATACGACGTCGCGCACTTGGTTTCGTGTGAACTTCTTTGCAACTACCCCTTTTACTGCTAAGAAATATTAATGTAATTTTGTCATAGTAGCCTAACTATTAATATACTAACCCACTACGCCAATCGGCTATAAGTATTTTTAATTATAATATTGTATTTTCTCTGTAAGTGATTGTAAATCTTTTGAGAAAATAAATGTCTAAAACCGTAAACCGTAACCGTACATTGTCCTTCTATCAGAAAATAGCACAAATCTGGAGTCAATGTTACAAGCGTTACAACAAGCAAGCAGAGAGGTAGGATTAGAAATTAACCTGAGCAAAATAAAATCATGACAAATGCCGCACAAAACTCTATATGTCTTGTCAGCACACCAGTAGTACGTTACGAGCTATATCTACCTAAGCAAACAAATTACTTTCCAAAAACTAAACAACGATGCAGAAGTAGATAAAAGAATAGTAACGATATGGAAAAAGTTTTGGAGCCTAAAGGAAATTTTGAAAAGCAAACAAGAAATCAAGAGCAAACTCTTGATTTTCATTGCCATCTGGCTTTGTGAACTCTCATGAACTTATGTGTTTTGCCTTCATTAACCTACGCCTGTCAAAAGTGGAAGTTCACACGAAAAAATCAGGAAATGTCAGAAAATTCGTCATCGTCGTCATCAAAATTCATCAGGCAAAAAACAGGAGTGATAGATGCTCTCATCTACGCTCTAAAGTTAAAATGAAGATGGGCAGGACACGTAGCGAGAATGAGCGATGAGCGATGGACAATTCGCATGACCTTATGGCCAGGTCCGATAGGCACTCGGAAAAGAGGAAGACCTGTAACTAGATGGACAGACGACATCACACGAATTGCAGGGAAAAACTGGCTGACAGAAGCCAAAGATCGAGACCGCTGGGATTCTCTGGAGGAGGCCTTCACCCTCACTACTTGAGGAGTTCATGCATGTATGATTTTTTATTTTAAATCTATAGAAAATCTTTAATTTATTTAATGAATATTAATATTGAAATTTAATTTATACATTTGATATATTATTTATTGCAATCAATCATTTGAATTCGAATTTAATTTTATCATTTAATATACCTATTTTTATTGCAATCAATAAATCGAAATTGAAATGAGAAGATGTTATGAAACTATTAACTAATATGAAATGTAAATAAACAAAAAATGAATGTATAAACTTCTTCTTATATTATTTAAATGTAAACACACTCATGTAAAAATGTTAATTTATTCTTCAATGCATGAAATAAAAGGCTTTTTTATTTATTTATTTTATGTTTCGCCAAGGACTGGCATACAAATAATTTATTATCGTTTTATCATGTTTAGATATCGATACCCAACACGTCTGCGGAGTTTCGCTAGCTAATTTAATTTGAGCCTGAATATAATAATATGTAAGCCGCGGCCATTTTTTTACGATATCGTTATTATTAGGATATTGTATCGTGGACATCCTATTCCATTTTCAAATGGGGCAAGTAGGTAGAGGTTCGTTGTTTAGTTTTATGTGTTATTGAGAGTCATCATTGTTGGGGAATATTGACACTAGGGTTGCCAAGCTGACTATATAATATAGGATCCGGCATATATATGACTATATAATGTAGTATCTGACATTAGAGGCCTAAATACTACATTTAAAACTAAAAAAATATATAGTAGGCGAAACTACTATTTTTATTTCAATACAAAACGGTGAGATGCGTTATAATTATTAGTTATGAGATATTTATAAAAAACAAAAATTATATAATTTATCAAAAGTCATAAAGGCTCAATTTAGCAACAAATTATGCATTTAAAAAATAAAATACACCTAAAATATTTTTTCCCCGTCTACTGTATTTTTACAAGCAATGGCTCCGAAAATACTATATTTGATATAAAAAAGTTGGCAACCCTAAATTGGCACTGACAGCTTTTGAACGCGGTTTAGATGTGCATGTGCTGATCGCGTTTAGTTACATTGGTGAAATGCGCCATACTCGTTATGATCGAGGAATTTTCCTTAGTGACTAACCCTGAGTAAGTAAGTACTAAAGTTTGATTGATTATGTGATAACTTTGCCAGTCGATCTAGTTTTTGACATAGACAAGCATAACTTGGTGATGTGTTGTTAAAATAATTAGCAGTCTTGACAATTCCTGTAAAGTTACTAAGTTTCCAGACAGTTGTAATGAGTTATTCTATTAGTTGCTTGATAGTATGAGTATGTTACTTACTTATCCTTTGTTTGAGAAAACTAGTCATAAGTTAAATCAACTTCAATTATTGTCTTATTGACTTCAATTCTCAGTCTGTTATAACATTGTCACGTTTAAACACGTGTATACTTCATTTCTTAGCTATGACAAACTTCAAACCATTAAATAAAAAAATACTGGTGTTTGGGATTTTGAAGTTGCAAAA
The DNA here is from genome assembly GCA_951799955.1 of Apamea anceps. Lineage (NCBI taxonomy): Eukaryota > Metazoa > Arthropoda > Insecta > Lepidoptera > Noctuidae > Apamea > Apamea anceps. The sequence continues at coordinate 7,920,016 of OX637517.1, forward strand.
CGTTGAAAATAAATTAAACAGACATTTAAAAAAAAACGTACCTTAGATTTCAAACAAATTCGCTTCAAAAATTTAAAAATATTTTTACTGCAATCATTGTTTTATACTACATCGCTATAATAACGCGCCCAAGTACTCGTGAACACTTAGTTTGTAAAACCTACGCAAATCAATTTTTTGCTACTTCTAATTTCAAAATTTAAAATATTATAGATCTTTTATGGTAAACCAAAATGCTACAGGTCAAAGTTTTGAGTTGCAAGATGTTTAAAAATTAAATCTTTAAAAAAGGAACCTTACATTTAGAAACACGTTCGATAACTCGGGGACTCATCTAGATAAAAAATAAACCATAGTAAATGATTTATTTATTATAAAAGGGAGAGGGAGCCCTTTGCCCAGCAGTGGGAAAATACAGGCTAGTTAGTTATAAAAGTAAACCATAGTTAATTATTTTTTTATTTTTAAAAGTGCATTGGTAGCGGGCTTGCAACGGTGACCGATTCAGGCGAGCATTATGTCCTCACGTCTAGACCAGACACGCGACGGCAAACAAGACTCACACCATGTTTACTCTAAAACCTAGTCGGCTAAAACTTAGATTTTACTTATTTGGAATTTACGAAGCATTGACATATAAAATGCAGTTATTTCTCCGAAGAAAAACGGCTAATCATAGGGATGAAAAAGTAAATATGAAAAATTATCGAAAAAGTAAAGTGTACAAACAATACAATACAATAGGCTAGTTTCCTAAAAAAATCTAATTAGTCCGTCAGTTAGATTAAAAAAAAATATTGGACCCGTATTTTTTCTTTTGTCAATTATATAAAAAACTAGCTGACCCGGCAAACGTTCTTTTGCCATATAAATTACGAGTATTTCTAGCTGCCCGGCGCTACTTCGTTCGCGTGGTGTCCTATCCCCTACCCTACTCCTACCTTACTCCTACACTACTCCTACCCTACTCCTACCCTACTAATACCCTACTCCTAACCTACTCCTACACTATTCAAAACCCTAATTTAATACGTGCTTCAATTCGAGTGGACCCGAGTCTACCGTACCGAAGGGACGATCGTCAAATGTTTGACAGGAAAGTAGGTAGAACAGTATAAATGGGAAAATTAAATTGTTGTTTTACTATCTTCCTCGCAATTTTTCCATATTTTCTCACCGTTTAAACCTTCCCTGGACTACGACAAACATTTCAAAACCAAAATCAGCTAAATCGGCCCAGTCGTTCTCGAGTTTTAGCGACTCAAACGAACAGCAATTGATTTTTATAAAGCACCAATGTTACAAAAAGTATAACAACAAAATACCACTCTCTCTCGTAACAGCCACTAAACTATACCCATTGCTCGTACGTGGTGGTACTTGGTACTTTTTATATAGATGATGAAGATATCGCCCGTTAAAGTTCCGCGTGACGTCACGCCTTGCTACACGTTTTGCATGGCGTGACGTCACGACCCCCCACTCCTAAATTTTGACGCGCGTTATCTTTGTCATTTTTTGTTTGATTGACAAAAGAAAAAATACGTGTCCATTATTTTTCGATAATCTAACTGACGGACTAAATATAATAATTATTTTTTTACCCAGGAAACTACCCTATTTAAATAGGTGGAAAGAGGGGATGAAGGCCTCTGCCCTGCACTGGAAGAACACAGGCTTATAATAATTTTTTCTTTTTCTTTTTTTTTTTTTCTTTTCTTTTTATTTTTGTCTCTGTGTTTTTGTTTACTAACAATAGTTGTTAAGAACAATGTTACTAACAATTGGGCTTAGTTGCCATAAATAAACAATTATTATTATTATTATTATTAATAATTAACTTGATGCAGGCCATGTTTCTCTTAGGTCTAGAGTTTTTCCTCGATGAAAACATTCAAGGTGTATGTCGTGAGGAAAAAATATCTTTCCTCCAGGTTTACATTAGTATATACTTTTTCATATTTAAATATTATGTGCTCGACGACCACAGTTTTCGACAAGGTGCAGTAGATTCTCGTGTGACGAAAATATCTGTCCCAACACCAACGGTCCAAACAATCCTCATAACAAGATATCACAACACAATCGTCATAACATTATGTGTAAATTAAGAAGACCCGCCAAAACAAATAATGAAAATTTATAAATAAAGCGCTGAATACAGCGTTTCCACGATGCTGGGTTTCAAAGAAATTGTGGTGCAAATGTGCAAACATATCGCGTGTCGGTCTCAATAGCTCCATTGATCACATGTGTTTGTGATAACGAATTACAACATCGTGATTAAGCGAGCCTTAATTGTTACTTGTACTGAGTAATTGGAGTAGAGAGTATAAGAAAGGCTTTGAAGCCCCTTACAGCCGATTTATTGGAGTAGACTTGTTCACACTCTGGTTGAGGCTGGGAAAGTGAGGCAAAAACTGGGTATTAAGTTGTCTATTATTAGGTTTTATGACAATTTTGTGCTAATGTGGACTGTTGTTGCAGAGGGCTTTTACTAGTAACCTTTATGACGCTGCTGTATTCTATTTTATTCTATTCTATTCTTTATTTGTCAATAAACATAGAAAATATTACAAGGCTTTTTTTTTTAAATAGAATAACATGTGTTGTGATGGATCTTATGGCAATTGTTAAATGATTTTATTTCTGTTAGTAGGTTTGTATAAACACTTTTACACATCAATCATATTTTTAAAACTAGATGAGGTCGCCGTTTCCTATCTGACTACTCTGAGAAGAAAGGCCGAAGCAAGCTCAGAGGTCACAGTCTGTTTTAAAGTTCAGACATAATCTTCGGTCAGGTCATGTGAAGACCATGTAGATTGGTGTCTGAAATGTTCTTTTGGGGAAAGAACCACGTAGAGTAAGTCTTGTTTTGTCTTTAAAAAAACTTTTTTGCAAAAAAAAAACAACCGACTTCCAAAAACGACACTACAAAGTGAAAAATAACTTTAATTTCGGAAGTCGGTGTCGTTGGGTTGGTATTTTCGTTGTTTGCCACCGACTTCCGAAATTAAAGTTATTTTTCTTTTTGTAGTGTCGTTTTTGGAAGTCGGTTGTTTTTTTTTGCAAAAAAGTTTTTATTTTTCACTTTTAAGTTGTAATTTTTACCAGTAATTTTGGTTTAAAAACCAAAATACTGAACCGTTTTTGATGAAATTTCTATGGGACCATTTGGGAAGTATACCCTTTCCAACAAAAAAAGTTTTTTTTTTAAATCGGTTGGCAAGCGACAGTTATGCGCGAACAAACATAAAAAAAATACAAACATCCGAATTGAGAACCTCCTCCTTTTTTAGAAGTCGGTTAAAAAAAAAGTAAGTGGACCTGTCCAGTCAGTTTATAGAAGAATTATGATTGCAAGTTTCCTGATAGGCATCACATAAGCGTCGAAAGTCAATGGACTTCTTTTTCGCAACCAGCCGGTCTATTCGGTAAAAATATCACCATATTAACTTAGGTGAAGTAAGCTTCAAGTGAGTTGTCTTGCCACCAGAAGGCCAATTCTCGTAATTTAAAACGTTCAAAATCTAGTCGCAGTCTCATCTCGGCGACAAACAAATGTCAAAACCTTGTCAAAATGTAGGGAAACTAGAGGTATTTTTGACAGATTGAGACTGAGATCAGACTGTGAATGTTCTTAAAATTACGAGAATTGCCCCTCAGATGCTAGGGATTGTCATTATTGACAGCTAAAATCAAGCTCACTTCACCTTAGTTTCCACGGTGAGATTGTTACAGAATAGGTCGGCTGTTGCCATGAATGTTTTATATGCTGCAACCGAGAAGATTCGTCCGTCATCATCCCTTTCATGTATTCACTCTTTGCTAAGATTTATACTACATACCTACTTCAAATACAGAGCTAAATGTACTTAGATAGTTTTCTTTTTTGTTGTTGCTACGTAGGACGTTGTGTGCAGACCTTGACCGAGCTGGTCCGAATCCGCATTGAGCCTTCAATTTTTTGCTGCGAAATACGCTTAAAGTCACGTGGTGATATCAAATATTTGTAGCTAAGTAGGTAGGTACATGCCTTCATGCCTTGTCAGTTTTTGCGACCCTTGACAAAAACTGTTCGAGGTTAGAAACAGTGAAACACGATGTCTTCACTAGAGTTCCAACGAATATTAGGGATTCAGCGTATTCCGTGTATTTTTTATATTCGGCCGAATACCGAATACTTAAAAACAGAAGTAAAAAATACCAAAAACACAGTTCCTAAATTAATTATGTAACTTTTATTAATGCTGAACATACATTGCTATTTCGAGAAGGCGTAAGTTTTTGCTATACATATGTATCTAAAAGATCAATGGAAAGTAACATACGGTTCGAAGAGATCAAAAACAAGTAACTTGAGAAACTGATCGAATTAAAACTAACTAATTACGAGGACGAGTACTTCGACGGCTAAGTGACCAAAAAATAAAAGGATTATTTGTCTTTAATTAGTTAGTTAGTCATTTAATTGAGTACCTAGTGTAAATGTGTGAAGGGCGAGGGTGAAGAGCGGGCGTTTTGGGGGACTGTCTTTTGTAATTTTGACGTTCGAAAACTGCCGATTCTCGGTGAATCAAAAAATTCTTGGAATCAATATTAAAAAATGCAAAGATTTAAACAAAAATATTTTATTTTTCTACATAATCTCCCTTCAATACAATGCATTTAGAATAACGCGTTTCTAACTTCCTTATTCCTTGTGAAAAAAATTTGCCCTTCTTAACTCTCGAAAAACTCCTCTACGGCAGCCATAACCGCGTCATTATCGTAAAATTTTGTTTTCTCAGAAGTAGTAGGTGATACCACTAATGTCCTCTTTTAATTTTGGGAATAAGTGAAAATCACTTGGGGCTAAGTCCGGAGAACAAGGTGGGTGGTCAAGGAGATTGAAGCCAGCACAGCGGATTGCGTTAAGTGCAACTTCCGATCGATGAGCAGGAGCGTTATCTTGAAGAAACAACACGTCCATAGATAGTTTTTCACGACGTTTTTCTTTAATCGCTTCACGCACTTTCGGGACTAAATTTGCATAATAGGGTCCAGTAATCGTCTGACCTTTTGGCATGTAATCAATAAAAAGGATTCCTTCACTATCACAGAACACTGAGGCCATAACTTTGCCAGCTGTAGGAGCAACTCGAAATTTCTTAATGGATAGAGAGGATGGTCGTTTCCAAGACATGCTTTGTCTCTTAGTTTCAGGATCGAAATGGTGGACCCACGTTTCATCCATGGAGACAAGGCGATGGCAAAAATTATCCGAATCACGCTGGAACACTTCGAGATTACGCTTAGAAATTTCCAAACGTCGCTTTTTGTTTTCGTCGGTTAACATTCGTGGCACCCATCTTGCAGACACTTTTTTGAACCCCAGTGAATCAATTAAAATGGATTGAAGGCTACCAAATGATATCTTTAGGATCTCAGCTATATGTTTTATAGTTATTCTTCTGTCTTCCAAAACCAGATTCTCAACTTTTTTGACATTTTCTTCCGTAACGGAGGTTGAAGGCCGCCCAGAACGCGGGTCATCTTTACAGCTTGATCTACCTCTTTTGAATTCAGCCACCCAGTACGCAACCGTAGAATAGGGTACAACATCATCCCCTAATATCTGCTGAATGTCCGAAAAAATATCCTTCGTAGACATTTTTTTCAAACTGAGATATTTTATCACCGCACGTAACTCACTTTTATCCATAATTTTGGGTTTTAGCAACTCATTGCAAAAACATTTTATTGCGTGCGAACGAATTGGCAAAAACAAGTGACAGTTTGCATAAATATTGCGTGATTGACACTCTTTAATTTGACTATCGAACTTCTCCCAAAAAGGTTTTATATATATGAAATTCTAAGAACTTTTTGATTCACCCTGGCATTATGTAGTTTAGTCATGACTAAATAAACGCTAACAAAACCAACTATTTACAGATTTGTAAAAAAAAAGGTAAATTATAGACTTCCAACTAATCACTTAATTAATTGTTTTTGTTTTTAGTTGTTTTAATGTGTACTGTAATGTGACAGCTGGCCAATCAGAGTTTCTTGTCTTAATGCGATTTGCGCACCAATTTTCGAACGTGCATTAATCAGGCCGAATATTCGGTTATTCGGCAATTTCGGTTGATCGAATATTTGGTATTCGTTGCGATACTACTTTTCACGCTTATTATGAATCTTAGGTGTATGTCGAAAGTAATCAGTAAGACTTATTTAAAAAAATAGTATCGATCTGCCTAGCGACTGTTTAGCAGCTTCTGTGTAGCTTCGGACTTATACAGTCGCCATTTACTTATCTACAGGGTAACCGGCAATATCAGAAGTAGGTGGTACCACATAATAATCTGACTGAAACTGAGCAGTGGTCGCCCAGTGGCAACGCCCCGACTCACAAGTTGTAGGTCATGGGTTCGAACCCAAGCAGGTGCTTTACTTTGTGTAAATAATTTCATCAAAACTGCTCTCAAAACGGTGAAGGAAAACATCATGAGGAAACCGGCATGTCCTAGGACCAAAAAATCGAAGACATGTGACATCTACCAACCCGCACTGAGCCCGCGTGGTAGATTACGCCCCACTCCCTCTCTCTGTGTCCCTACAGTGGGGAAATTATAGGTTGATTATGCTACATTAATTATAAAACTAAAGGCTCTAGGCAAAATACTTCTTAGACAAAAACAAAAAGGAGAATAAAAGAAAAAAAATATAGCGTTTAGTGGGAACCAATCGGTGGTTCTCTTAGCTCAATTGTCATCTGATATGCGGCAAACATGTCCGGCCTAGTCTCACTCAAGTTTAGCGGCTTTCTGGGTAACGTCCGTTATTAAATAAGAAAATAAGTTTCATTAGGATATAACTTATAGTAATTGGTATACATCAGTTAAGTTAGATTATAAGTACAGCCTCGTGTTTATCTGGGCGTTTATAGATCTTAGATATGGAATAAAATTGACATATTTAGAGAGAGAAGTTTGTAAGTGGAGCAAGTTACTTTCGCAGCCCTTGGCGATAAGGTTGTCATTAACAGTTTATGTTCCATTGCTAAGTACTGAACCGAGATTATTTAGTAAGTGTAATAAGACAGTGGCCCAGTGGTAACAGCTCCGACTTAAGAGTTGTAGATCGTGAGTTCTAACTCAGACAGGCACTTTACTTTGTGCAATTTATATCACCACTGCTCTCAAAAATCATCATCTGCCTAGCCTTTTCCCAACTATGTTGGGGTCGGCTTCCAGTCTAACCGGATGCAGCTGAGTATCGGTATTTTATATGGAGTGACTGCCTATCTCACCTCCACAAAACAGTTACTAGATAATACGATTGGTAAGACTGGTTCTCAGACTTTCGGGCTACTGACAACCCGTAAGGACTGTCAAAGATCCACGAATGACGGCCGAGACCAATGGCTTAACGTGGTTTCCGAGGCGCGGAGGGGTCTTGGTATATGAAGATGGTCACCCATCCACGGACCAACCGCAGGAAGCGCAGCTTAACCTGACCGATCGACCCGTGCGGCTGTTATTACTTAGCCACAAGCCCCTCTCAAAAATGCTAAGGAAAGCATCACGGCATGTTCTAAAACCAAAAATTCGAAGACATGTGAGATTTACCAAGCCGCATTGGGATAGCATGATAAATTATAATCCACTCTCTCTCATCGAGAGGAAGTCTGTGTCCCAGAAGTGGGAACTTTATAGGCTGACGTTTTATGCAATAAGACAGCACTTACAGTAAAAAAAATAATACGAAAAAGCTGAAGTTACTCTTGGTTACATTGTGAAAACTTTACATACTCGTATTGCAGATTGCATGGCGACTAGGATAGTATGTAACTTGTCTAGACTAAGGTGAACGGCATGCTAAATGCGTAACACGCTATCGATCACAGTCTGAATCATTTTGAAGGTCAGCTTCGGAGTTGCTTCTGGAGCGGATGATCCGCCTCCACCGGTTTCTGTCCAGCGCATCCCTTACTACCGTGTAGAATATAGAGGACGATGACTCGTTCACCTGATCGGCCCATCGTGTTGGTGAACGACCGCGCGGTCGCTTGCCGTCGGTGTTCCCAACCACAATCAGTTTTTCCAAACTTTCATCGCCTCTGCGTACTATGTGGCCGAAATAGGAGAGAATGCGTGGTTGACATATACGACAGTCAATAGACATATAAAATTTTAGAATTTCTGCCTTCAATAGTCCGACTTGTTACTTAATTGATGGCATATTAACCATGACAGAATTGTATCGTCAACTGCCATCGTTGTTCGTCGTTGTCGAGTACCTAGTAGTTATCGGTACAAAACGCTTTCGTTAAGCTCCCAGCCCTGTTTTTCTCTACGGGTCGGTATCAGTTTAACGATGGCAACAATGTTGCGACCAGTTGACAAGTAAATAGCTCTTCTCGATGATCTTGTCAACTTGTTTCCGTGCTTCTAACTACTGTAGTTCAACTGTAACTAGCCATTGAGCCGGATGGTAAGGTACTTTTTTATTTACTTAGTTGTATTTTTTCTCGAAGTTCGATGTTTGATTTAAAATAAAACTTCTTCATCCTGGCTAGAGGCTATGACATAAGATTTACATTATATAAGCTAACATTTAAAATAGTAATACGAGTAAGTACATGTGAAAAAATAAGCAAAAGAATCATAGGGGCATCAAAAAATTCGTTCCCATCGCTGTCAAAAGGAACATGCTAATTCTTTGGCCAAGAAACAAGCCAGCCCTCTGGTCACGTGAAGAGTCGACTAACCGCTTGGCGATATCTCGGAAAACCAAGTGGGCACTCGGACCCCATGGCCCTAGTGTTTCAACCCCAAACGGCTCGAACACATAACTCCCAGTCAGGTTGGAATATTTTCGCCGTTTGAGGTTTTCTGCCCTATGATACTTTTGCTTATTTTTTCACATGTACATATTATTATTTTAACAAGAATATTAGTTATATAATCTAACTTGCTTCTGCTTGCGACTTCATCCAGGTAAAATGTATTGTTCCCCCGATCCACCCCGTCGCATCGCATCGCCTGCCCGTGCTATTACTTTGTTTTCGCTTTCTGACTTTTTTTCTTTTTGCTCGGCTCATAAGGAGCCCCTAGCGTGTATCCTTACCCTATATTCTTCCTCAAGAATTAGACTATCAAATGCAAAATGACTCTTTTAAATCCGACCGGTAGTTCCAGAGATTAGCGCGTTCAAACAATCAAACAAACTCTTCAGCTTTATTATTATTGTATAGATTATTATTAGTATATAGATTAGCAATAGTAATAGACAATAAACCTACCTACTTTTTTATGATGATTGCTTCCTTCGCACTCCTAGCATAATGACCAACATTGCTTGCACAGTTAGATAGCCGGAGTACAGTAGCTTGCCCATATCTGTCGAAAGGCCTATGGAGTAGGTGAGTCATGCGTGGATACTGTGAAGAGCTGATGAGCTCTTCGGGGTAGCGGGAGGAATAAATTAAACCACGGTTTATAACGTAGGTATGTTCAATAATTATTCGTAGAAATCCTACCATTAGTAAGCAACCAAAAACGATTACTTTTTGTTCATGGGAATCGAGCTTAACAAGTCACGGGTGTGCATGAAAGGAGCCTCCCCGAGTGACGTACCCTCCGACCTTTTGTTACGTCCGCCGGACTCTCAAGAAGAAGGAGAACCCATGGGGTAGTAGTAATGAACTCACCATGTAGAAGTACTTATCAACCAAACAAAACAGTAAACAGGATAATTGAATTCGGTCCAACATGGTCTTCCCAACAAATGTCATCCGCTCCGTCATGCTACATGATCAATATTGTAATTTAAGTTTCTTATACACTGTTTTTTTACAAGTTGCAACTAGCGACTCGCCCCTGCTTCGCACGGTTTTACGACTTGACACTATATCGAGGTGTCTTTATTAATTGTAAGTTAATGAATTACAGGTTCATATGTAATTCATATTTATAACACTTACCTACAAATGTCACGTGTGTGTGTGTGTGTTGTATGTCTTTAAATCGACGAATACGAAATAATTTCTCATAATAATGGTGAAACCGCTTTAAAATCCGTTGCGCAGTTTAGGAGCACCACGCGGTCATACAGACAGACACTTAAAGTGACTTTAATTGATAATATCTACTAGATATAGACATAGATGTGAATATAGATGTAGGTGCTGTCAATGTGAACAAGCCACGTGTTGACAATGTCAACAGGACGTCAGCCTGTCACCTTGGGACCACTCTATTAACACTTTATTTCCATTTGGTAATACGGTTAGCACATAATGAGCACAATTAAATTACGGAATTTGTAAGTGGTCATGAACATACAGCAATGGAAATATGTAGGTGTGTTGATGACGAAAGGAATGGAAAGGCAACTGGGTGTAGTTACATCGAGATCATTCAAGTCAGCCTATCGCAGTCCACTGCTGGACATAGGCCTCTCCCAGGCTGTGCCACAACACTCTGTGCTCCGCCTTTCAAATCCAGTCTGTCCCGGCCACCTTTTAAGGGTTGTTGGTCATCTGGGAGGCGCGTGCCGATACGCTATCTCCAATCCAGGGGGTCTACTCCGAAGTGGTAAATGTATTGTATCGGCCGACTGTTCGGCCGTTTCCTGCTACGAAGTTACTATTTGGTTTGTTCGGTTCCGATCCTATACTCCTACACTTTTTCGAATATTGACTATGGTGCCGACCCAACTGAGCCGATCTTGAACGAACTTTTTTGGCTTTTTTCATTAACGTTCGGTTCGGCCATGTGTCGGTCCGATCCGAACATTCGGCCGATACGATACATTTACCACTTCGGAGTAGACACCTAGGATTCCTCTGCTCCACCGACCATCGCTGTCCTTCGACAAACATAGCCAGCCCAGTGCCACTTCAGCTTGCTTACTCTGCAAGCTATGGTAGGTAATTACGGTCGAGTTTATAGAATCATATTAAGAACAGCCAGAAGCAGTATCCTCTAGTAGAAGGATCTGCTCATGAAGCTTCGTGAGAGCAATAACGACTACCGCATCTATCTTATCACCTTAAGTTTATTTTAGGTAGAGAGATAAGTCATGACCTAATGGAGGAAGCAGAGTAGGATGTGAAAGAATTCAAAGAATCGAGATTGAGAATGACTGTTAGAAAAAGATTTGACCAGTCAACGTATCATTTGCCGTAGGCCATATAAAGCACGTTGTGTTTATACTAGTATGGTGGAGATATTGTTAGTATTGTACGCGCAAACTGTAACCATGAATTCAGCTCATGATTCTAGACGTAAAATTATTTCGTTGGTTATTAAAAAAAAAAATTAATTAGAAGAGTGCAACACCTACGCGGTCATAAAAAAATATGGAACGGCAAATTTTTTTTTTTATAGCCGTCGATAGTTTCTACGCAGGTGGATTTAGAATGCACTGAATCCATGGTAACAGGTTGCGCGTTGATGTCCCTGCAACCCTTCCCTTTATGTTAAACGAAGGTTCACAACGACATCCTTTTTTGCAAATCCCAAGTCGTTTGTTATGTTATGTCAAGCTAGCATTCAGGCAAGATTCTGTCACGAGCGCTAAGTGTGGCTGTCCTCTAAAACTCAGTCCAGCAATCACATAATACTGACCACTACAAATGAGCCAAAAAAACAGCAGATGCCTAAAAAAACATTCAAAAAAACGAATGATGACGTATCCTCAAGATCTTTTAAAATAGCGGATGTAGACAGTAGACCACTATTTATCTTGTTCTTATTGTAAAGACTAACAGGATTTGTTTTTATTTGCATACGACCCACATGCAGTTGCGTCCTACCTTAATTGTCAATGATTATCATATGTCCTAGCTGACCTTGTGTGATGACTGATGTTGATCACTATGTGACAAAACCGGACCATTGGCCTGTTTGCTTTTGGTCGCCGTTTTTGGAGAGGACGTGATTAGTCAACGTTTTATGGAAATTGAGGTTTTGTGCGGGACTCATATAATGCGTCTGTGTTTCATTATGGACTTGTCTATAAGTTTTTGAGTCATGAAACTGGTAGGTGGATAGTCTGGAAAATTGCCCTAATCGCAACGATTTGCTGACTGATTGATTGCTAGATTACTATTATTATCAGATAGAAGAACTCTGCCAATCCTCTTAAGATAAATCTTTAGTCGCCTGTTGAGAAGCTTATCCATTCATTGCCAGCAGTCACTCGGAGCTTTGCCAGGAACCACAGCACTGAAAGTAGAGCACCCACAGCTAAAACCTCTTTGTTGAAAGGCTAAAAGGCTCTAATTACTTTGTACTGTGTATTCGGGCTGGCTTTTGCAGCTGTTGGTTGTGTGAGCTCAGATTTTGTCTGTGGTCTGTCTGTGTTAGCCCAAGCGATGGCTAACTTGTTACTCGTAGTTCACTTACCATACCTACTACATTTTTCATTTTGCGTATCACCTACAGACTTAAGATTAGTTCGGAGCCCGAATTAAGAATGAATGATAACACGATTTGGCAGTTGTACAGTCACGAGCAAAAGTATGTATACACTCGGCCTTATTCAAAAGCGATTTACTCCTTTATTTTTTTAATGAAATTTTATGTTGTTACGAAAATAGCATTTTAGAACCCATAGGTTTATGTAATGTGTCGTATTTCAACGTTGCATTCGTTATTTCACGAAAAAATCGCAATTGAAAGTTGCCATGTGTTGACATATTGGTGCTCGTGACTGTACCTACCAGCGATGTGTTCTTGCCCATTCGAAAGATTGAATTTGTCACTTATTTTGACGGATCAATTACTTTCGGACGGGCCCGTTTCTTCGTTGACGGACTTGGAGTTTAGACCACCATTGCAGCGCATCCGATATTTCGTACCAAAGAAATAATCAAAAGGATGTTCTTAACTCGCTAAAAAACCATCGACTTTGTTGGCATAAACTACGTCAAAAAAAATAAAAAGCCACACGGTAAGTATGTGGGTATTCCATAATATTATTGCTTAATGGTACATCAGTAAACAACGGACATCGAATTAAATCTTACTTAAGAAGTAATTTATTTCTGATTATAATTTCTCTTTAATTATCATTGTCGTACAAAAATGGATGGAGTTGTATCCTTTATGGCGGACGAGAACGACGATGTGGGTAAAAAATCGATTAAAAACCCATTATCGATCCGGTGACTAAAAACTATAAGTTTTTACTGCGTCTACGCAAGTGCTTGCGTAGCGAGCGCTGTACCGCGAGTATGAGGTAAGCTTATGTACTTTTGTAATTGCTTAGTGATATATTTTATGCTTCTTTCTACTGAGATGATTTTTTAAATGAAGGGATTTTATTTCGACCAGGGTTTACCTCATCGGCTTTTGAATTCTGTGGTATGTATAATCACTTTATTTCAGACAACTAAGGCCCATAGATAAAATAATCTTATACGATAATAAACTAATACATATATACAAAAAACCTTATTCTACAAATTTATTAACTACGTTGGGTCGGCGACGTATTGCGCTGAGTCAAGGTGTCATGTAGCCTTCCGCGAAAACGACGATTTGATTTGAATCCTTCTTCCCTCTTAACTAATAGGCAGGCTTCATAGACAAAGTCAAAGTATTTATTTCAAATAGGCATATATAGATTCCAGTTGTCCCTTCTAAAAGGTAGTTTCATGTGGAGAAGAGCTTTAGTTAGAGTAAAATTGTTTATTTCTTTGTAAAATGTAAGAAGAGGTCCCATGCTATCCCGTCCGTACTGCACCCTAATTGCGTAACAGACAATCTATCACAAACTGAATCATTTTGAAAGATGTTGCAAATCCATTGTTACCTATGTTCGAAAAATGTGTCTCTCATCAACGTAAATAACGAAATGGATGTTGTTGAACTGTCAAAATGAAACCCCTTTGCTACTGATAATGTCTTAGGCAATTACCCCGCTGATCCGATTCCAAAAATTATACCACTGTTACAAAGCTACACTATTGCCGAGTGCCATCCCAAGTAGCACATGACAGCCGTACAGTGACTTGATTGTAGAATTAGTGTCTACTCAAGGCTGTTTTAGTTTCCTGCATAAGGGCTTTGTAGTTAGCTACGCAGCCTTTGTAATTCCAATTTGGGCCCCAAATTAACCAGCCTTGAGCATTAAAGTGACTGGTTAACGGCAGTATAATCATTGAAGCAGCTGTACAAGGCCTGTACATTGGCTTATACAGCTATACAACAGTCATTGCAGCCTAAGATTCAGCTTCTTTAATTCTCTTCAACAGCTTTTAGATGTTTTGAGGCTTGGCAACAGTTTTTATTAAAGTATAAATCGTAACCAAAATATATTTTTTTTTAATTTCTTTTGTGTATTTGTGACAGACGACAGTTATATTGTTTGTTAAAGTGCGAGGGCTGACAATATTTAAGGTAAGATATTTTTAATAGTTTTCACGTTGATTTTGAGTGTCCTTGTATGTAAATTGAGTTGCGAGTACATTTTACTGTAAATGTGTATAGGTAATTACATCAAATATTTCACGCGCCATCAGAATAATACCGCTTTAACGAAAATATTTCACAAGATAAATGGTGTACGAATACTTAATAGATTTATCACTCAAATTATTGCTTTCTAACTTATTGTGTTCTATTAGGAAATAAGTGGAAAATATATTGTTTGAATTAAAAGCTATCAAATATCCTTGAAATCTATAAGAAATCATCTGGATATTTAGTAACAAATCGTTTCTGTAATGCTAAATGGCGTCCATTTGTTATCCAGCACAAATTCTCCATAAATGCTTTTGAAAAGTTATTTACTGTAAGAGTGGTGTTGCCAAGTCTATGTACCAGCTTAAAGCATTACGCTGGCTGGACAAAGGATTTTAATTAGCTTTCTTACTGTGTATTGGTGTAAAGAGAGAGCATAAAATAGGTTTTCAGGGATAAAGAAATCTCGACAGAAAACCATTTCATTATCTACAATGTTTGGCTTTCGAAACACCCTTGTAGGCCCAGAAGATATGATTTAAGTTTTTTTTAATTACACGTTAAGAGACGGCTTGGCTCGCTCAACAGTCGCACAAAAAGTTGAAAAAGTTGTGTTTCTTTTGCATGTTTCCGCGCTTCCCGTGAGGTAATGTAGGTACTTGGCGCGTTTTTGAACATAACTTTTTGCTTTTGAACATATATTTCGGATCTGCAAGGGTATTTGGAGAGCCAATCGTACATAATTTACATACAAACCTTCAGTTCATTTGATTTGTTTTTATTTTGCTTTTCCCTTTTCGTACTATATTATGATTACTAATTACATTAATATTGTTTTCAGGAATAATAATGCTGTTTAAAATAATCAAAACCGTTGAAAAAGGAAAGGAAAGATTAACAATTGTTCCAAGTGGAGCATAATGGCATAATTTTGAGATGGCCAGGAAAAAACGTTTCTTTAAAATTGCTAGTAAGAAGTGAAAAATTGACGCCTCTTCCAGACTGGACTGATTGCGTAGTCAAACGGTCGTCTATTCCCACTTACAATAAAGCTGAAGAAGTCCTTGAAACATATATGATCACTATACAAGCAAAGTTGAGGTAGTACCATCAGCAGAGTTGTGCTGGCCTATTTATTTTTTTGTGTTAAGACTAATAATGGCATAAGGTTTTTATTATAATATCGATACCAAATCTGGTGGCTGTGATTAAAAAATAATTCAGATTATGAAAAGTAGCATTTATTCGTAATTATGTTGTATTTCCACAAATTATATTTCATATTGATTAAAAAACAGTACTTACACATTTATAAAACGTTTTTTATTTTGTTTATTATCCTTATTAAGACTGTATATGGCTCAGCAGAATTACATACACTTTACTTGAAATAATAGTATTAAAAAAAATCTATTTCCATAATGAATAACAAAATATGTAAATGGGGTATGAAATACAAGTCGTTTTTATGCTCAATACATATAAATTTAAACTTCACATCCAGAAAGCGTATTTTCACTTCAATACGTTCTACGTTAGGCCGTTTTGCTTTAAATATGTCAAAAGTAGATGACTTTATTGGGTAGTCAAAAATGTCTATTAAACCTGTAGTTTTGTAGCCTATAATTAAATTTTCATCAATATTTTGATCAAAACCTGTTTGTCCGGAACCCTCACTATACGAAAACGACACTGGCTTGTAAACATAAGCTGCATCATTATTATAAGCCAATATTTTGATCAAAATCTATTTGTACGGAACCCTCACTATGCGTAAACGTCACGCTTGGCTTGTAAATATCAACTACATCAGTACTGCTCCTTTGCAATCCGTTCATAGAAAGCGAGCCTTAGCGTATTCTTTTGACAGTTTTCTTTTTACTCCACCAGTTATTTTTCTTTTATTCCATTTAAAGTGTATTAAAACAGGCGTAGAGTAACACTTGAAGTCGTGTTGCAGATTATACAAAAAAAAATCAAATCTGACGTAATTTAAACACCAATAACCTAGATTTACTTTTAAATAATGCCGAAAGCTGTAAAATAGCTGTCAGTTACACTTTATGCATTGGCATTAGGATGGAGTACACCTATTCCAATTTACAACTCAGGGTGAATTAATGATTCTCTTATAAATGTAACGGCATTTGTAGAGATTATATATTCACTTTTAATCAGCTATTAACAAGCTCGTTGAAGTAGAATTAAAATAGAATTAGTGTACACCAATTAAAAGCCAGTGGCATTATTCGATGCTTTAATGCAGCCCGTAACATTACAAGAGAGGTGAATTTTTCGTATTAAGCAGTCGTTAACAAGCTTTGGACTTCTAAACCAGCTAGTAGTTTCACATGCAGCCAAAAGCTGGACTAGATCATTTTCAAATTCTACTTAAATGCTTTTAGTATATTTTTTCGCCATCATAAAGTCATTAGTCAGCTATGCTGTTTAATAGTGTATAATCTTTCCTTAATACAGTCTAAAGACTCGTCCTATCCTTTAGTACATCTGCATAAAAGCTGTAGACTATAATGTCGCTTGTTTATGACCTAATTCATCGCTAATGTGCTACTTGGGATAGGCACCGAGCAGTCGCGAGCAAAAGCTAAGCAAGCAACTAATACCGTCGAAGATGTGTGCATTATGGCGTCTTCAAAATATAACCCTTGTTTGTTCCCAAAATTTGAACTGTATAAAAATGTTTGCTTTAGCTTTTGCACATCGTAAAACAAGCAAATAAACCGCACAGCCGGATATTATCAAACCTTTAAAAGGGACTGTTAAACGTTTACTTATCAGCATTCTTTATTACCCTTAGGCAATATTAAAGGGTAAGGTATTACACTTTCCTGCCGTTTAGTTAATCTAAAGCACACGAAACGATACAAAATTTACAATTAAATAGCTGCAACACCTGGATCAGCTGCTGATAGAGTAGCTATTGGTATCGTATAACTTATAGCCTGTGATAACACACACAGCACAACCTTGTAAGGGTGGCGTGATTATGAAACTGGTCATAATTTAATTTCGACTTTATCAAGTCAATAGACAGCCCGCTCCAATAAACTATTTATCTGCAGCACCAATTATCAAGCCGGTCAACCATTACCTACTATTTATTGTATGATACTACTTAACGTATATATGAGCCGCTTTTAGATAACAATACTTTGAAATTCCATGTGCGTTTTATCTACAAACACGGAATTTTAAGTGACCGAAAGTCTAAGTTACGGCTCTGGTTTTTGAATTACGTTTCGAATGCTGAATAAATACATGCGATAGTGTTGTTGCTGATTTTTGCAAGTACTTAGCAATTCTTAGTAGATCAACGGTCGCCGGTCGTGCTGGAGAGGTTTGAACGTGTGGTGGAAAGTTCACGTTTCATCGAGCATGGTGAGTTATTGTGGTTTTTGCGTGTGGCCCGGTCGCCGGTCGCCGTTGGCGGTGCAGCTTGCAGTGCGCGCGAGTCACTCGATGCAACCACTTTTTTCCCCGCTCGCACATCCGCGTCTGCGCCACTTTTTACCCCGCCTTCGCATTGGCTGTTTTTCTCTCCGATCTCGATTGATGACCGTCTGGTCTCTCGTCTGTGTTTACACGACGCGTTCTATCCAATGTATTAGAATTACTGTGCGTATCACGGTAGCCGTAACAAATGATCATATTACTTTGTAAATAAATGACTTGGGAAATTGTGGACGGCCGCTTCACAAAAAGTGTTAGTTCACTTGTTCGTTTATTATTACAGTGCGAGGATGGCGCGTCGTGTTACTATCATCAACTATCTAATTATTGCCTTATACCTACATAGTTATATACAGGTATATGTCACTTGTCGTTAGTTTATAATGAGGGTCTGATTTCCCAGCCACATGTAACGTGAAGAATTCCTTTGGAAACAATCATTTTCATTGTTCAATTATTAAATACCTACCTACTTACCTTTTAAGAGTCAATGTGAGAGTAATCAGTCATCAGGGCTTTATCTCCACTCAATAATTCAGCTTACAATGTAAATGTAGCTTATTTAAAAACTCATTATCATTATAATGAGTTTTTAAACAAGCTAAATATTGTCAACCCGACCTTTACCTAATTAATAAACTACTGAAGTATCAAAAACCCTAAAGATGAGTAAAGTAAACCACATTTCCAATTTCCCACCATTACATCTCAATAACAACAAAGGCGCCTTAACTTAACCCACAAATTGAATTCAAAACCTTTATCATTCGATAGTTCATTGACCGCATGAAAAAGTCGGAGCATATTAATTAACATCTGTACTACACAGAAGCGTGGCGTACATTGAAATATGAACAATACGGGTATAGCCATTAGCGTCGGCCACTGGATTGGTAATTGGTGGCTTTGTATGGGCCATCAGACTACGGCTAGGCCAGACAGGCGGCCTGCGGCGTCTAGACAGACCATTGCGATTTGCGAGATCACGTTTCGGCCGGCCGAACATGCTAAGTGCACGTCTGGCAGCGTACATGAGACCCGTCGATGTACACACGCGCTGGATGTGACTCGAATGTGTTACCAGTTACGCGCCGTTGTATAATGGTCGTTAAATTTCACCATGACATGTGTGCTTTTGTAGGCATGTGTCGTGGACTCGTGGCTGCCGCGCTAATAAATCGATCTAAGAGGTGAACACCCGATTCTTGATAGCATAGGTATCTTTTTATGTTTACATCAACGCTGCTCAAAACAGCCAGAGTTTGAATTGACAACAGATTAGCCCCCTTATTTGTAAACGTTGCTTAAAGTTAGTAATGATTAGCGTCTGTTCAACCATGGCACCCTTCTCCTTCAACAAAATAATGTAAGATTCAGCGGTATCTTATTGACGAAAAGTTAGCGACAACAAAGTTGACAATAATCTAGTCAGATTTTTTAGATCGAAGGAAAATGTGCATAATAATGTATGGTATATTATCATTAAATCGGGACTTACCCTCAAGTGTTCAATATGTAAAATCATTGTGATAATAATGTGTGAACAGATATTATGTATATTTGGGTAGATACCTATAGCTCCGACCAAAATGCTTATAGGTACCTACATAACACATCGTCACGCCTTGTTTCCCTGTAGGGTTGGGCAGAGGTGTACCTCTAGTACAGACGCCAGCACATCAAGCTACTACAATCTGTCAAATTTCTTTAATAGATTTTCAACTTTATCGCTAAAGCATTAAGGTTCAAGGTTGTTTGGGAAAAATTGTCCGTTTCGGGTAGCTTGACCTGCTGGCGTCTGTACATCCATTTTGGTCAGTTATGTTCAAGTTCCATGAAATAGGGCGCGACCCTATTGCCATCAACCAGGCACAAATCCAGATTCTGGACTGCTACTGAGAAACATGCTTTAATTTATGTATTTTAGCGTCGAATCTATTTAAAATTTGTGAAATTCGATCGAAATAGGTTGGTTTGAAATATAGAATACACGTAAGGATTCCAAAATATTGGCTAGTAAGAGGTTCTGCACCTATTTCAAGAGGCAAAATATTTTATAGTGGCTTTACGACTTGACCACACTTGAATTCTTAAGTTCCAGCCTTCGGTTCCAGCACAGCTATAGGGTACTGCTCTGTGTTGGTCGAAAGGCACTCCGAAAGTACTACCTGACCTATTTTGGCGGTTTTAGTTGTCTATTGTTTTGGTTGTTGTTGTTGTTGATTTTGTCTTGAAGGCTCAGCTTACCAATATGTTAAGCGTGGCCTGGCCTGAAAATCAGATCACATAAAACCAGCTACCACCACCACCACCACCAGCTTGCCACCTAGTTCAACCACAGAGGTAGAACTGCAGAAGCCCTTATTGGTCTGTAACCACATAGAATTAAAGCATATTAGTTATTATGACACATCTAGAAGACCGTGTGAACTAATACGACATCCACGTCCAGTAGTCTCCAATAACTACGTACATGCGAGTAGTTAGCACACAGTTACCGTAGGCCTAAACCGCTGTCCGACACACGAAGATTGCTCAATGCTCAGATACACACGAAGATGACATATAACAAGCGTAACAAATTATCTTAATGTTGTCTTTGGTCTGTCTGCTTGCAGTCTGTGACTATTGTCGGATTTTTTTGTGTTGCCCGTCAATGTAAACAAATGACGAATTGACGAATCAAAAGGTTAAATTGACTGAAACTTTTTGAGAGATGATTTTTGTTAATGTTTTTTTAGTTGAGTTTCGAGTTGACGCATACTTTATAGAAGTATGTGTTTCTCGCCGTGGTTATGGGTAGGTACCTACCTACTTACTTATGTCTGTTGTAGCAATGAAAGAAAATGATATGCTTATATAATTAGGTATATTTGTCATCTTGAAAATGCAGTAAGCGTCAATATAAAAAGTGAAGTATCTTTAGTATAAAAGCATACTAAAGTATTCTAACTCATGTGATTAATTCACTGTTGAATTGTATGTAATGTAACACATGCGTTCTATGTAATACGTGTATGTATATGATCTCGTACCTATATTAATACCTTCAAGCATGGAATACTTTAGGGATTTGGCAGATCAAGGTTATCATATAAAAAAATCTCAAAAATCTGAAATCAGCTCAAAATCCTAGCTTAATTTAAAAGCCGGTGCGTTGTCTAACAACACTAAAAAGTAATAAATCCAAGAAAAAACCGTCTGCATTTACGTTGGTTCCAGTAACAATGAAAAATCTGTGGTATCTAACTATAATTTCGTAAGCACTATTTAGCTGAACCACACAAAAAATGAATACTATACTTTATAGGAGCGTGTTTTTCCGTTGTTTACACGTAGTCAGACAAATTGGACGCCATATCATGTGTTTACTGCAAGCCAAGTTTTTTTTATTTTATTATTTACAATGGGCTCACTCTTGACCTCAATCCAGCCCAGAGGCAGGGATGAGATCTACGTTGGAACGAGCTTGCCCAGAAGAAGCCTATTCACTCTCGCCTTGAAAAGATTGGGGTTGTGTGAACTCGCGAATGCAGACGCAGGCAGACGATTCCACTCCTTAGCTGTGCGCATCAGAAAAGATGATGAGAAGCGCTTAGTGCGTATATATGGTATATTAACCAAATAGGGGTGGTATCCCGCAGTGCGTCTGGACCACAGTCTGGACTCTCGATGGTAAAAAGGTGAAGGCGGGATGAGCCCAAGTGTGTACTTTTAATTTATAATGAGGGATAAGACAGACATATCATATTTACTAGCTTCTGCCACTTCTGTGTCCGCGTGAAACTTCCTGTTCCCCCGACCCACCCTATCGCATCGCATCGCCTGCCCGAGCTATTACTTCGATTTCGCTGAGCGTTCTGTCTGACTTTTTTCTTTTTGCTCGGCTCCTAAGGACCGTAGCGTGATGTTAAATATCCTATACCCTTCCTCAAGAATTGTGCTGTCAAATGTAAAAAGATTTTTCCAAATCCAACGGGTTAATAGAGATTAGCGCGTTCAAACAAACTCTTTACCTTTATTATTAGTCTGAACATTTGTGTCAATCTGTCGGCAGGTGGGCTCGACTAATTGGTGCAGTAATACAAAGATTTCTACAAATGTTCAGTACACAAGTGCAAGTATTTACTCTCAACTTTGTTATAATTATTTATGTCAGGGTAACATAATTACACCTAGTGGTTATAATTTATGTTAAAGTACCAATTAAATGATACATAGCTGTATTATTTACTTGATTTTTCGACTGTAACTGTGTACTTTTAGTTATGGGCGTGTTTGACATAACAAATATCTGCCCTTAAAAAAATACAAGACCAGTTTATTATCTAATGGTACAACAACATTTAATTTGCTTTACTTGACAAGGTATACGTAATTGATAGGAGAAAATCAATCAGAAGATTTGAATCAATGATGAAGAAATAGGTAAATACCTGTCTGTATGTAATATACTATCTATGTAGGAGCTCGAATGTAATCAACAATACGACACAGCATGGCATGTCATTTATGATTGGAGTAGGCAAGAACTACATAAGAAAAAAAAAATATTTCTCGCAGGCTGATCGACACTTTAGGTGACCTGGGCGTTCTTTGGCCAAAGAATTAATAGCATTGTCATTCAACGTGGCAATACTGTCAGTCTTCTTCCGGATGACAGCGATGCGGGAACGATACGAGTACTTCGACGACTAAATATCCTTTAGTTTTTGTATTTATTTATATAGTTAGTATTTTGATGTACAGACGCCAGCACATCAAGCTACTACAATCTGTCAAATTTCTTTAATAGATTTTCAACTTTATCTCTGAAGCATTAAGGTTCAAGGTTGATTGGTAAAATTTGACAGTTGCGGGTAGGTTGACCTGCTGGCGTCTGTACGTAGATGATTTTTGAAAATGGTTACTATTCAAAACCTAAAATAAAAGTGTACAATACTGCAACAGAATAGAATAAAATGTCAATGCAATTAAAATAAACGGATGAAACGACGACGGAGATGTTGCTACGAAGTGCTGT
The DNA here is from genome assembly GCA_951799955.1 of Apamea anceps. Classification (NCBI taxonomy): domain Eukaryota; kingdom Metazoa; phylum Arthropoda; class Insecta; order Lepidoptera; family Noctuidae; genus Apamea; species Apamea anceps. The sequence continues at coordinate 7,942,975 of OX637517.1, forward strand.
GCTACGAAACTTATAATATTTCATGCTTGAATAGGTACAGGTAACTTTATCGTACTATATTTACTTATATGAACATTCTAATCTCCATTATTGCATGAATTAACTGTATACAATGTGGAGACAGTAAATGAAGACATTGGCAACTAATGCATCAGAGTATTTTGAAACTATCAGGTAACTTCTAGCATCAAAATTAAACATGTAATTTTTTCAAACTAACTAAACTAAACAGTAGTAAATAAAAACATTTATTTCAGGCAAGAACCATATTACATAAAATAAAATATCACAAAGCCTACTGCCACTGAATACTCATAGCTCTGAATAAAATTTCAATGCCTACAAATAAAATAAATTAATGAATACAAATTAAAAAGGTCACAGAATTAAAATAAAATTTCAATGCAATTAAAATATACGAAGATTAAAAGATACAAATTGTCAGGGTCACAGAATTCAAAATTAAATCAAAAGAAATTTTAAAAAAATAGTGTTGTGATGGGCCAACTATGGCCTCTGAAAAACTTTGAATAGTGATTAAACTATTGAATGTTTTGAATTGAGTTTTCGCATGCCGATAAGGAACGGCATGAGATATACCAAGTTTAATTTATTGTCGTATTCACCCTGTTTAAAAAGAAAATTTATTATTTTCGTCGGCATCGTGATAACCCTGCGTAACTCGTCGTAGTTTCTCTCTATGGATATACTCGCTAATATCAGTTTACACCCCTGGCCGGCTATCCGATATTCCTTTTGATTTTAGCTGAAAAGCGGCTGTAGACGTCTGAGGGGCTACAAGCCCACTATATTCTGAAGGAGAAATGTATTTACAAATACTATGTAGTATGTCTATGAAGTATGTGTTGCTCCTCTGTTACTTTGTCTCTATTGTTTATCTAGGCTACCTTGCTGTGAGAAACACTAGATTGGGATGGGCAGTGTAGGTACTAGAAGCCATTTTAATTTCAAGAACACAGGGTCAAGTAAATTAGCCAGCGAAACTCCGTAGACGTTATGGGTATCGATATCTAACCATGATAAATTGAAGGATTTTGGACGTCAACGGTGGCTGTTAGTATTATTACTAGAAGTATGAGTTGAGAAAATTGGTTTTCTTTTGTTTTAGGTATCGATAGCACGTCTGCAGAGTTTCGCTAGCTAATTTAATTTGAATCTGTATATGAAAAATAATATCGTCTTAAGGCTTTATGAAGGTGTAGGTAGGTACTGAATAGGTAACATTGTAAAAGTTGGCTATATTTAAGAATTTCCATCAAGCATTTAGTATGAAAAATATTGAATTAGTCCATAATTATAAAAGGCTAACGCATGTATTGAAAAATTATGATTTTCAGGCAGATGGGTAACCTACAAGCAATTGTAACGAACTTGTACTTGGATACCTACCTTCACGATTTTCAACGTTTCGTTTACACTGTGTGTGTATGTGCCAATAACGCATACTAGATGCTAATTAATAGGTACCTACTGACGAAACCTCAGTTGAACCTAGCAACTCGGCAGACAACAATGTTTTAACAAATGCTCTATGCTTGTCAGACCAAAAACAATTTCGACTAAGTATTCTATTGTTTTTCTAATTTTAAATTAAGAATGCAGACATATTTTCGGCGGATTTACCGAGTCAGTTTTTACGGTCTGTATTTTTTTGCAAGAAATCAACGCAAAAACACGTTACATGTTTCAAAAGTATTTTTTTAAAACGAAGAGAATCTTTTGGGAAATATTTTTGTTTTAATTATAAGCTTGCAACGCGTCTGGCTACAAAAAGACTGGAACCCTTTCGATTAGCGGTCGTATGTGGGACTAAGGCGGGTTATACACCCAAGGTCGTTCGGCAGACGGCCGCACCTCTGGGACTCGTTACGCCGTCTGCAACCTTGACACACACCTGTTCTGCCCACCTCCATTCACTAGTGTGCTCTTGTCCTTCGATAATGCACCTTTTTGCAGCGGCCGCTTTTTTTTTCATTTTCTTTTTAGGTGCATGACACATTGTCTGTCTATTGTTATAATGACGTGTGTTTATAAAATATGACTGCTCGATTCGTTATACGTAATTACGGACCGCCATTGGCAGTTTTAGCGACATGTGAATTGGTAACTTCGCCAATAAGCGTTTTTGTAGCACTTCCATCTTTTAGAAACTTTTAAGTGCCTGTTGGAAGACCTATACTTAATTACCTCCAGAGTTATTCACAATAATGTAAATAAAATTAAAAAGCAACCAAATGTACATAGTTTAGGAAGGTACGAGTAAGAACATCGGTCTTGCTTTCACATGAGAGAATTTGTATAGGTACATTTACACATAATCGGAAAATTAAAAAAAAAAAACAGAAAAAAATCTATTGATCTGTCCTTACCTCATCTATAGCCAGACAGAAATTAAGTAGGTAAAACACTAGGGCCATGGGGTCCGAGTGCCCACTTGGTTTTTCGAGATATCGCCAAGCGGTTAGTCGACTCTTCACGTTACCAGAGGGCTGGCCTGTTTCTTGGCCAAAGAATTAGCATCGCCATACAACGTGGCAATGCTGCCAGCCTTTTGGGCACTGTTCCTGTTGACAGCGATGCGGACGAATTTTTTGATACCCTATGATTATTTTTTCACATGTACATAAGTATCATTATTTTAAATGTTAGCTTATATTAGTAGGCAAAAATATTAATTATTCTTAGAAACTAATTGTTAGGTATAGGTAGAACTTAGGTACCTTGTTACAACACTCAACAAATCTCATGATTTCTATCTCTGATTCATCCACATACGATTTCCCACCTACAAGGATGATTCATAATATTATTATCGTAGATCAACGTAAAATAGGTACACGTTTCGCGGAATCGAATCTGGATTTCGAGGGATATCGATCTCGAGTTAACGCGAGAGCTATTGTGAGCAGATCTTTGAATAAACTAACAGAACAGTAGCACTAAATATGTCGGCACCATTTCAAGATGGTGAATGAGGGAAATAGCTGTTACCGACGATACAAGAGATCGGGAGATTTCTGTTCTAAAATCGCCAGTAGTCCGGAAACTATCGATTCAAAAACAATTGGTAAAACATAATTTCGACGACTTTTCATTGAAACAGTTTTCAATGGAAGATGTTCTTAGATTTTAAAAACAAGACCCGTCTAGCATACCTATTTTAGATAGAAATCTGATTTAAATACTATACTTCCAAGTTATTTAAATTAAAGATTTCCCTGAAAATCAGAAAAATACAATAATTTACAATAGTTACAATTTGAGTATTTTTTGTGAATTTTATTTCTAACTTAGAAAGAAAGAAAAATAAGTTTATTTGTCACAGAAAAACGTGCATACAAAAAAGTATAGTAGTATAAAGTAAGTTAATTCGAAAAATAAAGCTTAATTAATTATTAATTTGAATTCATTTCCACGAATAAAAATTATCTCTCGATTGAAAAATCAGCCCTTAAAGTAGTTTAATTTTAGCTCAGTGAGTCATCAAGGGAAATGTTAGCAGTACCTACGTATTATATAGCTTTTCTTCTCATTGCAACCAACCAAAGGTACCTACTGTAAAATCTATCAACGAATCATAAGAAACCAGTCATAATCAGCCTATATAGTTCCCACTGTTGGGACACAGGCCTCCTCTGTGAGAGGGAAACTAGTATTTACTATTTATTGTACATTATAATTTATTACCTAGACAACATACTTGGTTTTGGCAATAAATCGTACAGTTGCGTCTACCTCGGGTCCTCAGGGGCGCCTCGCAGGCGACTCAACCCGAGTGCACCTGTTGCACACGCACGGCACACGCATACTATTGTGACAGCAGAGTATTTACTATAGGCACTGAATAACTAGGTGTTAAGCCGGAGATGAATAGTTTTAGGATTTTGTCGTTACACAGTCTCGACCCTGGGGCCTTATTCTCTATGACACAATGAACGAAACCGCGCGAAATGAACGCGAGATTGGCGGGAATAGCTAAGGAATTGACGTGGTTTCGAAGTAAGGAATCGTTAAGTGGTCATTGTGAATTGCCCTGGTCGAATTCGCACGGTTTTTACGTCTTGGCGAAACATCGAGATATCATAATTATATGTTAGTTTAATATCAGTAGGTACAGAAACTGTTCGGAATAAATTCTCAATAATTAATAAATTAAATTCTTTACGGTTTTATTTTTTGCGCCTCTGGGGCGTATCAGCGGATGGTAATGAAAACCGCATCAAAATTCGTTGCTTAGTTTAGAAGAACAATGCAATGCGGTCCCACAGATAGGCCTGACAAGCGGCTTTATTTTTTAAAAGATAATAATGTTCGCACCCAATTTCTTTTATTTCCCGACCTTTATTGGTCAGAAAGTAAATTCACGTGTAACTTTACAAAATAATGCATAGTCCCTCCCTGAATTTGAGTATGATGCCCTGGTATATCCGTCGTATGGTATAGCCGTCGCACGATTCTGAGAAGTTAAAATTAGGTGATAGGTTTTCTGTAAACGCTCTTTGGGTCAGCTGTCAAATAGAATTGGATGGCTAATAGATTTATCGATTCTAGTGATAGCTAATGATGTGTGCCACTGCACCAGTGACACACAAGCTATTTTCAAATAGTTAATTAAGACTGCGCTGATTGAAGCATCGAAGAACTGTAACATTTTATCTGTGAAAAAGCTCCTACATTTATCTGTTTTCATTTTCACGAAGCAATTTGATGTAATTGTGATTCGTGAATGAAAAAATGCATGAATCTCAACTTTTATATCTATTCATGAATCAGCCTATGATGTTCCCACTGCTAGGACACAGGTTCCTCTCGGTGAGAGGAGGTGGTGTTACGAACCCACAATATGAACTTAGGTGGTAGATTTTACAAATACATGATCATTGTGGACCCTATCGGGCACAGCAAAGTAGGAGAGAGGGGGAGGGATATAATCTGTAAATATTTGATTATATCTGTTAAGATGTGCAATGTAGTTCTCGTTTCTAAAATGTAAGAAAATGATCATCGAAATCTTTATTTAACATTGCAACTGAAAGATTTTACACGAGAACCATATTGCAAAGACAACATTCAGTAAACATGAAGGAAATTTCCCCAGAATTTCATGAACAGACAGGTTGTCTGGGTCTGGAGAGTATCATCAGCGCTTTATAGCAATCAGGAGTCTATCGACTGAGCTCGGGATCGGTCACGATTTACGAACAACATACATTTACATTTAGACCATGCATGCATAAGCGACAATAACTCTTTAAAAGTACTTAGCTTATGTAAACAGTGTCGATTTTCTAATGTTTACATGTCTGTCGGCATGGAAAACGTATTCAAGACGAAGGTAAACAGGAGGAGAGGCCGCGTCCGGACTGTTTAGTGTTTTTATCGACTATTTTTAGACATTGTTTAGGCGAATCAAGTTATTTTTGAGGTTATAAACATTTTTAGAGCAGGTGGTGGCCCAGTGTACCGGCCCTGACTTACGATTTGTAGGTCGTAAGTTCGAACCCAGCCAAACGCTTTATTTTGTGTAAATTATTTCATCACCACTGCTCTCATAACCGCGAAGGAAACTATCGTGAGGAAACCGGCATGTCCTAGAACCAAAAAATTCGAAGTCATGTGACATCTACCAATGGGCCCGCGTGGTGGATTATGGCCCACTCCCTCTCACAGAGAGGAGGCCTATGTCCCAGCAGTAGGAACATTATAGGCAGATTATATTGATTGTGAAGTTGTTTTTGAGATTATAAACGTTTTTGTACCATTAAAAAAGAACGTGTGGAGTCGGGGGACCCCCGGCTGGAACAAAGTTCAAAATGAAAATGCAAATATCGGCCATGAAAACGATAGCCATGACGTAAAATTTAAGAAAATATGCAGTCGCCATCTTGGATTTTCATTATCACCACACTAACGGCTTCAGCACCCTTGAAAACCCTAAAAACGATGACGAACACATGACTAAAAATTTAAAAAAAAATGCAGCCCACATATTGGATTTTCACTTTAACTCTCTCTCTCTGTGACACTCTCTATTATGTGTAATAAAAAGTCGCATGGAAGGGGCATAACGCTTTTTTCTTACGTGACGATCCTCCAAGTTTACTCCTACCACAAGCTACGTTAAAGAACTTCATTCCAATAAATATCGGTAGGTACATCGGTTTGCAAAAAGTATTCGCCGTTTACGCGGTATAGTAAAAATAATATACGGTTATTTTACATAGTCTAGACATATTTTTTTAGTTCTTTTTAAGCATGTATAATACTGTGTAAACAACTTCACATCGTTATTTTTATATTCAAGTCAATGTTACATTTAAGTGGTCGGCAAACAGTGCCTAGTTAACATTCAAACAGATTACACAGAAATAAAGATTAAAGTTTTTAACACTCGGTTTAATTATGTTAATGGTGTTATTTCTAGCTTCTTTTAAGATTTTGTAGTTACCTACATCAATTATTATTAACAACTGGCTAATGTTCGGCGTCCATTTTTAGGGTTCCGTAGCCAAATGGCAACGGAACCCTTATGGATTCGTCATGTCTGTCTGTCTGTCTGTCTGTCCGTCCGTATGTCACAGCCGCTTTTTTCCGAAACTATAAGAGCTATACTGTTGAAACTTGGTAAGTAGATGTATTCTGTGAACCGCATTAAGATTTTCACACAAAAATAGAAAAAAAACAATAAATTTTGGGGGTCCCCATACTTAGAACTGAAACTCAAAATTTTTTTTTTCATCAAACCCATACGTGTGGGGTATCTATGGATAGGTCTTCAAAAATGATATTGAGGTTTCTAATATCATTTTTTTCTAAACTGAATAGTTTGCGCGAGAGACACTTCCAAAGTGGTAAAATGTGTGTCCCCCCCCTGTAACTTCTAAAATAAGAGAATGATAAAACTAAAAAAAATATATGATGTACATTACCATATAAACTTTCACCGAAAATTAGTTTGAACGAGATCTAGTGAGTAGTTTTTTTTTAATACGTCATAAATCGTAACGTAACGGAACCCTTCATGGGCGAGTCCGACTCGCACTTGGCCGGTTTTTTTTCTTAGGAGCCTTCCCCGGCGCGCACACACAGCTTACCAAAGTTTCATCACAATCGGTCGAGCCCTTTTCGAGTTTTTGCGAGACTAACGCACGGCAATTGATTTAGGTAATGCGTTGCAATGCCTTTTCGCCTTTTCCATTTTTTTTTCTGTTAAGAAATATCTCCGGCGCGCACACAATAACTTACTAAAGTTTCATCACAATTGGCCGACCCATTTTCGAGTTTTGACTAACGCACGGCAATTGATTTTTATACATATAAAAAAATGATTAAATGCAGATATACAGGGTGGCAGGGACATCGACGCGCAAACTGTAACCATGGATTCAGCACGTGAGTTTAGACCCCAAAGCGTCGAAAATTTTGGTCGGTTATTAAAAAAAAATATTGCTGTTCCATACATTTTGACCGCGTAGGTATTGCACTTTTCTATGAAAAGAAGATTTTTTTTTTGATAACTGACGAAAAATTTCGACGCTATGGGGTCTAGTATCATGTGCTGAATCTATGGTTACAGTTTCCGCGTCGATCTGCCACTCTGTATATGGTAGAGCACAAACCTAGCATTTGATTAAAAACATGTGGCAGTAATAATAATGGATAGGTACAGACGCCAGCACATCAAGCTACTACAATCTGTCAAATTTCTTTAATAGATTTTCAACTTTATCGCTAAAGCATTAAGGTTCAAGGTTGATTGGGAAAATTTGACAGTTTCGGGTAGCTTGACCTGCTGGCGTCTGTACTAATAAAACTTACTTAGGAAGATAACTAAGTGTAATATAATCTAACTAGCCTGTATTGTCACACTGCAGGGCGAAGTTCCCCCCCCCCTCTCTTTTCCACACATGTCTGTCTTTTGCGAAGTATCTACTAATTTATTAGGTAGACGGTGCGTTTGTCAAGAATAGCAAGCCTGCTGTTTAGACATAAGTAGGTACTTACCGACTCAATATAGAGAAAATCTAGACCCCATTTACCTACCTAGGTTAGGCACTTGATCAGTAAGTTATAAATCCAGGATACAGCATACATTAAAGCCCAGATCACATTTAGCCGTCGTCGCGGGGAGTCGAAAGCCTGACCAAGCCGGTCTAATCTTAATCGTTGAGTTATCAGTCGGGGAGTAGACTACTAGGTTGGTCTAGAAGTCAACTCCAACGTGATTGAGATAAGGCTAGGACGATTATTTATTTTTGTACACACAAATAGTCCGGTCAAATTAGGCCAAAAAATAGGGGTGACGTTTCAAAAATTCACACTCGGCTGAAAATTGGTAGGATTGTTCAAAACACTATTATAAGTGAAATGTGAAAAGTCGTCATCGATCAGACACCTCGAAAAATATTCACTCGGGGTCAAAGGTCACAAAAACGGGTTTTTCAGCAAAACGGTAAGTTTTATTATAAAATTAGCCCAGACAAAAATTGTAGATCAGATAATAATCTTACAAGATTATTATAATGATCTACAATTTTTAGATATCTAAATTGACCGGACTATACTTAAGTACAGTCCGGCCGTCGGGAGAATGCGTTTCTGACACCTGACAGTGCGACACTTGTTGTCTATCTATACTAACAATAAAGCCGAAGAGTGTGTTTGTTTTTTGGAACGCGCTAGGTAGGAATTACCAGACGGATTTGAAATATGGTATGATAATAATATGTATTTGATAGCCCAATTATTGAGGAAGGCATTTTAACATCACGCTAGTACCGTTAGGAGCCGACAAATTTTTTGAACATATTTTATAAAGCAAGGGATTAGTTGAAAGTGTGTTACCCAATTATGTTGCAGTTAACAATAAACATAGGGTCATAAAAACATTATACACATAGAATGCGTAAACATTCGGATAAATAAATGTCCATTTAAATACATTTAAGTTCTAGACGTTTCCAAAACGTAGTTTCAGGTGTAATCTCCATCGCTCAACTGAAGCTGAAAACATTTTTATGAAAATGTGAAAATATTGTGGCAAATTGGCCCTGAACATAATTTCAAATATTGACATTTGGCTGATTGAGAATCAACGGACATTCACCATAATATTTTCGAGGGAAAATTATAAACATTTGATCGAAACTCGAGACCAACTCGTCAAAGACAAAGGTTTGAATTATTTCATTAGGTACAATCGATTTATTTTTATTTTGTTCAACCAAAAATCCATACATAATTGCCAAAAGGACAAAAATATCTCAAATTAATGATCGTCAAGTCCTTTACCTATAACTTCATAAAGGTATAATGGTTTTCCCAATCAATATTTTTAGTTAAACCGAGACATAAAACACTAATAACTATTTGTTGAGGAAAATCTTGTGTGGGCAAACTGTGAGTGTGCACCTCTGATTACCCCTTCGGGGGATTATAGCGTGATGTTATTTTAAGAAAAGGCAAGCGGTACACACTCAAGATTTTCCATAGAGATTCTTGCCTTTTCTTCTCCATACTACACTTTGGAATGGGCAACTTGCTTCATCTTTCTGACTGATAATTCAAAAGTGCCTGTAACTGGTTTAATTAAAAGAAATGCTTTCAGTTTCATTTTTCTTAACAAGTAATTAACTAAAACATTGCAAGAGTTTCGCCAACGGTCGCGTGGGGGGCGCAGGGCGCGGGAGGGGGCGGTGGGGGTGACAGGAAGCGCGGCAGACGGCGCACCCGTCACGCATAACTAATGCCCGTGGCGCCACCTGGTGCCGAGGTCACCCTGACCTTACACATTCACCTGGAAAAGCTTTGGAAAGTGTTAATGAGAATGTAGTCGGGGAATGGCGAGGCTCTACTATTCTACGCAATTTTGACGGTCTGCTGTTTTACGAGATGCGTAGAGGTTACCTTAATACCTACCTAATGTTAATTTTATTTTTTGATATTAGTAGGAACCTTAGCAGGGGCGTAGCTACCGCTGTATCAGCCGTATCGACGTCGGGGGCCCCTGAGCTACAGGGGCCCCCGACATGACTTGTATAAGCAAAAATTTTTAAAATAATATCCAGAACCTAAAATTCTTGTTGATAAATGATATTTATTTCTGTAAATTGGTTCAAAAATATGTTTAATAAAAAGGGGGTGAGTACCGAGATGACGACTAACAGAGAAGTATGAAAGAAAACTGTGTCTGCATCATTGGTCTAGTGGTCGAGCATGAGGTCCTAGGTTCGATTCCCGGGTCGGGCAGTGTTATTGGGTCTCGGGTTCCAATCTAACCGGATGCAGCTGAATGCCAGTATTTCACTTCCGGAGCGACTGGCTATCTGACCGCCACAACCCAGTTACTGGGTAATACGATGTCCCTTGGTAATACTGGGTGTTAAGACTTTCGGGCTTCTGACGACCCGTAACGACTGTCAAAGATCCACGAGTGACAGCCGGGACCAACGGCTTAACGTGCTTTCCGAGGCACGAAGGGGTCTCAATATGTTAAGATGGTCACCCATCCACGGACCTACCGCGGCAAGCGTAGCTTAACCTTCAATCGACACGTGCGGCTGTTATTACTTAGCCACGAGCCCCTCATCTTCTAAGTCAGTATGTTATATTCTTTATTTTGCAAAAACAATACCCTCTGTAGCTTCACAGTTGGGTAAAAAGGGCTCCTAAAAAAATTTGATACAGGGCCCCATTAGATTGAGCCACGCCACTGGACCCTAGTGAAGTAGGTAGGTATCTCACCCGAGGAAATTCCACCACCTTTTGCAGCCACCAGCAGCATTTCTGTTTTCCGGCTTAAACTGCATGAAGTATGGGTGATTATGAAATAGATTGAGATATTTCAACTTTGTCTCAGGGATGAGTATAAAAATAAATAAAAACCTGTTGTAAATTAGGACCCCTAAGAAGGGGGCTGCTGTCGTTTATAAAACATCTAGATCGGACCTCATGGTAGTCTCCTGCACACGTCAGCCGGTTGTACATTTTTCGTGCTTGTATTTCAAGCGTGGTTCAACTGACCACTGCAGCAATGACTGAATGTTATGAATGTTCTTTACACTCAAAACTCAGAATCATAATCACTCGTAGGTAATCGTTGATGCCACTGTTAGATTAAATACCGACTCGAATAGATTTGGAACAAACCTTAAAATTTTGGACGGTCCTTAGAATCCTTCCTTAGGATCGGTATCTCTCAGCAAGTTATTGGAATAAAACAATTTGGTATTCCGCTCACATCAGAAAATTCACGCTAACTGTATCATTTTACCTACGTACAAAAACCTGACCCCGATCCACATCAATGACGTCACATTAAGATTTTTTGTAACTTCTGCGGATGCAAACGTTCTCAACCGTACCTATAAAATTTGCCGGTCATTTGGAGTGACTAAAACAAAAATCCTTCTGCGAAATCATTTGTCTCGTCTCGAGCAACCATTTGGCTCCTTTGCTCCTTTCCACCGACATTTAAACCAACGAGCGATAATTAAATAAATGCAGCATATGTCGAATGCGAATCGAAATGATATAAAACACGTTGTTTACGAGCATCGGGACACGGGGGTGATATTCGGCTACATCCAGACTCCATTTATAGGTGGATGACCCATTGTTTTATAATTAAAACCGAATTAATACGTTGAAGAAATTATCATTGGAGAATTCCCGCAGTGCGTGGGAAAGCTGCTGGCTACTGCGTGTATTCGTATTTCCATAAGACGTATATATTTTAGAAAGCAAATGCTAAGCAGCCCCATTTCTAGATCTTTTATTAGTGATGTCTGTAGGTAGTCTGTAGTTAGGTTGTTTAGCCAAGACTTGAAGAATATCTAGACTAGGTTTATTTCTAAATGAATACAAGTCGACCTACATAACCCTATCTTTAAAAAAATAACACAACACGAAAAATAAAATTCTAAATCAGTGCAGCTTTTTAAAAATCGATTTTATTGCGGTTTTTATGCGGCCAGTGTGCAGTGGTAGGTATTCGCGTGCATGCCACCATCGAAAGCCGCCCAGCGTTTCCGTGCCATAATCACGTAGTATGAAAGTGCATGTCGCCGTGTCGCGTCGCCCACACGCGAGCCACATCCCGCACACTGATTTCCCACATCACGATAATGAAGTCTTGCCTATTAAGAACGCCATTACACTAAAGAATTGTCGGCTAATAAGAGGAACTTTAGAGAGTTGAGCGCTAAAAATATCAGTAAATTCAACGAAGAGATCGTAGAAATAAAAAACTAGGCAGTCTGTAAGCTAAGTTTTCTTTTGTTTTAATTATAAATTTGGTGTATTTTTATCAGTTTTATTAAAGCGGCGGCTATCAACAAAAGGTGTAAATGTTATGAGGTGGGAGGAAGTACTTATAAAAATTTAATTGGTCGTAAAATCTCTTAAAACGATTACTTATACCTTTATCAATTTACCGCATAATGAATAACTTAATTTACATATGAAATTATAAGAATGAAATTATTTTTAAATTGGACTTTTCGTAAAGAATTCTTTTTCTTCTCGATTGACGCTCATAGCAGAGTAGGTTGCAAGCTAAGTAATAGCAGCCGCACGGCTCGATCGATCAGGTTAAGCTTCGCTTGCCGCGGTTGATCCGTGGATGGGTGACCATCTTCACATACCAAGACCCCTCCGTGCCTCGGAAAGCACGTTAAGCCGTTGGTCCTGGCTGTCATTCGTGGATCTTTGACAGTCGTTACGGGTCGTCAGTAACCTGAAAGTCTGACAACCAGTCTTACCAAGGGGTATCGTATTACCCAATAACTGGGTTGTGGAGGTCAGATAGGCAGTAACTACCATGTATTCGGCTGCATCCGGTTAGACTGGAAACCGACCCCAACATAGTTGGGAAAAGGCAGGCAGATGATGAGCAGGGTAGGATGCAGCTGAAGGCCAGGCCATAGGCCATCCTAGTCCCTTCCAACAAAGATTAACCCTGAAAGGCAAGCCAAAATCCACCAAAGACCTCCATCGAGATAAAGGCACAAAGAATTTGTCTATCTTGATCTGCTTCTCATGAAACACTTACTTATTTTCAGGAGTGATCAACAGGCTTTCATTTTGACATTTCAACCACATTCATTGCGTTTTTTACGTCGTTGAGCAGAACATTTTTCGAACATATGAAGCAATGGATTAGCGACATCCTTCACAATTATTTAGGTTGTGATTGAGTGTGTTACGCAATTAGGGTATTGATCACCACATGACTTTTACGCGCTCGAAGAGAATGGAAATTTATGAACCAGACTTTTCCATTCTTTTGCCATGTCTCACATTGACTGATTAAATTTTCTTGTTGTCCCTTCCCCACTTCGAAGAAACGGAAATATGAAATTACAATTTGTCCATCCATATAAATGAAGTCATGATTTCGAAATGACGCAATCAGCTGCATTTCCTTCGTCAGCGCAGTTTTCAGAGCAGTGGCGATTTAATTATTTTCTAGAATGTATTACGACAAATGCGAATGATTACTGTCCATTGAAATATGCTACTGTTTAGGGTTCGTGAGAGCAAAAATGTAATATTGGCTCCTGTCATACAGTTCGCAGGAAATTTACTACAAAAAAAAGTGAAAAATCCTCAAAACAATGTATGTTTGTTCTCAATCACAAAAAACGGCTGAACTAATTTGGATGAAATGGTTCGCAGATAGTAGACCTGGATTAACACATAAGATATTATCCCGGTAGTAAGTACATATGTTCCCGTGGGATAATTTCCGACATCCACGCGAGCGAAACCGCGAGAAAAAGCTAGTTAATAAATATAACGTAAGTTGATATTTCAGCGTGAAAAGTCACGACTTACGACGGGACTTACGACTAAGTAGGTAAGTACATAATCAAGTACCTATTATGCAAAAAAAATCTAGATAGGTATACATAGAAGTATGTAGATATGTTTTGATATGCAAACAGTGCAGTTTACTTATTCGCACATTAATTTACCAGCTGGGCTAACAGTCGTAATCTGGAGTATTTTTAACAAGTTCATAGACACCGTTTTTATTTTAAAAAAATACAGAAATAAAATTAAGAATGTCAGAATTTTAATTAGTTTCACTGAAAAGAATTTTAATTAATATATTTTTAGCTTATTAACATTGCCTTGATAACTGCAGGGCGATAAAATGTTCATGCATTGGTACTTACGTATTGTATCTGCTAACATTTTTAGTCTATATTCGTAACCGGAACTTTAAGCTTTTTGTGAAAGGAACTTAAGAATAATTATTTAAAGGTTGCAAGTTGTTTGTTTGAACGCGCTAATCGCGCTGAAACTATCAGTCGAATTTGAAAAAATATTTTTGCCTTTGATAGCCCATTCTTGAGGAAAGCTATAGGCTATTTAACATCACGCTAGGACTCATAAAAGGCGAGCAAAAACGAAGTGTGATGTGACGGGGTGGATCGGGGAACGAGAAATTTCACGCGGACGAAGTCGCGGGCTGAAGCTATTGCTTATATTTATAAGCTAAATTATGTGCAACATGGTGATTGTTGTGACTAAACTTTAAATTCTCTACCAAATGAAATTGCAATAATTGTCGTTACTGAAGGGAAACAAGACGAGGGTTTTCCATAACACTCACAACTTATCATTCTATATTTGTTTTACCTACGGAACCTTACAACCACCAAGCATTGTCACTCAACAATTTTTTTATCGATAACAAAATTGCGGAGCGGCGAGTTGACAGGACGCAGCCGCGCGCCGCACCTCGGCATGCACACTTCTAGGAAACGCACCGCAAACGTGTTGTCTGTCATTTAGTCCGATTCCTCGGGAACTTAGATTAATTGTTACCTTTCGCAGCTATTAGCCAGCCGGCTTTAATGCGGAGTTTCCTCAATCGACTGCGGTTATTTCTCCTGCTACATGTCTAATGTGATATACAAATGATACGCTTGCCACCGACTGCCACTTGCTCGACTCTGCGAGCAATAAGTTAAATAGAGTCTTAGATTGTAAGTAGGTATTTATATAATTGTCAGCTTCCTGTACAAGTTAGGTATGACGGTTTAAATAGTAGTTGTAAACGTAAAACAAGTGAGTGCGACAGTCAGCTTTGAAGCAATTATATTTTCCCGCTGGTCGAGCTTAGTTAGCTGTAATTAATTTTAACTATTTTTATTTGCGGATTAAAATTCTTTGATCATGATAGACTGGTGCAGGCTGTGGGAGTTAGGCCAGTAGTTGCCTTCACATATCTTTATAGATTGTAGTATTTCATGGATGCAGACCCGTGTTTGATTCTGCGAGCCAGAAGTTAGAAAGGCATCTGATTCGACGCCAGCATTTCTTGGTAATTCCTTGGCAAGCTGCTTGGCTCCCGTCAGGGTCCAATTGACTGACGAGGGACGACTGACCCATGCATCCTGGTGCATTCTATAAATTTTAATCATTTATTCAAGCCCTTTTCCAGGACGTATGTTTCCAAAATGTGAAAACGCCATCTTTCAACAGCTTTTAGAAATTAAAAACAAATTTAGAACAAAAACATAGGTTTATTCTTTTGTGACAATAAATAGTCAAGAATATATACATAGACACAAATAGTTCTCTTCTATTAAATTCGATTATAACTAATGCCTTGATCTTAACTTAAATATTATTTACAACATTTTCAGTGCTAGTGCATATTAAATATTCTCGTAGACATGAAAAATACATTATACAATATAGTTCAAAGTCTTGATACTTAGTCACAATAAATAAACTGGTAACACGTCAAAAAGTTTCAAGTGTCGTTAAATGACAATCAATCAATATCGAACCTTATATTTAAAACCATAAATGTCACATTGTTTCTGTCATCATCATCTTGGTCATCATTATCACTCTAACTCTTCTTCGTCATCTAAAGTACTTTGGAATGCCTTGGCAGGTGGTTTCAGCATCTTGGTCCTGGTTGCCAGACGCATGGTCGCCGGGCCCAGCGTGTTCTTTGCCAGAGGAGTAGCAGGTAGGCGATGACCCGCTCCCAAACCTGCTTTACCCTCGTTGGATATTAGAGGTACCTGTAACAAGAAAATGGTAGTGAGAAAACAGGAGATGTAAGACCATCAGAATTCGTGATGAAGGACTGCTGTTTTGAAACAAGGACTTGGTATTTTGAACAGCATTCGTGTTTGTTGCAAAAAACGAGACAGAATTTAGCTCTCGTTAGTCTGTTTTACATACATTTCCGCTAATGGAAATTGACCATAATGAGAGAAGTATCTACAGCCCGATTCAAGCTTTATGACGGCTCGGAACATGAGGCGAGTCGCTGCGCAGTAAAAAAATTCACCTGTCAGCAGGGGTGAGGGGTGAGGTACGGCGCAGTGAGTAGCGCACTTCAGAGCCGCCATAAAGTTTGAATCGGGCTGTAACTACCGTTTTCATTCCAGACGTAGTTTCGTCAGGAGTATAAACTCCAAAAGAATTATGAGACCGAAACAATTCAACATTCTCTGCCTTGCTTTTTCCCAACTAAGTTGGGGTGTTTTCCAGTCTAACAGGATGCAGCTGAATACCAGTATTTTACATGGAGCGACTGCCTATCTGTCCTCCACAACCCAGTTACTGGGTAATACGATACCTCTTGGTAGGACTAGTTGTCAGACTTTCGGGCTTCTGACGACCCGTAACGACTGTCAAAGATCCACCAATGACCGCCAGGACCAACAGCTTAACGTGCTTTCCAAGGCACTGAGGGATCTTGGTATGTAAAGATGGTCCGCGGTTGGTCCGTACCCATTCACGGACAAACCGCGGCATGCGTAGCTTAACCTGATCGATTGACCCGTGCGACTGTTATTACTTAGCCACAAGCCCCTCGAGACAGAAACGAATCATATGGAAATACTAAGTCAGGACTCAAGAATTGATCGTATTTGTTTATTTGACTTAGGCTAAGATAAGGTCTCAGCAGTAGACCTGCTTCTACTGGCATAATAGTAAAACGCCAGACGAGAATATTTAATTAGAATTAGGTAAGTTAATCCAAACAATATTACGTTCATATCCGAGTTAATAAGGGACTATAAGCCGGATCAGTTGAGTGTGAGTCTACTAACTACAGGATATTTGAACCTGTTCTAAGACTTACTGCGCAAAAAAACATGGGGAGTTTATCTAGCCCATAATGTATGGGAATTATTCCTACCATGGAGTTAAACTTTAAATAAATAAAATGCATTCAAAATGAAGAAATGTTTAAGTATATATTCCATTTATGTTATCTCTCAGCGTCATATAAAATTAAAAGCGAGATAGCGGCGGCCACAAGGCGCCTAATATTTTCCTTTTTATAAGTAAACCCATTACGTGTTTGGTGTTTTAATGTTCCTCCGTCAGGTTTGTTTAAGAACGCTCAAATGCACTCAAATTTGTGAAAAGTTCGTTCGTGATCTTCAAGTTAGGCAGTTACTGCTCACACACACAATGACGAGTGCTCTAACGACCCTATTCTGTTACTACCCATGAACGTCATCCATTCAAGTAGACCTGAAGAAAAAGAGCGCACTAAATCACTAGACCATAAATGACGGGTAGCCACGCATACATTAGGTTTAACGACAGACAGACGCACAAACAATGTGTTATTAGTGATTCATTGTCTAGCCAGGTGAATATCCTAGACGGACGGAAGTCCAGGTTTCCTGTGCCATACATACGAGGTCGGTGTATGGAGATCCGCGGGGCAACGGCTTGGAGCAAAACAATGCCATGTATAGGGGACTCAATGCCGCTCAGTACATGGCTAGACGGTTTTTTGTACGTAGAAAAAAATACCAATCACAATTGTGAAGTGATGGATAAATTTTCTTTATTAGGACCGTGCAACTGAGTTGCATGCATGTGGGCATTTTCAGTGTGAAACACGACGCGGTCACGAAACTACGTGAATATGTTGTCTGTATTTCTTTTTCGGACTCAGTTGACGTGCTTTTTTCATTTCCGTGCACGAGAATCAATTTTGGCCAATTGAATATGTGGAAATTGTTTATATTTTCGTTTTTGACAATTTTATCTTTGACTTTCATGATTTATTTTACATTTGAATTCAATGTACAATATTTTTGTACAGTAACCCAATGCATTTGCTTTTTTTTCGACCTTTCGAAAGATCAAATATATACTTACAAGTAGCACGCTTTCAAAGTACGCATTCCTAAGCGGAAGATTCGTCAAGAAATCTCCCTCAAATCTAGTCCTCAAGACGTTCACACAATCATTTCTTGTAATTCCATACCTGATATTAAACTGCTGCCCCCAAAGCCTTTCTAAGTCATTGGAGAGAGTACACATAACACATTAAGTGCATACCAACAGACAAGAAAGTGACCACAGTAACCCGATCACCGCCATCGTCTGCGGCGGGCCTAGCCGGGGCAATCCCACGCGACAATGTTGCGCTTGCGCCTGACCACCACTTATGAACCCGATGATATCGCACCCACAATCTCATTCACCGATGACAATTTATGCTGACGTAATTACGTATATATTGTGGTGTGGAGAAGTGGGTAGAGTGGACCAGTAATCGTGATTGCGATGGACTTCCTTCACTTCTTTTTATGCAATCTGCAATATTTTCTGGCGGATGAAGTGTTTTGGAGTATTTTCTTGTATAAAATAAAACTGATACGTTTATGCATGTTTCTAGGTATAAGTTAGAACTTGGTATTCGTGTTTCGTACAATCGATCAAGAAATCTACTGGGTAAGTAATCAATCAGGGTATTGTCACTGTCAGCCAGTGTTTACTCTAAATGCAAAGAAAATATATAAGAATGAAACATGAATAAGAATATTGTGGCCTAAATATAGAACAGATTACACGAGTATGGCATTTTCCATTGCGACAGTAAATCCGGAAATACCGCCAAAGGAACACGCTCAAAAATTCTACGAAAGTGGAATAATGGACGGGACACGTTTATGATTCAGATGTCAGACCCACCGCATATCATAATGCGAGGCGCAATAAAATAATTTAAGATCTTCATAATATTGTGAATGTGCATAATTTAGAGTTGTCGGTTGTCTTAATATGGGCATTAAAGACAATTACGTTGGCTGCGTGTGGCTCGCGAGGCGGTGCATATGCGGCGAGCGCGGGCGCAGCGGTCCGATGCAGTTTAGATAGCCGCGGAATACGACTGACGCACTGACACGACACACAGTTTTGTTGCAGTTCTCTTGGAAAACTTTTATTGTAGCATTGTTACTAACTAGTATTTAATGTGGCCCACTTTGAGGGGACCAAATGCAGGATTCGGACAATGCAGTCGATAGACTTTATGTAGCTTTAAATTTTTTTAAGGAGCTAATATGGCACAGCAAGCATCTGAATGTAGACTTTATTATGCGAGATGAAACATGCATCAAACTTTTCTCACACAGATCTAATAAGGAGGAAGCTTTGTCCGAGCTTAGAAAAGTTGGTGCTATATATTTTAATATAGCTCCATTTAATATTGTTTCTAGTGTGTGCACTACAAACAAAATATTACTAAAGTAAAGTAGCATTAGGTACAAGATTACAACTAAAATAGTATTTGACCTAGTTGAACGGAACTAAAATATTGAATTCTGACAACACATAACTTTGTCGCAATGGAAATCAGAATATGCAGATATGGCTAAATATGTATATTCAAGTTTTGATAAGGTATGTCATTTGCCATATCCGCGCAGTTACATTAAACGAGGGCTATATGAGATAAAGACGGATAGTGGGTATGACGATCTTGGCGGAAAAATATGTAACCAGGATCATTTTTCTGGAACATTCGATGTCGTACAAAAGGAACTGCAGTCTTTTTACGACATGACCTATTTTAACAATAAAACTGATACACGCTTAAGATATGCACTGATGTACGCAGAGCAATGTAAATTAGATACCGTGGCTGTGGGAATACTTATTTTACTGGACGATGATATCTCGGACTTATCGTGCGAAGCATCCGAGTGTCTGGATGCGCCTATTTTGCATACTCGGTGTGTCAAGGCTGGATACAGTGCCAACAGTATGTCATTACCTTTGCAGACTTATTGCAATTTCATTTGTGCTAAGAATTTTTATGCGTCGTGAATCAGATTCGCCTTGCATACAGGGTGTAAAAAGACCCATCACATAGCTGTCAATTACTCATTGTGTACATCAAACTAAGTAACTTTACACAAAACTAATCGCTAAACGATAAATGATTTTATTTTATAAGTAGGTTTTTACAAACACCTTTACACGTCGTGGTACCCCCACGACCTCTGTTGTTGTTGTTAAAGTTGTGTTATAATTTTAAAACCTTGTTTTCGTAAAAAAATGTCGGTAAATGTTGGAATTCTTATACCTTCAATATAACCAGAAGGTTCCCAGGTATGGTCCAGTAAAAAAATCATTATAATGTTGGGGAGTACAAAGTGTCTCTTTACACCCGTTATAAAATCATCGGGTTAAGTAAATTCTGTCTGCAGAGATTTGGCGCGCGGTAGCGGGCATTGATAAAATCAGAATGATTTTTGAACAGGATACCGAGATAACAGTTTACGGTTTCGATAAACCGGAAACGGTGAGGATAAGGAAGAAACTGGCATGACCAGAGAAAATAAAACTTTATTGCTATGAAAATAAAAGTAATATAAAATTCGGAATGTTAGGTAAAGGATCGAGGCATCTTCGTTTTGAATTCAATACTAAAGTAAAAAGCAGAAAGCCGATGAAATCACTTCAATAGTAATTTAAGAAAAAGATTTTTTTCTAAATTTCTCATTGACTCTCATTTAAATAGGATTTTTTCTCCATGGATTTGTAAATTTTGCAATTCATATTTCATATATTCTAGTTTTGTGATGTGTAAATCCCTAAGCGGATTACGTACCTACTAATCCCAGGTTAGGTCCCTAGGTTTTAAGGTATTAAAAGTTGTAAAATAGACCTAGTTATGTAATTATGCAGTTATATAGTTAGCTTCGTCTGCTAAATATTCATGAGATTTTTACTGTCCTGGCATATTTTGAAAAGGAGCTAACTTGCTGTTTTTCTATGCATGATCGTGTGGAGTGGAAAATTGTTAGGAAAATATCTTTACTTTATGTAAAGAATGTTAATATTTTACTAAAGGCTAGTTTTTCCATCGCCAGATAACTTTTATTCGAGGCATAAAATTGACGTTTGACAATTTTTCTATGAAATAACTGTCAAAATTTCAAAATTATTCCTCGAATAAAGTTATCTTAGGGGCAATTCTCGTAATTTTAAGAAAGTTCACTAGAGTAGACTTTTAACGTTTTAAATTACGAGAATTGGCCTTCAGATTATTGAAAAATCAGCCCTTAAAGTCTTCAATCATCATTCTCCAGCCCTTTTCTTAATTTATTCGTGGTCGGTGCAACATGTCTTTTTCTTCCATACTTCTCTATTAGTCGTCATCTCGGTAGTCACCCCCTTTCTAACCATATCATCATTAACACATTCTTTAAAAACAAATTCTTTAATAAATTTGAACCTGCTAAGTTACCCCATAATACTTTGTAGTTTTTGGGATTCATCAACATTTTGCAAATTAAATTCTCTTAGGATACCAATTTTTTTGTAAAGGGCTACTCTTCATCACATTCTTAGTCGTATCTATTTTAACAAAGTTCTCTGGGACCAGACACCACAGGAATGTTTTAGGGTTATAGATTCAGGTTGTATCACAAATTAGACGGCACGGTTGGCGCAGTGGTTAAGCGATTGACTGCTGCGCTGCGTGTCGTGGGTTCGATACCTGCACGAAACAAATATTGGTATGGCCTATAAGTAGTTGTTCCGGGTCTGGCTGTTTGTGTATGTGTGTTTAAATGTTTTTAAACGCACCCACGATACAGGAGAAATTCCTAGTGTGGGGCAACGTTTTTTTCAATATAAAAAAAAAATTTTTTCTTTAACATCACTCCTGTGTGAATTCACAGTCATAGGCACCTACCTACTACGTGAACTCGTGACGTTCCCACGTTGTGGATAGATTGCCTACCAAGATACGCAGCGCAGTCGCCATCTTACTTACGTACCTAAACCATGATGACACACATGACGAGACAACTGCCCAGATTAGAAAACAGTATTTGAATAAAATTACTATAACCATAAAAGCAAACGGTCCTGTAACGTGATACGATGGATTATGAGAAGAAATAATTGATTAGTATGTTCCTACTGATGTTTTTCTAGCTATTTCTGTCAGTAAAGATCTTTTTATGGGTCATATTATCGAATTTATGAGTATGTTTGAAGATAAAATCTGGAACATGTTTTAGATTTCTAGTTAGCTTTTAATCTGGCTAAGAGAACGATGAATTAAATGTTGATGGACGGAGGAGGAGAGGGAGACCAAGCGAAAGCTGGATGGTGAAGATGATGAAGAGAGTAAATCATAATCTTACAGAGGAGTTATAGAAGATTTAAAAAAAAATGGCACCAAACCCAAAGCAACGAGGGACAAAGGCAAAGAAAAGTTGTGTCAAAAATATTACTATAGAATACTTCACCTATTGTAGAATCTAGCTATTGCTATAGATATCTAGTCAGTTCATTTGTAACAATATTTGAAAAACTAGATGTTTTCTCTTCAAAACGTCTTTTTCTTGATGTATCGCGGTAAAAAACATCGTTCAGTACAAAGTTGACATGCATTCATTTTCTTTGGCGTCATCGCCACAAAGAGACAAACGTGTCGCAAGCTTTATTGCAGTTCATAAAAATGCAGTAAATCTTTCCCTAAGTATTACGTGCAACTGTCGCTAATAATCCATTGTGCACATATATTAAAGAGATTACTAGTTTCAATGTCAAGTAAATAAGCCTTCCATAGTTGGCGTTCGTGTAGTTTCCACATCTGCATACGAATTGCGGGACCTCTGGTTATGAGCGAGTTGCACACGAATGCGCCGCCGGTGACGGACATGCAAATACTGCACACCCACTGATTACACCCGCGCCCCCACATATGCATACTTTTAACCAGACGGACACCTTCACCGCATGAAATTTGATGACGCGCAATAAACCTTCGTAGCAGTACGCATCGAAACGCACTCAAGCTTAATGTCACACACTTTGCGTCAATTCCGATTGGCAAAGTGCACAATTTTAAAATACAACCATGTGTTACATGACACCTCGAAATGTAAGGACACGCTCGTAAAAAATATTCTGTTGCAAAATAAAAAAAGCTAGATAAGCTCTAAACGATGCGTGTCCGTCCATTCGTGCTGTGTATCGTTATGTTTTCACATTTAAGCATACAATCGTATCGATAAAGACAACCGTAAAGTTTCGATTTAAGTGTCTCGAGATGGTCTCGAGCCTACATTCAGCTCATTTCAGACGGCGGCCTTCGTCCGCTAACGAGTGGCGAACGTGCTAAAAGGCGTACTAAATAGGTCCCTACCGAGTAGTCACACATTTAAAAATGTAAAATACATTCGTACTAAAACGGTAATGGAGTCTGATCTGATAATGTTTCGATTTTACGCGTCGCATAAGAAATGCGAAGGCGACATAATAGACTGTACGCATATGAGTATCTGCATGGCATGGGCCTTATTTTCTTCGGTTATGTACGCGCTCCTGTCATTGTTAATTCTAACTTAAACGAGCCCACGGGCCGCGGCGTCGCGACTCCTTGCCCACTACGGCTAGAATAGGATATCAGCTTAAACTTGTTTACGACCGACTTATTGAGTCGGTGTACTTATTTCTTTGGACTCAAAATCGCCTAATTTAGAGATGATATTATATTGAGCTCCGGGACTTAAGTTAACCTGTGCTGTATTAAGGGTGCGATGACCTGTGGTAATGAAATAAAATTCGTTTGTAAACGGTACGAAATAATTAAACAGTGCAGTGGTTGTGTTGAGTGCAAGCGGGCAGCGGGTGTGGTCGGCGAACGCGGCCAATTTGCATTGTGTCTGGAGTGTGGCGAGCTGCCGGACCTCCCCCCTCACCACGTCAACGTAATGCTCCTTGTATTTTAATTAATTTCGATTTTAAATTTCGATGAACGCGAGAGCTCAATTAATCTTCAATTAAATTGAAGTTAACCCTGTATAAATGACGCGTCACTTTACGAAAATCGAAAATGAAGTTTTTTGTGCAGTCCCACAGCAATTTAAATTGATTATTAATGTAAGGACAGCCAGTTACACAGTGATTATGGTAAATAATTTTAGTGTTTTCGAGAACTGTTTAAATAAATACGACGGTTGGAATTGTAATGGGTTGAATAGTGGAGTTATTTCGAGTCTTGAAGCGTGGTCAATTTTAGTTGTGTTCGTTATTAAAGCATGTTTGACAGGTGAATTATGGTATCCTATTAAAGTTTACAAACAATGTGCAGCACGAGGTAGATAGTAGTGCGCGTGTAAAAGATTGCGCGCGCCGAGCGGGGCCGGGGCGATTTGTAATACGCCACGGAGCGGCTTCGAGCTACATTGTTGCAAGTTTGCGAGTGCAAGCTATTAGTGTAGTGCATTATCCGAGCTAAATCCTGGCCCAGCTGCTAATTCTACACTTTGCACGTTCTTGTGTACATAGTTTTATTGGCGTTTAGTGCAAGCATCGCGTGTCAGATTGACATTGAAGGCTGAATTTTAAAAGAGCGTTATTCGTTTTCTCTTGGAAGTTTTTTCAGACGGAACCGAGAAGATCTACGTTTTTCTAATACGCTTTCTAGTAGTTCAACTAGGGCATTCAACACTTTGTTGCTAGCACTAAATATTAATTATGATTCTTAACCTCCTATATTAGCTATAACAGTGCTAAAAGCTGCACAGCGTATGTGCAGAAATATTAATCGCAGGCAGTTAGAGCCAGGGACAACTTTTTAGGCGATGACAGGACTATGGACCAGATAACAGAGAAACAGTTACAATGAATACTTCGGCACTATAATGAGGCTGTCGCGACTCTGTCGATAAATCACCGCATCTTGTGACGTGGGTGTCAAAGTTTATAACGTGGTTAAGGTATTCTAAGATAGGGTTTGGGGGGTATAACCAGTGTTACCAAGTAACAGTGGGTTGTGGGGTTCAGATAGGCAGACGCTCCATGTCTGGTATACAATTGCATCTGAATAGACTGGAAGCCGACCACAACATGTTTGGGAAAGAGCTATAGGAATATGATGATGAACAGCAAATCCTGTACACTGAAATGGACCAAGACTGAATCTGAACGCCAACAGATAGACAGATTCGGTCAGATAGATAATCAGCAGTAAGCCACGATTAAGTAGTTGACATCGAAATAAAAACGAAAACACAGTAGATCTATCCATCGCAATAATTAGCTCCGAGCTGGGCACTTACCGGTGGTGTAGCAGTTTCCAATCTACTAATTCTTCTTATAAACCCCATGGCAGAAGATAATGAGAATAATAGGAAATCAACTAAAGGAACAACCAAATTGATAGACACAGTAGATAATGCTTCCATAGTGAATGACGATGTTATCAGTTGTGATTAAATTAGAAACTGCACAATGCTCAGCCAAACTTCTATTCATACTTTCAACTATCTCGAATGCAAGTGACGGAAGTGCAACGAATATTAACATTGTATATAGATCGAGGGCAGGCTCTGATCCCGACTGACTTGTAAAGGCTGTAATGCTTTTATTCCCCGTGGCATGACAACTGTGTTGATTATACTACAGTATTGCCATTTAAATGTCCACCGGATAAATGGGGTCTGAGGGCGACATTCTCGAAGTCAGCGAAATATTTCGCTTGATTTATGGAGACTAGAGGTGTAATATGGAACTTAACTGTAGTATCTACACTTTTGCTATATATGAAGGTAAATATTTTTTCTAAACGAGACAGAAGAATTCTTTATAATCTGTATTACTTCATTGGGTAGTACAGCGTTGATTGAATCAGGATACAAGAGATAGGCGACTGATTGGCTCAAACAGATAGATACCAATCAATAGGTCAATAAAAATAGATCAAGTGGTCGTGTACGCGTCTCGAAAGATCAACAAAGTAGGTACCGATCCTAAAGCTTCATTCTATCTAATGCTATAAAGAGGTAAAATTGTTTGTTTGTAAGAGGTAATCTCTGGAAGTACTGATCCGATCACAAAAATTCTTTCACTAAAAGAAAGCTCCACTATTTCCAAGTACCATAGGATATGTTTTATGGTAAAGTTGACTTCCACGCGGTCAGAAGTCGCGGGCAATTAAAACCAAATAAAACTTTTGTAGATCTACGGCAGAAACTTCTCATCAAAAACTGCCTCATTCATACATACTTGTAATACAACAATTCAACATAAGTCACGAATAATCCCCCTGAAAGTATTTACTTCGTATTTACGAATGCAACAATGTTGCGGGAACAAATAGAGCAACAGCCAGAACCGTACTATAGCACGTAAGAGGCAGACAGGGAACTAGCTCACACAATCACAGGTAACAGCTGACATTTGGCAGACAGGTGAGGATAATTTGTATGTAAGTATTATAGAGTCACTTCCTCTAGCAAGCTTTGCAAAATTCCAAAGTTGGGAAAGGAAAAATTATATATCGCAGGTGACATGCCGTTGAAATATGTATGAAGTTTTTTTTTTAAGACATTTATTTCTCAAAAATAATACGATTCAAAATCAAAATCAAAAGTCATTTATTCAAATTAGGCTGAGAATCAGCACTTTTCGAACGTCAAAATTACAAAAGACAGTCCCCCAAAAACGCCCGCCCTTCGACACTTCCTAGTGCTATCGCTGGGAAGAAGAAGTGGCGGAACAAACTCCCCAGCAGCACAGCTGTCTGTTTAGTTAGAACTACTGTTTGCATGTATACAATACTAGGAACCTATGTTCAGTAATGAACATTACAAGAAGCTTAAATTATTTGCCATATTATGTCAGCTAGCCACGCCAATATACCAACAAATATAATAAAAACTATACGTACTCAAGCTAAAAAATAATTAATTAAAATAAAAATAAAAACTCACTACCTAAATAAAAGCCTCCAGGCATAAAGGGCGTGACAGCTTACATATTTATGCATTGCTGGGTTCGTCACATAGCTGTCACTTGCAGTCACAGATGATGAACTAGGACCATCGATGTGAAAAAAATGAGTTAATACTAATAACAGTAACCTGTCAGTACCTAAGCTAATTCTGGAGAAAGAACATGAACATTGTCTTGAGTTAATTAGGGCGACCAACTATTCTTATCGTGTAAGTAGTCGTTGATGGAATAGTAAGCCTTTGAACAAAGTTTGGATTTTACTTGAGCTTTAAACGCATTAAAAGGCAAGTCTAGCAAAGAAGAGGGTATCTTGTTATAAAAGGTTATACCAAGCCCAACAAATGAGTTATGAACCTTATGAAGCCGGTGAAAGGGGGCACGTAGTTTGTCCTTATTTCTAGTGTTAAGGTGTATAGAAGGCTCGCTGACCTTGTGTATGTGGGCGGAGCTAAGCGCTCTACCCCCGAATACGTCAAACGCACGCGGTGGCGCGCTGTACTAAAACGACGATCAAAGAATATGCAGAGGCGCAGAATGCCGCACGCAGGTCGTCATTTTTGCCTACGATTCCAGAGGGGAATGGCGGATGCAAAGCTGATATATTTTGTATAGATTGATACTTATGTTACGTATATTTTAAGTTTTTACTGGACATTATTTTTTAGTAATTTTTCATTTAGAAATTTTGTTTAAAATCATACGTGAGAAGGGACTTAGTTCCTAACGGGGGTAAAACTTTAAAAATGATATCGAGTATTTTCTTAGGAATAGAATAACATTTTATTTGCATAGACTGTAGGTCTTCTTAGGACTTACATAAAAATGAGATTTTATAAAAATGTGATCCTGTTTCATGAATTTGAATTATTATAAATCAGTAATAAATATGCGCGTCTGTGTTAGTGCAAATATTTACGAACGAATTGTATCAGTGTGCGTTTATTGACTAGCTCGCTGCAGATGGCCCATTTCTATAGTGCGCGTGGACGCTTACGATAGTAATACAAGTAGTAGGTATCTAAACTAATATTAAAATGAGAAAAGATTGGATAATTGGATTTGATCAAAATAAAAGTCCAAGATGGCGGCTGCGAAAATTTTCAAGTCTTTTAATATGGGTGTCGTTTTCATACTTTTCGAGGGTGATAAAGCCGATAGTGAGGTCAAAATAAAAATCCAAAATGGCGCTGCAAAAGTCTTCAAATATTTCATCATGGGTGTCGTTTTCATGCTTTTCGAGGGTGATGAAAGCCGATAGTGAGGTCAAAATAAAAATCCAAAATGGCGGCTGAAAAATTTTTATAATATTTTATCATGGGTGTCGTTTTCATACTTTTCGAGGGCAATAAGGCCGATAGTGAGGTCAAAATAAAAATCCAAAATGGCGGCTGCAAAAATTTTCAAATATTTAATCATGGGTGTCGTTTTCGTACTTTTCGAGGGCGATAAGGCCGATAGTGAGGTCAAAATAAAAATCCAAAATGGCGGCTGCATAAATTTTCAAATATTTAACCATGGGTGTCGTTTTCATACTTTTTGAGGGCGATAAGGCCGATAGTGAGGTCAAAATAAAAATCCAAAATGGCGGCTGCAAAAATTTTCAAATATTTCATCATGGGTATCGTTTTCATACTTTCCGAGGGTGATAAAGCCGATAGTGAGGTCAAAATAAAAATCCAAAATGGCGGCTGCAAAAATTTTCAAATATTTCATCATGGGTATCGTTTTCATACTTTCTGAGGGTGATAAAGCCGATAGTGAGGTCAAAATAAAAATCCAAAATGGCGGCTGCAAAAAATTTCAAATATTTCATCATGGGTGTCGTTTTCATACTTTTCGAGGGCGATAAGGCCGATAGTGAGGTCAAAATAAAAATCAAAAATGGCGGCTGCATAAATTTTCAAATTTTTCGTCATGGGTGTCATTTTCATAGTTTTCGAGGGTGCTACAGACAGCCGATAGTGAGCTCACAATGTAAATCCAAGATGGCGGCTGCAAAAAATTGTTTTTGTTTTAAATCATACGTGATAAGGAACTTCGAATAACCTAAGTTATTCTGATCAAACTAAAATTATTAAGTAACTAATGATTACTTGATTTTAGGTACAGACGCCAGCACATCAAGCTACCCGAAATAGTAAAATTTTCCCAATCAACCTTGAACCTAATGCTTTAGCGATAAAGTTGAAAATCTGTTAAAGAAATTTGACAGATTGCAGTTAAGTAGCTTGATGTGCTGGCGTCTGTACACGATACTTATTTGACAATAATATAGTGTGATGAGTTGCCAAATAAACAATGTTTTCTTATCACCAGACCGCATGAGTGAGTGTCTCCATCTCGTAGAGTCTTAGCATAATGCTGAGCGATGGCCGTTTTGCGTGGATGTGCGTGTTTACCCCCGAACTTGTTTTAGACAGAGACACTCACTCATGCGGTCTGGTAATAAGAAAACACTGTTTATTTGGAAACTCATCACACTATATTATTGTCAAATAAGTATCGTGTACAGACGCCAGCACATCAAGCTACTTAACTGCAATCTGTCAAATTTCTTTAATAGATTTTTAACTTTATCGCTAAAGCATTAGGTTCAAGGTTGACTGGGAAAATTTGACTGTTTCGGGTAGCTTGATGTGCTGGTGTCTGTACCTAAGATCAAGAAATCGTTAGTTACTTAATAATTTTAGTTTGATCAGAATAACTTAGGTTATTCGAAGTTCCTTATCACGTATGATTTAAAACAAAAACAAATTTTTGCAGCCGCCATCTTGGATTTACATTGTGAGCCCACTATCGGCTGTCTGTAGCACCCTTGAAAACTATGAAAATGACACCCATGACGAAAAATTTGAAGATTTATGCAGCCGCCATTTTGGATTTTTATTTTGACCTCACTATCGGCTGTACCACCCTCGAAAAGTATGAAAACGATACCCATGATGAAATATTTGAAAATTTTTGCAGCTGCCATTTTGGATTTTTATTTTGACCTCACTATCGGCTTTATCACCCTCGAAAAGTATGAAAACAATACCCATGATGAAATATTTGAAAATTTTTGCAGCCGCCGTTTTGGATTTTTATTTTGACCTCACTATCGGCCTTATCGCCCTCGAGAAGTATGAAAACGACACCCATGATGAAATATTTGAAAATTTTTGCAGCCACCATTTTGGATTTTTATTTTGACCTCACTATCGGCCTTATCGCCCTCGAAAAGTATGAAAACGACACCCATGATGAAATATTTGAAAATTTTTGCAGCCGTCATTTTGGATTTTTATTTTGACCTCACTATCGGCTTTATCACCCTCGAAAAGTATGAAAACGATACCCATGATGAAATATTTGAAAATTTTTGCAGCCGCCATTTTGGATTTTTATTTTGACCTCACTATCGGCTTTATCACCCTCGAAAAGTATGAAAACGATACCCATGATGAAATATTTGAAATTTTTTGCAGCCACCATTTCGGATTTTTATTTTGACCTCACTATCGGCTTTATCACCCTCGCAAAGTATGAAAACGATACCCATGATGAAATATTTGAAAAATTTTTGCAGCCGCCATTTTGGATTTTTATTTTGACCTCACTATCGGCCTTATCGCCCTCGAAAAGTGTAAAAACGACACCCATGATGAACTATTTGAAAATTTTTGCAGCCGCCATTTTTGATTTTTATTTTGACCTCACTATCGGCTTTATTACCCTCGAAAAGTATGAAAACGACACCCATGATGAAATATTTGAAAATGTTTGCAGCCGCCATTTTGGATTTTTATTTTGACCTCATTATCGGCTTTATCACCCTCGAAAAGTGTAAAAACGACACCCATGATGAAATATTTGAAAATTTTTGCAGCCGCCATCTTGGACTTTTATTTTGGTCAAATCCAATCTTTTCTCATTTTAATAATAGTTTAGATATGCCTACTACTTGTATTACTATCGTAAGCGCCCACGCGCACAATAGAAATGGGCCATCTGCAGCGAGCTAGTCAATAAACGCACACTGATACAATTCGTTCGTAAATATTTGCACTAACACAGACAGACGCGCGTAGTCGATCGATAGCCGGAGCGTAGCAGCGAGCGACACAGCCATCCCGTCTCAATGCTAACGCACGACTGCCGCCCGCGCCCGCGCAGAGCACCTCTGAAGCTCGATCTCAAAGTGGGGACATTTCCTATGCAAATGTTGATTGATTTAAATAAGCTATGTCACATCTGTAGTACCTTTAACCATCGATTTTTCAGTGTAAAAATTTTTCCAAACATCAAAGCCGTTTAGAAGTAATATCGAAAATCAGAAAAAAATAGCGTGTTGGTAAATATTTTTTTAAGGCAAAAGTATTAGCCATACGAAAAAATCCTATGTCAGAAATGTTGTTCATGAATCTATAGCAAACATATATTTTTTTCAGATCTTTTAATCAAGCCGTTAATGAGAAATATTCGTCATAAAGTGACCGTATTACGGTACTAAACGAGAGTAAGGCCCTTAACACTGTGAATATCACTGTTTTTAGTGTACAAGTGCAAATTTTGCCTAATATATAGGATGTTAGCGAAGATGAATTGTGATGCAACCGTGAGAATACCAATATCTTTAAAAAAATCTCTTAGAGAAACTCTGGCACCTAGCTGGTAAATTGCTCGAACAGCTCGTTTTTGAAGGACAAATATATTTTGTATATCAGCGGCTTTGCCCCACAGCAGAATACCGTAGGACATAACACTGTGAAAATAACTGAAATAGACTAAACGAGCTGTATCAACGTCAGTGTATTGTCTTACTTTCCTGACGGCGTAGGCAGCCGAACTGAGCCTTCCTGCTAGACTTGATATATGAGGTCCCCACTGAAGTTTGGCATCTACTGTTAGTCCTAGAAAAATTGCCGAGCCTACTGTTTCAAGCACCTCTTTATTTAAGACGATGTTGGGTCCTAGATTTCTGACATTCGGTAAGGCGAACTTTACACATTTCGTTTTCTTGGCATTGAGAACTAGGTTATTTGACGTAAACCAATCTGTAACTATTGTGAGTGCACTGTTTACGTCGTCAAAATCTTGTCTATTCCTGTCTACTTTAAAAATAAGAGAGGTATCATCTGCAAACAGTACAACGTCACAGATGCCCTTCAAATGGAATGGTAAATCATTGATATATACTAAGAACAAGAATGGACCCAATATTGAGCCTTGCGGAACACCTAACTGAACTGGTAGCCCGGAAGATTTCGCGCCATTAACATCTACACATTGGACCCTATTATGTAAATAGGAAATTATTATGTTGAGAGCCTCGTTTCTGACACCGTAATGATGTAACTTACGCAAAAGCGTGTCATGGTGCACGCAATCAAAGGCTTTAGAGAGATCACAGAAAACTCCAATAGCATTTTGCGATTTCTCCCATGCGTCAAATATGTGTCTCAGCAGAGCAACACCCGCGTCTGTAGTTGAACGACCCTTTGTAAAGCCATATTGATCATTATGGAGGAGGCTGTTTAAATTAAAATGTCTTAGCAACTGCTTGAGTATTAACTTTTCAAATATTTTGCTAAATGCAGGTAAAATAGAAATAGGCCTGAAATTGCCAACGTCATTCTTATTACCTGATTTAAATAATGGTATGACTTTACTACTCTTCATGAGGTCAGGAAAAGTTCCTAAATCAACACATTTATTAAAAGTAACAGCTAGATAGGGGGCTACGATGGCTATTATATTACTTAAAAGTTTAATGGAGATGCCCCAATAATCACCGGTGTTTTTAGACTTAAGTGTATTAAAAATAATAACTACATCACGCGGGGTTACATGTTCGAAACTAAATAAAAGACTACATTTAGGTAGACTACTATGCAAAAGGTTTTCAGCTTTAGACGGGGACGAATTTAAGGAGCGAGTCGTAGTTATCGGTATGTTGGCAAAAAACTCATTCAATGCCTCAGCTACGTCAGCTGCATTATTAACTAATTTGTTGTCGACCATAATCTCAAGTTGTTTTTCTTGTTTAACAGATTTACCAGTTTCATTGTTAATAATTTTCCAAGTGGCTTTTACTTTATTATTAGAATTTTTAATCGTATCGCCTAAAAATTTTGATTTAGCAAAAGCACTAATCTTTTTGAATAATTTTGAATAATTTTTGACATACTCTAGGAAAGGAGTATCAAACCTGTATTTTTTCAAACCATATAACTCGTATAGTCTCGCTCTACTTTTATAAATACCTGGAGTAGCCCATTGATTAAAGCCAACGGAGGATCCATTAATGTTAATAGTTTTGGTCTTAAAAGTAGATTGGTACTCTTTTTGCACAACATCAAAAAGGGCACCATAAATTTCATTGGGATTCACTTATCATGAAATACAAGTTACTCATTATACTTGATACACGATCTTATGAAGAACGGTAGGTACTCGTAAAGATACTCGTATACAGATGAAGATGATGCTTTTTACAGACCTCATTGACTTAGGGTGAATTTTAACAATGAAACTGATCGTGTTCAGTTTATTCAGAGTCTGAGTCGTCTGAGTTGAGCTGCACGATTTTTGAAAAATGCGTGCACTGACTGGATAGGTCCTCTCAAACTGTGTGTTCTTTCCTCAAAAGACCATTTCAGACACCAATCTACGTGGTCTTCACATGATCTGACCCAAGATTGTGTCTGGACTTTAAAAGAGACTCTCGACTTCTGAGTTTGTTTCGGCCTTTCTTCTCAGAATAGTCAGATAGGAAACGCAGACTTCATATAGTTTAAAAAAATATGATTGACGTGTAAGTGTTTGTACAAAACTTACAGAAAATAAATCATTTATCATTATTATATTATTCATATCAACACATCTTCAACTTGTTCAAGACTTGTCAGTGTCATCATTGTTGACTCTTGAACGCGGTTTACATGTGCTCATCATGTTCAGTTTCATTGGTAAAATTGTAGCTTATGATTCGATTCGCACGAATTTATTCGCCTGATACATGCGAATCATAACTTTTAAATAATATTATTTTTCTATTAGCGATTCGCACGAAGTTGATTTATTTGTGGGCGAATCGATTACTCCAGAAATATGTACAGACGCCAGCACATCAAGCTACTACCATCTGTCAAATTTCTTTAATAGATTTTCAACTTTATCGCTAAAGCATTAAGGTTCAAGGTTGATTGGGAAAAATTGACAGTTTCGGGTAGCTTGACCTGCTGGCGTCTGTACCATATGTGTATATGTGGCTATTGGCACATATTGAATTTTACGCAATGAAGTTACGATAAAAGTACACGTTTTATAATATACATGTAACTCTTATCACTTCTGTGCGCTTT
This sequence comes from Apamea anceps, assembly GCA_951799955.1. NCBI lineage: Eukaryota > Metazoa > Arthropoda > Insecta > Lepidoptera > Noctuidae > Apamea > Apamea anceps. Next base: position 7,977,390 of record OX637517.1, read on the forward strand.
TGTTCTTTTACCTATAGGTACTTTTATAGATTCGTCGATTCCGTTTCAGGCGAGTAAATTCGTGCGAATCGATTGATAAGCCGAAATTTTCTCTTATTTGTTGTAGAAGTTGTTAGATATCCAATGCATTGCAGATTTAGGACGTGGATGTAGACAAATATATTGCAGTAATGTCTCATGCTTCTAACTGAGGAAATAGCGGTTAGACATATACAACTGAGAAATACTTATACGTCTCATCGATAAACTGCGAATCTGACAATGCACCTGCGCGTTGTCCATCCTGTGCGTTGTACATGCGGCGTCTAACACAGACTTAGCACAGGAAGGTATGTGCGTGATCTACAGCTTCACAATAAAACATTACTCTCTCATACAATATGAGGGCCACAATTACCACTTCGACCCCACATCCGCCGTGCCAGATTGATGTTCACATTTACTCAAACTTTATCTTTTCATTTTTGTGCCTTTCCGACCGGTTAAGAGGCGGTTTCAGTAAAAGTAAAAAAACGGGTAGATTTTAAGACATCGCATTTTGTGGAGTCCCTAAATAAAGTTTATTGTCAGCGTGCGTGGGTTGGGGCCCTTTATTTTGGGGAAAAAAAGTTCTCTGTCCGATTTGCGCGTCCACTTTTCATATTAAGCAGAGAATATTGGACAGCACTGGCCTGCAACATTGTATAAAGTTATTCGTACAATGTATTGGAGTATATTAATGGTACGCGATTTAACTAATTTGAATAATTTTTCATTCAACCGCAATTTATTGATATTAAAATGTGCATTCGGTTTACTGTTTGTTGTCGCTCGTATTCTTAATTTGTGATTATTTATGTTTAATGAATTCGGATTGCCTTAACCAAATTTTATTACGTCGGTGCGACAGACAAAGTTGAACGTATTCTGCTTGTCGTGCGTCGTCCTCTTACTACGTTCGATTCTCTCATTTAAGGCGAAAACGTCAGGGTACAGACGCCAGCAGGTCAAGCTACCCGAAACTGTCAAATTTTCCCAATCAACCTTGAACCTTAATGCTTTAATGATAAAGTTGAAAATCTATTAAAGAAATTTGACAGATTGTAGTAGTAATTGATGTGCTGGCGTCTGTACCACGCGAAATTAAATTTTCTTACGCGTTTTGCAATTTGCAGGTCAGTTTTGGGTTGTATATTGATCTAAATATATTATGATTCGCGGACGTAGGTATCAAATAGTTATTTATAGAATTATAATCATAAAAATCATCAATACAACTCTCTAAGTTCATATTATCCTATTGAATTACTAATTCATGAAATTAATAACATTTCAGACCAATTCTAAATATTTTATTTCACAGAAACCTACATGGGCACTTATGAAACATCAGAAACTAGAAACACGGTTCCAGTTGGTCGTTTCCTATGGAGAAGAGCCGGCAAGAAACTCCACGGTTACTGTTAAAAATAATTGGATTTTACAATGTTTTCAATTTCGATGTTTGCTTATTCTAATGATTATAATTCTGTAAAGCCATATTTGTTACGGCTGCGAATCATATTTTAATCAACAAACAACCTGACACTGGCCTACAAATTGCAAAAAACGCAAGGAAATTATAATTTCGCGGCTACCTTAGCACATTCCTCTTGAAGGTGGTGGTGGTGGGATTTTAAGTAAAATCTAATGCTAGATGGGCTGATAAAATATAAGATATCAGAAGCATAAATAGTAAAAGTTATATGTATATTATGGACTCTATTATGGTGAAACAAGTCACTCTTTCCTATGAAGATATCTCGATTATCTACGATCAGACTATGTTTGTCTTATCAGATCTTTAGAAGCCTTCCTTCTGCTACAAATTAACACAACTTACGTAAAACGGCCATAACTTAAATGGTTACAGCACATTAACATATAAAAACTTAATTTATTCCCATCTTTGTCACAACTGGATGTGGTAAGCAGTAATATTTTCCATCGTTTTACTGTTTTCAATTTTACTGTAACATTGTCACCAAAGATGTCTTATTGAATAAAGTCGTAACTTCTCTACCTTATGTTTAGAGCTTTGGTTTGCCGACATCCACAATTCCACAATCCACTTGGCAACGACAGTAGCAACCAATTGCTATTACTCAGACTCATACATAGTATATCTAAGGCCTGCTTACACTGCAATCACTAAATGCGTTTAGCGATAAACATATTTAAAAAATATTTTTGTCTATGTTATCTTCAAACAAATGACAGAAACAGAACGATGTTCGAAATGCGTTTAGCGCTATTTTTTTTTTAGCGATTTGTATTGCAAGCAGGACGAAGTGTGTACACTCTTCATACTGATAAATGATTTTATTTCTGTAAGTTTGTACAAACACTTTTACACATCAATCATATTTTAAAAACTAGATGAGGTCGACCTTTCCTATCTGACTACTCTGAGAAGAAAGGCCGAAACAAACTCAGGTCACAGTCTAAATAAAGTCCAGACATAATCTTGGTATCAAACTCAAATCATTTATTTCAATGAAACCATTTACAGGCACTTTTGAATTGTCAAAATTAAATTGTCGGTCAGTTAGTCAGAAAGTTGAAGCTAGTTGCCCATTCCAAAACGTAGATCTCTGTGGAGAAGAACGAGTAAGAAACTCCACGGACACTCTTTTAAATCAAGATATATGTATCTGCCTAGCCTTTTCCCAACTATGTTGGGGTCGGCTTCCAGTCTTACCGAATGCAGCTGAGTACCAGTATTTTACATGGAGCGACTGCCTATCTGACCTCCACAACTCAGTTACTTGGTAAACCCCTGGTGTTAAACCCCTTGGTAAAACTGGTTGTCAAACTTTCGGGCTCAGATCGTGTGAGGACCATGTGTCTGAAATGGTCTTTTGACGAAAGAACCACACAGATTGAGTGGACCTGTCCAGTCAGTGCACGCATTTGTCAGTAATCTTGCAGCTCAACACAGTACTTAAGGAGCTCGACGATAACTATAAGTACTCTTATGCATGGCAAGAAAAGTTGCGCAACATTGTTGCAGTAACATGTTTCAGTGTTGCTTAACATGCTGCACACACACTGTACTGTGCAGCGCTGCCAGTTACATACATGTTCCTAGCAACACAAAAACATGTTGCTGCAACTTTTACGTAAGTACTATGTATACGAGGCTTTAGAAAAGTGATAAATTGGTATGCTAAGGTATTCAAAAGATAACAAATGTTATTGGAGCTAATAGAATTATAAGAAAGTATATTATAATGCCAAGTTATTCGTCGTTTATTTTGTTCAAGACCTCTTGCGCAGATAAGTGGTTCAATCAATTGGCTGTGCGCCAGGAATGTCCGAGGTACTCCAAGTTTCTAAACTAGCACATTAGGACTGAATTCCGGGGTGTGAAGGAGATCTTGACTTGAGTTTTTAAACTTCCACGCCATATTTTACATTTTCTTTAGAGGTCTATTTGTACTTTACTATGTTTTTTCTTGTAATAGTGGTAGTTGTCGCACGCGCTACTCCTGAGGTTAGGCGGGCAGTGTTATTAGGCTTTACTACCTGGATTTTTTCAGCAGTAGCCTCGAGTGGATTTGTGCCCGGTTGATGGCAATAGGCTCGCCCCCTATTACATAGTCTTATAGTACTGGCGAAATATGAGTGGTACACATCTGCCTGCCTTCGGGGATTACAAGCGTCATATTATGTGAATATAAATTGAAAATGCAAAGTTAGACGCCCGCTAAACTACTGAGAACTATGCGGAAATGACAACATGAGCTGAAGAAGCTAATTTCGAGACCTCTTATGTTGTTCAATTGGCTACAAGAGCATGCAGACGAAAGCTATCGTGAAAGCACCTTGGCAATATCAGTGGTCCTACCTACCTACTCCAACTTTTTAAACACGAAGACGAAAGTGCGAAGACACGAAGGCACTTCTCATATTGACAAAACACTTGGTGCACCGCAAGGCGACGAAGCGTCCGCGGACACATATGCAAACTCATCAAGGACATGCCAATATGCACGAGAGGCGACGCGCGCTGACGCGACCAAACGGACATCAATTCCAATATTACCTTAGCAAATGTACTGACTAAACTTTCGGTTTGGTAGTTCCTTTAGAATGGACCTTTGTCTGCGACGATGTGTGCGAATCCACCATACAGATATACGAGAATTGCAAGACTGCAGTTTTGATAAATATAAAACGAAATATGGTTAGTCGACGGCGATTTATGATTGCGCTAAACTGCAATAGTAAATGCTACGTTAAACACACAACTACAGGCCATAACATTTACTCTGCGCTAATTTATTAGATTTAAATGTGCAAGATGTGTTACTCCTCTAAATGATGTCACACTAAATATTGCCAGTACATTGTCATATATCACATTTCACGGAGAACCAGCTCTAAAATAAACCGGACAACATACTTATTTTGCTAAATAATACTTGCACAAACCGCAAACCCACACTTAAGATTAGATTGAAAAAGGCTGCCATTTAATTTCGCATCACCGTCCACAAGTTGTAATCATCGGCGAGGAAATCTATAATCTAGGTAATTGTGATATTCTATATAAATTGCTAGTATGCACTATTATACGTTAATAGCTAGGCTAATCACCGGCGGCTCATTGAGTACATAATATACGATGTGTGGTTACAGCCCATGCAACAATGTAAGGCTTGTGGGGAGGGGGCAGCAAGTTGCAGACGGAGAGACGGCCCACGGCAGACACCCGACAAATGACTAAATTGCCTCGGAACCAATAACGGTAAGTTATTTTATGTGAGATAGTGTTACGTGTCGGGTGACCATGGTTTGCAAATGTATGGCTTGGCTTCATGATGTTTACGAAATACAATTCCTCTCAACCACAGCACCTGCCATCTAATTTCTTCACCACCCTTGGTTGACGGGTAGAGAATGCCTAAGACATTAAGTCCGTCTTTGTACGTTTTTTGTGTGAGGAAAGTTTAAATAATACAGCCTGAAAATTTGGACGGAAAAAACAACATTGAGTAATAGTAAACGCTATGCTATGGGGCAACTGCACATCAAAATTATAAAATTTAGCAAACAATAATCGCTGAATTTCAGACCTCGCTATTGCCACAGTTTACAAAGACTTTCTACCCAATTACTGTTACTAGTACCTATACAATTGAGTAACACTCTAATGGGAACTTTCAATGAAGGCATGCTTCACCTCTTATCCTGCCCTCTGTACCTCAAAAAATCCAGCCAAAGAGACCTCTGCGTTGTCACTGATAACGCCGTGGAAGTGGCGAAATTTTGGGCTAACGAAATTTGAATAACTGTCGTTCCAGCGACGCGAAGAAAAAAGAATGTTTTTTGAAGGTATTTTTTCAGTAAAAATTCAATCAATCAATCAACTCAGCCCATCGCAGTCCACAGCTGGATATAGGCCACTCCCAGACTGCGCCACAGCACCCTGTCCTCCGCCTTCCGCATCCAGTCTACCCCAGCCACCTTCTTTAGGTCGTCCGTCCATCTAGCTGGGGGGCGTCCCACACTACCACCCCCTTACCAGTCAAAATAAATGAAGGAATAATAGGGAGTTCTCTCAAAACTGTTGATCATAGCGACAGTAGCTGTGTAGCAACGCGTTTGTCAGCGATTTCATCACGTAGGCGGTTTCTATTTACAATTAACTGTGATGTCCTCTTTACATAAGTCCCTTTCATAATTAAATTCAAGGTATACAATTACTGTTCTATTGTTATAGGATAGTTGTAGCTATTTAATATATCGATTAAGGACAACATGGGGAGTTTCACTTAGGTACTGGTTTATGCGGCTCGAATATCTTTCAGGGATAATTATCATCAAAGCCTGTAAAGATAAACCAATTACAGGCACTTTTGCAGAGGAGGGATTTTTGCTTTGGGGGCCCAGTGGTATCAGCCGCGACTTCCGAATTGTAGGTCATAGGTTCGAACCCAGACAGGCGCTTCACTTTGTGTAAATTATTTCATCACCACTGCTCTCAAAACGGCGAAGAAAAACATCGTGAGAAAACCGGCAACTCCTAGAAGCAAAAATTCGAGTTGGCTTCGGCCCCTCGTACAGTTCCAAAGGTCCGGGACCCCAGGGTCTCGAGAAATATCAAAAAAAAAAAAATCGTTTATTTGCATTTTTACCTATTAACAAAATTTTTAATCTGTAACTATCTACAATATTCTAACCGTTTGGTTTGTATTTTACAATTTGCGGTAAATTGTAGAAGAATATAGAAGAAATTATAGTAAATTATACGAACATACGCGTGATAATTTATAGCCTACAGATTGACCAGACTTACAGGGAATATATACGCAAAATTTGATGAAAATCTATGCGGTAGTTTTTGCGTAATGCTGGCACATACATTCAGACAAACAGACAAAAATTCAAAAAACGATATATTCGGCATTAGAAGCGTTTCTAGACCTCGTAGCAGTTACTTACTTTTTCAAAAACATTTAATGTACAGTTTTGATTTCGCTATGATTTTATTTTATGTATAGATATATATACATAGGTGTGTGTATTAATATGTATTATCTGCCTAGCCTTTTCCCAACTATGTTGGGGTCGGCTTCCAGTCTAACCGGATGCAGCTGAATAAGTAAGTAATAAGTATTAATATGTATAACCTCTGGAATCTCAGCGTATTTGTTTAGGTCGTTTTTACCTTCATTATTATGCCGAGTCGATTTTACCCCAAACCAAATGGCTTTAGAGATTTTGTGCTTGCTTGCTGCACAGTACAGGATACATTTAAGATAATATACTGATGTAAGTCCCGTATAACATTACAATACCTGGGTCAGGTGTTACAATAATTAATGGTACACACGCTCTGAGCATTGCACACCTAGGAAACCGTGTGCCTTATGCGAAAATGAACCTTCACAGTTCTTCATACTTCGATGGCGTTTAAAATTTATTGTTCCGCTTATAAAACACCTTATTATTCGCACAAAATAAAAACAAAATAGTAATGTATTAAAATTATTTAAAAAAAAAAATAAAAAAAAAAAACGGCAAAGTATAAAGGACTGCAATGTATTATATTCAAAGTTAGTGTGAACGTCGTCGAATGCAAAGGGCCTTATTACGGAGGTCCTTGCATCAATGATTGATGATATACGCCGCCGGACCTACTACCTACAGGTAGGCAGGTATTGAAGGTACACAAATAATGAGTCATATAGGCATCTGAGTTTACAGAAGACAGACTTCATTCGTGACAAATGTCTGAGAATTTATGGTTAAAAAATAAAAAATCGGTTTTGGATTAAATTTTCGGCGGTTTTGGCGATTTATGTAGAAGACGAAAATAAGTTTTCACAGGCAACAAAATCAACACCACGACATGGCGACATGGCATGGCGTGGCATCAATACCACGTTTAGACGGACAAAACATTTTTTACGATGGGCTGCAATTTACAATATACCTAAGTGTAAATGTTTCTAGTCGGTCAGTTGCATAATCTTATGAGTAAAAATTCGCACGAGTTCGTTACAAATCGTGGCTACTCGCACATCACGCCGTCCGCGGCGGGAGTGATCCGTGACACGCGGTACTTACGCCGGTCGTTTATTTGCGTTAAATAGCCCTGCCCTTGTGACGTCTAAATGCACCAATAATTGCATCGCGACTACACGCGGTGATGTCTGAGACGCCCTAATAAGGCACCGCATACATTAGTAGTGTTTGCATCGGAATACGCGTAAATTAGCTTTAGGATAAGATATGCGTAGACTTATTTTATGCATTTTAGATTCGAGTTTTAATTGGGTTTGGGAAATAATCCTGCAGGCGCCATGTGGCAGGTATGTAGGCTAGACAGAGATCTCGGTTCCCATAGAAACGACATAATATTAAAGATAGTCTTGCCCACCGATCTCCACATTGACTGTCTCGCACTCACGTACATACAGCGAAAGACGCGCATTCAATTAATCCAACTTCATGGCATAATTTTTTTGATATAGAAGTTATATTGGACCTTAGAAATTGGCACTTAATAACCTCGCTATATCGTTTGTCTTCTAATTTACAAGATTTATCGATTGATATAAGTACACTAAGGGTTGTGTTAGCTCAGCTACGCATGTAAATTCAAATTGATGATCAACAATCATGGTGATGGGCACCAAACGATATATTACGACAAGTAGAAGTCAATTCGGCCACAAAAACGTAACGTAAGCATCGTCTTGTATCCAAGTACATATAGGTACATATTTATACGGCACAGAACGTAAACGTCACAGTATGCACAAGTTAATGGCAGGCCATCACTCCGACTCTAATGCGTTTCGCTTGCGACGCAAAATAAAACAAGTGCGCAAATTGTTTTAAATGGGCAGGTATGCTCACGCCCGCCTGACCTACAGACGGCTTATTGCCAAAAACGAGGAAAAAATGCGTTTTTAGAGTACCGTGTAGAATATCGAAAATATTGTGGCATATGAAAATTTTTGGTGAAATAAATTAGAGGAGAAAATGATACATTATGGCAATACTGTTTTTCAGATTTGAGAAGGATCAAGGAGTCTGTTTACTTTTTTAAAAACGAACAACATCCATACAATAAATTAAGTTCCCTTTTGTTTATCTTGTGCCTATAAAAAAATAAGAAATGACTATGTTTTGGATATCCTTGTAATTATGTATGATTATGTACCATGTATCACCTGTGCTTAAGGCCAAAATTCTATTTGGCAAACGGCAATCATTACTAAAAAATGAGGAATTTGATTTTTAACTTAATTGGTAATTTTTGGTACAAACTAGGGTTTCCATACTATAAAAATAAATTGGCTATATTTTGGATTGGCGTATTATATTGTTATTATTCCCGAGGGACGCTGAGCACCTGATAAATATGATTCAAAATTGCATTTTATAAAATGAATGGAGTCACAAAAACAAGGTACTAAATTTTTACGACCACAATATCTGTGCTTAGGATGTAATAAAACAGAAATAAGATCCAACAACGTAACCTTTTTTGACACCTTAAATTGTCACGGACAAAAAAAAAATCAATGAATAATTACGAGTACCTAAAACGCTACAAGGTTCTTTAGGCGCGTGGCCAAAATCGGAACTAAAGCCGCCATCTTGTTTTATCTATACAATTTCTGTGACAATGTCACAAATGTTTACCAATAATACCCCCTGTCAACGTCAATCAGGCAACAAAAGATCTTTGTATTGTAATTTTGAAGTGACGCACGCTTTACTTGTGGTTAGCAAGTGTACAAAAACGCTGTGAAGTGTGTGTAAGCGCAGGAGCTCTCGGTGCCGTCCGTCCGAGACAATGGCGCAGTCGGAAGGGGGTGTGTGTGTGTGTTATGTGCTGACGCTACTCGTCTTAACGCACACATTCACAGCATGTTTGTACACTTGGTTACCACAAGTAAAACGCGCGTCATTTCGTGAGATAAAAATACTGTAGGACTCTACGCGGCTGTTCGTATGGCACATCGACTTTCACAAAAACTTCGCCTTTGTAGAGCGTCGTCTCTGTCATTCACACCTGTCTGACAGTCTCTTTCTTAACCTGTGTCGTTTTTACGGCCGGGTACTGTAAAATATCAGTGTCGTAAAATCCGACTCGCACTTGACCGAAGTCTTCAGGTTTTACGATTCTGCAGCAAGAGCAAGGTTAAAGATATTTTTTGGTCTGAACTAATTAGTCACGTCAAAACGAAATGGAGTTATAATTCATTTTGTAGTCTTAGTCGACGGAAGATAATGGATCGTTTAATTTTTTTCTCTAAACCTTTACGACCCACATTCTTTGGTAATATTAGTTTTGACCTACTCGCATTTTTTGAGATGTTTACATTTTGATTTTCCTCATTGTTTATACTACTAATGTATCGACGGTAGTGTCATTATAATGTCTAGATGCGTTATGTCTGACCCGCGGGGTAATTGTGTAACACACATTAACAGTAACAATGGCTTTTATTTTGGCAGTTCAACAATTTTCATTGCGTTATTTACGTTGTCGAGAAATTATAATCAAGCATTAGGACTGTGTTTGATAAACAGCGAAAACTTCATAACATCGCGAAAGGTCCGAAAACTAAAGGCACGTTCTAAACTTCTTGCATAGTCTAACTACAGCTTTAGTTGGCTACTAACATGTCTATAAATCAAACAGTTTGCAGTCATCTATACATATACATGCCTACTCTAGTATCGTCATCATCATGCATCATGTCATTGCATACATCTTATATCTACATTATATCCATACACATAAATAAAGTTGAAGTGTCTGTTTGTAAATTTTAAATTTTTGTCCGGTACAAACAGACAGGGGGTCTACTCCGAAGTAGTATCGGCCGAATGTTCGGCCGTTTCCTGTTACCAAGTTACTATTTGGTTCGGTCGGTTCCGATCCTACACTCCTACACTCTTTCGAATATTGACTATGGTCCCGACCCAACTAAGCCGATCCGAATTTTTTTCGCATTTTTCAATAATATTCGGTTCGGCCATGTGTCGGTCCGATCCGAACATTCGCACTTTGCACTTCGGAATAGGCCCCCAGATCTGTTTGTGGCTCGATCGACGAAACGGCTGGACCGATTTTGACGGGACTTTCATTGGTAGATAGCTAATGTTACAAGGAGTATCTTTAGTAATAAAATTTTATTTTTTGATACTAGTATTTTAGAAAAAGAATCAGGGTTCCGCGTAGATCATTAATTCCAATATGCACGCGGTCGAAGTCGTGGGCACACACAGTTTTTTCTAAATTCCGTTTTTTGGTCATTGCAAGTCGACCCACACACTAGTTGGTAGTATGTGAGGTTACGTTAGACATAATATGAAGTGACTTACCGGCTCCGTTTCTCCCTGACTCTCCTTGCCGAGTCCCTCGCCCTTGTTCCAGCCCATCTTTTCTAACAACTTGAAGCCTTTGTTTTCTGGTTCTATAGACCTGTCAATGTGATTTATTCATTTAGATTTACCGACCTTCGAATACACTATAGAAATAACAGAAAACAACAGAAAATAAAGAACTAAATGTAACAAACAAAATGTGAATAATGTGATATCATTTTGTCGTTTTTGACGAGTTTTTTTATATTTTTTGTTAGTCAGTCACTTTCTACTTTCATTGTTCAGCAAATGAGAGTTTACTCCATATGGGATCCGAAACTTTTTTGAGCAAAATTTTTTTTATTCTATCGATAAAAATTTGCGTTGGGCAACCCTTGAAATCCATGGAACCCCGAAAAAAAAAACTCTAAAAAGATTTATAGGGTTACGTTTTTTCGGGCCTTCATTTTTGGGTATGGAATATAAAAACCATCATTTAAATCTCATGCAATATTGTTCTACTAACGTGTTAACATCAGTAGTCTGCGTCTTCTCAGAGTGATGCGACGACCCCACAGTTTCTCTCCGCGCCTGCGCCCTATCGTTGTACGCCGTCGCTTCGATAGCGAGCGGTTTTTTGGGCGCGTATTTGTTCTTCAGGCGGGCCAGCTCCAACTGGTGCTGCATCTGTACGTTGCAGGTCCGCGTGTACGCGACTTTCTTCTCTTTTTCTATGGCTGTAGAGTTGAATTTTGTTTAGAAACTAGGACGTGGCAATTGTTTTTGATAAATGCACTAAGAGCTCATTTTTCAGTCGACAGATAATTTTTATTCGTGGAATAAAATTGACGTCATACATTTTTTGTATGGTAGAACTGTCTAAAATTCAAAATTATTCGTCCGATAAAATTACAAACAGTTGATAACTGCATTTTAAAGACATTTTACTGTTGACATAGTTAGTTTTGAGATATTAGCCATAGTAAAGACACTTTACCTTCCATTAAAAGTCCCGGTTCGCAGTGTCCGCACGTGTCGTTGCCTGGATGAATGTGACATAGCAGTTTCGTTTCTCCAAGCTGTAGAGTGCTCCCGTGTACTATCTGTGACAGATGAAAAAGGCTGACTTATTTCCAAAATTATATGATGTAACTGGATGCAGCTGAATACCAAAAATTATACAGGGTGAATGGGTTAATAACTGACAAAAATTTCAACGCAGGAGGGTTCACGATCATAGTTTGCACGTCGATGTCCTTTCCACCCTGTATACAGCTAAATAATCGTTTTTCTTCAAGTCCTGGCAAATTAAGATACTCCATAGACATTTTAGACGTGATTAAAAATATGGCGACTAAAAATACGTCAATTTACGTCATCAATCAGACGTTGACTAACTTGACAGGACTAAGCTAATATTCATCTTCTGTCCTTTTCTTAATGAAATAGAAAGAAAAAGATGCACTGAACTTAAATTTAGAATAGTTTGTGACCAAGGGAATCGGCGCAATTAACGTTCAAAGTTGATCACGTGAAATCCATATTTTTTTAAGTTCTTGTTGCATAGATGTTTAACTACTTTAACTTTCAGAGTGATTATTTCAACGGTGTTTTATGGTGTGTAGGTCGTCTGTGTTGTATGGATCACTATGGATCTACGGCGCGGTTTATTACCGTAAAGAAACCGGGCCGAGTACAAAGCAGCAGCAACAGTTGGATAACGTAGGCTAAAAATGAAATAATAATAAACAACTACCTCCATAGGTTCGCTCATGACCTGGCTCTCTGCCATTCGAGTGCCGTTCAGTATCGTCCCGTTCTTAGAGCCGAGGTCTATCGCCATGTACAAGTTGCGTGAGGGGTCAAACTGTATATCCAGGTGATTCTAGAAACAATATGAAAGAAATTATAATGAGTGTGTAATAAATAAATATTAATTTGAGTAATAATAATAATCCTCCAGACCGTAATTCGGCCGTGGCGGCCAAACTCAACGGAGACTAGCTTTTTAGGGTTCCGTAGCCAAATGGCAACGGAACCCTTATGGATTCGTCATGTCTGTCTGTCTGTCTGTCTGTCTGTCCGTCCGTATGTCACAGCCGCTTTTTTCCGAAACTATAAGAGCTATACTGTAGAAACTTGGTAAGTAGATGTATTCTGTGAACCGCATTAAGATTTTCACACAAAAATAGAAAAAAAACAATAAATTTTGGGGGTCCCCATACTTAGAACTGAAACTCAAATTTTTTTTTTCTTCAAACCCTTACCTGTGGGGTATCTATGGATAGGTCTTCAAAAATGATATTGAGGTTTCTAATATCATTTTTTTCTAAACTGAATAGTTTGCGCGAGAGACACTTCCAAAGTGGTAAAATGTGTGTCCCCCCCCCTGTAACTTCTAAAATAAGAGAATGATAAAACTAAAAAAAAATATATGATGTATATTACCATATAAACTTCCACCGAAAATTGGTTTGAACGAGATCTAGTGAGTAGTTTTTTTTTAATACGTCATAAATCGTAACGTAACGGAACCCTTCATGGGCGAGTCCGACTCGCACTTGGCCGGTTTTTTTTTTTTTAAGGATGGGTAATCATCAAATGACCCCTCCCGCTCTGGGTGGAGCGGAAGGGAGTGTCAGACTCTTACTGACTAAAACCCACCTGTGTTCCTTCCTTAGCCCTTTATGTTTCAGGGCAGCGGTAACCCTTTCGGACGATCCCACTACCCTGGCAGACGATCCCGCTACCCTGGCAGGCGGAGACTAGCCTTCGGTGCGCGAGAAATTATAGTGCACAAGTGTGTGAGCAGACACAGGTGCACTCTCTCTTCCCTGACTCTCAAAGTCCTATGGGTCGGCAATCGGACACTACCGAAGCTCTATCAGGCGCAGGACCAATGGCTTAACGTACCCACCGAGCCACGGGGGAATCACACAACCAACTTCCAAACACCGGGCTGTTACTGAGAAATATACCTAATGAAATACTTTGCCCAACCTGTGAATCGATCCCAGGACCCCAGGCTCAATAATCTCGATCTGAGTAATAAGTTAACTCTGTAGCTCGAAATAATAGTCCAAAGGTCATCTGGAATTCTGGATGTGGCAGAGGACGAGTAAGTAATTTGATGATGTTCTCCAATCAATATACGACAGTCACTTATCAAAGCATGGCAATTATGGGCAACAAAGGGATCACAAGACGGTTTTAGTAATATTACTAACATAGTCATGTGATCTCCTTGGTTTGAGGCTCCTGTTCAGTATTGGACATACGTAAGGAAATATTAGTTCTTACTCGACTGTGTCAGAAGGAGAGTTATTAAAGATAAACTTCTTCTATTTTACTATGACCAATTCTGTAAGCATTACCTAATGCCTCCGCTCGGTCATTAGTCGCATTTCTAGTTTAAAAGAGCCTATAACTAACTTAACCACTTACCCTAGAAACATTATGATCTCTAAGCAGTATAGTGTGTTGTTCCCCTTCCCTGCCGACGGTGCCGCCATCTTTAGTGACGATGAACAGGTTGCCCACGCGCAGCTTCGGTAACGTGGTCTCGCGCACGATCACACGCATGCACGGCGGGTGATGCTTAGCAATTGCTTCTGGATATAGGAAATATAGGCTAATTTTTAATTTCTCAATGATATATTTGTATTCTACAGTCCTCCAGACCTAATTTCGGCCATGGCGACCAATCTCGACAGAGACTAGCCTTCGGCACGGGAGATATTATAGTGCAGAAGTGTGGCCACAAACACAGGTACACTCTCTCTTCCCTCATTCTCATAGTCCGATGGAACGAGGATATTTGTGTTACTGACACAACAAATCACAAAAATTGAAATCGGGAAACTGTTCCAATCCAACTTTGACTGTTTTTGGTCTGTTAATGTTGTTGTCACAGTAATGGCAAGAGCACATAACAGTCGCGTCGGACCGCAGCGCTTCGCATTTCAATACCAAAAAGCGTGGTGCGGCCTGTAGTATGCGTTGATTCATATAAAAAAAGTACGAAAGTGATGTAGGAGGAATTTGGCCACAGTGTGCGTCAGCTTTAATTTGGATAATTTGTTATTATTAAAATGAGGAAAAATTATATAAACTAGCCCATGGCAGACTAGCACTAGCAAAATTACACACATTTTAGCTTTCTTAAAACATTCATTATTCATACAAAGTAAACTGCCTGTCTGGGTTCGAACCCACAATCTACAACTGTGTCTGTAAGTCAGGCCGTAACCACTGGGCCACCACTGCTCCATTGGCGGGCTGCCACTGGGCCAAAATGCACTTACACCATAATATTAAACATAATGGTAGCATGCCTTATGGACCCAGACGCCCCAAAGGACCCACCAGACCTATTTAATATTTTGGTATAATCAAAATAAATCACAGCTGTGACGTATTATTTACCATCATCACTAGCTGTTGATGTGCTAATGTTTGACTTTTTATCTTCATCTTCATCATCAGAATTTTCAGTGCTTGTGTCGCTGCATTCACCATCTTCTAGCTCTTCTGGCACTATTTTCCCATTAGATTCTTCTGTCTCCATTCCTTTATCATCAGAAGTTACTGTTTCAACAATTTCTTCTACTGTTTCTTTTACTTCTGTGACTTCTTCATCTTTGGTCTTAACCTCAGAAGAATCATCTTTCTTAACTTTCTTTGTATTATTCTTCTTATGCTTAGTTTTCTTAGATTCTTCTTTTCCATCGGCTTCCTTGTCCTGTAATATAACATTTAGAATGTTGGTATGGGCGTAACCGTTCATCATTTAATTACCTAAGGCTGTTTGGCCTCGGAGTGAAACCTGAGATAAGTTTTTCGTCAGGTTATCAATGTCGGCTTCTGTTTTTCTTTCCTGAAAATATAAGTTTTAAAATTAGTTGATACGAGAACAAACTGTATTTTTAATCATAATTTATAACTTGTTTATTATAGATAAGTGAATTATTATATTACCATTTCAATACAATTTTGGGCCCTGATTTAAGCATACTTTTATAAGAAATCAATCACTTTCATACTACGAGTATATTAACAAAGACATCAATGTTTATGCTTATATATTACAATGTCTTATGTGTGGCAATACTGAATGAGATATCCACTAACCATTTTATGTTTTCTAGCTTTCCTTTTCTCGTGAGCCAATAACGCTGCATTAGAGGAACTCCTATCTGGGTATGAGTGGAAAAGGAATGTCTTCTTATCTTCTGAGTAGTAGTAGTAACATTCTGTGTCCGTGTGGTAGTATAGACCCAGCTCCTGAAAATTATGAAATATAACATAATATGGCAGACAAGAGATAATAGAGAAGTATGGCAGAAAGGTAGGACGCCCTCAGGCTAGGTGGAGAGACGATCTTCGCAGGTAGCAGCTGGATGAGTTGCCGAAAATCGAGTTGAATGGCGTCCAATAGGCAAGGCCTATGTCCAGCAGTGAACTGCTATAGGCTGATGATGATGATGATGATTGCAGAATGGGGCATGTTGCGCTGATCTGAACTAAATTGGGATATGGGCAGAAGAATGATGACGGCCAACAAGACTGATTTTTTTTTAGAAAAGGATAGATATAATCCTTGGGTCCTACTGTAAGGGCAAAGGTTGATGACTTAATGATACTGCTTTAAAGAAGCCACATAAAGTAGATTGGTAAATATAGCTGAATAATTTTGATAAGGATTGATCATAGGCATTGTAGTCTTATTTCTAATTATCAGTGATAGGAATAGGTAGTGCCTATTTGCCTAATTTTCGAAGAACAGAGACAAGAAACGGAGACTTCCTTAGGACTAAATTTTTCACTAACTCATTGTGTACGTCATATATATATACAGGGTGGCGATTAGGTTATCACATTAAATTGTACAGCAGGTATTACAAGTTGTTATCAGTCCGTTAAAATAATAAAATAAATAATTTTACTAAAATTAAGAAAATGCATTTTTCAAACAAAATAAATTGCGTTATAGTTGGTAAAAAATAAATCATCCTTTATAATATTAGTTTACTGACCTGTAAAAGCGGCAACGCTGCAGCGTCGCGCCGGCGGAGCACGCGCCGTACCTACACGAGGTACGAGTAAGAGTACCTACTTGTGGATGTAGGCACGCGCGCGTGGTGCGTGCGACAGTAATTCAACATTTTCACAAAATACTTACGATATTGTTTAACTTTAAAAATCTCCACTTAAATGCTCAATTATTACGTATTTTAATTTTTACGTTTTCAAAATGTCCACCGTGCTTCTGTACACACAAATGACATCGTCTTACGATATTATTTCGGACTCTTCAGACTAGCCTGAGTAGGCTTCGCGGCTAAAATTTTTAACAGTAGCGTATACCTCATTCTTTAAATGTCCATTGCCCGAACTCCAAATCATATCGGTGTACTCCGGCGATGCGAAATCGATTCGAGGCATCTTGTTGGAAACAATAACACAATGAAAATAGCTACCTAACAATAATTATTATTTAAGCGTTTGATTTCGCATAAACTGTCACACACACCACCTTCACTAACCTATCCTATTCCTATTACTAAAATAAAGTTAACACAAAACAATGTCCACAAAATAAAAACAATAACAATACTACGAAGGGCGCGTGCGCCAATCGTCAACTATCCCTCAAGGATTTTGGCGGCGGACTATGTGACTCATTCGTCGCACGCGCCAAAGAAATGCCTACAAGCACACCCCCGTACCCCGTAGCATTTCGCGCATAGAAATTTATACCTGAAGTCGTCAACCGTAAGAATATTTTTGCATATTTTTTTCATACCTCTCATGCGGTCCCTTTTCATCTTTTAATTTTGCGCACAAAAAACGCCTTCAACTATTAGCCGTAAGAAGGCGGTAAGGACATTTTTCGCTTGAATTTTTTACGTTTCTTGTAATAATAGTTTGTAAAATGGTAGTTTAGTAGTGCTTGTAGGTAATTCGGAATGGCAACGTTTAAAGTTTTGAACTATCTTCACCGGCCACGGGTCTTTGACCTACTTTTATTGGTCAGCTGATTATGTTTATGCAATACATGATGTTGTGAAATATTAAAATGAAAAAAAGGGTCCTGCGGCTATAATATTGTTTATTATTAAATAATTTTAATTGAATATGATAAAATACCTAATATAGAGTACGTGGTTTCAATTAATGTGATAACCTAATCGCCACCCTGTATACTAACACAATTTTTGATTTTGATTTTACTATAAATTATTTAATTTAATGTAATGTTAGTATTGTTTAAATTGGTTTTAATTCTATTTCAGTGTCTGTGGTCTATGTACCAATTGATTTTAATATAATTTAATGTATTGTATGGATTATTATTATCTAAAATAAATAAATTATTATTATTATTATTAAAAGTGTTGTTCCGAATTTCTGGACAGATGTCCTGGAAAAAATTTAGTCCTAAGGAAGTCTCCGTTTCTTGTCTCTGTTCTTCGAAGTTTAGGCAAATAGGCACTACCTATTCCTATCACTGCTAATTATACAGGGTGCCAGGGACATTGACCTGCAAACTGTAACCATACTTTCAGCACATGAATCTAAATCAATTAGGAAGAAACTTTTTGATGGTTATCAAAAAAAATCTGCTGTTCCATAGAAAAGGGCAATACCTAAGCAGTCAAAATGTATGGAACACCAATTTTTTTTATTTTTATTATACAACAAATTACATACACAATAACACTAGGGGGTTCAGAATCATGTGCTGAATTCATGGTTACAGTTTACGCATCAATAACCCTGCCATATAATGCATTTTGTAAAAAGTAAATTATTGCCCTTATTATTATTAAAAAAATGGTGAACAAGAAAATTAATGAACATTTACCGAATTATAATAATATCCAGTCTTATAATCATAGTACATTCCTGCAGACTCCACATACACCATCCCAGACTCTTTCATAGCATCCTGTGCAACCTCGGCCACTTGCTCTGCTATGCTCTTAGTTTCCTTATTGTTGTCATTTATATTCCATCCTGAGTCCTCCGGTTTTTCTACTTCCTTAACTACTTTTAGGACATTGTGTTTTGTCTTGTTTAATATTTCTTCTGTTTGCGTTGTTTGGTCCTTAGTTTTAACTAATTTCGATTTCTTAGATTCAGTTCCTTCTGATTTTGAAGTGTCATTAGACTCTGTTTGATTAGATTGATCTTGGTCTTTAGTAGTATCTGTGCCTGCTTGTATAACATCAGTGATAGTGCCACTATCTGTAAGTTCTTTAACAGACGAAACATCTTTAAATCTATTTTCATAGACCTGTAAAGTTGAATAATATGATAAGTACTAAGTAATCTTTGCATTCAATTGTTACTTTTTTTTAACCCCACTTCTATTAGGCAAGCTTATTAAGTTCGGTAACAAAGCAAAACTGAACAGGCATCTTCTGGGCACGCTCAGTCCATCATAGACCTCATCCATCGCTTTCCATCAGGCATGATCAAAAAAACATGTCATGTCAGTCATGTGTTGTCATGTTAGTGACAGATGAACCCATAAGCTCCTAAGGGTTTATAAGCGAGCTGCAAATAAATAGTAAAAAACTGTGATGTCAACAAAATTTTTGGTTGTTTACTTACCATTTCATCTATCCCATACTTTAGCTTTTGTATCATAAACTGTTTCTGTTTGATACGCAATCTCAGTCTTAATATCAGCTCCAGTATTTCAGGCCGGTATTTCAGAGATAGTCGAAGACTCCTCAAGTTGAAGTTATGTTTCGGCCTCCGTATTTCCGTCATTTTTATTTTATCAAGGTTTGAGAAACTTGAGTCAACTAAAACAAATTAAAAAGCAATAATCCTATTATTTACAACGAAATAAATAAAAATAGCAGTATTGTAAATCAAAATTATTTGGCTATTGCTAATTTTTGACAATGACTGACACTGCACTGTGTTTGATGTCAGTGATGTCACTGTCAGTAATGTCAGTTTAATTTTGTCAATAAAATTAATAGTGATGGAACCAGTGGACGTTCAAAGACAAATAAAAAGTGCTTGCACGTGCCTAAAGAAAAAAGAAAGTGCTTGCATAGTGCGTTGCTTAGACATTGACGGTGACGGTGGCAGACCGAGTGACTAGATTTGACGAATTTAAGTGAATTTACTGATTGGTGTGGCTTCACGAATCAGTACCGGTTTGTATCGGGAATGGTAATAAAACGCGCTTCCTTATTCAATCACTCAAACGAAATAACACGGGTGACCATGATTGGAAGAAACTGAACGATTGAAACTTTCTGAGTAAAAACACTGACTGTGCTGAGATTGGTCCGCTCACTCCGCATTTTAGACATGGCGCACACTATGTGACTGCGACAACTCGGCGACTAGATGCAACGACAAGCTGCGGCCGCCAATTTCAAATTACATATATTTAGTTGCCACGACCGTCTAGGGACTACCACAGGTCAGCGTCAATCTTCGCATTATAAGAACTAAGGCAAGTGCAACTAAACACTCCATAATTCACTCACAAGATGAATAACACGGCCGTCTCTCGAATACAAGAGAGACAAAACGCAGTTTACGCGGGCACTTCCTGCCAAGACTGGCGTCATGGTTTTGATACAAAGGGAGGGCAGTGTTATTGAATTATTTTTTGTCTGCTTCGATGGTCAGGATGCTAGTCCGAGGCACAGACTAGCATTCTGCAGCGGATCCTGGATCTGGAAAGTCATCGTGGCAGCGTTATACACTCATCTCAACACTTCAATGTAGCGCCAATCAATTCGACATCGTTGCAAAAAAGCCAGAGCTGCCCACATTTCGATGGAGTCGAAGGCTTTCTCGTAGTTCACAAATGGCATACGCAGCGGTTGGTTGGTTGTACACTTCCATCTTCTGTGCAATTTTCCGAACAGTATGGATGAAAACCGAAAAACTACGGTACTGAAGTATTTTCGAAAACCGGCTTGTTCAAACGGTCCGACTTTCGATTCCCTGCGTTCTTGTACTCCCGCTTTGGCATTTAAGTCCCCTATAATAACCTTGTAGTGGGTCTTTGTCGGCCTGTGCATTGCCTTGGCAATATCCTCGTATACATATGCCTGAGCTATCTCGTCAGAGCATGTCGAAGTCGGCGCCTGACGGATATCTCTATCACTTTCAGGTAGTAACTGTCAGTGATTTTCAGTACAAGGTATGCCACCCGTAACGACACCTACTGATTTCTACAACGCTGCTAGTGAGTTCCTTGTTGACCAGAAAGCCGACACCGCCTTGGAAGAGCTAACCTTACGGAAGTAGAATAGGTGGCCTGTCTCCAGGGTTATCGTGTCCTCCCCCTGTGTTCAGACTTCAGATAACCCCAGTATATGCCAGTTAATGCACCCTAACTCTACCTCAAGTTCAGCAAGGTGATGGTCGAACGTCCATTGTTCGTAGTCAGATTTTGTATAGTTGAGTAGTAATAGTAAAAAGTAGCAGTCGTGGAACTCCACTAGTAGAAATACTTACAACTTTTCAGTTAAGGGTATCAGGGTAGAGAATGTTGCCAGCACCAAATGTCGAAGTTAATAAACACTAGGGACTAAGGGAGGTGGTGGTAGGGACGTGTTTTATCCTCATCTCCATACAATATTGCTCATCTCAGTGAAAATGCTGGAGAATTCTCCAGCATTTTGCTATTTATATTTTAGAAAATGAAAGACACATTTCTAGACCAATTTTTATTTATTTAAAATAAAAAGCTCATTAATTACATAAATTATGTGCGTTTATAATTAGAACGGTTTAAAAGAAAATAAAGTAGCTAGTATGGATAAGTTTGAATGAATGAAAATGAAAGAATGAAAAATGGTACGGTCTTACATGGACATTTAAGTACTTCTATTACACAACTTGAGAAACAAAGTAAAGATAAATGAAAACTTGAATGTATCTGGCCTATAAAATTGTATATTAATAACACTAAAAAGATCTATAAATGCAAAACTCTAAATGAGTATACAGTAGAAAAAAATACATCCAAAGGAAAAGTTATCATTATAGCTCATTTCGTTCAAGTCCCTAAGTTTACACAATTTGTTAACCTTACAACTATGGTAATATTAGACAAGTACAAAATGATATTCCATCCTTAAAAATATCTATTCGTAGCCTATAACTAGAGTCAGTTGTATATTCATTACAATGTATGTTAATTGTAATTCATAGTTTACACACCAGCTAATCATGATCGATTCATGCATTATAAACAGCGATTCGTTAAAATGGCGCTCAGACGGTGACGTCATCGCCGCCTACTCAACAGTAACCTCATATGTACTTCACACACACACACGCACTACCTATAAATATAACGTGTATGGAAGATCTACACTAAAGGCTAAAATGTTACACTTTCGATATGTTTTATTTTAAATTACATTAAATAACAACTGTGAAACAATGGCACATTTTTAGCCAAACACTTTAATTACTGCTGTTTTGGTACGTTAGCAAATAAATAAGTTGTAGTATTAGGTTATTGACAATATGTCAACCTGCTTCCTTTTTAGATTAAAGCCATGCATTCATGGTAAACATTTTTTTATAAGCAAAGTTTAATCAACATGTTGCCGAGTTGCTGTGCACAATATTGTTGACGTGTGTGGACATGTTTGCAACAAGTTTATTAACATGGCAGTAGTGTGCAATACATTAGATACAGAAAACACAACAACACTACTTCCTAGGGCAACATTTTGACGCAGACTGGCGTGTAGACGAGAAACGAGAAGACATAATATTGATATAAACTTTGTTTCCAGCAACTTTTTAGTTGCTCATCAACAATATTGATCAACTGTTGCTCAACAAAAGTTTACCATGAACACGGGGCTAAAATCATGCGTTTTGTTGATTTGACTTACGAATATTATGAGCATTCAGTTCACACAGCTCAATATTATTCGTGTGGTTCACAAAATCTCTCTCCGCTGCCATGTTTTTGTAAATGATTTAATCCGAAATCATTCACACATTCGATTGAACTTCGGCTTATTCTAAGAGCTAATGTAACATCATCTACTTCAACAATAACACTAGGTACTTTATCTTATTGTGAAGTCTCCAGTTTTTACATAATTGAAAAATCGACATCACGTTACCCTAATAGTCAGGTATATTTCGTGACGTACTTACATTATAAGAAATTCGTAGTCACATTAAACTGTGCACAATTCCTCGTTTCGTCGACGTCGGGTTACTATCCCTACCTAATTTATAAATGCATCTCATTATAAGTGCGTAACTCCAGCGATTTTTTAAAAATATTATAAGACAGCTCATGATAGTTAGATAAATAAATAAATCGTAGAAAATTACTGCCGGTGCTTGCGTCGACTAGTTGAAACCGTATCGCAGTTAATAATCGAAAGTATTTCGTAAATGATTACTTGACTATGATGACGTCACGAATACTACAACCCCTAAGGTAGCGTCGTCACAAGTAAGATCTCGGGCTAGTTTCTCGAACGAAAATTATCATAAAATTAATGTGACAAATTTTCAAGCGCGTAAATGGCTGCGTTTGGCTGTTAATAAATCACTTAACCAAACACAGTAGTTTAAGCGCACTTAACAATTTGTCAGAATAATTTGAGTACAATTTTCGTTCGAGAAAGTGGCGTATCGCGTACATAGTAGGCGGGCGGGGCGGCGCTTAGGGCGGCACGTAGGGCGGTGGCTTGCGGTAGGTGGGCGTGGCCTTGGGGCGCGGCGGCGTGCGCGAGGGCGCGAAGGGCGGCGGCGGCCGGTAGGGCGCGTCGTCGGGCCCGCGGTACTCGGGCGCGGGCGGCAGCAGCGGGGGCTTCTCCTCGCGCATGATGACGGGCGACTTGTGCACGGGCTCGGCCTCGCCGCGCTCCTCCAGCTCGTCCTGGAAGATCACCGGGATGCCCTTCGAGCGGAACGCTTGCCGCTCTTCCTCGTCGCCGACGCTCATTTTACCTGAAAGTACACATTATTACGTTTTGTTAAGATAATAAAGACACTATAAGCGAGCGCTTTACTGCTTTCTGTGACAAAATAGATAGGTACAGAAGGCCGGCTTAATACAATGAGAGAAAACAGCCGTGCGCACGCACACATAGATGCCACTCGCAAGTGCATTTGCGCGCGCGTGCGCTTTACGTAGATGGGTGTCTATGCGTGCGTACGCTATCACTTGTTGTATGAACCCGACGCTCTGCCTACATATTTTGTGTTCCTGTGCTATACTTTGAGTCATTCGTAGCCAATCCGATAAGTGTGATATGAATTTGTGAATGTTCGATTTATTCAGTATCGTACGATGGTGGCGCCCCCAAAGGGAAAATTACGCAACAGTTAAACTATTTTCGCTGTGATACTCCATGACACCAAAATATATTTACATAAACTTTTATAGCAATCAACTTGCAAGCATTTAGTTTTTAAAACCTTGGTGTGTTTTAGCATAGGCAAGCAATACTGTGAGGTTATTGTTTGATATAATTTAGCGCACAATTTTGACGATTAACATAATTCCAATACGTGAAAAGCAATGAATTTTTAATCAAAAATAATGTGGAACACTAAAATATTGTTTTGTATCTTTTTAAATCACCTTATTATTCAAGCATTGTCACCTCCTACAGAATTAAACTAGATGTTAGTTAACCCTTATTATGCTTTTATCCATTAATCATTATTTATTTTTAATTTACACCTTTTTCCGTTAGGTTAGGCGTGCACAAAAACTTGTAGCTAAGAGTTTTTTTTAATTGATGTCTAACAGTTCTAATATGGAAAAACTGAACATTTATGCTCAGGATAAGACTTATTCAAGGTATAAAAGTTTGGTGGAATTCGCCCTTAGGGCTGATTCAGATAATTCTATGCGAGGAATAATTTTTGTCAGTTTTCCATACAAAATCTGTCAAACGTCAATCTTATTCCACTAATAAAAATTATCTGTCGATTGAAAAATCAGCTCTTAGTCTTATTTAGTTATATATTATGCTCGCCTAACCTAACAAATCTATTAAAAACCAAAATAAAACATTTTACCTGTCCTCCTTCGCCTATACAGCACGCAGGCGATGATGGCAGCCAACAATATCATACACACGATGACAATGGCCGGTATGATGAACGTCACCAAATAGTTCGGGTCCGCTGCATTGCTAGCTTTGTTGTTCTGAAGATTCGACGATGACCCAGGGTGTACTTGGATCGATGTCTTAGGTATCTTAGTATTTTGTTCGGCGCACAGGCCGAGGGGAATGAGTCTTATGGACATGACTTTAAGGTCTTTGTCGAACACGTGGTCGACGTTTTCTTTGAGCGCGCCGCCCGCGGAGCCTCGCTCGTCAACTATGATCATTTTGCGTAGTTTTTCGATCTCCTTTTTAGGGCATCGATCCATTGGTAGACTTGTGTTGTACCTGAAGAGAAGAGGGTATTTTGTGAAATAATTGACTTTACATTTTACTGTATTATGAATAACTAGTTTTGTTCTCATAATAGGCTATTTTCCTAAAAAATTCTAATTAGTCCGTCAGTTAGATTATCAAAAAATATTGAACCCGTATTTTTTTCTTTTGTCAATTATATTATAAAAAAATGATGAAGATAGCGCCCGTTAAAGTTCCGCGTGACGTCACTTGCTTGCGACACTTATGCAAGCAAGTGACGTCACGACTTTGACTTTGTCATTTTTTGTTTGATTGACAAAAGAAAAAATACATGTCCATTATTTTTCGATAATCTAACTGACGGACCAAATATAATTATTATTTTTTACCCTATTCTTAGATCCCCATATTGGCATTATTCGTCCTTGAAAATGTAACAACACTTCAAGGTGAACTGAAGTTTCAGTTAGGACGTCGCGTATGTGCGGTAACTTTTGATATTATGATTACGTTTTCGTTGCATTTGCACTAGCAGCATTTCAAAACACCCCATTCACTTACACACACAACTTTACATCCATATTCATGAATAGAATATAATAATTTATTTTGCCAGAAACATGGTTACAGGGTTGTTACATTACATTATACATTGTAGAAGTTCAGCATGTCTCACCGTATAATCGGTATGCAAAATTGATTGATACAATTAATTTACAATTGGATGTAGTATCGATTAGTTTCTCAATAGCAACCCGAAATCTAAATTCGCCCCCAGTTGATTGCAATCATGGTACCCGGGATTGAAATACCGGTGTTTTTGGCAACTGGTACTATTGCCCTTGGTGTGATACCGGTACCAGACGTAGTAGGTACCGGTATTATTGGTACTGGTACCAGATGTAGTACATGTACTATTGGAATTTCTAATCGGTACTGTACCGGTACCAAACAAATATATCCGTAAGTTAGATTGAGGAAACAAGACATAGTAAATAAAAATAATAGTTAATAGGCATTAGAAAAGTAACCTCTGTGGTTTGCAACCGGTACCCAAATACCGAAATGGCAAGAACCGCTGAAAGAGCCTGTACTTTTGGTACCGGTTCAATATCTTTATCTTAAACAGTTTAACATGACTCACCATATGATTGTTGTTGGATTATTCGTGATGCTCTGTATCCGGATATTTTCAGTCTCTGTTCGTCCGAACAAGGCCGCCAACTTCTCAACCACCTTGCGTTTGTTGTTGGCATCGTACGCGAGCATCGGGAACGGATACTCCATGGTCATTTGGAACTCTACTGTGGGTCTGATTGTCGGTGCCTTAACTACTTCCACTATTAAACTGTCGTAGGCACTCTTCTTGCTTGAGTCTTCGGCAATCTGGAATAATAAATTAAACATAAGGCTCCAATTGTGCTCTGCCGCAGCAAAAGATAAATGTATGTACTTATTTTTCTCAAAACGGTGAAGGAAAACATCGTGGGGAAACCAGCATGTCCTAGAACCGAAAATTCGAAGACATGTGTCATCCACCAACCCGCACTGGGCCCTCATGGTGGATTACGGCCCACTCCCTCTCACAGAGAGGAGGCCTGTGTCCCAGCAGTGGGAACATTATAGGCTGATTATGCTTATTTTACAGCATTTTTTTAGTTTGTTGATATCTTTAAACTTAAATAAAAGGGAATCAACGTTATCGTTATTCGACGTGGCTTTGAAAACCGAAAGTAGAACGCCTGCCAACTCAAAAGAACCCCTGTGGCGAGAAGTTGCTTGTGTTGTAATTTTTATACTTTTTAATCAGCCTCGTCATAGTTGACAAGCGAGGCTCCATTGGCGGTGCGCTCAAAAAAAACATCGACCACGTGTTCGATAAAGACCTTAACGTTATATCCATAAGACTCGTTCCCCTCGATCTATGCGCTGAACAAAATAATAGGGGTTAAAGTATGAAATTGCCGTTTTATTGTAATAAGTACTTCGAATTGACATAGAACCTTCATGGTTTGAGATTTTTGAGTGAAACTTTTTTCACATGGTACCTATGAAGTTCTTCTTTTAAAGAATGTGCAACATTCAATTATCGACTTTCATTTTTTTTTTTTTTTATTCAGCTTAGACAAGAAAGATGGATACTTACTTCGAAAATTAAGAATATATAATAATCGAAATGTAGGAATATCGGATCGAATTGTGACATGTGATGAAAAGTGGATTCTTTACGATAACCTTAAGCGAAAAATGCAATGGCTGACCCCAGGTCAAACGCCGCAACAGTGTCCTAAAGCAAGGCTTATCAATAAAAAAGGTAATGGTGACCGTTTGGTGGTCTCAGCATGGTGTTATTCACTAAAGCTTTCTCCGATCTGGTCAAGCAATAACGGCAGATGTCTACTGTGCCGAACTCCGAACAATGATAGCAAAACTAGCAGTGAAACAGCCCCGACTCAGGAATCAATCTTCACCATTATTGCTCCATGAGAACGCGAGACTTCATACAGCACGAGAAACCGTTTTAACTCTACAGGAACTGCAATTAGAAACCATTCGTCACCCTCCGTATTCGCCAGACCTTGCTCCAACGGACTACCAATATTTTCGTGGTTTGGACAATTTTCTACGTGATAAAAATTTTTCTTCTCAGGATGCAGTACAAAATGCTTTCACACAGTTTGTCGAATCTGGATCACGAGAGTTCTATCGCAAAGGCATAAATGACCTTCCTATTAGATGGCAGCAATGTAAAGATAATAATGGTAATTATTTGTTAAATTTAAAAAAAAACTAATTTAAATTTTTCAGTACAAATCGGCAATTTCATACTTTAACCCCTAATACTAAGATTGAATTACATCCTGAGCCATCGAATCGTCATACTTTTTTGGAATAAACAAAATGATTTTACCAATAGTAAGTACTTATTTAAAAATATAAAATGTGAAAGTAATAATTCCTCACCAGTTGGTAAGACACACTGCCTTCGTCGCTCGGTCCGGGTAGACCGTAGAACTCTTGATTCTTGGCGTCAAACTGCAGCCAGTGACCGGCAGGCAGTTCCGTGCGGTCGCTGTACCGGAGGGAGAGGGCCAGGTTGCGGGTGCCGCCGTCTTCTGGATCGAAGAAGGTGTCCTGGGGAAGGAGGGAAGAATGTAATGTAACTTATAATTGGTATTTGTATGTGTATTGGAATATTAGTTCCTTGGACTGTGTCAATAAACGAAATTCTTTTCCTCTAGGGAGTTTTATTTTCTGATTGAGCTGAAAATCCTCAGTAATATAATTTCCATACAATCTAACTTGTGAGTGATTAGGTGATTATTTGTCTAAGCAAGGGTCAAAACTGTTACAAACAGCAAAATGTTCTGGTAATTTTTGATTGATAATAAACTAAATCACTAAAATTGCTTGACTTTAGTGACTTAGTTTTTGATGATTGTTTTGACGTTTGAAAAGTTCTGATACTCATCAGCTTAGTTTGAATGACTTTATAATGACATAACAAACTAACATTTGATTTTACTACTCAGCATTTTGCATTTTACTACTCAGTGGTCACTCACTGCACGACTGACGTATCGGATTAGCGTTTGACTTCTAGCTCGAACGCGCGACGGTAACGTAACGTAAATTCGAATGATTTAAAAACTGAAAATCTTCGCTTATAATACTTACCTAGTTTTAAGGTTTTATTCATATCGGTCATACAAATTGTTCTTGTTGCAAAAATTTTAACCGAAATATAGGACAGTTGTATTTCGATTCAAAAATCGTTCGAATTTACGTTATGTTTACGTCGCGGGTACGTGCTAGAGGGCTCGGTGCCGTGAAATACTGAAGTTGGAACATAACACAGAATGATGGCAATGTGGAATGCCATCATTCCAACTCCAACGTGGAATGGATGTTAATCGTCCATCAGCTCACCTCGGGCACTTTGTAGACCAGCAGATGGCCGACGGTGGCGGTGAAGTGGTCCACCTGGTTGCGCGTGACGGGCGGGTAGGTGTCGGGCGCGCGCGTGGCGGGCGGCGCGCGCGCGCACGGGCCCGCGCCGCGCCAGCGCACGCCGCCCACCTTCAGCTCGGGCTGCATGGCGCGCGCCAGCCCGGCCGACGGGCTGCCCGCGGCGGTGGCGGATTCCATGATCTGAAAGAGAACAAAACAAGCGTTGCAGTAATGCCACTAAAGCTACCGCAAGCTAGATATAGAGTAGTTTAAACAGTCCGCAGTTATTGACCCGTTTGTCTACCGTAACAACTATTGTCCATTCCAAAAGTATCCGATGAAAATATAAACATGATCGGAATACTTACACCCGAAATATCAGTTTGAAATCACTTTAGATATGTTTTTATTCAACCGTTGCGAGGAATTGTAAATAAATCTTACACTATTTTGAAGTCATTATATATTATTATTTCATCATCTGCCTAGCCCTTTTCCCAACTATGTTGGAGTTGGCTTCCAGTCTAACCAGATGCAGCTGAATACCAGTATTTTACACGGAGCAACTACCTAACTGACGTTCAAAACCCATTACTGGGTAATACGATAACCCTTGGTAAGACTGATTGTTAGACTTTCGGGCGTCTGACGACCTGTAACAACTTTCACAGATCCACGAATGACAGCCGGGACCAACGGCTTAACGTGCTTTCCGAGGCACTGAGGGGTCTTGGTATGTAAAGATGGTTACCCATCCACGGACCAACCGCGGCAAGCGTAGCTTAACCTGACCGATCAACCAGTACGGCTGTTATTAGCCACAACCCCCTCAAGCAATTATGATCTAAGCAAAATGATAGCTGAATTTCATTTACCTACGACTGCTATACATGGATTCTTCTAAAGAGAATATCTTGAGAATTACAGTCAGTAGCAATAAAAATCTGAATGATTACCTTCATCAGCCTGTTAATATCATCCATAGGACAGGCGGGATCCTTCGGCAACGTGTCGTTAGTCCACACGAACTCGCACATGTCACCGTTCTGAGTCGTATTGAGTACTGTCAGGTGATCCATGTCCGTATCTCTGAAAAAATACAATAAATAATTTAGTAACTGTAGATTAGATTAGATTAGATTAGATTCTTTATTTGCCTGAAATATGGTATTTTACAGATTTTATAACACACACAATAGTTCTTCATATTCCGCCTACTAAATTCGGCATGCAAATATTGTGACAATAATAATAATTCTAATTAATTAAATCAATTTAAAGTAAATGATTGAATTCCAATGTCAAAAAAAAAAAAAATGTATTAAATCAAGGATCGTCTACAAATCAAATCAAAAATGTCAAATAAAAATAATTAAATTACAAAATAAGTGTATAAATAATAGCTCTCAAAAGACAACCAAAGAAACTAAGTTACAAATTGTTAAATAGCTTAAAATCAAAATGTCAATTTAATTTTATGTCATGCAACTTTACCATTTGTCCTAGAATTCATAAATTCCTTAATAGTATAAAAACAATTTTCGATAAGCCATGCTCTGAGATGCTTTTGAAATAAGCTAGTTCTCAGCTCTCTAATAACCTTTGGTATATTATTATATATGTCTATTGCCACTCGACTAGTGTTTTTATGGCAGTACGCTGTTCTACATCTTGACATTGCCAATTTTGTTGGATCCCTTGAGATTTTGCCCACTTTATAAACATTGACGCTATCGGCTGTACGAAATAGGTGAGGATGTTTTTTTACAAATACTCCCATTTCCAGTATGTATAAGCATGCTAATGTTAATAATTTATGTTTTTTAAAAATAGGTCTGCAGGATTCTAATGGGTCTACACCAAACACAGCTCGTAAACACTTTTTTTGCACAATAAATGCCTTAATGCTGTTAGTGGAATTGCCCCATATGATCAAGCCGTATCTTAGCACAGATGAGACATATCCATGATAAGCCAATAGAGCGGCATCACGTCCAACAGTTTTCCTGAGATTTCTTAGTGCAAATGTAAAGCTGTTTAGCCTATTACATATATTTTCGATATGTTGTTTCCAATTACAATTTTTGTCAATTACTATGCCTAAAAATTTCGTATGGTCAACTTCTTCAATTTCATTATCACCCCCAATAATTTTCATTGCTTCATTTGTCATTTTGTAATTAGAGAAATTAATATATTTTGTTTTGGAAACATTCACACATAAATTATTTTGTTCAAGCCATTCTATTATAGCTTCTACAGCAGCATTTATTTTATCCTCAAATTGATCATTTTTACTGTCATTTTTTACTATCAATGAGATGTCGTCTGCAAACAACACGCACTCATTCTTCGTCACTGTTGGCAAATCATTGATGTATAGAAGAAAAAGCAATGGCCCCAAAATACTACCTTGAGGCACGCCATATCTATTCGTCCTGTATTGAGATTTATACTTTATCACTTCCCTGTCTTCATTAACGCCTAATATTTCAACCCGTTGTTGTCTATTAGTTAGATAATCTTTTAGCCAGTTCAACGCTTTTCCTCTTATCCCGTACCTCTCACATTTATCTAACAGTATATTATGTTTTACGAAGTCAAATGCTTTGGTCATGTCGAAAAATATTGCAGTGACCGGTATCTTCTTATCTATATTCTCAGTAATCGATTTTATTAATTGATAACAAGCTAGTGCGGTTGACTTTCCTTTTTGAAAACCATTTTGTTCTGTACTTATTATATTGTATTTGGATATGAATGAGACAATTCGATTATACATTGCTTTTTCGTATATTTTTGAAATGATAGGTATCAAGGTCACTGGACGATAATTGTTTAAATCATGTTTATTA
Organism: Apamea anceps; assembly: GCA_951799955.1. Lineage (NCBI taxonomy): Eukaryota > Metazoa > Arthropoda > Insecta > Lepidoptera > Noctuidae > Apamea > Apamea anceps. The sequence goes on from OX637517.1 coordinate 8,009,455, forward strand.
TTTTTTTTATGTAATGGTTTTACAACCGAGAACTTTAGTTTATTCGGGTACTTTTCTTCATCGAAGCTTAGATTAACAAGATGAGCTATTATAGGAGACAATATATCGGCACATGATTTTATTATGTGGGTGGAAATGTCATCATATCCCACTGCATTGGTATTGTTTAGTGATGCAATTATTTTGTTGATTTCATTGGGTGTGCAAGGTTCGAGAAATAAACTATTACACCCATTGCTAGTGTTCTTTGTGATATTGTTTTTATTTTTAGCTATGTCTATATTTGTAGTATCAATGAAGTGATTATTAAAAGCTTCCGTTATTTCTTCAGGTTTTTCTATCATAGCGCCATTCAGTTGAATGGCCTCTATATATTGAGACTTTGTACATTTAGGTTTGTTTTTAATTAATTTCCATGTTGCGTAACATTTGTTTTTTGCTTTCAAAATATATTTGCTAGAAGATTGTTGTCTGGACGAGTTGATACACTGTTTTAATATTTTAGCGTATTTATTATAAACCAATTTATTTTCCTTAGATTTATTTTCATGATATTTCGCTTTTAGATGTCTTTTTGAGAGGCAAGATTTTTTTATACCTTTAGTTATCCATCTTAAAGTAGGTGTTTGATATTTTACTTTTATTCTTTGCAGAGGGAAATTTAATTTATATAATAGGCAAAAAGTTTCATGAAAGTTGTTAAAAGCCGTATTAGGATCTATTTCTTCATAAATATCTTGCCATTTCAGGCTCAAGAGGCATTCTCTAAATTTTTCAATGTACTCTTCGTTATAACTCCTCTTGTACATAAAACAATGCGATGGAGCAGTCTTGTTTGATGATATTTGTGATGTGAATGTTAATATCTGAGCTGTATTATGGTCCGATAGATGTAATTCACATGTTTCACCTGACGAGTCTTGTACATTAGTAATGATGTGGTCTATGCAAGATGTATGTCGAGTCGGAGTATTTATCTTTAGCGTCATGTTATAGTTTAAAAGTATTTCTTTTAGTGTGGTGGCATTTTTGTTAGTAGTAAGGGTGTTTATGTTTAGATCTCCGACCAGTACAATTTTTTTCCTTTTGTTTTTTCTGTCACTTAGTTTATGCAATAGAGAGTCGAGTTTATTAAAAAATATTGCGATGTTAGAATTGGGTGTCCTATAAACACATACAATAATACAGTTATAAAGTGGTATTTCTATGCCACAACACTCAAATATTTTATCTACTGCCATTTCTTTACATAATTGAATTATTTTGTATTCTAAGAACTGTTTAATTAAAATACACACCCCACCCCTCTTCTCCGTATTTCGTGAGTATGAAGTTGCAAGTATGAACTCGTTAATACATATATTTGATTCATTGTTGTTACTAATAAATGTTTCTGAAAAACATAATATGTCTATCTCTTTATGACTGTCCTTTAATTCAGCTAAACAAACTTCAATCATAGAAAGTTTATTCAATAACCCTGCAATATTTTGGTGCAGTAGCCGTATGTTATAGTTAGGTGTTTCGCCCTTATTATGTTCTAGCTTACTGTTCTTTGTGCTAGGAACGAAAAAACTGTTCCGTTCTTAGATTAGTACAGCTTTTTGAATTTGAATCCTCAATATTTATAGGGCAAGGGACGCAAGAGTCTGTATAGATGTCAAGATAGCACTTTAGATTGTCAAAAATATTCTTCATACCATAGTTATTGAGAACTCCATGGCGCTTATAGAACATTGTCTCATCGTATGTCAGATTTAAATTCGAATCAAATATCATCGCATAGTCGTGAGTACAAATATCATGGTATAATAAATTACTAAATGTTTCTATTCTAGAGTTAAACATAGAACAACATCCATCAAATTTGTAGGTCGGTAAACAGAGCAAAATGTTAGTGTGGGTTATTGTCATTAATATATTCCTTATACTAGTAATTAATTTAAAGTAATTGTCAGTTTTTGTAAAATCCTTCCCACCTATAAAAATGTAAAGGCAGATGATGAATCAGAATCGGAATTTTATTTGTCAAACATAGGTACATTGAGTTCTTGCATTAGATATTTATATAGGTCGCCATGTTTTCCCATTACAGCATACAAATATTTTAACATAACGATTGTTTAAAATAAAAATCATACTCAATTTAATTACAACACAATTAGTAATATAAAATTAAATTAGGCTTTGAAAGATTATAAAAAAATACGAAATGTCATAAAAAGTAAAATAAGTGGGTACATAAAAAATCACAATAAATTTAAAAAGTCACATCAAATTGTTACGTTGTTTAGAAATTCGTCAACAGTATAATAACATTTTTCTATCAGTAAATTAGTCAGGTTTTTTTTAAATTTTACATAAATCATTTCCTTAAAACTATCTGGAATCTTATTAAAGATACGAGGTGCCATACCAAGAATACTTTTTTCATTAATGCTGTTTTGCATTTCATAGTGCATAATTTGATGATGATGATCATGATTTGTACTGCATAGGGAGTGATTAAAGATTCCTTATAGTTAGAAAGAAAGAAAATACATTTATTTAGCAGACTAAAATACACACAATACACCAGATACATAACATCAGATAAAAACCAAAAAAAATAAAGATCAAATAAAAAGTGTAAAGTGCGATGTAAGAAATTAACGGGAAAGTGTGCGTTATGGCTGCGCCAAAAAGGCCCAGTATAGCAAACGTGCTAGACAACTAGTGCCTGACGCTGGTTTTCAGCAGTTAGTTTTTATTAGGTCATAAATAATCACGCACAATGGTCCACCTGAAGGACTAAGTGCGGAAACCAAACCCGTAACATAGAACATAGGTCATATAATTAATTATACTAATTATAACTTAGAAAAATTAATGTTCAATAGTAAAAAATAATAAAGAATTAAATACAAAAATAAAACATTATGTTAACGCAACATTTTGTGACAGCTGTGGTCATAAAACGACACGAGACTTAGGGTGAGACCTATAAAGCTTACTTAGAATATACTCAAGCTAATAAGCGTTTCATACGAATATTAACCATATTCGTATCAAGATTGTGTGCAGATTCCTTTAAGTGACTGTGATCAAGCGTGTCATACGTATTTATACATGAACTTTATACAAATAATAAATGCATATTGTATTTAGCTAAAGTAAAATCTAAATTCGCTTTTTACGTCTCAGGCTTAGTTTAGAGCTTATAGTAACCCCGTAATATTAAATAATACGCGCTATTCATACGTTGTACAGTCACGAGCAAAAGTATGTATACACTCGGCTTTATTCAAAAGTGATTTACTCCTTTATTTTGGAATGAAATTTTATGTTGTTACGAACACAGCATTTCTAACCCATAGGTTTATGTATTGTGTCGTTTTTCAACGTTGCATTCGTTAGTTCACGACAAAATTGAAAGTTGCCAAGTGTTGACATATTGGTGCTCGTGACTTTACGACCACGCTTGATAAAAAAAAAACTTGAGAGGTGTCAAGTGACACCCGGATGGAACGAAGTTCCTTTCGATTAATTAGTGAAGGAATTGTAATAAAATTTATTATGTACAAAAAACCTGTATACACTCAACAAAAATAATCGTCGCGACACCACACTGCTCAATGCGAAATAGAAAGACGAAACGAAACAACTACAACTATAGCAAAAAGTGTCGTTACAACTTTTGGTCTTAATTTTTTCTGTTTAGCCCCCTTTCGCAACGCGCGATAAGGAACTTCGTTCCAAAAATGTAGAAATAATGACATACCTGAACAAGTTAACAATGCCTTCCAAGGCTCTTATCTGCCAGTCAATCGCATTATTATACTCCTTCAACAGTTTGAACTCCATGGTGAACTGGTGATTGATGGTGCGACCACTCTTGTGTTGTTGGACGGTAATGTCTAAGGGTCCGCGAGCGACCAGACCTTCGCTGTCCTGAGCTTCGACTATGAAGTTCCAGCGAGATACGTGGGCTTCTAACGGTCTGCGGGTGGAAAAATTATTGGTTTAATTTGGTCAGAATAAGTCATCCCTATCCAATTAAAGAAGTACTGTACTATTGTATATTGTATCATGGAATTTTTTCCAGATTGCAGCATTTCTGAGTGCAATTAAAGTGAGAAAGTAGAAACTGACACATGAGGTACGACACACTGTGATTTGTTTGCGGATGAATAGAATATCTTGTCAGTATGCCTGGAGTATTGTGAGATGAGCGTATGACTGTCGAGTAGTTGTATACTTTTCGTTATTGTACTTAATTTATGTGTGTGTGTCTCTAACTAATGTAAAGATGAGGTATTAACATTTTTAAGAGATCAAAGAAAAACGTATCTAAAAAGTAGAAACATCAGATACTAGATAAAACCCGAAACACAAGAGCATAAATCAATGTAAAGACACTGAAATGTTCCGAAAATATGTATACTCACAATCCATAAACTTCTCTAGCGGCTGGTATGAACTGTATCCAGGAGTTGTTGCTGAGCGGCACGTTCTCCGCCTCGTACATCGTGAATGTTAAGTTACTGCCCTCCTCCGGGTCCGTGAACAGGTCCGCAGGGATTATGTACCTGAAGAAGTTGGGGTTTGAGGTTATGATATTCTGATTTAAAAGGGTGTCCACAAGCTAAGTTTATAATCACAGATCACGTAAACAGCGATCTAGTTAGAATATCAAATAAACCCACGTCATCTTTGATGTTTTCTTTGGCAGTATTTTAGATTGTAGTTTTTGTGACCTACCTGAAAGCTTTGCCAGCAGTGATGGCCAGTTTCTTCATGTGATGTTTGAGCGTGGGCGGCTGGTTGACGGGCATGGCCCATGTCACTGTTTCCGTTGTCTGGCCGATTATTGTACTTCTACCCTCTGTTGGGTTTACTTCCTAAATAATTGAGGAATAAATTAGTACTTACTAGATTGGAAAAAGATACTCCATTATTTATATTTTTGCAAAGATATTAATATACAGAAGAAGGAATATATAGTATAACATTTTTTTTTACATTTCATTTTGAAACTGAAGTTGTAATTGTCCGAGGCAAAGAAAAACTTAAGTAAAGAAGTTGAAGAATTTACACTAAAATACCTTGCCTTGAAAATCATTAAAATTATGCCAAATTAATTTGTACAATCTAAAAGTTTTCACTTTACCTGCCAAATAATTTAGAAAATGGTTTAATGAATTAATGAAACCCAATCACAAACTGAATTCAATACGCACACACGGTTGGAGTAGTTAGTAAAGTACGATATAAACCTGGATGATACCGGATGTGATGATTCAGGAAGTTATGTGGATGGATACGTACCTACTTACTTCTACGTACTAGGCATATTCGCACCGTACCGGGTCCATATTTCCAATGTGCTTAAATTAGGTGCATTTGCCAATCGCATGACTATTTCATATCATATCAACGATGTTTCAAACATGTTTAGACGTAGGTACCCGTACATCTTGATCCGTGAGTCTGATATTATTGCAGAACCAGCAATTTCAGGTTTTAAACATTGCTTGAGATTATCTCACCAGACAATCGGAAATATGTTCCCGGCCACCAGTGTAATCCATTACGGACCTGTTTAGTGACCTCCTGTAAAGTGGTCTCAGGAGTCGGCGTCGTAGTGGGCGGAGGTGTCGGCGTAGTGGTGGGGGCAGTTGTTGGCGGAGGTGCCGGAGTCGTCGGCGTTGTCGGCGGAGTTGTCGGCGTTGTCGGCGGTGGCGAGGGGGCCGCTGTCGGCGTAGTGGTCGGGGGCGGCGTCGCGGTCGGTATCTCAGGAGCCGGGGTTGGCAACGTCGCATTCTCCCTCTCCGTCGAAGAAGACATCGGGGGTAGTTCGTTCGACTCACGGATTATTACGGTTTGCTGAAAGTGCCATGCGGACGCTCACACGATGTGTTGTGAAATACAGACGTTAAGACAACGTTTTAGAGGCCAGATATGTATATACAGGTTTAAAGTTGAAAATATATTTACAGAAAAATTAGTCCCAGAAAGATAGAATATTAGGAATCCCAATGCATCTTAATATATTGTGTTTTTACACCCGAATACGTTATGCTGAGTATAGTGAGTATGCACACGCAGTTTTCATACATCAAATAAATCCGTATCGTTGTCTTCACGTCGCAGATTAGTCGAGAACATATTTAGTTATTCTAAATGGGGTATGAATCGTGTGAAACCCATCACTACCCAAGGTTAAATAAAATCAACTCACACACGATTAGTTTCAACTTTTACAGGAGTGAGTTAGGATGATATAGATATACAGATACGTACCAATTCCGGTTCTAAAGTTGTGGTTTCTTCGAGGATGGTTGGTAGGTAGGGATCGAGGCGTCGAGGGCTGATAGGTAGCGTCGGGGCCAAAGATATGTTAACGTTGGTTGTCTCTGAAGGTGACGCCGACAGCGCGGTGATACCAACTTCGTTATGCTGCAGAAAAGTATGTGTTTAGTATTTGTTGTGAGTTTGTGAGGGTGTGAAGTGTACAGTGTAAACTATGTGCTGTTAGTCACTGTCTGTGTGTGACTTGGTAGTCGTTACACGTCTACTATGAAAGAAATAATTAAGCAAAGTATTCTTGACATTCGTTTATTTTTTTGAGATTGACAAAAGATAACTTTTAACAGGGCTGATTTTTTAATCGACCAATAGGTAATTTTTATTCGTGGAATAAAATTGACGCCTGACAGTTTTTGTATGAAAGAACTGTCAAAAATCCCAAATAATTTTGGGATTCCTCCGATAAAGTTATCTGGCGTTGGAAAAATCAGCCTTTACTGTTAATATAATGTTTCAGATACCTAAGTGACGAAGTATTTTTGTCCTTTTTGTCGTGTAAAGAGTTTTATAGCGTAATTTGGAACACGCCTTTATCTCTTACAAGACAAGGACAGCTGTTTTGATTATTAATTCAGTTTTCATAGTAGGCGGTCAATAATTGCATGTATGTATCTATTAATAAATTAGTCAAAATAAAGGTATTATCTGTTAAGGTACAACGTTTCTAAACTGAATATTATCACAGTCATGCTAAGTACACAAACACGTTCTAATTTCTACTAGAGATGCACTATAATTTAAACAAAATTATCTAAACGCATTGACAATAATTTGATAAAAATAAGTAATACTAAAAAAGACATTCCATAACCGTCTAAAACATTTTTACATAAAAAAGATAACTAAATACCTAATACATTAGGTTAGTACGGTTGTAATTACACAATATTATAAAAATATATACAGTATACATTTCAAGACCTTAGACCGCATTCTAAAAAATATTAACAAATAACAAAATACACACTGAAACAAACATACCTACTTAATTATGGTTAGCGTACCTTTTGTAAAAGGATTTAGCTTGCACAACTGTTTCTGAGACCTCAATTTGATATGACATAGCACCACGTTCAGTCATCGTAAGGTCCAGCGCACATAAATAGCACTTGAATTACGAAAACCACTCTTATTGCTAAGAAATAACGGTGCTGTCAATGTCACATTATTACTACGGACTTGAATGATAAATGCGGTAACATGACAAGACAGGATTCAATGTGACTATTTTCGATGGACACGTCAATCGCAGGCGCAAATGGATGTAAGCTTTTCTACAGTTGTGCTAGCTATGAAATTGCAGATCGACTCCTCAGAGCCAATGCAGTTAATACCTAGTTAAGTTACTATAAACAAACCTTAACTACAATCTAGCTTCAAACGTAGCATGCGACCGGGCCACAACACGCACATGCATATGACACGTAAACTCGAGAGCGGGTTACGACAAACCTCCGTGGTATACGAGTTAGTTGCGGACTCGGGAGTGGTATCCTCGCGGGCATCCTCGGTGGTAGTGGGCGGGGCGCTCGGCGGAGGGGGCGGGGCCAACGTGGGGGGCGCGGGGGGCGGGAAGGGGGACGGGCTGGGGAGCGGGAGGGGGGGCAGGGACGCCGGGGTCGGTGGCGGGGCGGCGCTCTCGGTCTGAAACGTGTCGGTGCTTGTGTGTGGCGCGCCGGGCGGGGCGGGGGCGGGGGAGGCGGAGGGGGAGGGGGAGGGGGGCGCGGGCTCGCCGTGGTGGTGGCGGTGCGGGTGCGGGGCGGGGGGCGCGGGGGGGGCGGGGGGCTGCACCTAGCGGCGCCGCGACACACACGCACGTTAGTACGCACTCCCTTACGTACCCAAGAGCGCTGTCTGTGGTTATTTGGTATTGGCTACATGGACTCAGATAATAAAGCGGCGACGTCTATCTATCTTTTGAATCCACACGAGATCATACGGCAGCAGACTAACCTTGAAGTCTACTTCAATGAGACGCCATCGATACGCACCAGTCTATCCGATTGGCAAGTCTATATTCATCAACCATCCGTCTTTAATTATAATTGGCGATACTCTTTCTCCTTCCTTCTTCTTTCCTTTATAAAATTTTATATATTTATGTTCTGTAATTTGTATGGTGTACAATAAAGAGTATTCTATTCTATTCTCTTCTATTTAAGATATAAATATTCGAAATTACCACAGCCATAATATTCTAAGTGCAATTTCAGTGCTATAGGTGTTTTATATTGCTTCAGTATTAATAGCGCTTGAAAAGATCATTTAAGCATGGTTATTTTAGTTAATATCATTCAGTGATAGGCTCTTGAACAAGATTAAAGTTCGAGGACAGTGAGGGAAAGTGCGCTGGGTTAAAATTATGTTTGCAACAATGTATTTGAATAATAGCTTCCTGTGTTGTTAATTGGTTGAAGGACATTAAACGAGAACCAGTAAAGTTTTATTGTTATTACGTCCAGGGGCGGTGTCTCGCAGTGTTTATCAAAAGTGACAATGGTCGAAGCGCAATAAATTTTCTTAGTCCATGCGTAACACGAATACGCTTTAGTTTTGCTATTAATATGCTCCAGTTAGTCTGTTTATATACAGTGATGAACAAAGCGTTTATGTCAAGCGTTGTTATAACCACACACAAAGCTCACAATATTATGTTTATATTATAAGGTAAACTTAATAATAATCATGTTTAAGTTGTTCATGAAATTTGGATGTCAAATGAATGTTGGGAATTAATGGATGTAAAATTAAAGTGGGTTTTTGGAAGTAGAATGTAACTTAAATCAAAAATAAATAAAGGGACTCAACAAATTACACTTTGGGGTTGTCTCAAGTGATAAAGGATACTTCATTCAACATTCCATGCTATGTGGTTCCCAGTACGACCGCTGCTATAATGTGATGAACATTAAAGTGCAAGATATGCATTCCGTAGTATATGTGGGATGACTAAACTTGCTCATTGGGAAATACATGCCTATTTGATAAACAAAGACTGTCTTTGTCCAGCTTGCTTCTACAAATATAATTATACGACATTAATTAATTAAATATTCATTGTTTTGACGAACAGTTAGGTATATTTCCCAGTGAGTCGTAGGTACAAATGATGCATAAGTACTAAGAAACATAGAATGTATGACAGTTCCATAGTAGAATAAAATATGAGTTGCATTGATAACATTAAATGATTCACTGTCGTGTGATGAAGTTATTTTTATATTACTTTTTTATTCCCTCAATGCATGACGTAAGTGATCGCTTTTAAAGCGTATGAGCACATCTAATTGTTAGCCTTGTCCTAATATTTATTATTAGATTAGAATGGAGTGAATTAAGCCATTAGTTACCCCCATAGGACCGTAATTTATCAATCTAATAACCATAGCACCAGTTATTTGTTATCCAAGTTTCTATGTTATTAAGAAATAGTAAAACTCATTTCTAACCTCTAAACCCAACTTCACTTCATATTAAGTAGACATTAAAATATTAATCAGTCTAACTACCATCCAGTGTTGGTTATTATATTAATGGCATATCTTATGCTACGACTACATTGTCGTGATAAAGCGAACTACACTTCGCGCACTGCCTGTTTTGTGCACGTCGTCACAGTGCAGTTGGCCTTATCGCGACAATATGGTCGTAGCATTTGAGGATGAGCGAACATTAGAGTTTTGATATAAAATATTGTAATGCTCATATCATAGATGAAAAGATGGCGACACACGTCACAACAGTTAAGGGCAGCTTCGTCAGAATTTCAACAATGTCACATCTTCTTTGGATACTTTTCTCTTACTTTATTTTTGAAGATTAAAAAATTTATATTTGCGTTTGCCATGAACGCCTCCCCATTTGGCTACTATATTTCCATCTATTCTTGATGTTTCTAATTGCTGTTATTTCAAGTTAAACAAATATCAACTTAATTTTAATGGTAGTTAAGTTGATTTCAGAGTGACTAGCAATATTGAAAAAGTTATAAAAACGTTTGAAGTTGTAGCGTAAACTGAACTTTATTGTGTAGGAATTAAAGCTATTATTCCATAAACTCATATTTATTTTAATCGCGAATGCAGAGTAGGCAGGCTAGGCCTTTATTTTTCAAATAAATACAATAACAAGTTTGACCTGAAAACTTATATAAGTAGTTTAAAATTCCGTTTTATCAGACGAAATCGAGGTTGAAGTCGAAGAAAAGTTATGCATTTGATGATTCATGAACGAACGAATGAAGTCATGTGTTACTTAGAACTTGCTGTGTCTGCAAAAGTGACTTTTACGCCAAGTATTTGGTTACGCCAAGTAGTCTGGGTACTAAGCAGATGTGACATTGCCAATACCCTGCCGAACATAACCCGAGAACATCCGATCACTTCCGAACGAAGCATAGTACTCACCAGGCCGGTGATGCCGACGTCATTATTAGTGTAGCCGTCCTCGTCGTCATTGTCGTCGTAGCCGCTGTAGTCGACGTCGGCGTCGTCGGCGTCGTCTTCACCGTCGTATTCGGCGTCGTAGATGCCGCCGCCTGAGCCCTCGAGCTGAAACAGTGAGACATGGGGTTTAAGTTCAAAACTTCAGAAAGATACTTTGTTGAGAAGCACATCTGAGTATTCACTCAGATGTGCTTCTCAACAAAGTAGCTGACTATAATCTCAGGTCCTGATGTATGTTCAAAGGAGACTGAGTAAAAGTGGTATATGGACTACTAGCGACACGGTTTTGAAGTGTAGGAATACCCCATCTTTGTCCTTGTACAAAGGGGCATTAAAACTTGACCCGCCAATTTTGAGAAAAATATAGGTACTTTTAGTATTAACAGTGTTTTCTTTAATTTACACGAGTATTTTTTTTTTTAACTCCGATTACTTTCGTGTAATCTGTTTGCTTGAGGTTAAGCGTATAAGTTACTTTAAAAAGTTTGGCCTTATCAAAGTTACAAACTTTTTTGTTTCCAAGCGGTACCTATGACTCAAAATGAACTAGTAACTTGTGCCCTTAACCTCAAGAAACAGCACCCTAATTGCGTAACACACTATCAATCTCAATCTGAATCAATTTGAAGGAATCCATTGCTTCGTATGTTCGAAAAATGTGTCTGCTCAACAACGTAAATAACGCAATGAATGTTGTTGAACTGTCAAAATGAAACCTATTGCTACTGGTAGTGTGTAGCGCAATTACCATGCAGATTACACGATATAGATAGGTTTTCTGGATATTATGTTGAGGCATCTTGACCTTTACCGTTGACGCCATACATCACCCTTAACTAGCCACTGGTTAGTTATTTAATTACCTGTCTCTTAATCCTGGGCGCGGGCTGTATGGCCTGCAGTCTCCAGCCAATGACGGGCAGCCGCAGTACGTGCGCAAGAGTGCCGTCCCGCGCCTGCTCCCGCAGGCCGGCTACCAACACTTTGTGGTGGTTCCATAGCTTGTTGCCGCAACCCACCTGTAAAATAAGGTGGAAACGCTCGTTAATAAATGTTATATTTATAGTACAAAAGTGTGTTATAAATACAAAAGTATGTTTACATATTTGTTCCATTTTTGTAGTGAGTTTAGTTCTGTTCGGACAAAATTTAACGGTGAAGTAAAACATCTTTGTCTCATGTCTTCGAATTCGAAGACATGAAACATCTACCAACCCGCACTGGGCCCACGTGGTAGATTACGGCCCACTCCCTCTCACCGAGAGGAGGCCTGTGTCCCAGCAGTGGGAACATTACAGGCTGCTTATAGACAAAATTTAAGTCATCGACACGAAAAAATAAGTTGGATGGCTAGGGGGATACCCAGGGTACTTCAGCTATGGCAAAAAATAAGATTTTCACATGTACACATGCCCATCAGTGTATTTTTCTTTACAATTATTATTATTAACTTGTAACTTATCAAGATGCGACAGCAGTCGCTTGAAAACTATTTTGGGCAGAGGTCGGCGCGGACGCAGACACACTTATTAATTCGCGATTATTATGCAATATGCATCCATCAACTACTAATTCATTGTGATATTTGTACTGCATCATCATTTTTATATAGTTTGTTAATCCTTTAAATAGGATGTGCAATAAAGTGTGTCTTTGTATGTCAGACGCATAAGTCGTATAGGTCGAACGTGACGTTGTCCCAAACATCGAACACCTTTTTATAACTTCATCGAAGACATGTGACATATACCGGCCCACTCCTCTCACAGAGAGGCCTGTGTCCCAGCAGTGGGAACATTCAAAATCAACCTATATTATGCTTTAAGCTAAATCACTAAAATTATAGTAGAGTTTATTCTATAAATAGAGTTTACTATATTTAGCATCTATGTAGTCAACATAGGTCGCCGTTTATGAGGCCAAAGCTAGTATGTGCCAGTTAACCTCAGTCAACAACAATGCTGTGTTGTATCGGTCACATGCTCCAATGTCCATTTAACTAAACTAACTAGGTGACAATGTGAATCAATTTGTCTTAAAATATTTACATAATTTATTTATCATAAAATATTTACATAATTTAAAAGCTAACAGTCTTAGAATAATAATATGTACAGACGCCAGCAGGTCAAGCTACCCGAAGCTGTCAAATTTTCCCAACCAACCTTGAACCTTAATGCTTTAGCGATAAAGTTGAAATTCTATTAAAGAAATTTGACAGATTGTAGTAGCTTGGTGTGCTGGCGTTTGTACATATATAAAAAGGAAAGAATCATAGGGCATCAAAAATTCTTTCGTTTTATTGTTAACATATCAGTGCTGGCAGCTTCGCCACGTTGTATGGCAATGCTAACTCTGGTTAAAAAATAGACCAGCCCTCTGATCGAGTGAAGAGTCGACCAAACGCTTGACAATGTCTCGAAAAAACTAAGTGGGCACTCGGAACCCATGGGCCTAGAGTTGGAACGAAAATACTGTCTTTTTCCTCTCGTATCGGCTATAAGTGATAAGTCCCAGCCATGATAAAAATGTTAGCCAATCAGCAAGGTTTAGGAACTGTTCAGGCTGCACCAAACTAGATTAAAGGCAACGTTAATGTCTAAATAACTTACATTAAGATAGATGGCAGTAGTGGCGTCTCCGTGCCTGCGCTGTGAGGAACCCGTACCACTCATGATGGTGTCAGCATGCGTCTCCGCTTTGTACGGCTCCATCCAGAACTCGTTCTGAAAATAGAAACAAGACTCGTTTAAAAAAGGTTCATATGTGAGATGCATTACAACAGTCAAATTCGCTACGTTTACCAAGGTATTTGGGCTATCATCATCTGCCTAGCCTATTCCCAATTATGTTGGGGTCGGCTTCCAGTCTAACCGGACACAGCTGAATACCAGTATTTCACATAGAGCGATTGCCTATCTGACCTCCACAACCCGAGGCAGTGGGGGTCTTGGTGTGTAAAGATGGTGGCCCATCCAACCAACCACGGTAACCGCGGTAACCATCGGACCAGCCGCGGTAAGCGTAGCTTAATCTGATCGATCGACCCTTGCGGCGGTGATTAATTAATCACGAGTATTTGGGCTAGTAAGAGAAATAATAATTCGGTAGTCTAATTGCGGTAAGTCGTCAACCTGCTTGTTACTTAGCATTTAGGGTTGCTGGCCGTAAGCTTTCTCTCACACTGAAGTAGTCTAGTTTTTGTATAGTAGGTATACAACTTACGCCATCAAGCGCCATAAAGCTGGCGAGCTGCATGAGCGCTCGTATCCTCTGCCGCGGCGCCACGCTGTGGAAGGAGCCGTCCACCATGATAACCAGCACCAGCCGACTCTCCTCACCGACGCAGGATCCATATTTAGAGTGAGGCTTGTCTTGGGCTTTCTTCACCTGCAATTGAAATAGGACTTCGTTATAGTATATGTAATTGCATAATGATATAGCTAAAGGTTCTGGGACCAGAAAAACGATCTCTCCAGCTTCGAAAAACAATAGAAGCGAAAATGCTTTCAAACTACGAAATAACAACACATGTAGCCGTACAAGCACAAAGACGGACGGACGGTCTGTATTTCGTGTTTCACGAACGGTGTCCAAATAAACGTTATTCTTTCTTTACAAGTATCTTTTGGCGCGTGGCAAAAATCGGAACTAACACCGCCATCTTGTTTTGCAATAAGTACTTGTCACAAAACAATTGCACAAAAATGTTAACCAACAACGTAAGCAGGGGGGCTGCTTACGTCACTAAAGCGCTAAAAGATCCTCGTAGTAGTGTATTGGAAAGAACTTTATTGAAGCCGATAATTAAGGAAAAGAAAGGCAACGACTGCTGACCAACTTCCTAGTAAATCATTATTATGTAGCAATTAACTCTCCGACACATGGCAGATCCTCTGTGAAAGTTAAAAAGGTACGTTACGGCACAGACGCTTACGAATACGTTTCCCTTTATTTATTTATTTTACCATTTACATACACACATATACAGGATAAATTTGTAACCAGTGCATAATTCTGAACCCACCTGCGTTTTTTTAAATAAGTGACGAAAAATTTCAACGCCACCTGCGTTGAAATTTCTCGGTTCAGAATTATGTACTGAATTCATGGTTTCAGTTTGCGCACTGGTTACACTAAAAATGTATCCTGTACAAACAGACAAGAAAAAAAAAAAAAAAAAAATCTAAACTATTCGATTATTTATTATGTAAATGCTATTACTCGACTAATGATTTTATGAATGAAATGAAAAGTTGACTTAAATATTAGAATCATTATATTCTGTTCTTATTATCTCTTTGACTTAATTTAATCTTTTTGACATTTCCATTCCTAATATTTGACTAATTTTCAATTTGTATGTTATTCTAATTTACCTAATATTTAATTCTATGTTATATATAACCAAAACCCTGAAAATGTATTTGTACGCCGGAAACGGCAGAATATTATGAACTTTTAAAATTATGTAATAACTCTGTAACAATATTCTGACAAATAAATGGACTTTGACTTTGACTTTGAAAATCAGAGTTAAAGTTATAGTAAACTTAAAAGAAAAATAGGTACAAATGTGATGCTCATTTTTTTTGCCCTTTATGAGTTTCAAGTAGTTTCATCTTCGTTTTGAGAGTTTTGAGAATATTTCATACCGGAAATTAATGAAGTACCAACCTACCTACATAAACATTGCCAAAGCCAATCACTTGAACGTAACATTGATAAAACGAGAACACAATTTCCGCAGTATCATTACTTCTAAACATTACCATGACAGTTCATAATGTAAATGATCCTCCTCCTACGAAAAAGTGCTGGCGAAGTGAAATAAAAATTCATTTATTACACCGCACCCCTGACCCCTGTTGGTAAATGTAATGTCAATAATATAATTTGAATGGCAGTATGAACAAGCCAACTGTCGCTTACTTTATTGGCCACCACAGTAAAATATCAGTATTCCGTACATATGTAACAACATTGGTACATGGATAGGTACTTTAATTTTTATGGTCGTCCCAGTATCTGTCAGCGTCGAATAAAACGATTGATTTATGTTTAGCAATCTATAACGGTACTTATGTATCATATCGTTTGTATAGGCCATTTGTCTGTAACTGCCCATGTCTGTGCATATTTTAATAGTTAAATGAGCTATTAAACGAAACGTATCTAGCGAGCGTTCTAATACATTAGTGGTTTGTTTCACTGAAACTATTAATTACAATTACATAATTACGATATATCTTCGTAATTGTCATCTATTACATTTCAGTCGTATGACGGACTATCATTAATACCCGAGATTCACGAGGCTAGTTTTTCAAGGCTAGGATAGTATAAAGAGTTTCTAGCTAGCTAGAAACTCTGTATACTATCCTGGATTGGCACATGCTAGTGCTGTTTAAATGATGCCAGATAATTTTAAGCCAGCACAGTACAATACGTGATTGTGGTCAGAAAAACAGAACGTATAGTCACTGCACTCTAGCCAATTGAATACTAGCTTCGCCGGTCACCATGAAGCTAGTACACAAGCCAGGATAGTAAAATCAGTGGTGAGGTTGCCACTAGCTGAAAAAAATAGAACCCCATCCTATTAAACTATCCTAGCTTGAGCTACTGATAGCTTACTAGCTTTCACACTCGCTTACTAGCCTACAAATGATGCTAGTTCTTTTTACACGAAGTCAGACTTACTAGCTTACTATCCTGGCTTGAGCAGCTACCCTTGTGTGTCTCGGGCAGTCCAGAACGTGACGTCAGTACCTACTCATTAGACATACAATACAGAAGACTTCGCTACACAGGAACTAGAGTGTATCAGGACGTGAATTCTTGAGACGTCGTAGTAGCTACTCACTTCTATAGTAAAGGAAGCCAGAGGTGTGCCTATGACGTCACTCACATACGACAGGAACACCAAAGAGTATTTAACGTTAGGAGCATGAACTCCACAGGACGCGCTATACCTATGACGTAATCGACCATTACTCCATAGCGGTTTGATAAATTCTCTTGTCTTAACACGACTATTTCATAAATTGATTGCCTGGTACTTATGAAGGTAGACTGTTGTGGTATACGATAGAGAATATTTTTTCTATCCCTGTATTACCTAAATAGCGTTTGACACAGACTGATCAATGTTCTTCTAAAATGAACTGTATGCTACGACTAATGCCATTAGTGCAGTTCATGGCTTAAAACTGCTAAGTACTTCAGGTATTCCAAAATAATATCGGCTACCATAAGTTTTAGGGCCATATCTTGATGTAAGAGAAGCATTGGCAGGCCAAGATGCTACGCGAATAGAGGTTACATAAGTGCAACTGACCTCAACAGTGAAAGAGTCGGTGGCAGTGAGACCACGCGTGCTGCCGTGCGCGGTCACAGTGAAGGTATGCGTGCCTAAGTCCTGCTTCTGGGGCACGCCGCTGATCAGACCGTGCCTCGAGTCTACGGCCAGCCAGCTCGGCATGCGCCGGCCATCATCACTTCGAACCTGGTTGACAATATTTAGGTTAGGACAACTCTATGGAACAGAAAAGGTTCAAAGGCCCATTTAATGGCCTGGCATGCTCTACCCTGTCAGTTCTTTATGAGGAATATCTTTAACAAATTGGAGTTAAACTGCCCATCAAACCACGCTGCCAAAGTAGGGTAACTTTTTATAAAACTAAAAGTCTAATCTATGTCTATGTTACGGGTTTGGTTTCCGCACTTAGTCCTTAAGGGTGACCATTGTGCGTGGGCCATGGCGGCCATCGGTGGTTATTCCAATCAGCCCACCTCCCTCCAGAAGCTTATTAAGCCTCCTGGTCACATCTGTGTAAGATCTGGGTGTCCCGAGGGTTTCTGATCTAATCTGGGTGACGCCTGTGCACTCAAAGAGCACATGCGCGACGGTTTCATCAGCCTCCATGCAAGCAAGCTCTGCACAGTAACACTAAAAGTCTAATCTAGGTGCACTGTCCTGCCAAATTGCCAGTATACCTGAGGCAGGTTCAAACGAAATAAACATTATAACAATATTATTAGGCCCCTTTTATTTAAAGGGGACACTCGACGCTCTAAATCCCGGCCACTACTTTACTTACAAAAAATCTACACTACACTGGCGAAAATCCAGGAAATCGTGACAACACCGTGTTCCAAGGAAATTATTTAACTGTTTTAGAATCCCAACAGATTTAGAAGACACAGAAAGGAAAATTGGAGCAGTGCAAGATTTGTTAGGTTTGAAATATAAAACGCCTATGATTCCACAATTTTTTTTCCACGGTATGTTATATTCTCTCCATAGCATAAGCCCCAGTTTTCCTTTACAGCGTCAGCGGCGCGGGATCTCAGGCTCTTGACGCTCAGCCAAGCGAAGGACCTGAGTGCCGTCTTGTTGTGTGCGACTTTCCAAGGCCAGGAATGTAGGGTGCGTGTTTTTATATTTTGAATGCACATCTTTGTTACGAACGGTCTAAAACACTGAACTAGTTAATAAGGTAGCCCGTGAAATTCAAATTTTCTTAATTATTTTGCAATTTGCAGGTCAGTGTCCGGTTGTATGTTGATTAAAATATGATTCTCGACCGCATATAGGTAATCTTATTTAATGACTATTTCATGATATATCAATAGGATCATATGAACTTAGAGAGTTCAAATCAAATCAAATCCATTTATTTGCCAGAATGTAGGTTTACAATGTATCTTAAAACTATAATGGCCCATTTACATTCCACTATATATATACCATTACATATGGTGTGCAAATATTTAAGTTGATATTAATTATTATAATTCTGTAAATATAGATGTATTTGTTACGGTCGCAAATCATATTTTGTTCAAAATACAACCTGACATTGACCTGGAAATTGCAACAAAACGTAAGAAAATTTGAACGGGGCTACCCTGGCGCAAGCTAAATTACCTAACTGGATCCCAAATGAAGAAGTTATACCCTCCACGTAAGTTTAAATTAAATCTAAGCGCTAACTACAAAAGTGAAAATCTCTTTTTCACGTACCTTATAAGCTAACACTTTTCCCGAGAAAGCTTCCTTTGGGATTTCCATTCGGAACAGATGTCCGACATAGGCCGACGTGTCGGGCACGCCCCATAACCTTCTTAGGCCATTTTTTGCTATTTCTGAGTGGTTTGCTGTTAATTCAACCTGAAAGGTCAACCATAAAACTTTACGCTTCTATTGTTCAACGGGAAACGTACGAGGAGTACGAAAGCTACGATTTGTCGGTGGCGTGACGTACCTAATATGATTAATATTCTGAAATAATACATGGAAATCCTGTTGGGTTAGTATAGTTAATAGTAGGAAGCGAGTGAGAGAGTGCACTGACCAGGAATTCTTCGCTGTTGTCGAATGCGAAGTCGTCATCGTGCCTTGTGAGCGCGAGTGGACACAGCATGAGCAGAGCGCACGCGATGAACCGCGCCCGCCCCATCTCGCCTCCCCACCACTACCACTCTCATAAACACATCTTGATCATCTGTGGACAATTATACAACAGTTTATTACATTTGTTAATGTTCATAAACATGCTTGTTTGCAGGAAATCGAATGTCGTAGGTATGTTTGCTGTGAAGTATCCGATAATTTTTGGTAACCTGTGAGTAGGTGACCGACAATGCAGTTTGTTTTTCTCGGGATACGCTATTATATCGCTGATTATTATATATTAAATTTTGCATGATGCTGATTGAGCGTTACCATAATATCAGATAGGAAGAGAAGTACGGTCTACGCTTGTCAACCGTAATTCCACCGTTACGGTAAAAGTGCAGAAGATGACTAGACTCGATGACTACCAAAAAGGCCTAAGTGGGAGAGAACAGGGGACGGTCAAAGATACTAGAGAGCCCTTTGTCTGACATAGACGGCGACACTTGCTAACATAAAGAAAAGTAAAGATTTCAATAGACGTGGCGATGATACTTTTAAGGCTTTTCCTCTTTTATCAATTTCAATGTCACCCTCGAGAACCACAATGAACAAAGAAATTCCAATAATGAATCAGTACGTTATGAACATCCAGAAGAATTTATGACTAAAAATGAAATATGTATACCACATGTGAAACAAAGATGGGCGTAATAATTTAGACATTGTTTAGCTCTGGATGCTGCGTTTAAATATAGACAAATTTTCGTTAAATATCGTGTACAAATGACTTGGTAATAAAGAAGAAAGAGAAGGGAGGGCGAACGGAAACGAGTCGGGTACTGTTACACAGTTAAAGGCGCGTGTTGGCGCATAATGATTGGACACAAATAGAATGAGCTTTTGAACGCTCCCCGCCTTGCTTAGCATGCTGTCGCGAAACCACTTCAGGGAATACTTTTATATCCCTTTTAGAATAATGTGGCCTTTACTACCACTCGAGAAGAGAGCCAATATTGCAAGAGCATTCTTCGTTTAATTCCAAATATACTTTTAATGAGTTCGAGTTAATTGTGCTGTTATTTCAGGATATAGACAACTCGGCTCCGGGAAAAAGTCCCGAGACAACAAAGTTTAGGCGTGGTCGTTAGTTCGCGAGACGCAGTAATCTGGAAGGCAAATACATTAATGTATCCAGGATTCCTTTGGGGATAACAAGCCTAAATAATGTAGTAGGTACCTACTATGTACATTTCCGTGACCTAAGGAAATATGGAAGGTAGCGAAGCGCATTAATGATAATTTAGGGAAATATTTAAAAGTCTACATATTTTACGTGAAACACAAACAGACTCGTTAAAAATGATTTATGACGATTCCTGAGATTCTGGACATAACTCGACCACTCCAATTATTTTCAAGAAGAGCGCGAGGCGCGGAAACGTTTCGAATGAAACGTGCTCAGCGATAAACGGTTAAGTACGAGTTGTACTTCATGCCATTACCGTAACAAAATGTTTTAACAACAATATTATTCAAACAATATTGACCTCTTTTCAACATAGGAAGTTTCTGAATGATAAACATTTTTGCGGTAATCCGACCGAGGGGAAAAATCCTGAGGCGAATGTGCGGATGCAACATTTTGCGGTGCGGTGTGCAGGGGTCGGTCAATCGGTTTCGATCGGAAAGTTTTTATCAAGTCGGCACTATAAAGATGAGAGGAAACGGGAGTAGTTTCGTTCAAAGTGCTTCCACCCAGCCGTGTAAAGCAGTGCAAAATGTAAAGCTAAAACGCAAACTCAAGTTGCTGAAATCACACACAAAAATAACTGCTACATAAAACTGGCAGTCGCCGACTACATTGTATTGTATGATGCCATTGACGAAATTCGCAGAATGTGGGGGACATATTGACTTTATTAAATTGCCTGCAATTGTTTATTGTAACTGAAATATCTTGAACACAGAATCTTCTGGGGAAAGGAACTCTAGATGTAACAATCGGAATAATTTAGGTAACTTTGAACAATTTAAGCTGTTTGTAATACTAATAGATGAGTAAATAAAACCACTAGATACAGAGACACCACAGATGAGTAATTAAAGCCACTTGGTCAGTTTTTGTTCATTTGGTAGTAGTGACTTTTAGCTAAGTCGGTAATGTAAATGAATTTGTTAATACTAGACTAGGTAGAAACTAATAGCATGTAGTTGCAGAAGAAGCAAAAACAAAGTTGCTAAATTAGGAGGTTCAGGTAGCAAAACTATAAACAATGCAAAAAAAAACATATTCTAGGAAATATAATGTAACGAAATAGAAAATAATAACGTAGAGAAGAATTTAATATTACTTAAATGATTGACATACCAGTAAACACGAACTTTGGTCTTTGTACGAATAAAAAAGGTGCTCGGAAATCTTCTAAGGAGTAAAAGTAAAAAACTACAAACACTTAAAAATATTTTTCGCAACTTTTTAACTAATTAAGCTTCGTCATTATAATTTCAAAGCGAATTTGGGTAATTTTTGTCGCTAGGTCATTTGAGAACGTTCAAGACGTTATTAATTAGATGTAGGATCGTAAATCTGGAGCAAAATGATACTGATATTTGTAAAACGTCTCTTGGATACAGCCACTTTCTATTTCAAGTTTGTAAGCATATTAGCGGCAGGCAACCACTCTGGCAGCTTACCCTTGGGTTGTGAGGGGACCGACTAAGAGGGTTACCACAATGGATCCTTTCCCTCGACAAAATCTCGTCTGAGTTTATATACAGAGTGTATGTATAGTTTGTGTTCAATACCTCGCTGTAGACTTAAGTTCTATGTCGTAATAGGAAATATGTAAATTATTTCAATATGACAATGTACTTAGCGTACTACATGGTAACAATCAAAATTAAACAAGCATCTAAACTGATAGAGTTATAAACATGCGACAACATTTACAAATTTCGGCAAATATTTGCTCAGTAATCAGAGGGGCAATTCTCGTAATTTTAAGAACGTTCGCAGTCTGATCTCAGTATCAATCTGTCAAAAATACCTTTAATTTCCCTACATGCGACTAGATTTTGAACG
Source organism: Apamea anceps (assembly GCA_951799955.1). Lineage (NCBI taxonomy): Eukaryota > Metazoa > Arthropoda > Insecta > Lepidoptera > Noctuidae > Apamea > Apamea anceps. The sequence continues at coordinate 8,031,734 of OX637517.1, forward strand.
TTTTTAATTACGAGAATTTGGCTTCTAGTATTCAGCTGGTATAATACTGGTGTTCAGCTGCAGCCGGTTAGACTGGACGCCGACCCCAATATAGTTGGGAAAAGGCTACTCAGATGATGAATTGTTCAGTAATCACTGTTGGTTCTGGTTACAATAATATTTGCCATCATTACTCGTTACTTCGTTTAAATAAGGAAAATTGAAAAGAACCAGACCTTTCTTGAGGGGTGAGTACATGCGATCGAAAATCGTTCGAAGTTGAGGATCCCTCCGTGTTCGGGGTTTGGGGTGCAAATATTATAAAACATTCTATCAAACTTCTAGTTTCGACAATAAAATGTCTTCAGGGCTGAAGGAGAAAAGCAGGGTCTAAACAAGAGTTTAAAATGACAAGTAGTTATGCGCCCGCTGCCGCTGTCTCAATGGTTCCAAGTGCTTACGGAACCCCATGTCCTGAGCTTGATTGTCAAGTGTAATGAATTGACTTTTTCATTGGCGGATAATTTGTTTACCAAGTTGACACACCACGTCAAATAACCGTGTTATAGCCACTTCATTTTCTGTCAAAGAATGACAGTTGTGATTTGAATGTTACGGCCAATTTAAGTTAGTAGACAATTTGTAAAAAAAAATATTACAGTCTTTACCTAATTGTACATATAATTAGGTAAAGTCAGAGTATTATGCAGTAACTGGGTTGTAGAGTTCAGATAGGCAGTCCTTCCATGTAAAATACGGGTATTCAGCTGCGTCCGGTTAAACTGGAAGCCGACCCCAACATAGTTGGGAAAAGGTTAGGCCCCTAGGCCCTGGATGCTCTGACATTACCTAATTCGTCACCATTTGTGACGAATTAGGTAAAGTCAGGGCATCCAATAAATTGTTAATCAGCCCTTACACATATCACACGATTTCATTATTACTCTGTGGACAGTCGAAATTACTCTTCCCTGTCTTTCAATCTATTCGAAGGATGCGTAGTAACTTTTCTGCATGGTATAAGTATCAGTATTTCACCCAACGTGCGCGGCGTCGTCAGGGCTATGAGAACGGCACTACATTCCGCATCGCGTATTTAGGTCAGCTGGTAATAAGGCTCGTCATAACGTGAATAATTCACCGTATCAGATTGAATTTCCTTCTGAAATGTTCTTTGCGTGCACGATGCTATCTGTTCACAACTCAAGTCAGCTCTTTTTAATGATTATTACTAGGTAATAAATACTGGGGAAAGTGTTTTTGACCATAAATTTATGTTTTCCATATCGGTTGTGTTTTTTTCCTTCAGTTTAAACGTATTAATCCTTACTTGATTGTGTAAAAATCGCTTTACTTCCGGTTAAGTTATGATTAGAAACATAAAAAGAGCATTCGGAGAATTTGTTATAAAAGTATTTTCGTAGGAAGCGATGAGCTTCGCGAAATCCGCCTCAAAGCTCTTCCGGCCCATTATTTTATAGATTCAGGAAAACGGAACAGGAAACAATAAAATTGACAACTAGAAAAACAAAATACTGCTATGATGTGAGTGCGTTGTACTTGATAAGAATTTGCAGTAGAAATCTTCATCAGCCTTTTAACTATTTCGGTGTTGGCTCCCAGCCTAACCAGAAAGCTGCAGTTATTACCAGGGAATGCAGTTATTCTTAGGTAATTACAGCTGTGAGAATTTGAGGTATTTGGCACCCGAAGTTTGTCAAAAACTTATGTAGGTCTCCCTCCGGGACACGGTAGGATTGCAAATTGCAACATATTCCCTTCAAAATTGCTCGTAAACCTACATAGGTAACAAATTCTCAGAACCAAATCATCTTTAGGCTGGAAGGCGGACGCAGCGTCAGTCTGTTAGTCTATTTCGACAGCGGAAGTCACGTGGTGCACTTGCGCGTGTGTGCATCATATTATCATGATTCTTAGTATCCAGGCGCTATAAATATGCATGTGTCTCTGCGTTCGTGTGTTTATAGTTCCACGTCCACATCGGACGCTAGTCATCGATAGGAGCCCACCCAAGCGAGCATTGTGTGTGTGTAATCGCAAAGGGCAAAAAGGGGTATTGTTTCGAGCCGTGTGGGGTGCAAAAACTGAGCAGGTGACATTCTGATAAATTACCTAGCTTAAAAAAAAAACACGATTCCCTTTTTTATAATATCTCTTCTGACGTGTTTGGGTTCCGTACCCAAAGGGTGCCATCGAAACCTCTGTCAGCTAGCTGTATCTCATGAACCGTAATATGTAGATAGTTGAAATTTTCATAGTGTGTATTTCTATTGCCGCAATAAAAATAAAATAAAGTTACAAATTAAAGGAGGTCCCCATAAAAGACAAGTGTTTTTAAAAAATATATGTAGTTTTAAATATTGTGTGGTTGTACGGAACCCTTCGCGTGGGAGTCCGACACGCATTTAGCCGGTTTTTTCTGATTTCAGACGACGGATAAAAATCTTGGAAGCAATTGAAGTACGAAATCAATAGTTGTCAGTCTGCAAGAACATAGTTCAGTGGTTCGTCTAATAAATTGGCGGTTGGTAACGGCAGGAGGAAGTCGGGGTCGGGCGTTTTACGATTCAACTTAATTGAGTTTTCGAAAGAGGCTGTCACTCGCGTAGCTGGTTATTTGCAGAACACGATAGGTTTCCAGAGAGTTGTGTTCTGTCCTCTACACATTAACGCAAAATTTCACCAATTAAACTGGACGCGTTCAGCACATCTAAACCGTTTTTAAGAGCTGTAGGTGTCAACATTGTTGTATTGTTGTAGAATATTGACACTGACAGCTCTTGAACGCGGTTTAGAAGTAATGGTCGCGATCAGTTTCAATGGCGATATCAGCACGAAGCCAGGTTAGATAGTCACCTTTGGCTTTATGACAATATTAAAATAGCACATCTATTTTCAGTGCGATGCTTTATAGTCTGATCGTAAATTATCGTCGCCGCGCCTATGCCTTCAGTTTATGACAGTACGTTTAAATATATTGTTGGCACAGGTATATGTATAGAACACAAATGTTTATACTGGCCGCATTCAATAAAGTTTCTTTATAATTAAACCGTCGAGGTGAGACTAGATACATTTATAGCACTAGTTTAAGTAAGCTGCTCTGCAATGAGGAATTAATTAAGGTAGATTTTATTCAGGTTGTGAATAAATTTTAAATAAACTGGAGCAAAAAGCGGTTTCTATCTCTGGTAGAAATAATAACACAATGGAAGATGTAAATATTGTACGCTATGAATGCGAAGTTATGGGTCACTATTATCATCAACGATTCGGATGAGTTACAGAATAGGGCACACCCATATACAACAAGTAAACAATCCACGTCAATGTTTAACACGTTGACGTGGATCCTTCACATAGCTAGAATATGTGAAGGTTTTAAACATAAATCTAAACTTTCCCACTCCGCTTCGCCCTTTCTCCGAGAAACCGCCGTTTTATAGCCTTTAAAGACGTACCTACTCGCCGTTTTATAGTTTTAGAAGAGAAAAGACAGAAGAACTAACTAATCCCATGCTAAATTATGAAACGTCTTTTCCTTTTTTTGCCGTGAAATATCTGCACAGGGTAACGCAGAGCCATAAAAAAGCAGGCCATATTGGCCCTTCCCTACAATAACACCGACCGTCTGAAACAACCGGTATATTATTTCAACAAACGCGATATTGCCGCGGCATGTCACTGTCCAAGTGACGAGAGAAGAGCACAAAGTTTTAACACAACGTCGACTTTAGCCTTCAGTAAATTTCAGACAAAGAGATTAAACTTCCCAAATAAGGCAAAATGTAAGGGAGCGCGCGAAGAATGTGGATGTATACTCGTACAGTGCCATTATGTCGAAACCGAAATGGAAGAGGCGGGGCTGAATTATAAGATGATTTGGATTCGGTGAATAATCTTACAACGTATTCTCTTAATGTCTAGGCCAGATTGTTATTTCCAGCAAAAGATTTTGGTGAGGAGTAAATATTTAAGTGAGATAAGTATTGCGTTCACTTACTTCGCTGTACAGTGGATAAACCCATGAAGATCCAAATGACGTCAACAAAATCCAGGTCAATAAAATATTTGTTTGCTTGGAATTAAATTGCATTACTAGTAATTGTACTAGATCTATGCTCTATGTTACGGGTTTGGTTTCCGACTCAGGTGGACCATAGTGCGTGGGCCATGGCGGCCGTCGGTGGTTATTCCAACCAGCCCACCTCCCTCCAGGAGCTTATTAGGTCTCCTGGTCTGTCGAGAACATCTGTGTAGGATCTGGGTGTCCCGCGGGTTTCTGATCTAATCTGGGTGACGCCTGTGCACTCAAAGAGCACATGCGCGACGGTTTCATCAGCCTCCATGCAAGCTCTGCACAGGGGGCTGTCCGTTATGCCTATCGTGTGGAAGTGTTTGTTTAGTGAGCAGTATCCTGTGATGGTCCCCGTCACCAGGCGCAGGCCTTTCCTGTCCAGTCGTAGTAATCTTTTGGTTAGCTTGCCATCTAATGATGGCATGGCTTCCTGGGAATGCCTGCAGCCCGGTGTCGACGACCACCAGTTCTCTGCCATTGTGTGGGTGTGCTTCTGTAGCCACCTGCGTAGTTGATTGAAGGGGATGGACACGACTGGTTCCGGTCCGTAGACTGGCGTGCTGGATGCCCTTCTTGCCAGCTCGTCAGCCGCGTCGTTACCTAGTGATCCACTATGTCCTTTTATCCATTGTAGTGTCACTGTGTTGCGGTTCGATACAGTTACCTGTAAATAGCAATCTAGCTAAAACTCCATTTTGCACTACAGCACTCACGAAACCATTCAATCCGCAGGTCGATTATCTACTACATTTCTCGATTCACTCTACGTTGGTTCTATATAGTTTTGTTCAATAGTTTCTTCAGAAGGCTTTCATTTATGTGCACGAGTGTTTACAAGAGGTTTAAAGTGATATGGCGATCATTGTTCTGCGAAAAAGCGACTCAGCTTTCTAAGATACTATGCTACCACAGCAGAAAGATATGGCGGCATAAAATGAAACTGGAGCATTATACTTGCGTTGTCATAATAGGCGACATTGTCCTTCGGGTGTGCGCTTGTCGTTTAAGCCAGGCAAATCTGCGATAATGTTGCCATGTGTACGCAGCTCGCAGGGGCGGACCGCACGGCTGCACCAGACTGTGATTTACACGACACTGGCCCCAAAACACCTCTCCCTTTATGGCCAGACATTTCGGGGAACGGCGATTTATTTGTCTGGCTGCTGATAGATTGTTATCAACCAGCATTCAAGTTTTATTCGCATAAAAATTGATGTATGTATATTTAATGCTACGCGTCCGATATTAGTTGGATGAAATTGAAATAGCCTGCGGAAAACTCTAAAATGAAGCGTTAAAAGCGTTGAAATGGAAAAGCATTTCAAAAGGATTTTTTAAGAACCGTGACAAAAAATCGTGACCCTAGTTTATCAAGTTACTGATCTCACTAAATCGTACTTTTTTAACGGAGTTTGGAAATAAAAATGAAACGAAGTTTTATTATATTTCTCTTCTTTCACGCAAAGTTTCACCGAGAAAACATTTCAATGTCAAAGTAAATACCGCTTAATATGTAATACATTAGTGTGCAAATTGGGGAGGCATTTATGTATACCAGCACAATGCCTGTCTAGACGAAGCACTGAACCGAGCGTAACCTACCACCGACACTGATTTACATATAGATATCGGGATCACTTGGGACTCAGGGACACATGTCGCAAAATCCTATCAGATTATGCCCGTTAAATATATGAAATACTTTTGTTACCTATCACATATTATAAATGAAAAGATAATGGGAATATCTGAAATATTTGTAGCAAAACAGACGACAAAAGATAGAACATCGCGGCCAATTTCTACTGAAATATTTATGATGACTGATGACTCAATTGGGTCGAAACCTCAATTTGTTCTAGTGGCTTTTCTTGGTATATTTTAAAGTCGCATGTTGATGGCAATTTAAACGGATGGACAGCACAATCCTGCACTTAAACTTCATGTACGTGTTTACTACTTATATCATCAGACATTCTGAATATCTGAAAACTAAAATTCAATAAACACTGAAATCCACTCTCAAAATATTTCTCGGTAATAATTTTGTAACACGGCAACACAAGTACTATTCGTGGAACTCCGCATGAGAATCCGAGCTGCATTTTGCACATTACGGGGATATTGCAGCGATACTGGACATTATAGTCAGACGCCGTTAAACTGATTTACGATAGTCTTTATTAAACGAAATCCTACATTTATGTTCTGGAATCATAAGCACTGGGTTTAATGCACCTTTTTATTAGGAGGCAGTAAAAAATGAAATAACTATGTTGCATTTTCATGGAATGAAATGCTTTTCACTATGGAAATTATGGTATACACGAAAGGACGAGAAAATTCCAACTATGAATTTTACTTTTCAGGTTTAATTATTTCTGTCCGGTAAACCAATTTAAACTTCATTCGGTTAGTAATTGTGTAAATTCGTTTCAGCAATTAGAATCCAGACAGAAAAAGACAAATAAGAAGGGGAGAAGTCGCAAGAATGTGTAGTATAAGACCTACATTCAGAAGAATTACATGAACTTAGAGGGTTGTTTTATGAATTTAATGTTTATAATTCTGGTAGGTAATCATATTTTGTTCAACATACAACCTGACACTGAGCTGCAAATAGCAAAAAACGTAAGAAAAATTGAAATACCCGGGGCCACCCTGGCGCTTCCCTTCGCTAAGTAGTAAATGAAAGGAAGTAAGTATGAAGAAGAAGTAAGTAGTAATGAATTCAGTGCAGAGCATGCATGTTTGTATTGTGCTGATGCAGTCACAAGTCTTGCAATTGAAAAACATAGGTGGCATGAAAACAATGGGCTTGCCAATCTGCTGCTATTTATGTTCCACTGTGGCCCATATTAAAATGGAGCACACAGATGTGCGTAGTTAGTTTCAATTGATACCCACGAGGCTAACGTTTCGACTGGAACATGCGAATGATTTTATGAGGTTACAATTGTGAAAACATTATTCTTAAATTGAATTTCAACTCCGAATCACCGTTAAAATTAAATGATAATGTTAAAATTGCGTAGAAAGGTTAGGTAGAGAGCCCCAGACTTGATTTATTGATTCAGTAGAAATACTTCGGTGTCTGTACGGGCCATTTGCTTCGGGTCTAAACCAAACTCCGTCGTATAGCGCCCTATCATTAGCGTCCAAGCCTGGCGGTGGCTTTAGATCCCAAAACCACAGCCGTAGTTCGAAAATATAGGTCTGCTCTCAACGTTACCAACGCTTCTTTTTCGAACTAAATAGAAAATGACGCGAAAATTTTAACCTTTAGCAACTCAAACGCTGCCTTTTAAATGTTCATAATGATTATATTCGGCTCTGAAGTGAAGTAAAACGTAACAAAAGAGTACCGTTCAATAACACTTACTTGTTTAAATTAAAGCCGCAATGGACGGCGTTACAGGAACTTTTTTGACCTGAAAAGATAAAGAAAACGGCATTATGTAAATGAGATCTTTTTAGAAATTAACACGAGAATTTATAGCTGCCTTAGAGTGGAATTAATCTTGAGGTGCCCTTAATTTTAATTTATATAACGGAGAATGTTCAACATCACGTTCATGAATACTTGAAAGCTTGATATCTTGCGATTTCACGGCTTTGGTGCTTATTTTTGTGAAAGACTCAGGATTTCTGGGAACAAAAAAGCGAAGCGGTCTTCCAACTACTCAAACGTGCTCTTTAGAAAATACTAAATAATAGGGTGGTTATTTTTACTTTATGAGATTCTACAATGTTTTTCGTAATTCTAAAATTCATTTAACAGGTATTGTGTCATAGGACGTAGATACTCTCGTTGTGTTCGTAGTCTAACAAAACAAACCTTTGTTCAACACTGCAAATAGCATTTAGCACTGGTCCATGGCTTTATTACAAGTTTGTTGGACAGTCGACTTCTCGGTTCTACATCCGTTGCCTGCCAACTTTACCCCTAGCCTGACTCAATCCTGACCCAGTTCGGGATACAACAGCTACACTATGAATAAAATAATTGGAATATTGTTTCAGTTATGTATTTACTTTGTGAGAGGTGTGGTTTCTGTTAGTAACAGACCAGTATGGTTGGAAAGCCTCGAATTGCATCATTTGCGTTCCATTTTGAATGAATGATCGTGTTACGTTTATTATGTCACGAAGCCTGTTTTGAAGGTACTTTATATACAAGATATTTCCCCCAATATGGCCTTTACAAGTTGCGCGGGACGTTAAGCAACTGGTTTACTCTACTTTTTTGTCAACTTGGATGTTCGTTTGAACGTAGACATCTCTGGAGCTTATGAATATCGTATTTACAATCGTGTGGGCAGACTGGGCAGTAGTGGACGCAAACGCATAACGACACACTGCGGTGACTAATCCGCTTGCCAAGCGAGATGATTATAACATTAATTTATAAGTTACACCGTCAATCTATACTAATATAATAAAACTGAAGAGCTTGTTTGTTTGATTATTTTGATTGAACGCGCGAATCTCTGGAATTACCAGGAGGTCGGATTTGATAAATACTTTTTGCATTTGATACCCCATTTATTGAGGAAGGTCACGCCAAGACCCTTAGGAGCGGAGCAAAAATAAAAGTCGAATAGAACGCTAAGCGAAAACAAATTAATACCGGCGGCGGCCGATGCGATGCGACGCGGTGGGTTACGGGCCGAGGAAGTTTTATAAGAAGGCTGTTATTTTAGTATATTACGAATTTACGACTTACACGAGAACAAAGTCACTGGCAGAAGCTAGTATAGGACAGATTCAGGTAAGGAAGCTATTGGAGCTTATAATGAATTCAGATCAGGTTCTGGCAGAAGTTCTGCTTTCGGCTTTCCTCGCAAGGGACAAAGGGAAGTAAAGATTTAGATTGTATTTCATTACAATAGTCATTGGTAGGCACAGTCAAGGGACTGAAGATGAGCTCATTTGTATTCAGTTCGATAAAGGATGAATAATACAAGCGATCCATATAACTTTTATAGTTTAACTTCAATTTAAGCTCGTGGTAGAATGATGTCATCTGGACAAATAGGGTGAGAATTAGATAGTGGCATTAACTATTGTCATTGTGTTGTCCACTATAATTTATTATAGCTTACTAGCTTTTGCCAGCGGCTTCACCCGCGTGGAGGTTGAAAGTAATCCCACGGGAACGTACTACCGGGTTAATAAATATCCTATGTGTTAATCCAGGTTAACTATCTGTGTGCCAAATTTCATCCAAATCCGTTTAGTTTTTGCGGGAAAGAGTAATAAACATCCATCCATCCTTACAAACTTTCGCATTTATAATATTATGTAGTAGCATAGCAGGATTACCGAGCAGTGTGTCAATATTGGCATTACCTATGAGCCTTCAAAAATATCTGTAATTATAACTTGGCAGCATTGTTCTAATTGACAATATTTATTTAAATGCCTTAAAACTATCATTACAGAGGGGCAATTCTCGTAATTTTAAGAACGTTCACAGTCTGATCTCAGTCTGAATCTGTCAAAAATAGCTCTAATTTCCCTTCATTTTGACAAGTTTTTGACATTTGACATTTGTTTGTCGCCGAGATGAGACTGCGACTAGATTTTGAACATTTTAAATTACAGAGAATTGGCCTTCAGGTCTTAACCTAATGCGATAGCCAAGACAAACACACAAAATTAAAATTAAAGCACAAAATAATCTCAAGATCATAGTAAGTTTACTTTTCTTTATCTTCTACGTGTCGCTGGCACGACAGTTATAAAAATATTGATGACCCAATACTTCGCCAGTTCCACGGCGTTATCGATGGCAGCGCAGAGGACACTTTGGCTGCATGTTTTTGGGCACAAAGGGCGGGATAGAAGGTGGAGCATAGTTTGTGACTCAGCTCCACATCCACACCATACTGCCGTTCCATCACGGTAGCCCCACTTTACGAGGTTCGACTTGCATCTTCCCATTTGGTTACGAACACGGTTCAGGGACTTCCAAGTGGACCACGGTTACACCCTTTAGTTTTCAAAACATAGAATATAGAAAATGTTAAAGCTCCGTTGGTTAATTGCAACATAAACTAATACTGACCGGCAAATTGCAAAAAACGTAAGAAAATTTGGATTTCGCGGGCCACCCCGACGCTTTCGCCTTAATATTGAGTGTCATAAACAGGAGGTAGTAACAAATTAACAGTGTGCAGCCATGTGCATGTGCAAAACGATTCGTGTGTAACCGTCCGCTTATCGGCGCCGCCCGCACTGCGACTACCATTTAAAATCTCCTCGCATATTCATTCCGAAAACTTTCGCAATTCCCTTTGGTTTGCAGCGCCTCTAAATTTATGTAAAGCGCTTTTTGCTTCTACGTTTACTGTAAACAGCCGTTATATACTCTTTTGAACGAGTTAATTGCAAAATATTTCATTCCTGTGCTTTCGCTTTGGAGGGCCGCGGGCCTAGGTGCGAACGTAGAACGTTAACGTTACATTTTGTAAAACCTCGAGATAAGTTTAATTCAAGGTTTATGATTCAGTATGAGCTCATGTCAGTTAGCATGCGTGACTCATTATTTGTATAACTACGCAATGGTGGTCTTTAGCAGATGCTTTCGACACAAGTTATGCATTACCGTGGAATAATAAGCTTTTGTGCGTCTTTCAGTATGAGTAGAGTACCTTGCTTATTTATAAACACTTGAGATGGGTACTATCTAAAACATTTCGTAACTGTATTTCCCTGCCGGTTGCCGCTAGGCTCGTTTTATTTAGAGGAAACGACAGTGACAGATGACAGTAATTGATGGTGCCGAAACCCCAAGTTTTTCTTCAATCTCCAATATCAGTTGTGTCGAAAACTAAATTATGTATTTTAATTTCAAATGATTTACGTTTGTCGACAAAATTCAAAGATACAGCGGACCGATTCCATTTCAATGTTCTACACATTACTTAGTTTTTAGCTAATCTGTAGAAAAATAATGTCAAAATAGTCAACAAAGGTTGACCGTCCCGCGTCGGAATAACGAAGTGTCACCAAATATTTGATACAATTACAATTTACGAGTGAACCGATAAATCCATACAACGTTTTAATTGGCTCGTAAATCGATAGCAGCTGTTACTGTGAAATAAATATAAGGGCCAATTTAAAAGAAATTGATAATACGGGTAGTGCAGTAGGTATGTGTAAACGGTCGTTTAGATTCAGTTTATTGGTACTTCACATTAATTATAAGGTATGACTCAATTATTTTCCAGCGATACTCCCCGTTCAGGAGTACCGGCAGACTGACTAAATTTGACTATAATATCCAATTTTCACCTCATTTATTGGGGTCATAGAGTAATATAAGTAAAACACGTTTCTACAGTCGATGGCTACCAGTTTTACTTTCGAATGGTTAGGCACTGCACTTTTATGTCATTGATTTTATTATAAAACTTACAGTTTAATGGCGCCATATATAAAAGGGGGAACTATCGGTTATTTATATCTATGGAGAGAAACGGTAATGCAACACTGTTATAAAACAAGTTCAGCAGACCGTAGATAATTACAAATGGGCGGCCCAAATTACTATATTACCGATGGATATTGCGACACCGTCGAATGTCGATACTCTAGTGACACTGCGCAGAGATGGTGTGCAGCCATGGAGGCAGGGCAGTGATGTCATCTGGGCCGCCGGTCAATTGTCGCCGAGCCATCGCTTGCGCAACCTTTGTGGGCTCGTTTTATGGAAATGTAAATTACCCAGTGCCGGTGATACAAACACTGCATTTCTATAAAAGCATATAAATATTTGTGTTCGTAGGTTTGTGTTAATTTGTAAAGACACGGATAAGCGATAGTGATAAACGGGTATCGGTAGCGAAGAATGGATGCGGTAAACATTGCCACATTACTACTACGGCACCGTGTGCGTAAGCGCCCACGTTATTTCATTATTCGATTCACAAGTATCGTGAGTTAGAGCAACAAAAACCGGCCAAGTGCGAGTCGGACTCGCCCATGAAGGGTTCCGTTACGTTACGATTTATGACGTATTAAAAAAAAACTACTCACTAGATCTCGTTCAAACCAATTTTCGGTGGAAGTTTATATGGTAATGTACATCATATATTTTTTTTAGTTATATCATTCTCTTATTTTAGAAGTTACAGGGGGGGGGACACACATTTTACCACTTTGGAAGTGTCTCTCGCGCAAACTATTCAGTTTAGAAAAAAATGATATTAGAAACCTCAATATCATTTTTGAAGACCTATCCATAGATACCCCACACGTATGGGTTTGATGAAAAAAAAAATTTTGAGTTTCAGTTCTAAGTATGGGGACCCCCAAAATTTATTGTTTTTTTTCTATTTTTGTGTGAAAATCTTAATGCGGTTCACAGAATACATCTACTTACCAAGTTTCAACAGTATAGCTCTTATAGTTTCGGAAAAAAGCGGCTGTGACATACGGACGGACAGACAGACAGACAGACAGACAGACAGACAGACAGACAGACAGACAGACAGACAGACAGACAGACAGACAGACAGACAGACAGACAGACAGACAGACAGACAGACAGACAGACAGACATGACGAATCCATAAGGGTTCCGTTGCCATTTGGCTACGGAACCCTAAAAACATGACTGCTTCGTCAGCTCGGATTCCAGGAGGTCGATCCCCACTTATCGGTTAGGTAAAAGGGAAATTGACACCGAATATAATCTTGCTGTCAGATAACGTACAGTTTATGTACAATTATATTGTGAATCGGTACGTTCAAGCGCGTATTTCGCACAAGTTTGATATATGAGATTTTCGTCAATGTCGACGTGAGTAAGAACACTAGCTCAAGTAAGAAGATCTCAGCTTAAAATTACGTGCGTGTTGATTGTCCGCTTGATTGACAGAATGAGAATGAGTGCGAGGGAAATAGCGCTGCGTTGTAGTGAAATTGAGACAAAGACTTATTTCATGTATATTTTACCTCGTCCGCAAAAACTGACATTGACTGGCTGTTATTTGAGCCTCTAGGCGATATCGAGTTTCACCCTCAAATAGGCACAATAATGAACGGCTGTTTACAAAAGCCGTGCTCTATTTGCATTGAAACGACATGCTATTCGACAAGCTAAATGAACTGAGGTAAACTGGGAACATTCAGTGTGTAGGAGCAATTTCGATTACAATAAATGTATTCCAATCAAAGAAACTCAATTACGGCTGAACGCCACAAGGTCGTTGTCATCTCCGTATCTAAAGTGTGGAGCTAATCCTGTCTTGCCAGGTGGTCTGTGGGCGCGGCTCTACGCGCCGGTGGTTCCTGGCAAATTAATCGGTGTGACTGAACTGTCATGCACTCGACTCGACTCGCGATTCGTCATAAGCTCCGCACTAACCCGACTGGCCGCGCTTTACTGGTACTTCGACCTGTTTTGGTTGCATGCTTTGTTAAAACGTAAACTCGATTCGATAAGGTTGTTCTGTTAATCTGTTTGCTCTTTGATCGCTAGCCTGGAGCATTTAAAAGGTTGGTTTATTCATGCCCTTTGTACATAAAGCTTAGATATAAAGGGTGACCGGTAATTAATGGATACCCTCATAAGGGGCATGTACTTATCATTATGAACAACTTTTACTACGGTAACAAACATGAAATCGCAAAAAAAAAAATCAGCGGTTCGCTACATTTACTTATGTTCGCATAACTCGTCAAAATGTAGGAAACAGCTGGTTCTTTTTTCGCGATTTCAGGTTTGGTCCCATAGTAATAGTTGTTCATAATGATGAGTAGAATGACCTCTTAAGAGGTTAACCATTAATTACCGGACACACTGTATATGCGAATTATGTATGTCTAGCACAACCTTCAATTCAGAGAACTTAATGATTACGACATGAGAAACTGTGTAATGTTGGAACGGTAAGACACAAGAAACTTCGGAGTAGTGTCCGACCGAAGCTTCGGCTTCGGCTTCGGCTTCGGCCACCTTCGGCCAAAAAAGCACCTTCGGCCAAATCTTCGGCTTCGGCCAAAAATTTGCCGAAGGTTTGGCCGAAGCCGAAGGTTTGCTAGTTGTCAAAATTTGAAATTTACTGAACGATGCTAGAGCGAGACGGAGAGTGTGCAGAGCAGCAGAGTTTCGCCGCGCCGCCGCACCGGACCAAACGAATCGCAGTTAGTAAACTAAACGAGTCAAAACAAGTTTGAGAGCGCGTCTTAAAATTCTAATAAGTCATATTTGTTATTACATATTATTTTATTTATTACTGTGAGTAGTACCTGTGGTGATACGTTCATTATTGTGAGGCACTATAAGAAACAAAAAACCGTAAGTATTGTCTGGTTTAAAATATTTTATGTTATCTAACGTAATCGTCTGATAATTAAAACAAGTGCGAATCGGACTAGCCCATGAAGGGTTCCGTTACGTTACGATTTATGACGTATTAAAAAAAAACTACTCACTAGATCTCGTTCAAACCAATTTTCGGTGGAAGTTTATATGGTAATGTACATCATATATTTTTTTTAGTTTTATCATTCTCTTATTTAGAAGTTACAGGGGGACACACATTTTACCACTTTGGAAGTGTCTCTCGCGCAAACTATTCAGTTTAGAAAAAAATGATATTAGAAACCTCAATATCATTTTTGAAGACCTATCCATAGATACCCCACACGTATGGGTTTGATGAAAAAAAAAATTTTGAGTTTCAGTTCTAAGTATGGGGACCCCCAAAATTTATTGTTTTTTTTGTATTTTTGTGTGAAAATCTTAATGCGGTTCACAGAATACATCTACTTACCAAGTTTCAACAGTATAGCTCTTATAGTTTCGGAAAAAAGCGGCTGTGACATACGGACGGACAGACGGACAGACAGACATGACGAATCCATAAGGGTTCCGTTGCCATTTGGCTACGGAACCCTAAAAATGTGACTGATTATTTGATTATTTTTGTTAAAATTACTTTAAGTAAATAAATATTTAATTAACATTGTATATTTGAAACTTTTATTTTAGACAATATTTTATTACCTACTTGTATATGTTGGTCACTCGGCTCGTTATTGGGCTAAATCTCTAAAGCTCTCACAATATCTATCTATAGTCCATTTACAATAGCATTAGAAAGAAGTTAAAAAAGGTTATTTTTAATGCACACTTTGTAACAAAAATACAATAAACATTGTTACATTATGATAGACGCCGAATTTATTATGATCTATTTTTACAGCAGCTGTCACACTTAATTGTAACCATTTTAACTATTTATCTTATGAAATTATGTGGCTTTCATTTATTTATATTATATAACTCCAATTTAAAATTACAGTGTCAATGCTAAAAAACTAAAAGAAGCAGGGATGAACAATACTTGGAACGTTATTCGTTTCACTATAATTCTACCGAATTTTATTTTAATTAAGGTGGATGCGCTGCAGTAGCCCGCGAAATCAGACGAATTCGGAGCAATTCTAATTTAAAGGGATGTATTGATGATTTTTAAGGTTAAAATTGTATTATTGCCTACATATTTCTTATTGTTGCGCATCATATTATTTTTATTAAGATACAACCTTACACAGACCTGCAAATTGCAAAAAACGCAAGAAAATTAGAATTTAAGCATCTCCCTTAAAATTGTTTTATCATAACTTTGAAATAAAATGTTTTGCATTCCTGCTTCTACGAGCCTCTTTTTTCTAATGCTATTATAAATGGACTATAGTATATTCTGAGATCAAAGTAACTATCGTATTTCTCAAGGTCAATGACACCTTCGGCTTCGGCTTCGGCTTCGGCCGAAGGTTTTTGTGAATACCGATTAATCGGCTTCGGCTTCGGCTTCGGCCAGAATTGCACCTTCGGTCGGACACTACTTCGGAGTAACGAGGGTGAGATAACAAATGTTGTTTTCTCTTGTTCAAGGGGATAAAGTTTTTATTAAATATTCATTGCTCCCGTTGTTCGTGATAATTCTTATTGAGGATTTCTTTTTAAGACTCGGCTCTTGTTTTCTCAACGTACATTATAGTCATATAGTCTTATAACTGGTAAAATTATGCGGAAGCTGTTTGTGCCATTTTGTCCACTTCTGCTTTTGCCAAAGAAGCGTCAAGTCCAAATGGTACCTAGTTGAACTTCAAATAAAATCAGCTTATATTGAGGAATTTACATCAACCAAAGTAAACAGAAGTCCACCCGATCTATTCTGTGGAAATTTCAACGTGAAAAATTAAGCGACGTGAGCTTAAGTGAGCTGTCAATAGTGTCAATCTTTTAGCATTTATATGTGGAATGACAGCTAACTTAACGCTCACATGATCAATAAATTATATAATAAGCGGCTGACAATATATTTAGAAGATATGCCAAGGAGAGCGGGGTGAGCCTTGTTCACCGCGACCACATCTCGAACATCGGTTCCCTATCTCGAACATCACTACGTCGGTTTCTTTGAAAGAATCTCTGAGACTGCATATCTCGCGATTGTGTAGGGCCGAAGCGTCGACCTCCACAGTTTCGCGGGATATACAGCCTCATTACCGATGACCGTGGGTGTTTTGCAGCCCGCGGCATGCGAACCCTACTATCCAAAAAGTATACCGAAAGAGTACTTATATCAAAACCGGCATGACCCAACCGTTGACGGCGCGCACCTTGTTTTCGCTTGATAGAAGACTATTAAATACTTTCTTCAGGCGGCACATCATATCAGTAACATTGATGCCTAACGCTTTCGACATACTCTAATAATACTTACAGGTTTCGGATGCGAAGAGAGATAATAAGAACCTTTTAAGAGTTTTAAGTGACAAAATAACTACTTCTATCGATGTTAACAAAACAAAAGTTCATCTATAACATGACATGACACCGGAATATAGTTCACCAGTTCACATAACTTTGATCATGTACACAGTTCACTAGACACGACAACGGCCGATTAACATTCATTACTAAGACTATTACTAAAGCGCATAGCGAATGCTATACTACAGCCCTATATTAGATAATGGCGCTTCCAGTTAAGTCGGGTTAATAGGATTAGTGTGTGCTATTTTCAATTGGATGTGTCAATGAATTAGTTGACTTAATTAATTGTTGTTATGTGGGTATTGTAATGTGGTTTTAAAGGTTGGACGTGATGCCGGACTGCCGCCATGGGATCTGGAGGCGATAGTCCTCGCGCGCCTGTATGATTGGCGCGCGGAGGCACTACGTCGGGGGGAAACTCCGCATCCGC
The DNA here is from genome assembly GCA_951799955.1 of Apamea anceps. Lineage (NCBI taxonomy): Eukaryota > Metazoa > Arthropoda > Insecta > Lepidoptera > Noctuidae > Apamea > Apamea anceps. Next base: position 8,049,047 of record OX637517.1, read on the forward strand.
GGCAAACCGCGGCGGAGCGGACGGACCTTCGGCGTGATCTCATGGTGGCATGGAAGGCGCGACTATCGCAACCCAGCGCAGGACACGTCACGATAGCGGCGGTAAGACCCCTCTTTGAGGAGTGGCAAGAGAGGCGTCACGGTGTTCTCACCTACCGCCTGACGCAGGTCCTCTCCGGACATGGATGTTTCGGGAGGTTCCTGCACATCATCAGGCGGGAGGAGACGCCCGGGTGTCATCACTGCCAGGATCGCCCAGAGGACACGGTGGAGCATACGGTGGAAGTCTGCCCCGCTTGGGTAGAGCACCGCCGTGTCCTCGTAGAGGCGATCGGCAACGGCAACGACCTCTCGCGTCCGGCCCTGGTTCAAGCCATAGTCCGGGGCGAGAGGGAGTGGGAGGCAGTCACCTCCTTTTGCGAAGTAGTAATGCTAGCGAAGGAGGTGGCGGGATGGATGAGGGAAAGGACCTCACGCCTCAGCCGCCGCGGGAGACGCTCCAGGCGTCGGGAGCCGCGTGACGACTCCCGGCTACCGTAGGCGCGGGCCTGCGGGCGGAGAGTAATGGGTAGCTCACCGTCCCATCAGGACCAGGCCCGTGCCGGACGGCGCGTATGTGTTCCACGCGCGCCTCAAAGAGATGTCAGCACGAATGACGGGGAGGGCCGAAGCCTGACAACCCAAACTGGGTAATATGATACCCCTTGGTAAGACTGGTTGTCAGATTTTCGGGCTTCTGACGACCCGTAACGACTGTCAAAGATCCACGAATGACAGTCGGGACCAACGGCTTCACGTGCTTTCCAAGGCACGGAGGGGTCTTGGTTTGTGAAGATGGTCACCCATCCACGGACCAACCGCGGCAAGCGTAGCTTAACTTGATCGATTGACCCGTGCGGCTGCCACAAATAGCCACAAATTTTCATTCATCTAGTATAGGGTCAAATTTCTAATTTTAATATTGATATCGAAACAAAGTAAAAGTTTTCTAAACTCATGCGTGAAATAAATCATAATTTTTTTTTTGTTTTATCACGTTTACTTATCCATACCCATCACGCTTGCAGAGTTTCGCTAGCTAATTTAACTTGACCCTGTGTAGGGCAAGCAAAGAAAGAAAACTTTAGAAATAAAATCATGAGCCTAATCATAATTAGTGTCTCGTCATAATAAATCCTAAGTAAAACAATTCGTTTAATTAGGGTCCTATTCCCCTAACTCTAGTATAAGTTAATTAAATTCCGTAAAACTTGAGACTATTTGCCGACCCAAGGCTACTTAGAAAAGGGATAACATTTAATCAGAAAATATATTCCCATAGGTTCTTAACAATTCATCAGTTTTCCTACAAAAGCCAATCATGTACAGAAAAATCAATCACTCAAATTGTTACCAAGCAATTTAATTCATAACTGATTAATTAGTCTCAACCTGCTGGCTGTGGGCGAATGGGAGTCGGGCCTCTGGCTTCAGGCGCTACCATCACCGAATATAGGCACTATGCTTGGTGACACCACATTCTGGCTCGCTACGTGTTTACGTCTGAGTACTCCTTGCGGAGCTCCACATCGCTGTCAATGCGGGGAAGCAGTCGACTGCGGACACCATGGCCTATCCTGCAGCAAGAGCGCTGGACGGATGGCAAGGCACGCCAGCATTAACGACATCATCTGTTGGGCTCTTGTCTCCGCCGGGGTGCCAGCTGTTTTAGAACCCAATGGCTTGGCACGTGACGATGGAAAGAGGCCCGATGGAATGACCATAATGCCTTGGAAGTTAGGTAGGCATTTGGTGTGGGATGCAGCCTGTGTTGACACCCTCGCGCCATCTTCCTAGCACGGTGGGCTGTGCTGGGGCGGCTGCTGCAGGAGCAGAAAACCTCAAACGGCGCAAATATAACAACCTTATAGGGAGCTATATGTTTGAGCCGTTTGGGGTTGAAACAGGGCTTTGGGGTCAGAGTTCTCGTCGAATTTTTCGGGACATCGCCAAGCGGTTGGTTGACTCTTCATGTGACCAGAAGGCTGACTAAAGAGACTAAATGAGAAGAAATTTAAAACATGCATTAAACGCACACTATGTAGACAGGCATATTATAAGTTGGATGAGTATATCGTAGATAAAAATGCTTGGCTTAATGCTGGTCCTGCTCCACAGGCACTTGGGCACACAAGTTGATCACAATTTCAATATTTGGAAGAGATGCTTCCCCTTTTTGTTTTTTTATAAGTGTTCAAAACACTTAAAAAAACAAATTACGAACTTAATGTTTATTTTATTCAATCAAGATTTAATTCTTAATACTTCAATATTATATATCCTGATTGGTAGTAATTTTTTTTCTCATCTTTTAAATAAATTGCAAACTATAGTTTTGTATAATTTAGAAGCATTTTTTAAATTTTGTAAATGTAAGAACCCTGGATTCGTTTTTTTTTTTACGATATTTTGATGTTGACTTGAAAGAGCATGGCAGTTAAGAATATGTCATGCTCACTTAAATGTCTCACTGGTGGTGGCGCGTGTGTTGGATCATTCGGTTCCCTACGAAATGGTTGAGCTGGATGGTGCTGATCCACGCGTCATGTTCGTGAACGGGCGCCGTCGGTTGAGACTGGTCATCTCTTAACTGCCAGGGCTTATTTTTAATTGTTTATTTTTTTACATTGTTCTCACATATAGAATCAATACGAATAATGTACTCAGGATTTTGTAATAATATCTTGATTTAAAAGTGTCCGTGGAGTTTCTTGCCCGTTCTTTTCCACAGAAATCTACGTTTTGGAATGGGCAACTAGCTTCAACTTTCTGACTAACTGACTGACAAATTAATTTTGACAATTCAAAAGTGCCTGAAATGGTTTAATTGAAATAAATGATTTGAGTTTGAGTTTGCTGGCCTATTTTTAGCCCAAAGAATCAACATTGCCATCCAACGTGGTAATGCTGCCAGCCTTTTGGGTACTTATCCCATTGACAGTGATGTGGACGAATTTTTTTATGTCCATGTATTATATAATTGAATATATATTTTAGTGTTAGCTTGTCAAAATAGTAATTAATCAGTGTATGTTAAATAAACAATAAAAAGTCTTAACAGGTAATTTGTAGAACACAATTAAATTGTCGTTCTCGTTTAAAACCACGCACTGATTCTCATCATCGATAAACTAAGTTGTTAGTTCATTCACGGTAAGTAAAAAGTTGTAACATCAGACATGCGTGATCTAACGATGAAAATAAACACCAACAAATGGACATACATTATTAACAAGGTATTAATGCCTCTGGATAACGACTGAAGACTTCTTCTTTGAAGTTATCAGCATAATGTGAGGTGACTGACATACGCCCCTGCGTTTAACGTGGGGGAACAACTCTAGTTCTCGGATACTACAGCTGCGCGAATTACGAGTATAATCTTTTCGTTGGTCTCGCTGTGAAATTTTGCATGTTCATTGTCGGATTCATCATACATAATCAGCCTATATTGTTCCCACTACTGGGACACAGGCCTCCTCTCAGTGAGAGGGAGTGGGCCGTAATCTACCACGCGAGCCCAGTGCGGGTTAGCAGATGTCACATGTCTTCGAATGTTTAGTTCTAGGCCGGTTTCCTCACGATGTTTTCCTTCGCCGTTTTGAGAGCAGTGGTGATGAAATTATTTATTTACACAAAATTAATCGCCTACCTGGGTTTGATCCGCCGACCGTCGCGGCCGTTACCACTGGGCCACCATTGCTCACTACAGGCTAACGACTTCTTTGAAGTTATCAGCAGAGGTGACTGACATACGCCCCTGCGATCAACGTGGGGGAATAACTCGTTCTCGGATACCAGAGCTGTGCCAATTACGAGTACAATCTTTTCGTTGGTCTCGCTGTGAATTTTTGCGTGTCCATTGTCGGATTACTGGATCTAGAATCGTCAGGGGATATAAAAGGGACGTAAAAGGTCGACTGAAAGTTTGCTTAACAAAGATCTGAATTTTCTAGCGGATTTTAACCGTAAAGCCCTTGAAGGTAAATACTTGTATAAATAAAGCTGGGTCTAGAGCAAGACAGTTCAATCCCTCTGTGAACAAGTTGTTAGGCATTAAGCCGAGAATTTCTCGGCTGCGTAATTAGTATGTTCGCCCCACACACAGCGCTGTAATGCGCTTTATGTACTAACTAAATTGCCCTGAGGATAACACGGAGACACTGTAGAAGAGACAGCCGTATTCATTAAAACTGTTCATAATACCCCGCTAAGACCGTTTTGAACTCACAGAATGTTTTAAAAGTTTTCATTTTTGTTCTTTTAAAATTTTGTAGACTGGAATAATTTTCCTTTGTTAAAAGTCAGCATTGTAGTAGTGGCTAACGAAACAACCAATTAAAATAATAAACACGGCTCAATTAAATCGTTGTTACGGATGCTGGTTGCTGACGCAGATGTAAATGCTTTTGTTAGGTACCTAAAAGTGCTAAAAACGAAGTAACGGTTTAAATCGCGGGTATTGATAAAATATAACTGGCTGAAAGGCACGTTTTAGCGTCATGCGTGTAAAAGTAGCAATTGCATGTTTGATTATCGTTGATTACCAACAATTAAAGATGATTAACAATTAGAAATGTGCAGAGATTATGTCATAATTGTATTTGTTTAAAACAATGTTGCACGATACTCAAAACTCGTCATCTATCTCCAGATAAGAGAAGGTATGAGTAACAAAATAACAACATTTTGTGAACCCTTCATTCTGCGTATAGGCGTGAACCGTGGACTTACTGATAATCTATGACGGCCCTCAGATCGGCTACCGATAACCGTTTAAATCATTGTCGATAAACAAATTCCGAAGAAAACGTGGAATCCTTTATACCGTGTTTAGACCATTAATAAACAAACAAGGCCACCTGCTCCGAAATAAAGTAGGATATGCCGGCCGGTCACAATCGATACAGAGATGCGAGGTTCGTAGTGCGTGCGATGTTACCCACATTCTACCTTCTAAGTCCGCAGTCCGTTCTCGTGATCGCTATCGATTTTATGCCCAAACTGATTGACTTGACGTGACGTTGGCGGAAAAAACATACTCGAGTTGTGTAGGGTCACAACTGTCAGATTTCATGCGACAGCTGAATGATCGTCCCGAATTGGACGACGACGAAGATTTTTCGTGAAAAATATTATTTGTTTTCCGATTACGAATTAAGCTAGGCTAAAAATAAAATATAAGTATGACGTTAAGTAACTAACATTTTTAACCGACTTCTAAAAAAGGAGGAGCTTCTCAATTCGGATGTTTGTTTTTTTTTTTTTAAATGTTTGTTCGCGCATAGGTAACTCTGTCGCTTGCCAACCGATTTGAAAAATTCTTTTTTCTTCCTTCGACTTCCGAAATTAAAGTTATTTTTCACTTTGTAGTGTCGTTTTTGGAAGTCGGTTGTAGATTAAAGACTCAGTTTGTCTTTATACTTCACTAGCTTCTGCCGACGACTACGTCCGAGTGTTTCTCATTCCCCCGACCCACCCATTAGCATCGCATCGCCTGCCCGAGATTCGCTTAGCGTTCTCTGTGACTTAGTTCTTATTGCTCGGGTCCTAAGAGTCGTAGCGTGATGTTAAATAGCTTATAGCTTTCCTCAAGAATTGGGCTATCAAATAAAAACATATTTTTTCTAATTCGACTTGCTGTTCCAGAGATTAGCGCGTTCAAACAAACTCATCAGCTTTATTATTAAGTAGTAAGATAAGATTACGGGATTGTGTAACGAGACAAAAATGCAGCGCGTACGGAGATAATATAATTTGGTACATCATCGTTATTTGATCAAAGTTTCCTTTGATCAATTGTCTCTTAACTCGGCAGCTCGCAAGCCGCCCCTGGCTAAAGCCACGGGAAAGGATCGTTGAAATTGGGTAACACGGTTTGTTGCTTTTTGACAAAACATTCGCTAAATTTTATTTGATTTTCAAAATTTCAAAGCAGTGTTTATTTTTCAAAACATGAATCAGTTTTGAGTCATCTTATTTCTCACTGTAGTATCGTCACGGTATCTGTAGTGAGAGGAATGCTCGTTATCGATAAGTGAAAACAAAGAAAATAATTTATCGATCTTTTTGCTTACTGTAATGGCAGGTTAATAACAGCTGTCACGGCTGATCTTTAAATTCAGAGACAAAGTGTGGTGACGCTAAAGATTAACTGTCCGGAACGTTCATTTGCGGCGGCAAAAGAAGAGGAACTCGACTATAAATTAAATAACGTTATTGCTCCAGTGTCATAGAAGAATGTCAATAAATTAAAGAGAACTGGTTTTTTGATCATGACTATAGCTTACTTCCTTACAGATGAGTCATAGCATTAAATCATGTATCACTTACAAGAACTACACATCGTACCTCTATTCACTTTCACAATAATAAATCTAATCATAATAAATTATTACTGTTATACGATAAATTATTTAAAAAGTCATCAGATTAGCATAGGTATTGCATGTTCAGCAATCAGCCTGTTATGTTCCCACTGCTGCGACACAGGCCTGCTTTCTGTGAGAGGGAGTGGAACGTAATTTACCACGCGGGCCCAGTGCGGGTTGATGTTCGAATTTTCGGTTCTAGTACATGCCGGATTCCTCACGATGTTTTCCTTCATCGTTTTGAGAGCAGTGGTGATGAAATAAATTACACAAAGAATGGCGCCTCCTTGGCTTTTGAACCCATAACTCGTAAGTCACTCAGTCAGCGTCATCAGATTATAAATCCGATAAATCTTAAATATCTCAGAGATTTACCCAACATTATAAACAAAACACGGTGGAATATTAAACAAGTGACTAAGGTGGCAGTAGCAAGGGTGAAAAGGTTCATCACGTAATTGTTATGAGACTAAAATTGAAAAGGAGATTGGGGATAGGAACCTCCGGAATACCCCCTAATGTAATTGGAAAGGATTGAATACAGTGCATTTCAATAAACACGGGACTGATTGAGACCAGATTAAGAGTTGATTAGAATGATAATGTAGTTGAGGAAGTGTTTGGGCTTCAGTATAATGGTAATGCAAAGATTTCTGCATGGGCGAATAAGTTTAAAATAAGAGATTCCTGCGTAGGCAGGATGGTAAACTAAGCGGTTATTGTATAATTCTCTTCCTACACTATAATTGAATATAAATCAAAGTTATCATAACAATTACACAAAAGCTAGAGGATTCTGGAGGCTGATAGCACGTGCTTGTCTTCCCTGTTCGTTAATCCGCCGCAGGAAGTTTGTGCTAAGCAGATTTTCCTGAAAATTTGGTAGGCTTAACCCGGATTAACATAGAGATTACTTTAGAAATTCACCTATATAAACCTTGGCTATAAGCTGGTGTAGTATGAAAGCAAGCTAGTGCTGTACCTATAAGCATTTGCGTTGGAAATCCGAGGCAGAATTTCAGATGCGACATAATAAAGATTTGACGGTGTGTAACAGGAATTGTGGTTGAACGTAAAAGTCGGCTGTGCGTGACGGAGTTGCGTGCCTTCTGCCGGTCGTCATAGCAACCAACAGTTTCTAACTACCAAGAAATCTACTAGCCAACGCCGGATGGACTTCTAGAGGGCAGTAAACTACATGCAGCATACGTTAACCTATAGTATAAATATTGTGGATGAGTCACGTTCTGCATAATGATTGCAGTTTCATATGTGAGGAGTAAGTTATGTTTCCTAATGTGACATAATCGTGCATAAAGGATGATATAATGTCACAGGCGCATCACAATACAGTAAGTCCAGGACAATAAGAAAAGGTATTATTATGACTTTTCTTATTTTCCTGCGGGGTACTTGCGTAACTCAGTAACAATAACAGTAGGCTTTGATTTTGACAGTTCAACAACATTCGTTACGTTGACCAGAAAAAAAATCGAACATAATGAAGCAATGGTTCAGCAATATCCTTCAAAATAATTGATTTCAAAAGATTGTGATTAAAAGCGTGTTACACAATTTGGATTCTGCCATGGACTCTGGCTCCTATTCATATAACCCTTTCCTTATTCTGTTTTCTATTTACGCTTAGCTATGTATATTTCTTCTATATTTTGGAATTCTTATAGTCCTCCTCCAATCCTTACAGAACTGATAGAACTCCTGAAATGTTCAAAGATTTACAACGGACGTGGGTTATAAATGTTCGCAAAGGAAATTTTGGACATACCCATTTTATAAATGGCACGCTTTGAATTGACTGATCTTAATCCAAAGTGAACCCGAGGTGAATGCGCGTTCCCTCTCACTATATGAAATAGGGCCGCTCTCAATACGCGAATTTTATTAGGGTTGCGAATCAATAGCCCTCCACACATATTTCAACCCCTTTTTAAATTTTTATGACGGCAATAAATACTGTAACGCTAATAATGTGGCGTGTGATTGAAAAAATTTCAATTATGGCGAAATTAAAAGCGTAACTAACTTTTCCCATAACTTTTTCGATTAAAGTCAAGCCAATAAAATTATCTTAATGGACATAAATAAATCTGTTCTGAATAACACACGTTTGCACAATTTATCAATGAAAGATAAGATAAAACTGCAGCCGTATCTATTGTAGTGTGAGTTGGTAACCTGAAAGTTTTACCTTGAACTGGTGTGCAACTTAGTTCCAAACGAAGAAAAAAAACACGGTGCGTCGAAATATTACAACTTGAGTTCACTTATCACAGCAACGTTCACACAAAATTAACTATTTGACAAGAAGACACTGTTTCTAACACTTCAATTGAACCATACCGAGTTAAATACAAAGATGAAAATAAAGAGAGCCGGGGCGTCGACCGACATCAACGACGCGAGACAACTGACTGACTGGGTAACTGAGTAGGTACTGAACCACTGCACGGCACGCACGGAGAACCGCGGTGTCAGTGTGATCCCGCCCCTCGCACCGAACACACAGCTGAGCGCACCTTATCATCATAGATAATTCCACCGCACCGCGATAATTTTATCTGAAATATTCTTAGACAAACATCCAGCTTTAGTCATCCTGATCAGCTGCATAGCTTAACCATCAATACAATCATCATAATTAGCAGTTTTCTTCTATTGACGATTCAATTTCTTAATGATCTAGTTTACTTGAAAGTAATTACGGAACCGGCTCATTACTCTTTAGAAATTCTAGGGAACTTAATTAGGTACGAAAATATATGAATGTGTACGGATTGGTCTTGAGATTTTCGCGTAATGTATAAAACATGAATAAGTCACAAAAGCCGAAGAGAGTGATGAATGAAAAGGAAATTATTTAGTACACATGCTTCCCTTTTATGAATGAGGTTTATACAAAAGACAGAGTAACAATGATACTTCTTATGTAGTCTTTCTTCGTTCACTTGTACAACGTTTTCAAAGGTTTGGTCAGGAGTTTTTTGCTAAAGGCTATTCGATCCACACTATTTTATTCAGGACTGTGGTCGTTTTGGAATGTCATCAATCACTGACAAAGGAAAAAACTCGGACCTTCGCATAAAAATCGTATTCGATGTCGTTATGGCTTTACTTTTATTTCGAAACCGAGCGGTACAATCCACATTAAAAACTGAGTTCGCCTTTGATGTAGCCATGTTACCCTGAAGGTAAATACAGTAAGTATAGGAATATGTTTTATAATATTATGAGGAACCTTTTATATGGAATTGTCCAATTAAAAATTAATTAAATTAGAAAAGACAATGTTATTACCTATTCAATGTTTTATATACGCTGCGAGAACATTCCAATTCATACTTTAAATATAAACTTATCGGAAAAATTGTACTGGTATAAACCACGTCTTCACAAACCTTTGGTACGACTAAATAAGTACCTGGGTACTAACCTACACGAATTAGTTACAAAGAGCAATGTAATTATATTGAACAAGATGCCGGGGGAGAAATGAAACCCCAAACGAGTAATAAAGTAATTTACGCCAAGAGTACAATGTAAAATTAATTACGGAGCACATTTTGCCCTTCAAAACATATGGCCGTCTGAAAAATTGTAATGAAAGCCTGAATCACGACATTGAAATCGGAATCTCTATTTTCTTTGAATAGCAGGAAGCCAAAACAACACGCGATCATAAGCGTCGATTCAAATAATTGTTGCTTTAATAACCTTTATGAGAATGATTGCTAATGAATACGTAGAATCAATTAACGATAAAGGGAATTCCTTTGGTAAAAATGTGTGTAGGTTTTAATTTATCTTTTTAACCGACTTCTAAAAAAGGAGGAGGTTCTCAATTCGGATTTTTGTATTTTTTTTTTTTTATGTTTGTTCGCGCATAACTCCTTCGCTTGCCAACCGATTTGAAAAATACTTTCTTTGTTGGAAAGGGTATACTTCCCAAATGGTCCCATAGAAATTTCATCAAAAACGGTTCAGTAGTTTGGTTTTTAAACCAAAATTACTGGTAAAAATTACAACTAAAAAGTGAAAAATAAAAACTTTTTTGCAAAAAAAAATCAACCGACTTCCAAAAACGACACTACAAAGAAAAAAATAACTTTAATTTCGGAAGTCGGTGGCAAGTCGGTGGTTTGTAGTGTCGTTTTTGGAAGTCGGTTGATTTTTTTTTGCAAAAAAGTTTTTTTTCAGACAACAAAGAAATAATACCTTATAGAAACCGGACATCGTAAAAACTGGCAACACGGTAGGGTAATTAGCACGACGACAGATCGATAAACACGGAAATGTAATAAGGCAGTAACGGAGTATAATGCATCAAGGGAAGGGCGTCTAACGTAAGTATAATATATTCTGCGCTTGTGATTACAGAAAATAACAAACGGGCCTCGGAGCCAGCTTTGAAGTGAAATTACACGGCGAGCCGGGGCGACGGAGCTTTTTCATTAACAACTTGGAAAATTTAGGCCAGAGGAGACAACGCAAACAAGACGTAGATACGGATGGTAATGCCTGTCAGACATCTTTGTAAACTAGATGATGTATTTTATGCCTGACAATAACATTTTTGAACAATGGCAATAGGTCACTACAGTCTGCAGAGACGTATTTTCGTGAATATTTTCAAAAATACATATTATAATTATATGTGTAGCATACTCGTATATACCATTTGGAAACATAAACCACAAATAGAAGGAATTTCCCATCCAAGTGGAGCAAGCGAGGTGGAGACGTAAGAGTCAGTCTACACAGAGTAAGTTAAGTGTTACGCAACCCGTGCCACTGACACTACTGTCATTACTGTCAATCAGTCCATCACTGTCCTGTGCCTAGGGCTTTAGCACATCCAATCTGGTAAATTGGATGCTTCCTGTTATTTGTAGTTTGTCAGAGTTCTGGCACTTTGCGGTAGTTTTATTCTTGAAACACTAGTATCCATTTATTTTTAATAATCTTTCATAACAAAGTAAGTAGGTGAAATACAGGCGACATCCATTTCCTGAACAGAATTTGTGGTACTGTAAGTAAGGTCGACATTCGGGCAGCCTGTTTGCTACGCAATTCCCCATAATGTAAAGATTACACAATGAGCAGTACAACTGTAATGGATTTCCGCAAAGCTTTCGACAAAGACAGGTAAGCACTAATTTTGTGTTTTATTAGGGGACCGCAGCAGGTCGTAAATGTTGCGGTCACAGCTGAAATTACATCGCTTTGTTTTCTTAATACGTAATTTAATAGTGTTCGGTCAGGATACGGAGTCGCGGAGGTAGTGCTCGATATGCTTTGGTGCCATATGTTCTGTTATGTTGTGAAACGTACCTACTTATTATAAGTTATTAACTATATTTTAATAATAAACTTGTATTAGAGAAGGAAGAAGAAAAAAGTCTAATCATAGTTAAGACAAACGATGGCAAACCAGATCCAAAGCGTGGTTAAGTTGTGAAGCAGATAAAGAGAAAGATTAACACTGTGTAGAAGACTGATATTGAATTAATGATGGAACCATAATACTTGACAATAAACTAAACAAGAAAGAGCCAAGGACGCGGAAGACCTATCGTATTTCAAAAGATTCGAGTTACATAAGTACATATTGGATGAAAAGCATGAATAATAATCGAAAACTGCATGTCTCTTCCAACGTATTTACATAATATGAACAGATTTTGATACTGCGGTGAGTGCATATTGTTCGCTTACTGACCGCAGTAACCGAATCCAGTACCTGTTTACTGGGTTTGGTACTAACGAGTTTCGTAATATCAAGTTAATCGTACAGCAGCCACAACTTACCTTTATTTTCGCACAATTATGTTTATCAATTAAATGACCTTTTCACACAGATGTTTCCGTTAATTTCGTTTTCCCTTTCTGTTTGTGATAAGCAATCAATGAGGCAAGTCATAACCACATCGCAACTGGGAATGAATTATCTATAACCAAAAAGTTTCGTTCAAGAATAACACAAGCGAAGTCAAACACTTTAAATATGCAAAGTGTCTACATAGCACCACCTCTAGTTACATTTAAAATAAGCTTTTAAAAATTTAAATCAACAATATTTTCGTCCAGGTGGTTGAGTAAATGGATAATTTCAGCAGGTCACTGGGAATCGGGTCTCGAGAGTTTACCGTTGAAATTCAATTATTCAAGTTTGTATGATAGACGGAGCCGGTCTGTTGAAATTCAGAGGATCCTACGGTAGGACACTCCAACGATGAGATTCAATTATGTGAATAATATTCGAGTTGACACGTCCGACAGAGGTTCGCAATCAACGAATATGGTAATAGAGAACGAAAGATAATTTGTTCAAAGTTCAGAGCAAATGGAAAATGTTCATGACAACTATAACACATCAAAGCTAACCTTTTATTAATTCGTTGATTAGGAGTTCAAAGCTTTATTAACTTCAATCGTAAATGGTACGGTGGCTATTTTCCAGCAAAAAGAAAACCAAAAAAAAAAACCTGACCAAAGCAGTAATATTTGTAGGAAATTAAATGCACGTGGACTAATTATGGCTTTTAGGAAGTTTTTCAATTAGGCGAAAAACGTCTGGAAAGTTTATCAATTATCTACATATAATTGCAGACTAAGCAGTCGCTATTGGTTTCCTACTCGTCTGTATTCCTTTAATTACTACTTACCGTCTGTGTTACTGCTATTAAAGTTTTAATAGACTTTGTATTAATAACAGAAAGTTCTTTGCCGCAGGGTAAATCAATACTCGTGCGGCAACCAAAAGCGGACGGTCTCTACGTTACAAAGTAAGAATCCGTGGCCTTCCAAAATATTGTTAGCTTATTCCCAATTCAAATCAACGGCTACATTACCAGGAATCGGAAGTTTGAAATCATTATCGTTTGATATGAGAACAAACAGTTATTCAGGTGTTGTTTTACGTTATAGCAGTTCTCAAATATTTCCCATTTCTACTCCTACACAAGAGCGAAACAGACAGATTTGAATAAAAAATCATGGTCCAAAACTGTATGCCATAAATTGTTCCGAACAATTGCAGATGGCGCACATTGTACTCAAACAATAGACAAACATGGACTCAGGCGGCGACCCTTGGCGGGATGAAACTGATTTATTATACTGCTGTAACGTTTGAAGGTAATGACGTTGGCGTTGCTAATATGAATGACCACATTAATAAAAGTGACAGTCCACTCATGCAATGAACGTATAAAAATTTCATAAATGCGGACGTTGTATGCAGGCTTGGAATAAAACGTTTGAAAAACGATGAATGCATCTCCAAATGCAGATAGGAGCAGGTCAACGTCTTGAAACAGAAATAGCCCGGTGCGGTCGGGCAGCCCTGGCCCATGTCTTTCATCGCGCTTACTTAGCAATTCGTTCCGACATCTCGTTAATATGTCAACAAGGTTATCAATAAACAATATCTATGGTATGGTCTCCCACTACTGTTTACTTCAAATATATTTAAACAGAATTATAATGAAGTTGTGTTTACTATCGGGTCAAGCATAATAGGAGGCGTAGGTCGTCAACCGAACAATGGCGACCTATTTTTTTTACAAATGGCCACTAACAATCGAGTCGTCAACTCATTTGCCTCCAACAATATCTCGTTCACTTCACATTCCTTTTATAACTCGTCTGAAAGTCCATTTGTGAAATGAGACGTGGCCTACTGATGAAATTAATTTCAATTCAAGCGAATCTGAATAGCTGAGTATCGTCGTTTTCTTTTTTTAGCTTTGTCAGATTTATTGTGATTTGTGGGCTTTGCAGACCATTATGAATTTAATATTTACGATGTTTAATAACTGCTTTGTTGAAAAAGGTTGATTAAATGATGTTTCATCATTAGCTAGTTTCTTTTTTCATCAACGAATTCCTGTCACTCTTTTGTTTTTTTTTTCATTATTACGGTAACGTCCGTGTACAAGTCCATTAATATTGTTTTGTCGTTTCATGTCACCATATGTTAAATCTTTTAGCGGCTCATGGAAGAACGAGTAACTTTCACTTACATAATTCACACAAGTTATAGTATCTGTTATGGTAAGGAGAAATTAAGTTGGCTTAGCAGAATCCCTAACAATGTCTATACAGACGTATTAGCAGATTGAACCGCTCGTGTACCGTTCAATTTCCCTGGAGAGTATAGATGAGACACGATACACGACGCATCGTGAACCAATGTCGCGGGTTTAAATCGAGACAATGCTGTAAGCTCGATCCCTTTAGGGGAGCGCCCAAGCTCGTAAGTATTGACGTTTAACGTTCGCTTTTTACGATCCTTAGCGTAGAAAAAATACGGATTTAAGTGTAGCCAAGTGTGGTCGTCTTTAGAAGGCAGTGCAGATTACTAAGAGTTTCGATCAAAAACTTGCTAAATTCTTTGTTCCGTAAAGAAGAATTAGGAACCAAGTTTCGAAGAGCAGATGCCCTGTATGTATCGCGTTATGTTATTATCAGAAAGGAATTTAATTATCAAGACGAGATTGCTCTACTCTAAGTTAGAAGGGGGATTATTTGCTTATAAATGATGCGTATAGAAAAGAATGTGCGAAAAATGTTATTCGGCCATGACATATATTTTCCTAGATAAGATTAATCGGTGAATCGTCCTTCCAGTAGTGCAGTATTGAGAGCAAT